>OX336388.2:1146737145-1148231589 GCA_946902985.2 Meconema thalassinum | reverse complement strand
GACTATGGAGCCTCATTTCAAGCTACGGAGCCTCATTTCAGGCTATGGAGCCTCATTTCAGGCTATGGTGCCCCATTTCATGCAAAGGAGCCTCAATTCAGACTATGGAGCATCATTTACGGCCTTGGAGCTTCAATCCAGAATATGGAGCACCATTTCAGACTATGGAGCCGCAATTCAGACTATGGAGCCTCAATTCTGTCTATGGAGCCTCATTTCAGACTATGTAGCCTCAATTCAGACTCTAGAGCTTAATTTCAGGCTATGGAGCCTCAATTCAGGCTATGGAGCCTCATTTCAGGCTATGGAGCCCCATTTCAGACTATTGAGCATCATTTCAGGCAATGGAGCCCCATTTCAGGCCATGTAGCATCATATCAGACTATGGGGCCTCAATTCAGACTATGGAGCCTCATTTCAAGCTACGGAGCCTCATTTCAGACTATGGAGCCTCATTTCAGTCTATGGAGCCTGATTTTTGATAATGGACCACCATTTCAGTCTATGGAGCCTCAATATAACTATGGAGCCTCAATTCAGGCTATGGAGCCTCATTTCACACTATGGAGCCTCACTTCAGACTATGGAGCACCATTTCAGACTATGGAGCATCATTTCATGCAATGGAGTCCCATTTCAGACTATGGAGCATCATATAAGACTATGGATCCTCAATTCAGACTATGGAGCCCCATTTCAGGCTATGGAGCCACATTTCAGACTATGGAGCCTCAATTCATACTATGGAGCCCCATTTCAGACTATTGAGCGTCATTTCAGGCAATGGAGCCCCATTTCAGACCATGTAGCATCATATGAGACTATAGGGCCTCAATTCACACTATGGAGCCCCATTTCAGACTCTGGAGCCTCAATTCAGACTATGGAGCTTCATTTCTCACTATGAAGCTTCAATTCAGACTATGGAGCCTCAATTCAGGCTATGGAACCCTATTTCAGACTATGGAGCCACACTTCAGACTATGGAGACTCATTTCAGGCTATGGAGCCTCATTTCTGGTAATGTACCACCATTTCAGTCTATGGAGCCTCAATTCAGACTATGGAGCCCCTTTTCAGACTATGGAGCCTCAATTCAGGCAATTGAGCCCCATTTCAGACTATGGAGCCTCATTTCAGTCAATGGAGCCCCATTTCAAGCTATGGAGCCTCATTTTAGACTATGGAGCCTCAATTCAGACTATGGAGCCCCATTTCAGACTATGGAGCCTCAATTCAGGCAATGGAGCCTCATTTCAGGCTATGGAGTCTCATTTCAGACTATAGAGACTCAATTCAGGCTATGGAGCCCTATTTCCGGCAATGGAGCCTCACGTCAAACTATGGAGACTCATTTCAGGCTATGGAGCCAGATTTCTGATAATTGACCACCATTTCAGTCTATGGAGCCTCAATCCAACTATGGAGCCCCATTTCAGGCTATGGAGCGTCATTTCTGAATTATGGAGCCTCATTTCAGACTATGGAGCCTCATTTTAGGCTATGGAGCCCCACTTCAGGCTATGGAGCCTCAATTCAGACTATGGAGCGTAATTTCAGACTGTGGAGCCTCATTTAATGCTTTGGAGCTTCAATCCAGAATATGGAGCACCATTTCAGACTATGGAGCCGCAATTCAGACTATGGAGCCTCAATTCTGTCTATGGAGCCTCATTTCAGACTATGTAGCCTCAATTCAGACTCTTGAGCTTAATTTCAGGCTATGGAGACTCAATTCAGGATGTGGAGCCTCATTTCAGGCTATGGAGCCCCATTTCATACTATGGAGCCTCATTTCAGACTATGGAGCTTCAATTCAGACTATGGAGTCCCATTTCAGACTATGGAGCATCATATCAGACTATGGAGACTCATTTCAGGCTATGGAGCCTCATTTTAGACTCTGGAGCCTCAATTCAGACTATGGAGCCCCATTTGAGACTATGGAACGTCATTTCAGACAATGGAGCCTCATTTCAGGCTATGGAGTCTCATGTCAAACTATGGAGCCTCAATTCAGGCTATGGAGCCCTATTTCAGACTATGGAGCCTCACATCAGGCTATGGAGACTCATTTCAGGCTATGGAGCCTCATTTTAGACTCTGGAGCCTCAATTCAGACTATGGAGCCCCATTTGAGACTATGGAACGTCATTTCAGACAATGGAGCCTCATTTCAGGCTATGGAGTCTCATTTCAAACTATGGAGCCTCAATTCAGGCTATGGAGCCCTATTTCAGACTATGGAGCCTCACGTCAGACTATGGAGACTCATTTCAGGCTATGGAGTCTCATTTCTGATAATGGACCACCATTTCAGTCTATGGAGCCTCCATCCAGACTATGGAGCCCCTTTTCAGGCTATGGAGCGTCAATTCTGAATTATGGAGCCTCATTTCAGACTATGGAGCTTGAATTCAGACTATGGAGCCTCATTTCAAACTACGGAGCCTCATTTCAGATAATGGAGCCCCATTTCAGACTATGGAGCCTCATTTCTGGCTATGGAGCCCCATTTCAGACTATGGAGCCGCAATTCAGACTATCGAGCCTCAATTCTGTCTATGGAGCCTCATTGCAGACTATGTAGCCTCAATTCAGGCTCTAGAGCTTAATTTCAGGCTATGGAGCCTCAATTCATGCTATGGAGCCTCATTTCAGGCTATGGAGCCCCATTTCATGCTATGGAACCTCATCTCAGACTATGGAGTCTCATTTCAGGCTATGGAGACTCAATTCAGACTATGGAGCCTCATTTCAGTTTTGGGGCCTCATTTCAGACTTTGGAGCCCCAATTCAAACTATGGAGCATCATTTCAGGTTATGGAGCCTCATTTCTGGCTATGGAGCCCCATTTCTGGCTATGGAGCCTCAATCCAGTTTATGGAGCCTCAATTCAGGCTATTGTGCCTAATTTCAAGCTATGTAGCCTCATTTCAGACTATGTAGCTTCAATTAAGACTAGTGAGCCTCATTTCAAAATATGGAGCCTCAATTCCGGCTATGGAGCCCTATTTCTGACTAGAGCCTCAATTCAGACTATGGATGCACATTTCAGGCAATGGAGCCTCAATTCAGACTATGGAGTCTCAATTCAGACTGTGGAGCCTCAATTCAGACCATGGAGCCCCATTTCTGGCTATGGAGACTCATTTCGGCTATGTAGTCTGAATTCAGACTATGGGGCCTCATTTCAGACTATGGAGTCTCAATTCAAACTATGGAGCCCCATTTCAGACTATGGTGCCTCATTTCAGGCAATGGAGCCCCTTTTCGAGCTATGGAGCCTCATTTCAGACTATGGAGCCCCATTTCATGCTATGGAGCCTCATTTCAGACTATGGAGCCTCAATTCAGACTATGGAGCCCCATTTCAGACTATGGAGCATCATTTCAGGCAATGGAGCCCCATTTCAGACTATGGAGCATCATATCAGACTACAGAGTACAGAAGCAGTTCCAGGGATGCCAAGGAGATTAGAGAAGAGTTTTTACCGGTAGCTTAATTCAATAATGAAGGCAGTGTTCCCTGGCAGAGCAGATTGTGTAATGTATAAATAATGGATAAATATCTTCAATAATGAAGACAGCGTTTACCGACAGAGTGGACTGTGTGAACTGCAGTAATAAACTCAATAAAAACGTATTATGTTACAACCCGTACCTCAAAAAAGTGTTTCTTCAAAATTGGAGATTGGTATTCGAGGGGTTTTTTGGTCATCTACAAACCGCAGTAGGTTGTAGTACCACAAGGTAGGTACATAAACGTCTTCTGCGCTGGTACCTGCCTTCTGTGAGACTTTCACCTTATATTTTCTTTGCTGCAGGAACTACGTAAAGATTTCACTTTTTTTTTGTCACTGAATCTCTGTTTGCGCTTGGTGCTATCTGTACAGATAAAATGGGAAGACATGTTATTAGTATTGACCACTAGCGTACTATAAACATTTCATATTTCACAGAACTGAACTGTTTAGAAAAACCTCTTATAATGAATTCACGGATGGATTAATGGACATACGTTATAAAAGCTATTCCTTCCTTTAATGTGCTACCGGGTCATCATTTTACTTCCCGCATGTACGCGCCGCTAGGCCGGTGAAGGTGGCCTTGGCAGATACGGCCGCTAGGCCGGTCAAGATGGCCTTGGCGTTCTCCCCGCAATGAACACGTGCGCTGCGATCGGCAATGATGCAATAAGCTGTCAGTATCTCCGGCGTATTCATGCTTGTGAAGTGCTAGTTGATTTGACCTAACATACAGTGCAGTCTCGGGGCAATTTTACAGTTTATGTGTTGCCTTAAAGTGATGTTTCTATACAACAACGTGTATTCATTGTGCTTTGTTATGCGAATTGATGTTTTCTATAGAACAACGTGTATTCATTGTGCTTTCTTATGCGAAGTATTCTTCTGTTAGAGAGTGCCGTTTTTGATTAATATGCAAACAATCCTCACAAGTGAGGAGTTAAAAGAAAATATTCGCCAAGTTATAACGAACTTCACCCAGGAAGATATTCGCCGTGTGTCTAGAAACTTGTTTACGAGGTGCCAGGCATGCTTGCGAGCTGACGGACAACACTTTGAACATTTCTTGTAAAACCAGGTAAGTTTGTAGATATTTTCACTAGAAATTGCTATTAAATGACACTATGTTGACGCGAAGTAGTGGGGAGAAGTCGCGCACTTTTTACCGGCCAGCGAGCGGGTGTTAGCCCGAGAGCTTGCCGCACCGTGATCGGTATCGGATGCGAGACTTAAATTGATGACCCTGTATTTTAGTTCAATGTGCTACGCACATTTTATACGACCGAAAATGTGTAACAAATCTAAAGTTCATTTATATTTATGTACACCATTTATACAACTCTTTTAATTTTTCTATCAGTTTTTCGTATGCAGCATTCTTTTTATTCCTGTCACAATACTCCTTGGATTTTACTTTCCAAAGCCGTGGTAGAGACTTGTAGAGATCGATAAATTCCGCAATAATCTGTTTCGAACAATTTTTTATATCGGACATTATTGTTTATGCCTAATTATTTAACCGCACTGGAAAGTATTTCAAGTTTCAGCTAAGGCGAAGCTTGAGCTAACGTGTCTACACGCACAAACTGCACTGCGCAACTTAGTTTGCACAAGTAAAATCTTTGGGGCTGCGACGATTGCACAAGCCGCGCTTCTTGGCTTGCACGAGCTACCGTTTTCCCGTCCATACGTACAAGCTTTCCTCTGCAAACCGGTTTGCACAAGTATGCTTGAGGGAAAGCCTGCGCGTGTGGACGGCCCTTAACATTCAGAGCGAGAATTGTGAAAAACAGTTACACGACATGAGCGGTAATATTTCGGTCCAATTAGAGGTCCAGAAATTGGACACTGATAAACAATTAAATGAATTAAATCACAAACTATCGGAAACTGATAAACAATGTCACAAATTAAATCACAAACTATCGGAAACTGATAAACAATTTCACGAACTAAATCACAAATTAACAGAACAGGCGGTAACACAGACAGAGCAGTTAGAGAAGATCACTAACGATATCAATCAGAGTGTTAGGGAAGTAGAGAAACTGGCAGGTGAGGTCGCAGAGAATAACGTCAAACAATTGGGTGAAATTAAAAAGTTGGAGGCGAAGTTTGACAATAAACTCGTACAATTTGACGAAATGGTGGCCGGTAAACTACAGCAGATAGAGGCAGCATGTGTCAATAACACCGCGGGAATAAAGAAAACACAAGAGAAATTGCTGCTACAAATTAATTCAGTCGACAGCAACGTCCTTGAATTAATAAAAGAAATGGATAAACTTGAGGTCAAGGCCGAAACAGAGCGTAGGCACTTGCGTGAAAACGTAGAGGACCAATTAAGTAAAACACAGCAGCAGATACAAGAAGTCGGAGAACAATTGGTTAAAACACAAGAGGTCATAAGACAAGAGGTAGGAGAACAGCTCATTAAAAATCGGGATAATCTGGAAGAACAATTAGTGAAAACACAAGAGGTTATAAGAGAAGAGGTTGGAGAACAATTAGGCAAAACACAGCAGCAGATACAAGAACAGCTACAGAAGAGTCAGGAAAGGAACGAAGAGAAAATTAACAGTTTGAAAAGTAGGATCCGAAGAGATTGGGAACAGCAGGCAAACGCAAATAAAGAAGACATGCTGACAATTTTAAAGCGCTTAGGGGAATACAACTCGAGAATGCAGGCTTTGGAGGAAGGCGTAAAATCTAAATTACAAGAGCACTCAGATTTAATAATTAAGAACGAAATTAGATCATTGGATAATGCTACATTATTTTCGGCTGAAAATGTACCAGAAAAGCAGGGAAGCATTGGGAGTCCGGTAGGCTTGAAGTTGGCTGAGGATAACAGCCGGGGTCAAAGTCCCAAATTAACGAGCAACGCATTCCAAGAGTACAGGGGAGAGACTTCTACACCACAACCAAACTTGGCACCCGCCCAAGTAATCCTAGTCATTAGGCGAAATGATTTCAAGCCCGATAAATTCAAGGAACACTCAGGAACCACTCCCAAAGCTTTTTTACGACAGTTGACTGATTATTTCAATGATCAACATATCGGCCCCGAAAAACAGCTGAGACTCGTGGAGAAATTTTTAGACGGACCAAGCTTAACCTGGTTTTTAAGCTTTAAATATACTTTCACTGACATGGCTCAATTCCGAGAAGCATTTTTAAAGAAGTTTTGGAGCCCTTCTTTACAGCAGGGGTTAAGAATGGACCTGTATACACGAAAATACCACAGCACGCATCCGACCAGATTTTCGGAATTCTTTAGCCAACTGCTGGTAAAATTCCGCGATTTTGACGACCCCCCTAGCGAGCAAAATATGGTTCTAACCATCGGGAAACAACTTCCCATGCACATTCAACAGCTGTTAGTAGCCGGAAATATTCAGACTGCAGTGCAGGCCGAAGAACTACTCCGACACCTCGACGAGACGAGTATGGTCAGTCCACAGACGGGAAGGAGAAATATGGAATGTGTCAACACGGCAGAGGTGGTTCAGGGACTCCAAAATAGTCACGGTCAGGGGAACCAAACGAAAACTCAGTCCACAGGAACACAGTTCACACCGAGAAGGCAAGATTTCGATGGCCGGAACCAGTTCAGCCAAAACAATCGAAATTTCCAGAATAACCGCGATAGATATAACCATAATAACCAAAACCAGCACAATCAATGGACGTACCAGCGGGAATACACCAATTGGAGGGGAAACCAAAGACAGGGTCGACCTTACCAAAGAAATGGAGATGGCAGGTGGAACAACGCGAGGAACTATCGCCAGGAAAATAGGGGAGACTATCGCAACAATTGGGACGAGCGGTATGTCGAGTCACAAAAGTACTTAGACCAATTAAATGCCGAAGAGACGGAAAAAGAGAAGTGGGGGCGTGCAATGGCAAATCGACAGAGCCCAGACAATCATCAAGGAGAGGGGGCAGAAAGTTTATTGAGACAACAGGAGAGGCGCGATGACAACCGGCGGAACACAACAAATGGGCCCCGGGATTTAAAAAAAACTTCAATTGAACTAAAAAATGACAGTCTGAAAACGGAGGATGCCAGGGAGCGAGAAGAGCTGATAGTGGCTAATATAGAAGAGTGGGTAGGATTCCCGGACGATTGCCTGGAGGAAGTGGTGAAAGACCGAGAAAATGTCATCAGACAATTGCCAATTATTTACGCACATATTGGAGGTATAAGGGTGAGATGTTTAATTGACACAGGTAGCCAGGTGAGCTTAGTCACTGAAGTTTTGGTAAAAGAAATGGAAGAAAACAAACTGTTCCAATTATGCCTGTACCGCTAATGAAAGTCAGAGGGGTTATTCCTGACAAGACCATCAATTGTAAACATCAAGCATATTTAGACCTGGAAATATTGAACCACACTTTTTCACAAACATTCATTGTCATTCCGAAGATGAACTATAACATAATTTTGGGGGCCAACTTCATCTGCGATTTTCATGCTGTAATTGACTTACATAACAACACTGTAAGTTTCAAACAAGTTGAGGGGTTGGATCACGTGGGTTTAAACATGGAAGAGAGTCCACTAGAGAGAGAGGCGAATACTTGGGTCATTGAAGAATGTACTAATGAGATCAGAGATAAGAACTTGACGGAGGAGCGAGTAAGCCAGACAGCAGTGGTGGAAATTGACAGCCGAGATATTTCACAGGAACTTTGGGTACATTTGGCGGAAGAAGAAATTAGCGGAACTAAATTTGAAATTCTACTTCAGTTGCGACTTAAGGAGGCCATCGTAGGGGAACCTGATAGAAGAAAACTGGAAGAAATTTTGAGATTACATAAAGGAGCTTTTGACACCGTACCTGGAAAAGTTTTAAATTTTCAATATGCCATGCAAGTTACAGACTGGACCCCATTTAAAAGTAAATTGTACCCGATCCCAGAGAAACATTTTGCTCAGGTGAAGGACATTATTACTAATTTATTAGAATCTGGCATGATAAGGAAAGCAGCAACACCGTACCTGAACGCAATATTGGCTGTGGCCAAGCCAAATGGATCAATTAGGCTATGCCTAGACGCGCGAGTTTTGAACAGTAAACTGCTAGTTGAGCATGACCAAGCACCTAGGATCAAAGATGTTTTGAAAGGCTTCCGTGGGAAGAGGATATATTCAAGTGTCGATTTGACAAATAGTTTCCACCATCTTGAACTTGAAGAAAAATCTCAACTGCTGACGGGATTTTTATTCGACAACCAAAGTTATATCTGATCTCGAATGCCCTTTGGCGTGAAAACTGCTGGATGCGCACTGATAAGAGCACTCGATAGGAATCTGACTGAGGAGCTTCACTACGAGATATGTTGATGACATATTAATTGCATCTGAAACAATGGAGGAACACCTGATAAACTTAAATAAACTTCTGGATATCTTGAGAACCATGAACTTCAAAATTAATCTAAAGAAATCACACATTTGCCAAAGCGAGATTCTATATTTGGGACATATAATTGATGTTGAGGGCGTGAGACCTAATCCAGCCAAGATTGATGCTATCAAGAAATTTCCCACACCAACTAAAGTCAAGCATGTAAGAGCATTTTTGGGAGTGACAGGCTTCTTCAAAGAAAATTGCCCTGGATACACAGAAACAGTAGCACCTATGCAGGAGATGTTAAAGAAGGCAAATCGATGGTCATGGAATGAGGAGTGCGACAGGTCTTTTAGAGCCACTAAAGATTTATTGGAAAACTGTGTGAAGCTTGGATATCCGGACTTTGAGAAGAGATTTATTATTCAAGCAGATGCTTCGTTGATTGGAATCGGTGCCATGCTGTACCAAGAGGACGCTGAAGAACCCAAGAAGAGATCGTATTTGGCATTTACGAGTCGTAAATTGATAAAGCATGAGAAGAACTACACCGTGACGGAGCTTGAGCTGCTAGCAATTTTATATTCTCTTCAACAGTGGCGTAAGATGATCTACGGCTATTCCATTATTGTCAGAACCGACCACCATGCACTGACATTTTTATTCAAGACGACGATGGCAAGTGAGAGAGTTACGCGCTGGTCCATCTACATACAGCAGTTTGACATTACAATAGAGCATTGACCTGGAAGGATGAACGTCATACCAGATGCCTTAAGCAGGAATCCTGAGGACGAGAACGAAGTAACAGCGGAAGTTCACACTATAACACTAACACCTAAGGCTCGTGAGTTTTTGGAGAAATTAAAGGAAATTCGGAAGGAGCAAGAAGCAGACCCATGGATGATGATGATGATCAAATTCTACAGGAAGGAATTACAACCAGATTCACCTGAATACCGAGAAGCCCGTGCTAAAGAAGCGAGATTTCACTACTTAAATAACTTGTTGCATAAGTACGTGGATGAGCATCATATCAAACTGCGAATCCTGGTTCCAGCATCACTACAGAGAGGATTGACGTGGCATGTCCACGAGAGCCTAACACATATCGGCACGGATAAGACTGAAGCTACGATAGGGGAGACTTTTACTTGGCCTAAGATGCGATTCACCATTGTGGAAGTGATAAGAACTTGTGACGCATGCCAGCGCACTAAACCGAACAACTTCATTATGAAACAACCTCCAAGACCACTATTACCTCAGAAACCATGCGAGATGCTCGCTATTGACTGTTTTGGCCCTCTAGTCAAAGGAAAGCGTGGATGCCGACACCTTCTGGTGTGTGTCGATGTATTTTCAAAGATGGTCGTGTTATGTCCGATCCAAAAGGCGACATCAAAACAAGTCCTCAGTAGAATTCAGAAAAAAGTTATTCCGATGCTTGGGAAGCCGGAATCCATTTTATCAGACCATGGTACTTATTTCACGAGCAATGTTTTTAGGCAAGGTCTGGAGAGCCTAGGAATAAAACACATATTTTCAAGCATTCGCCATCCTTGTGGGAATCCGAGCGAGAGAACGATTCGCTGTGTTGCTAAATACTACAGAGTAATGATTCCGAACGATCATAACAAATGGGTTGACAAAGTGGGAGAGATTGAGATGTGCATGAACACCACTAAGCACGAGTCGACGGGTCAAGTCCCACTAATTGTACACCACAACAGGTTGCCGGAGAGATCTTGGGACAAGATTATTCCATGTCCAAGGGATCCACTATTAGCGCATGAGTTGCGAATCCAGCGAACGGGAGAGCACATGAGGAACCAAGCGGACCGAAGACTCAGAAGATACAGAGGAAAGAAGTTTCACCGGGAACTACAAGAACAAGAGTTAGTGCTGGTTCGCAGACCACCGATATCTGACCCCAAGAACAAAGTCTTTGCCAAATTCTGTGCAAAATTTATCGGCCCGTTCCGTGTCTTTAAGAATCTGGGTAACAATGCTTACAGGCTTGAAGAAGTGAGCACTGGTGCTAAATCTGTTTTCAATAGCGCCAACTTAAAACCGTATTACAGAAGAGAACCATTTGATGAATAAGCAAGATGATGTGCGCAGAATCAGTATTGCAAAATTTTATTTTTGAGAGCCAACACTCAAATGTACGCGGGCGTGGAGCGCCGGAGAGAGAGCGCTTTGTTTTGTAAACAACAAGCAGATGAGACGACAGGAGTGGCAATCATGAGAGGAGAAGTGGGAAGGTCTAGCGAAGAAGTATGAATGACATTCTGGCGAGGGAGCGCCCACACTAATTGGGTCACTGGACTGTACACTCGAGCAGCTGAGTGGGATACTAAAGAGATGTTGTTGTTACTACTGTGGATATTGTTTTTGAAATCCAAATCAATTACTTGCTTCGAATTTCAAAACCTTGCTGAGGATAAATGAACCCTTATTGATCTACGATAAATAAGCATTCATAATTTATTATTATTACTGCAGCCCAGACAGTACTTGAGGAAGTTGACGAGAATAAAGGCAAGGTAGCGTGTCGCAATGATTGCCACATAAGGAGAGCTTGTAGCTATTCTTGAAGAACGGCCTGGTAAACTTGAGTTCAAGGCCAAATTGTGAAACAACTTGCACCAGAATTGGAATCACAAAGGGGTAGTCACGAGTTATTTACAACCGACCTGAGATTGAATCAACCAATCGGGAGAGACCACGCCAATATCACGCGATGGAAGGCGTCAGTGGTAAAAAGCGCGCGGAATTGATTATCTAAAGAACCGCCGATCGGAATTATCTCCGCACGAGTGCGATGAGACGTTTGATTTATTTGAAGAAGATTGACACAATTCCATCTGTGTGAGATGAAAACTCTGGAATTTTTTTCTAAATCCACCCCACTCCTCCGTACCCTGTCAGTTTCTAATAAATTGTTCGACGTGAAGCTGTTCGATGTCTTTCTGTCCGTGAGCTCTGTGGGCTAACTTCACGCCCGTTTGTATAACGATTTTTACGCTCTGATATATTCGAAGTTATTTTATTTGTGAGCTCTGATGAGCTAAACTCACGCTAGTTTGCGCAGCAAATTTTTAACGCTCTTAATTATTTGAAGTCAATTACTTTGTGAGCTTTGTGAGCTAAATTCACGCCAGCGTGCGTGATGATTTGAAACTTGTAACATTATCTTAAAGACAACTATTTCAGCTCTTAGGGGGCAAGAATTGTAACATTCTAATTAGCGCTCACCCGAGCGAAGGTCATGCAGAGCAGAGTAGTAGATTACCGAGCGAGATAGCGACTGTAAGTCAGTCAGACTTTAAAACTTGTTTGTCGAGCCAGTGGCGATGGACTCGAAGTGTGTATTTCATGTATATTTTTAAGTGTATTTTTCATGTGTGTATTGCGCGTGTGTGAGCGATATTTAGGGAAAGTCTTCGTAATTAATCGCATAGAACTATTTGTGGGCGAATTTAGTAACCCACAAGCGATTATAGCCAGGTCAACTTTTAATATCATTGAACTTTTCTTCCAAGGAGACTACATCAAGATGTCCAACATGTGATCAGGAGTTGGGATGACGTCCGGCGCTTCAACGAAGACGACTATGGAGTGCTAACTTTTCCATAGGGAAATGGGCTGAGATGGATGTCATAATGTTCTGCAAGCTGAGACGGTGACGTACAACAATTGATTATTCAATTATGTAGTTAGATTGACGGGGGAACCTTTGTAAATAGTTAATTTTAGTCTTTTTCTTGTTCAGAGTGTTGTTCTTTGTACCGGCACTAATTGTTTTAAATGTACGTTGGCGCGTGGCCAAAGTGTTTATTGTATATTTGTTTTTCTTGGAGTCATATTTAATGTGCACGGCGCGTGTACGTGATGTTTATCCATGCAAATGCGAAACCCGTTACATTCGATAAGTGGTGCTTTATTAAAGTTCATATTTGTGATAGGATAGGGAGGTAATTACTGTAAGATGTTTGCTGAACAGGTTATTATTCATATTAGGGTTGCCAAGATGTAATTTTAGAACACCTTCGTTCTAGATTTGATAGATTTCTTTTGAGTCCATTTCAGGTTAATTAGTCACGGCGTGGAACGGTGGCGCCAGCAAGTGGAAAATATTTATGTCTTTTTATTTCAGGGTCTGTCAAACCCATACGTGTGATTCTGTGTGTGTTATTGTGTCAGGTGTGTGTGTTGATTCTACGTGAAGAGGGGTAGAGGTCCTACCGCCCTCGTATTTTGTTGTTGTAGTATTTCTGATGGAAAGGCAGGGTGCTCTAGGGAGACCGCTGTCCTTGTCCATTATGCTGAGTCTTGGATTTCCTAGTGGAAATGCCGGGATATTTTGTTCTGACACACACACACGTATTATTGTGCTTTGGGGCACGCTTCTTCGATACACACGTGGGTTGACAGATATGCAGATTTCCACAATTCGCCCGTCTCGCCTGGTGACTTATTTTGATAGGCAGTCCTGTTGTTCCGACTGGCCCCTTTAAGCTTTCATGTAGCAAACCTGTTCATTGTGATGGTTATTTTGGAACCATAATTAATTGGGGAGTTCGCCACGTGTGTGACGGATTGCTGCATGTTGTATGGATAGAATATTTGTGTTAATAATGTAAATGTTGGCTTTGAGCCTATTGATTTTGTTTATGACTCAATTCATGTAATTTAGTATGTCACACCCGTGTGGTGTAGTGGTAGTGTACTTGTAAATTTGACGGCGGTCATATGTGTATTTCTTTTTTTTTGGTCACGTGTTAACTTGCTTGTGTTGATTTGTGTGAGAAGTCCTAAGTTTTTAGGCAGTAATGTTTTTGCTACGGCATCTTGATTCCAATTTCATGCGGAAATTATTGTGTTGTATATTTTAAGTATAGGAAGTGTCGGTTTAGCTTTAAGTGTTGTATAGTTGTTCCCCGCGTCCGTCTAGCTCTAAACAATGTGGATTCGTTGTCTGAATGTTTATTCTGGTTGATGACGAATCATGCATTCGATTGTACACACTGTTCGCTTTTGCGAATGTTTTTTTTTTGTGGCTATGTTTCCCGCACGGTTTGAAACACTCGTTCAATTTTTGCCCCATTATTTTTTCCGTTATAATTGCAGTATGAACACGGTGTTCTGATTATTTACTTAACTTACGTTTCATTTGAATTGTTGTTCTTTATTATTCTTGTCAACTCACCTTTTTCTGAAGTGTCTTTCTAGACGCACCATACTGTCACACTTTTTCATGAGGTACTGTGCTCATCTCAGCGGCAACCGTCGCAATGTGCTTGGGCTGTGCGCTGATTGGCTGTTTGACGCCCCGCCTTCATTCTGGATTGTTCGACGCGCTGTCGTCATTTCCACTATAAATTCTCCGCTTCGCCGTTCTGCGGCCTTGTCTACATCTACCTGCTTGAACCAGTCTGACCACGGCTGCCTGCCGTTCCACAGCAAGGCCCTTCTTGGGAAGGCCCTGTTAGTAAACATTGAGTGGCTGGAACCTTGCCAGGCGGCATGCTTCATCACTCGGACTCTGTCGTGCTGGGCGAGGCATGAGTCAACGACCTTCACCTCAGCAACTAAGTCAGCCCGCTAGCTCACTACAACTCGGCGATGAGAAACTACAATTGATTGTAAACCGCCGGACAGATCATTACCAAGAGGTCTGTTCCTGCGGGGTGCAATTCGCCAATGGAGCCACCATCCATCTTTCTCGGAACGCATGCCGAGGCAGCTTAGAGGAAGCCTTCGTTTGGATCACAACCCGCTTCCTGCGGGCCAAATACTAAGTACAAAAGTATCGAATTATTGGTAACGTCAACTACCTTCACTTGGTTTATACATTTTTCAAGGCTAAGCCTTTTTTCTTGCTTCTTGCTTGTTTTTAGATATTTCTCTTAAACATACTTTTTTAATCGCCTTTATATGGCCTTTTTATGCATTTTTATTATAATTCTTCTTTATTCTAAGTTTCCTGGAGAAACCTTGCATTTTTTATTAGCTTCTTTTAATTATTCTTCTAAATGAAAATGTTTGTTATTGCTTCACAAATTAAATAAATGTATCAAACCTTGGTTATCAATATTTGGTCTCTTCCTCATCGCTCTATTTAAATTTCACTGTGTGCCCGAATCCCAATCCCCCTTTCCCAGTTGGGGTGCTAACTACTCACCCCTTTCCATGGTACCTCAACCCCGGGATCGAACCCAGAACCTTTATTCTGAGACCACAAATTCTATTCCAAAAAAAACAGAACTTGTGTAATCTAATATTTGCCGTATACATTTCAGTATATCGTGGCTAGCGCAGGAGATCTGCGGGAAAGCGGAGACAATCCCAGCTTACTCCATAACTGGTTTCTTTCTGGAAAGCAGGTCCGTCTGGTGCCACAAGCAGCTTTGGTAGGTGAGTTAACCCAACTTCCCAGCCATGCCAGTAATAATAGACGATAAACTGTTAAACTCTCGGGCGGCCTACAAAGGTCAACTTACCCGTTTTCAAAAATATCTAGCCACTCTACCGAAAGAGGAACAAAATCTTGATATTATATCTCAGCGTTTAAAAGCTTTTGAACAGGCGTACGAGAAATATGATCTCGTGCAACTTGAAATTGAAATCAAAAGTCCAGAACATCAATCAGATAGGGAAGAAGTAGAGAGTAATTATTTTGATACACACGCTCAGGCTGTGGCATTAGTAAGAACTTTGACCCTGGCGTTGAAGGTAGAGGAAACTCAAGGAAGAATTAGCGACCATGGGAATGGTATCAAACCATTGCTACCTAAAATTGAAATTCCGCATTTTTCAGGAAAGGAAGAGATGTGGCAATCATTCTTTGAATTGTTCAGTTCATTAGTACATAATAATGCCACACTTCCGGAAATTCAGAAATTTCATTACTTAAAATCCATTTTGCAGGGGCCACCCCTTCAACTTATAAGAGAACTTCCCTTAACAGGAGAAAACTATAACATTGCTATCGAGCTTCTTAAAGGCCGTTATGGCAATGAAAAATTATGTTTACAGAGGCACATTCAAGCCTTATTTAACCTGCCCGCATTGCGAGCTGACAGCTTGTCAACACTGCGAGCCTTAAGTGACACGGTCCAACTACACGTCAGAGCATTGGCACGGTTGAATCAACCGGTCGAGCACTGGGATCTATTCTTAGTTCACTTGGTTACTTCTAAATTTGATTCATCAACTTTAAAGGCATGGGAGAGGGAACTAACAAATGACACTTCATATACTTATGGCTCATTGCTTACGTTTATGAATAATAGATGTCAGGTTTTGTCAGCTGTAGCCTGTCATATGTCAGGGAGTGCAGATAACAAATCTAATGTTGTGAAACCAGTCGGTGCAAAAATAAACAAATCTGCTGTCTTTACTGTTCAGCATAACTCAACGGATTGTATTCTCTGTAAAGCACCTCACAGGTTATATTCCTGCGTTGCCTTTAAAGCCCTTTCTACCGATGAAAGACGCAAATTAATAGCTCAAAAAAGATATTGCTATAACTGTTTGTCAACTAGGCATATGGTGCCTGATTGCTTATCTAAAAATACTTGCTCCCATTGCAAGGCTCAACATCATACCTTGCTTCATAGGTTTGAAAAGCCACGTCAGGCTCCTTCCCCTGGATGTTCTAAAGATGCATCCCCAGGAGCTAATGCGCAATCTTATACTCAGAGCTCTAGCTCAATTCGTAGTTCCCAGGTGCTACTATCAACCGTGTTAATAAAAGTTCAAGACTCTTCTGGTAGATGGCTTGAAGCACGTGCCCTATTGGATAATGCTGCCACCCATGACTTCATAAGTGAGCGTCTCATTAAGAAACTTGGCCTTCCCAAGCAACCTACATTAATTCAGGTTACTGGTATTAACAATAGCAATGTTAAATCTTTGCATTTTGTTCGTGTTCACATCAAAGATGCTGTTAATTCTAACACAACATTTCAGTTGAATTGCCTTGCCATTGATACTATTGGCAGTAATACCCCTAGTACTTCTTTTGAAATTAGAAAGTGGCAATTTCCTCATAACATTCAGTTGGCGGACCCAACATTTAATACGAGCGCCCCGGTAGACATACTTCTCAGTGCCCAAGTATTTTGGCAATGTCTCCTTAGCTCTAAGGTTAAAATATCACCTGGAGTGTTTGTTCATCATACCAAGCTAGGTTGGTTAGTAACGGGTCAGGTCCCTCGTAAGTCGTTTCAAAATTTCTCTCAATGTCATTTTGTCAATACAAGTCTCGATTACAACTTAGAAAGATTTTGGAAAATCGAAACTATAGATTCAGCTTCACCTTCCTCGGTTGAAAATGAAATGTGTGAAAAACTGTTTTGCGAAACAACCAAACGCAATTCAGAGGGTAGATTTGTCGTAACAATGCCCCGAGTGGATAATCCACCTCTTTTATTTGAAACACACCCTAGGGCTCTTAGAGCACTCTATGCTGTGGAAAACAAATTTAAACGTGACCCTGTTGTTAAAGCTCAATACTCCACGTTTATGGAGGAATATGAGGCACTTGATCACATGGAGGTTGTTACCAAGAAAGATGAGGCTTCTTATACCCCATCTGAAGTCATTTACCTCAATCATCACCCAGTTTGGAAGAATGAGATTTTAAAGGAAAACATAAGGGTGGTCTTTAATGGCTCTGCTTTGGATGCCAATGGAACTTCTCTGAATGACACATTATTATCAGGCCCCCCTATTCAATCTGACATTTCTTCTGTTTTAATGAATTTTCGCTTGTTCCCTATCGCAGTGATATCTGATATCAAGCAGATGTATAGACAGATTTTGGTCGATCAACAACAGCGCGACCTTCAGAGAATTCTTTGGCGCGACGAGCCTACTAAACCTGTCAAGATCTTTCGGCTAAAAACCTTAACCTATGGACTAAAGCCTTCTGCTTTTTTAGCCATACGTACGTTGAAATTACTTGCTGAACAGGACGGCCCGTTGTATTCTCCTAAGGCTTCTGAAGTGTTAAAATCATCATTCTACGTTGACGATTTTCTTCATTCATTTGAGTCAGTGCCTGAAGCCCTGCAAGTCTCTAAGGATTTGACAGCTTTGCTTTTGGGAGGCGGATTTTCCTTGTGCAAGTGGAACTCTAATTCGGAAGAATTCCTTTCTAAATTTCCATTAACTTCAGCCTATAACGACTCAGTAGAGCTTCTTCATGAAAATAATTCTATCAAAACTCTAGGCATCTATTGGAGTCCTCAAAAGGATTTTTTCTTTTTCAAAATTAATCTCAGTGACATCAAACCGCAAACTAAGCGGCAAATTTTGTCTGAGATTGCAAAAATATTTGATCCTCTCCAATTTTTGGCGCCAATTATCGTCACCGCAAAACTTTTCATGCAAGACCTTTGGTCCTTGAAAACTGGTTGGGATGAACCAGTTCCTTCCGAGTTGCAAAAAAATTGGATTTCTTATAGAAATAGCTTGGAAGATCTCTCCAATGTCATTATCCCGCGAGTGATTATTCCCTTTCCCTCTTGTGAAGGATATGAACTTCACATCTTTGCCGATAGCTCATTGAAAGCTTATGGGTGTTGTGCGTATATTGTTTGCCGCAATTTTGACCAGTCATATTTCTTTTCCAATTTAATTTGCGCTAAGTCAAAGGTGGCTCCTCTTAAATCCTTATCCTTGCCACGTCTGGAACTTTGTGCTGCTCTTCTGGCGGTTGAATTATCGGTCAAAATCCGCCAATCTTTGAAAATCCGATTTAGCAAAACTTACTTTTGGAGTGACTCAGCCATCACGTTGGCATGGATTGCCAAACCCTCCTCGCATTGGCAGGTGTTTGTAGCTAATAGAGTGTCCAAAATTCAACAATTGTCTAACTTTGAACAATGGCATCATGTATCTGGCTAGGAGAATCCTGCAGATGTCATCTCTCGGGGATGTTCCCCTCTTATGTTGGCTAACCTGACATTATACTGGCACGGTCCTTCTTGGCTTCTACAAGAACCTTCCGCTTGGCCAAATTTTCCTCTTCCGGAATTATCAGACTTGCCAGATGTTGGTAAGATTACTGGATCTTCTCTTTTCGTTTCTGACTCTTCCCTTCTCTTGCAGCGATATTCCTCTTTTCATAAATTGGTGAGGGTTATGGCTTATCTCCTTCGTTGGAAATATTTTGTGGTAGAACAACCTCTTTTTCCTAAGCCATATTTAACCCTTTCTGAATTAGGTTTAGCCACTACAAAAATCTTATGGCTTACTCAACAAGAAATATTCTCTGAAGAATGTCAGGTGTTGTCTCAAGGTCAATCCCTCAAGAAATCGAGTAGGCTATCCTCACTCGCCCCCTTTTTGGATGCTGATGGTTTATTAAGAGTGGGAGGACGTTTATCTTTGGCTGATCTTTCTGAGGATAAAAAACACCCAATTATTCTTCCTTCAAAGCATCATGTCACTTCTTTAATCATTCGTCAGTATCATTACCAGCATCTTCATGCTGGAACCCGCACATTACTTTCCATCATTCGGGAAAGGTATTGGCCCATAAACGGAGTCCATGAAGTTACCTCTGTTATCCGGAAGTGCATTCCAGGTTTTAAATCCAACCCTAAAATTACCACTCAGCTCATGGGTGATCTTCCCAACTTTAGATCTACGCCTGCTAGACCTTTTGCCTTTACGGGGGTGGATTATTCCGGGCCTTTTGTTTACAGAAAAAATTCTCCTGAGGCCAAAAGATGTATTTGTGGAAAACTCTATATTTCGCTGTTTGTATGTATGGTCACCGGAGCAGTACACTTAGAACTAGTTACCAACGCCTCTACTGCTTATTTTTTGGCAGCTTTTGCCAGATTTTCTGCTCGCCGAGGGCTTCCTTCAGAAGTATTCTCCGACAATGCTAAAAATTTTATCGGAGCTTCTGAGCAAATTAAGAGAGCTCTTACTCAAAATGCAGCGCTGGAAAGGATTACTGATTATGCTCACCAGAGAAATTTCAAGTGGCACTTCATCCCCCCTTATGCGCCCCATCAAGGTGGACGGTGGGAGTCTTGTGTGAAACTCACCAAGAAACACCTTAGACGTGTTTGTGGCCACACCCCCCTATCTCATGAAGAGTTTAACTCCTTAATTATTTTTATTGAGGGCATAATTAATTCTCGTCCTTTATCACCCTTATCTAATGACCCTTCAGATCTTCTACCATTAACGCCGGGCCATTTTCTTATCGGTGGTCCATTGACTGCCTCCCCATCTTTATTATATTCTAATTCTCCATCTTCTTTAGCCATTTCTTGGCGCAAAATTGAAAGTTTGCGCAACAATTTTTGGCGCCGCTGGAGGTTGGAATACCTCGGTTTGCTTCAGCAGCGTGGCAAATGGCGTGTTTCCTGCTCTAACCTTCAGATTGGGGACTTGGTCCTTTTGAAAGACCCTAGTCCCCCTCTTGTCTGGAATTTGGGTAGGATTATTGAGTGCTTTCCTGGCAGAGATGGTAGGATTCGCGTGGTAAAACTGCAGACTTCTGCTGGCCAGTTTCTCAGGCCAATCACTATGATTGCTCCTTTGCCACGCGAGACCTAACTTCTGCGACTTCTTACTGCAATTTTTTCTCGCCCCTCCCAGCATGTTCGCTTTTGCGAATGTTTTTTTTTGTGGCTATGTTTCCCGCACGGTTTGAAACACTCGTTCAATTTTTGCCCCATTATTTTTTCCGTTATAATTGCAGTATGAACACGGTGTTCTGATTATTTACTTAACTTACGTTTCATTTGAATTGTTGTTCTTTATTATTCTTGTCAACTCACCTTTTTCTGAAGTGTCTTTCTAGACGCACCATACTGTCACACTTTTTCATGAGGTACTGTGCTCATCTCAGCGGCAACCGTCGCAATGTGCTTGGGCTGTGCGCTGATTGGCTGTTTGACGCCCCGCCTTCATTCTGGATTGTTCGACGCGCTGTCGTCATTTCCACTATAAATTCTCCGCTTCGCCGTTCTGCGGCCTTGTCTACATCTACCTGCTTGAACCAGTCTGACCACGGCTGCCTGCCGTTCCACAGCAAGGCCCTTCTTGGGAAGGCCCTGTTAGTAAACATTGAGTGGCTGGAACCTTGCCAGGCGGCATGCTTCATCACTCGGACTCTGTCGTGCTGGGCGAGGCATGAGTCAACGACCTTCACCTCAGCAACTAAGTCAGCCCGCTAGCTCACTACAACTCGGCGATGAGAAACTACAATTGATTGTAAACCGCCGGACAGATCATTACCAAGAGGTCTGTTCCTGCGGGGTGCAATTCGCCAATGAAGCCACCATCCATCTTTCTCGGAACGCATGCCGAGGCAGCTTAGAGGAAGCCTTCGTTTGGATCACAACCCGCTTCCTGCGGGCCAAATACTAAGTACAAAAGTATCGAATTATTGGTAACGTCAACTACCTTCACTTGGTTTATACATTTTTCAAGGCTAAGCCTTTTTTCTTGCTTCTTGCTTGTTTTTAGATATTTCTCTTAAACATACTTTTTAATCGCCTTTATATGGCCTTTTTATGCATTTTTATTATAATTCTTCTTTATTCTAAGTTTCCTGGAGAAACCTTGCATTTTTTATTAGCTTCTTTTAATTATTCTTCTAAATGAAAATGTTTGTTATTGCTTCACAAATTAAATAAATGTATCAAACCTTGGTTATCAATATTTGGTCTCTTCCTCATCGCTCTATTTAAATTTCACTGTGTGCCCGAATCCCAATCCCCCTTTCCCAGTTGGGGTGCTAACTACTCACCCCTTTCCACACACCGTGAAGCATGCAGAACGACACGCGCGCATACATTGTCACTTTTGTTGATTTTCTTAAGGACACTTTGTCCGTGTAATTAGTCTCTCCAGAGATTTGGCCAAGTTTTGGCATATTTTATTTTATTAAGTGGGATTCCTTTGGGAGTTTGTTTTGTTAATTCTTTTGTATAGTTAGGTGATTTGTTATTAAATTCATTTGTTTTTAACCCTGGCTTCACTTTTTCCTGCATGTTATTTTTTTCTATGTTACCCTGCATGTCAATGAAGCGCTTTAACAACAACTTACGATATGGACTGTTACACCCCCCGAAACTGAGTCTCATAAGCTTCTTTGCAAGGGTTCACTACCTAATGTGTTCATTAAAAGTCTGCAAATTTTTGGCCCTTATCCAACACTTACATAGCATGAACTTTGAATGGATTCGATATTTCACATATTAAGAGAGTTATAGCAATATTTCACTTTTTCGAAAGAAAAAAAAAGCCCCCCATTTTAACCCCCTTCGACCGATTTTGCCCATTAACGAACTCGACCGAGATTTTATAGGGATAAGGTAATTATTAGGTCTCAACATTTGGTCCTTGGCGAGGACGGTGTCTGGGTGCTGAACACACTTTGTCATCGGATGCAACTGGGGATGATGACAGGCCGATCGCCTAGGCGACTACTAACTTGGGTCTTTTTAAGTAAAGATCAGCGAAGTGATTTTGGAAGGAAGTCGACCATGGACCTGTTAAAGGCATTCGCCTGGAACCACGAAACCCATTTTCAGAACTGCTGAGGCACTGAATTCGAATCCATGCTCACCCGATGCCTGCGAGGCACGAGCTAGCACGTTAGCTCCCGGCCACCATGTCCAGCTATTACTATTGTTGATATTAGAAAGAAAAGCACGTGAAAGATAAAACATAACTTTTAAATACAGAACGAATGATCAAACCATTTACCCGTATTTAAAATGTATTTTATGTTTCGCCACATTGAAAATGACATTGCATCATTTAGGTTTAAAGTTAACACATTTGCTAGCCGGAATTGTCTCTGTAACTTATATTGAACTGGACTATATTTTTCAAATTATCTACGGGGGCGATTTAAATGATAAACATTGTTAGGCGAATTGTTCTCTTTTTCTACTTGAATTTGTATTTTCCCTACTTCCTCTTCAACGTGGCTAGCTAGTGTTCTCGGCTGTTGCCCCGGAGGTCCGGGTTCGATTCCCGGCTCTGCCAAGAAATTTTAATTCGGGTGTGAGGGCTGGAACGGGATACACTTAGCCTCGTGAGGCAAAACTGAAAATCTTAGCCATTCTGTAAGTGGTTTTCCGACTTCTGCTCCAAGCAAATGCTGGGATGGCTCCTAAGACCACGTCCGCCTCCTGCTCAATCCTATCACCAATTTAAAAATACACACACTGGTACGGTGATCACAATAACATAGGTTATCACAGATAATTATTTATTTATATACACGGGGCTAAATGACCACGATGTCAAAGTTGCTCAATTGAACAAGAACAATATCAGCGTCAACTTCTGCAGTGGTCAAGCTGCTTGCCTCTCCCCAAGGTGGTTCGATTCCCGGCCAATGCACGTGAGAGGGTATCTATCCACATAACCAAACAGCGGTGCTTTTTGAGGATCCAACCAGCCAGCCTTCGGGCTCACTACCTAACAGACCGAGTTCGGATTCTACCTAAAATGGAGGTCCCGCGGATCATGATCGCGAGATTAACAGTCAGGTGGCCATTTAGCCCCCATTTGGAAATATATGTATAAATAAATAATGTTTGTATGAAAAACAAACAAACCGCCTGCCATCTACATTTTTATAGGTAAAATTAGCTTTATACGAACACGGCCGACTGAATGCGAGCTGCGCTCTATAAAGGCCTTGACAATCCCAGTTAGAGCCCATTCATAACGTGCAATTGGAAAATTTCTACTCGTCGCCGATAGAGCGCACTCCCATCCCATTATAGGCGCGATTAATAAACAGCTGTACAGTACGTTTATTAAATGTGTAATCTCGAGAACCACTGGATGGATTTTCATGCGACTTTCACCATTCTGTAAAGGTAATCTCGAGGAAGATTTCTGTAGAAAATAATTTATTTATGATCAAAGGAAGCCAAGCAGTAACGATTTCAGTGAAGAGGTCGAAAAAAAGAGCCTGGCGTCCGTGCGCTTTTTAAGCTTACGCTGGGCAAACCGTTAAAAATATCAATATACTATGAGTGTAAGAATTGTTCAGCGTGAGAAATTCTACAAAATAGTCCACGAGAGCATATCTCTATCTTCGATACATCTCCCACTATAAGTGTTTTTAGTTTGGACGGAAGGGGGATTTGTGTCTCATGCCCCTCGCCATTCTTAAATTACGTCTGACAGGAATTCCTTGCACATTCATAACTGTTCCCGGGCGAAGCCGGGGCGAGTTGCTATTGACACTATATCATTATTATCATTATAATTTCCACAATATCAAATTAAAAATTATATCACAAAATAAAATAGCGTGCTAATAAATCTAAGAGAAATTAGACTTACATTGCAGCTTCTTCTGGTACAAGGACACAATTCCAGCACCGTCTCATCAAAAGGAAAGAGAGGATGCAAATTACAGCCGGGAACCAGTAGCAGCCAATCGTGTGTTGTGTTTTGTGCTAAGAGGTCTTTCGACAAATTATCAGATACCGTGTGCCTTCTTTTTCACGAAGCAGCTGTCAGGACGGGACTTACATAAACTCCTGCTGGACGTTATTCTCGAGGTTGAACAATGCGGTTTCATAATTATTAGAATTGACTCTGATAAGCACAAATCTAACACTGCAATGATGAGGCATTTAGGGGGAGGGAATTTGCAACCAATGGTCAATCACCCATACGACGAGTCTAGGAAGTTATTCGTTAGTTTTGATCAGTGTCACATTCTAAAAAAAAAAAAAACATTAGAACGCAGTAAGAGTTCCTGTAACGAGAGGTGACTGATGGTACTGGAATAACTTCAGGAAATACTTGGCATTACTATACAAAATGCAAAAGGATGAAATCATCAAACCTGTCATACACCTCACTAAAAAACACATCCAACCCACTAAATTTGAAAAAATGAATGTTCGGCGTGCCAAGGAAGTGTTCTCATCAGAAGTTATTGGTGCCATTAGTACACTGAAAGAAAATGTAGGCATGCACACGGAAGCGTACACATTCATGGACGCATAAGCAACCATAATTTTTATGAAAAACGTTAATAAATGGTTCGCTATGCATGACGTAAGCATCACATATCATCATATTCAGTCTAGAAATCCAGATAAAGGGCATTTTTGTCATTAAATGACAGTCGCCTAAACTGGCTAGAGGAATATTTTCTTTCTTACCTTGAAACTTTGAAAGCTGCTAGTAACGCTGCTAGAAAGGACTTCCTGACTTCTGAGACTTACGAAGCTTACAATTAATCACGGATTCAACTGTCCAGTGCATAAGGTATCTTCTAAAAATGGGTAGAGGAAAGTCGCCAAATATGGGGAGTTTTTTTTATAGGGCTCACATTAGTCATAAGAAGGAACGGAATAATTTTGGTTTTATCACCAATGTAAACCTCAGGCTATATACTATGTATATTACAAATATGGGCACGTTTGATGTTTTAATACCTTCTGATATTATTGTTAACTTTAAAAATGCACTTTCCCCATATTAGGCAACCGGGTTTCGTAATATGGAGAGGTGAGAAACCTCACGGTTTTTATTTATAATAGGTACACCGTACAAACAGCTCAGCAGGAAAATGCATACACTTTAATGAAAACCGAGTGATTCTGATCGAATTCAACTGTAACGAGGTGCAAGGTATGTCTAATTTCTCTTAGATTTATTAGCACGCTATTTTATTTTGTGATATAATTTGCATTTTGATATTGCGGGAATTATAATGATAATATATAGTGTCACTAGCAACCCACCACGGCTTCGCCCGCGAACAGTTATGAATGTGCTAGGAATTCCTGTCAGACGTAATTTAAGAATGGCGAGGTGCATGAGAGACAAATCCCCCTCCCGTCCAAACTAAAAACACTTATATTGGGCGATGTATCGAAGATAGAGTTATGCTCTCGCGGACTTTTTTTGTAGAATTTTTCATGCTGAACAATTCTTACACTCATAGTATATTGATATTTTTAACGGTTTGTCCAGCTGAGCTTAAAAAGCGCACGTACGTCAAGTTCTTTTTTCGACCTACTCACTGAAATCTGAAATCGTTACTGTTTGGCTCCCTTTGATCATAAATACATTATTTTCTACAGAAATCTTCCTCGATATTACCTTTACAGAATGGTGAAATCCGCATCAAAATCCATCCAGTGGTTCTCGAGATTGCCCGTGACATCCAAGAATCGGGGACTCTATTTTACACTAAGTAGAGATAAGTCTTTGTCGTGCAATGCTTGGTCAACAGCGCTGTGTGAGCAGTTGAGTAACAACAAGATTAATGCACGGCCGACTGAATGCGCTCATACCGGCCTAGACAATGAGACCTTTTTCATGAAATCTTGTTAGTTACTCAACTGCTCACACAGCGCTGTTCACCAAGCATTGCACGACTAAGACTTATCTCTACTTAGTGTAAAACAAAGTCCCCGATTCTTGGATATCACGGGTAATCTCGAGAACCACTGGATGGATTTTGATGCGGCTTTCACCATTCTGTACAGGTAATATCGAGGAAGATTTCTGTAGAAAATAATTTATTTATGATCAAAGGGAGCCAAGCAGTAACGATTTTAGATTTCAGTGAATAGGTCGAAGAAAGAACTTGACGTCCGTGCGCTTTTTAAGCTTACGCTAGACAAACCGTTAAAAATATCAATATACTATGAGTGTAAGAATTGTTCAGCATGAAAAATTGTACAAAAAAGTCCGCGTGAGCATATCTCTATCTTCGATACATCGCCCACTATAAGTGTTTTTAGTTTGGACGGGAGGGGGATTTGGCTTGCACCTCGCCATTCTTAAATTACGTCTGACAGGAATTCCTTGCACATTCATAACTGTTCCCGGGCGAAGCCGGGGCGGGTTGCTAGTGACACTATTATATTATCATTATAATTCCCACAATATCAAAATGCAAATTATATCACAAAATAAAATAGCGTGCTAATAAATCTAAGAGAAATTAGACATACCTTGCACCTCGTTACAGTTGAATTCGATCAGAATCACTCGGTTTTCATTAAAGTTTATGCATTTTTCTGCTGAACGGTTTGGAAGTTCGGCAACTGGAAACTAGGACTGTTATTTACTTAAAATATTCATTTTTGTATTTTTGTACTATTTGTGTTCATGATTTCATTACATTGTCAGAATTACCGACAGTAGTGGCTACGCTGGCTAAAGCGCAGCGTTAGGCCATGGGGCCAAGCTCTCTGCTGACTCGGTAGACGCGTGTGTTCGAGCCCCACCGTCGGCCGTCCTTGAAATGATTTTTCGTGGTTTCCCATTTTTCAACACCAGGCAAATGCTGGGACGGTACCTTCTAACAGGCCACGGCCGCTTCCTTCCACATCCTTGCCCAGTTTCATTCATCTTCATCCATTCCATCTCTCATCCTGACGCGCAGGTCGCCCACGGGCGTCGACTAGAAAGACCTGCACTCGGCCTCTCAGGAGGCCACACGAAAAAAAATGTCAGAATTAATGCTTTAATTAGTAGGGTATACTATTCAGTGTACCTATTATAAATAAAAACCGTGAGGTTTCTCACCTCCCCATATTACGAAACCCGGTTGCCTAATACGAGGAAAGTGCACTTTTAAAGTTAACAATAATATCAGAGGGTATTACAACACCAAACGTGCCCATATTTATAATATACATAGTATATCGCCTGAGGTTAACATTGGTGAGAAAACCAAAATTATTCCGTTCCTTCTTATGTCTAATGTGAGCCCTATAAAAAAAACTCCCCATATTTGGCGACTTTCCTCTACCCATTTTTAGAAGATACCTTATGCACTGGACAGCTGAATCCGTGATTAATTGTATAGGTAGCTTCGTAAGTCTCAGAACTCAGGAAGTCCTTTCTAGCAGCGTTACTAGCAGCTTTCAAAGTTTCAAGGTAAGAAAGAAAATATTCCTCTAGCCAGTTTAGGCGACTGACATTTAATGAGAAAAAATGCCCTTTATCTGGATTTCTAGACTGAATATGATGATATGTGATGCTTACGTCATGCATAGCGAACCATTTATTAACGTTTTTCAAAAAAAAAATGGTTGCTTCTGCGTCCATGAATGTGTACGCTTCCGGGTGCATGCCTATATTTTCTTTTAGTGTACTAATGGCACCAATAACTTCTGACGAGAACACTTCCTTGGCACGCCGAACATTCATTTTTTCAAATTTAGTGGGTTCGATGTGTTTTTTAGTGAGGTGTCTGACCGGTTTGACGATCTCACCCTTTTGCATTGTGTATAGTAATGACAAGTATTTCCCTGAAATTATTCCAGTACCATCAGTCATCTCTCGTTACAGAAACTGCGTTCTAATGTTTCTTTTTAGAATGTGACAATGATCAAAACTAGGGAATACATTCCTAGACTCGTCGTATGGGTGATTGACCATTGGTTGAAAATTCCCTCCCCCTAAATGCCTCATCATTGTAGTGTTAGTTTTGTGATTATCAGAGACAGTTATTATAATTATGAAACCGCATTGTTCAACCTCGAGAATAACGTCCAGCAGGAGTTTATGTAAGTCCCGTCCTGACAGCTGCTTCGTGAAAAAGAAGGCACACGGTATCTGATAATTTGTCGAAAGATCTCTTAGCACAAAACACAACACACGATTGGCTGCTACTTGTTCCCGGCTGTAATTTTGATCCTCTCTTTCCTTTTAATGAGACGGTGTTGGAGTAGTGTTCTTGTACCCGAAGAAGGTGCAAGGTATGTCTAATTTCTCTTAGATTTATTAGCACGCTATTTTATTTTGTGATATAATTTTAATTTTGATAATGCGGAAATTATAATGATAATAATTATATAGTGTCACTAGCAACCCGCCCCGGCTTCGCCCGGGAACAGTTATGAATGTGCAAGGAATTCCTGTCAGACGTAATTTAAGAATGGCGAGGTGCAAGCCAAATGCCCCTCCCGTCCAAACTAAAAACACTTATAGTGGGCGATGTATCGAAGATAGAGATATGCTCACGCGGACTTTTTTGTACAATTTTTCATGCTGAACAATTCTTACACTCATAGTATATTGATATTTTTAACGGTTTGTCCAGCGTAAGCTTAAAAAGCGCACGGACGTCAAGTTCTTTCTTCGACCTATTCACTGAAATCGTTACTGCTTGGCTCCCTTTGGTCATAAATAAATTATTTTCTACACAAATCTTCCTCGAGATCACCTTTACAGAATGGTGAAAGCAGCATCAAAATCCATCCAGTGGTTCTTGAGATTACACATTTAATATACGTACTGTTCAGCTTATTCCTTATCGCGCTTATAATGGGAGGGGAGTGCGCTCTACCGGCAACGAGTAGATACTTTCCAATTACATGTTATACATGGGTTCTGACTGGGAATGTCAAGGCCGGTATAGAGCGCAGCTCGTATTCAGTCGGCCGTGATTAATGTTAAGGTCTCATTGTCCAGGCCGGCTGTGCAGAGCGCATTCAGTCGGCCGTGATACGAAGTCTTTAGTGATCTCGTAGTTAACTGCCAAATCTTATCTGATCTTCTGATCGACTGTGGTCTGAATAAGCCAAGAGATGGCAGCAATGTAGAAACAATGAAACTTTATATTTTGTTTTTGCCTTACTGGTTTAGTTAGTCGGTTATGGTTTTACTTTTTCGAATTTTTAGTTATGTTTTGTTTGACGTGTAAGCAGTGAGTGCAAGAAGAGTTTGTACAGTCTACTGGTGAACGTAATAATTCAGCCCTGTAAGTAGAAGATGCAGAAATACTTTTGAAATTAGACTCACCGGCGTTGAAAACGCTCAGCCTATTTGTAGAGCTTCATAACATTAATATTACTTAAATGTATCGCGCATGTATGCCGTCAACTTGAAGGTTTTTCTCGATAATCTCATTCGCATACCTACTGTCGACCAAAATAGTAAGTGCACTCGAGTTTGAATGTTGTTTGTGAAGTAACCAATAGACCTACATAAAATCCAATAACATCATCATTTTCATCGTTATATTTTACGTTAGGTGATGTACGTTTGGAATTTTTAATTTATATTTTAATAATTTTTTTCGCAGTTGAAACACAAAAAGTGCCCGATTTTAAGCGTGTTTCAACCATGCGTCACATTTAAGAATTATTATCTCACAAGCCAGTCATCAGATCGAATCCAAATTTTAACACAATATACATTGGAATGTTGTATAACTGGTTTATTAATTTTATAATTTTGTGTGTTCAAGAACGAAAGTTGTTATCATTTTTGTAAGGTAACTTTTTCTCGGCTCGGGGTCGTTGGAAAATGTAGTTCTTGGTTGCGTTGTAATCCGTATACATCAAAAGGTTATGCTGTATGACTGTGAAATACGTAAATTAATTCACTTATTTTATATTGGTTGGTATTTGTACGGGGAATTAAAACATGGTTCACCAGCTAGCCACTCCGGGAAGTGCTGTACAGCGTTGCTGATATGGAGCCCATCACTTCCGAGCGAGGCGTGCCATGACGCGTGATGGAGCCCATCTTGGCAACGTTGTACAGCTTTCATCGGAGCGGCTAACTGGTGAACCATGTCTTAATTCCCCATACAAATACAAACCGATATAAAATAAGTGAATTAATTTACGTATTTCACAATCATACAGCATACCCTTTTGATGTATAAGGATTACAACGCAACCAAGAACTACATTTTCCAACCACCCCGAGCCGAGGAAAAGTTACCTTACAAAAATGATAACAACTTTATTTCTTGGACACACAACATTTTGAAATTAATAAACCAGTTATACAACATTGCAATGTATATTGTGTTAAAATTTGGATTCGATCTGATGCCGGTTTTGTGTGATAATAATTCTTAAATGTGACGCATGTTTGAAACACGCTTAAAAATGGGCACTTTTTGTGTTCCAACTGCGATAAAAAAATATATATACATTAAAATTCCAAACCTACATGAACTAACGTAAAATAGAGCGACGAAAATGATGATGTATTGGATTTTATGTAGGTCTATTGGTTACTTTACAAACAACCTTCAAACTCGAGTACACATAATATTTTGGTCGACAGTAGTGGTGCCGCAATTAATGCCCACTATGTTATGTGTAAAACTGTGTACCGGTACTATGCTGCAGTTCAACAAGCTTGTAGCCTCCTGTACTCGTATATTTTCGAGCCAGAATGTACAAGTTCATCGCCGTCTACAATATTATTCTCAAGCCGTGTCGTAACGTTTGGTAACACCGCCCATCAGTCATCTGGGAGGCCTGGTAATTGCTAACACTGCGTAAACACATAGATTTTGACGCCAAATGTTTCCGAAAATACAACAGAACATAACGTCCGCTAAATCTACACACAAATATCACAGATAAAGGATACATATTATCATGCTATGTACTGCCGATTCCCGATAAGGTAACAACAAGGCCGTGCAGGGCCGTGGAGAGCGGCGACGGGACCTGGGGCTGGAATCTCCCGGGCCCCCCTCTATAACCAAATTCTGTAAAATTAATTTATAATCCTCGCAAATTTGCACAAACTGATTTTGCGCAATTTCTTTTTCGCACAAAATATTTGTCACGAAATCAATAACAATAACATAAAAAAAACAGCAAACAAGCACCGAGCATGTGCTTCAGAGATGAAAATGGAAGGTTAGGACTGAACAACAAGGAGAACTGTCGTATCTTGGCTGACTACTTTAAGAGATTACTCAATTGTGATGAACCAGAACAGAGGCTACTCATAGACCGTCCTACTCAAGTAATGGCCAACTCGTATCCACCTTCTAAGCAGGGGCGGATCCAGACACTGATCTTGGAGGGAGCGGTCATGATATCTGTCCTCAAAATGGAGGGGGGAGGGGTAATATACCATAATGCAAATTTAAAGGTTAACAATAAACATCGAATTATTTGCGCATACTTTTACCAAAATGTCATTTTTTTTTCGAAATGTGAAATTTTTCGTTACTTTCCTACTTTCGGTGTGGTCACTAAACAATATTTTGTTTGCTCATACTTACCTATACTTTCCTACACTCTATCAGTATCGGACTGGCCCTAAGAGCCCTCGACGGAAGCATGAGAGTAGGGGCCTTAACACGCCCCCCCCCCCACCCCCACCCTCCACCCCCCTCACCCACCCTCTCCCCAGTGACTTGCTCCAATTTTTACGCTGAAAAATATTTTTATGCGGAGTCTACTGAGGGGATCGCGTGCATTGAAATACTATAATCGTAATGAGCCCCCTTCGGAACTTACCCCCCCCCCCCCCACACACTTTTCCCCATTTTTAGATACAATATAATAAGCTGATGTTAGAGGCCTACTCGCACAAGGGTCGAGATCATTAATTTTAAGACATCGAGGCCCCTTGATGCCTCAGATGCCTTGAATGGTCTGAGGAGGGTCAAAAGTCCCCCGGACCTCCTCATAGGTAATGATTGACTTAGTCCCCTTTGCGAGTAGCCCTCCCTCTCTTAAGTTGTAAACAAAGACGCAGAATATATGAGCTAGCTAATAACTGGGGTCACAGGCCTATTTGCGCAAGGGCCTAAGGGCGGGCCTCGGCACTCATAGTCTCCTGGCCCGAGGCCTCGATGGGAACTCCCGTTCTTCCCAAATGGCCAGTCCGACACTGCTCTCTATATTATCATTTGCCATGCTAATAACATCGCTGGAGCGCTTTCGTAAAGATAGACTTTTAATTTTATCCAAAACGCTATCATACCGGGTTCATAGTTTATAGTTACTGTATTAATGTAATTAAAGGGTAGGAGAGTAAAATCAGAGTTATATAGCTTGATGACTGACAACCGTAAAAAAATAATTATATAGCTTAGACAGTAGCTTCAAGATTAAATAAAAATCCGGCTCGAGTCCCGAGGAATTTTAATCAATCGACGAGAAAAAGATCGTTAAAGACACGATGTAATCAGATTTTCGGGAGTTTAAAACTATATTTAACCTTTATTTTAGGGGTATAGGTTGAGCGAAATAAGAACAAGGCTACCCGAAATTATGACAGGTACATGTGTATTGCTAATTTTACGTAAATATTACAAATACAGCAATTTTGTTCATAAAAACAATTTTAAGCTAAACAACAAACTCTAGTCGCCGGTTTGTTTTTTTCGCGTACCGATCAATCACGCGAGAAGGGTCAACATAAACATCGTAGTGGATGTGCAACAAAGCAAGTCCGTTTAATTGTTCATCGGACATAGTTGGCCGCAACCACGTCTTCAGCCTTCTCAAAGAAGAATATGACCTTTCCGATGAAGCGGCGCTGACGGGTAAAGTAGCATAAATCTTGAGACATCGATGAATACTGGGGTACAACTCTTTATCGCAGGCAATTAATGCTTCCATAGCTTTCTTTGAGATGGTTGATCCCGATTCAAGCTCCCGGGACCACTTTACCTTCCACATACGAAGTTCAGCCTGTAGAAGCCTTGCCGCCGAAGCGGCTGAAGTTTGAAGTACTTTGCAGCGATTGTGTCCACATCCGCTGACGTCCATGATGATATTGGCATCATTGCTGATAGGCTGTGTAACTCTTGCGTTGCTTTAGGGAAGCGAGTTTTTAGGTCTTCTAGGACGTAGTCTAAAATGGGTATGAAAGTGGCCCGGCGATAGTAGTCTTCTACGGTTGACGCTGGATGATTTTCACGGTGCTTTTGCCGTTGTGCGATGCGTGGGAGCAGACGTTTGGTTCCAAGTTGTTTGCCAGAGCTTCTGATTCTTGGAAGAGCTCAGCAAATTGTGTTTCGCACTCTTCGCACCTCTTGCTCAACACAGTAGTAGTGTCGTCTAGCGTATCCTGGGCTTCCTTCAAGTCTATTTGCCCTTTTTTGAAACAAAATGCTGAGTGTTTTAGTGTCTCCAAGGATTTCTGACAAGCAAATGACGATAACACACTCTCACAAAGAGCAGCTATGAGCGTTTTTGCCTTAGAAGCACTTTCTAAGTCTTTCCATAAAGTAATCGAGTCTAAACTCTCGACTATGTTCGGGAGTAAAGAACGAAATTGTACAAAACAGTCGTGCCGTTTGATCCACCGCGCCTCACAAAGTCCACATAAAAGTCCACCTAGAGTTGCTTTAAAAACATAGGAGCGTTTTGAGGACGAATCAATGGACGTAATAGTGGCCTTCATAACTCCTATTGCATTTCACACGGCGACGACTTTCGAGGACTTCGAAATAGACAAATTCAGAGCGTTATTATAACAAGGGCACCTAACGGCATGCTCTGCTTCGGTTTGCACCTCGGCGACAGCACCACAAGCTACTGACGCCATGATAGCGCACCCGTCAGTACCAACGCCAACACACCGACATAGGACAAGACTGTAATGTTTGAGAATACTCAACACAGTTTTACCCACGTCTCTGCCGGTTACGGTAGGCTCTGGGCCTACTTTGGTTTCTTGTTTCTTGCTGGTTCTCTCTTTGGTTTGCGTTTTCTTTTTCTCCTCTATAGTTCTTGCATCTGCATCTTCATCTCTTGTTTGTTGGTCGTATTCATCTTCATCCTCTGGTTCTGCTACATTTTTCTTCTTTTTCTTGATAGTAGGCTCTGCAACTTGTTTCTTGGCTTTATTTTTGGCTTTAAATTTTCTCTTCGAATCCTCCTTAGTTTCTTCTCCATCTTTATCTCTTACTTGTGGATTTCTTCTTCGGTTTCTGCTTTCTTTGGTTCTTTTCCTTCCTGTAGCTCTCGCTCGGTTTCTGTTTCCGTCACGCTGTTTGCTTTTTCAATATTGTCATCATTTAGCATCTCTTCTCCAGTTTTCGGATTTGGCGACTCTTGCGCTAGCCCTTCAGTATTAATTTTATTTCTCTATCGACATTTCTTTCGTTTCGGGCGATATCTTCCTGTTCGGATACTGGGATTTCGTCTTTTTTCTTCCTTTTACTTTCCCTTTAATTACGTCTTTTTCCTTTAAACGGTTGTGCACTGTTTCTCGGAGATTTATAACGCTTATGAAGTCTTCATACAATTTACCTCGATAGACATATCTCAGGCGCGGGTGGAGCGGGCCGAAGGGGATTATTCGTTTGTACTCGGCTCCGTTCGGACAGGCGGCGCGTCGGCTGCGCTGTGCTCAGTCAGCTCGGCTCGTCACAACAAATGCAACAGTGCTGGAAAATGAGCGAGCGGGGCAGCGAAAAGAGAGCGTAGCGGCTAGGTAATTTAATATACTGTATATTCCACGATTATTAACTGAATACTAGTTAGGTTAAAATCGTTGTTTGTAGTTCGTTTGGTGCGTCTCCTCCTTCGCTTCTCTCCTCCCTCTTCTCTCCTCTCCTTCGCTTTCCTCTTTTTCCTTTCTTTTTTTCCTCTTTTCTTTTCTCTTAGGGGGGGGGATCGCCCCCCCCATTGCCCCCCCCCTGGATCCGCCCCTGCTTCTAAGACAGAAATTAAAATGATTATCGATGGTCTAAAGAATAATAAAGCAGCGGGAAAGGATTCAATCGTGGCAGAGCTGCTTAAACTGGCAAATGAAGATACTTTGAATAATATTATCTGAGCTCTTTGAGGAGATATGGAGAACTGGTAGGATACCCATAGAGTGGCAGTCTGCAATAATCCACCCTCTCCATAAAAAGGGGGATAAGAAGACGTTAATAATTACAGGGGTATATTAATTGTACCTGTTCCCTACAAGATCCTATCCAAAGCACTCCTGAATAGAATTGAAGATCATCTTGATAATCAGATTGGTGAGTACCAGGCCGGTTTCAGAAAGGGACGTTCTTGCCCGGAACAGATTTTTAACCTGAAAAACATCATTAGGTATAAGACGATAGGCAGGTATGACTATGTGGTCGTATTCATTGATTTTAAGAAAGCGTATGACTCAATTGACCGCGAGTCGCTACTGAATATTCTGGAAGAGTTTGGAGTGGATGACACGTCTCGAAATCTGAGCCAGACTTTGACCGACACAGTGTCAAAAGTAAAATTTATTGGCGAGATCTCAGATCTCTTTGCAATCAAAACTGGCGTCAGACAAGGTGATGGATTATCTCCAATCCTATTCAACTGTGTCTTGGAAAAGGTCATTCGTGAATGGAGGAAGACACTGAGTCGGGAAGAAGGGAATGAAAAACGATTCAGGCTAGGGCCCAAACTGAAAGGGGTGCACGTTGATTGTTTGGCTTTTGCAGATGACCTAGCTATTTTTGCCAACAATATTAAATCAGCCATTGTAAAGATTAATCGGTTGTCAGAGATGGCTAAGAAAGTAGGTTTGCAGATTTCCTTTGAGAAGACAAAGTACATGACAAACATCAGTAATGGTCCAGAATGGATGAAAATAAACCAAGGGAAGATTAAACGTGAAAAGAAATTTAAGTACCTGGGTGAGGTAATCCAACAAAATGGCCTATCACCTGACGAAAAATCTCTATAATAAGAAGTCACTGAGCATTGGAGCCAAATTAAGACACTACAGCACGGTTGTCAAACCTGAAGCATTATATGCTTCGGAGACTTTGACTATGAACAGGCGGGGACTAGTCGACCAGTTGGTCAAAAGAGAACGCAGGGTATTGAGAAACATTTTAGGCAACAGATGGGTTGACGGACACTTACGTTTGAAGTCAAACGAAGAGTTATATAGAAAGATAGAACCAGTCACGTCAACAATAAAAAGGAAAAGGTTGTTGTTTTATGGACACATTTTCAGAATGTCCAACGATCGTCTAACAAAGCAAATTTGGAATTTCGTGAAACCAAAGAGGAAAAAGTTGGCATGGTTTGAAGAATGCAACAAAGACCTTATAGAAATTGGTATTCCGGACTGCAAAATTATGAACAGGTGTGAATTCAGACACCTAATTAAAAATTACCAGGGATTTAAGGTAGGGGCAGAACCGAGAAGACGGAGGGCGACCTCTTTCAGAAGATCGGAAGAAGGCGCTGAGTGATGGGCTCAAGAGATACTGGCAGGAAAAGCTGGCAGACGATCTTGAACGAAATATTGATTTTGATTGTTACTCCGTAGTCCAGAGTAGCTAAATTCGAATGTAAATAATAATAATAATAATAATAATTGTAGCATGCTGAACTGCTATGCCCAAGATCGCGGGTTAAAACCCGGCCGAAGTCGTCAGATTTTGAAGAGCGTTAAAATCCTTCAGTATGTCTTTATTCGGAGGGGAAGTAAAGCCGGCAGTCCATGTCATAGATTTATGGCATGTAAAAGGTAGGCATGTAGCTTATTTGGTTAGAAACACACTATCAAGTTCCAACGTTCGCCGCTGGGTGTCAATGACAGTGGCGTCTGATAGCCAAAGTTGGAACTACTTGAAATTGAACTTGTTGGGGAGTCTACGGGCGTTTAATTGAAATGTCCTGATATGACTATTGGCTCCAATTCAAATATAATAATAATAATAATAATAATAATAATAATTAAGTCAAGATTATGGGGGAGTGGACACACCGGGGATCTATGGAATATCACCAAGCTCAGAGTAGGGTCCGAGGGTCCTCCTCCGGAAAAGTTTGCAAAAATTAGGTCCAAATCATTGAGTTATAGGCCATTTGGGTGATTATCTTTTGGAGTAAAAAAAGTTTGGTGACTACTGACATTTAGTAGCTATAGAAAATACTCTCCGATATTGAAGTAAAAGCTCTCGCATCTTCAAGTAAGACCCCGTGGTGTAGCGCACCAATGACCGTGATGGGGGTCTACAGCAAGTCTGCAGATTGGAGGCTCGAATCCTGGTGCTGACAGCGGCCATCCTGCGTGTGGTTTTTCACACTCCCTCCAGACTAATGCCAGAATAGTACCTTATTTCAAGTCCGGGGACACCTACCCTACTCCTAACCCTAATAATTACAGTAATAGTCACGACGGCCAACGCATTCCCAGTCGGCAACTAAGAATACGGCATGCGATTGATCATGTCACAGAGGCCATAGCATAGCATAGTGTATACCCTGCTTTTCGTCCATCAGTGGGTGATTTTGAGAGGGTCTAAGTTTTTATTCTCCAAGACAAATAGTTAAAACAATGTTGCCACTAAACCTCTCTTATTGTACAACAACCACTAGCCTCCCCTTCAGTCCACACAATACGCACGTTTCTTGGTTTTCTAGTTTGTTCGCTGTTTGAGAATCTTATAATTTACTTCATTAATATTTGTGGAAACTACTGATTTACAGTCAACTTCATTCAATAATGTAGAGGCCTTCAGAAACAAACCGGAAAATTAATGCGGCAGCAAATACTAAATTATATCTACAGTACTAGTTGATGCAAACGATACCCGACCGAGCGCCAATGCTTCATTGCCCGCCAGTGATACTAGACCTACTAGCTACCAAGTACACGGGTTAAATGTTGTAAGCCCCTAAATGAATTAATAACTCTAACGACAAATAGGCCTAATATTAACTGTTGAGTAAGACTACGAATGACACCGCAGTCGGGAAGCCGAATCCTGCATTCCTGCCGGGGCTTCGTCAGGACCCGGAGTCATTTCTATGTCGTAGATAAACAGAGCAACTAATTTTATGTTTTACAGTACTGAGACGTTAAAGCGTATCACGAAAAGGCTTCATTCGCAAGGGAAAATATCTCTTCGCGTCCAGAAAAATAAGTGCTTTGCAAACCGATAGGCTACCATTCTTTGGAGTAAATGGTGTAGAAATGTCCAATAATAATAGCCACTGCACCAGCACAAAACAAAATTATTAATATTCGACAATACTTCATCTTAATTTTCTTCTGAATTAAGCAAGTTCAAATATTTGATCTTAGGGAAATCTGCGCGGTTGCCTACACGCAATATATTAATTTCTCCATCGCCATGCTCACCACTGACGTTACTTATTGTTGTTTTAAGGGGCGGAACAGCTGGGTCATATGCCCCTACCATTGACGTTCCATGAGAGGAATTGGAAGACAAAGTTGAGTGGTTCAGTGCCCTAGCTTAATTGTCATTTTCTCCTGGTTAATTAAACACTCAGTACAGAAAAATACTGGATTGTTACCTTAGTTTCAGTCTTTGGATACATATCCCAACTCCCGTACCAATACGGTAGTAATATACATTTTCAATAAATCCCTTAATCAGAAATGATTTGCGCACGAACCCAAGTAGGCTACCTAGGATTGTTGATCGTATTGATTGAACCAGAAACAATAATAATTATAATCTCGTTATCTTTCGATATACTGCACCTGAACATACAGATTATTCAAATGTTAGCATTGTTTTCTGAATTCAGTATACGAGAAAATGAACAATTTCGCATGCATTTCTTCTATCTACGTTTGATAACAGAATCATCCCACCATTTCGCAAGATATTTAGCCAGCAATAATATTTTTTTTCACGTGCGAAAGCGAATTACTAGGGGCAGATGACCTTGCTGTTCCGTCCCTTAAATCAACAATAACTATGAAGTGAATTACTGTATGGACTCCACTTTAAAATTTATTTCACTTAACCTGCCTGCACGGCATACGATACGTCTAGCTAGGCGATATATTCATATCAGACACTATCACCTCTAAATATCTAAGCTGGACGTGACGCACCGAACTTGAAACTCCTGTACTAGCTGACCAAACACACCAGGGCAGCACAGGCTCTCGTGGTCTTGGCGAAATAAGTGAAGGGATGAGAAAGTTATTTGAAGGATTGGTGCATAAGCCGAATAAGCTAAATTTAGAATAATGAAAAGCTCTTTCTGTCTTCAGGTATATTCTGAGAACAATACATAGCGAAGCCCCATCGCCTAAGTTGACCACTTTGAGACAGTTTTTCTTCCCACAAGCGCTTTGTAAAGAAAAATATTGTCCACTTGACAGAATAAGTTTTCAATCCTTGTAACATTGTTCACAGAGAGTTCATTGCATTCACTAAATGCTTGCCAGTAGCAAATTCAAGTCACATAAAGGCAATAATAAATCAATGCCCGACCGAGACCATCCTCCTAGGACGCCGGCCCCCCCTGGGAGGGTCGGGCCCGGGGGCACCAGCCCTGCCTGACCCCCCTCCCCCTTTCGTCGGGCCTGGGTAATAATAAAAGGCTGTACTGTACCTCAATGTCCCAATGTCTGAGTTTCCTTTTCTTGCTGCTATGCTCACTTCCGTCCTTGACACGCTCAGAAAAAATATTTTAGACTACCGGTACCGTATTCTTACGAACTTAGACTCTGCCTTTGATGATACACTTTTCACCTTTTGTCCACGGATGCACTCATCATAGTCACAATAGGTCTCCAAGCTTAATGTTGTCAGTCTAACAATAATGCTCCACTGATCACTTAATTTAAAAATATGTAGCTTTCTAATGAAATCTACCTAAAGGCACTTGCCAACTGAGTACAGTTCATAATGTACCGGTACTGGAATATAGAGGCCACGTGAAGATATATACCAAAACTAAATTACTAGGCACTGAAAGTCCACCTCGCTGTAGTGATCAAACCGTAGAGATATAAGCAGTTATTTTAATAGTGCTGCCATAATTTGACCCACAGCCAGGCACACAACACTTCCTAGGCATCTGAAATAGTTTAATGAAATACTGTATTAGTGAAGAATTTGTTGGTTACATTCATTAGCAGGTATTGGTTACACATGCAACTTAATACGGGAAATACTCACTTCTACAACTTTCAGCAGGCCTGATTTACCACGAGGAATTTCACGGGTGTTGAAATAGTTAGTATGAACTGCTTTTAGATGCTGTCATATCATAATAAACGATATTTATGAATAAAACTTAGCATGTGGTCTTACGTGTTTATAGAACTTAAGGACTCTACTCAGTGTTGCCAATTCTACCAACAGCACGGCTTGAGAATTATGGACGGCGATGACAAGTTCAATCAACAGCAAAATGAGCAATCATATGTGCACGACTAATGGGTGCTAATGGGGTCGACGAAGAGAGATTGCTAAAATTGATTGCATAGTTTTACCATATCATAAATCATGCCACCTGGGCTTTGTGTCCTACTTGCAGTTAAATAAATAAGGGTCTGAATCAAAAGAAACAAATAGGGCCTACACGAACATCTTTTTATTTGTTTTGATAGAATAACTTACCTATTCAGGGTAAAGTAATTTTTACCCAGCTTCCACTTTTGAGCATCGCTGTGATACAACAATACAATGTCACTTCTGGCCACAAGCAAAATACCGTACGGTAACGAGTCATTGACAAGGAAAATGCAACTATGGAATTATTTTTATATCCTTATTAATAAAATTAAAGTTTTGACTGTGCATTGCTTTAAAATTTTACGTTTTCTATGCGTTCATACCAAATGATTGTTATTGTTATTGTTGTTTTAAGGCGCGGAAACCAAATGATTGTAAAGGGTTACATTGGTTCTAAGGCCATTAGGGCACCAATCTATGTTATATTGTACTACGGTAAAGGGGGGACTCTATTTGGTTTTTCGACTTGATCTACTTTACGATTTTAAGCAGAAATTGCAGATAGAAATAAACTTTTAAGATGTTGTATTTTGATGTGTTGTCCGATAGGGGGCTCACGCCAGGCGTTCATGCATATATCGTTCAAACTCCTGACAGACCTGATGAGAGGGTGGAACAAGCGGGGTTGGTGCCCCCAGGGCCCGGATGTTTTAGAGGGGTCCGACTGGGTAGTGACTTATTATTGCCTTTATGTTTACGGTATATATATACATGTGTGTGACTTGAATTTGCGACTGGGAATCGATGAATGCAATGAACTTTCCGTGTAAAATGTAACTTCTGTCAAGTGGACAATATATTTTTTGCTTGCACTTGTGAAAGTAGAGTAATTTTTAGCCATTACAGTACCGAAGACAACATTGGCAATTGAGACGAGTTCCAAAACCATCAAAGTAAGAAATTAAAACATAAGTCGCTATAAATTAAAAGCAAATTAAATAAATAAATAAATAAATAAATATATGAAATAAATTAAAAGCAAATTGAATGACTGAAAAACAATACATTAAATACCTTATAAATCATACCACATAGCCAATTTTTGAAATTGGAGTAAATAAAAAGAGAAAACATTGAATTGAAGTCGGTCTGTTTATGATCATTGTGGTCTACCTCGTGGCGCAGTGGCTATCATTCTTAGCTGTAGCCCCAATGCGTGCTGTGTACAGATAATTCAAAATTGCCTCTCGCAGCGCAAGAGACACGACGACTCGATGCTCGAAATCAGACAGTTTGCAGCAAGCGTGTGTTTGGCTTCTAGAGGTTTGAATTCTTGAGGGACAGGTCCTGGTCAGATTCCGATAGTCTGACAATTTTACGTGAGGGTCCTTCCTCGTTTCCTGTGCAATATTTTCCGCTCGAACTGGTAGCTGTTTTGTTTGATCTACAAAAAATAGGTCAAAATTATCAAATTCTGCAGTCTCCTCTCCCTCCTGCAGTAGTGATTGGCAAATCGTATTGCCCGTAGTAGATTGCCTTGAGAGGTTCTAACCCACCTGTAATCGTGAGCGTCAAAGCACGCACCGCGATTGCATGTTGCCTCCCGGCTATAGCCGATATCTCTCGAACCAATAATCGTAGAGATTCGTGTGATGGCTCATATTACTCGGGATTAAGCCCTCCTTCCCACGGAGAACTTATTTTTCTAGATTTATTCCAAAACATTAATTACTAGGTCATTGGCACAAGATTTCGCGAACTAATCATTGCAGAAAGTTGTGTGAGGGCTCATTTTACTCGGGATTAAGCCCCCTTTCCTATGGACCACTTATGTCTCCAAATTTTACTAAAGGACCCAAAACTAGTAGGCCTAGGCCATTGACTTGATATCTCCCGAACTGATAATCGGAGAGGGTTGTGTTAGGGCTCACTCTACATTAAGCCCTCTTTACCGTGGATTATTATTTTGTTAAGATTTTTGCCAAAGGGTCTAACTACTAGGTCATCGACCTGAGATTTCTCAAACCAATAATCAGAGAAAGTTGTGCGACAACTCAAACGAAAGGGGGTTTTACATGTTATTTTTAGCAAATGTTAGTTTTTAATTTTACTAAAGGGCCTAGCCGTAACATTTGAATTTACGGTTATTTATTTAATAAGAATTGTACTTCGTATTTATTTAATTTTTTTATTTTTTTATTTATATACGTTTATTTTTTATTTTTTTATTTTTACTTTTTACCAAAGTACCAGACTACTAGGTTATGGACCCGAGATATCGCGAACTAATAATTTATTGGATAATGTTTTGCGTCAGCTTGATTGTAAAAGCATAAACCCTCTATCAGTGCGGCAATTTTTTATTTATTTTGGCTTTACGGCCTAACTGTAAAATTTTGAATTTGAGAATTTTTACATATTTTTTTAATGTTAAATATTCCTAAGTGTAATGAGGCTTTAGCAAAGTCATGTAACATGACACATAGCTGACCACAACAGGTTGACTCGAGCAAGCGATTTAAGATGGCTGTTAATGGATTTTTTAAAATTATTTATTTAATTATTTATTATTTAATATGTATTTATTTATTTAAAATTATTATTATTAGATTTTAATTTTATTATTATTATCACTATTATTATTATTACTTGTTATTTAACTTGTGCATACTCTTCAACTCGCATGGCTGTACAGCTGTTGAGGCCACGTGGCCGTTTAAACAAGAAAAATCCTGTTGAGAGATCGTGAGATTCGTGTAACGTGGATAAATGAAATATTTATTTACTATTTATTTATTTATTTATGTACCAACATGTCTCTTTTACCAGTGAGTGTTACGACACCCCCAGACCGTTCCTACCAGTTCTGACAGGCTAGCAGAGTAGACTATTTTTAGTTGGTTAACTGATTATTATTATTTCATCTTGGGCCAACTAAGGACCATGCTATTTTAATTGCTTTATTTGAGCTTTAAAATTAGGTAAGTATTCTTTTTTTTATTTATTTATTTCCCTCTTCTGCCCACCTTTTTTTAGTTTACAGCTTAGGCTTAGGTTGGAAACTCTGATGTTTGACCAAAAATATAACAAGATTTAACTTACCTGGAACTAAAAAATTGTCTAAGAAATCCCCAAATCATAAAATAATATTAAAAAATTTACCATGCATCCCACATTACACTCCAATCCCAATCCTTAACCTTCGGCAATCTGCCCTTAGGTAGCCGAAGGTAGTCGAAAGCATAGCTTGACCATTTATTACCTATATGACTGTCTTAGTATGTGTCATACCAACCTATATCTTGTCTTTATTATCAGTCAACACAAACATCTCTCTTCTTCCACTCCTCTTAATACCTATTATTTTGCTATCTACACATGTGATCATTATCATTTTGCTGTAACATCACATAGGTGAGGTGAGACCTGGAAAGGAGGGGGTTGGTAGATCCATCCCTGCATTCACCTAGAGCAGTGGCGTAGCCAAGGGGGGGGGGGGGTACTGGGGGTTAGAACCCCCTAATTGGAAAATCGGCATGGTTGTGATTTGTGTCTGTTTCACCACCGCGCCGGCTACTTGGTGATATACTGTTGCCGCCTTTCGGCCCGGCTCCACGAGGCTAGACACGTCTTCGTGACAACGTATAACCACAGTATATCTACACAGTCGCGAAGCTTGGCTCATATATTTTCTACCGGCGCGCGTTGCGCGTCAACAATGCCAGCAATCATGTGCCGACTGCGCTGTGTAGGTGAATGTTATTGTTGCTGGATTTACTGTATGTTAGCATTGTGTAACAATTATATCTTTAATCATGTGTTTTACAAGAGGGGATGTGCAGTGCAATCAACACATCATATATTAAATGCCATATTTCAGTGTTGCTAAGAAGCGGCTTCGGTAGCGTGGTTGGTAGCATGCTGAACTGCTGTGCCCAATATCGCGGGTTCAAACCCGGCCGAAGTCGTCGGATTTTTTAAGAGCGTTAAAATCCTTCAGTATGCCTTCCTTCGTAGGGGAAGTAAAGCCGGCGGTCCCATGTCATAGATTTATGGCATGTAAAAGATCCTTCCACTAACTAAACTTGTGTGAAGCTAAATTTGTAGGTTAGATTTCGTTGAAACGCTCTATCAAAGTTCCAACGTTCACCACTAGGTGTTAGTGACATCTGGTAGCGAAAGTTGGAACTACGTGAAATTGAATTGAACTTGTAGCTTACCCCATGGGTGTCCGCTTGAAGCAGCTACAGCCTCTGGCAAGTCGAACATGTCCTCGGACAGTCCCTGCACTAAAAGCCATACGCTAAATAAAAATAAAGTGTTGCTATGAAACCTATAGGATCGCTTTTCAGTCGGTCAATGCGAGTGTACGGTACCCAATTAGATTAGTCGGGGAGTGACAATTTATCTCCTAGTGCCTGAAATAAAAATGCATGAATTGTTTATAGGCCTACAGTTATTAAAACGTATCTCGCATAAAGGGAGGGGTTGTGCGAGAAACGTTTTATTAAGTGTATACATAATTATTATTGTATTATGAATTACACAGGGAAAATAATTGTTACTCCTCGACCAATATAATTGGGTGTATTCGTGTTGACCAACTGGGAAGTCATTCTATTAATATAGACTGTTCAAATAACAATAAGAAGACACCCGATTTTCAAAAGGACTCTAAAAGGTAAGACTTGAGCCATGGATTTTAGGCTAGTATTATAAAGCTTTTCAAACAGACAACGGAACTAGGTCTTTGACTGGTTATAAATCAACAATAATGTTATTGGTTTTACGTCCCTTTTAACTACTGCGGCTTTTAGAGAAGCCGGGGTGCCGGAATTTAACGTGCCAGTAAATGTACAGACACGGTTCCCTTGCATTTACGCACCCTCAAATGCCAGCTGACTGCGCCAGGTTTAGATCTTGCAACCTTGGGCACAGCAGGCAAGAACGTTACCGCTGAGCCGCGCAGCCATTCGGTTATAAATCAGAAGCATGTCTCGGTATGATATCTATGCATGGCTTCGTAGTCGGTAGCATGCTGAACTGCTATGCCCCAGATCGCGGGTTCAAACCCGACCGAAGTCGTATTTTTAAGAGCGTTAAAATCCTTCAGTAGCCTATGCCTTCCTTTGGAGGAGAAGTGAAGCCTGCGGGCCCATGTCATAGATGTATGGCATGTAAAAGAACCTACCACTACAATGGTAGTGTGTACCCAAAATTTGTAGGTTATTTGGTTAGAAACGCTCTATCAAGTTCCAACGTTCACCACTCTTCTCTGAAGTCTTAACTCGACACGACTCGAAAGTCGATGCTGGCCGAAGCTGGTGTTATAGACTCGCTCCCTACCACGCAAACTCGCCCTGAAGCTAGTAATTTATATTTCCACTGGAGATTGCTGGCAGAAATGAAAACGTTAAATCACTTAGCGGGTGATGTAGACTATAAAGGACAGTCTTATATATTCGGGGCATAGAACGTCCTCCCACTGAGTGATTCACACATTATAGGATCAAGCTTAGGATAACACTTCAATGAAATGAAATTCAAAATCCTACTATAAAACTATTTAATTAACACAATTGGGCACTACAAACACTCACAATGAACTGAATAAGCTTCACACTTGTTCTAATGAACAAGGAATAAATACCACATTAATCTATAAAAATCAATATCTGAGGTTCCACTGAACCTAAAAGAAAAATATCAAAACTGCTCTCACTTCCATTTAGCATCACTACAAAAATTACTCAAAACGAGCTCTAAAAGTCTCGGTAAAAATTATTACATAGAATTATCTATTCAAAACACACTAAATATTCTTAACTTGAATATTATTATAATTTGAGTTAATGTTTAAAAAGGGTGTCAACAATTACCATTTATTTGGGTACAACATGATATTCACACCCAACACTACCGAATTGCATTTGTCCTCGGAAAACTCGTGCACCACAAGCTATAGAAATTACTGATAAAAATCAAATCAAGACAGAGACTCCCAGCTGTCCGAATATTTCCATAAATACTTGGGAACAATAACATACAAAATGTAACAACACCAAAGGGATTTCCATTATTGTCTCAAATGACAATTTAATCATTCATGAAATGCGGATCTAAAATGCAACGGCAAGGATAAATAATCATAGCAAAACTCGGTACAGATTACCGGTCCATTAAAAGATTTATTACGGCAGACCGCAGACAGTGTCTGGCTCAGTTACTGGCCTATCTCAACAGTGGCCTTCATTAACAAGTCAAGACCCTTGAAGCTTTGATTTATGACGAACGAGGGAGAGTCAATACTTCCCTTCCTCCTAGACGGGACACTACAACTGCTTTCAAACAAGCGTGACTTCTTAAGACTTGGAAAGGCGCACATCACTTTCATTTAACAAAACAATATGAGGTTCTATTGACCTATTTCTGAGGCTCAGGTATACAGTAATTATGATTGCGGAGCTTTATCACTGGCTAGTAAGAACTCAATAAAACCAATAATAATTAAGGGGCTTTCGACGTAAGAGAACTCCGGTTCGATTCTCTGGCCAGCCTCTAAGACATTTCCCATTTTGAGGACTTAGGGCTAACACATGGATCGAGGATATCTGACCACTCGTCTGAATAATAATAGCGACTTCTTGGGAAGGTATTCGCACGCATCCCGCGCTTAACAACAGTAAACTTAGCACCCTTCAAAGTTTGTCATAACAAACACACACACATAAACAATTACTCTGCCCAGCTGATCCCTACAAACATAATCTCCTGGCATTATTTCGCCGCATTATAGCGTGACAATTAATAATATAAGCGCTCATTGGCGACAATTCAATACATTCGTGATGCCTTTCAAAGCCAAATATTTATTCCAACATAATTAATTTTTCCGTCCAAAAATAATAGTTTTGCCTTTAGCACAATCTTGACTTTTCATTTACAAGAACACAACTGGTTCAATAATTATCATTATCATTATTTCAGCATATAACGTCTCATTAATTTAACAACTTATTCATTATTATTATTATCCTGCTTGCCTTTAAATAACATTATTCTTTCCATTTACTGCTATTCCACTGAATACTATTTCTTTGATTACACATTTATATTTAAGTAATTATTACATTAATTATTAGATCCCGCACTTCTCATTATCACAAAGTTTTTACATCCCTGATTTTCAATGTTGGAGAATTCTTCCTCCAAGGTTACTATTGTTACACGAGCTTCCCGAGTCCAAAACATAATAAAATTTGGTTTTTACTTACATGATATTATCCAGCCAAACTGTCGGGATTCCAGTGGAGCGACATATTGCCCACACAAACTTCTCACACCATGGTGACACTCATTTTTTCACTAAATAAATTTCCCTCTAGTTTACACATATTTAACACATTTAGATTGATATGAGGGATTATACACATTATTTCACATACACTAAGAAAAATCACTAAAACATAAATTTCACTAATAATTATTATTTACACAATGAATTTTACTTTGTGGCATCTAACACTGCCTTTCACACGTGAATTCTTTCGATCCAGATCCTAGGGATGCAAGTTTCGGCCGCTGCCTCCTACTTCCTACTTGGATAATGACAGTCTCGTACGAATTTTCCCTTCCTTGGCTACGAATATTCTCCTACTTCTGGTGTTGAATTTATCGCCACTAACAGTTACTGCACGATAATATTGTCTCCTTCGGTATGCAATTGTTTATATGGTAAACGGTCTATGGTATGACGTTTACTCCTGGAGTCGCTGTACTCAATTTACTGCGCTCTACAATTGTCTTAGGACTTCGCGTCTGAACTGAATGCTGACGACTATTGTCTTTACTTGGTGGAATACTTCCCTGTAATTCCACGTGGCTACTGATGCCTCTTTGTAGACTTCTAACTTTATCGCCACTTCTCACGCTAACCTCCTCAATTCAGGAAAATTAGGTGCTTGCTATGTTCAACCCTACCGTGGTTATTTAACGCACTGGGTAATATATTTAGAGTTTCACTTCTCTAATGATATCTCGTATACTTTCGAGATACTACGATATAACTTCAATACTAGTGTCTGGGCTTCGATTACCCTCGCCGGCTAACGTATTTTGCTCAAAGTTTAAAACTTGGCCTAAGTCTGTAGACTATTAACTGTTCGAAGTTTGACGATACTTTTCTTTTTGAAAAGGACTTCGATGTTTTAAGGCGCGGCGACACTGATGAATGCTGGACAGTACTCTTCTCAAGAGTACTTCCGCGTCGTGATACGGATTCGAGTCCCACCGGACTGAATAAGACTGCCTGCGCTGTGGAACAGCATGACCGTACGTGGTCTGATGATTACTGCATGTACTGTTGAATACTTATTGTCCAGTATGACCTCCCCTGAGGTTCATACGTCTAAATACTTCTCGATGCAGCAACTCCCCTTAGGAGTGCTCTTGTAGACTGTATGTTGGTGGAACAGTACGATCCGCCTCCCCCTCAAGACTGAATACTGCGTGATGCAGCACCTCCGTTTCTGGAGTGCTCGTAGACTGCATGCCTTTGCTTGGGCTCATGGCCCTTATATCTGATTCTGGTAAAAATAAATAAATTTCTCATCTTCTCCACCACCATCTTCCAAAATAATCGTCGTACAATGTTTTAAAAAAATATCTCCGAAAAGTTAAGGTTTTAAATGTCTCAAAAATATCTAAGTTTCCAAGAATCGATCGTACAGATCTTTAATATTAATTAAAATGAACTCCTCAATTATGTGGGCGGTGTCTTCGTTTTGTCCCCTACCACAAGCTCCTGGTTCGGGAATTCACCGACTACGCAATGCTGATTTTGCACTTCTTTCTTGTACAATTACTGTTAAGTTTATCCACTCTAAAAAATCTCTTTCCCTGGATAATTAACATTGACGGAATCCTTTCTTTAGTTTAATTCCCGCAAATGGCTCAATTTCAATTATTTCTCTTATTTCATGACTCCTCCCTTGATGCGGCGTTGCCATTTTACTGATGAGCAAGGGCTTTTTCCGAAACTATATCTCACTCTACTCAATGGAAAGTTTTCAATGCTATTTCGATCCGTGGTGTAACTGGGTTTCTGCCGAGTCGTCAGTGACATCATCTATGCAGCTGTGGTCCTGATTTGTTGAGTTGCACAACTTATCCATGCGTCACGCAATAAGATGCTGTATTCCTCCTCAACTAACTTCAGAACTCCGTTCTAAAACCTGCATTAATTCTTTCTTTTTGACATACAAGGATATGGGTTCGATACTGTGCCACTCACATGGGCACAATGGGCTAGATATTATTAACGGTTTATCCAGAGTAAGCTGAAATGGCGCCCGGACGGCAGGTTTATCTTCGACTCGATTCACTGAAATCGTTACTGCTCGGCTTCCTGTGGTCACAAATGAATGTTTTTTTCTACAGAAACCTTCCACGAGAAATCCTTTACAGAATGGTGGAAACCGCATCAAAATCCATCCAGTGGTTCTCGAGATTACGCGTTACATCCAAGAATTGGGGACTCTGTTTTATACTACAGTATGTCGTTGTCGAGATGCCCGCGACTATCATTGAAACAAATACAGTACATGAATTTATAACTAGTATGGGCTATTAATTCTACGTAAGACTCATTAAATACGTCATACAACTGTACCTGGGGATAATTGTAGAGGACTGAACTAATAAAAAGAGAGCATTTTTTTATGTTCCCATGAATTAGAAGTGTACAGTATGTAATGATTGTGATTTTACATGACTTATGTTTACAATGGAAATAATCACTCAGGTGAGTTAAAATTCATAAAACCCCTACAAAAGTGAAATCATCAGTTCCGCGAATAACGAGCTCAAGGCAGTTGACAGCTTGCTGGCCGCCGCGAGCGCTAGTATCGCTCCATCTACCAAAATGATGCAATTTCGTAATGCAGCGAGCTTCGTGACTGTATATTTTAGACTGTGGTAATACAATTCCAGCCTCCCAGGTTTGCCAATCTAACTTTTCCCCCGCGAAATATAGGCTAGCTTATTTCAAACTGAGGCTAGCGCCAAATAATTTTGAATCCCACATAGCGGCACAATATTAGCTTTTTTTCTTTTCTTGGCGGGAGATAAGTTATATGTAAATTGATCTAGTTTTTATTAAAAATAACGCGCTTTAATAAGGACTTAGAAAATTATATGGGTACATTAACACTATTTGTGGGATCGTTATTAACTTCTTGAGCATGAGAATGGCGTCAGCAGAGTCGCTTCATATAACGTTAATACAGTATACTGTATGTCCAACAATTCCCCCAATTACGATTATCTCCCGATTACGAATGAGTGATATTTGTCGCATATGTAGTGTAAGCAACTGAACCTTTTTTCGGCCGCAAGAAGCATTTGTAAGGTAAAATGGACTTAGTAGGTGACAAAAATCTTCGAAAATGATATTTTAGGCGTTCAGGGCTAATTACAACATAAAGCACAGGATCTTGTTGAAAAAACTGAATAAACATAAAAATGACTAGCCTATTGTATAACTCATAAATCAACATGATACACCGTGAGAGGATATGCCCACTTTTGCTGAGACTTCTGTAAATGTTTTCTCTTGTTGAGAGATAAGCAGTCCTCATGTTGGTAGCACAGATAGATTCGAGTTTATTTTGTTCCTGTCAGGGGAACTGGAATGTTCTAGATTTACCATTTGAGTCAAAATTTAACTTCATTTTTTACAGAACTGTTTTTGTTGTTGTTGTCGTCTTTTGTGCATATTGTATTACTCGAAAACTTCTTCTTCTTAAATATTCAATCCATGGATTGGTCTGCGGCAGTTCTCCAGTCGGCTCTATTTATAGCTTTCCTCTTCATCTCTTCATAGTTTCTGCATCCTACATCAGACATGATTTGCTGTACATATTGTAGGCGTGGTCTTCCTCGATATCTTTTGCCTTCAACAATTCCCTCCAATACCGTTTTCAGTAGGCTATCGTGTCTCAAATTATGTCCTATCAGTCTAGTCCTCCTCCTCCTCTTTATGCTTTTCCATAAGGTATAATTTTCCTCCGCCTTTTTAAATACTTCATCATTCGCTATTTTTTCTGCCCAGCTAATTTTTAGCATTCTTCTATAACACCATTGTTCAAAAGAATTTAACCTACTTTTTAGCCTATTTTTCATTGTATGAAAAAAATAGGCTTATGAGATCACCTTTTGTCTGTGTGTGTGTGTCCCTCTAATAACTTCTGGCTGGCTGGCGCGATTAAAAGAAACTCGGTGAGATCATAGCACTATTCTGGCCGACCCCGACCGTGCCCTTCAAATTTTATTGTCTGTCACCAATCCAACATGGCGGCTGTGCGAAATATTTCACCAGCATTCAGTATCTCCGAAACTATTACCTATATCACCCTAAAATTGTGTACGGTGATAAAAGGCACTACTAGAAGTTCACCTATGAGGCGTTCAAAAACCTGGTGACTACAAAACCAACATGGCGGCCAAGCGAAGTCGAGACTTTTAAATAGACTTTTCTCGCGATTTAACAATCCAAACGTAATGAAACTTGGTACAGCAAATGTTTATACACATTGTAATGCACTGGAGTCTAATTAAGTACAATTGTTTACATAACCTCAAAATGGCGGCCGTGCGAAATATTTCAATAACATTCTATATCTCCGAAACTATTACAGATATCACCCTGAAATTTGTACGCTGATAAAGGGCACTGATACAAGTTTATCTAAGTAACGTTCATAAACCTGTAAAGTACAAAACGAATATGGTGGCCAAGCGAATTTGAAACATTTTAATAGACTTTTCTCGTGATTTAACTCTCTGAGCGCAGTGAAATGCGGTACAGTAAATGATTTTACATATTGTAATGCACTGGCATCTAATTTAGTTCAATTGTTATAACCTCAAGATGGCGGCTGTGCGAAATTTAAAAATTAAGTTTTTATTTCTTCTGTCTTAATCATGCGATCGAAGTGAAAGTTTGAATACTGAACCTAGGCAATAATTGTCCTTGAATGGTACATAACTTTATGGCCTATACATATAAAACTCCAAAATGGCGAGCATCCGGAATATTTAGACGGTTCTCAATATCTCTGAATCTTTTACAGCAATCAAACTGATTTTTTTATGTTCATAGAGGCTATGGACATAGTTCACCTATAGGACTTTCAGTAACCTGGTGAGCACAAATCCAACATGGCGGCGACGCGAAGTATAAATATTTAAATGGACGTTTCTCGCGAATTAACTATCCGAGTGCAGTGAAACGTTGCACGTTAAATGCTTATACAAATGTTAATCCGCTGGCATCTAATTTATTTCAATTGTTTGCATAATCACAAGACGGCAGCTGTGCGAATTTTTAAAATCTCGTTTTTACTTCTTGTGTTCTAATCATGCGATTGAAGTTTGAATACCACACGTACACAATAATCTTAATGTAATAGTACAAAAATAAAAATCCAACCTGGCGAACATCTGAAATATTTAGACGGTTCTCAATATCTTCGAATCTATCACAACCTTCAAACTGACATTTTTTATGTTGAGAGAGGCAATTAACATGAGTAGGATATATGAAAATAGGCTGTATAGTTCTTCACGGAACTACTTGTTTCGCAGCCATAAAGGGCAATACTCCAAACATACGCTTTTAATAATCTTTTTCTGGTTTTAAGATTAATGGAATTTGTAGTAAATAAACGTTTCTTTTTTTGAAATACTAATTTGGCTTGTAAAATTCTACATTTGATTTCTTTCTTGCTTCTTCCATCTTTGGTAATTTTGCTTCCGAGATATTCAAACTCTTGAACATTTTGTAGTGTTTTGTTGCCCACCACTATTTTCATACTTGAATCTGCTTTTTTTCGCAGACCATAACTTTCGTCTTAGACTTATTTATTTTCATCTTGTATTCATTACCCATGATTTCCTCCATTTTTACTATTATTTGTTTGAGATGGTGTTCACTATCTGCAACTATGGCATTGTCATCTGCAAATCTAATCATATTTATTTGTTCACCTTGTGTCCTTATTCCTAAATTCAAACCCTCTCGAACCTTATTCAATGCATCCTGGATGTAGGCATTACAAAGCATGGGAGACAAAGCACAGCCTTGTCTAACTCCTTTCCTTATTTCTGCTTTCTCTTGTTCATTTCCAAATTTAATTACTGCAATTTCATTTTTGTACACATTCCAGATTATTCTTCTATCTCTATAAGGGAGCAAAATACATGTAACTTTTCTTGTGTAATAATATCTCATTGAGAAATGGAAATATTTGTAGAGTTGTTGTTAATTCATTTGAGGGGCTTGAGACATCTTGTTCATAAGCCCCGTATAGTTGGATGTGTGTTGAAGTTGTCTGGCAATCTGCTATGATTGTAGTGAAAAATGAAAATCCACAGCCTGCTTCCAGTCTCCGACCGGGTCAGGAATGGAATGAATGAAGCCCCCATCTAGCTGTGAGGATATGAACTGTGCCGGCTGCCGAGGCCTGACGCACTCCTCTGGGGCAATGAATAAATGAATGACGGATGAAATGAAATGATAGTGAAGAGTGTTGCTGGAATGATATTTTGACAGGGAAAATCGGAGTACCCGGAGAAAAACCTGTCTGCCTCCGTTTTGTCCAGCACAGATCTCACATGGAGTGACCGGGATTTGAACCACGGACCCAGCGGTGAGAGGCCGGCGTTCTGCCGCCTAAGCCACGGAGGCTTCCGCTATGATTGTAGTAATGTGTGCAAATGTATCAGGGACAGGGATGGGGTAGACGCTCCGGGACTTGAAGTAAGACACAATCCTGGCAATTTCCTGTAGGGAGTGAACAAAAACCCGAAAAAAAAACCACACTCAGAATAACCGCTGTCAGCACCGGGATTCGAACCTACGATATTCGTACTTACTGCAGGTGCCCTCGCGGCCATGGTGCACGTTTGATGAGCGTAGCTACGCCGTGGGACGAAATGCTTGTAGAAATTGTCTTCGAGTATCTATAATCCCCCCCATCGGCCGATCCTGGCTACGCTATTGACCTAGAGTAAAAGTTTTAACCACAAATAATGTAGTACATTCTCTAAGTTCATCTCTGGTATACTTGTTTCAAGGGGAATATTTTTCCTTGTACTGTGGCCATGCAGTGAGTGTAATGGTGCCGAACAAGAAACCACAGATACAACGGCAGAGGAAATCAAACTGCGAATTGGTGGAAGGAAATGGATACGTACTATGTTAAATGTGTTGAAGTTAGTGTAAATTGTGTTATATATTCTGTGTACAATTGTACATGGTAGGCAAACGACAGTCGTATTATATATAGTAGAAAGAAGGCTCAATTTTTCTGCGTGCTTAGATGTTAGTTACGAGTAATGGAGGTAGCCTGGGAAGCTTATGAATTCGGCATTCTTTCTTACAGATTTCGAGTTGGTAGGCCCGGGAGAGCGGGAATTCAAAAATCGCGGCGTGGCAGCTATACTAATAATGAACTTCTGAGTGCTGCAAAGAGGTTGTTAGTGAGAAATGGACACTATATAAGGTTTCTAAAGAGTTCAGTGTATCATGGAGCACCTTGAAAGACCACGTGAATCGCCATAATGATGAGGAACCTCACGAGATATCAAAACTTGGAAGGCCTTTCGTTCTAACGAAAAAAATTGGACTAAAGCTTGTCAAATATGTAACAGAAATGCAGGAGTTGGAATTCGGATTGAATGCTACCAGCATAAAGCGACTAGCATATCAGTTGGCAGAAAGATCTACACAAGTGTCCCTCTTTAATGAGGAAAAGGGAAAGGCAGGTGCATTTTGGGGACGATGTTTCAAGACGCGTTATGACTTATCTTTGAGGACACCAGATAAATTAGCAGCTAGGAGGGCTGTAACAGCTAATGAAGAAAACCTACGTGATTTTATGACAAGGTAGATAATACTGTGGCAAAATTTGATCTTGGTGGCAAACCAGAGCAAATTTTCAATTGTGACGAGACTGGGGTCACTTTCGTAGTTAAATTATTTGTTCTACTATCTATTTTCCATATGTTTATGTTATAAAACGTTTCCTTTTGATTATTGAGTTGTGTGTACATTTATATGAAGTATAAATTTAACTTTAATTTAAGTTTAAGTTTAAATTTATCACGGTATTACAGACACCATATCACGGGATTACTGCACATATCACGATATTGGTTTACAGGTGTAAGTGAATACATTTTTAATTTCTTTGTTCAATGATGTTATTCTCATTCTGTTTTCATTGTGGTTATATAAGTGTAAACATTCAGGCAATATTTTGTGTTCATTTTGAGTTATTGCTACATTTCGTTCCAGAATAAATTATGATTTATTAAAATTTATCACGGTATTACCTAACTTTACCCTACTGATGGAACTGTTATTTGGCGTTTATTTTTCAAAACAATGATCAAAAAAGGGTCGAGGAATTCTTAAGACAAAAGACTCCAACATACTTCAAACAACCATCAATGTGGATCTCAGGATAACACTCATCTAAAAGTACGAAAGACTCTAACCAAAGCGGAAAAGCAATCCCTAAAAAAAGATACCGTTGCTCAAGATAGTGGCTCGTTTGTTGAGCAACATTTAACACCACCTCTAAAAGCTATGTTTGAACCATCCTCTCCATCTGAAAAGCCCTCAACACTATCAAAGGCAACACAGGCTATGCAAGAGGTGGCATTGCGAGAGGAACAAAAAAGGGCAAGAAACTACTGTCGACCAAAATATTATGTGTACTCGAGTTTGAAGGTTGTTTGTGAAGGAACCAATAGACCTACATAAAATCCAATAACATCATCATTTTCGCCGTTCTATTTTACGTTAGTTCATGTAGGTTTGGAATTTTTAATTTATATTTAATATTTTTATCGCAGTTGGAACACAAAAAGTGCCCGTTTTTATGCGTGTTTCAACCATGCATCACATTTATGAATTATTATCTCACAAACCCGTCATCAGATCGTATCCAAATTTTAACACAATATACATTGGAATGTTCTATAACTGGTGTATTAATTTTAAAATTTTGTGTGTCCAAGAAACAAAGTTGCTATCATTTATGTAAGGTAACTTTTTCTCGGCTCCGGGTGGTTTGAAAATGTAGCTCTTGGTCGCGTTGTAATCCTTATACATCAAAAAGGTATGCTGTATGATTGTGAAATACGTAAATTAATTCGCTTATTTTATATCAGTTTGTATTTGTACGGGGAATTAACACATGGTTCACCAGTTAGCCGCTCCGGTGGAAGCTGTACAGCGTTGCCAAGATGGGCTCCATCACGCGTCATGCGCACCTCGCTCGGAAGTTCAGGGCCCCATATCAGCAACGCTGTACAGAATTTCCCGGAGCGGCTAGCTGGTGAACCACGTTTTAATTCCCCGTACAAATACAAACCGATATAAAATAAGTAAATTAATTTACGTATTTCACAGTCATACAGCATAACGTTTTGATGTTTAAGGATTACAACGCAACCAAGAACTACATTTTCCAACGACCCAGCCGAGAAAAAGTTACCATACAAAAATGATAACAACGTTCGTTCTTGAACACACAAAATTTTGAAGTTAATAAACCAGTTATACAACATTCCAATGTATATTGTGTTAAAATTTGGATTCTGTCTGATGACGTGTTTGTGAGATAATAATTCTTAAATGTGACGCATGGTAGAAACACGCTTAAAAACGGGCACTTTTTGTGTTTCAACTGCGATAAAAAATATTAAAATAAAAATTTTAAATTCCAAACCTACATGAACTAACGTAAAATAGAACGACGAAAATGATGAAGTTATTGGATTTTATATAGGTCTATTGGTTACTTTACAAGCAACCTTCAAACTCGAGTGCACATAATATTTTGGTCGACAGTAGATAGTAATGGTGATGATGGTAATAATTATGATTATAATGATGATGATGATGATGATGATGATGATGATGACGACGATGACGATGAGGTTTTTACATCTATAAAACCATCATCGCTTCCCCAGTTTTTGCTAACAACAGTGAAAAAGATCTACCGTCAGTGTTGTGTTTAAAAAATTAAACCATTTGTTATGTAATCTACTGGAATGATGCTCATACATTAATCAAACACCTATAGCGTTTGCATGCCTTAAAACATACAAGTCATACTGGTCACACCAGAAATAAGAACAGTTGATCCCTTTTCAAGGCCACGGTTAATAATTATCTCCGTTTACATAGAAGGAATATCACCAGTCAAAGAAGAGCTACTACAAGATCTATGCAGCCGACACAAATGCCATATCCTGTGCATACAGGAAATACACCGAAGTATTGATATGCGCCGACCAAAGGTGAATGGAATGTTACGTGCTATTGAGAGACCCCACGGTATGTATGGAAGTGCTATCATTGTCCGGCCAGATGTCCAGATACTTTCGACTGCTTTTAGAGATGAAGACGATATTGAAATTCTCACGGTTGAGTTGAATAATTGCACAACCTCCTCTGTGTATTAACCACCCAACATCGACTTCAAAGCAAACGTTCCGTTCAACTTTGGGAATCAGCATACACGACTTAAATTGCCGCAGTACTTTATGGGGCTATGAATCCGATAATGATAGTGGTATCGCATTACAGGAATGGGCAGAAGTACCGTAAGTCACCTCACTCTCATACACGACTCGAAGCTCCCAGCATCTTTCAACAATGGGAGATTGAGACGGGGCTATAACCCTGATCTCATATTTAGTAGCAATAACATTAGCCAGCAATGTGTGAAGTCAATGTGTAGTCCCCTACCGAAAACACAGCACAGACCAATAATGTGCCAAGTGTTTACAGCAGTTAGACCTCAGAGCGTTCCTTTCCGTATGAGGTATAATTTCAAGAAAGCTAATTAGCCAAAGTTCACGGAGTTGTTGGATAATATCGTATCCACTATTGAGCCAACACCAGAATCGTAAGACACATTTTCTGCAGCTGTGAAAAAAAAAAACGTTCCAGGATGTCTATACCTCGTGGTTGTAGATCATAGGTCTCACTTCAGACCTAGCTGCCCAGTTCAAGGAATATAAATCAATGTTTGAAAATAACCCTCTTGGAGAAGAGACAATTGAAGCTGGTAATCACCTTACATCATCTTCAGGCGCGGTAAAACGAGATCAGTGGATCAAGACAGTAGAAGGACTAAATTTGAATAGAGACAGCCGCAAGGAATGGATATTATTGAAGCGCCCCAACAACGACCAAACGAAAATGACTGGCCATTCTAAAATCACTGCAAACCAGATTGCACATCTGCTACTGCTGAAAGGAAAAGCTATCAAGAAAGGAAAATTGCGCAGATCACGCAAAAAACAACAGGAAGAGAGAGACGACTTCACTATCCCCTTCGGTATGCTGGAATTGGACAAGGTCATTAAAGAAATTAAAACTGGCAAGGCAGCGGGCCTAGATGATATTCGGTCCGAACAAATTAGGAATTTTTGACTCAAAACCAAAGAATGGGTTCTGCAGCTTTTCAATAATTGTATGAGCAAATACCAGACACCAAAGATATGGCGTAGGTCTAGAGTAATTGCCTTACTGAAACCCGGAAAGTAGGGCACTGATTCAAAAGATTTCAGATATATAGCGCTTCTGTGACACCTCTACAATTTGTTCGAAAGATTGATTTTAATCGTATTTTACCTGCCATTGTCAGACTCTATTAATACCACAACAGTGTGGGTTTCATCCTGGCAAGAGCTGTACCAGTCAATTACTGAACCTAATACAATTTATAGAGGATGGATATGAAACTCGTAAGATCACAGGTGCAGTCTTTGTGGATCTATCAGCAGCATATGATACTGTCAACCATCAAATCCTACTAGACAAGGTCTACAACCTGACGAGCGATAATGGTTTTACTAGACTCATCGCTGTGCTCTCCAGAACCGAAGGTTTTTCGTCGACCTCCGAGGACAGCGAAGCCGTTGGAGGATACAAAAAAATGGCCTATCTCGAGGAAGTGTGTTGGCTCCGGGTACTTTTTAATATTTACACGAACGATCAGCCAGTATCTCCAAACACCAGAAGGTTCCTGAATGCTGATGACCTCGCCCTGGCCACACAGGGCACAGATTTTGAAGCAGTTGAGACAAATATGTCTACTGCCTTTGAATGCTTGACAAGCTATTACAGTGCTGTGAAAACCAGCTTAAGCCTAACCCTTCAAAAACTCGGGTGTGTGCCTTTCACCTGTGGCACAAGGAAGCTCATCGTGAACTCGAAGTAATGTGGTCTGGTATCCAATTACAGAACTGTGACACTCCAAAATATCTGGGTGTAATCCTTGACAGAACTCTCATATTTAAGAAGCGCTGCATGAACTGCAAACTCAATGAGTCGGCAAGGAATAACCTACTCCGCAAACTGGCTTGTTCACAGTGGGGTAGTCAACCACAAACCCTCCGTACATCTGCAATGGCACTTTGTTATTCCGTCAGAGAATATGCATGTCCTGTTTGGTATTCTTCATCCCATGCCCGACAGGTGGATGTGGCCCTCAATGAGACTTGCAGGCTAGTGACTGGCTGCTTAAAGTATACTCCAGTTGACAAACTCTATTGTCTTGCAGGAATTGTCCCCCCCTTGTATTCGAAGGAAAATAGCCGTGGACAAGGCGAGGCGTAGAGTGGAGCAACAAATTGCTCATCTCTCACATGGCTATACACCTCCATTTCAGAGACCAAAGTCAAGAAAAAGCTTCCTACGAACGTCTGATGAACTAACTGGATCACCTGCTACAGCTAGAGTACGGCTTGGGAAAGCCAAGGTCCCCGTCATGCCAGGACAAATGACAGTTGCAGAACGTTTGCCACCTGGCTGTTATGAAGACTGGTCTGTGTGGAAGTCCTTGAGCAGATTGAGGACAGGAGTGGGCAGATCCAAAGTCAACCTAGCAAGATGGGGCTATATCGATGCCAGCAACATCACATATGTCTGTGGTGAAGAACAAACTATGCAGCATATGCTCCAGGTTCCATTGTGCCCATCTTACTGCACCGAAGATGGTCCTTTTTATGCAACACAAAATGCACTTGATGTTGCTAGGTTTTGGTCGAGATTGGTGTGAAGTGCTTTTCAATTTATTTGTGTTATGTTATGTAGTGTACTACGCATAATTGATCTGTGTAAATGGTATTTCTGATACGATAATAATAATAATAATAATAATAATAATGAGATACTAGGGTTTCAGGAATAAACCTGGGAGAGTCCGTGTGGCTCTGGGCAAATGGGAGTGAAATGCGTCGTTGTTAGTCACCTGCAACTCAAACATATTGGATTCAGCAAGAGAATCCAACTTAGCCTCTTTCACTCCAACTCCAGCACGTAACCTACCCGAGGTGTCCCCTGTTAAGCCAAGCAACCCAGTGGAAGGTTGGGCAACCACTCCCAGCGGAAACTGGGTCGGCGACCCGATCAGTGCTGGTGGCTCCAAGGCTCACAACCTTGGTAGTACTTTCGCCGGTGTGAAATATCACCGACCCCAATTACAGTTTTTCAACTGTCTCAAGAAAGCATGGAGGAAAATTCAGCAAAAGCTACTATCCCAGGTGGTAACCAGTCCACCATCGCTTTCAGCGATGCATGCAGGCCTTCGGATTCTGGGGACCCTGCACCAAACTGCTTGGAGGTGTCGGAGACTCCACTAAAGATCAAACACAAACATCGGAACTTCTTTGCTACCGTTAATATGAACTCCCTTTTGAAGACTGGTAAACTTAAGCATCTCACTGATACATTCAACCAACATCAAATTCTTATCACGGCAATACAAGAAACAAGATTTACAGATGAACATCCTTTTGAGTCTCAGGGGTACAGAATATTTAAAGGCAAAGTTGGTAAACGTGTTGCAAAGAACACACCTCACCTTGGAACGGGATTCATTGTAAATTAAAAAAATTGGACTCGGTTATAGATTTCAGTTCTCCTAACAGCCGAGTAGCAATCCTCACTTTCCGATGCACGAACAAAATGTATACTATGGTTAATGTGCATGCGCCAATAAATGAGGCAAACAAAAAAGACAGAGAAGGAACAGATGAATTTTGGGAAGAACTGGAGGAAATAATGGCTAAAATTCCGGACAAACATATGATTATCTTGCTTGGTGATTGCAATGCTCAACTTGGCCGTGAAAGAAAATTCCGAAACATTAGAGGAAGTTACCCAGCTCAATGGAGAGAGACTTCTGGAGCTCTGTAAGGGGTTCAACCTTGTTATGAAATCTACTGCTTTCAAACACCTGCCAAGAAATCAGAAAACGTGGACTTCTCCAAATCCAAAACTTGGTGAATTCCAAATCGATCATGTCGCTATTTCACGCAAGGCACACCGAGAGATCCAGAATGTAAAAGTCTTGAGAAGTGTAAATCTTGATTCTGATCATTACCTTTCCAAAATCAAGGTTAAACTTCTTCCAAGAAATACCAGGAGGGTCTGCCGAAGAGAAATCAACAGGTTTGACAAAGAGAAGCTACACTTGAATCACGAGTTTACTGAGAAGCTTGAAACTTTGGATCCACAGAACTGGGAACAACTACGAGATGGCATGGTGAGAACAGCTAAAGAGATAGTCCCGCTAACAAAAAGAAGGAAACATCTCTGGTGGACCAGTGAATGTGAATCAGCAATAAGGCAGAGACAACTAGCATGGCGGAGATGGAGCTCTCAGAAGAATTCAGATAACTGGGAGAGTTTTCTGTTAGTGAGGAAACATGCTGCAAAAACCATACGTGGGGTAAAACGTGCATACGACAAAAGTCAGTTGGAAAAGATTCAACAAGACTTCAAGAAGAACAACACTCGAGATTTCTACAGAACCTTCAGACAGAATCTCACTAAATACACTCCACCTATTCGAAGAAGAATCCATTGCAGGTTCCGTGTTGACGTTTTATAATTCAGTATAACAAATTTCAAAGTTTCCGCCTAATCAACAATCATTTATTATTTTAGTTAGCGTCCTCTGGGTACATGTTTCGGAATTTGTTCCAATTCCTTCTTCAGCCCTTTATAATTCATACTAGGAACATCAATACATGGACCTAAAAGACCTCGTCCATGTAGAAACATATCACACTAATATTAAAATACTATAAAACTAATTAAACACTTTAAAACATTACAAGCTTATGGACAATACAACAAATAAAACAATAAAACATTCCTGCTGTTAATAGCCACTTAATTATATAATCACTATTATGCACATTCTTGTTAGGTGTGCGATGGTCAAATAACGCAGTCGTTAATCACTTTTTGTGAACAAAAAACAGAGCACATTATTTTAGTGTCCATGACCCAAATAACTTGCTGTACTGGTGGGTAAATGTTGACGTAAGTGGAAACTTTGGTTCCGGCACTTTCTTGACAGAGCGCTGGCATGTGCTTTATGGATAAAAAAGGGGAAACTCATTCGATTACTTGACTTGGAATTAGCACATTAAATGGATGTGTTATCTTGTGTTGAGAGCTCCATGGACGTAGCAACGATTTATCATACATATAGGACGACAAAACAGCCAGGCACTTGACCTACTTACATCGCTTTGTATCAGCAGTCACGTCGGAGTAGGAGCCGATCACCCAGCACCATATCATGACATTGGCGCTTTGCTTTTAAATCGTTGCTACGTCCGTGGAGCTCACAGCACAAGATAACACATCCATTTAATGTGCTAATTCCAAGTCAAGTAATCGAATGAGTTTCCCCTTTTTATTATCCATAAAGCACATGTCAGCGCACTGTCAAGAACGTGCCGGAACCAAAGTTTCCACTTACGTCAACATTTACCCACCAGTACAGCAAGTTATTTGGGTCATGAACACTAAAATAATGTGCTCTTTGTTTTTTGTTGACAAAAAGTGATTAACGACTGCGTAATTTGACCATCGCACACCTAACAACAATGTGCATAATAGTGATCATATAATTAAGTGGCTATTAACAGCAGGAATGTTTTATTGTTTTATTTGTTGTATTGTCCATAAGCTTGTCATGTTTTAAAGTGTTTAATTAGTTTTATAGTATTTTAATATTAGTGTGATATGTTTCTACATGGACGAGGTCTTTTTGGTCCATGTATTGATGTTCCTAGTATGAATTATAAAGGGCTGAAGAAGGAATTGGAACAAATTCCGAAACATGTACCCAGAGGACGCTAATTAAAATAATAAATGAGTGTTGATTAGGCGGAAACTTTGAAATTTGTTATACTGAAGTACACTCCACCTAGCCTACACTTTAAAGATCCTGAGGGAAAAACTGCCTATAATGACAAGGACAACTGCACTATCCTGGCAAACTATTTTGAGACTCTCCTTAACTGTGAAAGACCAGCATCCTCATTCTCATTTGAAGACAATCCAAATACAAACCCGGACTCTACACCACCAACCAAAGAAGAAGTTATGCAGATCATTCAGTCACTTAAAAACAATAAGGCACCAGGCGAGGATTCAATGGTCGCCAAATTATGGAAGAATGCTGGCGACGTAGCTATCGATAAACTAACAGAAATAATTAGTGAGATATGGGAAAAGGAGGAACTCCCTATTGATTGGGCATCAGCTCTGCTTCACCCTCTTCACAAAACCGGTGATAGATCGAATGTGAACAATTACCGTGGCATCTCCCTCCTTGCAATAGCATACAAAATCCTTTCAAAAGCCCTTCAAACTAGAGCAGAGGAACAGTTGGATCCACAATTAGGGGAATATCAAGGGGGAATTCGGAAGGGACCATCATGTGCCGAACAGATTTTGATCTTAAAGCTATTCTTTCATATCTGAAGCTTAGAAACATACAGTTTGTAGTGACCTTCATTGACTTCAAAAAGGCATATCGATCGACCCACCCTATTTGAAATACTGAAAGAACTGGGACTGGACAACAAAACAAGTAGGAGTCCACGCCGCACGACCTGCTTTGGATGAGACGGTGCGGTTACATAGCGGCGAGCAAGAGGGTAATAATCTCAGAGAATGACATTCAGGGCCCCAGAATTAAAACTGTGGCGGCATGGCCTGCGGCCTTGCATTTCGGACCTTCGGACCGATTGCGTGGAAATGTAGGAAAATTATAAAATGTTATTCCAGGCAATGTTGACACCATCACGTGGTTATGAAAGCCGGACGTCCTCGGAAATAGAAAATATCTTACAGCTGTAAATACATTAGAGAATTCATAGGCAATGCTTAAACCATCACATAGTTATGAAATATCTGTAATAGTTTTCTTGCACCCGTCCGCCTCGAATAGGCTGACCTATCCTGTATATTGTTTTACCCTAAAGTAAAGAGCCCCTGGCTGTCCTATGCTACAAGCCCCGCGCTGCCTTAATCTGGCACTGTATCAAGCTTTTTCCGTTTCGAGAAGCCGAGATCCCGAAAAAGAAGAAGAAGAAGAAGAAGAAGAAGAAAGGTTTGTTTAACCTATGGCGTATGGCAACCTTTAATAATACATTGTATGTCTAATTTTGAGGCTCATTGTAATACGTGTATGCTTTTTCATTGAATACGGCTGTACTAGGTGGCGCCTTTTCGATGTATTTGGCGTGTATCTTTGAAAAGAATCAAGATAGAGCAAAACGGATTTCGCAATTCCGTGCCACTTTTTTGTGAAACAAACCGATGGTGCAATCGAAATCATCGCTGCCCTCTTGGTTTTCAAACTACAGGGTGATTGTAAAAAGTCTGCATTTTGGGACCCCCTTGTATTTCGAGCATTTTTTAACTTATTGAAAAGGTGAAAACGGATTATTATAGATAATTTTCCGTATAATTCAATTAGACCATCAGTTGGATTTGTACAAATTATTATATACATTTGGGCCCCAATTTGTTTTTCAAAAAACCAAAAACATTTAATAACATCAAACGGTGTGAGATATCAAAATATGACAAGAGGAAGAAAAGTTGCTAATTACTGAGATCTTACGCCTGTATATTTAATTTTTTCGATAGGACCGACGGTTTCCGAGATATAACGATTCGAAAAAAGTATGATATTCAGGGCCCCAAAAATAGAAAACGATGAGAGATATCAAAACATCATATGGGATAGAAAAGTTGCTAACCACAGATCTTATACCAGTAGATTTAACTTTTTCTATAGGACCGACGGTTTCTGAGATATAACGATTCGAAAAAAAGAAAAAAAGGATACAATTCAGCCCCCCTCCCAAATGGTGAGAGATATCAAAAAATCATAAGAGTTAAAAAAGTTGCTAATCACTGAGATTTTACACTTGAAGCTTTAACTTTGTCCGATACGACCAACCGTTTCCCAGATATAACGGATCGAAAAAAAAGGAAGAAATTCAGGGCCCCAGAAAATTAAAACGGTGAGAGATATAAAAACATCGTAACGGGTAAAAAAAGATTCTAATCATTGTGATCTTACTCCTGTAAATTTAAGTTGTTTCGATACGACCAACCGTTTCACAGATATATCGATTCCAAGAAAAGTATACAATTCAAGGCCAAAAAAAAATGGTGAGAGATATCAAAAAATCATAAGAGTTAAAAAAGTTTCTAATCACTGAGATCATACACATGAACATTTAATTCTGTTCGATACGACCAACCGTTTCCCAGATATAACGATTCGAAAAAAAGGAAGACATTCATGGCCCCAGAAAATTGAAACGGTGAGAGATATCAAAAAATCTTAAGGGGTAACAAACATGCTAATCACTGGGATCTTACTCCTGTAAGTTTAACTTGTTTTGATACGACCAACCGTTTCACAGATATATCGATTCAAAAAAAAGTATAACATTCTAGGCCCCAAAAATAGAAAATGGTGAGAGATATCAAAACATCATAAGAGTTAAAAAAGTTTCTAATCACTGAGATCATACAACTGAACATTTAACTTTGTTTGATACGACCAACCGTTTCCCAGATATAACGATTCGAAAAAACAGAAATAAATTCAGGGCCCCAGAAAATGAAAACGGCGAGAGATATCAAAAAATCGTTAAGGGTAAAAAAGTTGCTACTCACGGAGATCTTACACCTGTAGATTTAACTTATTTCGATAGGACCGACCGTATTCGAGATATAACGATTCGAAAAAAAAGGATGCAATTCAGGGCCCCAAAAAAGAAAATGGTGAGAGTTATCAAAACAGCATAGTAGTTTAAAAAGTTTCTAATCCCTGTGATCTTACACCTGTAGCTTTAACTTTGTTCGATACAACCTACCGGTTCCCAGATATAACGATTCGAAAAAAACAGAAATAAATTCAGGGCCCTAAAAATGAAAACGGCGTGAGATATCAAAAATCGTAAAGGCTAAAAAAAGTTGCTACTCACGGAGATCTTACACCTGTAGATTTAACATTTTTCGATAGGACCGACCGTTTCCAAGATAATACGAGTCTGAAAAAAAGGATGATATTCGGGGCCCCTAAAAATGGTCCGGCCCTTCACCGAATTTAACGCTCAACAATAGGGTTCCTCACAGGCCCTAACTCTTTCATCGTACCTAATTTCAGCTTGATATATTGAAAATTGCGACCTGTACTCTGCTAAACGCAAAAACGTCACCCACCTACATACATACGTACATACATACTGAACCCTAGGGTGTTATGCTGACTGATATCGAACGTGGATCTCAGAGATTGTGATCTCAGTATAAAGGTTCCACCAGGGAACGAACCCGAGGTCTGCTGAGGGAGTTTCATGGTAAAAACCCCTAGAGAAAAGTGTATATTTAATCACTGGTGTGATTCCAGTTGATAATGACATTATTTATTGGAATAATGCAGGAAATTGAACGAAATACAGCAGTATTAGACTACTTGAAGTAGGCTATACTGGACTTGGAGCACGGAAAGTGCAGAGTTTGACGTTTAACTAATTGGCCCAGAATTGTGGGAGGTGCAGCATGGAGCCACGTCCATCTTGCTGACCTCGTTACGTCGTCTGGAGGAGGTTGGGGGCCTGAATAATGACCCAGTTTTTCCCCGACTGAGAATGGATGTAAGAAGGGGGTGGGAAGATCCCAAGGAAAATCATTGATTACTCATGATTGGAGTAACACAATGACATGAGAGTGGCACACAGATGAATCTTTAGCCAGGAGGCTAATTTTAGAGCCTTTAATCTGCGAAATTGACGCATATTTAATGAAGTGCGGAAGAACAGGGACAATGGTTGTTCGCGGCCTGGTTTTAACAAGGTTGCCAGGGATTCCCAGGGAGATAGCGTCCCCACGCTATGGAGAAAGGAATTAATATTAATTAATTGGCCGAGCGATTCTTCAGCACGCAGACAGTTCTGGGATCAGTGAAGGAAAAGGAACCCGATGAGCATGGTTTCGAGACCAGAATCGTGCTGAGAGAGGAGTCGAGATTTCGCGGGAAAATTTAGCTCTACTTTTCGTGGGAATCCAATATAAGGGAGTCGACCCTTGGCAGAGTCTGAGTCCTAACCTCAGTCTCAAGCCAGTAGCACGGCAGTCTTTCTCAGTCTTTAGCACAGTCATCACGCCAGACGCACGCCAGTGTTGCAGCCAGTCTTAACGCAGTTTACACAGTTGGACATAGTTTGTCACCGAGAGTCGCAAACAGTCGTCGCTACACAGTTTTTGTAAACAGTACGAACAATGGTGTGTTCACTTAGGAAGCAACGTGTGAGATAAGTTGCAGAACTATTGTAAATAATAATCTATGTAAAGTTATGCGCAGTGTTAAGCGCAATGTTTAAAATATTGACTGATCGTACATATCTAATTACGATGGAATGCGCTAAAAGAAACATTACGAAGCATTTGGTAATGTCTTTGAATACCAAATAATAACGCTCAGGACGGAAGTTAGCATATTTATGCGAATCAGGAAGCTTACCGTAGGAGTATGGATAAACTGTTGGTGAATTCCGAGGGCAAGCGAACCAGACTTTCAATCAGGAGTTGGTAGGAGTACGGGAGATGCCGTCGACACCTGCAATTTTGGATATCTTTGCTAGTGAATTTCAACCAAGGAAAAGTGTACGGAGTGACGTGTGTTATGTAAATTATATGTGAAATGTCTTTTAAATTAATAGTTTAATAAGTGTTTTAAAGTGTCATGTGTTTTGGAAGCAATAGCTTCTTTATAGAAATGCAAAGTGTCGTGTGGTTAACGAAAAATATGTGTCAGAAAATGTGAGTATTCAAGATGAGAATGTCGCACTAATCTGCTTATGGCAGGCGACCAGGAAGGATGTGAGTGGTTGGAACCACCGTGACGAGCCTTAAGATATGTGAGTACCCCACAAATTATGTTGAAGTAGAGATATAGGCCACTGCATGTAGTGTGATTTCAGAATTATAAAGATGCCAGTAAGAATCAGAGTAGGAGATAGACTCTCCAAGTTTAGTCATTATTATGTTGATTTTAATAGATTTGAGATGTTATTTTGCATCAGTGAGTGGATTATCGTTACCACTAGTAATTAAAAATGGCAAATCAGTTATGTAAATGTCACGAACATGGTTGTTCGATTTGTAAGATGAGTTGTGTCGGATTTTGGTAAATTTATGTCAGTGAGAATAATAATAATAATAATAATAATGAATATAAAAGGTATGAATGAACGCATCGGGCAAAATGTTGTAAACAAGAAATATTTACGCTAAAGGGCAAGACTTATCGATCTAAGCAGTAAGATTATACAGTAAGATTACGTTACGGGATTAAGAAAAGAGTTTGATATCAGAATATTGTATTAATGGGAATATAATTATGCCAGGAAATGGAAGTGCTTTTAGTGAATTGAATTTGCAGCTTATGTGAAAAGCTTATAGAGTAATTGATAGATTCTCTTGGTAATTATAGGACGCAGATCATAGCATTAGGAGGGACCAGGGTATCTATTCATCGTATGAAATCTCGTATGCCGTGGGCGTAATGAGAGATGTACTTTATGCCAGAGCGTATATAGTGATATTGACCCTAGCTCTGATGATGGATATGGAAGTTCCGGGTTCGAATCCCGTGATAGGTGGGAGGAAAACAATGGACACATCTTGCACACTATCTGATTCCCCGAGAGCCATTTGTTGAGTGATTCGGCTCGTTGAAGCGAATCCCAGACGGCAGCATGGGCTGGCCGCAATATTTATTAAAGATACCGGTTACCTAATGGACTAATGTGTTATGAATCTCGTGCCTTTATGTTGAAATGGGCCTATTCTGGAGCCAATTATTACTATCCTCAGTGCAGGAGTAAATGTGAAAGCTCATCCAGAACCTATTTGCATAATATTCAGTTTAAATCCATTGAGATATGTGTGTCACTGGGACCACAGTGTTTGTCTTGTAAAATCTTTTACTGCTTGGGGAGAAAGAAGCCTTCAGACAGGGAAGCGAGGGGGACGTAATGTAGGACCTCACTCCACTTCTATTGTGTACCGGCCGCTCGGGAAGAGGGTGCGGATGGTCAAGTGAACCGTGAAAACGAGTTTTAAAGGAACAGATATTAGACCCTGTTAATGACATAAGATGAAACATTGTTATATTGAGTAATGAAGTCATGTGGTTTACGAACACATTGATAATTATAGATCGCCCTGATGGTTCATAATTTTAGCTATCTAACGAATGGTTAGACGATGCATTTGTACTGTCACTGACATATGTTTCTGAAGTGGGTTACCAGATGCCACAGGCTACGCGCGCAAAGGTAGTTTAATAGTACCGTCCGACACAGCGTTAATTAATGTTTTAATATGAAATCACACACGGCATGCAGTGGAACTATATAAATAGGGGAAGTGTAGGGGTAGCTTACTTAATTATGGAGTTGTACGTAGACTGCTGTGCAACACCAGAATGGGCTAATGCATGTAAAGCATTTGGTGGGAAGAGAAAGATCAAAACACACACACGATACACATTATTGTCAAATTAAGACAAGGTTCAAGGAATAATTAATCTTGTAGAATCAATGAAGTCACATTGGATGACAGAAGAATTAAAGTACAGTTTGTTTCTGAAATTGTATGTGCATCAGCGCACTAGAGTACTTTGTAAAGTTCACATAAGGGTAAAGGTTTGTGTTATAATATGATTTTATTATGATAATATTATGTTCATATTTTGTGGATTGTGAAAATCATTTTTGTTTGTTTTTGTGGTTGTGGGATTTGTTTTGTTTGTGTGAAGCCATGAAGTTTATTACAGAATTAAAGTTTTAGAATAGAGTTGTGCCTTATCATTGTAGAGTTGATACCTTTTAGCCTCAAATCCAAAATATGCAACTGCTACAGTGGGAGACGGTACACGCTCGAGCCCTGATGCTAGCTGGAGGCAGAAGCATATTTTCCATCGAGATTACTCACATGGGTACAATACAGACATACTTTTTTGATTTTTTTTGGACCCGGATTGGATAGGTAGAGGTTTGAACCCTGGGCGATGCTTAGTTCCCGAGATTTCGATAAAACCTACCACGGCTATACTTTCATAACAAGTAGGAGTCCACGCAGCACGACATGCTTTGGATGAGAAGGTACGGCAAGATAGCGGCGAGCAAGAGGGGTAATAATCTCAAACAACAACTTCGTTGGCAGCAAGGTCTCATGCCTTGCATTTCGGGCCTTTGGCCCGATTGTGTGGTAATGTAGGAAAATTATAAAATGTTATTCTAGGCAATGCTGACACCATCACGTGGTTATGAAAGCCGGACGTCCTCGGAAATGGAAAATATATTACAGCTGTAATTACATTATTTAACTTATTGAAAAGGTGAAAACAGGTTATTATAGATAATTTTCCGTAGAATTCAATGAGACGATCAGTTGAATTTTTACAAATTATTATATACATTTGGGCCCATTTTTTTCAAAATCCAAAAGCATTTAATAACATTAAAACGGTGAGAGCTATCAAATATGATACGAGGTAAAAAAAAGTTGCTAATCACTGAGGTCTTACTCCTGTACATTTAAGTTGTTTCGATACGACCAACCGTTTCCGGGATATATCGATTCCAAATAAAGGATGATAATCAGGGCCCCAAAAAAGGTCCGACCCTGCACCGATTTTAACGCCCAATAATAGGGTTCCTCACAGGCCCTAACTGTTTCCCCGTACCAAATTTCAGCTCGATATCTTGAAAATTGCGATCTGTACTTTGATAAACGCAAAAACGTCACGCACATACGTACATCTTCAGGGGCCCCCCAAAAAAACGGTGAGAGATATCTAAAAATCGTTATGGAAAAAGAAATTGCATACCGCGGAGATCTTACACCTGTGTATTTAACTTTTTCGATACGACCAACCATTTCCGAGACATATCGATTCCAAAAAAAAAAAAAAACGGGCCCCAGAAAGAGGTCCGGCCCTTTACCGATTTTAACGCCCAACAATATGGTTCCTCACAGGCCGCATCCCTTTCGCCGTACCAAATTTCAGGTCGATATCTCGAAAATTGCGACCTGTACTTTGCTAAACGCAAAGACGTCACGCACATACATACATTTCAGGGCCCCAAAAAAAGAAAACGGTGAGAGATATCAAAAAATCGTTACTGGTAAAAAAAGGTTGCTTACCGCGGAGATCTTACAGCTGTGTATTTAACTTTTTTCGATACGACCAACAGTTTCCGAGATATATTGATTCCAAAAAAAGGATGACATTCGGGACCCAAAAAAGGTCGGGTCCTGCAAAGATTTTAACGCCCAACAATAGGGTTCCTCACAAGCCCCAACTCTTTCACCGTACCAATTTTCAGCTCGATACCTTGAAAATTACGACCTGTACTTTGCTAAACGCAAAACTGTCACGCACAATGGACATTTTCAGGGCCCCAAAAAAAGAAAACGGTGAGAGATATCAAAAAGTCGTTTTGAGTAAAAAAGTTGCATATCTGTACATTTAACGTTTTTCGATACGACCAACCGTTTCCGAGATATATCGATTCCAAAAAAAAGTTTGAAATTCAGAGCCCCCAAAAATGATCCGGCCCTGCACCGTTTTTAACGCCCGACAACAGGTTTCCTCACAGGGTCCAACTCATTCACTGCTCCACATTTCAGCTCGATATCTTGAAAATTGCGACCTCTACTTCGCTAAACCCAAAAATGTCACCCACAATGGACATTTTCAGGGCCCCAAAGAAAGAAAACGGTGAGAGATACCAAAAAATCGTTATGAGTTAAAAAGTTGCATACCGCGGAGATCTTACACCTGTACATTTAACGTTTTTCGATACAACCAACCGTTTCCAAGATATATCGATTCCAAAAAAAAGTTTGAAATTCAGGGCCCCCAAAAATGATCCGGCCCTGCACCGTTTTTAACGCCTGACAACAGGTTTCCTCACAGGGTCAAACTCTTTCACCGCTCCAAATTTCAGCTCGATATCTTGAAAATTGCGACCTGAACTTCACTAAACCCAAAAATGTCACGCACAAAGGACTTTTTTAGGGCCCCAAAAAAAGAAAACGGTGAGAGATATAAAAAAAATCGTTATGAGTAAAAAAGTTGCATACCGCGGATATCTTACACCTGTACTTTTAACGTTTTTCGATACGACCAGCCGTTTCCGAGATATATTGATTTTTAAAAAAAGATGAAATTCAGGCCCCCCAAAAAAGGTCCGGCCCTGCACCGATTTTAACGCCCAACAACAGGGTTTTTCACAGGCCCTAACTCTTTCACCGTAGCAAATTTCAGCTTGATACCTTGAAAATTGCGACCTATACTTTGCTAAACGCAAAAATGGCACGCACAATGGACATTTTCAGGGCCCCAAAAAAGGAAAACGGTGAGAGATATCAAACAATCGTTTTGAGTATAAATGTTGCATACCGCGGAGATCTTACACCTGTACATTTAAGGTTTTTCGATACGACCAACCGTTTCCGAGATATATCGATTCCAAAAAAGGGTTGAAATTCAGGGCCCCCCAAAAAGGTCCGGCCCTGCACCGATTTTAACGCCCAGCAATAGGGTTCGTCACAGGCCCCAACTCTTTCACCGTACCAAATTTCAGCTCGATATCTTGAAAATTGCGTACTAGACCGTACTAGAGAGATAAGATCTCCCATTGGCGGCTTCGGTGGCGTAGTTGGTACATGCTGAGCTTCTATGCCCAATAGCGGGTTCAAACCCGGCCGAAGCCGTCTGATTTTTAAGAGCGTTAAAATCCCTCAGTATGCCTTCCTTCGGAGGGGAAGTAAAGCGGTCCCATGTCATAGATTTATGGCATGTTAAAGAACTTTCCACTAATTAGGCCTACTCCTGTGTGAAACTAAATTGTATAGGTTAGGAATGTAAACAACGCTCTTAAGTTGCTACGTTCGTTGCCAAGAGCCGACTGCGGTGGCGTCTAGTAGCTAAGTTCTGAATTAGTCCTAGAGTCGTTGACGGTGGCGTTTGGCGGCAAAAGTAGGAACTACATGAAATTAAATGTCTGCAGTCCTCACTTGAATTGAAAACAGATAACACACACTAATACAGTCATCACAATTAACACCGGTTATCAGACAGATTCTACACACACCCAAAGTACACGGGGCTACATGACCGCGTTGTTGCAGCCCCTAAACTAAGGAACCAACCAACCAACCAAGATCTCCCAAGAATACCAATACAACTGCAACACTTTACACAAAGATAGAATTACACCATAAATTTAAAAAAATATATATATTGTTAATACATGTGTGCTGACAGATTTCAGAGCTGAAAGTGGCATTAGCTCACTGATGAAGCTTGCATGGCATAAAAACCAATAAAAAAGGGTTGAAGTATTTATCCAAGCAGAACTGTGTTAGAGTCTCTCTCCTGTCTGGACACTTCAGCACATGATATTGTTCACAGAAATTGTTGCATCGCTCACACACTCATTCTGAGCACGGTGTGTGACACGATTTAGTCAAGCATGGGCGGTGATGGAAACCGTGTACTGCTAATCGGGTCACCAGGTGACGCAGCTCGTAGTTTGCTTGTTTCCAATCCTGTGTCATCATAGCATCTGTAGCGTAGAACTCGCTCCATATCTTCCGCTGCAGCTCAGAAAGCGATTGCGTGAGCTGGCACTAGATTGCAAGAGCATCTTAGTAGTGGTTTTTGAGGGGTTCAAGGCCCGCCTCCACCTCCCCACCTCACAAGATGGTGGCAGCCCGATATCTCTCGAACCCATGGTCGGATTTAAAAAAATGATGTGTTGTTGAACTCGGGCTGACACCACCTTTTCCATGGATAACATATTTCAACCCCAAAATAAAATCTACCCTACTAGGGGGTGAAATTGTAATTTTTTAGAGAATCTCTCTTTCCAATTGCAACATGTGAGAGTTTGAATGCCGATATGGATTTAAACGTTGTTCTACATAAAGTGCATGTGTTCGGTCGATAGTCACTATGAATTAACATGCATGTTTTTTTGTTTTTTACGCATGCCCACTCATGGCTTTTGTAAGAGGGTGGGGGAGCGGTTCCCTGTGGACGGGTCCTTGTTGACAGGTCCCTGTGGACGGGTCATTGTTGCCGGGTCATTGTGGACGAATCCTTGTGGACAGGTCCTTGTGGACAAGTCCTTGTGGACAGGTCCTTGTTGACGAGTCCTTGTGGATGAGTCCTTGTTGATGAGCCCCTTTGGACTGATCCCTTTTGGACCGGTTCCTACGGACTGGCTCATGAATTTATTTAAATTATGTCAAAGGGCCTAACTACATTTCGCGTGTGTTGAACTGACGTTGTTCCCCAGTCTCTACAACTATAATGGGATAACGATATGAAAGGAAAGTGGCGAAATACATGTGAACACGTGCGAGATGTCATTATTAGCATTCTCCTTGTGAAACAAGTCACATCCTGTTTTGGTTCATACGTGAGAAAATGCAAGTTCATGTGTAATATGACCTAAAACACAGGTGTTCACCTGTGCACGTGCACGATAAGAGCTAACAAGTCACAACCTGTTTTGACAGAGGTGAGAGGTGAAGGGGGGAGAGTCAGTGAAAGAGAGAACACAGGTGAAGAGAGAAAGAAATATGTATTGCTCATCTTATGAATCAATAAGGTTAGGGACCTGTATGAGAGGTCGTTGGACTTGGGGTGACATTCTGTTTTTGAATATACTATTTATTTATGTCAAAAGGACCTAACTGCACTTTTGTTAATATCTCGCTAACTAATAATCAGAGAGGGTCAAGTGAGGTGTCATGGGACTCAGGATGGTCAACCCTTTTCCATGACCAACGAATTTACCCAAAAGATCTAAGGTCATTAGCTTTTTAATATCTCATGAATCAATAAGGCTAGAGACCTGTATGAGAGGTCGTTGGACTTGAGGTGACATTCTGTTTTTGAATATATTATTTATTTATGTCAAAAGGGCCTAACTACACTTTTGTTGATATCTCGCTAACTAATAATCAGAGAGGGTCAAGTGAGGTGTCATAGGACTCAGGATGGTCAACCCTTTTCCATGACCAATGAATTTACCCAAAAGATCTAAGGTCATTAGGTTTTTAATATCTCATGAATCAATAAGGCTAGGGACCTGTATGAGAGGTCGTTGGACTTGAGGTGACATTCTGTTTTTGAATATATTATTTATTTATGTCAAAAGGGCCTAACTACACTTTTGTTGATATCTCGCTAACTAATAATCAGAGAGGGTCAAGTGAGGTGTCATAGGACTCAGGATGGTCAACCCTTTTCCATGACCAATGAATTTACCCAAAAGATCTAAGGTCATTAGGTTTTTAATATCTCATGAATCAATAAGGCTAGGGACCTGTATGAGAGGTCGTTGGACTTGAGGTGACATTCTGTTTTTGAATATATTATTTATTTATGTCAAAAGGGCCTAACTGCACTTTTATTAATATCTCGCTAACTAATAATCAGAGAGGGTCAAGTGAGGTGTCATAGGACTCAGGATGGTCAATCCTTTTCCATGATCAACGAATTTACCCAAAAGATTCAAAACAGCAAGGTTATTGACCTATGATTTTATAAGCTAATAATCAGAGAGGCTCAAGTGAGGTGTCATGGGACTCAGGATGGTCAACCCTTTTCCATGACCAACGAATTTACCCAAAAGATTCAAAAAACAGCAAGGTCATTGACCTAATATTTTATAAACTAATAATCGAATATCAACATGTGAGGTGTTATAGGACTTAGAATGGTCAACCCTTTCCCATGGCCAATGAATTTACCCAAAATACCCAATACATCAAGGTCATCGACCTGAGATTTTATAAACTAATAATCGGATACGAACATGTGAGATGTTTACCATTTATGTGATGAAACATAGCTAGGTAGAGAAAGAATTAGTGTAGGCTACATGTATAGTGATTGACAAGTCTTTTACCATTGAAACTTGTTTTTCAGATCAAACTGCAGTTTAGTGAGAGTATAGGTTGTAGGTATGGGTTAATTAATGACGAACGGTGTACACACAAACTCTGATTTATCGATTCAAGAATTAAGAGTAGACTATCTTTAACTGATTGGTTAAAGAGGATAGCTAAAACACAAAAATGCTCAGTGGTTACCGGGACAAGATGGTCGCTACACACACAACAAGCTTTAAATACTTGAGGCTAATAATCTATACACACACACACTCGCTTGTTCTAAACTAAACTGTGTTGCTGTCAGTGCTCAGACAGTAGGCTGATGACAAAAAATGCATTGCTATCAGAAATATAATCATTTCCGGTTGTATAATGTTACCAGCTATCCATTTTATGTTGCAGTGTTAAGCACTTTTAGCTCTTGTACTGGTGGTCTTAACTCGATTTCCAGGTCTCATGCCTAGAACGAGTCAAACTAAGAAACAAGGGCATGGTGGTGTAGTGGTTAAGCTGTTAGCCTTTTCACTAGGGTTCTATTTCAGGTTAATATGCATGTCATAAACATATTAAACAAAACAAAACAGAGATAACGTTCAAAACTGATTATTACTTGGATTACAAATACAAAGGTGAACTGGGTTTGATATACAGTTAATGCTGTCTATCACACACTAGACTGTAAGAAAGCCAAAAGAGCAAAAGGCGTAGGTAGAGCAGTGGTAAAATTGTTATATGTAGAGAACTACCTAGCGGTTTTATGAACTGGCAAAGCTATATCGCATAAACAGTGCAGGATACAATCCAGCAATCAAATTTGTATCTTGTGGAACAGAGAAAATGCACTTTTACCTTGATGGATAGCAAATGAGTGCAGATTAATGACCTATGCATTAGCCTACCATAGGGTTATAACCACGAGGTGGAGGTGTGATTCTATATTTTATTGTTTAGAGACATGGCTTTCTTGTAACCAGTAGATTTAGTATTTTGTAAATATTCATTTTTGTAATTGTAAAATAGTGGAAACATTTTTTTTTTGTAATAGTAAATGTTAAATGTAAACCTAAAAGTTATTTGGGATAAGTGTGCATGTCAAGGATAAATAGCGTGGTTGTATTTTGTTTTTCAAAGACAGGTATGGTTGTGTGAATGTATGACTATAGATAGAATGATAGAGAGAGAGAGAGAAAGCTTGTGTGTGTGTGTGTGTGTGTGTGTGTGTGTGTGTAGCATTGATTGTTCAACCAAAGCAAACACGGCAAGGTGGGATGGTGGGGTAATTAATGTATATAGCAAATGGTAAATAGTATACTGTAGTTTTTTTAACACTAGTATGTTTTTTAAAATGCAGCGGTAGATAGGTGTTATTTTGTAAAACAGTCTTACCTACAGTAGTAGTATTAGTAGTAGTAGTAGTAGTAGTAGGCCTATAAGTTTTTGGAAACAAACAGTAAGAGAATGCACTATTGCCATGGCCAAGCACTTCCATTAAAATAATTTCAAGAAAATTTTAATCAGCAAATGTGTGTTTTACAAAACTAAACTTTCAGCATGGACTAAATCATAAACGTGTCGTCTGTGATATGAAAAAAAAAATAGGAAATCCATGTTTCCATATCAACACAATTTAAAAAACTTAAAACTGACATTTAAAAAATGTAAATGGGAAATTGACAAATATGTAAACAACAAAATGGAAAATTCTTGTTTCCGTATCATGAAATCCAAAAACTTTAAACTGACATTTTCAAATCGTGTACATGGAAAATTGACAAATGGCAATGTGTGAAATGTGAAAATGAAAAAAAATGAACAAATGGCTATCATTATTTTAAAAAAATTAAAAACCGTCATGTTCTATCGTTTAAGTGTGAATCAAACCACATCTACTTATTTGAATCACCCGAGACTTAGTAGACCTGTTATAGTTCTAATATACTTTTAAAATTTTATGATAAAGCTCGAATTGAACTCAAGAGCTTTAGAGTGCCAGCTAACTATTATAACAGTTACGTCACAAAGACAACTTTACACTACTCTTAATGAACAATAATAAGAAAAAGAATAATAAATATTGATTTTTTTTTAAAGAATGAACATGGTGACACTGTTTCTGTTGCACTGTCTGCTAGCTACTAGCCAGCAGCTGGGGTCTTAGAAAACGATACAGTTGACATTTTGCAATGAAATGTGACATGTTTCAAAGTATAGTATTATGGGTTGCTGTTGAGTAAAAACTAATCCTGTACAAGGAAGCAAGGGTTCGAACCCCTTACCTAACATTACTATTGCCTGAACATGGCTTGACGACACTGTATTATTATGATACTCGGTACAAAAACCATAGATAGAGTGTATTGTTTAAGATCACTTTCTTTCTGAACATAGGTGGAGATTATTGATGGTTAACAATGGCATTAATATAGTAGGACGTGGGTATAGCAATTAAGAAAAAACAGACAATACCCATACAATATTTTTATTTATTTAATATAAGTACTTGTACAATAGTTACATTCAAAATCCATTTCTTTTTTCTCTATTACTATTTAGTCCTTTTTGATTCTCTTGCATATGAAGGGTAGATAACCTTGTAGTTCAGCCCCTTAAAACAACAACAACACAACCTTTTGCATAGTTTGTGATGTTGATGACTCTTGAGATGTGGAAGATGTATTAAACATAACTTTTACAGCAGGGGTTAAATGTTGCTCAATAAACACTGCACTATTTTGAGTAGCAACATTTTTTTCTTGTACTAGCTTTTTAGCATTGTCATGATTAATTGTTGACACCAACAGTGTTTCATTTGGTGCACCACATTGATGATCACTCACACTTAAATCTTACCATTTCTACTTTTTAGATTGCCTCGACATTTTTTTTTGACCTGTCTTTTGAGCATTGCCAAAATATTATCCCTTTTACATTTTGACGATTATAGTTATAAGAGTAGCCTTTATAGAGTACACGTTGTTTACCTTTGTTAGTTTTAGTAAGTTCCATATTAGCAACTAACCTGTTAGTATGATTTGCTCACTACAAAGGTTATAACTGTTCTGATAATAAAATCATTTAGCTTTGGCTTTTATATTTAATATGTGCCGTTTGAAGTGATAGCAAAAGTGAGAGCAAAGTGGTAGCATAGTGGTAGAAAATATAACATGTATTGTTAAGAAATAGTTTAAGCGGTTATGTGGATCCATTACATAATAATTTTAGCACGACGAAGCTCATTTTCTATATCCAATAGTTCTTCCTCATATTCAGTATAACCAGCCTGTTTATAGACATGCAGTTGCTGAAGCCGCCGGATTAGCTTACTTGGATTGTTCCAGTAGACAAATTTAACAAATGATTTTTTAGGTGTAAACAAAGCATTACCATTATCATTATTATCTTCATCATTAACATCATCATCATCATAACCATTATCATTATCATCATCATCATCATCATCATTATAATCCTCATCACTATTACTATATAGTCCTTTTTGATCCTTTTGCAATACCACATTTTGCACAGTCTGTGTTGTCTTTGATAATGTTGGGAGTTTTTCAGACATTGACAACTGTCCTAACACGACTTTCTGAGGAGATGATACAAGCTTCTTAACAAACAATTTATCTTGAGCTGCAATATCTTTTTCTGGGACAAGTGTTTTAGCATTTTGAAGAGTTTTTTTAAACAGCAACGATGTTTTATCTGGTACACTACATTGATGATCACTCACACTTAAGACATCACTATTTTTACTTTTCAGCTCACCTCGACAATGATTTGAACGATGTTTTGAACAACGCCAAATAACAGTTCCATTTTTATTAGTTCGTTTTACAATATATGTATATCCTTTATAGAATGCGTATGGCATACCATTGCTATTTGTTGATACTTCCATGTCAATTGTCAAGCATGAACTAATCTCTAGCAAAGTTCACTCGATAATATAAATAATAGTTTAAAGTGGGAGGAAAAGTGGGTGCAAGAGTGGGTGCAAGAGTGGGTGTAAGAGTGGGTGCAAGAGTGGGTGCAAGAGTGGGTGCAAGAGTGGGTGTAAGAGTGGGTGTAAGAGTGGGTGCAAGAGTGGGTGCAAGAGTGGGTGCAAGAGTGGGTGTAAGAGTGGGTGCAAGAGTGGGTGCAAGAGTGGGTGTAAAAGGGAGTGCAAGAGTGGGTGCAAAAGTGGGTGTCGCTTATAGTAGGCATGAATTTTACTAGAATGTGATTTGAGTAAATGTAATTTCTAAACCCAAGTAGTGAATAGTCAGTTGGTTTTGATCTATGCAAGCGTAAACATGTCACATACACTGGTGATGGATACTCAAGGCTTTAAGGTCAACGAAAACAAGTACAGTATATATATTTAAAGAGGTGGCTATCATTGATTGCACAACACGCGGTTTACCATACCTTTTTTCGGACTAGTGTTTTAACATTTGAAGTATTTTTTTAAACATCAACGATGTCTTATCTGTCACACTACGTTGATGATCACTCACACTTAAGACCTAACTATTTTTACTTTTTAGTTCACTTTGACTAATCCCTTTGGACCGGTCCCTTTGGACTGATCCCTATGGGTTGACCCATGCATTTAGCCAAATTATGTCAAAGGGACGGGTACAAAGGGATTAGTCAAAAGGACCTGTCAACAGGGACCCGTCCACAGTGACCCGTCAGCAGGGCCCCGTCAAAAATGACTCCCTTCAAAAAGGACCCGTCCAGAGGGAGTAGTCAACGGGGACCAGTCCAAAGGGGCAAATCAACAGGGATCAATCAAAAGGGGTTATCGCCTCAAGTTCTGTCATACCCCCCTTTTGATTATTGGTTTGCTTATCGACAAGCGCCGCTTGGATTACTTTTTAATCACCCCTCGTGGGTTAGCCGCCATCTTTAAAAAGGTCGTGGGAACATAGGTGTTTGCCAGCAGTCTTCGGCAAAAAGTCCAACAATACCTCATACAATGCCCTAGTCTTATTGGTTCGCGAGATATTAACAAAAGTGCACTTAGGCCCTTTGTCAAAATTTCAAAAATAGATTCAATGTTGTGCAATCAATAATAGTTACCTCTTTAACTATATACTTGTTTTTGTTGACCATGAAGCCTTGAGTATCCATCATCAGTGTATGAGACATGTTTACGCTTGCATAAATCAAAACCAACTGACTACTCACTACTTGGGTTTAGAAATTACATTTACTGAAATAACATTCTAGTAAAAAATCATGCCTACTATAAACTACACCCACTTTTGCACTCACTTTTACATTCACTTTTGCACTCACTTTTGCACCCACTTTTGCACTCACTTTTACACTCACTTTAGCACCCACTTTTGCACCCACATTTGCACTCACTTTAAACTATTATTTCTATTATCGAGCGAAATTTATTGGAGATTATTTCATGCTTGAAAATTGATATGGAAGTATCAACGAATAGTTATGGTAAGCCATATGCATACTATAAAGGTTATATTGCAAAACGAACCAATAAAATGGAACTGTTATTTGACATTGTTCAAAACATCGTTTCAGTGTCAAAGTGAACTAAAAAGTAAAAATAGTTAGGTCTTAAGTGTGAGTGATCATCAATGTAGTGTGACAGATAAGACATCGTTGCTGTTTAAAAAAATACTTCAAATGTTAAAACACTAGTCCGAAAAAAGGTATGGTAAACCGCGTGTTGTGCAATCAATGATAGCCACCTCTTTAAATATATATACTGTACTTGTTTTCGTTGACCTTAAAGCCTTGAGTATCCATCACCAGTGTATGTGACATGTTTACGCTTGCATAGATCAAAACCAACTGACTATTCACTACTTGGGTTTAGAAATTACATTTACTCAAATCACATTCTAGTAAAATTCATGCCTACTATAAGCGACACCCACTTTTGCACCCACTCTTGCACTCCCTTTTACACCCACTCTTGCACCCACTCTTGCACCCACTCTTACACCCACTCTTGCACCCACTCTTGCACCCACTCTTGCACCTACTCTTGCACCCACTCTTGCACCCACTCTTGCACCCACTCTTACACCCACTCTTGCACCCTCTCTTGCACCCACTCTTGCACCCACTTTTCCTCTCACTTTAAACTATTATTTATATTATCGAGTGAACTTTGCTAGAGATTAGTTCATGCTTGACAATTGACATGCAAGTATCAACAAATAGCAATGGTATGCCATACGCATTCTATAAAGGATATACATATATTGTAAAACGAACTAATAAAAATGGAACTGTAATTTGGCGTTGTTCAAAACATCGTTCAAAACATTGTCGAGGTGAGCTGAAAAGTAAAAATAGTGATGTCTTAAGTGTGAGTGATCATCAATGTAGTGTACCAGATAAAACATCGTTGCTGTTTAAAAAAACTCTTCAAAATGCTAAAACACTTGTCCCAGAAAAAGATATTGCAGCTCAAGATAAATTGTTTGTTAAGAAGCTTGTATCATCTCCTCAGAAAGTCGTGTTAGGACAGTTGTCAATGTCTGAAAAACTCCCAACATTATCAAAGACAACACAGACTGTGCAAAATGTGGTATTGCAAAAGGATCAAAAAGGACTATATAGTAATAGTGATGAGGATTATAATGATGATGATGATGATGCTGATAATGATAATGGTTATGATGATGATGATGTTGATGATGAAGATAATAATGATAATGGTAATGCTTTGTTTACACCTAAAAAATCATTTGTTAAATTTGTCTACTGGAACATTCCAAGTAAGCTAATCCGGCGGCTTCAGCAACTGCATGTCTATAAACAGGCTGGTTATACTGAATATGAGGAAGAACTATTGCATATAGAAAATGAGCTTCGTCGTGCTAAAATTATTATGTAATGGATCCACATAACCGCTTAAACTATTTCTTAACAATACATGTTATATTTTCTACCACTATGCTACCACTTTGCTCTCACTTTTGCTATCACTTCAAACTGCACATATTAAATATGAAAGCCAAAGCTAAATGATTTTATTATCAGAACAGTTATAACCTTTGTAGTGAGCAAATCATACTAACAGGTTAGTTGCTAATATGGAACTTACTAAAACTAACAAAGGTAAACAACGTGTACTCTATAAAGGCTACTCTTATAACTATAATCGTCAAAATGTAAAAGGGATAATATTTTGGCAATGCTCAAAAGACAGGTCAAAAAAAAAATGTCGAGGCAATCTAAAAAGTAGAAATGGTAAGATTTAAGTGTGAGTGATCATCAATGTGGTGCACCAAATGAAACACTGTTGGTGTCAAGAATTAATCATGACAATGCTAAAAAGCTAGTACAAGAAAAAAATGTTGCTACTCAAAATAGTGCAGTGTTTATTGAGCAACATTTAACCCCTGCTTTAAAAGTTATGTTTAATACATCTTCCACATCTCAAGAGTCATCAACATCACAAACTATGCAAAAGGTTGTGTTGTTGTTGTTTTAAGGGGCTGAACTACAAGGTTATCTACCCTTCATATGCAAGAGAATCAAAAAGGACTAAATAGTAATAGAGAAAAAAGAAATGTATTTTGAATGTAACTATTGTACAAGTACTTATATTAAATAAATAAAAATATTGTATGGGTATTGTCTGTTTTTTCTTAATTGCTATACCCACGTCCTACTATATTAATGCCATTGTTAACCATCAACAATCTCCACCTATGTTCAGAAAGAAAGTGATCTTAAACAATACACTCTATCTATGGTTTGTGTACCGAGTATCATAATAATACAGTGTCGTCAAGCCATGTTCAAGCAATAGTAATGTTAGGTAAGGGGTTCGAACCCTTGCTTCCTTGTACAGGATTAGTTTTTACTCAACAGCAACCCATAATACTATACTTTGAAACATGTCACATTTCATTGCAAAATGTCAACTGTATCGTTTTCTAAGACCCCAGCTGCTGGCTAGTAGCTAGCAGACAGTGCAACAGAAACAGTGTCACCATGTTCATTCTTTAAAAAAAAAATTCAATATTTATTATTCTTTTTCTTATTATTGTTCATTAAGAGTAGTGTAAAGTTGTCTTTGTGACGTAACTGTTATAATAGTTAGCTGGCACTCTAAAGCTCTTGAGTTCAATTCGAGCTTTATCATAAAATTTTAAAAGTATATTAGAACTATAACAGGTCTACTAAGTCTCGGGTGATTCAAATAAGTAGATGTGGTTTGATTCACACTTTAACGATAGAACACGACGGTTTTTTTTTAAATAATGATAGCCATTTGTTCATTTTTTTTTCATTTTCACTTTTCACACATTGCCATTTGTCAATTTTCCATGTACACGATTTGAAAATGTCAGTTTAAAGTTTTTGGATTTCATGATACGGAAACAAGAATTTTCCATTTTGTTGTTTACACATTTGTCAATTTCCCATTTACATTTTTTAAATGTCAGTTTTAAGTTTTTTAAATTGTGTTAATATGGAAACATGGATTTCATTTTTTTTTTTCATATCACAGACGACACGTTTATGATTTAGTCCATGCTGAAAGTTTAGTTTTGTAAAACACACATTTGCTGATTAAAATTTTCTTGAAATTATTTTAATGGAAGTGCTTGGCCATGGCAATAGTGCATTCTCTTTCTGTTTGTTTCCAAAAACGTATAGGCCTACTACTACTACTACTACTACTACTACTACTACTACTACTACTAATACTACTACTGTAGGTAAGACTGTTTTACAAAATAACACCTATCTACCGCTGCATTTAAATAAACACACAAGTGTTAAAAAAAACTACAGTATACTATTTACCATTTGCTATATACATTAATTACCCCACCATCCCACCTTGCCGTGTTTGCTTTGGTTGAACAATCAATGCTACACACACACACACACACAAGCTTTCTCTCTCTCTCTCTATCATTCTATCTATAGTCATACATTCACACAACCATACCTGTCTTTGAAAAACAAAATACAACCACGCTATTTATCCTTGACATGCACACTTATCCCAAATAACTTTTAGGTTTACATTTAACATTTACTATTACAAAAAAAATGTTTCCACTATTTTACAATTACAAAAATGAATATTTACAAAATACTAAATCTACTGGTTACAAAAAAGCCATGTCTCTAAACAATAAAATATAGAATCACACCTCCACCTCGTGGTTATAACCCTATGGTAGGCTAATGCATAGGTCATTCATCTGCACTCATTTGCTATCCATCAAGGTAAAAGTGCATTTTCTCTGTTCCACAAGATACAAATTTGATTGCTGGATTGTATCCTGCACTGTTTATGCGATATAGCTTTGCCAGTTCATAAAACCGCTAGGTAGTTCTCTACATATAACAATTTTACCACTGCTCTACCTACGCCTTTTGCTCTTTTGGCTTTCTTACAGTCTAGTGTGTGATAGACAGCATTAACTGTATATCAAACCCAGTTCACCTTTGTATTTGTAATCCAAGTAATAATTTGGAAAGACACAAATGTAATCAGTTTTGAACGTTATCTCTGTTTTGTTTTGTTTAATATGTTTATGACATGCATATTAACCTGAAATAGAACCCTAGTGAAAAGGCTAACAGCTTAACCACTACACCACCATGTGGTGTATTCTTTGAATACACGGTACGAGAGATATAATGTCTATTGCTCTTTGCATGTTCATTTTTTCCTTCCTCCTCGCCAAACACCAACAGTGATCATCTGTTTTCTCCCTGTTGAGCATGTCTCTTATGTCTTCATAAGTATGTTTCAGATATATAACTTCTGTGATCCACCTAGCGCCATCTAGTAGCGAACCTCTGAAGCTACTCACTTCCTCATCGTGCAAGATGACTTACTTATCCATTTGGCTACCAGATCTCGTTACCAGCGTCAGCTATTTTCTCCTTGAGCAAGAGGACTACGTCTACTTCTTTACTCACCATGCTGCGCTAGTATCATCTATCAACTCCTTGAAGACCAGCTCAGCAAGAGAAGAGAATTTATTGTTAATAAGTTGGTTATGCTGATATGTATACCTTTTGTTTCCTACCCCCACTCTCTCCCCTTCCTAGGACCTTCCGTGCTTCGTTTTGCTGCTCTCACTTCTTAGTCGGCAGTCGCAGTAATCAGTAAAGGCTCAACCAGAGCCAGCCTCCTGACCTAACGAGGCAGTTTTTAAATTCCACGCCATGTTGGAACTTTAAGTATTAGTGAAGAACTTCACCTTCGCCATGCAACAAAGATAAGTACCTGATTCAAGTTTTAACCTCATCTTCATGGTTTTAACTTCCTCGTGTTTTAACTATCTTTTATAGGCAGTGTGAAACTATTTACTTTGGGGCAATAATCACTCTTCGTGGGATTTGCCATGTTGAGCTTTTTTCTTGTATAAGCCAACCTTACTAAAAAGAGCTTTTCTTAAGCGATTCAAACGAGAAACCCTCTCGCTACGTGGGATATTATCTAATACCCACTGCCTATAATCATAAAACTATTTCCTCCGTTGGATTTTCTCAACCCCATTTTCTGCTAAGGTCGTTCTGGAACCTTCTAGAACTTGTTCTCTATCTGCGAGTCCTGCCATCATGTATTTCTCACGTACTTGGGAGAAATTTGTTTAAAACTAAATTACTACAATAGTGAAATTTCGTCCTCCGCTGGAACCTCTGGAAAATTCTATGGCGCATTTCATTGTAAATTACCACTTTTTCAAGAAATAGACTTTAACCTACATAGTGCAATCAGTTATCTCCATAATTGCAATAACTTTTATTTCTCATAAACTTCAGTGTTTCTCCAGTGAACTTTGCATCCATCTTTACAGACTATAGTGATAATCAGTGCTTGCTCCACTTTTCTACCGCTTCGCGATCGTCCGGTTATATTAAATACGGCCATGAACATTGTCCCTATATCCCAATGATCTTTTCCTTAACCTTCTACTAACAACCATTATTTATGAAATCGTAACTTTCTATAAGGTGTCATTCTAAGAAGTGCCCTTCCATTTTGTTGGTTTATCATTAAGTAATTCTGCATAATTGCGTGTCTAGCACACGTTTCAAACTTAAATTGTTCCTCCCTTCAAAGGCAGGGAAAACAATTCTCTCAACTCTTGAGTGAGTTATTTTTTGGTCTCGCTAAATGAAAACTGCCTCATTTGACTGGCGAGGCTTATTCAAAGCATCAGAGGTCTAGAACCTTCCTTTTGATCAACTCTTCAGGTTCACAGTAAGTGACCTGCCCTCTTTGCATAATTCTCATATTAACTCTGTATAAATACAAGAAGTTATAGGAACTTCTATTTTATTTTTCACGTTGTTATTATTGTTATTTTCAAAGTTGTCGCTGTCTCTAGAACATTCTCTCCAGAATTTCTTAAGGTGCACTTTTTTGTACTTCAATTTACGTTCAAGCTTTAATTATTTTATTGTTCATTTGTTCAAATCTTATAAAGATTTCAGAAACATGTAAGGTTTGAAACCTTTTAAATTGTCAATTGCCTGGAGCAATCGGTTAATGTGGAGAGGTCTGCGACCCTATTTATTAAAAAGTTCAAATGAACTATGTTAATTAAAGTTATATTACATACTTGTTAATTCCCTCAAATTTTTTCTAATTGTTAAATAAACTAAATATTTGTTTTTGGATTCATCATTTCTTTGATAATACAGTTAGGCAGGATCCTGGCTTTCCTAGCTCTTCCTAGGTTTATGCCCTCGTTCATATATAATAAAGCTTTTACTATCTGTCTGGCCAGATCATCACCCTTCCCTATAGTACTTCCATTCGTGCTTGGGAGGAAATACACTACAGGTTCTCTCTGGCAAACTGCCCAAGCCTTATCTGTGGCTCCCGTTAGCCTCGACCAAGCTCGTAGCCATTTTAGGTATCCGAGCACATATTTGCGGTGGCAACCGCTTCTAAATGAATTAAAAGTCAACTTATTAATTTTGTGGGACTCTCCTCCTATTCTTCTATCCTTCTTTTCCAATTCCAAAATCTACTTCCTTCTTTTCATCATCTTCCCTTGGTGGGTGGGTTATTCCCTAACCTATAATCTACCCAAAATATGGTACCAGAAACCCGGGAGAGTCCATTTGTTATTTCTATTGTTTGTCAAGTGTCATTTGACATTACTTTGCAAATTTTTAATATCTCCTTTGGATCTTTCAGCTATATCTACGTCATGCAAAGCCTGTGAACGGGAAAGAGGCCGCTCCTGTCTCCTTTGGGGTGTCCTGTTCTTTCTACTCTCTCGCTGTTGCCAACCTGACAGCATCTCCAAAGTTCTACAGTTTCGTGAGTTGTATTTCAATTTATTATTTTTGTCATGGCTCCTGCCGAAAAAGATGAAACTCTTATTGCTAGACGTTCTTCTTATAAAGGGCAACTCACTAGATTCCGAAATTTCATCAACAAATTAGATCCCGCCGAGTGTGATTTAGATATCTTGACTCATCGCCTTAAGTTGTACGAACGGTCTTATGATTATTATGACCAAATTCAAACAGAGATTGAATCCGCTTGTCCAGAACTGCAATTGGACCGGGATGAGGTCGAACCCTTGTACTTTGAAGGAATTGCAAAGGCCCACCAATTGATTCGCAATATCTCAGAACCGGACACTAGGGTCATCAATCCGGCCCAGTTCGTACCCGCTTCAGTTCACGAGAACAAACCGAAACCGTTACTTCCCAAGATAAGCCTACCCCACTTCTCAGGCAAGGAAGGTGAATGGTATTCTTTTTACGAACTTTACTGTTCTTTAATTCATGAAAATATCGAGATCCCAGACATACATAAATTTTACTACCTCCGTACGTCTTTGGAATCAGAGGCCTTGACCTTGGTAGAGTCACTGCCTTTAAGCGCAGACAACTACCACATCGCCTTTAATCTCCTTAAAGAGAGATATGGCAATTTAAGGTTGAGTGTCGCTCGTCATATCCGCTGTCTCTTCAACTTACCTGCCGTCAAACCTAATGACGTCACATCTTTAAGAGACCTCTTAGATTCTATGCAGTTAAATGTCAGAGCGTTATACCAGCTAAAACAGCCTGTCCAAACATGGGACACCATACTTATTCACCTAGCTACATCAAGATTCGATTTTTCGACACTGAAGGCCTGGGAGGTCGAACTCGCCTACAACAAAGAATTTTCCTTCGAACACCTTGTCTCGTTTCTCAACAGTCGATGTCAATTCCTTACAGCACTCGCATTTCAGTGCGAAAAAGTCGAAACGAATCCTCAGTGTCAAATTTTTGAAAAAAAACTTGCTTCTTCAAAGGGACATCAGCCCCCATTTGTCGAAAACAAACAAACCCGTTCTTCTTTTAATAATCCAAGAGAAGATATCAGGCCGCTTAACAAATCGTTAAAATGCACGCTCTGTAAAAAGCTTCACACCTTGTATTTGTGCAAATCCTTTAAAGAATTGTCTGTCGAAGATCGAAGAAAGTTTGTCTTAAACAGCAAGCATTGTTTCAATTGCTTATCACCTAAGCATTCTTCTTCGAACTGTACGTCATCAAACCTTTGTTTTCATTGCAAAAAACCGCACCATTCTTTATTGCACGTTCACGATAAATCGAGGTCATCAGCACCTGCCTCTTTAAGCTCCTTGCAGAGCCGCTCCGAACAAACTAATGCTTCTTCCTGCATTTCCAACGCCGACACTTCTCATAGTGCGCAAACCCTGTTGACCACTGTACAATTTGAAATCCAAGATAGATTTGGAAATTGGTTCAAAACCCGTGGTCTTCTCGATTCCGCTTCAACGCACAACTTTGTTTCGAAATCGTTGATTAAAAAACTAGGTCTTTCGTCATCGCCTACTTCTATCAATGTGACCGGCATTGACAATTTGAAAACTCAAGTTTTGCAGTCTTCAAAATTAAAAATCAGAGACGTTTGTCAAAGAAACACCAATCTTAATTTAAACTGTCTCATTCTTACCAGTATTGGTAAAGACACTCCAAGTCACTCCATTAATACTTCCAGTTTAAAGATTCCTTCGCACTTAAGGTTAGCCGATCCTCAGTTTAATGTTCAAGGTCCCATTGATGTGCTTTTCAGTGCCAATGTTTTTTGGAATTGCATTCGCAAACAAACACGCAAGTTATCTTCAACCGTGGTCGCTAGAGACACCGATTTTGGTTGGGTCATCACTGGCAAAATCAAACATACCAGTGTTCAAACCAAAGCTCAATGTCATTTCGTTACAGCTGACATAAATCCCATTTCTGAAAAAGAGAACGCTCATTTTTCAAATCTCAATATTTTTGAAAACCACTTGTCGAAACGATGTCTTACAGTGAATAACTGCGCTAACCCTGTAAGTTGTTTAAATGGTTTTTCCTTCTTCCCGCACAAAATGGCAATTCAAGTTCGCCTTGCTTTGTGTTATTTCGTATATCTTCTTATGTCATTTTTTATAGCAGTTAATTGCTTAAACTATTCCTCGAAAACTATCTTCCCCTTGTGTAAAACCATGGCTATCAGTCACAATCACTTTGCTGTACGCTATGCTTCACTTCTTTCGTTATATAGAACGATGGCCACGGCCGGCTCCTACCCCCTTCCTCGCAATTGGAAGTCGCTCATGAAACCGCTTGAAACTCTGAATTCCATTGCACCTAGAATAACTATTCTTATGCATAACCTTCGTCTCAATGTCCCAGCTTGTCTTCTTTGCTCGGAAGAATTAAGCTTCTTTTTGTTGAAAATTGTTCGATTTCGTGATCCTCTCAATTATGCGAAATTGATGTCCTACTTTATTTCATATAGCTTTAAATTGCTTTTTCACGTCCAAGTTACGATTGACTGCATTCCGTTCAAACTGAATATCTGCTTTAAGTTACAGCTGATTCACCAAATGTTGTGTGTGTACTCCGAACTGCTTGGTTTTCAAACCTGTTTGTTTACCAGTCTGAGGAATGCCCAGTTGTTGTTTATTTCCTGTATGATTGCCAAAGTTCAAAGCAAGTTTCTCTTATCTCAACTCTGGCTGATTGCCAAGCATTGTCTAGCGAGTTGTTGCTACTGCAAGTACGGAAGCTGTTTACCTACCTCCCAAAATAAACTCGTCCCGCTTAAGGACTCTGTCAGCTATTTATATGTCTTATCTCGTTGTACTATGTGTGTCAAGGCCGTGTTTATTTACGTCTTGCGCTTACTCATGCTCGTATTACATAACTGCTTTGATCCTCGTTCCAAAACTTCGTTGCGTATTTCTCACGCGCGTATGTATTGCAATTTGCTTGCATATTTTGCGATCTTAATGTTCATTGATGAACAAATTGGTTTTTTCTCGTCGTCACATTCGAGGTGTTTTTGTATTCATGATTGTCATGTCACGTTTTTTGCTGACTTAAGTATTTTTCTGAGTAAACCCTTTGATACTCATTATAACTTGAGGTCATTGTTTATGGCTACTCGTTTGTTACCTATGGCGTTCTTGCTTTCTACTCGCATAGTTCCTTTGTTTATTTGGTATATTCTTGTCCTGAATAGATGTACTTGTTCCTATACGCTTTGTTTAAACTTGCCAATTCTTCTTTCTCATTGTATCGCAATCTTTACTAGTGCTTTATTTCCCTCAGTTTCCAGCTATTTCGTGATTGAAAGTGTTGACAATTCTCGCCTTTCAACTCCGCTTTCCAATGACCCTGATGACCTCCTTCCACTTACACCTGGTCGCTTCCTTATCGGCACTTCTCTTTCTGCCCCTCCTCCTCTTCCTAATTCTTACAGGGATTCTAATCTACCTATCGCTTGGCGGAAACTTGAAGCCCTTCGTAATTCTTTTTGGAAAAGGTGGAACTTGGAATATTTAACTTCCTTGCAACGGAGGCAGAAGTGGTTTCTTTCCAGTCCCGACATTCAAGTAGGAGACTTGGTCTTGGTTAGGGATATTTCGCCCCCCCTAGTCTGGCCTTTTCGAAAAGTGACTAAGTGTCACCCTGGAAAAGATAGGAGAGTCAGGGTATTAAGAGTCTTGACCAAATGGACCGATCACAAGACCACTGTCTTTGATCGCTCCGCTTCCAATAAATGTGTAACTGCTTATCTGCTCTCTGTTGGTGTTTGTCCCCCCAGTATGGTGTATTCTTTGAATACACGGTACGAGAGATATAATGTCTATTGCTCTTTGCATGTTCATTTTTTCCTTCCTCCTCGCCAAACACCAACAGTGATCATCTGTTTTCTCCCTGTTGAGCATGTCTCTTATGTCTTCATAAGTATGTTTCAGATATATAACTTCTGTGATCCACCTAGCGCCATCTAGTAGCGAACCTCTGAAGCTACTCACTTCCTCATCGTGCAAGATGACTTACTTATCCATTTGGCTACCAGATCTCGTTACCAGCGTCAGCTATTTTCTCCTTGAGCAAGAGGACTACGTCTACTTCTTTACTCACCATGCTGCGCTAGTATCATCTATCAACTCCTTGAAGACCAGCTCAGCAAGAGAAGAGAATTTATTGTTAACAAGTTGGTTATGCTGATATGTATACCTTTTGTTTCCTACCCCCACTCTCTCCCCTTCCTAGGACCTTCCGTGCTTCGTTTTGCTGCTCTCACTTCTTAGTCGGCAGTCGCAGTAATCAGTAAAGGCTCAACCAGAGCCAGCCTCCTGACCTAACGAGGCAGTTTTTAAATTCCACGCCATGTTGGAACTTTAAGTATTAGTGAAGAACTTCACCTTCGCCATGCAACAAAGACAAGTACCTGATTCAAGTTTTAACCTCATCTTCATGGTTTTAACTTCCTCGTGTTTTAACTATCTTTTATAGGCAGTGTGAAACTATTTACTTTGGGGCAATAATCACTCTTCGTGGGATTTGCCATGTTGAGCTTTTTTCTTGTATAAGCCAACCTTACTAAAAAGAGCTTTTCTTAAGCGATTCAAACGAGAAACCCTCTCGCTACGTGGGATATTATCTAATACCCACTGCCTATAATCATAAAACTATTTCCTCCGTTGGATTTTCTCAACCCCATTTTCTGCTAAGGTCGTTCTGGAACCTTCTAGAACTTGTTCTCTATCTGCGAGTCCTGCCATCATGTATTTCTCACGTACTTGGGAGAAATTTGTTTAAAACTAAATTACTACAATAGTGAAATTTCGTCCTCCGCTGGAACCTCTGGAAAATTCTATGGCGCATTTCATTGTAAATTACCACTTTTTCAAGAAATAGACTTTAACCTACATAGTGCAATCAGTTATCTCCATAATTGCAATAACTTTTATTTCTCATAAACTTCAGTGTTTCTCCAGTGAACTTTGCATCCATCTTTACAGACTATAGTGATAATCAGTGCTTGCTCCACTTTTCTACCGCGTCGCGATCGTCCGGTTATATTAAATACGGCCATGAACATTGTCCCTATATCCCAATGATCTTTTCCTTAACCTTCTACTAACAACCATTATTTATGAAATCGTAACTTTCTATAAGGTGTCATTCTAAGAAGTGCCCTTCCATTTTGTTGGTTTATCATTAAGTAATTCTGCATAATTGCGTGTCTAGCACACGTTTCAAACTTAAATTGTTCCTCCCTTCAAAGGCAGGGAAAACAATTCTCTCAACTCTTGAGTGAGTTATTTTTTGGTCTCGCTAAATGAAAACTGCCTCATTTGACTGGCGAGGCTTATTCAAAGCATCAGAGGTCTAGAACCTTCCTTTTGATCAACTCTTCAGGTTCACAGTAAGTGACCTGCCCTCTTTGCATAATTCTCATATTAACTCTGTATAAATACAAGAAGTTATAGGAACTTCTATTTTATTTTTCACGTTGTTATTATTGTTATTTTCAAAGTTGTCGCTGTCTCTAGAACACTCTCTCCAGAATTTCTTAAGGTGCACTTTTTTGTACTTCAATTTACGTTCAAGCTTTAATTATTTTATTGTTCATTTGTTCAAATCTTATAAAGATTTCAGAAACATGTAAGGTTTGAAACCTTTTAAATTGTCAATTGCCTGGAGCAATCGGTTAATGTGGAGAGGTCTGCGACCCTATTTATTAAAAAGTTCAAATGAACTATGTTAATTAAAGTTATATTACATACTTGTTAATTCCCTCAAATTTTTTCTAATTGTTAAATAAACTAAATATTTGTTTTTGGATTCATCATTTCTTTGATAATACAGTTAGGCAGGATCCTGGCTTTCCTAGCTCTTCCTAGGTTTATGCCCTCGTTCATATATAATAAAGCTTTTACTATCTGTCTGGCCAGATCATCACCCTTCCCTATAGTACTTCCATTCGTGCTTGGGAGGAAATACACTACAGGTTCTCTCTGGCAAACTGCCCAAGCCTTATCTGTGGCTCCCGTTAGCCTCGACCAAGCTCGTAGCCATTTTAGGTATCCGAGCACATATTTGCGGTGGCAACCGCTTCTAAATGAATTAAAAGTCAACTTATTAATTTTGTGGGACTCTCCTCCTATTCTTCTATCCTTCTTTTCCAATTCCAAAATCTACTTCCTTCTTTTCATCATCTTCCCTTGGTGGGTGGGTTATTCCCTAACCTATAATCTACCCACCATGCCCTTGTTTCTTAGTTTGACTCGTTCTAGGCATGAGACCTGGAAATCGAGTTAAGACCACCAGTACAAGAGCTAAAAGTGCTTAACACTGCAACATAAAATGGATAGCTGGTAACATTATACAACCGGAAATGATTATATTTCTGATAGCAATGCATTTTTTGTCATCAGCCTACTGTCTGAGCACTGACAGCAACACAGTTAATTTAGAACAAGCGAGTGTGTGTGTGTATAGATTATTAGCCTCAAGTATTTAAAGCTTGTTGTGTGTGTAGCGACCATCTTGTCCCGGTAACCACTGAGCATTTTTGTGTTTTAGCTATCCTCTTTAACCAATCAATTAAAGATAGTCTACTCTTAATTCTTGAATCGATAAATCAGAGTTTGTGTGTACACCGTTCGTCATTTATTAACCCATACCTACAACCTATACTCTCACTATACTACAGTTTGATCTGAAAAACAAGTTTCAATGGTAAAAGACTTGTCAATCACTATACATGTAGCCTACACTAATTCTTTCTCTACCTAGCTATGTTTCATCACATACATGGTAAACATCTCACATGTTCGTATCCGATTATTAGTTTATAAAATCTCAGGTCGATGACCTTGATGTATTGGGTATTTTGGGTAAATTCATTGGCCATGGGAAAGGGTTGACCATTCTAAGTCCTATAACACCTCACATGTTGATATTCGATTATTAGTTTATAAAATATTAGGTCAATGACCTTGCTGTTTTTTGAATCTTTTGGGTAAATTCGTTGGTCATGGAAAAGGGTTGACCATCCTGAGTCCCATGACACCTCACTTGAGCCTCTCTGATTATTAGCTTATAAAATCATAGGTCAATAACCTTGCTGTTTTGAATCTTTTGGGTAAATTCGTTGATCATGGAAAAGGATTGACCATCCTGAGTCCTATGACACCTCACTTGACCCTCTCTGATTATTAGTTAGCGAGATATTAATAAAAGTGCAGTTAGGCCCTTTTGACATAAATAAATAATATATTCAAAAACAGAATGTCACCTCAAGTCCAACGACCTCTCATACAGGTCCCTAGCCTTATTGATTCATGAGATATTAAAAAGCTAATGACCTTAGATCTTTTGGGTAAATTCATTGGTCATGGAAAAGGGTTGACCATCCTGAGTCCTATGGCACCTCACTTGACCCTCTCTGATTATTAGTTAGCGAGATATCAACAAAAGTGTAGTTAGGCCCTTTTGACATAAATAAATAATATATTCAAAAACAGAATGTCACCTCAAGTCCAACGACCTCTCATATAGGTCTCTAGCCTTATTGATTCATGAGATATTAAAAAGCTAATGACCTTAGATCTTTTGGGTAAATTCGTTGGTCATGGAAAAGGGTTGACCATCCTGAGTCCCATGACACCTCACTTGACCCTCTCTGATTATTAGTTAGCGAGATATTAACAAAAGTGCAGTTAGGTCCTTTTGACATAAATAAATAGTATATTCAAAAACAGAATGTCACCCCAAGTCCAACGACCTCTCATACAGGTCCCTAACCTTATTGATTCATAAGATGAGCAATACATATTTCTTTCTCTCTTCACCTGTGTTCTCTCTTTCACTGACTCTCCCCCCTTCACCTCTCACCTCTGTCAAAACAGGTTGTGACTTGTTAGCTCTTATCGTGCACGTGCACAGGTGAACACCTGTGTTTTAGGTCATATTACACATGAACTTGCATTTTCTCACGTATGAACCAAAACAGGATGTGACTTGTTTCACAAGGAGAATGCTAATAATGACATCTCGCACGTGTTCACATGTATTTCGCCACTTTCCTTTCATATCGTTATCCCATTATAGTTGTAGAGACTGGGGAACAACGTCAGTTCAACACACGCGAAATGTAGTTAGGCCCTTTGACATAATTTAAATAAATTCATGAGCCAGTCCGTAGGAACCGGTCCAAAAGGGATCAGTCCAAAGGGGCTCATCAACAAGGACTCATCCACAAGGACTCGTCAACAAGGACCTGTCCACAAGGACTTGTCCACAAGGACCTGTCCACAAGGACTCGTCCACAATGACCCGTCCACAGGGACCTGTCAACAAGGACCCGTCCACAGGGAACCGCTCCCCCACCCTCTTACAAAAGCCATGAGTGGGCATGCGTAAAAAACAAAAAACATGAATGTTAATTCATAGTGACTATCGACTGAACACATGCACTTTATGTAGAACAACGTTTAAATCCATATCGGCATTCAAACTCTCACATGTTGCAATTGGAAAGAGAGATTCTCTAAAAAATTACAATTTCACCCCCTAGTAGGGTAGATTTTATGTTGGGGTTGAAATATGTTATCCATGGAAAAGGTGGTGTCAGCCCGAGTTCAACAACACCTCATTTTTTTAAATCCGACCATGGGTTCGAGAGATATCGGGCTGCCGCCATCTTGTGAGGTGGGGAGGTGGAGGCGGGCCTTGAACCCCTCAAAAACCACTACTCATCTTCATTCGAAGTTCTTCAATTATGAACGGCTGTCTAGACAGCTCGTATACTGTGCGAGAACTGGTTGTTTTAGCTACCCCCAATACTCTTTTTAAAAAATATGCTTTAACTTTCTCCAGTGTATATAGATTATTTCTGGTAAGATCAGGCCAGATAACTTCTATACCGTAAGTTAGTACTGGTAGTATTTTCACTTTGAATAGTCTCATAGCCGTTTCGAGGCTTTTAGTGTTTGTACGTTTCTTATATCTTTAATTGCAATTATTGCTTTGGCAGCTCTTCCTGTTATATGTTTGGTGAAGCACTTGCCACTAGGTTGCAATGTGACACCTAAATATTTAAAGTCATTTACTATTTAAGTGTTAAGTCATTAATGGTGATTTGTATACCGGACGGTATTTTGCCCCCATTTCTAAAGACCATCATTTCTGTTTTTGTTTGATTTATGTAGAAACTGTTTTCTTGACACCATTTTACCATAACATCGATCACCTCTTGCAATATGTGTGGGTTACTAGAGCTAACTGCTATGTCGTCAGCGTAAGCATTCTGTCTTGGATGATTCTTATTAATTCTTCAGATGTAAGAATGAATAATAAAGGGCTCATAGGGTCTCCCTGGAGTACACCATTAGTCTGTATAATTGTATCTGATATAGAAAGGCTATCCGATATTCGTATGGTGTTGTAGGCGAGTATAGATTTAATAATTTCAATCCAGATATTATCAATTCCTAAGGTATTCTCCAGCTTCGATATTATTAGTCCTCTGTCCAGTAGGTCGAAAGCCTTCGTAAAGTCTAAGAATACAGTATAGAATTTTTCTTTCTTTTTAAGTGCATCTTTGATGTTATGTAATAGTAATTCTACAGCCATTAGCGTAGATCTGTTGCTTCTAAATCCGAATTGAGCATCGGGGAGTGATTTGTCGATAGGTTCCTTTAGTCTTTGTGTTACCGTATTATATTAGTGAATATCTTGAAAAGTATTACTTTCCAATGCGATACCCCTGTATTTGTTGGGATCCTCAGGATCTCCATTTCCTTTGAATAAAACTTTAATGGTGGAGTTTCTCCATTGCTCGGGAATTTTTCCTGTTTCTAAACACTTGTTGAATAATTTGGTCCAAGTTGGGAGTAGTATTTCAGTAGATGCTTTCATATGTTCATTAAAAATATTGTCAGGTCCAGCAGCCTTTTTATTGCATATTATCAAGCATCGGTTGTCTGCTGTTTTTGAGCAGTTCGAGTCAGTTAGAGTCATGACGCTGCTACGTTTAAAAGCTATATTTGAGTTTGCTCACCGTACCATAGACTCTAGAAATTATTTGCTGCAGGGTAGGGCGAAGGGATGAGTTTAACTTGTATTAAAACACGGGGGAGACAGGAATTGCTTGATTTGGATGGTTAGCAGGTGGGTTTGGTGTTGAATATCGGACTTGTAGCAGGTTCTCGCAGAGTAGATATTTACTCTTCGAAGTCAAATTAGGTCTATATGACTCGTAGTGGAATGGCTCGGATATCGCAGAGCGAGGTGATGGCGGTTGGTAGGGTTATTGGAAATGAACTAGGGAGCGGGGAAGGATACCTGACTGATGAAACTCGGCTGTCTTGGCTCGGCGAGACTGTGCTTGGCTGTCTAGGTGCGGCTTGGCTCGGCTCCACGTAACAGTGACAACCCGTCCTGTCGTCAGTGAGTGTAGTGGTGAGTGGTCCAACCCGCTCCTGTTGCCCGTATTTATTTGGCATCGTCACCTTTCGGCTATGGCTATTTGCATCTTTTGGAAAGTGATGAAAACTTATATCCGCAGCCCTCTTATACATCGACTTACAGCCGTAAACTAAGCAATATACTTTGCTTTTACTTATTTTGCACTCTATCAACGAGTAAAACTTATTAGTTATGTATAAAGACAGGAAGAATTTACTACGATCTGCTTACCAATACACGAAACCATACACAAACAGTCACCACGTGACAAATGTACCCTACTTGGTAAGTTTCTCATGTTTACCGCTAGATGTCATATCAGATAGCTGGAGTTGCCAATAGGATCTAGATCCGGCTTTCATAACAAGTAGGAGTCAACGCCGCACGACCTGCTTTGGATGAGACGGTGCGGCTACATAACGGCGAGCAAGAGGGGTAATAATCTCAAACAACAACTTCGTTGGTGGCAAGGCCTTGCATTTTGGACCTTCGGCCCGATTGCGTGGAAATGTAGGAAAATTAGAAAATAATATTCTAGGCAATGCTGAAAGCCGGACGTCCTCGGAAATGGAAAATATCTTACAGCTGTAAATACATTATTTAACTTATTAAAGAGGTTAAAACGGGTTATTATAGATATTTTTCCGAAGAATTGAATTAGACCATCAGTTGAATTTTTAGCAATTATTATGTACATTTGGACCCCATTTTATTTTTCAAAAACCAAAAACATTTAACAACATCAAAACGGTGTGAGATATCAAAATATGATAAGAGGCAGAAGAATTGCTAATTACTGAGATCTTACGCCTAGGACCGACGGTTTCCGAGATATAACGATTCGAAAAAAAAGAAGCTATTCCGGGCCCCAAAAAAAAGAATAAGGTGAGAGGTATCAAAAAATGATAAGAGTTAAAAAAGTTGCTAATCACTGAGATCTTACACCTGTAGATTTAACTTTGTTTGATACGAATACCGTTTCCCAGATATAACGATTCGAAAAAAGTAAAAAATTCAGGGCCCCAGAAAATGAAAACGGTGAGAGATATCAAAAAATCATAAGGGGTAAAAAAGATTTTAATCACTGCGATATTACTCCTGTAAATTTAACTTGTTTCGATACGACCAACCGTTCCCGGGATATAACGATTCAAAAAAAATTCAGGGCCCCAGATATCAAAATATGATAAGAGGCAGAAAAATTGCTAATTACTGAGATCTTACGCCTAGGACCGACGGTTTCCGAGATATAACGATTCGAAAAAGGAGAAGCTATTCCGGGCCCCAAAAAAAGAAAATGGTGAGAGATATCAAAAAATCATAAGAGTTATAAAAGTTGCTAATCACTGAGATCTTACACTTGTAGATTTAACTTTGTTTGATACGAATACCGTTTCCCAGATATAACGATTCGAAAAAAAAAGAAGAAATTCAGGGCCCCAGAAAATGAAAACGGTGAGAGATATCAAAAAATCATAAGTGGTAAAAATGATTCTAATCACTGCGATATTACTCCTGTAAATTTATCTTGTTTCGATACGACCAACCGTTTCCGAGATATAACGATTGAAAAAAATTCAGGGCCCCAGAAAATGAAAACGGCGAGAGATATCGAAAAATAGTGAAGGATAAAAAAGTTGCGAATCACTGAGATCTTACACCTGTAGATTTAACTTTTTGTATAGGACCAACCGTTTCCGAGATAATACGGGTCTGCAAAAATAGGATGAAATTCAGGGCCTCATTAAAAGGTTCGGCCCTGCACCGATTTTAACGCCCAAAAATAGGGTTTGTCACGGGCCCTAACTCTTTCACCGTACCAAATTTCAGCTCGATAGCTTGAAAATTGCGACCTGTAATTTGCTAAACGCAAGAACGTCACATACATACATACATACATACATACAGACAGACTTTTTTTGAATTTCTTTTCGACTCTGATTCGAGTGGTAGAGATTTTAACCCTGGGCTAATCACGAGATCTCGAAAAAACATACCACGACTATATGAAAGCCGATGCGGCTTTCATAAAAAGTAGGAGTCCACGCAGCACGACCTGCTCTGGATGACACGGTGCGGCTACATAGCGGCGAGCAAGAAGGGTAATAATCTCAAACAACAACTTCGTTGGCGGCAAATTATAGAAATTATAAAATGTTATTCCATGCGATGCTGACACCATCACGTGGTTATGGAAGCCGGACGTCCTCGGAAATGGAAAATATCTTACAGCTGTAAATACATTAGAGAATTCATAGGCAATGCTTAAACCATCACATAGTTATGAGTTATGACATATCTGTAATAGTTTTCTTGCACCCGTCCGCCTCGAATAGACTGACCTACCCTGTGTATTGGTTTACCCTAAAGTAAAGAGCCCCTGGCTGCCATATGCTACAGGCCCCGCGCTGGCTTAATCCGGCACTGTATCAAGGTTTTTCCGTTTCGAGATGCCGAGATGTCGAAAAAGAAGAAGAAGAAAGGTTTCTTTAACCTATACGTATGGTGACCTTTAATAATAAATTGTATGTCAAAATTTGAGGCTCATTGTAATACGTGTATGCTTTTTCATTGAATACGGCTGTACAGGGTGACGTGTATCTTTGCAACGAATCAAAATAGAGCAAAACTGATTTCGCAATTCCGTGCCACTTTTTTTGTGAAACAAACCGATGGTGCAATCGAAATCATCGCTGCCCTCTTGGTTTTCGAACTACAGGGTGATTGTGAAAAGTCTGCATTTTGGAACCCCCCTTGTATTTCGAGCATATTTTAACTTTTTGAAAAGGTGAAAACGGATTATTATAGAGAATTTTCCGTAGAATTCAATTAGAACATCAGTTGAATTTTTACAAATTAGTATATACATTTGGGCCCCAATTTGTTTTTCAAAAAACAAAAATATTTAATAATATGAAAACGGTGTCACATATCAACATATGATAAGAGGCAGAAAAGTTGCTACTTACTGAGATCTTACGCCTGTATTTTTAATTTTTTTTCAATAGGACCGACGGTTTCCGAGATATAACAATTCGAAAAAAAAGTATGAAATTCTGGGCCCCAAGAATAGAAAACGATGAGAGATATCAGAACATCATTAGGGTAGAATAGTTGCTAATCACTGAGATCTTACACCAGCAGATTTCACTTTTTTCGATAGGACCGACAGTTTCCGAGATATAACGATTCGGGAAAAAAGGATGCAATTCAGGGCCCCAAAAAAAGAAAATGGTGAGAGATATCAAAAAATCGTAAGCGTTAAAATGTTGCTAATCACTGAGGTTTTACACCTGTATATTTAACTTGGTTCGATACGACCAACCGTTTCTCAGATATAACGATTCAAAACGAAAGAATGAATTTCAGGGCCCCAGAAAATGAAAACGGTGAGATATATCAAAAAATCATGAGAGGTAATAAAGTTGCTAATCACTGAGATCATACACCTGAACATTTAACTTTGTTCGATACAACCAACCGTTTCCCAGATATAACGATTCGAAAAAAAAGGAAGAAATACAAGGCCCCAGAAAATGAAAACGGTGAGAGATATCAAAAAGTCATAAAGGGTAAAAAAGATTCTAATCACTGCGATCTTGCTGATGTAAACTTAACTTGTTTCGATAAGACCAACCGTTTCCCAGATATATCGATTCCAAAAAAATGGATAAAATTCAGGGCCCCCAAAAAAGAAAATGGTGAGAAATATCAAAAAACATCAGGGTTAAGAAAGTTGCTAATCACTGAGGTTTCACACCTGTTGATTTATCTTTGTTTGATACAACCAACAGTTTTTTCACAGATAATACGATTCAAAAAAAAAGAATGAATTTCAGTGCCCCAGTGAATAAAAACGGTGAGAGATATCAAAAAGTCATAAGAGTTAAAAAAGTTGCTAAACACTGACATCTTAATTCTGTACATTTAACTTCTTTCGATTCGACCAACTGTTTCCGAGAAATGTCGATTCCAAAAAAGGGATACAATTCAGGGCCCCCAAAACAAAAAATGGTGAGAGATATCAAAAATTCATAAAGGTTAAAAAAGTTGCTAATCACTGAGATCTTACACTTCTTGCTGTAACTTTGTTCGATACTACCAACCGTTTCCCAGATATAACCATTCGAAAAAAAGGAAGAAATTCAGGGCCCCAGAAAATGAAAACGGTGGGAGATCTCAAAAAATCATGAGTCAAAAAAGTTGCTAATCACTGAGATCTTACTTTTGTAACTTTAACTTATTTCGATACGAACAAACGTTTCCGAGAAATGTCGATTCCAAAAAAGGGGGGGAAATTCAGGGCCCCAAAAAAAGAAAATGGTGAGAGATATCAAAAGTTAATAAAGGTTAAAAAAGTTGCGATATGACCAACCGTTTCCCAGATATAACAATTCGAAAAAACAGAAATAAATTCAGGGCCCCAGAAACAGAAAATGGTGATAGATATCAAAAATCCATTACAGGCAAAAATGTTGCTAATCACTGATATCTTACACCTATAGATTTAACGTTTTTCGATAGGATCTACCGTTTCCGAGATATATCGATTCTAAAATAAAGGATGAAATTTAGCCCCCCCCCCCCAAAAAAAAGGCCCGGCCCTGCACCGATTTTAACGCCCAACAAAAGGGTTCGTCACAGGCCCCAACTCTTTCACCGTACCAAATTTCAGCTCGATATCATGAAAATTGCGACCTGTACTCTGCTAAACGCAAAAACGTCACGCACATACATACATACATACATACATACATACATACATACATATATACTGCGCCCGTTGACGCATGTTTGCTCAGATAACAAAGACTAAAACTTATGCTGAAATGTAACTGAACATACCCTGCGAGCGGTGGGAAGAAGCTGAAGTAACATCGCTTAGGATCATATTTTTATATATTTTGGACATTCCAAAAATCAACTATAATTATAACCAAGTAATTCAGCATATTTGAAGTACAGCATACTTCGAAAATCAAAGAAACTATCAATTTACGTGGCCAGCTCATATACTGAGAGCACGCCATATTTCGTAACACCAGTTCCTATTTGTCTTTGGATGAGACAACACCGATGTGCATGTTGGAGCACAAGTGAAAGTACGTCCGTGAAGGAAACCATGTGGCATGAAAAATCTGTGGATATTTTTCTTATGGATAGCCATCATGGCATTGTTTAATAGTTTAAAGATTGAAGACATTCATCACTACATAAACTGTGAAATATTTTCATTATCCGAGGTGAAATGATGGACTTGTGTGAAGTAAACTTTACGACCGCATGGTCTCACTCGCACACACACACACGTCAGTGTTATATAAACTGTGTACTTAATTAACTGTATAATTGTACAAAATCTACGAGAACAATCTTTATTTTCCGGATGGGCAATATTTTTGATTTAATTTTATGTTAATATTTTTGTGTAAATATCAGTGCAAGTCACGAGTGAGTGTCGCACAAGCGACAAAGGCTAGAGCCAGTGGCGGGGTGAAAATGGGCAATTTTTACCGCATATTAGCTGCAGTGCACGAAAGTTTTCTTTAATTATGTGCTACGTTATTATCAACGCTAACATTACAATCATGCAGAACCAGCAGATCTTCAAATACAACCCCAACCACGCGATGGCATGTGATTTCTAAATCAAGCGTGGGGAATTGGCGACGGAAGATGTCCAGACGCAATGAGATGGTAATCTAAAGCCATACACGAGACCGCATATAACATCTCATGGCGGGACTCGAACCAAGTGACGCTGCATCTGTAAGTCAGATCAAATATTTATAGCGTATTGTAAGAGTTGGAAAACAGTAGATTAGTTTAATTTGGTTTCATTTATTTAGTGCACAATGCTGGTAGTTAATTATAAGACGCGTGTGGAAATTAATAAGTTTTATTAAACATTTATAGACGCCAGGAAGGCTGGATTTTCAATGCTCATTTCGTATCATTTCAAAACAGTTATTATCAACTTTTATTTTGTCAGGCTGATGACAAATAAACTAGTTTGACAAATGTTAAATCGAGGCCAAGGTTACGAGCCAAGTTCACTACACAGCACACTCGATTCTAGGCAGTGGATCAATATTTAAGGCTGTGAGATTCTTGACATTATTACCAAGTGGAATGCAGAGTTCCGTTATTCACATTTGTTGGCCAGATCGATACTTGAACACAGGTTTATTTCTTTAAGAGAAGCCACACAGGCAATGAATGCAACTGTATTTTGTAACCAAATGAACGCAGGTTCGACCTTATTCAGGGAAGAGTCAGTTTTATGAATGCTCACACACACTTTTAGCTTGTATCAGAAGCCTTCATGTTTATTTAAAGCGTTGTCAGGATGTGTTTTTTGTACACATAATCTTTATTACCAACATTTCAAACGTGTATCAATTTGGAATGCACACTTTTGTAAATTAACGTTATGAGAGTATTATATGAGTCGTGACGGTGGATAAATACCTCCGACATTGTTATTGTGGTTATATCGGTGGTAATGAACTATTTAAAGTCGTACCAAAACCGAGAGGCGCCTGGATCAATGAATCCGAAATAAGATTGGTGAAGACATAGGATGTCTAATAAGAATGATGAAATATTGGTGAAGACACAGGGTGTCTCGTAAACTATTAAACTATTGAGTTATTTGCTTAAGTTGGATACACACGTTACCTAAATACACTGAACGCTTTTAAAGGTCCATAAACTGAACAACAATACTGTCAGGGATAAATAATTGTGTGAAGCTTAATAATCAAAATAGGTTTTTGAAAACTAACAAATCTTATAATTCCCCCTGAATCTAAATAAAATTTATAAACATTAAAAATAAACTATTTTTCTGGACCAAATGTTAACACTTAGATATTGTTAAGTTATTTTAGATACATTTTGACACATTTTCACATGAATAGTCGACAACTAATTAGTGATGTGATAACAGAAGCACACATATCAGATTAGTAGCAATATGAGTCGATGTAATTGTTTAATTACTATCGCATTTGCATGCTTTCCTATATTTTCTATTTTCTTAACACTTTGACACTATGACCGTTTGTTACAAACAGTAACAAATCGAGTACGCAGGCAGTGCCAATTGCACAACCATAGGAGTGCTGAATTATTGTATGCATTTGTGTTGGAATAGCATAGCTTTTTTTAAATTCAGCAACATTGTGCACATAGCTTGATTTTCTTAGTAATAAACGCATCTCGTTTATTAAGTAATGATATTTAGGACTAGCTAAACTCTTAACTCTAAAAATAAATGTTAGAGATGGCATCATCATAGCATAGGACAATTTTTCCCCCTTGCTACTAAATGTAAATGTTCTAGTATTTGTAAACAATTAAATGTCTTGCTTTGCTGTAGATTCTTTTGATGTTTGATCCACCCGTAGTCACTTCGATGTAATTGCTTAGGGCCGAACTTACGTGCCATTCTCTTAGCTTGTTCATTTTAGTCGAATTTTGTATTGTACAATACCCAAGGGGTATGCACCCCTTAGAGATCATCCCCCCCATCATCTGTCTAAATCTCATAAAAGGCAACCCTTTAAAAGCCTACCCAATATCCATCAATACTATAAGGGCAGCTGGCTACTCCATAAAGCAGCTCAACCCTTGCGTAATTATGACACACAGCGACATACTACAAACTGGTTCAACTATGCCACAACGCGCTGACAGAACAGAGGCTAAAGGTATAAAAGGTGCCTTAAGTGGGTCACGAGAATCTCTCCATCACCAGTGCTTCGACGAGACAGCCGGAGGCTAACGACAGTGTCAACCGAGGTGAGTCAGTCAGTCAGTGTTCAGAATCCTACTTTTGTAACCTAACACCCACAGTTTGTACTCACATTATAACATCACAAGATCCCTTAAAAGGGACTAACAGTTACTCATTGCTGACCAATAAACACTTGGTCAGTCTCTTACACTTGCATTACTGATCTACACTCTTCTTCACGTCCCCACGTCCTTCCTTACTCCCGTCACAGTCGGACGTGACACACCGTAGTAATAACGCCAACTCAGACGTCCTTGTATTCCTCACAGCGGCTCGCGTGCTCAAGTGAAGTGCGTGCCGAACCGCTGACACTAGCAAGGTGATTATATAATAAGTAGCCGGCTGGGCGACTAGTACATCGACCCGCGTGCTAAGGCTACATCCCTTAAACCACATTTACAGTCTTTATAGGAGCGCCCCCTAGTTCCTAGCACACCACAACACACTACACTGGTCAGCTTGCCCTGTCAAGGGGAGCTACCCTTCTTTAGGCACAAACTCATAAATTAGTACAGCAACTCTCCCTTTTAGATCCACCCCCAAATAAGGGATCTAAAACAGTATTAGGACCATGTGAGTAATTTAGAGTAATTTTTATATTTTCTTTCAGGGCAGAATAGTATCGGACTAGCCGTTTGCAACTCTCATGCTAGGCTAGGGATCTATTCTGAATAAAATTTATTTGTGATTTTAACATAAGACTGACCTCTCTTTTCTTGTTTAGTTTGTTATCGATGCATTCCTCTAAGCTGGTTAAAGACCGAACCTCATTAATTCCCGACACCCGCGAGTGCAGACTTTGTGCTACACCAGCCTGTGAATGTATCGTCCCCTATACTTGTGTGTTAACTGGAAGAGGGTCTCGGAAGGGTCATTTGAAACCGGTGGCTCCCCGAAACCTTCGGCCAGCGGGCACATATAATACGTTGGCGCCGAACGTAGTTAGCATCGAAACTTTTGTTCGATCTCCATGATTCGTTTGTTTGTGAGGGTTTTATTTTGTTAGCAATTCCAACAGATTAGTAACGAATCGAGATTTCGTACTAGTGTTTTGGAAGGCTACATGGCATTCTTATTCCAGAATTAAGACCATGAGGGTAGGTAACATTTATTAATGATAATAAGTTGAGGATTTGATTTGCAGTTATCCTAGTCTTGAGTAAATGTAAGTTTGTTTGTTGTCTTGATGTCATTTAATTTTTACCACAGGTTCAGCTGTTATCATCGAATAAATTTATGAAGGAATGGAATTTCTACTGTTTTCCAACTCAAACCATTGTTAAGGCATGTTAAGTTGTTAGTTCCCCGTATTTCTCCAATTGAAGATATTATGTCTGCACAAGGAGACGGCCGAGTTGTTGGCAAACTTGCCTGCCCTACTGCATAATCTGTAGGTGTCGATGGACAATTTTACACGAAACAATAATGATCTCAGAGCTGATATAAACAATGTTAGGACAGATTTGGCTCAGAATAGTGAACATTTAAGGGCAGAGATGGCTCAGAACAGTGAAAACTTAAGGGCAGATATTAATAATGTTACTGAAAACATGAACACTGTCAGGGAAGATGTAAACACTGTCAGGGCAGATATGGCTCAGAAGAGTGACAATTTAAGGGCTGAGATCATACAAAACAATTAAAACTTAAGGGCCGATGTAAACACTGTTAGGGCAGACATGAATGAGAACAATCACAATGCTACAGCTACTCTGTTACAAACTAGTAACAACATTACCACTAACATTAGGGCAGATATGGCACAGAATGTAGTTGAAGTGCGAGAGGACATTGCCAAAGTTAAAGCCGAAATTACTGTCACAATTAATAAGGTTAGTGATGATTTGCGTGCAGAGATGGAAACTTATCGCACGGAATATCACGCACACTTAGAGGGAATAAAACAGGAGATACGCACAAATAGATCTGAGATAAATCAAAAACTCAAAAACGTTCAGATGGAGATGAACGATAACATCGAATCAGTCAGGAATGAAGTCGCTAATGCAAAAGAAATTGTTAGTACTAGAATTAACACCGAGGAACAGCGAATGGAAGAAGTTAACACGTACGTGCGTGTGTTAAAAGCTGATGTGGCTAAAGTTAACTCTGGATTAAGACTAACGCGAGGCATAGCAGTTGCCGTACACATACATACTAAACGTGTAGCAAACAAAGTAGAGAAGGTGGAGGCTGAAGTCAGCAAAATAAAACAGGACTTAGCTACAGACATTGAAGCGATTCGAGAGGAAACTCGTGAAAACAATTACAGATCCAACCAATATGTAGCAAAAACATTAGATGCATATCTTGAGGAACAGGATGGGAAACAGAAAGAATTCAATAATCGCATTGAAGGAAGATTTGAGCAGATAGAATCACAGATGAATGCTATAATTAACAAGCAACCTGAGAAAGTGATAGAATACGCCGAAATGGATGAACGCATCAATCGTCTATTAAATCCTAATAGAGAGGGTGTACCATCTACAAACACTGCGACTAACATAGCAAAACCGAATGTTCCAATGGAAAATCAAGGTTATAATCCATTTAGAACAACACCACAATTTGTGACACCGAATGCTAACATAACGCCGAATTATGGGCTGACACCTAACTTTAATGTCACGCCGAACTATGGTCAAACTCAGTACTCGAATATTGTGTACTTGAGAAGCCATGAAGATCGACCGGCTAAATTCAATAATTCCAATTCCGTTACACCGGTAGATTTTCTGAGAAACTTGGAGTCATACATGAGAGAAACTATGGTAACACCAGACAGGGAGTTACGGACTGTCGAAAAATACCTAGAGAACAGCCCGTTGACCTGGTTTAAGGCATTCAGATACTCATTCCACAACTATCAGGAATTTAAAGAAGCATTCCTTAAGACTTATTGGTCTTTGGAACGTCAACAAAATATAAGGGCGGAAATGTACAATAAGAGGTACGCTAGTATTCAAACAACCAAGTACGCTACCTACTTCGCAAGTCAGCTTTCAAAATTGCAATGTTTGGAACCCCCTTTGTCTGAATTAGAACTTGTCCAAACCATTAGAAGACAATACCCTATGGAAGTACAAAGGTTACTCATAGCGTCAGATGCAAATACATTTATGAAATGTGACGAAGTTCTTAGAAAGCTGGATAGCAGCCACGAACAATTTGCACCTACACCTAAACACAGGAGCACACATGATGTAAATTATAACTTCAGTGGACAGGACCAGTCAGATTGTACAAACTAAAGAAAATCGTCGAACAAACAATAGTCAAAATCACGAGGACCGGATAGAAGGAGAGATTTCCGTGATTACCGTAAAGACAATACACCTTATGCAAGGAATCGTCGATTTGACACAATCAACAAGAATTACCAGAACAGATATCAAAATCGAGCCAACAATTACAACAACAATCGTCATAGTAACAACAATAACAATAACAACAACACAAATTTCAACCGTGGTTATAGAGGACAGCCACGTGATCGTGATGATCGAAATAACCGATACACTGATTATCCAAGGAGAGATTTTAGATACAGTGGCGGTTACCGAAGAGAAAATGATTATCGTTTCAAATACGACAATGATTGGCGAGGTAAGGCTAATGAAAGTCGACAATACATTCAGGAACGGAGAAGAAGAAATGGAGACGACGAAGAATCAGACAGAAGAAGAGATGGACATAACAAATGTCGTGAGAATAACAGGAAAGTTACGACAACTGATGTTCACAGCATTGAGATTGAACCAGCAGGTGAAGACAATCGCATGAGTGATGAAGAATATCACAGGATCACTGACAGAATGAATCGTGCACGAAGTCAAACCAAGGAATGGTAAATGGATGAAATAAAAATTGACTTCCTCAATTTTTATTTACTTGACGTGGAGATGTATGCGCCCGTTCATGTTTGCTCAGATAACAAAGACTAAAACTTATGCTGAAATGTAACTGAACATACCCTGCGAGCGGCGGGAAGAAGCTGAAGTAATATCGCTTAGGATCATATTTTTATATATTTTGGACATTCCAAAAATCAACTATAATTATAACCAAGTAATTCTGCATATTTGAAGTACAGCATACTTCGAAAATCAAAGAAACTATCAATTTACGCGGCCAGCTCATATACTGAGAGCACGCCATATTTCGTAACACCAGTTCCTATTTGTCTTTGGATGAGACAACACCGATGTGCATGTTGGAGCACAAGTGAAAGTACGTCCGTGAAGGAAACCATGTGGCATGAAAAATCTGTGGATATTTTTCTTATGGATAGCCATCATGGCATTGTTTAATAGTTTAAAGATTGAAGACATTCATCACTACATAAACTGTGAAATATTTTCATTATCCGAGGTGAAATGATGGACTTGTGTGAAGTAAACTTTACGACCGCATGGTCTCACTTGCACACACACACTTCAGTGTTATATAAACTGTGTACTTAATTAACTGTATAACTGTACAAAATCTACGAGAACAATCTTTTTTTTTGCCGGATGGGCAGTATTTTTGATTTAATTTTATGTTAATATTTTTGTGTAAATATCAGTGCAAGTCACGAGTGAGGGTCGCACAAGCGACAAAGACTAGAGCCAGTGGCGGAGTGAAAATGTGCATTTTTACCGCATATTAGCTGCAATGCGCGAAAGTTTTCTTTAATTATGTGCTACGTTATTATCAACGCTAACATTACAATCATGCAGAACCAGCAGATCTTCAAATACAACCCCAACCACGCGATGGCATGTGATTTCTAAATCAAGCGTGGGGAATTGGCGACGGAAGATGTCCAGACGCAATGAGATGGTAATCTAAAGCCATACACGAGACCGCCATATACCATCTCATGGCGGGACTCGAACCAAGTGACGCTGCATCTGTAAGTCAGATCAAATATTTATAGCGTATTGTAAGAGTTAGAAAACAGTAGATTAGTTTAATTTGGTTTCATTTAATTAGTGCACAATGCAGGTAGTTAATTATAAGACGGGTGTGGAAATTAATAAGTTTTATTAAACATTTATAGACGCCAGGAAGGCTGGATTTTCAATGCTCATTTCGTATCATTTCAAAACAGTTATTATCAACTTTTATTTTGTCAGGCTGATGGCAAATAAACTAGTTTGACAAATGTTAAATCGAGGCCAAGGTTACGAGCCAAGTTCACTACACAGCACACTCGATTCTAGGCAGTGGATCAATATTTTGTTTAGAAGGCTGTGAGATTCTTGACATTATTACCAAGTGGAATGCAGATTTCGGTTATTCACATTTGTTGGCCAGATCAATACTTGAAAACAGGTTTATTTCTTTAAGAGAAGCCACACAGGCAATGACTGCAACTGTATTTTGTAACCAAATGAACGCAGGTTCGACCTTATTCAGGGAAGAGTCAGTTTTATGAATGCTCACACACACTTTTAGCTTGCATCAGAAGCCTTCATGTTTATTTAAAGCTTTGTCAGGATGTGTTTTTTGTACACATAATCTTTATTACCAACATTTCAAACGTGTATCAATTAGGAATCCACACTTTTGTAAATTAACGTTATAAGAGTATTATATGAGTCGTGACGGTGGACAAATACCTCCGACATTGTTATTGTGGTTATATCGGTGGTAATGAACTATTTAAAGTCGTACCAAAACCGAGAGGCGCCTGGATCAATGAATCCGAAATAAGAGTAAAGTAATTGGTGAAGACATAGGATGTCTAATAAGTTTGATGAAATATTGGTGAAGACACAGGGTGTCTCGTAAACTATTAAACTATTGAGTTATTTGCTTAAGTTGGATACACACGTTACCTAAATACACTGAACGCTTTTAAACTTCCATAAACTGAACAACAATAATGTCAGGGATAAATAATTGTGTGAAGCTTAATAATCAAAATAGGTTTTTGAAAACTAACAAATCTTATAATTCCCCCCTGAATCTAAATAAAATTTATAAACATTAAAAATAAACTATTTTTCTGGACCAAATGTTAACACTTAGATATTGTTAAGTTATTTTAGATACATTTTGACACATTTTCACATGAATAGTCGACAACTAATTGGTGATGTGATAACAGAAGCACACATATCGGTTTAGTAGCAATATGAGTCGATGTAATTGTTTATTTACTATCTCATTTGCAGGCTTTCCTATATTTTCTATTTTCTTAACAGTTTGACACTATGACCGTTTGTTACAAACAGTAACAAATCGAGTACGCAGGCAGTGCCAATTGCACAACCATAGGAGTGCTGAATTATTGTATGCATTTGTGTTGTATTAGCATAGCTTTTTTTAAATTCAGCAACATTGTGCACATAGCTTGATTTTCTTAGTAATAAACGCATCTCGTTTATTAAGTAATGATATTTAAGACTAGCTAAACACTTAACTCTAAAGATAAATGTTAGAGATGACATCATCATAGCATAGGACAAATTTTCCCCTAGCTACTAAATGTAAATGTTCTAGTATTTGTAAACAAGTAAATGTCTTGCTTTGCTGTCGATTCTTTTGATGTTTGATCCACCCGTAGTCACTTCGATGTAATTTCTTAGGGCCGATCTTACGTTCCATTCCCTTAGCTTGTTCATTTTAGTCGAATTTTGTATTAGGACCATGAGAGTAATTTAGATATTGTTTAGGACTTTTTTAATATTTTCTTTCAGGGCAGAATAGTATCGGACTAGCCGTTTGCAACTCTCATGCTAGGCTAGGGATCTATTCTGAATAAAATTTATTTGTGATTTTAACATAAGACTGACCTCTCTTTTCTTGTTTGTTTTGTTATCGATGCATTCCTCTGAGCTGGTTAAAGATCAAACCTCATTAATTCCCGACACCCCCGAGTGCAGACTTTGTGCTACACCAGCCTATGAATGTATCGTCCCCTATACTTGTGTGTTAACTGGAAGAGGGTCTCGGAAGGGTCATTTGAAACCGGTGGCTCCCCGAAATCTTCGGCCAGCGGGCACATTACATACATACAGACAGAATTTTTTTTTTAATTATTATTTTTCGACTCCGATTCGATTGGTATAGGTTTGAACACTGGGCGACGCTTATTTTCCGAGATCTCGAAAAATCCTACCACGGCTATATGAAAGCCTATAGGATCTAGATCCGGCTTTCATCCTCTCACCCCTCTCCTCTCCTCTCCTCTCCTCTTTTCATTATATTTACTCTTCCCTTTAAGATTCCCGCACTGTTTTTTGTTACTTGGCTCACCGTGTATCTACATTCCCGTCTAGCAATTTTTTTTTGCATTTCTAATCTACGTTGCTTTAAGAATGTTTTTTTTTTTCGATCTAAGTTACATCTCGCGATTGTTTTCAACCTCAATTGGATTTTGTAAAGACTGACAATCTAAATTGCTTTTTAGTAAGTCTTTCAATATGGCGGAGGGACCTTTGTGAGTATTTTGAATTTCAATTGCATTTTGTAAGTATTTTCAACCAAAACCGCATTTCGCACGAATTTTGAATCTAAATTGCATTTTGTTTGGCGGGCATTTTGCACATATTTTGATTCTCAATTGCATTTTGTGGGTATTTTGAATCTAAATTACATTTTGTCAAGTATTTTCAATCTAAATTGCATTTTGTATGTATTGTCAATCCACATGAGTCCTTTGAATCTACCGTACAGTTTGTAAGCATTTTCAATTTCAATTGCATTTTGTAAGTATTTTGAATTTCAATTGCACTTTGTGAATAATTTGGATTGGAACTGGGATATTTCAATCTGAATTCATTGTGTATTTTCAATTTCAATTGCATTTTGTAAGTATTTTGAACGTCAATTGCATTTTGTAAGTATTTTCGATCTCATTTGCATTTTGTAAGTATTTTGAATTTCAGTTGCATTTTGTAAGTATTTCGACGCTACATTGATTTTGTACGTATTTTGAATCTAGCCTACGTTTTGTGGGTCTTTTTCAAACTATTCTTTTTGTGCATCTTTTCGTTCTAAATTCCCTTTTGTAAGACCCTATTGTGAGTTGTTTCCATCTGAGTTCCTTTTTGTACGTATTTTCCGTCTCAGATAATTTTGTTCTGGTTTCCATTTCATTATCATTTTCGCTATCACCCAGATCATTAGGGACCGATAACCTAGATGTTAGGCCCCTTAAAACAATACTTATTATCATCATCATCATCAGATTGCACATCATTGAACTGTAAACTGTCTATAATTCGAATTATAAGAAAGCTAAAATTTGGCGGGTCACATCACATGCATTTTTCGTTTAAAAATTGAAAATGGATGGGCGTAAACAATTAAGTGGTGCTCAATGTAGAAAGCAAGCATCTGAAAAGGCGCAAAAACAAGAAAAAGTCTTGGCTAAAAGGCCAAAAATTGATAATTTTTTTAAACCTTCGACAAGTAAGTTGCTCAAAATAATAATTGAATATTGAAAGAAATTAGTTTTCCAAATGCAATGAACTGACGTTTTTATGTGCATAAGAATAAGAAACAACAATCCTCTCGCAGAGTTTACACCATGCACTGCACATTCGTAGAATTTGGTTGGTACACATGCTGCAGAAAGTTGTACAGAAGCGAGTAAGTTTTTTGAATTGGTCCAGGAGTTGTATAATTTCTTTTCAGATTAGACAGAAAGATGGTATGTTTTGCAGCATTTTGCTGATTCAAAATCAAACTAAAATCATTGTCTACAATTCGTTGGTCTGCACGTGCTGATGCGGTTTTTGTTTTCTAGTTGAATTTTGGAACGAAATAATAAATGCTTTATCAGCTTCTGAAGAAAACCCCAACGAAAAAGCAATAGTTCGAAATAAAACTAGAGGCCTTCGGAATAATATGGAACGACTAGAAAGTGCATTTATGCCAAGTACTTGGTCTGTTTTACTTTGACGATCCGATGCTACAAGTCAGAAATTGCAAGCCATGGATACCAGCATTTCAGATATTTTGGATTTGTGCAAATCGTTGGTTGGTTTTGTAGAAGATGCTCGGAAAAATATTGAACTTTATGAAGAAATGGCACGAAAATTTCTACCACCCAGGAGTTTGAAAAAGACGTTCGTTGGAAGAAACGAAGAAAATTAATGTCTGATGTATTGTATGACGATGATGTTGAGCTAGGTGGAAGAGAGAATTTCAGAGTAAATACTTTCAATATCATTTTGGATAGACCCTATACAGATTTGAAGGACAAATGCGCCGATTATGGAAGAATTTTTCAAAAATATATCGCGCTTATCGAATTTGGTATGTCGAATGCACCTGAATTAAAGAAACATGCGGCAACATTACACGAATATTTTCCAAATGATATAGAGCAAATATTTATAAACGAGTTGTGCCACTTCAAAAATATTGCCAAGTAAAAGAAAATTGAAAATAACCCGCCTTTAAAAATATTAAAATTTATTCGACAGTATGATCTACAAGGAGTATTTCCAAATGTTGAGATAGCCTACCGCTTGTTGAACTGCACAGCAGTTACCAACTGCAGTGCCGAACGCTCGTTTTCATGTTTAAAGCGCATAAAATACTATTTGAGCTCAACCACAAGCCAGAATCGTTCGGTTTGTCAAATGATTTTGGCAATTGAAGCAGAATTAATGTCAGATATTGAATTTGACGATATTATAAAAACATTTGCTAAAAGAAAAGCACGGAGAAAGATTTTTCTTAGCACACCCAGATCTTAAGTTATACCTACATATACAATTTAATTCTACGTGTAAAAAAACTCGAATTTTTAATAATTTGTCTTACTAACTACCACTCAATTTACACACAAACCTAAAAAATGGGGGAGGGGGGGGGGCGGCAATTTTAATTTTGCCTAGGGGCGCCAAAAAGTTAAATCCGCCCCTGCAGATAGGTGTAGATGATGTAGGTAATGTGGGTGTGATTGTCGATAGTTAGTTAGTTAGTTATTGTTGTTTTCAGGGGCGGAACTACGAGGTCATCTGCCCCTAAATGTTTGTAGATACTTGCAAACAATTATAGATGTATGGAGTGTAGGGTTATTTGTAGATTATAGCAACACCACCTATATACAGGCCTTTGCACTGAATTGAAAATAAGCAAGATGGCGGATACCGAAGGCAGAAGTTTGTGATCATACATTTGTTGTTGTTTTTGTGCGATTTTTTCAGTTTTTTGCTGTAAAATATGGTTTACAAGTGTTGTGTTCTGAAGTGCAGGGGGAATTATGATCATGAGAATAAAGTTCGAGTGTTTAAGTTCCCCGAAGAAGAGAATTTGAAGAAACTTTGGATATCAGCTATTAACGAAACATTGTGTGGTAAGTAGGCTACCAATACGGTACACGTATTTTAATTATCTAAGCAGTGTTAGCCTACCGTACCACATAAATAGCCGATATACCGGTAATCTTAATAATGTAAAGAATTACCTAGGCTGCTATAAATAGTTCTAAGAACTATTTCATTGCCTTGCAAGCAACACGTAAGTGACCAAGCCTAGTCATTTTAAGGTTAGAGTTGGAGCAATACTTTGCATTTAGGCTAAGTTTCAAATAATAATAATGAACGGTGTTTCCTCATTAAATAATTAATAAACGAATCTCCCAACATGCGAGGCAAGTTTGTTGTGCATGGGTGAATTAAACATGTTGTGATCAAATACTGAAAATGTTTTAGTGTGATAATTATAGATTCATTTTTAATGCATGCATATTGAGAATCGGTGTTCAAAGCTAATGATTTATATAATTGAGTCTGGCCTCACTGGAAAGTCATTTAATATGCACCACAAATTGCTCAGATTCCTGATTAAGTAGGTACCTAACCCCTTTATTGCTCCCAGCGGAGATGTTTTAATAGGAAATTCCCCAGTGAAGGTAATTGTTTAAAAGCAAGATATAAAATATAAGTAGACCTGTAGCTCAATAGTTTGTTCTAAAACTAATCTTCTGCTACCGGTACCTTATAGTACGGTACTCGAGACGAAAGAGTAGGCCTAGAAAAAAATTTAGCCTATGGTACTCAATGATTTACAGTACCGTATTTATACCTTGGTTGGTAATTGATATTTTTAAATATAGGCTACTCTATACATGCCAGAAATCACTACGATTTCCCTAAATATACCCAGGTGTGTAGGTTACTTCGATGATAAGCTGTATTCTTTGCATATTCATAATATTTTCTTGTCCAATATACAACTTTTTATGGAATTATCTGCTGAATTTTAAGAAATTTGGTCAGTTATCATGAACCATATCACTAAGATATTTCACAATTCATTGAGTAATAATAAATACATTCCTAGATCACTTGGAAAGTGCAGCAGTTATCTCACTAGGACCCAAAGAGCCCAATGTGGCGATGTAGCTCAGAATGTAAGATTAATTATCGGTAGGCCTATACACTTTACTTCAATGAATGTTACTCAGTATGATTCTTTTGCAAATTGCAGGTTTGTGAACTGCATTTTAATGCTCAAGACATTCGACAGAATACTGTATTCAATTGTGAAGATGGCCAAGAGATTACACTCCCATCAAAAGTGCCAAGACTTAAACCTGGTGCTGTTCCATCTCGTCTACCAAATTGAATCAGTGACCCATGCATCGTATCCTCCCTTTGTTAGTAATGAATAGAACTCACTTTAAATAGCCCAATTCTATCATCACGTGTAGTATTTCAGTGTTCCAAACCACCGCAGTTCCCTGCAGTCAGCTGATCGAGATGTTGCTGTCAACAATGTGATGTCATCAGCCATCTATTGGATGTATGATCGAAAAGACTTCAAATAAAATGCAACGACCTCGTAATTCTGCCCCTTAAAACAACAATAACTACCGTACCTAAAATTCAATCTTCTCCTGTGATATTTGTAAATATTTTCTAGTATATTACCTATTTCATCCAGAGTTTTTCAGTTGTCATGTTTGATCTGAGGAGTGAATTCATGCCTGCCTAGTAGCCTAATTATAAAATATGTTATATTATATTTAATGACAAAAGGTGCATCCTGTCACTGTTATAATTACAAATCACATTTTTACAAAAGTTAGCCTAATTTTATAATATGCATTGTCAACAAGAATCAGTACCCCACTTCAGTCCCTCTGTTGTGTTCTGTAAGTTATGCTAATAGAAACCCACAAAGCAGCACCACGATGAGACATACTAGGCAAGGTTCCTCTGTACAACTTGAGTACAGTTAGTGTCAGTAGTGATGTACTGTGTCAGTACTGATGTACTGACTCAGTACATGGCACCAGCCATACCTTGGTAGCTTCCACATAATCGCAATCTTGAATGAGATGAGACATTAGTGAAAAGCCACATTTTGCTCTAGCCTGTGCGACAGACATAAAAACACTACAATCATCAAGAGATGGCACAAGTAAATATTTGGATCATGTGTGTCGAATTTCAGGTTGTCATACTTATTTCCGATGAGAAGATGCAACTGTTTAATTATAGGCCTATACTCTTATTAGATTCAGCCACTCCTCTATTCACACCATAAATATATCCATTCAGCAAGTATGTCAACAGACAATCTTGACAGCTTATGAAATTTGAAATCAATTTTATTGTTTTTTAGTCTAATAAGTGAATTTAGTTTCAGTCGGTCTTCATGTTAAGGGACACTGGGACTGAGTTTTCATATTTCTGTAATTATCAATGGATATTATTCTAATTTTACACACATCACTCAAATACTAATATACACTATGCTACCGATTTACACTTTTCGATCTCTAACCGTTTAGGAGATATGATTATTTTTATATAGAAATTATGCAAATTTTGAAAATGGTCCTTGCGTTAAACAGATAGAGGTAGCTCATTTATCATGACTTTCCCATATAGATATTTAATATGAAAGCAATCCTAGTTATTGGTTTTGAGTTCATATGAATATGTGTTGAGATATAAATTAACTCATTTCACAATTTTTTTTATTCCATTAATTGCCTATTATTTAAAATTAAAATATTTTTAATGGCAAACCTAAGAATACTACAGTAAAACTAATCACTGAACTTATGGATGCATTAATATAGAATATGAATACAAATTTGCATTATTATAGCAGCAAATCTGATGCGCAAGGACCAAATGTTGTATCAAAAAATGGGAAGCCGCGATAAATGGACTTTTATAAAAACATGCATATTCTTTGGTGATAGGCTTTCAATTTTAGGAAATTATCAATGGATATTGTTTTAATGTTCCATACAGCACTCTAATAGTAATATACACTAGACTACTGATTTACACTTTTCTATCTCTAACCGTTTAGGAGATATGATTATTTTAATATGAAAAATATGCAAATTTTGAAAATAGTCCTTGCGTTAAACAGATAGAGGTAGGTCATTTATCATGACTTTCCCATATAGATATTTAGTATGGAAGCAATCCTAGTGATTGGTTTTAAGTTCATATTAATATTTGTTGAGATATAAATTAACAAATTTCTCAATTTATTTATCCCATTAATTGCCTATTATTTGAAAATTAAAATATGTTTAATGGCAAAACTATGAATACTACAGTAAAACTAATCACTGAACTTATGGATGCATTAATATAGAATATGAATACAAATTTGCATTATTATAGCAGCAAATCTGATGCGCAAGGACCAAATGTTGTATCAAAAAATGGGAAGCCGCGATAAATGGACTTTTATAAAAACATGCATATTCTTTGGTGATAGGCTTTCAATTTTAGGTAATTATCAATGGATATTGTTTTAATGTTCCATACAGCACTCTAATAGTAATATACACTAGACTACTGATTTACACTTTTCTATCTCTAACCGTTTAGGAGATATGATTATTTTAATATGAAAAATATGCAAATTTTGAAAATAGTCCTTGCGTTAAACAGATAGAGGTAGGTCATTTATCATGACTTTCCCATATAGATATTTAGTATGGAAGCAATCCTAGTGATTGGTTTTAAGTTCATATGAATATTTGTTGAGATATAAATTAACATACAGTATTTCACAATTTATTTTTCCCATTAATTGAAAATTAAAATATTTTTAATGGCAAAACTATGAATACTACAGTAAAACTAATCACTGTGCTTATGGATGCATTAATATAGACTATATATAAAAATTTGCTACATTATAGCCACAAGTCTGATGCATATGGGGCGAATTTTGTTCCAAAAAATGGGAAGCTCAGAAAAATGCACTTTTATAAACCCATGCATATTTTTTTAGTTATCAGCTTACCTTGTCAGCTAAAACTGCCCAGCACCATATGTCAACACCCTCTTTCTTGCTTTTCTGAGCTCCTTATTAGGAAATTAAGTACAGAAATACTCGCCTCAATGAAAGTCCATGAATAGGAGGCGTTTAGATACCATGCACTAGACATTTCAAGAATTCGCTGGGCCTTTAAATATGGCGGAATTTGGAAAAGACTTTCACTAAATTGTCCGCTGGAGTCAGGGGCATAATTATATCAAAGAATAAAAAATCAATATTTTTGCAATTTCTGACAAAAACTCAGTCCCAGTGTCCCTCTGTACCCAATTAAATTGGGCGAGGAGTAAAACTTTTCAATTCACACTTGCGTACAGGACCTCTAAAAATACTTGGATTAATTAAGCACTTAAGTGTATAATTAATCCAAATAATTTTTCCACATTGACAGAAAGTTGTGAGTCGATAGTCCTACGTTTTACTCCCCGACCAATTTAATTGGGCCAATTAACATGTGGAGCAACTAAAATGCAATTAATTCATTAGATTATGAGCGCAACATTGAAAAATGACTTCGAAAAGTTCAAGTTGTATGGACACCATTTTTGTGGCACCAAATATTAGAATGTTATCCTGAAAGTCTTGAAATAGCCTATTATGAACAGTCTCTCCTCCTCTCACCCTGTCTGTTGCATTTCTCCGCCCTTTGTAGCCTTACAGCCTCAATATATTAGAAAGCCATCCACTGTGTTAAAGTTTCATTGTCTCTAAAACTTATACAGGATTGTCGGCCTCTCCCCCCATGTGTCCAATGACATTTCAAATATCTTCAAGCTCAAATGAGTGCCTTTTGTTATGGTTTAGAAAGTCATACCTCACATATAAAAATATTTCGTTTAGTAGTGTAGTCATTGTGCTTCAACAGCTATTGGATCAAAATTTAATGCTTTTCAGTCGGTCAACATTATTGTATCCAATTGTAATGGGTGTTTCTCTACTCTTGAAAGAAATTTACATGAGAGTAATAAATACACTTAGATGACTAGTTTTGACATAGATTAATAGCCTGAGTGAAAAGGATCTGATGTGACATTGTGTGTTTATGTGAATAGCCTAGTATATATTTTAAACTAGCAGAGACATTGCTGTGTTAAGGGTATTTTATGCTCAACTTTGCTTCCACTCACAGTGTATGTAAATATTTAGGATGCTCTGGATATAAATGATAATAATAAAATATACACCTCATATTTGTAGGTGACAGGTATGATGTGCAATAAATTACTAGAAAAAAGCCAATCAAATTAAGAAACTGTTGCTTTGGTAAGAGCATAAAGTAATTGTAATTTCGGTTGTACTCTAATCTTAACTTATTGGCTGTTATAAACAATATTAAGATTGAAATTAGATTAACTCGTGGTGTAGTAGCTAGCATTCTTGGCTGCCGCCCCGGATGTCCAAATTCGATTCCCGGCTCCCCCAAGAAATTTTAATTCTAGTCCGAGGGCTGGAACGGGGTACTCTCAGACTTGTGAGGCAAAACTGTGAATTCCACAGTACGGTACATTTGAGAAATAAATTATCAACTTGTAAAAAAAAACACTGTTTACCTTTCTGCTTAGTAAATTGACAAATATTTAGACATTTGCCATTCATACTCCATAGATCATAATGGAAAATTCATTAAGTATAAAATTTTATTTGTGGGTTGTGTTGTATTTTACTTTTTTTTTGTATTGCTAGTAATTGTAGGCTATATAAACTTTGAATCTTATCTAAAATAATTACACAACGTTATATGCTCTAAGTTATTGGTTGATATTTCTGGGATTTTGCGGTGACAATCCCCTGAAAATACTCACAATTTTCCAGGATAGCCAGTCCCCCCCCCCCCCGAAATAAAATTGTATATACGCCCCTGACACGGCTGATGGCATCATCATAATAGTAAATCTATAATTTAAATGATGAAATGTGTACCCGGAAGTTTTCGTGAAGAAGACACAGTTGTTTATATGTCAAGTCCAGATATCTAGCTAAAAACCTGATCTTATGTAAATATTGAACATAACTGTATCAAATGCGTATATTTTACTGCTGTTAATTTAGCGCTATGTTTTGTGGCCAGTGAACTGTTGACATAAAATTGATCCAGAAACATTAAAATAGTGTATGTTTCATTTTTTCCTACGGTACGGTACCTAGTTTCCCGTGAGGTTTCATTTTCAGGTGAAGGATGAGAAGAAGCTTATTCAGTAGGCCTAGTATATTTGTTACGTAAGTAAAGGTAAGAAGGATGAAGTCATCATAATAGCCTAAAAATGCTGCCGACTACGATGTATCAGTTGGAAGGAACCGATCATATGGGTCATGGCCTGCGGCGAGCTCCAGCAGCTCTGCCTACAGTGCCCGCCATCTTGTTTGAATGCAAAGGCCTGTTATCTAGGTGGTGTTGATTATAGTAGGTATTTGAAGATATATGTAAGTGCACCTCTAAGGTCATTACATGGCCTTAATGGTATAACAGTATCTATGACTATGGAATATATGTGACCATCTTGGTTATATGCAGAGTCTTGGCCATCCTTGTGGTCTAGCTAGTAAACTCATCTACTCGTTAAAAATACCACTCTCTAGAACTCTGTGTGTGTATGAGCTAGCAACATGCTTGACTTGTATTTCTTAAACCTGCTAAAATAATATCTGTATGCCTATGCGTGTGACAGAGGTGTCCCTACTTGACAGATCATTGAAACCTTGTAAACAGCTAATCAAGCTGGTATCCGATGGGCATTATTAATAACTATAGTGTTAAGTGTAGTTAAGAGACCCCTAAACCATTTCAATAGCTCTTAAACCCAAACGAGGTTCTCGAGTGTTCCAACCTTATTAATGTTTATGCTTTTCGTCTACTCTCAAGGAAAATGTGCTAAAACAGATATGTATTAAATTTACAAGACTTGGATAGAAATGTGGTGTTCCAACCACTTCTGGAAAAATGTATAGATAAAGTTGACTGGTTCATCTGTTGATTCTAGTCACAATCCTGGTTGGGTTACTGGGTTTATAAAAAGAATAGTAATGGATATTATCCCCTGGCTGAGCCAAAGCCTTTTAGAAAGAGTGTTTACTGCTCACTCCGAACTAAAATCTGTGAGGTCTGTTGGCCAGTAATTCACTATAGTAATGCACTGTATCTGCGGGCTTGTGTACTGTGTTATAAGCGTAATGCCAAAATGTTGTCCATGCCATTATAATACAGTGTTGCCAACCAATGTTGAGGTAAGAAATGTGTCGAGTAAAGGATTCGAACCTTTGCTTCCTATATATAGGAAATTTGAACTTAAGTCAAACGCCTTAGACCACTCGGCCAACTCGACAATTAATAATTTAGACTATAAAAATGAAAATAGCTTTTAGAGACATGCTAAGTGCTGTCTTAGAGCAAGTAGAATATTAGAGTATAGAATATTCCCTCAGGATGGTAGTATGGAAAAAGAAATAGTGTTAAGGTGTAAAAAGCCGATACAGTGAGTTTTCAGTTGCAAACTACAGTATTCTACGGAAACAAATTTATTGTAGCCTTAAAACTCTATCTATATAGTTTAGTATTTCGACTGCCCTTGCTGTATAGTGACAGTTAGGTAGATTCAGGTTATCTCATACATAAGCTAGACATGGATGTAACTAATATAAGGGTCGCACGATTAATTGCCGGTACAGAGCAATGACAAGAGACTAATAAAGAGAGGCTATGTTATAAATTAACACGTTGGATAAAGCTATTCGTATAAGCCGACTTACATAATAGCAAACCAAAAAAATGTGAGAGGGGGTATTACCCAAAAGGTTGATGAGTTTGGCTATAGAGCGTAAGGAAAGCAGAGGCAAACCTAAGAGATAATGGTTATACTTTTTAATCTTTCCAGGCTTGGAATCATGACAAAACGGTCATAGCTAAAATTGAATCCATCCTGGCATTCACCTAGAGTGGCCGTGAAAAAACATGTAAAACTATTTCCTGGTTAGGTAAAGTGTAAATCGAAACCACCCACCCTGTGGTAGGAGTAGTTTATAGAATTAAGTACATTTCAATGTAAATACATTATATTTAAATGCAACAACTGTACCGGTAGCGTATAATGAAACCCTAGAAACCACAGCGCCGGCGTTTTATACGCTCTTCCCATTGGTTAGATTGTGTAGCCGTGCAGTTCTCGAAATAATGTTCTGCAGGGCATATCTTTGTCCGTATTCTTTGTTCTTATCTGGTTCCAACACTTGCGAGCTAAGAATTCTTTGTAATGGCATGGGCTATTATTAATGTTCAACGGAACTAGTCATTTGAAAAATATGATATACCGGTACAGCTGATGGTAATATGACAATTACAGTGAAGAAATTCAAGGGAAAAGAGAACTGAGACCACCGATCCATAAAAGAAAAGCTACATTCACAGGCCACATCTTGCGACATAACGCTTTCCTAACTAATCTCCTAGAAGGAAAGATCACAGGGAGGAAAGGCAGAGGTCGACTATGAAAATGTTTCCTGCAAGACATCACGCTAACTCTTCATTATGGTTCCTACTGCGAGATGAAACGAGGTGCTGAAGACAGAGAGCAATGGTTGCGGGGACAAGGCATTGCCTTTGGAAGTTGATTGACAGTGAAGGACAACTGGACGAGAATCCAACAAGAGTTGATCAAGAGAGGTCAACAGTAAACATAACAGAAAAAAGTTTGGCACAACTGTGTGGGATTAAATCACTGAAATTTGGGTTTGTTATGCTAACCTGTGTTATTGTTGTGTTTGCCTATAGTAACAGGTACATTTATCAACTAAGGATAGGATTGGGAAAGAGTCAGTCGTGGCTTTAGGATTAGAGCTATCGTAGCGTTTACCTAGAGTAGAAATGAAAGTCATGGGAAACCATTTTTAAGCCAAGCAAAGTAGAATTCTGTCTCTAGAAAGTCTGCTCGCAGAGTCGAGAATCAATGACTGAGCCTCTACCATCATACTATTGTCAAAGCAATAACGCGCTAAGTATCGGATTCTGCAAACTTGCATTTCCGCTCTTACAGTAGGAACTATTAGCTGCAGTCACCTTGCAATATAACGTTCACTCGCTATCATATTGTTTAAACTGGGGTGAACTCAATCAATTATTGACCTGTGTGTTAAATGTGTAGGGAACTTGTGACAACTTAATCACGTGAGTTGAGTGCATGTGTTTTTACGTTCTCGACCATTAGTTGCATAGTTCAGTCATGGTCGACTCTAGAAAGGTCAGAAGGTTCGACCTGACAACACTGTAGCTACGGTTGTTGTCAGTCATACTTCGTCGCGAGTGCCTGAACAGCTGTTTGTTAGCAAGGGAGGCGACAAAAGCTACGGAATTAATATTGGACACAATGTTTAGCAAGACATCTGTTTATTTATTTATATTATTTACGTATTACCAGTTACAATCGGAAATAAATGAATAGCGTTCATATGATCGTGAAAAGTTGTTATAAGAGCCAAGCAGCTGGTATTAGGCTTGAATGACACGGAAATATTTTACCAACATAAATGTGTTAAGCAAAATAAAGAAAATTCTTTTAGGCTTCTATTCGTATTACTACTCTGAAGTACGGTAATAAAAAATGCCGGTATTATAATAATAATATGGAGTAAGTAGATGCAATTGAGGATTAAGTGATGCAAAAATGTAGGCTATCTCCCATAACATCTTTACACTGTAGGCCTATAAACCCTAAATTCCGCCACACATGTACCGTATGTACATAATTTACTACCACTATAGAAATACTCTGTTGTGCTGGTATTTCATAAATATATCAGATAACTTCTGTTTCCTTCCTAAAGTGTCTGCAACTTTCTCTTCCCATAACCAAGTTTGCTTACATCAACAGCATCATTCCTAGCCTGTGAATAATTGTTTAGCAATACATTGGCAATAACTGAAAGTTTCAGCTGGGGACAAAACATTTATCTGACATTGTTACTGTGCCGAAACATTCCTAAAAATCAGAGTTTAAAACATGAAGTACATGTGATAATTACATGTACCGTACAAACATACTCGTCAGTGTGTCCTCGATTAGGGATTGCAGTTAAAATCTCACTTGGAAGGGTAGTATGAACGCTACTAAACGCGTATAAACGTACTAAGCATATAAGAAACAAAATATAGAAGGAAATATCCCAGTGAGATAAACGAGAACACCTTTCAGACTGAACCAAAGACTGAACGTTCCCTTCGTGTTGCCGCCTGACAACCGTAGGCCTATGACTGATGAACATGTTGCCAAGTCTCAGCCTTCCGACCTATCTAGAGTCGACCGTGGTTCAGTGTGTTACCAAGATATCTCAGTCATCAGCCACGTGCAGTTGGATATTAGCCACGTATAGTTGAGTGTTCAATATTGTGGTAATCTGCTCCATTCACGTATGTGTGCTGTGAGATTAAAATCTATTGGTAATCGCTCATTGGTCTCGTTTAGTAATAAACTTGGAATACCTTGGTCATCAGCTCAGGGCACTTGCGAGTGCGTATTTCTTGTTGTGCAATTGCATTATCTCGGACATGAGCCCCGTGTACTTGAGTAAATAGAAAACTTGGGATACCTTCGTTATCAGCTCGGTGTACTTGGGGTGAGTGTGGACAATGGTTATCTCAGAGATCAGTCCCGTATACTTGGGTGTACATAAATCATATTATGGGGTTGGCGTATCTTGCTCATCGGCACCGTGTGGTTAGATATTTCGTAAATCTTAAGACGATTTGAATAAATCTCATGGGATTTTAGGAACCTCGTAAACGCCTTGTCATATATGTGTAGAGCAGGGTTTCTCAAAGTGCCCCCCCCCCCCAAGGGGGCGCAGAGAAGGATAAAGGGGGGCACCGGCTTTGATTGAAATATTTATATTTCATATTCTGTAACAAATATTACTATCCTCATATTCATGAACCTATCATAGGCAGGTAGCTCCCATTACCATTCAAGAATAATAAACTTGTACCTTTGCTGTCTTATTTCACAAGAACCGACTAGTAGATCCTGCCAGCAGGAATTCTGATAAAAGGTGACGAGTAACATTTCCCACACAGCTCCCTTTCACTCGCCACCCGCAGTGACATCTCCTTACCAAACACTTAATGACAGTAAGCCGCTTGACAATGTGACCGCCACTTCCTTTGTTGTTAGGGGTGACAATAATGAAAGGTCCACTCGCGATTCTCCCTTAGACTATTTCCGTGTCCCTATGGTGTGTGAAATTGTGTTCTTGCTAACTTCCCAGTATTTCGCTTTTCCGCTCCTTGTATTGTTGTGGATTATGGAGCACCACGGCCTATCAACCAGTAGCATATGACTAGTCCGTTAATATTAATCTATGCCAACCAGAGAGAGTGTAGAGTAACAATAGAAACACGAAAATAAAGATGGTCGTGGAAAAAGACGTGTTGCCCATCACACAAAATTGGTGCCGAACCACGGTAAACTTGAGAGTTTGCACGAACCAGGAACACTATCTCAGTTTCGCATGCTAGTAGAGGCTTGGATATACATATATACGGAAATATTATGACCCTTTTAAGTAGTCATAACCTGGAAACTACCACTATAAAAGGAGCGCCATTTTGTCAGAGAATAACAACTGCATGCCCAACACGAGCGCACGGAATACGGAGTAATACGACACACACACCGTTCTAACGTGACGCGTTTTATAAATAAAATTAATTCCTTTAGCCAGTCCACGGAATTAGATGAAATTAAACATTTCCACGAGCGTCTGCAAGAAACCTTATCGTCCCTAAATGCTCTAGTTTTTTTTTAGCATATGGCTTTTAGTGCCGGGAGTGTCTGAGGACATGTTCGGCTCGCCAGTTTTGTAGCTGCTTCGAGACGGACACCCAATGGGTGAGCTACAAGTTCCGTTGGGGAGGAAAGTTGGAAGGGAAAGGCGAGGAGTTGGAAGGTAGCGGCTGTGGCCTATAGTGAGGGACCAACCCCGGCATTTGCCTGGAAGGAAGATGGGAAACCACAGAAGACCATCTTCAAGGTTGCCGGCGGGGGGATTCGAACCTCCTCGCCTCCCGGATGTCAGCGACTGCCATTAGTCATGCCGTAACCACCGCGGCTAACTCACCCGGTAATGCTCTAGATGAAAGCATCCAATACTCACTCGATGACGCGGAATACGAAAACGACATAGTAGCTTGCGAAGAATATCTGGACAACTCCAAATGGGCAATCAGAAAGGCCACGAGCCTCATGGAACAGATATGCGCTGGGAGGGAGACCGATTTAACCACTCCGTCTCCTAGCACCTTCGTTCGATCCTCAACTACGCAGGATATAAAGCTTCCTACTATCAAATTCCAGTCATTCTCGGGGAACATAGAAGAATGGCCAGCATTTTTGGGAGCAGTTTGAGTCCTCCATTGACAAAAATTCTTCAGTGTCCGTCATTAACAAACATGTGTTTCTCCGCGGATACGTAGAAGGCGAACCTAAACGTCTTGTAGATGGGATACCCATAACAGCAGGTACCTATGAGCAGATTAAACAAATTTTGACAGCACGATATGGCGATAAGAATAGAATTATTCAATCTCATCTCGATTACTTAGAAAACTTCGAAGTTGCAGTCTCAGAAGCCCCTGAGGTATCGAATGCAACCTGCATTGAATGTCACCGCCGTATCGAAGCTTTGAAATCACTAGGAGAAGACGTCGACGCATATGGTCGAATCTTAGCACCCAAGTTACTAAGAGCCTTTCCGGAAGACATATGCCGCCGCTGGCTTATCCACGCTAAAAGACTAGGCACACAAGAAGGAGACACCAGCCAAATGATGGTGTTCCTCAACGAAGAAGTTGAAGGAGCCCTCAAAGCGCAAAAGATACGAGGGGATGCCCCGTTAGTTTCCACTTCAGTGCCCACAGCAGCCAATCTTCACTTTCATACGAAAACCAACAAACAAAAGGAAAGACAGAATCGGGGTATAGATCCGTTCTGCGTATATTGCGAAAACCGAGGTCACTGGGGTCAGGATTGTCAGCAGATGAAAGACCCTCAGGCGAGGATTAAGAAATTAAAGACAAATCGATGCTTTCTTTGCCTCCGCCGAGGGCACAATAAAACCAACTGTTTCAAGAAGGGGAAGACGACTTGATCCAAATGTCGTGGGCTACATCACGTGTCCATCTGCTCTGAAGGTAACAACTTGTGAACCTCCGTAGGCAAGGTAGGGGTCGCCACGTATGATTTCACTCACCTACAGACGGCACGTGTATGGATTAAGGGGCCGACAGGGCGAAGAAAATTAATCCGTTGCATCCTGGACGTGGGAAGTTAATCGAGCTTCATCCACAACTCTCTGATTGACTCTCTACAGCTTAATGTCACTGAGCGCGAGGCTCTAGAGATAAGCACGTTTGAATGACCCTCCAATACTCAGTACACTAGAAGAAAGGTATGCTTTGAGATGACGAGTTATTCAACCAGAGCTCAAGTCTCGATTACAGCGTTCGAAAGCCACAGTACCTACACCCCTCAACCGACCGCTCCTCAAGACATAACCACGCTAGCATCGTTAAGAAAGATAAAGCTAGCAGATTCGAGAGATGACCACGCCACGGATCTTCCAATCGAGGCACTCATAGGCGCTGATTCCTACTGGCAGATAGTTACAACAACAGAACCCATTAGAGTGTCACCATCACTGGTCCTCCTACATACTATCTTTGGGTATATCCTCGGTGGAAATAGGTCAGGCGTCACAGTCAACGAGATAATGGTCCATCACATTTCTTACGCTATAAATGAAATCTCTGATGACAGTCTACGTCAGTTTTGGGAGTTGAAAGCTATTGGCATTAAGGAACATCAAGGGCGAACACTGGCACCCAAGGATCACGCTATTCTCCAAGATTTCCATAACACCTACCGTAAGGAGGATGGGAGGAGAGATGTCTCGTTGCCTAGGAAAGAGGGCGTTCTCTTTTCTTCCAACTTCACAATAGCAGAAAGGCGATTCTCATCATTAAAAAGTAGACTACAAGGGAATGATGAGCTGAAGTCCATTTACCATAAACACATGTTAGATTATATACGGAGAGATCAAGTAGAGGTTGCCCCTCACAATCACTACTCTGGAGATGTGTATTACCTACCCCACCACATTGTGAAGAAATCCAATGCGAGTAGCACAAAATACAGAGTCGTTTTCGAAGAATGCTCAGCCACACTGAATCGGGACAGATACATTTGCATCAGAGTTAATGGACAAATCTATGTTTATGGATGACTTCATTGCAAGTGTACTGTAGATGATGACACAAAGGTAATTGCCATATATCAGGAACTCACCGCACCTTTTCAACAAATTAAACACTCACTTTCGAAATGGGCGACTAACTCGGAACCGTTAAAAGCGTTATGGTGCAAGGAACATCTGGAGGACAGAAGAGTGACGAGCGACCTGATACATAAACCAGGAACCAAGAAGAACACTCTTCGTGCCACCACCCAGTTCTACGATCCACTTGGACTTTTCGCACCAGTGGGAATTGCTGCCAAATTAATATTTCAGGATACCTGGCTAAGAGGATTGACCTGGGACGAATTACTACCTCCAGATATAGCTAAGAATTGGCACTCTTGGCTTACCAAACTTCACTTATTGTCATCTGTACACATTCCCAGATGGATCGGGATAGGGGAGACAAGTCACGAATCACATGTGCACGTATTCTGTGATGCCTCTGGGAGGGCATACGGAGCAGTTATTTATGTGAAATCAACACGGGACTATAACACCTCCGCTCGCATAGTTTGCAACAAAAACAGACTAGCACCAGTGAAGAAAGCGACGCTTCCAAGATTAGAGCTGCTGCGCACTTATAGGCACGCGCCTCCTGCGCTACTTTTCTGAGGAAACAGGATTTGATCTCAATATGACTACTCTGTGGAGTGACTCTACAGTGACGTTGGGATGGATAAAAAGCGATCCAAACAAGTAGAAGACTTTCGTTGCCAATCGTGTAACAGAGATAATTAGCCACACAACTCCCAGCCAGTGGCGACACTGTCCCGGAGACCAAAACGGTGCAGATTATCTCACGCGAGGAGTAGACGCAGACCAGCTACCATCTTTAGACACGTGGTGGTGTGGTTCCCACTGGCTTACTCAGAGCGATACCTGGCCACCTGACATAAAAACGGAACACCTAACACTACCAGAAATCAGAAAGATGCCTAATGTGTTTGTGATCACCGCCAGCTCATATTGGAAACTGATAAATGTTACTTGCTGGGTTTTACGGTTTGTCAGAGCGATCAAGGAAAGGGTACAATACCCCAAGTATCTGACAGAAAAGGAACTAAATGATGCCCGACTTTACTGGATACGTCCGGTTCAAGAAGTGTGTTTCGGTCTGGAACTCACAGCCTTGAAGAAAAACCTTCCACTTCGCACTATGTCCAAGATTGCAAGATTCAATCCATATATTCAAGACGACCTGATTCGACTTGGTGGTCGACTTCAAAATGCAGATCTGACGCAGACAGAAAAGCATCTAGTGCTTTTGGATGGGTCCCACACTTTCACGCGACTTCTAATAAGGCAGACCCACATCAGGCTCCATCACTTAGGTGTACGGATAGTACTGTCAGAGCTACGATCAGAATATTGGATTTTTCAAGCCCGGCAAACCATAAAGAAAGTTCTCCGCACTTGTCTGCCTTGTAAAATGGCACACAACCCCTTTGGCCAGGCTACTGAAACACCCTTGCCAGCCGACCATGCGAAGCCCTTGCAACCCTTCGAAGTGACTGGCAATGACTTTGCAGAGCCTTTATATATCAAGGTGGGGAGAGAATCGAAGAAATGCTACATTGCTCTCTTCACGTGTGCATCTACAAGGGCCTTGCACCTGGAATTATGTTCAGATATGACTACTGAAACACTTCTCCTCGCATTACAAAGGTTTGCAGGAAGACGAGGGTTGCCACACATAATCTATACGGATAACGCCAAGACATTCCACGCTACTAACAAAGAATTGTCTTCACTATGGCAACACCTCACCGGATCGTCCGTCCATCAGTATCTAGCACAGCATTCCGTCAAATGGCGATTAATTTCTCCACGGGCGGCTTGGTGGGAAGGATGGTGGGAGAGGATGGTTAGCACCACAAAACGATGCCTAAGGAAGGTGTTAGGCACGGCATTGACAACCGAGGAAAGGCTAAATACCATCCTAGTGAATATTGAAGCCGCCATCAACTCACGACCCGTCACTCAAAATGAGGACGGAGCAGAAGCTCTGACTCCCGCCCACTTCTTGACCGGACAAAGTCTAACTATCCTAGCAACTGGACCAGAACCAACGTTAAGAACGAACCTGACAAAGGAGTTTACTGCACGACAAAATATAACTGACGACTTCTGGAAGCGCTGGACTAATGAATACCTCATGGAGCGGAGGAGCTTCATGAAGTCCGTCATCCTCGAGGCAACATTCCGCAACTGCGAGTTGGAGACGTAGCGCTTCTGCAAGAAGACAGCCAAGCCCGACACATGTGGAGGAAGGTCCGCATAGCGGAGCTCCGAGCTGGGAGAGATGGAGTGACAAGAACTGCAATACTCAAGGACTCAAAGGGGACTATAATAACTCGTCCAGTGCAGCTGATCATCCTCTGGAGATAGACCAGGGTGGGGAGGATATTGTGGATTATGAAGCACCACGGCCTTTCAACCAGTAGCATATGACTAGTCCGTTAATATTAATCTATGCCATCCAGAGAGAGTGTAGAGTAACAATAGAAACACGAAAATAAAGAGGGTAGTGGAAAAAGACGTGTTGTTCATCACATGTATTATCTAAAATGTTTCCGTAGTTTTACGCTTGTGCTCCGGTGGTTTGAATTTTGTGAATCTGTTCGCGTTTGTATGCAGCCTTTTGACTTCATTTTTGGTAGTGTGCGATCATGCATGGATTCCAAGAATGGATTCTTCTATTTCTGCCGTTGCCGATTCGAATTCAGCTAGGCCTTTCCAGTCAGTTCAAAGACAGTGAGTGAACAGGTGAATTCTAGTGCGTGATTAGCCAACTTTACAATAAACTGATACGAGCGACGCCATTGCCCATGGATAAGTGGCTTATTAGAAGTGGTAAAAATAGACCCCATGAAAGTGAGTGCTTGCCCTCCTTCGGAAAAAGAACAAGGTTCGAATTTAAACAAAGTCCATTTTTCTTCCGCGTCTACGTCTGCTCCCATCAGGATTATTAATTCAGCACACAAAGTGAAAAAGCGTAAATATCAAGACGATTATCTGACATTAGGCTTTACCAGCATTCTTTCGAATAATAATCAGGAACAACCTCAATGCGTTCTTTGTTTGGTGATTTTAGCAAACGACAGTTTGAAGCCTGCGAAACTTAAAGAGACACTTGCAGACTAAACATCCAGCCTGTGTAAGTAAACCGTTAGCATTTGTAAGCGCCACGAGCACCAATTAAAAGGAAATGTTAGATTCCTAGAAAAGCACGCAACCGTTCCTAAGAAAGCGCTAAGAGCATCCTTGGAGGTATCCTATTTAATTTCAAAATCCAAATCACCACATATTATTGGTGAGAAATTACTTCTTCCTGCAGCCGTGAAAATGCGCGCGATTATGCACGAGAAAAGTTCGGTGAGTGTTTGAAGTCGATACCGCTCTCAAATGATACAGTAACTCGTCGTATTGATGTAATAGCTTCTGACATAAAACAAATCAATTTCTACCACGTATTCATGATAGCCCAAAATTTGACCTGCAACTTGACGACAGTTCTGATATCGTAAACAGTGCCCAGCTTCTTGAAAATGAAAATGACGAGGATTTTCTATTTTGTAAAGCTCTGGAAGGGCGGACTAGAGGCGAAGATATTTTTTCGCTTGTGAATTCCTTTTTTATTGATAACAATCTCTCATGGACAAATTGTGTTGGTATATGTACTGATGGAGCGTCGGCATTTACTGGAACTAAAAAGGGTTTCAGAGCAAGGGTGAGTGCTGTTACTAATTCTGTAAAATTCACACATTCCATGATACACAGGGAGGCATAGGCTTCAAAAGTACTACAACCGGAAGTCAATAAAGTGCTAAACGATATAATTAGTGTTGTAAATTTTGTGAAAGCAAGAGCATGGAAGAAGAGTATTATTGTTCCATGGCAAGAGCTTTAAACAGTCGGCTGTTTTCCATTCATTGCGAGGAGATGGGATCTACACATGATTTGCTTCTATTGTACACGGAGGTACGTTGGTTGTCTCATGGTCGAGTCCTTCGTCACGTAGTGGAGTTAAGAATGAACTTCGTGTTTTCCTATTGGACAGCAGTCCTACACTCGCAACCCTGTTTCTGGGTGGGAAATGGCTTCTAATACTGTGCTACTTGGAACATATTAGAAAAACTGAATGAACTTAACGTGTCACTTCAAGGACGAAATAGTAATATTTTCATTCTAAGCGACAAAGTTCTTGTTTTTAAGAGAAATCTTGAACTTTGGAAAGCCCAGATGGACAAAGGTAACTGTGCGATGTTTCATTGTCTGAATGAATTCCTGCAAGAAAATGAGTTAGATATTTGTAAAATTAGTGGAATTGTCGTACAACACCTCCAAAATCTTCGTGAAAAATTCGATTTTCCACAACCTTCAACTGAGAATGACTGGATTCGAAGTCCGTTTGAAACGAACGTAACAGGCCACCTGTGAACGGCAGAACAGGAGGAACTAATATAACTCTCAACTGACAGAATACTTCGAAATGAATTTAAGTCGAAGTGTTTGAAAATTCTTGAGTGCAGATTCGGAATGAATATCCCATTTTATCAAGAAAAGCAGTGGACCTGTTATTACCCTTCGCTTCAACTTACTTGTGTAAGTCAACATTTTCCGCAATGGCATCCGTCAAGACGAAGCATCGGTCTCGGCTGCAGCTGGAAGGGGATCTGCGGGTTGCTGTTTCAAACATCCAACCAAGACTTGATTTACTTTCATCTCAAATTCAAGCTCACACATCACACTAACTCCGTAAGTGTCTGAGAATTACCGAATTCTGATCCATGCAGTGGCGTCACTAGGGGGGGGTGCGGACCGCACCGGGTGACACCATCACAGGGGGTGACACCAAAATTAGGGCGGTTCGTAAAAATTTCATTTCTAAACAAATTTACCACAGCAGAACATCGATGTTTTACCAGTACTAAGTGTCTGTCTTGTCTGCCTTCACTTCATTGGTTATAAAAAATTGTAAATTTATCATTTAGCTCATGTATGTATGTGGCTTACGTTTATTATTGGATTTCATCAAGTACAGTACATAAATGTGAGTATTTTTGCATTTTATTCAATTTTATATGTAGGTTTCGTTTCAAACAAAATATCACTGTCTATGATTCTATTTCACTCCATGTATGAAGCCTACTCCAGTCGACAAACTTTACCCGATTGTTGGGATAGCTCCCCCAACTATCAGAAGGGCTGTTGCTGCTGATGCAGAGAGGGCGAAGCAGATTAATGATCCCCGTCATCCACTGCATAATCATCAGGCTGTTGTCCGTCGACTGAAATCAAGAAAGAGTTTCATCGCCAGGACTCAACCACTGGAGGGAACATCGGAATCTAACCGCATCTCCAGGTGGAAGAGCAAGCTGCCGCCGGATATCCCTGTTAAGGAAGAGCTAGCCCCAGGAAATGACCTGCCTTACCCTGTTTGGAAATCACTTAATCGTCTCAGGGTGGGCGTCCCTCGTTGCAAGACCAACATGCAGAAATGGGGTATCCTTCCAGCTGATGGAGACACGTCCTGCGAGTGTGGAGCAACACAAGACCCAGCCCACCTGCTCATTTGTCCACTACTAGAACAACCCTGCACTACCCAGGACCTGATCGAGGCAAACAACAAGGCCATCGGAGTTGCTACATTCTGGAAATGATCGGACACGGAAATGAATGACTCCATGAAATTGCTCTTATTAAAGGACGTTATTCAATAAATAAAAGATTTTCAAATATAATTTGTTTCATCAATTAAACCAAATCATATTATTTCAGTAGTATAGATCCCTCCTGCGGCGCTCAGAAACGACCGATCGTGAAAAATGAGCATTCAAATGAAAGAGAATATACATTACCAGTGACGCATTGCACTCTAATTTCATAAATATCTATAATTTCTTTAAAAAATGACTTAAAAAACTGTACGAATTGTGCGATTTGCAGATACCGTTGCTGCAGCAAGATACGGTCCATAATTGCTGTCTACTTCACATTTTGGCCTATGTTTATAAACGTTACAAAGGATTCTGTATGTTTCCGTTACCTATGGGGGTGTCGTGAGGGGGTTGACACCATGAGTTACCGCACTGTGTGACACCAACCCTAGTGACGCCACTGGATCCATGTACACTTTTATTCTCCTGTTTTACTTTTTCATGGGTGAAGAGTTTTAACATAACATTTTTCAAATTCACAGTGAAATATTGAAAATTGTATACCGTATATTATTTCTATTGTCATTTATATGTCACGAGCTATCAAATATGAAAAGCATTACTGAACACAGGTGTCACAGCTAAAGAGCTAATTAGTGAAACAAACATAATTTGCTCAACTCCAATAACTGCATGTGCAGCAGTTGTTTTTATTTTTATAAGCAAAAGTAATACATACGCATGATTTTTTTTTTTTTTACAAAACGTTGTTGTACTTTAATGTGCTCTAAGAATAATGAATTGTTATTTATCAAGTGTGAAATACAATACAAAATACAAATCATCTTTTGAGATGCTTGTCACATGTCACGCGAACACGCACAGACTTTGCACTGACTCGTCTTTTGTTTTCTTCTTTATTGTACATGTCTATTTCGCCAGGTGGCGCTACTGTGCTATTTTTCTTTCAAATATTAACACTTCCTCTAATGAAAAATCAAATACAAATGAAAAAAATAAACAAGATGAACTATTGAACACTTTTCAGCCTCTAAGATGTCATCTTCTGCACGCCAATCATCTCACGCAGCATCTCGAATCTGACCATCTCCAGAGGTTTAGTTAGAAGATCAGCTAATTGATTGGTCCCGTCGATGTGATCCAGCTCAAGGTCTCCGTCCAAAAATCATTACCTCACATAGAAATGACGTACCTCAATATGCTTGGATTTTCGATGGTACTCCGGATTTTTAGCCTATTTAACTGCACCAGCATTGTCGATGTAAAACGTAGGAGGTTTGTCAGCAGTTCCCAGTAATTCAGAAAACAGTCTCTTCAGCCAAATCAACTCCTTTGCTCCTTCACTTGCAGACACAATTTCAGCTTCAGTTGACGATGTTGACACATACTTCTGTAACTGACTTCTCCACGATACAGCTCCATGATTGTAGGTCGAAATTACACCCGTCGTTGAACGTCTCGTCGTCTTGTCACCGGCGTAGTCAGCATCACTGCAGGCCTTCAAAACGTCCTCTTTCCTGTAGACGATTCCATGGTTCACTGTGCTCTTAAAATATCGAAATATCCGTTTCACTTGACTCCAGTCTTGAACAGTAGGATTCTCCATGGTTCGAGCAGCTTTGTTGACCGCGAATGCGATATCTGGACGTGTAGCTGTAGTCAGGTACATCAAGGATCCCACCGCCTCACGATAAGGAACCCTGGCCGAAACCTTTCCTCCGTCTTCACTTTCTTCGCATCCAACTGGGGTAGACACTCCATTTGACTCGGCCATCCCAAATTTTTCTAGGATTTTCCTCATATAATCCTCTTGACTGATTGCAATTGATCCATCATGGTTTTGTTGTATCTTCATGCCCAGGAAATTGTTGAGAGATCCTCTGGTCGTGTGAAATTCCTGCTGAAGTTTTTCCATGAACTGTTCGATGTCTTCTTCGTTGCCAATTACCAGACCATCATCCACAAAGATTACAACAGCTAACCACTTTCCATTTTTGTTGCTGTAAAAGAGACAAGGATCAGCTTTGCTGTTTTTGAATCCAGCTTTCTCCATGAATTTCTTGAAACGCTTGTTCCAGCAGCGTGGAATCTGTTTTAAACCATATAAGCTTCTTTTTAGATGACACACTCGGCCAGTACCGCCCTGATGACCTTCTGGCTGTTCCATTCAAGAAGGCCGTCTTGACATCAAATTGGCCAAGTTTCATCTCCTTTTCAACAGCCACTGCCAACAGAGCTCAAATGGTATCATACCGTGCAACAGGGCTGAATGTTTCTTCATAAACGATTCCTTGCTGTTGCACATAGCCTTTGGCTACCAATCGTGCCTTGAAGCGAACTTCTCCACTGTCAGTTGTCTTCTGTCGTAGAACCCACCGATTTTTCAGGACCCGTGCACCATTTGGACGCTCAACCAATTTCCAGGTATCATTTTCCTTTAAGGACTCCAATTCTTCATTAATTGCTTTCAGCCACTGATTTTTATCACTAGACTGCAGGGCTTCAGAGTATGAGTCAGGATTCTTTTCAACGATAGATGGTCCAACCATGTACATGTAATTTCCACTGATCATCCACGATGGCTTCTTACTTTCACGTTTGCTTTTCCTTCTTTCTTCAGTCACTCCTTCTTCCTCATCTTCGCTTCCTCCGGAACTGGACGCCGAAGCAAAATCTTCAATTTCGCTTAAGTTCTCATCTGGCTCTGACCTCCTCTGTAGGCCTACATCAGACGATGAATTAGACTGATTCCTCTCCACACGTTCTTCTAGCGTGACGTCAACCTTTCCGGCGTTGGCGCGCAGATTGCAGACAACTTCAGGTTTGAATTTCACATCGTGGCTTAGAACAACCTTTCCCTGAGTTGGAATCCAGACCCTAAATCCATCACTGTCGTTCACGTACCCAACCAGATGTCCAAAAACAGCTTTGTCGTCGAACTTTGAGCGAAAATTCTTGTCGATATGCACGTAGCATTCTGTTCCTAAGATCTTCAGATGACTGAGACTTCCCACTGGTCGTCCATACCACAATTCATAGGGAGATTTATTTTCAATGGATGACTTCCCAGTGCGATTCAGGAGGTACACCGCAGTGTTGCAGGCTTAAGCCCAAAGTTGTTTCGTTAACTTGCTGGGATTCAGCATAGATTTTGCGCACTCCACAATCGTCCGATTTTCACGTTCCGCAACTCCGTTTTGTTGTGGTGTGTACGGCGTAGTAATGCTGTGTTCTATGCCTCTGCTTAGGAGTAGTTCATAAACCTTCTTGTTATCAAATTATTTTCCTCCATCACACCTGAACAGCTTCAAGACGTGTCCATTTGTTTTGGCTTCATTCAGGAACTTTTCCAGAACGGTGTACCCTTCACTTTTGTGCTTTAAAAAGAAAACTCGTCGAAACTTGCTGAAATTATCCTTGAAACTTACGTAGTAGCGTGCCTTTCCAAGATATTCAGTAGACATTGGTCCATTCACATCGGCGTGGATTTGTTCACCGGTGGCTGTTGGTCGATTCATTCATGTCTTGAATGACAGTCGATGCATTTTTTCCAGTGCACATCCATCGCAGAAATCCTCTTTACACATGTCTACATTGTTGTTCATCTGCTTCAGTACATTCTTGACATGCGCTTTGTGTTGATGACCAAATCGTTCATGGTAGATCTGCAGTTTGTCCGACGATGTAGCTAAGTTCACTTGAATGGGTTGCGCCGGTTTCACGACGTGCATGTCAAGTACATACAGACCATGACTCACACGTCCAGCCATCATCGCCTTTCCAGTAACCTTGTCTTCAATTCTAACAGTTTGGTCGTCGAGTCTTGCACAGAAACCTTTCCTTGCAGCAGCTTTCACAGAAAACTGATGAGCCATTGCATCGGGAACATACAAAACTTCAGTCATCTCAGCACTCAACCAAGCGTTGTTCAGCCGCACTTGAATGTTTACAGTTCCTTTGCCGTGAGCTAGCATGCTCACACCTCGTTTTCCTAGCAAAATCTTCTCTGGAGCAGCAAACTTGACGTATGTTGTAAAATACCGTTTGTTCGCGGTGATGTGATTTGTGGCGCCACTGTCGCAGTACCACTCGTCGGCTTGAACCAAGTCACCGTCTAACGCACTCATAGCTTGTGTCAGAAACGAAACATTGTTCTCCTTATTTTTGTTTCTAGTGTCACCCTCTTTCTTCTTCACTGGATATTCACTTGCCCAATGGCCCAATTCCTTACATTTGAAACATGGAAACTTCTGCTTTACTCGTTGAACATTTTTCTTCGACTTGTCATCAGCGCTGCCTTTGCCACTGCCATACTGGGAATGCTTCTTGGGAGCACTACGTACCACAAACGCAGTCGATTCCACGTTTCCTTGGTCACGCAGTTCAATCGTGCACAATTTTTCAATCAACAAGTTCACAGTTTGATTTTTCGTCGGAATCGTGTCCCACACATCCTTGAAATTATCATATTCTTTTCCCAGCGTGGATAAAATTCGACCGTTCAAAATCCTTTCAGAAACGTGTTTTCGTTGTGCTTTTGGAGTTCGTCGTTCAGATCCTGAACTTCGCGACATGGGTGCTGATGTCCTCCTTGTCGTCACGTGTCACTCGGAAGAATGACTCGATCAACATGTTCAGTCGCTGCGTACTGCTTCGTTCGAACCGTGCGCTCAATTTTGTCCAAATTTCACTGGCATTGGTGCACGTCAACACGAGCTCGGCAACAGATTTTCCTAGCGCACCTGCTAGCAAACTGGCCGCTTTCGCGTCTTCTTTCAACCACTGCTTATATGCCGCTTTTTGTTGTGCAGTTGCATTTGCCGGCAACACAGGACACTTTTTCGAACCATCAACAATATTTTCCAGGTCATACGACCGCAAAACCATCAACACATGCCATTTCCACTTTGCCCAGTCTTCAGGTCCTTCAAGTTTATCCACTTGAACTTTGTAGTCACTGCCGGTTGCCATTTTGAGGTTATCCTTAACTCACAAAAAATACAGCACGTGTTCCACAGGCGCTCAGCTTCGGATCCACTCACGACATAATACCATTTACACGTGGCCTGGGTCCATAACCTGTTAGTTTTAATGTAAATCTTTATTTATCAAGTGAGAAATACAATACAAAATACAAATCATCTTTTGAGATGCTCGTCACATGTCACGCGAACACGCACAAACTTTGCACTGACTCATCTTTTGTTTTCTTCTTTATTGTACATGTCTATTTCGCCAGGTGGCGCTACTGTGCTATTTTTCTTTCAAATATTAACAATTATTATTATTATTATTATTATTATTATTATTATTAATGTAACTGGTAGTTGAAATCCTAATTTGGCAGTAGCATACACAGTAGATCTTGTGTGGTCTTCTTGTTGTTGTGGGAAGTAGCCTAGGAGATGTGCTAAGAAGGAAATGAGAATAGGGGGGCTAGATATTTCATGTTTCAGAAGGGGGGCACGGCAGAAAAAGTTTGATTAGATTAGATTTGTATTAATCCATTTGATCAATTACATGTATACAATACATTTTTGATATAGGACACGTCAGTAATTACATCTATAAAATAAAAGAACTTACAGGTACAGTATAATTATATTACGAATACAATAGCTATTTATAACTTATTATACTAACAGATCTTAAGAGATACAATCTTATTGGACAACTATTTACACCTTACTCTATTATTACAATATGAAAACTTAATTCTATAAATACCGGTACAACAACTTACAGCTAGTTATTACAATTAAAATAGAAAAGTAAAATATAATCATAGATTTCATCGCATCTATACACTAAGATATTCAACTATAGAGTAAAAACAATGGTACTGCAGATAAGCTTTCAACATTATTTCAAAGGTTTTTATTTTTGGGGCAAATTTTATATACTGTGGTAGTTTATTGTATAATTTAACTCCTGTGTGAAAAGTTCCTTTTTGATATATGCTTGTGTGTGTGTGTGAAATATGAATGTTTTGATTTTGTCTTGTGTTATGCCTATGAACATTATTGTTTGTTTTAAGAAAAACTTCTTTATTAATTAAATTATTTTTAAAAAACATAATACTTTCAAAGATATGAATGCAGGGCAGTGGGAGAATGTTAAACTCTTTAAACAGAGGTCTGCATGATTCTCGAGTGTTTACATTTTCCATAATTCTAATCGCCCTCTTTTGTATCCTAAACGTGCTTAGTACATTTGGTGACATACCCCAAAATATGACCCCATATCTTAAGTATGAATGGAAATACCGGTAAGCAAAATAAGTATTTCTTAATGTATGTGTGTGTGTGCTTGTGCAAGTTTTCAAAATTCATAACGCAAAGCACATTGAGTTAAGATTAGTATTCACATATTGTACCGGTATATGTTGACTCCATTTCAAGTCATGTTGTATTCATAGTCCTAAAAACGTTGTTTCTGATTTATCTTCAATTTGATGGCCTTTAATGTTATATTGGGATTCGCAAGATTCCTATTCTGCATAGTGTGGAAATTTAGAGATACTGTTTTTTTTTTATAGTTTATCATGTGACCATTTGGTTAACTCTTCTGTAACGGAGTCAGTTGACTGCTGTAAGACCTGCTTAGTTTCACCTTTTATTACAAGTGTTGTATCGTCCGCAAACAAAATTTCCTTATTAGAACGAACGTTCTGTATTATATCATTGATATATAGAAGAAAGAGTAGTGGGTCCTAAACCAATCCCTGGGGGTACTCCAAATTTAATAATTCCCTCATTGGACAATGTTTCATTAAGTAATTTTGTTCCATCATCCTTGTGTCTCAAGCTTACTTGTTAAGTAAGACTCTATCCATTTATTAGCTAGACCTCTAATACCATATTGATTTAGTTTTGAAAGGAGGATTTTATTGTCAACAACATCAAATGCTTTCGATAAATCCAAGAATAGGCCAGTTACATGTTCCTTATTGTCAATTAATTTCAGTATACTATTACTACATTAATAAATTGCTGTCTTTGTAGATCTTTCCGTTCTGAATCCATGTTGTGAGTTTGATAGAATTTCATTTTTTCTATAAAACTTATCAGTCTCTTATACATGATTTTCCCCACAATTTTTGCAATACCAGTTGGTTAGGTAATAGGACGATAGTTATCTAATTCATCTTTTGAACCGTTTTTGTCCACTGGAATTACTTTTGATAACTTCAAAATATCCGTGTAAGTTCCTGAGAGAATTGAACTGTTTATTAAGTGCGTAAGTGGATTTATTATATTTTCTGCACATTTCTTTAAAATTGCATCAGGAATGCCATCAATGCCAGCACAGAATTTATTTTTTAGCTCTTTTATAACTATTCTTACCTCTTCACTTGTAACATGATTTATAAATAAAGAATCATTGCATATATTTATTTTATTATTAGAACTTAGTGTATTTACCTGTGATTTATTTAATATTTTTTGTGCAATTTCCAGAAAATAGTCATTAAAGGTGTTTGCTATTTCCTCTGGATTATTAATCACTTTACTATTGCTGGTCAGTGAAATGTTCCTTTGTATTTTAGCAGATTTTCCAGTTTCTTTCTTTATCACGGAGCACATAGCCCTGTTTTTATTAGATGATTGGGAAATACAATTATCATTATGCATTTTCTTTGCTAGTCTTATTACCTTATTTAATATGCTAGTGAATTTTTTGTAGTATAAATTGAATTCAGGTGTTGTGTGGTATTGTTTATATAATTTGTGTAGAAATTTCTTTCTTTGACATGAATTTCTAATCCCTGTTGTTATCCAATTCCTAGTTTAGTTATTTTTAATAGTTCTTTGTTTAAAGGGGAATGCTGTTTCAAAATAGTGTTTTAGGGTACTGTTAAATGCATTAAATTTATCATTACATTTTCTAGTTTATAAATTTCTGACCATGTTTCCTTATTTAATAAGTCATTGAAATATGTAACATTTGTTTCAGTGAATGACCTGCACTTTGATTTTATTGTTTCGGGTACTTCAAAACTCAGTATTTGTTCATGGTGGTCACTAAAACCCGGACAATAGACTTCTATTGAATGGTGATATTTATCTGTATTTATAAAAATTTGATCAGGAGTGGTTTTACTAAATTTTGTTATTCTTGTTGGAGTATTTACTGTAGGTTTCAGTACCCCTGGTGTAGAGTATAAGTCATTACCATTCGTTAACTATAGTAGTATGTACCGTTACACCATAGCGGGTCAAAAAGTCCCCAATCCGGTCGTGGTATTGACATCCTAGGCCTCGGATACCCTATTACTGTTAGATTTTGCAAGAGAGCAAGTGTTACCAAAGGAATATCAACAAGAGAAGAAAGTTAAGAGCGTTCGTAAATTCTAGAATATAAGGGAATTTGTGAATTTTTGGTTAAATTTGTAACATTTTTTATGATTTTGGGATTTCTTGGAGAAATTGTTAATTCCAGGTAAATTTTGTTATATTTTTGGTCAAACATCAGAGTTTCCAACCTAAGCCTAAGCAGTAAAGTAAAGACGCTTGAACTTATGAGGGAAAAGAACAACGCCGTTTACAAATAGCCTAAAGGAATACCGGTACCCAACCAATTTTAAAGCTCAAATAAAGCAATTAAAATAACATGGCCCTTAGTTGGCCCAACATGAAATAATAATAATAATAACTTCAGTTAACCAACTAAAAGTAGTCTACTCTGCCAGCCTTTTGGAACGATCTGGTGTCGTAACACACATGGGTAGGAAAAAAGTGTTGGTACATAAATAAATAAATAGTAAATAAATATTTCATTTGTCCACGTTACACGGATCTCGCGATCTCTCTACAGGATTTTTCTTGTTTAGACTGCCAAGTGACAGCTGTATAGCCATGCATGTTAAAGAGTATGTACAAGTTAAATAATATGGTAAGCAATATTAATAATAGTGATAATAATAATAAAATTAATCATCTAATAATAATAATAATAATAATAATAATAATAATAATTACTAATAATTTTAAATAAATAAATACGTATTAAATAATAAATAAATAATTAATTAATTAAATAAATAAATAATTTTAAAATTATCATTAACAGCCATCTTAAATCGCTTGCTCGATTTTTAATTTTTGGCTAAAACTTTGTATTTATCCTATAATGTGTATAGTGACCAAACATACCATCAGTTTCTAATGGGTTAACTCTCTACGATTATTGGTTCGAGAGATATCGGCTAAAGTCGGGCGGCAACATGCAGTTGCGGTGCATGCTTTAACGCTCACGACTACGGGTGGGTTAGAACATGTCAAGACAATCTACTGAACGTTGTCGGTAAAAATGCAAGGGGACAGTAGTCGGCATTCGGATTTTCTTTTGTATTCTTATAATTCTTACAATTTTTTAAACTTTAACTGTGCAGAGTTTCATGATAGATTTCAAACAAGATAATTATTTTTGTGTTAATATTACCTCTTCCAAGAAGTATGTGAAGTTTCATTAGTCCTTATGTTGAATAATTTGTGGAACTATAAAATATACAGTATAAACTTAGTTGCATTTTATATTTCCTACCTTATCCAATAATATCCTACATTTTGGTCTCTTGTATCCAACATTTCATAAAAATAATCTGGTCACGTGGACTCAATCGGGGGAATAAGGGAGATGTGAAAAACCTTCCATCCCCACCTCTGAAAGCAACATTTAATAATGAATGCCTGTTGTGTGAGCTGTCGCAATATCATGCAGGATAACGGTGCTGTCCAAAAGTTCTGGACGTTTGATCCATACTCTACAGCTAAATTGTGACACCAGAAATAAACTGTAATACTCTGCATTCACAGTATGAACTCCATTCACTGGATGGAACACATGGACACTTTGATAGTCGTATGCCAGAATGCAAGCAATGGATTTTGTAAAACCTTTTGTATTTGTGGTGACCCATTTACTTGACTGTCGCTTGAGTTTGGGAACATACGCATGCACCCGTGTTTCATTGACTGCAATGATGTGAATCAACATGGCATGTGATTGCTGAATTCTCCAGATTCATGCGACATGTTTCCACTTCTGTTCCTCAGTTAAGTGATCTGTCACCGACGTAGTACACAGTTTCTGCATCTGTAGGTCCTCCTGCAAAATGCGGCATACAGTCAATGCCGGTATTCTTGTATGCTGTTCTAATTCTGCTGCAGTCAAGCACCGTTCCATCACTATCACCTGTACATCTTTCTCTTTAGACTCAGGATGCCCGCTGCAAGGCAGTTGACACTCTGGCCCATTTTAAGGTCGCCATCCACCTCACCACTGTTGGATAGTGTATGCAATGTATGCCCAGTGGTTCTTGTAGCTCTGTACGACATTCCCATGCATTTTTGTCACCGCGAATTGGTAATTTAACGTACCAACGTAGTTCATGCTTCATGACCTCCACTTTCGAGGACTATCTCTCACAGACTTTTATTGCCACATTGTTGTTCACTTACACCATCTGGTGGCTTTACTTGAAGTACATTCCATACACTTTCAAACGTATAGCTTAGATTTTTCTTGTCCCCTCTATGCAAATAGTTACCATGCCTTATGAATCAGCATCTATATTTGTTATACAAGTTCTGTTTCCTGTTTTAGGATTTCAAGAGTTCAAGAAATGAGTGCATAAAGATTAAGTCCTTGGATTACCTTGAATTTCAAACTTTGGATATAAGTGCAGATATTTTCAAAAGTATTCTAGGCCTATTCTAAAAGTAACTGCTGCAAACATGGATCCAGAAACATTGCGAGGTGAGAAGTCAAGCATAGTTGTACCTTTGTCTGTAAGATATAAAAGATTGTGAGTTGCATCAGGCCCATAGCTAAATTTGATTTTGAGAGAGAATGGACAACTATAGTCTGAATTATGAAAGAAGAATGCTCACTCCTGCCAAAGCCAACACGAGGGGAAATGCTGCATTGCCACTGTGACAGGTTATCTCAACGTCTATTGCTGTATGTATGTGTAACATGAGAACCTCTGGACTGAATTTTACACCGTTTTTACTGTTACCTATAGGATCTTCTATCATGTAACAACAGATACAGAACCTGGGATAATACGGACAATGCAAAGAACAGATTTCAATTGACTCAGTTTGAGATTTTGCTGTAGTGGCTTATAATTTTTTTAAACTTTAACTGTGCAGAGTTTCATGATAGATTTCAAACAAGATAATTATTTTTGTGTTAATATTACCTCTTCCAAGAAGTATGCAAAATTTCATTAGTCCTTATGTTGAATAATTTGAGGAACTATAAAATATACAGTATAAACTTAGTTGCATTTTATATTTCCTACCTTATCCAATAATATCCTACATTTTGCTCTCTTGTATCCTACATTTCATAAAAATAATCTGGTAACTTCTTTCTCTGCCCCTACTTGTCTCTCATTATATTTGTATTTCGTCCATGGGTTATCTTTCTTTCCCTGTCCAATGACTGTTTGTACAGTAGCTCAAACAAAGAATGAGCTCACTGTTGTTTTTTCTTTTTTGTTTAGTTAACAAACCCAGAACCAAAAACCAAAAGAATGAGTAGAGTAGCTTTGTAATACAGTATATACTTACAGGAATTGAGGAATACTGACCAGGATGCTTTGTAATCTCAAGGGTATCGAGTATATAAGGGTATACCGGGGAAGAGAGTGATTAATGTTCCACAATTTGGACCAGGATTTCTCATCAAACCTTAAAATTATAAATTCAGTTCAAGAATTCCGCAAACCATCTCCTCGAATCTCAACGCTCACCTTTACGCACGTAATAAGATTTATACTATTACAAATGCCCATGCTCCCACTAATGATAAAAACACTTCCCCCAAAGACCGTGAAGAAACAGAATGTTGAGACCTATTGGATCAAACCATAGATAACATCCCCAAACACCATGTAAAATTATTAATTGGTGACTCCCATGCTCAGCTAGGTAGAGAAAGAAAATACCGTGACATCATCGGAAAATGGACAGCACACAATAGAACAAATAAAAATGGAGAGCGACTAGTTGACCTGTGTCGAAACCTTAACTTAATCTCAAAATCTACATGTTTTAAACGAAAACTTCAAAACTTAAAACATGGAAACACCCTGATTACACTAAGGAATAATGGCAACTGGACCACGTGTGCATGGATAAACACCACCATAAAGAGGTCTATAACGTCAAAGTCCTCCGCGGAATTGACACAGGTTCTGATCAGTACATAGTCAAAATTAAAATTAAACTCACGTCCCAGATGAGACAACAAAGGTAAACCCCCCAAACTAAAAGAATAATAGATCCTATACAGTTAATCAACAATGATCATTACCAAAAAGTAACTGGAAATATTAAAATAACTGATCAACTCGAAAACTTGGTTCACAACCTACAACAAATAGCCGAAGACCTGGCTCCAATTAAACCGCGGAAAAACATCAATGGTGGAATAATGAATGTGATGAGATGATTGAAAAACGACACCGAGCGTGGTTGTTACACCAATCCAAAAAATTTGAAACATCTTTTCAAACTTTATTACACAACAAAAAGAAACAACTAAAACTTTTGAAAGAATAAAACGGCAATATCATACTGACACCCTACAATCAATTGAAGAGGAATTCAAAATTTCACACTCACGGAATTATTATAAAATCTTTAAACAACATCTGAAAAAAATATGAAGCACCAACCTTATTGTTAAAAGATGAAAAAGGTGAATTGACCCACAACAACCAGGATGATGCACAAATTATGGTTAAATATTTTAAGACACTCCTAAACTGTGAAGATCCTATAGAATTTCTTCAATTGGATGTTGACACTCCAATAACAACACCACCAGAGAACATTAACCCGCCCACACTAGAGGATGTTTACATAGCACTGAATGAGATGAAGAATTTCAAAGCCCCTGGAGAAGACCAGACTTTTGCAGAGATTTGGAAGTATGCTGGAAATTCTGCAAAAATCGCCCTTCACCAACAACTAGTCAACATCTGGATTACAGGAAAATTCCCTGAACTTTGGGCATTAGCTATCATCCATCCACTACATAAAAGAGAGGATGAGACAGACACTAACAATTATCGAGGGATTTCACTCCTGGATGTTACCTATACATTTTTTTCTCGAATTCTTCACAATATAAAATGAATTAGGAGAATATCAAGGAACTTTCAGACCCTGGAGAAGTTGCCCAGATCAAATCGTGAGCCTAAAACTGATAATGGATCATAGTAGGAAAATGAATAGAGATTTGGTGATAACATTTATCGACTGCAAAAAAGCATATGATTGTATTCATAGAGAATCTTTATTAAAAATTCTAAGACACATGGGATTACACCCCAAATTGACAAATCTCATAAAACTAACTCTTACAGGAACCAAATCAAAAGTTAAATTCAGAGGTGAATTCTCTGACCCCATTGAGGTCACAACTGGTTTACGACAAGGTGATGGCTTATCACCATGACTATTTAATTGTGCATTAGAAATGGTAATGCGAGAATGGTCTAAGAAATGCCCTCCAAATATAAAAATAGGTAGAAAAATTCAAACAAACTGTCTTGGTTTTGCAGATGACATGACATTATTGGCGAAAGATTTAGAGGAAGTCAAAGCATAGATATCAGAGCTTCAGACCATTGAAAATAAAATTGGCCTTAAGATATTATTTGAAAAAACAGATCATGCCACACAAACCAACACCATTAAAGAAAATACAAATTAATGGTACAAAAATTAAAATTGTAACACAATTCAAATATCTAGGAGAGTTAACCCGGCAGTAGTCGCGCAGAAATGTCGACGTAAGTGGTCGCGGGTGAAATTTTCGCTCACCCTCGTAATTTGAAGCTTTATACACAAATGATTGTTTTGAAAGGTACGGTAATAGGTTTATTTGCTTTCGTGAAGTATCTAATAGATATTTACATAAAAATATATTTTAATGGACAAGAAGCTGAGCTGGACCAAACACATACAACATGTGGAGGATAAGGTAAGCAAACGGATGAAATTACTGAAGAGACTAGCAGGAGCTACTTGGGGGAGCACTCAAGACACACTCAACAAAACCTACAATACTTACATCAAACCTATCATAAAATATGGCAGTGAAGTACTCTCTACAGCACCCCAGTCAAACATTGATCGCCTCGAGAGGTGTCAGAATAATGCCCTACGAATCATAACAGGCGCAATAAAAACCACACCTGTAACCGCCTTGCAATTATATACCCACAACTTACCAATCAAAGAAGAGATGAAACATCAAACAGCCAATGCATATCTCAGTATACAAAGACTACCTCAAATGACAGTTTCTAGCCCCAATCTTAAAACACAAAAAGATCCCTTAAGTCTCGCTAAAGAATATATCAATAAGAGCAATCTGCAAATAAAACTTGAACCACTCTGTATGCCAGTCAACCCCATTCAATATATACAAGTGACTACAGATCTTACTTTGCTAGGTCTGCAAGGAAGACTCTTCACCACATGATCTAAAACAACTGGGCCTCTGTACAATAGAAGAAAGATATCCGTCTAATCAATGGCTAAAGATATTTACAGATGGCTCACAAGACAAAGAAAATAGAACTGGAGCAGGAATACATTCATCTCTCTTCTCACTCTACTTCCCAGTAGGCCAAAACAAAACAAACTTTGATGCAGAGATAAAAACAATTTCACATGCACTACAACAGTTATTAGGCAGAAACAATGATTATCAGAAATGTGTTATCATTTCAGATTCAAAAGCAGCCATCCAAGCCATCTCGTCAAATTATAAGCCTCAAAATAAAGAACTGAAAGAAATTTTTTGTATGATAAAAACCCTTCAAAGACTCCACAAACAGATCTCATTTCAGTGGATCCCTTCTCATGCTGGAATAGCAGGCAATGAAGAGGCAGACAATTAGCAAAAAAAAGGTACCAAACTACAACAACCTGTCAGTCAGACTGATTATATGTCAGCAAAAAGGATCTTGAAAAATACTATCAAAAACAGGTATGAAGAAATGGCAAAGAAAACAGCAGAAACCAAATTATGGAAGGACATTGATGCTAAATGGGATCAATATAAATTAATTCCAAGAAGAGAAGCTGTAGCCTTCTTCAGACTTAACACTGGCCATGACTGCCTTGCAGCTCATCTGAAACGAATCAACATCCTGAGATCTGAAGAATGCACACTTTGTCATGAACCTGGAAGTAAAATGGATAAGGGGCACCTGCTACTTTGCAACAAACTTGATGTGACTGCTAGAACTTCAGGAAACCTCACACAACTCGATTGGAACGCAAGAAAACTGATGGATTGGAATCCGGGCTTGCCATAGGAAACAACAACAATACTTTAATTTTGCCGGATCAATATGAATAATTAACCTTTCTAAATCAGAGCACCCTTAATATGACATCTAAATATATTCTCTGGCGGATGCTCGCATTTATTAAGCATAAATACAAAATTGAAGTTTATATGGGAAAGCAACCCTTTGGACCTTACTCTGTAGTGAACAAGCCTGCATAGGTTGTCAAACGACTAGCACATCCTATTGAGAATACTGGAAGGAACTTTATTAGGGGTAATAATTTTTCAATGGTCTCCCTGGCTTTTAGACTTGTTGAAGAAAGGATAGAGAGTAGTGGGAGCTGTTAGAAAAAAATAAGGCGGAGATTGCCCATTGGTCTGCATTCACTTGAGAGACATTCAAAACGCCAGAGAGATAGAATAGGCCAAATAATGCAGTTATTTCTTCATAGTGTTTCAAGCATCCCCTTCGCGTGCGTAATTTTCATGCAATCTTGAAATTTGTGTGTTAGTGCAGTCCACAATTTCTTGAATAGTTTCCGGAGGATAAATCAATCTCCACGCCTCACCGCGGGAGGTCACAATTTTTGCCTCATCTTTTAATACAGGAAGGCGTCGAACAAGGTGCCATTGTCTGTTTTCTGCAACGTATTGTGAGCAATGGATGTACCAGGTTGTGCGTCCATCTTTCCCCGAGTACTGTGCACCAGGATTATCCAGTTCATCGCCAGAAATATCTGAAGCACTGAATCACTAAATTTTATATTATCCTCTTCGTCTTCACGAGCACTGCCAACTTCCAACAAATCATCATCTGCCTCACAATTTCTTCTTAGTTCTTGCTCCAACTTTTCTACTATACCATAACCTGTTCCTCTAGTTTAGCAGCCATTTTTGAATTCAATAGAGAACAAACTATACCACAAAAATAGTTACGTTTATGGTTGCGGGTAAGGGAAAGTCTCACATCTCTGCAAGCGCGTACATTAATAGTAACCGTGTGAATGTTTCGAGTGTTAACTTGCTATTGTTGAGGGAGGTGTCTCGTTATGCCCCCTACTAGGAATACCTAGGAGGGTAGGTAAATCCGCGTGCGGGCTGCGAAGTAACTTGCAAGACAATTACAACGAGAGATAATCCCTTCCCCCCGCGACCACTGCCGGGTTAATAACAAACAACTTAAATGAGAAAGCATCGATTCAAATAAGAACCAACAAGTTATCTAGGGTACAAAAATTAACATGGGAAACTTACAAAAAGAAATGCTTATCAATTAATGCAAAAATTAAACATTACAATACAGTCATAAAACCGGAAGCCACATATGCAGCAGAAACATTATTCCATCTAAATGAACATTCTAAAACCGACAGATAATAGAAGATCAAAAGGCGAATTGGAAGAACTTGTATCAATAGAGGATATAAAAAAGATGGGCAATGGCAAATAATACCTAACAATGTTAACCAGGTAAATCTGCTACTTCCATGTAAAATTCATGTAAATCGGACCAGTGGTACTTGCGTGATTGAGTAATACACAGACACACACCATCTCATTTTTAGTCTCGCTTCGCTCGCATCATAGTCGTGTCATATTTTTATTCATTGAAATGCAGGTTTAACCCCGTTAACACCCCTTTAGAACCTGAATATCCAAAAATCCCTCCTTAGTAGATGTTTTCGACACACAACAAACATATCCCCCAAATATCATTCTTCTAACATTAATAGTTTTGGTTGGTCGATGAGAGTGAACATCCAAAAATCCTTCCTTAGTGGACGTTTTTCTTCCAGAATTTCACCCCTCCCCATAGGCCCCTTAAATTGGATTTATGAAAAAACGGTCGAACAACTATTTATTGTATTTATTTATTTATTTATTTATTTTAAGCTGATTGATTTCCTCCGAGTTTCAAACTCCTCGCCTATGTCGTTTAAGAGATACACGCTCCGTTAAGAATCTTTCAACCCCCACTTTTCATCCCTTTCACCTCATAATATACACTACATCGAAAAACCATTAATGTGTCAGCTTATTTTTAATGATTAGTATATATGCCAAGTATCACATCCCCAAATGAAACCACTCGTGAGATATTGTTATTCAATGAAATGCACGTTTACCCCTTAAAACCTATTTAGAACCTGAATATTCAAAACTCTTTCCTTAGTGGACGTTTTCGACATAAAACGAACATATCCCCAAAATCTCATGTTTCCAACTTCAATAATTTTGGCTGGGCGATGGTGAGTCAGTCAGTCAGGACATTTTCTTTCATTTATATTTGATAATTTCACCCCTCCCCATGAACCCCTCCCCATGAACCCCTTAAATTGGATTTATGAAACAAACGGTCGAACACCTATTTACTTATTTAAAGCTGTTTTCCCCCTGAGTTTGATGAGTGAGTAAGTGAGTCAATCAGTTAGGACACTTTCTTTCCTGTTTTTTTCCCAGAATTTCACCCCTCTCCAAGGGCCCCTTAAATTAGATTTATGAAAAAAAACGGTCGAACACATATTTACTTGTATATTAAGCTGTTTTTTCCCGCCGAATTTCAAACTTCCCGCCTATGTCGTTTGTGAGATACACGCTCCGTTAAGAATCCCTCAACCCCCAATTTTCACCCCTTTCACCTCATAATATACACCACATCGATAAACCTTTAGATATATGTCTGATTATTTTAATGATTTGTTTATATACCGAATATCACATCCCCAAAGAAACAACTCATGAGATATCGTTATTCAATGAAATGCACGTTTTTTCCCTTAACATCTCTTTAAAACCCGAATAAAAGAAAGTCATTCCTTAGTTGACGTTTTGACATATAGCGAACATATTCCCAAAATTTCATTTTTCCAACATTAATAGTTTTCGCTGGGCGTGATGAGTGAGTGAGTCAGACAGGACATTTTCTTTCAATTATTTTTACCAGAATATCACCCCTCCCCATGGGCCCCTTAAATTGGATTGATGAAAAAACGCTTGAACACCTATTAACTTATTTTTTTAGCTGTCTTTTTCCCCTGAGTTTGATGAGTGAGTGAGTTAGTCAGTCAGTTAGGACACTTTCTCTCCTTTATCCCCCCAGAATTTCGCCCCACCCCATTGGCCCCTTAAATTAATTTATGAAAAATCGGTCGAACACCGATTTACTTAATTTTTTAGCTGATTTTTTTTTTTTTTGCTAAGTTTCAAATTTCTCGCCTATGTAGTTTAAGAGATAGGCCTACACGCTCCGTTAGGAATCCATCAACCCCCACTTTTCACCCCTTTCACCTCATAATATACACCACATCCTAAAACCCTGAGACTCGTGTCTTCTTATTTTTAATGATGAGTTTACGTGCCGAGTATCACATCCCCCAATGAAACCAATCGGGAGATATTGCAATTCAATGAAATGCAGGTCTACCCCCTTAACACCCCTTTAGAACCTGAATATCCAAAAATCCTCTCTTAGTGGGCATTTGCGGCCCTTTGGGAAGCTGCATACCAAATTTCATTCCAATCCGTCGGTGGTTTCTGAGATTTCGTGATGAATGAATGAGTGAGTGAGTGGTATTTGACAAATATAGTAGATGATAGTGTCAAGTCTTTGTTATGCTAAACTCGGGTGACAGTGCTGTGTGAGTAGTTGAGTAACTAACGGGATTTCAAGTAAAGATCCTCTTTTTCTATACCAGTAGTGCAGAGCAGAACTGGCATCCAGTCGGCCGTGTCTCGACTTTAGCTATGTTGCCATGGAAACTGTCTGGCTTGCCATTCCTTCATGAGTATATTTTATGATTTGATTAGCCTGTGCTTGAGTGCAAAAGGTCTGAAATCAGAAGAATGAGAAAGACTATCGAAAATTCATGTAGCCAGCGGTTCCTTCTGGATCCTAAACTATATGTATGCAAAATTTGGTTGAGATTGGTGGAACGGTGTAGATTTGTATACGGAACAGACCCACCCACATACATACCCACATACATACAGACTTTCACTTTTATATATAAGATAGGCACAAGTATTGGTAGTGCAAATCTCAAGTTTCAATTTGATTCTACTACCCGATAAAAAAGTTCTTTTACTTTTTCTGACGTAACGTTTTCTCAGCCCAGGATAAACGTACAGCAGGAAACTTGGTCTCATTTTGAAGCTCTTTTTCGAGATTATCGGAAACTACGACCACTGTAAACGTACAGTGTGATGACGAATTTATGAAGAGTAATATTAATGGGAGGTTTTCTGCGTTCAGGCCCGTGCGATTTAAAGCGGGCGAGCCTGTGAATTCGAGTGCAGCGTTGCCGGGCTGTTGTGTAATGGAATGCGAGTCACCTGGCTATGTACATATGCTATTTTCAGTCTTCCTGTTTACTACTTATATGCATTCCCTGACCCGGTCAGTCGACTGGAAGCAGGCTGTGGATTTTCATTTTCATGCCACATCACATCCAAATGCCTCGGAGACCACCATTGTCTGAGGGCGAACTTGCGCTAACATATTACAAAATGGTAGAAGTATGGAAGCAATGAATGTTTTATGCCGAGAAGCCTTACTTACCGTTGCTCCTGAACTCTGGAAACAATGTATTAAACACGCTAAAATAATTGAAGACCACTACTGGGAGATAGATGGCCTGTCTGAAAATGCCCCTCATTTCGAGCAGGTCATAATTAACATGAATGCCAGCAGTTCTGATTAATCGGAACAGAGATATTCTTCAGACGAAGAATACTGGCTGAATTAAATATTGTAAAGATATTATGTAAATAATGTAGATAGCCCATGTAAAAATTGTGTAGTCTGACATTTCCAAATTAGGAAGACAACCCACTTTTAAACCTGCCATTCAAGGTCTAAAGCCCTTATGTGAAAAAGGTGATGGAAAATGAAATTTGTACGAGGAAAGAAAATAAAAGGTTGAAATGAAACTTAAAGCAGTGTTCGTTCGTTGCGAGCCGCGAGGACTGCAACTTAACGCGGCAACACTGCACCGGATTTCACAAGCCCGCTCGCTTTTAATCGCAAGGACCGGAACGCACAAAACCTCCCATTAATATTACTCTTCATAAATTCGTCATCACACTGTACGTTTACAGTGGTCGTAGTTTCCGATAATCACGAATGAGAGCTTCAAAATGAGACCAAGTTTCCTGCTGTACGTTTATCCTGGGCTGAGAAAACGTTGCGTCAGAAAAAGTATAAGAAGGATTCTTTAGGCACATCATGAGAATGCCAGATTCACGTCTTCTAAAACATCTAGTACAGTACAATCTTGCTTCAAAAAACACAACAATTGGATGCCGATGGTTGAATGAAATCAGAGAGGACTAACAACAGAAGATGCTACAAATAAGAAAAGTTTAACTACAAGACTTTCAAGTATGACTTTTCATTTTCCACTCATAAAAAAGAAAATTCCAACAAGAATATTTTCCACCCAAGAAAGGGCAAGACAATCAATACAACGAAGAAGTACTGGGAAGACCGCAAGGCTCGTACAGTTCCTACAAGTCGACGAAAGTTAAAGTGATCCTATGTGGCCTCAAAAGTCAAAGAGGAAGAAGAACTTACAATCCTTGAACCCACTATATAAAGGTATACGTGTAACATGCCATAAGGGACTTGGCCAAAACAGTTGCCAAGAGTGTGCTTATTCATTTTTTCAGAGAATGTGCATATGTATATGTACCTCTGGTATTGTTCTATACTATTTAGTTTATATAACCCAAATGGTCTTTCTTCTTTTCAGCTTGTCGTTCTCCTACATGACTTCTGCTTATTTATTTATTATTCTTCCATCTTCTTTTCCTGTGTTTTTCCATGACTTTAAATTATTACACAATCCTCTTCAAAACAGAAGGTCATTTTGAACAATCCTCTGTTAGGCACAGTTTCGAGCAACAAAGGAAATGGTTTCTGCCTGCTCTCCTGATGAGACTAGGATGATCAAAATATGCTTAACGCAACAGTTATGACTGCTATTAGGGGAGCTATTCACTAAAGTCACTTCTATGATTCTAAAAAAAAATGGAAGAGAATTCATAAAGAGCTCTGATGTTGCCTACCGATTACAGCCCTATTAAGAGAAAGTACCACCAACTGGGTGAGAGTAACCTTAGTGGACCTTACTGCACAACAGTTCCATATATGGAATTACACAATGCATCAATGCACTATCATTTCCATCCTCCATATCTCAGCTAATTATGGATGAATTGCTGCGACACATTTTTTGGTGTGATCTGTATATGGTACATACCCATGTCACAGCACCTGAAAAAAGAACTACGGTATTTATTTTAATGTTGCAAAACTTAGAAATGACTATCCCATCAACAAAAAAAAACAGTCTTCCTTCCCCAAACTAATCTAGGGAGGTGTAGCTACTATTACAGTGATACATTTAGGCAATAAGCCCTAAACTACTGTAGAATGGCGGCTTCAGTGGCGTAGTTGGTGACATGCTGAGCTTCTATGCCCAAGGTTGTGGGTTCATACCCGGCCAAATTCGTTGGATTATTTAAGAGCATTGAAAATCCCTCGGTATGCCTTCCTTCGGAGGGGAAGTACTGTAAAGCTGGCAGTCCCATGTCATAGATTTATGGCATGATAAAGAACCTTCCACTTATTACACTTGTGTGAAGCTAAATTATAGGTTAAATTTGACTAACGCTCTTAGGTTCCAATGTTCGTCACCAGGAGCTGACTGCGGTGGAATCTAGTAACCAAGTTCAGAACTAGTTGATCGTTGATGGTGGCGTTTGGCAGAAAAATGGAACTACTTGAAAATCGAATGTCTGAAGTCCTTACTTGATATTAAAAAGACAGATAACACTTATACAATCATCACAATTAACACCAGTTATCAGACAGATTCTACACACACACACAAAGTACACGGGGCTACATGACCGCGTTGTCGCACCCCTAAACTGAGGAACCAACCAACTACTGTAGAGTTGGTTCTTAAATTTAGGGGCTGCGACAACGCGGTCATGTAGCCCTGTGTACTTTGGGTGTGGGTAGAATCTGTCTGATAACCGGTGTTAATTGTGATGACTGTATTAGTGTGTGTATCTGTTATTAATTCAAGTAAGGACTGTAGACGATCAATTTTCAAGTAGTTCCTACTTTTGCCGCCAAACGCCACCGTCAACGACTACTAGTTCAGAACTTAGTAACCAGCCGTCACCGCAGTCGGCTCTTGGCAACGAACGTAGGAACCTAAGAGCGTTGTTTACATTCTTAACCTATACAATTTAGCTTCATACAGGTGTAATTAGTGGAAGGTTCTTTAACATGCCATAAATCTATGACATGGGACCGCCGGCTTTACTTCCCCTCCGAAGGAAGGCATACTGAGGGATTTTTAACGCTCTTAAAAATCCGACGACTTCGGCCGGATTTGAACCCGCGATCTTGGGCATAGAAGCTCAGCATGCTACCGACTGCGCCACCGAAGCCGCCACTGTAGAGTTGTAAACTAATACAGTATGTGGAAACGGTACTCTGTTGTGATGATGGCATATATTATCATTTTTTTTTAATTTTGTCCATCCTTGTCTTCCTATTGTTTGTCTACTATTATTAATGTGTTGAAAGATCTGGGTATGTAGCTTCTATTGTTCATCATGATAAAGTGTCAAATCATTCTCTTAAAAGAAAATAACTCTTCAAAAAATCCTAGTTGATGATTTCAATAATTTATTGATAGAACTAAAGGAAATGTAAATTAATGCCAACAACACGACATACTGCCCAAAATTTTAAAAATATGATTAAGGAATACCTCTACATGCCAAACTCACTTTGAAATGGAATTGAGCTCCATCAGAATTGTCACAACCACAATGACCTTTGACAAAATTGGGTTTAGGGGCACAATCAGTAACCACAGACACCAACTTTTCTCATCCTTAAATTTCCTAACATCATCATCTTCTTGAACCAACTCCAGTTTCCCGAGTGCGGCTAATGAGCGTTCTCCATTTATTTCTCTCCAAGAATGTTTCCTCCTCCATAATTTGCTGTAAATCCAGACCTCTCCCTGCAAGATCATTTCTAACCTGGTCGATTCATCTCTTTCTCGGTCGACCTCTTGGTCTCTTGCCCTTCAGTTCTTTCTCGAACCACACTCTAGCTGTTCTTTGTGTGTCCATTCTTTTGAGATGACCTAACCATTTCAGCCAAGCTTCAACACAGATTCATTAAGAGATTGTTCTACTTGAACGAGATGGTGTATCTTATCATTTTTTACTTTGTCCATCCTTGTCTTCATAACCTAACAGGAAAAGGAGGGGGTACCTTTTTTGTACATAAAAGCATGTTATTTTGTGATAAATATCTCATGTAATATTTCTTTCAGATTAGGGTGTTTAAATACTATGTTTTCCCGCCTAATGTAATTAGGCACAATATGTGCTGATTGACTGGAAAGCAGGTGCGGATTCAAGGGGGGGTCACGGGGGTCATGACCCCCCCCCCCCCAAATGGAGACCAATTTTGTTTCGCAAACTCAAAAATCGAAAACACAATAACCAGACAAATAAAACTTAACGAATTTTAACTGAAAAACAGTTTTTTTTTTCATTTTATTCAATACTGAAAATATCTTTATTGTAATTATTATGTTCTGTTACAACTGTACATATTTACAACTTCATATCTGTTATATAAAAACTATTATTTATATAACGAAATCAACTCGTCTATTTTGTTTAGCAAACCTTGTGATTACCGAATCGATGTCTATAGTGATGTCACGATGAATGTGCAGCAATGCACGGATAGGAATTTGGGGCTTTTTTCGCACCAAAACATTTTGCCGACGTCCAAACTGCAAGCTTGGTTGGCAATTTAAGCTGTGACTTTCTCCCTTTGTCGGTACCAACTCGACTTGCCGAAACTGTAACTTTTCTCGAAGCTCGAGGTAAAAGTCGCAAAACTCGCCGTTGCAATTTGTACGAATTTTTTTGGTGCGCTAAACGCATCAAATTTATATCCATGTAGCTTGCAAAAAAATTGGTCTGGTTTTGTACATTTGGGTGTTTTGTGATTGCGTTGTTAGCGATACCATTTTTAGCCTATTTTCAATTTTGAAAAAATAGGCTTATGAGATCACCTTTTGTCCGTGTGTGTGTGCGCGTGTGTGTGCGTGTGTGTGTGAGAGGTGTGTGTGTGTCCCCTAATAACTTCTAAACGGCAGGAGCGATTTCAATGAAACTCGGTAAGTTCATAGCACTATTCCGGACGACCCCGACCGTGCCCTTCAAATTTTGTTACATCTTACCAATCCAACATGGCGGCTGTGCGAAGTATTTCACCAGCATTCAATATCTCCGAAACTATTCCCGATATCACCCTGGAATTTTTTACGATGATGAAGGGAACTACTAGAAGTTCACCTATGTGACTTTTGAAAAACTGGTAACAACAAAACCAACACGGCGGCCACGCGAATTCGCGACATTTAAATAGACGTTTCTCGCGATTTAACCAACCAAACGCAATAAAACTTGGTACAGTATATGTTTATACACATTGTAATGCACCAACATCTAACTTGGTTCAATTGTTTACATAACCACAAGATGGCGGATGTGCGAAATATTTCACCGCCATTCTATTTAAACTATTAGCGGTATCACCCTGAAATTTTGTACGGAGATAAAGGGCACTACTGGAAGTTCATCTATAAGACTTTCAAAAACCGGTTAACTACAAAACGAACATGGCGGCCAAGCAAATTTGAAAATTTTAAATAGACCTTTCTCGCGATTTAATGTTCCAAATGCAATGAAATCTGGTGCAGGAAATGTTTATACACATTGTAATGCACTGGTATCTAATTTAGTTCAATTGTTTACATAACCTCAAGATGGCAGCTTTGCGAAATTTAAAATTAAGTTTTTATTTCTTGTGTTGTAATCAAACGATCGAAGTGAAAGTTTGAATAATGAACCTACGGAATAATTTTCCTTTAATGGTATATGACTCTATGGCCTATACATTTAACAATCCAACATGGCGACCATCCGAAATATTTATACGGCTCTGAATATCTACGAATCTATTACAGCAATCAAACTGAATTTTTTTATGTTCATAGGGGCTATGAACTTAAGTACACCTATAGGACTTTCAAAAACCTGGCGATCACAAATCCAACATGGTGGCGACGCGAAGTATAAATATTCACATGGACGTTTCTCGCAATTTAACCATCCGAGTGGCGTGAAACTCGGTACAGTAAATCCTTATACGAATGTTAATCCACTGGCATCTATTTTATTTCAATTGTTTCCATAACCACAAGATGGCAGCTGTGCGAAATTTTGAAATCTTGTTTTTACTTCTTGTGTCCTAATCATGCGATTGAAGTTTGAATGCTACACGTACACAATAATCTTCATGTAACAGTGCATAACTCTAGGACCTACATATATAAAATCCAACATGGCGACCATCCGAAATATTTAGTCGGTTCTTAATATCTACGAATCTGTTACAGCAATCAAACTGAATTTTTGTATGTAGATAGAGGCAATTAACATAAGTAGGATATATGAAAATAGGCTGTATAGTTCTTCACGGAACTTCTTGTTCTTAACCATTTAAATATGTGACCCCCCCCCCCCAAGCCAAACGCTAGATCCGCGCCTGCTGGAAAGCTTTCTATAATAGTGGGAACCTAGTCAGGTAATAGTGTGGAATGTTTAAAAAATGTTTTTACAGCTTTTGTACAATTTAGCCTACATTTTGTACAATATTAGCGGCATTCATTTTCTTTCCTTCAGGGAGCTTCAATACTCATTTGGGTGGTGTAAACTACCGGTATTTCCATTAGTGATCTTGTTTTCCTCTACCTAAAGTTAAATCTGGACCTAAAAAATCCCTCAGTATGCCTTCCTTTGGAGGGGAAGTAAAGCCGGTGGTCCCATGTCATAGATTTATGGCATGTTAAAGAACCTTCCACTAATTACACCTGTGTGAAGCTAAATTATATAGGTTCCTACGTTCGTCGTCAGGAGCCGACTGCGGTGGCATCTGGTAACTAAGTTCTGAACTAGTTGGTCGTTGATGGTGGCGTTTGGTGGCAAAAGTTGGAACTACTTGAAAAAATTCAATGTCTGCAGTGCTTACTTGAATTAAAACAGATACACATACTAATACAGCCATCACAATTAACACCAGTTATCAGACAGATTCTATACACACCCAAAGTACACGGGGCTATATGACCGCGTTGTCGCAGCCCCTAAACTAAGGAACCAACCAAAGTTAAATCTCTCATTCAATTCCCTAAAGGCCTATGCACCACTGCACGCAGTCTCATGCCAGTATAGCTATGATAGGCCTATACATGACAATAATTTGTATACGTTTTATTCAAGATTAAATTCTGGGTCCAACTACTGTATATTGTATTTTTTAATATGTTCTTCTTTCTAATGTATTTTGCCCAAATTACCAACATAATTCCCCCATTGACTTGGAAATATCATCAGGGCAATCCTAAAGGCCTAATAGCTCAACAATAAATTTCAATTTTCATCATTCCACATATTTTCCTAACTCTTGCTCCACAGTTTAATAAAACAATCTGTCCGCCACAGAGTACGTGGCTTCAGAAAAATATTAATTGCTATCATGGTCACATCTGGTTGCAGAAAGAAATTGCAATACCATATTCATAAGAACATTGATAATGTCTCCATGAAGTTTCATTGTGAAAATCGAGGGCAACACCTTTCGAAAATCAACTCAAAATTGCTACTTGACATTGTGCACCTGAGTTTATCAAGCCCCCACTCTATAATATGATACATTAATTTTAGGAAATGTTATAGTCTATAGTCTATATTGTATATCAATACTACAATTTACGGAGAATTGTTGCACTAACTTCCTCGCTGAGCCCTCACGTAAGATGAACTGAGAGCTTTCGTCGGTAGCTTGTGTTCTCTTATCGGAGAAGTACAACTTCAGGCAGAATGATCCGTCAACACTTGAATATTATGCCTGAGTGTTTTATAAACACGACCATTAAGAACTACACATCCAATACCAGGGTGGAATATGTAATTTTGGTCAGTTGGATGCTTGAAATTATGCACTGTACAGAGGAACCTTTACTCCGCGGGTATTTCCATGCCTAGCTATCCCATTTTATATCTATGTCCCGTCTGTGAGTTACAAGCAAAATAAACATTTGTCTTATTTTTTAATGGATAATCATCATTATTATTCTTTTATTTAAGCCGTTTAGACCCATAGGATCACATAAAAATATTATGATCTGCTGTTTTTCTTGGTCTTTCAAAACTCCTCCATCGTTTCGCTGTGACAAACTCGACGTTTCTCCGTCCATCCTTTCTCCTCGGTCGATCTTCAGGTGTAACTTCCCAACTGTGGATCTTATGTCTAAATGTAATTCTATCTTCGATGTCTGTTGGTGTGATATTGGCACTTCTGAGATAAATTTGGACCTGTTGTCACTTTAAGTTTTCTTAAGTATGTCAAAATTCACTTTGTTAATAGGTCGTCATTCAGTAGCCGCAAAATCTCAGTCGCCGTTGGCAGAAATCTGTCTCGATGTTGGAGTATCTCTCTGTGATTGTGTGCAATTGTAGATGATATCCCGTCATCTATGAGTTTAGGACCCAAGACTTAACGGATGATTTTTCTCTCCGCCTTCTTGATGATTTCGAGATCCCCTTTGTAGTTGAGGTTTAAGGCCTTGCTGGCGTAGAGTGTCTTGGGCTTAATGATATTATTATTATTATTATTATTATTATTATTATTATTATTATTATTATTATTATTGTTAACATGTAAATGCGTATTGTACTGCAAGTGATCATACACACTCCAGAGTTTCAATTTTTGTACAGATCTATCATCATTTGCCAACGTTAAAAACGTATAATTTGCTGTTCAATACTTTAGCCACCATAACTGCAGGTTGACCATAGGTATTAACCTCCAGTATGAACTGAAACCTACTTCATGTAAACAGACATCATACTGAACTTGGGATCGTATTAAAATCCATATGAGTTTGGTACTTAAAAGTAGTAATTGTATTCTTGTAGACTATGGTGATTGGATTTCCTTATTATTAATCAGCATTTGTCCTGCCTAGCGGCAAGGTCCACTGTCTCCATACAAATCTTTGTGTCTGGCCGTGTATAGTTACACATTAAGTTAACGCATCTGAGGTCATGGTTTCTTGTGAGTTTGATGATCTTGAGAATCCTTCTGTCCAAATACGCTCAAAGACTTTCATGGCATGACATAGCAGACGGATTGGGTGATAATTACCACACGCTCCATTGCCACTCAGTTGGCATACGCCCTTCTTTAATGATCTGATAAAAGAGCTGTGCTAACCATCCTACTGCATCCCAGCAGTGGGAGTACCATAACTCTGCTGGAAGGTCGTCTGGGCCGGTGGCTTTACCTGCAGTGCAGCTCTGACTTCTTCAGCTTAAATTTCACTCTCAGGCCCTTTGACAATGGAGGTACAGTAGATACTATTGGAGGGAGGAATTCTTCCATTGAAATGCTTCCATCAGCATTCTCCTTTTTTTTGTGTAATTGTGACCACTTACATCATTTACACCTTAAAATCTATGTACACACATCAAAAAAAGTTTTGCATCACCTCGGTTCCCAGATCTCCGGCATATAGACGTTGACTGTGTATATTGTATCAAAGATACAGTCCCTTTGATTGTTCATAGATGTCACTAAAACAGCTCAAAGATGTAAACAACCATGCATGAGCAGGGCCTATTAGACGGAGGGGGTACGACAGCCGATCAGTTCCAGTCATTCCACCAGGACGAAGGTACGCTGCTCATGTTGTCTGTAGTTCTACCATGCCTAGAAGGTCAATACCGCAGTTCGATCGCGTCCGCATTGTTACTTTGTGTCAAGAAGGGCTCTCAACAAGGGAAGTTTCCAGGCGTCTCAGAGTGAACCAAAGCGATGTTGTTCGGACATGGAGGAGGTACAGAGATACAGGAACTGTCGATGACAGGCCTCGCTCAGGCCGCCCAAGGGCTACTACTGTAGTGGATGACCGCTACTTACGGATTGCCGCTCGGAGGAACCCTGACAGCAATGCCACCATGTTGAATAATGCGTTTCGTTCAGCCACAGGACGTCGTGTTTCAACTCAAACTGTGCGCAATAGGCTGCATGATGCGCAACTTCACTCCCGACGTCCATGGCGAGGTCCAGCTTTGCAACCCCGACACCATGCAGCGCGGTACAGATGGGCCCAACAACATGCTGAATGGACCCCACAGAATTGGCATCACGTTCTCTTCACCGATGAGTGTCGCATATGCCTTCAACCAGACAATCGTCGGAGACGTGTTTGGAGGCACCCTGGTCAGGCTGAACGTCTTAGACACACTGTCCAGCGAGTGCAGCAAGGTGGTGGTTCCCTGATGTTTTGGGGTGGCATTATGTGGGACCGACGTACGCCACTGGTGGTCATGGAAGGCTCCGAAACGGCTTTACGATACCTGAATGACATCCTCCGACCCATAGTGCACCCATATCGGCAGAATATTGGAGAGGCATTTGTCTTCATGGACGACAATTCTCGACCTCACCGTGCACATCTTGTGAATGCGTTCCTTCAAGATAACGACATCGCTCGACTACAGTGGCCAGCATGTTCGCCAGACATGAACCCTATCGAACATGCCTGGGATATGTTGAAAAGGGCTGTTTATGGACGTCATGACCCACCAACCACTCTGAGAGATTTACGCCGAATTGTCGTTGAGGAGTGGGACAATTTGGACCAACAGTGTCTTGATGAACTTGTGGATAGTATGCCACGACGAATACAGGCATGCATCAATGCAAGAGGACGTGCTACTGGGTATTAGAGGTAGTGGTGTGTACTGCAATCTGGACCACAAATGCTGAAAGTCTAGCTGTATGATGGTACAACATGCAATGTGTGGGTCTCATGAGCAATAAAACGAGCTGAAATGTTGTTTGTGTTGATCTCTATTCCCTTTGTATTTAAAGGTTCCGGAACTCTTGGAACCGAGGTGATGCAAAACTTTTTTTGATGTGTGTATATCTTCAGATTTTTGGTGTATGGATTTAAAGAGTCAGTGTATGTCTCGCTCACCTTCCCGTGTCTCAAGTTTTGCTTACAGATAGTAAAAGTGTACAGATGTTGATGCAGCTATGATCTTCTTAGCTTTAAAGTTATCTTTGAAGCCATTTTTCAGTGTTGTCTTATTAGTTTTTCTTAGCTTTGCCCCCGGCAGTTTTGTAGACATTCCAATGAACTGGTGCTTTGTCAGCAAGAAACTTCCGATATACCGGTAAGTGTTTCTTTCCATGCAAGGCCTGTTTGGCATCGTCATTCCAGAGCCAAGTGTCTCTCTCTCGATCTGCCGGCGTCCTGGTTTAGTTGCTCCAAGAATAGCGTATGGAACTGAATGTGCAAATCCTTTAATTCTTGTCCAGCTGTCTTCTACTAAATGAAATGCAGCCAAAATATCTGTACTGAGACTCCAATTCCAAAGATCCTGGGTTTGATTCCTGGCTCTGCCAGACTCAACCATCCTAGAAATAGTTTTCTGTGGTTTCCCCACTTCTGCTCCAGATAAATACTGGGATGGTACCTAACTTAAGGCCATGGCTATCTCCTTCCCATTCTTAGTCTCAGTTACCAATACATACACTATTACAAACACTGCAATAACACTGGTTATCATACAATTTCTATGCACCTCCGACATACCCAAGTACATGGCGCAGATGATCACTATGTAAAATCCCTTAAACAAAACAACAGCATTCTCAGGGAGACTGTCATGCAGGAATAATTCGACCTCTTTCATGGTAGCTATAAGTTTCAGCAATAAAGAAAGTAGCCTGCACGTAAATTGTCAGTCGTTATCTTCACAGCTGTTTGATCATTGTATATGAATTACATGACTTGTGCTGATCTTTCCATATCATAAATTTGGTTTGCTTATTATGAACAACCCGCTGAATGGATGTCTAGTATAACTTTCCAATTTGTAAACAGAAGGGTAGTCCAGTTGAATGATCTAATTATCGCCCAGTACGCCTCCTGTCTCACACAATGAAGATTTTTGAGCATATTATTAATCGGAGAATCAGAAAACTTGTCCACCTCACCATCAACCATTTCGGTTTTGTTCAAAACTGTGGTACAATAGATGCTATCCATGCTGCTCGCTTGCTCATCGAAAAACTTCGTGAAAAATCAAGACCCCTCAACATTGCTTTCCTTGACCTAGAAAAGGCATTTGATCGTGTTCCACATGAGTTGATTTGGCATGCTCTCCAAGATCATGGTGTCCCTGAAGTGTTGATAGATTGGGTCAGATTACTATATGACAACCCAAAGAGCCAAGTATAATCAGTGGCTGGATTATATAGTGATTTCCCAGTTTCTGTTGGCATCCATGAGGGATCTGTACTTTCACCTCTCCTCTTCATTACAGTTATAGATACTGTTACAAGGGATCTACATAAATCTGTACCTTGGACAGGCGCGGCTGGTGATTAAAGGCTCTTAGGCGGAGCCTCTCTTGAAAGATTCCATAAATATACATATTTAATTGAGGAATTTATAATTTATATTGATTGGAAACATTTATACATTTCACTCAATCCATTCAGTCACGAGTCAATATATTTGAAACTGTAGATAAAGAATGTTTTTCAGATGGATAGTAGCGCTGTTAGGCTGCGCCTTAGATGTCCTATTCCTTCCTATGTAACAGGGTTGGGGGGCGTGGTTATGAAAGCTCTATTCGTTTCAATTGTATTGCTGAAGGCTCAAGCGACTACAGCCTAAGCGAGGCTTGCCAACCACGACAGGATGTTCTTATTCTGTGGAATGCATTCAAAGTTGTTCAAGGAGTCTCAAACCACTCTCATGAAAGTTTATACTTTCCCTCTTTCACTCTCCGAAGGATTAATAATAATTGACAAGGTACCAGAAACAGTTAGATGACTATTAAGTGATATTCATTATTGAGAACTCAAATGGTATCCCATAAAGTATAATAACTAAAATATTTCCGCCAGGTAGCACCATGAGGTGGCAAGGGGTAGCAGAACCATCTACCGAGACTTAAGGGAAGTATTCTGTTTAAAATCTGCCGCCATGCGCCATATGTCCTCCTTGGTTCATGCTGTGTATTTGTAAACAAGTGTTCGCGCGTTAAAATCCTTGGTGTACCGTAACTTAATTAGTTCATTAATTAAATGTTGTTTGTCAGTGGCAAGACTTAATTTGCGTGTTATGGGCTACTGTTTGGGCTGCCAGATTTCAAGAATGGAAAAACGGAACACATGTCCCAAAACATTGCATTTTTAAAATCAAGGTCGTCAAACGTTGTAATAAATAATACACATATGTATTAAATAAGCATTACATAATCAAATACACAACATTAAAACTAGATATTGCTGACATATCATATAGGCCTATGACACCAGCAACTTATAAATGCTTTTCATTTGAACGACACTTGGCAAGGATTTTTCATTTGTAGCTAATTAATTACCTTTCTGATAAAATTCAGTACAATTTCCGACATAATTGTAATATGTGAACAATTCTTGTTTTATTATTATTATTATTAATCTTGATTGGTCACATTGGACCACTTGAGTCGTTCCACAATCACTTCTTCTTTGAAGGTAGTACTGCTTGGTTCTTGCGCTCTTTCCAGTACTTTTTCATTCTTTCAGATCGGGATTTTCTCAACTCATCTGAAATCTCCATAGGCTTTCTGTGTGTCATTTCTGCAGAAAATTTGTGAGTTTTAAGTATGGTGTTAATTATATTTTTCTCCTCGGCATCTGTTATCTTGAGTCCAACTGCTTTGAGATCTTGTTGGATTTCTTGGATCCATTTACCTCCAGTTTTCTTTCCTAGATTTCTCATCACCAGTTGGCGTACAATTCTGTTTTCTGGAAGCCGTAAGATGTGAAAAAAATATGAAATTCTTTTCTTCTTCATTGTGCTGGTGATTGGATCAATCTCACGATAGACAGTTTCATTTGGGAGAATCCTCCAGACTCCCTCAACCTGATACTTTTTATTTATGCACGTTCTAATGATTCTTCTTTCCGTTTTGAGGAGCTGATCAGTTCTTTGTTCATTTTTAATTTGGAACAGTGTTTCACAAGCATAAGTGGCTTCAGGGAGAGTTACAGTTTTATAATGTTGGATCTTAGTAGCTATTGATAGGCATTTTTTATTATATGTTGACCAGGTTAGAGATTGTGCCTTTTTCATTTTATTTGTTCTATTTATCCAAGTTACTTTTTCGTTTAAGTTATGTGTTATAATTTCTCCAAGATACTTAAATTGAGGAACTAGGTTAATTTTATGATCATTTATATAGACTTCATTTATATCTAAGGGTTTCATAGGCATGATCTCAGTTTTTTCAAAGGATATCTGTAATCCTATCCCTTGAGCAATTTCTTGGAGACTAGTGATCTGAGTACAAACCTCTTCCTTGTCTAGTGCTAAAAGAGCCAAGTCATCTGCAAATCCTAAGCAGTTTATTTTTATTGATGGTTTTGTTCCAATTTTGATCTTAGGAAGGTTTTCCTTTTGCCAAACCTTCATGATATAATCAAGAGTTTTATCAAACTAATGGAGCTTCTGTTTGTATAATCTCTCCATTTGATATTCATGACAGGAAAACTCTCTCCATAAAAGCATTGGAGGGGAAAATGCTGAGTATTAACTTCACAAGGACTATGATACTCCTTAATTTTGTTGCCCCTAATAAATCTATAACATGTTATAGCCGTGTATGTGGGTGTCGTATAATGCGTTATACCAGCATTTTGCCACTAATATAAGTGCTGAGCCTTCCCCAGCTCCAACACCACCAGCCGCGGCTGACCTTGGACCTTGCTATATGCTGACGATGTGCTTCTGGCTTCTGAGGATAAGACTGATCTACAATTACAAGTTCAGGCATGGGCCAACCGCCTCGCAGAATTTGGATTACGGCTCAACATTAAGAAAACTGTGTATTTGACAACAGATCTAAATGATCCGACTACGGTACGATTCAAATTAATAGTGTTGACCTTCCAAAGATATTGTCGTTTAAATATCTTGGCTCGACTATTAAGCAGATGGAACCCTCAGACCTGAAATATCACATCGCGTGAGCAGTGCCAGGCTCAAGTGGCGCTCTTTGTCCGGTGTCTTATGTGATAAGAAGATTCCAGACCGGCTTAAGTCTAAAGTTTATCGTTCTGTGGTCCATCCCGTTGCTCTGTATGGGGCAAAATGCTGGCCCTCTACTAAGGAGTTGGAAAAGTAACATGGTGTGATGGAGACAAAGATGCTCAGGTGGGCATCTGGCTTGACACTCCATAATCATGTCAGCAATAATGACATTCGCAAGCGATATGGAGGAGCACCAATTGCTAAAAAGATGAGGGAAAGCCGTCTCCGCTGGTATGGCCATGTCTTACGGGCTGCTGAAACAACAGTTGCACACACTGGATTGGCATCGCGGATAGATGGGAAGAGACCAATAGGACGACCGAGACAGCGTTGGCTTGACACTCTACATGATGATTTAGAAATTGCCCGACTTCATCCTGACATGGCACACAATCGTGTAATATGGCGACAGAGAACCAAAAAACAGACCCTGCTAATTTGTGGGATAAATGCTAAAGAAGAAGTAGAACAACTAGCAACCTGTCCCGGCTTTGCTTGATATCTTTGACGGTTTACCCAGCGTAAGCTTAAAAGGAGCATGGACGGCAGGTCCCAGACAAATTCAGAAAAGCTGAAGTGAACAGCGAAACTCCAAACACATATACTCTTCTCTGAAGTCTTAACTCGACACGACTCGACAATTTGATGCTGACTGAACCTGGATTGATAGGCTTGCTCGTTTGAAAACTCGCTCTGAAGCTAGTAATTTAAATTTCCACTGAATGGGGTTGTTGGAAGAAATGAACACGTAAAAGCACTTATAGTGGGCGACGTATTAAAGTGTAAGATATGCTGTCGCGAACTTTTTTGTAGAACTTTTCATGCTGAACAATTCTTACACTCTTAGTAGGTAGATATTTTAATGGTTTACCCAGTGAAAGCTTAAAAGGGACATGGATGGCAGGTTTTTCTTCGATTTGATTAACTGAAATCGTTACTGTTTGGCTTCCTTTGGTCGTAAATGAATGTTTTTCTACAGAATGGTGAAAAGCGCATCCAAATCCACCCAGAGGTTCTTGAGATTACCCGTTACATCCAGGAATTGGGGACTTTGTTTTATACTATGTAGAGATTATTCATCCCTACCTTGGTGTCTATGTGAATTATTCTGAATGATACCGTATCACTGAATAATGAATCATTTATAACACCATCCTTTGAGTTTTTCTTTTGTTTGTTTTTTCAAACTAGTCAAGCATTAAGTGTAACTAACAACACCTAAATGTAAAAGAAATTAGACTGTGTACTGTATCTATAATTTGATCATATTGTGAGACCTAGAGGAATAGGTCAAGTTTGCACTACATGTTTCACGAAACCACTTTCTTCTGTGTACTGACTCTTTGAGTGCATTGCACGCAATTGCTTCACGTCTTCCGCAACACATGACCTTTTGGCCGGGTTGTGTAATGCTGACACTAGAATCACCTCAGTATGGCTACCAAGCCACATGGGTTGGTTGGTTCCTCAGTTTAGGGGCTGCGACAATGCGGTCATGTAGCCCCGTGTACTTTGGGTGTGTGTAGAATCTGTCTGATAACCGGTGTTAATTGTGATGACTGTATTAGTGTGTGTTATCTGTTTTCAATTCAAGTAAGGACTGTAGACATTGCATTTTTTCAAGTTTTCCTACTCTTGCTGCCAAACGCCACCGTCAACGACTACTAGTTCAGAACTGGTTACCAGATGCCATCGCAGTCGGCTCCTGGCGACGAACGTGGGAACCTAAGAGCGTTTGTCAAATGTTTAACCTAACCTACAATTTAGCTTCAAACAGGTGTAATTAGTGGAAGGTTCTTGAACATGCCATAAATATATGACATGGAACCGCCGGCTTTACTTCCCCTCCGAAGGAAGGTATACTGAGGGATTTTTAAAACTCTTAAAAAATCTGACGGCTTCGGCCGGGTTTAAACCCGCGATCTTGGGCATAGAAGCCCAGCATGCTACCAACTATGCCACCGAAGCCACAAAGCAACATGGGATTGCAGGAAATGGGTTAACGGATCAAGCTGCATAAGAGATGGTATCACTACCTCCTCGACTAATGGAGGTATCAACTAGACATATTCGCTCTCGGTTATTCCGACAAGTACTGGCCGAAGGCCCAGTAAACTGAGAGTGATAAGAGGAACTACTTACGTGTGGCAGAGCTCTTTCTGGTCATGGAGGGATTCCGTCATTTTTTGCAGACAAAGCATAGGTCATGCATGATCCACTCACTTGATGTACTTGATGTACCTTGTACTTTGTACCTATGGAGCCATATTCACCATGGTCCACATTTTAACCGATTGTGTGGATCTTGCTGATTTTCGAAGAAACCTTGGTCTGCAGAATACACTCAATCTTATATTAGCCAATGATGTGGTGGTTGCTGATCGCATCATCAGCTTTAACAGTAAGGTGGATTAGGGCTAGAAATCTAAATTTTCAAATGTAATTTCACTCAAAGAATTTCCTTTTTATGTTCTGATTTTTGTATTTTGTATAGTTTTGTTTGATAGTATTAAAGAACGGATTTTTATGTAAATATTATTTTGGCTTATAGATAAAAGCTGTAACTACGATAGAAATTCCGAACTCACATATGAAAGCATTGATATTATTGCAGCATATAACCCCAATAGAAGCAATGGCATACCCTTCTTAAATTCATTTGATAGTTTTCTTAGCCAGATAAACAATAAATTATGCATCTCCCTCGGAGATACAACATTGATATCCTAGCTGATGATCAATTAAGAAGGAAATATCTAAATTTAATAGCATGCTATGGTTTTAAACAGTGCAACACTAAATATGCTTCACGACTTTGGGACACTGCAGCTACCTTAATAGATCACGTGTCACTAAACAATTCAGAATTAAGTTATAAAATATCAAAATAATGTCAGCAATGATATTAGTGATCACAGTATATTAATTCTTGATATTTCCAAGACCAATTATAGCACGTACACTCCGTCACATAAGTCGACAAAATCAACAACACACGAGGACTCTTGGGATAGGCAACACACTCCTGAAACTAATATATCTATAAACGCAGATTCCCATAATGATGCAGATAGTACTGTTAACTCGCTATATAACTCTTTCATCAAACAATTGAATCTAAGGCACAGGCATAGCCAAAGAAACATAACAAACAATACTAACAATACAAGACAGACTACTAACTTACCATGGGTCACAGCTGAACTCCTTACACTTATAAAACAACGAGACACTCTGCATGCAAAGCTCAAAAATCCCCTTCACAGAAATAATAATGATATGAACCAAGAATACTGTAGATGCCGGAATAATGTAACAAACTTAAAAAGAAGACTAAAGTCAAATTACTACTCAGAAATATTCAGAACATATGGAAACAATCCTAATAAAACTTGGGAGACTATCAAATAAATCATACACAACAAAAAACCAACAGTTGAGACATGCACTTCACTTGAAATAGACAACAAAATTATCACAGACAATCAAGAGCTATGTGAATCATTTAACTTGTTCTTCACAAACATTGCTGGAAGTCTAGCAAAAGATATTCCTGAACAGAAGGAAATCCCCAGTAACGACCACAATCAGTCAAATTCTCTCTACTTATATCCAACTGATGAAGCAGAGGTCAAGTCCATCATCGCAAATTTAAAGAATAAAAAGAGCTGTGGTTTAGATAGGATCAAGACAAATTTCATTAAAAACAATATGCAATCATTTATTAAAATCTTGGTTGAAATGATTAATGAGTCCTTAGTTACTGGCAATATACCAGATGACTTAAAAGTGGCCAAAGTAGTTCCTATATTTAAGGGTGGTGACAAAAAAAATCCAAATAATTATAGACCTGTTTCTATTTTATCGGTATTTTCAAAAATTCTGGAAGAAGTGGTAAAAACAAGATTGCTTTCATTTCTGAACAAGAATACATTCTTTCATAATATGCAATATGGATTCAGGGAAAATTCTAGTACTGAGGCAACAACATTGACCTATAATATGGCAGTTGGGTTATTTATTGATCTCACAAAAGCCTCTGATACAGTAGATCATAAAATACTGTTATCAAAATTAGAAAATGCTGGTGTCCGAGGTATAGCACTAAAATGGTTCCAAAGCTACCTTATTGGAAGAAAGCAGCATGTAGCTTTGAATAAATGCATAAGTTCAGGAAAATATATAACTCATGGAGTTCCACAAGGATCTATACTTGGACCTGCATTATTCTTAATTTATATAAATGATATTGTGGAATGTAATTTGAGAGGGCATATCAAATTGTATGCAGATGATACAAATATCTTCTACACTGGGAAAGACATAATTGAAATCATACAAAATGTGCAACAAGATATAAATACTCTCTCACAATGGTTCCAGGCCAGTAAATTAACAATGAACCTACAGAAGACCAATTACATGGTAATTTCAAAGCAAAGCATGAAAGAAATCACACATGACAAAATATATATAAATAATATTGAAATAAAAGAGGTTAATCAGGCAAAGTATTTAGGTCTAATCATCGACAAACACCTGACCTGGATTGAACACGTTGAACGAATTGCTAAGAAACTCTCACCTATAGTAGGGATCCTAAGGAAACTTCGGTATCTTATTCCCCTAAACCTTGTAAAACAAATCTACTATTCACTTGTACATAGCAAGTTCCAATATTTAAATGTTATTTGGGCTCACTGCAGGAAATCCACACTGAATGATTTAATGACTATTCAGAATAGGGCTATTAGAAACATATTTAACTTTCCTTACTGCACTCCAGTAAAAGATCTGTACATCAGAAGTAAAATTCTACCCCTCAGCATAAGTGCAGATCTCCGAGCAGCTATGCTAATATACAAAATTAAACACAACACAATACTCTATAGCTCTCCCTACATCTTGAACTCGGACAATCATTCTTATGGAACTAGGCATGCGAAGGACGTAGCCTTATATATCATTCACTCTTCTAAATACGGTAGAAATAGTTTCAAGTTCTCTACATCACAGTCATATAATAAACTTCCTAATGAAGTAAAAAGTGCACCAACTTTGTCAGTATTTAAGAGGAAAACTATGAAAGTATTGTGGAAAAAATTCGATGCATCTTAATACATCAAATAAGCTTAAAAATCCTAAGTGCTTATCATTTTAAGAGACCTTGGTCTAAACAATCTTAGATATAGTATCAACTTTACTAACAGGCCTATGCCCTTATTCATCAATTTGTGTTACCTTCAGAATTTTCTTCCTTGGTGTGTAAACACACACATTACTGTACAATTCCTCTGTACGAGCCTATGGCTCTTTGGAATTAATTGAATAAATTATCTATCTATATCTATAAAATTCTATCTAAACACTGTAACCTGTATAAGAAGATATTTTGTTTATACTTTGATTTTTTTTAATGAAAATTAATATTTTCTATAAAAACACACAAATAATTATTTTTTATTTGTTTTAACACACAAATTGTTATTTTGTCTTTGATCGAATTTTTACGTTACAAAAATCTAATATTTCATATATTTTTTGTATTAATTAAAATCCAATTCGAATGAATTTCGTAAACTTGTTGTGTAGTGAGTGGCTAACCTTGACTGCACATGCTGGCTTTCTTAGAGGGAGTGAGGGCTTATACAATGTGATGCGCACGACACAATGCAGTATTCTTCAGTTCAGTCAGTCAATGCCCTTGGCAAGTTTGAACCGCGTCGTTTATGTAGTATTGGTTTATTAAGTGTAGTGTAAAGTGATTGGAATTGGTGATATTATGCCGAAAGGAAAGTAAAGTATATGTTCTCATTTGCAACAATAATAAATAATAATAATAATACCTCCTGGCACTACAGCCCATGAAGCCTCGGCCTACCAAGCGACCGCCCCAGCCATTTGGCCTGCAGATATTGGTGTGATGCGTAGTCAGTACATCGGGTCCCTTCGGCTGTTAATCTGGGCTTTTGTGACCGGGGTGCTGTCTCACTGTCATACAGCTACTCAATTGTCCTCAAGAGGCTGAGTGCACCCCATTCCAGCCCTCACGTCAGTTTCGAAAATCCCAGATGGAGTCGGGAATCGAACCCAGGGTCTCCAGGTAAGAGGCAGGATGCTACCCCAACACCACGGGGCTGGCTCTTCGTTTGCAGCAATATGTTTCTGAATTTAGTGGAATTTTTACAAGTATCAGCAAAACTATTCTGCAAAAAAATGTGGGAAACCTCTAAGTGTGGAACAGCGATCACAAGTCTTGCAGCATTTAGCAGGAAATACACATAAAATAATTGCTTCACAACTACCCCGAGAAAAGTTCTTTTAGGTGAAGCATATACCCAGTTTCAAAAAGTTCCGAATATTATGCAGATTTATGCAAAACTTTTCTTTCCTGTGATACTCCTTTATTTAAATTAACAAGTCCACAACTTAGAAATGTTCTTTCAAAGTGCACAATTTTCGAAATCCATAATGAATCAACATTAATAAAATTGTATGTCCCTGCGTGTTATGAAGAAATGCTAGGAAGATCAGAGCAGAATGTGAAAATTTAAAAAAATAAGGGTAAGCATTGATGAATCATCAGACTCCAGCTGTAGGAAAGTGGGAAACAATGTAGTAGGAGTGCTAGAAAATAACGAAACAGTTTCCAAGAGGTGTTTTCTGTTAACATGTAGTGAAATATCAGCATCAAATCATGTAAAAGTGGCTCACTAATTCAATGAATCTCTGCAGTTATTCTGGCCGAATGGGGTGAAATTTGATAATGTTGTACTCTTAATTACGGATGGTGATCCGTACATGAAGAAGGCAGCAGAAGGCCTCTCTGTGAGGTTGACTTGTGTAGTGCATGGTTTACACAGAGTATGTAAGCAGATACGTATATTGTATTCTAAAGTTGACAAATTAATTTCAAGCGGAAAAAACGTTTTTCTGAAAGAATTGATTTGTTCAGAACAAAAAATCCAGATCTTGCATTTCCATAGACCCATTGCTACTTGTTGGGGGACATGGTAGAAGCATTTCATCGGGGACAGTAGTGTATTATGCAAAAATTGAGAATTTTAAAATGATAGAAGAACTAAAATAAGGATGATGCTTCATCAATCAAAATTCTTCAGGACTTACGGTACTTAAAGACAGTAAATATCTGCAAATTTTTTATGTGTAACATCTTTCCACTCGGTTGCTGGATATTTTTGTGGGAGTGATTTTGAAAAATGGGACGGAAGTGGATCGGACGGAAGTGTGTAAGACGCACAAAGCAGCCAGGAGGGATGCGATCCAACTGGCAGTGGTACCATATGGAATGTTTATCACATACGGATTAATTTGTAACAGCAGAGTATCAAGAAGGCAGTGCGAGAGTAGAAATATCAAGTAGGCAGTGAAGAGAAAAAAGTCAGTCTCTGTTAACGTAACTAGTTACTGGCAGGAGAGTGATGTAACAGCAGAGTATCAAGAAGACAGTGCGAGAGTAGAAATATCAAGTAGGCAGTGAAGAAAAAAAGAGAGTCTTGGAATTGTTATGTATTATGAGAGTGTAAAAAATAAAAAGATTTTTTTGTGTGTTGATGAATGTCAAGGATAATAAAAACGGTAACAACTTCAAGGTAGGATAACATGTCAGATGTTACACATCATATGCGACTACTGTAAGGCTCGTATCTTCATTTATTTTTTTGTCTTCCTCCATAAAAGAATTAGAAACATCAACTAACCTATTGAAAATCCACAGCTTGCTTCCAGTCGACCGACCGGGTCAGGGAATGGAATGAATGAAGCCCGCCCCCCCCCCCCCCACTAGTGGCGAGATATGAACTGTGCCGGCTGCCGAAGCCTGTCACACTCCTCTGAGTCAATGATTAAGTGCATGACGGATGAAATGATGGTGGAGAGTGTTGCTGGAATGAACTTATTGACAGGGAAAACCGGAGTACCCGGAGAAAAACGTGTCTGCCTCCGTTTTGTCCAGCACAAATCGCACATGGAGTGACCGGGATTTGAACCACGGATCCAGCGGTGAGAGGCCGGCGAGCTGCCGCCTAAGCTACGGTGGCACTGAACTAACATATTAACTGACACAATATTTATGAGATGCATGACACTGAGGAAAGAATTATTCACTCATAGGGAAAGCTATTAAACTGATTTAAAAGAGTGTTTGAAAAAAATGATGGTTTCCATACTACAGTATTTGTAAAATTGCCAAAGTTTTGGAAAGAGCAGATGACATTGGTGAAATTGAAAGTTTGAGTGCCAGTGACATTCCTTTGATGAAATATGCAAGACTGTCTTCTTGTGATGTTGAATGGTCCTTTTCCTAGTATTGTGCATTGTTCCGAGACAACTGACATCGGTTTGTGATGGAAAACTTGGAAAAGTTTTCATACTTTATTAATCCACCACTGCCTCAACATGATTGAGTGATTTTTTTTTTTACCTAAGTGTTTATAAATTTGCAATATTGAAAGATTTTTTTTCATTTTTATATATTTTTTACTACATAACAAACTAATAAAAAGCGGCTTCGGTGGCGTAGTTGGTAGCATGCTGAGCTTCTATGCCCAAGATAGCGGTTCAAACCCGGTCGAAGCCGTCGGATTTTTTAAGAGCGTTAAAAATCCCTCAGAATGCCTTCCTTCGGAGGGGAAGTAAAGCCGGCGGTCCCATGTCATAGATTTATGGCATGTTAAAGATCTTTCCACTAATTACACCTGTGTGAAACTAAATTGGATAGGTTAAGAATGTAAACAACGCTCTTAGGTTGCTACGTTCGTTGCCAAGAGCCGACTGCGGTGGCGTCTAGTAGCTAGTTCTGAACTAGGCCTAGTAGTCGTTGACGGTGGCGTTTGGCGGCAAAAGTAGGAACTATTTGAAAATTCAAAGTTGCAGTCCCTACTTGAATTTAAAAAAAACAGATACACACACTAATACAGTCATCACAATTAACACCGGTTATCAGACAGATTCTACACACACCCAAAGTACACGGGGCTACATGACCGCGTTGTCGCAGCCCCTAAACTAAGGAACCAACCAACCAAACTAATAAAATATTTTCAAGTTTCTCAGCACATAAAAATTAGTTTTCTAGTTATTATAATTAAGTTTGTTTTATTAATATTTAATTGTTTGGAATCCACCTCTAAATTTGAATTAAATTACATTTGGAGTTTTAAATGTGTTACAAGGGGCAGATGACCTTGATGTTCTGCCCCTTAAACTACAATCACCTTCATTAACATCATTTACGTCAAGCACTACTTGTTGCAGTGTATAACTTCACAAAATCTAGCTGATTTGTATGGAAATGTGCCCTTCCTCTCAATATGATTTAACCAGTTTTACATTGTTCCACATTTCGCTCAGCTTGTGGGATTCTAAATAATTTACTGTCATGATTCGGCTGATTAGAAACAATTCACAGCACAATATTCAGATTTTCTGAATCTCTTACATTAACACCTGCACTTAATTAAACACTTTTAAGTTAAAAAAAAAAGATGACACCGCAAATGAATCTCAAAATTTACAGTAGGTACTCAAGATGTTATGTTCAGGTCTCAGCTTTGGTCAAGTATGGATGGCTGCTGCTTGCCTCACAATGGCAATGCATGTTTGTTGGAAAATGCTGGATCAGCGGCTTCGGTGGCGTAGTTGGTAGCATTCTGAGCTTCTATGCCCAAGATATCGGGTTCAAGCCCGGCCGAAGTCGTCGGATTTTTTAAGAGAGTTTAAAATCACTCAGTATGCCTGCCTTCGGAGGGGAAGTAAAGCCGGCGGTCCCATCTCATAGATTTATGGCATGTTAAAGAACCTTCCACTAATTACACCTGTGTGAAGCTAAATTAGGTTAAAAATGTAAACAACGCTCAGGTTCCTATGTTCGTCGCCAGGAGCCGACTGCGGTGGCATCTATTATCCAAGTTCTGAACTAGTAGTTGTTGACGGTGGCGTTTGGCGGCAAAAGTAGGAACTACTTGAAAAATTCAAAGTATGCAGTCCTTACTTGAATTAAGAAACAGAAACACACACTAATACAGTCATCACAATTAACACCGGTTATCAGACAGATTCTACACACACCCATAGTACACGGGGCTACATGACCGCGTTGTCGCAGCTCCTAAATTGAGGAACCAACCAACCAACCAAAGTACTGGATCAAAAGTTGGCCGTACTCTCTCTCATGTTGGGCTCTACTATTGATATCAGGGTTACATCATCAAATCCAATGAGTTGCTATGGAGGGTCCTCCTCATGTCTTATGACTTGGGAATGAGTTGTTTTGGGAATGGAACATAGTCTGGTGGAGGCCAATGTAGTGTAAGCGGTTAATGAACTTACTACTCAGAATGCAGATTCTTGTTTGAATCTTGACTATGACCTCATTAAAAAGCAAAACCATTTATCATAATAGGAAAATGTGAGAAAATTGCCGTATTGATTAATAGATAATTAATTAATATGCTCCGCCAATCATCATCATCTTGCACAGTTTCCAGCCACTGGCCGGGTCTGTTTGGAACACAAGCCTCTCCAACGTCTTCTGTCTTCCCACCATCTCTCAGCTTCCACCCTTGTCCAGTCTTCTCCTCTCTTCTTCACGCTTTCTTCCACCCCCTTCAGCCACCTGTCTCTCGGTCTTTCTCTCGGTCTCTTTCCTTCCCACTTCGTCTCGTGTAATCTCCTGGGTATCCCCTTCTCCTCCATTCGCTTTACATGTCCATACCATCTAAGTCTAGATTTCTCTATACCATCCTGTAATGGTTCCTCCTTCATTAATTCTCTGGTCCTCTCATTTCTTATTCTGTCCATCCTTGTAGCTCCAATACTGCTTCTCAAGAACCTCATCTCACTGGCTTGTATTTTGCTCTTCTCCCTTCCTTTCATAACCCAGGTCTCCGAGGCATACGTCAGGATAGGGACATAGTACGTCCGATATATGCTCTTTTTGCTGTTCTGAGGGACATCCTTGCTCCATAACATGCTTCTCACACTCCTCCGAAATGCTTCTGCCTGCCTCCCCCGCTCATTTATTTCTCTATCGTTTCTTCCATTATCTTGTATCAGGCTTCCCAGATACTTGAAACTCTCCACTTTCTTCAGCTGTTCCCCACCAATTGTTATTCCCGTTGAGGTTCTTTCCTTCTTCCTTGTTGTGATCACCATCTCACTGTTATTTATGCTAAATTTCATCCCATATCCTCGTATTATTCCTTCCCACACGTCCAACTGTTCATGTACCTCCTCCTCCTTGTTTCCCAAAATCATCAAATCATCTGCAAAACCATTGCTTTTATCTTTCCTTCCCCAATTACTTGTGCCACTCAGGTCATTATGTCATCCATCACCACAATGAAAAGTAACGGTGACAGTGCACTTCATTACATTCAAATTAGTACATGTTTCGGTCCAACAATCGGACACTCTTCAGCAAATTGCAATTAGTTTAATAAAACTAATGAGAGATGAAATTAAGTGAAATATATACAGGATGAAATGAAGAAACTGGAAAACCAATGAATAAGAATTATGAAAATATAGCTTGCCACGGTGGGTGAGTAGTTATTGTGTCGGATTACTAACCCCAAGCTTGCAGATTCACTCCTAGCCGTGGTAAGTGATTTTTGAAAGGCAGCAAAAATCACGACACGCATGTCATACGATGTTGGCATGTTAAAGAACCCATTTGAATTCAGTAGGTCGTGTTCATAATGGCAAAATTAATCTCAGGATTTTCCGCAAACACGAAGTTTCTAATTTCTCTACTAGAAAGCGGTATAGTGTCAAGGAGCTTAGATATCTAACCTCCTTGACTTTCATAGTGCTTCAAGGAACAACAAAATTCGACATGGAAGCTGCCATCTGGGTGCAAATAACAAAGCTTGCACCCGGCCCCCGAAGCCATGCGATGTTAATTATGAAAATATAAAATCTTATGGATAAGTCATCATCATCAAATTCCAGCTCAAGTTGCCCGGGTGCTGTTAACGAGTCCTCGGCACCTTTTTCTGTCTAGTTGGTCTTTACGAGTCCTTCTCCAGTCTAGCCCTTTGTCTTCAAGATCATCCTTGATTTGGTCCATACATTTCTTCTTTGGTCTTCCTACTGGTCGTTTTCCTGGGATAATCTTGTTGAAGTATGCTTTTGGTGTCATCTCGTCTCCCATCCTAATCGTTGCTTCTGCAAATATTTTGTAGCACTGATATCTATACCAGCCTCCGCCCTCTTTGTTTCATTTCTTACTTTGTCTCTCCTTGTCCTTTGAAGCATTGCTCGTACTAACTTCATTTTGGATGCCTGGATGCTATTTTCTTCACTTCTGGACAGGGTGCATTATTCTACTCCGTAAGTTAGAATTGGGATGTAGTATGTCTTAAACAGTATACAGTATGTGTACACTTTCTGGGCACTTTATTATCCCACAGTAGTGTTCTAACTAGCATAGAAGGTGGCTGTATTACTAGTTCTATTTGTTACTTCACTCAAAAATCAGCTCAGCTCTATCATCAAGTTTGGAATCTTCTCTGGAACGAACAAGTTTCCCTACGATCAAAACAGATCCTCTTTCAATCATACTTCACCCCCATAATAATATATGGTTTAGAAACCTGCGCAACAAATAAACAAGTGGTTAGCAAACTGCAAGCCGCAGAAATGAAGTTCCTGTGAAAACAATAAAACAAGGAAGGACAGAATAAGTAATGAAAGAATAAGGGAAGAAGCAGGTGTGTACCCATCCTTGAATGAAAGAGTGACACGGGCTCGTTAAAAATGGTTTGGCCATGTCAAACGAATGGACGATGGTAGGACAGCAAAACATTGGCTTCAGACAGTGGTGGTTGAAAAAAGACCAGTAAGAAGACCTAGGAAGAGATGGCTGGACCAAGTGAAAGAGGATATAAGAACAGGAGGAGTCACTGGGATACAGTCCTGAGAAAAGAGTGGTACATGGACAGACAGAAGTGGAGAGCGCTCTTATACCACCTCCGGGCAACTGGAGTGGATAACTGATGATGACTGTTGCTGTTGTTATCCTTACACAGTGTGCTACCAAGTTATTGAAATTGATCAACAATTTGTAGAGGCTGATTATTCAAGTAAATGGTTGCATTAGACAGTCCTGCTGTCAGGGGCGGATCTAGGAGAGGGCGAGGAGGGCGACCGCCCAGGGCCTCGCGGTCTGGGGGGCCCAGCACCATGGACATTTTAAATTTAAATAATTAATTAATTATACTTTTCAAACTTTTCAAACTAATTTATAATTCTATTTCTTTTCAGGGCAGCTATGACCTCCCTTGACCGTTTAGCAAGTTTAGATTTCAGTGAAATAATAGGAGACTTCTGTCGGAAAGAAAGTCGCAAAGTAATATTTTAATATTTCATAGTTTACATAATCTTCTTCAAGGGGACTTAAAGGTTTCTTTCATATTATTTAAGAAATGTACTGTAGTGTATTCAAAATATTGTAACTATTCTTTATTTTATTATTATTACAAAGCTACTTTCCATTTGATTTGATTTTTTTTTATTTCCTGTTGTTGTGGGCCCTACCTATCATATCGCCCAAGGCATGGATCTGCCACTGCCTGTTGTCATCACTACTGTCTTACTTGGACTTATTTACAACCCTTATTCCTTGAACAGCTTGTCCCATACATCCAGTTTTTCTTGTACCACCATGGCTCTTTCTCCCCAAATTATGATGAAATCTGCAAAGACAAGGGAATTTGTGTCATTACCATTTTCTTCTTTCATTCTCTTCAGGATAATGTCTATCAGTGTGATGAATAGTAATGGAGACAGTGAACTTCCTTGTTGGACTACTTGTTTTGCTGTGAACCATCTGCTTTCCCCATTACCTACCCTTACACATGCCCTTGTGTTTCCATACAGCATTTTGATCTTGTTTATCAAGCCAATTGGGACATTGTGCCTTTCTAAACATTCCCAAATTTTTTATCTTGAATTCTATCATAAGCTTTCTTTATATCTAGAAATACCATTACTAACACTTTCCCTTTTTCAAGATTTTTCCCAATAAGAATTCTTGCAGCAGAGATCAAGATTAGTCAATAGTACTCCTTCCTGGTCTAAAGCCATGTTGTTCTTCTATAGCCTTTTCTACGTGCCTGCACAGTCTTTCCGCAATTATTTTTTCCAAGATCTTCAGACCATGGGATAACAAAGTAATTCCATGATAGTTCTCGCACATTTTCCGGTTTCCTTTTTTAAACAAATGACACCTTTAGACCAATCATCAGGGATCTTATTGTCCTTCCATATAGCATGTAATACTCTGTACAACCAATGTATCTAATTAATTCCTGCTGCTTTTATCATGTCTGAACTTATTTCATCAAATCCACTGGATTTCCATTTGTTCATACCTTTTAAAGCTTCTTCCACTTCAGACCAGTTTGGGGATGGTTCTTGGTGGTTTTCTTCATTGGCCCCTAATTTTATGTTTGTGTCCCCAGTGTTGTTATTAGATGCATCATTTAATAGTTGATCAAAATACTGTCCCTTTAACTACCAGATATCATATGCTTCTTATCAATTCACCATTATTTCCTTCCAAAGCTGTAACTGATTCCTGATGTCTTTTATTATTTTTCGCAGTTTTATATAGTAACTTCTTATTACCTTGTGTATCTTCCTCCAGTTTCTTTGCAAATTCATCCCAAATCTTATCTTTTTCTTAATTAATTATGCGTTTAACTTATAATTTGTGCTCACAATATTCTTTAGCAAGTGATCTAATTTTATCCTCATTTCTGTCATTCTTTTGTGTCTCCACTTCCAACTTTCTCTTTGTTCCTTAATTGGATTGTTGTTTTGACTTCCTTATTCCACCAGACAGTTTCTTTATGTCGAACCTTGCTACTTTTCTCGCCACACAATTCTCTAGACATTTCGAAAATTTTGCCACTCATCCTCTGCACTTTTGGTATCAGTTTTTGGAAATTTTCCTAAAATTCTTCTTTGATATTCCTCATGTTTATCAGATTTCTCCAGCTTTTCCATATTAGAATTGATCGGTTTAACACCAGTTGTACTAACTAGCACAAGCCTATGGTCACTGTCGAGACTTTCACTGGGAACGACTTTGACATCCCCAACTTGTTTTCCTGCTTCACCCGCTGTTATTACAAGGTCTATCATTGACCATCCAGCTGTATCTAGTTACTTTATGGCTTTATCTCTTCTTAAACTAGTATTTTGAATTTGAAGACTATTTATTTATTTTTTATCGCATGGCATACATGAAAATTATTTACAATTTGACATCAAGTTTCGAAACGTAATGAAGTGCCTGTGGTGTCCCTAGGAAGAAGTCGCTGAAGTCACCACTGTATGATGTTTGTGGGCATTCCTGAACTAGGTGCCGAACAGACTGTCTTTCAGCACCACACTCGCAACATGACGAAGATTTTTTCCTCCACTTGTACAGGAGATCGCCGCATACACCTTGATTGGTCCGGATTCTATTTAATTTTGACCAGGCTGAGTGAACCCTGGCACCTGCTCAGTTATGCATGGTATTACTGTACTCTCTGTAGGGGCAAACGAATTCCAATCTGAAGTCCATCTCTCAGTCAGGTTGAATTTGTTAGTTGCAAGATTCTCCGCTGTGCAGATAGGTGGATGTCTTGAACGTAATCGTTTCACATGTAGATCACCAATGTCTCCATGGATTGGTAGTTGTTTGTTGGTCTGGATCTTTCTATATTCTCTTATCAAAATGTTGCATCGCCGCAAATGTGGTGGAATGTGGCTGAGAATAGGAAGCCATTGTGTAGGAGTTGACATAATTGTTCCTGTTATCATGCGCATGGTGTTATTCAATTGTTGAACATTGCTCACGTCCGTAGGTATAACCTCAAATTGCCCTACACGTGACCCCCGGGTGGTGCTAAACGAGCAATAGCGATCAGGCTGTCAGATTATCATTGTGATCTCCTGAATATCAAGCATGAAAATGATTTGAAGACTATTTCGACTGCACACATCAAGCAGGTCTTCTCCTTCTAGATTTCTGTTTCCATAACCAAAATGGACCAATCACTCTTTCTGCACCCTCCTTTTTGCATCCCACCTGAGCATTTAAGTCACCTATTATCATAATGTTCTTCTTATCCTATTGGTTTTCAAGCTGTTCCAAGAACTTTTGTTTCTCTTCGGCCTTGCACCCCGTTTGTGGGGCAAAAACCTGCACTAGGGTTGGGATTTTTCCGTTTGGAGGTACCTATAATCTAATGATTCTGTCGCTAATATATTTAATATCTGCAACAGCATCTATTTTCTTACTTAGAATGAATCCCGCTCCATTATGTGACCCTTTCCATTTACCACACCAGTATAGAGTATATCCTCCTCTTAAGATTTTCTTCCCTTTTCTTTTCCATTTGGTTTCGCTCAGTCCTAATATATCCAGTTGCCTTCTTCCATCAGATCTACAAGCTCTTCACATTTTACAGTTAATGTCATTAAAATAAGCGTTCCTATTTTCATTTTGGGTTTATTTTTCTTTATTCGGATGTATTTTACCTCAGCTTTACATTGCATAACATCAGGCTGGATGGCATCATTCCTGTCATCTGTAAGGCGTGTGAGCTGTCAATTTTGGGTATTCTTCTTTCCGAGGCTCGTTTTAAAATTGAAAGCACATAACTATTTACTCCTTTATTGGCTTGCTAGGCCTAACATATTGGAGGATTCTCTGTCAGGGTTGTCTCTCTTAGCCTTTGGTAGTCCACTACCAAACCTATAAGGCAACAGTTTGTACTCATATTTAACCCGAGTACTGGGTTGCCTCTTCAGCCATCTCCACTGTACTGAAGTCCATCTTCTCCACTGCAGATGCCGTTGAGGTCTTTGCACGTAGCCCTGTGCACGGGGCCTATGTTATACCCCATAGGACTGGGTCCGCACCAGAACTTAGCCGTTACTGTAGTTCAGTGGTATATTACAGTACCGTTGCCCATCCCCACGACGGGGACGCACCTGGCAAGAATTATCCATGTAGCCAATTTTAATTGACTCATGGGCCAGGTTAGGGAACTGTCTAGATCCAGCCTCCAAGGATAAGTATTCTTGTAAAATGTAAAATACTAGAATCAATTTGAAATAAAATAAAATAAAATGGATATCCTTACAAATAATTTGGTTAAATAAAGGTTCTAAATATTTCATCCTGTTTATATTTTACTTAATTTCATTTCTCAACAGTTTTATTAAATTAATCTTCTTCTTCTTCTTAGTCGTTTACCCTCCAGGTTGGTGGAATCCACGGACTCAGCGAGGGAACTCACCACTACCGCCTCTACGGGCAGTGTCCTAGAGCTGGGAACATCTAATCGGTGGGGATACAACTGGTGAGGTGTGATTGGCACCTCGCCCAGGCGGCCTCACCTGCAAAGCGAACAGGGGCCTCATGAGGGAAGGTAATGGAAGGTCAGGAGGGATAGGCAAGGAAGAGGGAAGGAGGCGGCCGTGGCCTTGAAGAAGGTACTGAGACCGTATTTTGTATTTAGTTGGATATAGGTTAAGTTGGCAATAACACTGATGGCAGTAATGCGACATTCCTTTGAAACGCAGGTGCGCGGTAGGACTGTGGCGAGGTTAGGAGCTGTCAGCAACCCGCCGTACAGACCGACGACCACATGCTTGACATTTTAATACCTGTATTGAATACAAGATGGACACAGCTCCACTGTCGTTATTTTGAACACCGTGGTAGAGCAATATAGACAATGCAGTATGAAACAAAGAATGGGAAATGCATCTTGTGGATAAAGGAATATAACTGAGAACTTTTTATGAGTATAAATACATACAGTATTATAACATGTGATTATCGAACTCGGCAATAATACATATATCGATAGTTACTGTCGATCAGAGAACAAGGTGCATTGTGAATCACCTGGAGACAGGATGATTTGCGGGAGCAAACGAACAGTGGATTAGTGAATACAATTTCAGCCAGGAGGGTCACAGAGCTCTCTGGTCTGAGCACATGTACGTGCGTTGCCGTGAAATCGTGTTTGTTCGGTAACGTGGAGTTGATCCGACATATACGTGTTACAGTATAATGTGATAGGATTTTCGTCTGATCTTATTATAGTTTCAGACAGTGTTAACCTTCAATTTGAGCACAGTGAACTTGCATTCACGTATGACAACTTCTTCTTAAGCCAATGATATAACAACGTGCTCTACATTGCAGTACAGAATAAACGGCTTTAGCCATGATTGTCATAAATGATATGAGAGAGAGATATTGCTACGATATGAAGATGCAGAATATAGGCTAAACACAGACAAGAAATGTAACACATAGCAGCGTTGAATACTCAGGATGATTACTTGATTCCAATATGAGCAACTACAGTATAAGGCTTTATAAGAGAAGATTGAAGAGACTGCGAAAGTCTGAATGACAATTTGTACTGCTACATAATGAAACTGGCTTGGCTTACTACATCAATGTTGTCGTGCTCTTTAGCAAGTGAAAGAACTATGAACTTTGTCAAACGAACATCTGTTAGCTTCGTCTCGTTCGCGAACGGTAATCGGGTCTTCTTGATATCCAGTCGTTTCGTGATCGGTGCAGCTGAGCAGATAGGGTTCGATCCCAGGCAGGAGTATGTGTTATAGCATTCTCACTTCATTCAACTAGAACTTCAACAAGGCAGCTGGAAGTTTTCTTTTAGTAGACAGTATGAATTTGTCATGCTTTGAATGTTCCTTTTCACCAATTTTGATTAGAGTAGTTAAGAATTAGAGACGAGGGCTAGGGTGATTCTTTAATCATTTCTGTCCGAGTATGTAATTCACTTTGTAGTTCAATTTAGTAGTTATTGTAGTGTTACTTTGAACATTACCTTGCTTTCATTAAGATATAATTTGGGAATAAAATAGAAGAAGATAGTTTGTTGGGAAGACAACATGAAAAAACTTATAGGGAGAAGACGACGTTAAAATTATATAAGAATAATTCTAGCTCAAGCAGATATCCCATAATCCGTCGTATACGTGAATTCGACTTTGAACAAATTCTCTGGACTTTTTGAATTTGACTTGGAATATTTTTTTTGAAAGCTCATGCAAGTTTTTAGATAGACATGCAGGTCTATATTTTTTGTCAGATTGAGCATAGACGTGGAACATAGTGATTTCTAGTGTGATTCTTTGCGGTTGTGCGAGTTTATTTCTGGTAATCCGGATTTTTGAAATTATTTTGATTTCGACTCCCTTTGTGAGCTCGTTCAGTTTTTAAATTGTTGTGGATTCTTATAGGAAACTCCAACTTGGTTTAGCGTTCAAATCTAATGGTTAATTTGTACGTTCTCAAGATAGGCTCTTTTCCATGCTGTAGTTTTGACATGTTTTCCTTTGAGGAGGATCTCCAGTAGAATTAATTTCAATTATGCGAAAACTGAATCGTTCTTCTCACAGTGGTCGGTCGAGAAATACGAAAGAAATACTTTATTAAAGAAAATGTAATTAATAATGATATGTAATGTAAGGAGAGAAATGTTTAAAATATATGTAAGTCATAATCGAGGTGACAGACTTTGAATTCTCACACAGTTATTTAGACTTGTGAATACAATATTTTGTCACTGTTCTGATAAAGATTATTCTTGACACTTTAACTCTTGGCTAATTTGAAGCAACATATTTATCCATGATTGTATAAAAACTTGTGTAATATTCGTAATGTTTGGAAATTTATTAAGAGCTGTTAAGCGATGATATGGTAATAATGGAATTTTGCCTGCGTATTTGAATTGCAATTCAGGAGATATTTGACATATGTGGATAGTCAATATCAATTTTTCCAGCACAGAATTAGCTTTAGAGCTATTGCTGAGTGCACTATGGTGTATTATTTTGAACGTGAAATTGAGTCACGATTTTAGCTAGTGGAAAGCTAATGTACAATTTTGAATCCAACATTTAAGAAACCAAGTATTGTAACAACATCGTTAATATTTGTTAAGATTTAGTAACAATTGTTTTTAGAATAGAGTTTAATTGGAATGACTGTAATATTAATACTAGTATAAACTTGAGCTATTTATAACTAAAATATTGAGTGATAGAAAATCTAATATCTGTGAGGAAGTGAATTGAAATATAATCATTATAATTAACAATACGACGTCCGATTAGCTTAATTGTTTGTCATTTAGGACGGAACGGACTTGAAATTGAAACCAAATAAATGTATATGAATACATGAAATTAACAGAGATGAATAATTCTAAGCGCAACGAAATCTCAGAAATAAAATGTAATTATGTAAAATATGTATATATTAATTGCTACGATTGAATAGAATATTTTTATAAATGTGTCAAAAGGGTTTACGATCATATTAGAATATTTTGTGTTTTTTTTTTTTTTTTTTTTTTTTTAACTTCGTTAATAATGATGAGACGATAGGCAGATTGTGTGGCCTAATTAAGGCAGTTGTTACTTAAACATTTTTCATGCTTCGGCAGAGGCATAAGATTATAAACTTTTGTTCAGTGGAGTTTCTACTTCACGACACTGCGGTTTCAGTTAATAAACTTTTGTTAAATTTTAAAAATTCATACGAATGACTTGGTGATTTCTATTCGAATTAGAATGTGCTTCGAGAACCTGTGGGTTATTAGCTAGGATGCTTTTTAACGCGCCCGAGATTAGATTAATTATCTTTAAGAGTCTTGGTAGCTCACTTTGGGCTATTTTTCATTTTTTTTATAGACCACTGGCATCTTCTTATCAGATTCTTTTTAATTTTTGTGGTATTCCTATCCATGGTCTATCCTTGGTGGTGGTGTCTTGGGGGTTATTTTCAGCCGGGGCTTCCAGATTCTACGATCCTGCATTTTCTTCGGACTTCACCAGGTAAGACCACGTTGATACGTGTGCAGTAACATCCCGGCATTTGCCCGAAGACGAAGTGGGAAACCACGGAAAACCACTTCGAGGATGGCTGAGGTGGGAATCGAACCCCCTCTACTCATTTGGAACACCCGAGGCTGAGTACACTCCGTTCCAGTCCTCATACCACTTTTTCAAATTTCGTGGCAGAGCCGGGAATCCAACCCAAGATCTCCGGGGCGGCAGCTAACCTTGCTGACCGCTACGCTACGGAGGCGACTATTAAATTAATAATAATAATAATAATAATAATAATAATAATAATAATAACGTATGGCTTCGGGTGCCGGGTGCAAGCTTTGTTATTTGCCACCCAGAGGGTAGCTTGCATGTCGAATTTCGTTGTTCCTTGAAGCACTATGAAAGTCAAGGAGGAGGTTAGATATCTAAGCTCCTTGAACACTATAACACTTTCTAGTAGAGAAATGAGGAACTTTGTATTGGCGGAAACTCCCGAGATTAATGTTGCCATTATGAACACGGCCTACGGCGGCTTCGGTGGCGTAGTTGGTAGCATGCCCAAGATCGCGGGTTCAAACCCAGCTGAAGTCGTCGGATTTTCTAAGAGCGTTGAAAATCCCTCAGTATGCATTCCTTCGGAGGGGAAGTAAAGCCGGCGGTTCCATGTTATAGATTTATGGCATTTCACCTGTGTGAAGCTAAATTGTAGATTAGGTTAAACATTCGACAAACGCTCTTAGGTTCCGACGTTCGTCGCCAGGAGCCGACTGCGATGGCATCTGGTAACCAGTTCTGAACTAGTACTCGTTGTTGGTTGCTTTTGGCGGCAAATGTAGGAACTACTTGGAAAAATTCAATGTCTGCAGTCCTTACTTGAATTGAAAACAGATAACACACACTAATACAGTCATCACAATTAACACTGGTTATCAGACAGATTCTATACACACCCAAAGTACATGGGGCTACATGACCGCATTGTCGAAGCCCCTAAACTGAGGAACCAACCAACCAACAACACGGCCTACTGAATTCATATGGGTTCTTTGACATGCCAACTTCGTATGACATAAATGTCGTAATTTTTGCCGCCTTTCAAAAATTACTTACCATGGTCAGGAGCGACCTGCAAGCTTAGGGTTAGTAGACCGATACGTTAACCACTCACCCACCGTGAAGATGGTCCCATTGTTGGACCGAAACATGTACTAATTTGAATATAATTTGTATTGATTGGTGGAGCATTTTAATTAATCATGACCTCATTTTCAAGCCTTACACAGCCAGTAAAGATATGATAACAATCAAAATTTATGGAAACTATCAATAGATCTTATCTCATATTGTTGGGTAATTGGGGATTTACCTAACTGTGTTAACTTTGGGGGTTATTGCGAAGGGGGTGAAAAGTTTTTTTGGGGGGAGATACTTGCCCTACTTACCTTGGGGGCTTTAGCACGCTAGTCGTCTTCACAGTACTGCTTGACAGCATGCTACAGCGGTGAACACTGGATCTTAACCTAAGCTACAAACTAAGGAAAGGGTTCTATAACTAGATGAAATAAAAAGATAGATCCCTTGACTGTGAAAGAAGGGATTTATTGAAATATTTAAGAAAGGGTAGTGGAAGCTTAGATAGGGGGAAGTAAATAAGGGAAGAAGGAAAGTAGACACAATTACTCACCTTCAGGGCTGCCGCGAGGGTGCACGAGGCCTGGCGCAAGATTGTGCGCGGGGCCTAGTAGGCATGAGTTCGCGGGTGTGGGGGTAATAAATGCAAATTTTAGACTGTAAGTGGCTATGTTGTACAGAGAGTGATGTTTTAAAAGAAATTACAATTTTAGGCTAGTTAAAACTCATTTTATTACATTTCTAGTTTCTAAACAAACCTCAACAAATAGGATAAGCATAAAATTCGATACAGGAAGCACCTGATCAGATAAAAGCAACAAGAAATATCAATGGTAACCTGATATAATGAGCTAACACAGGTGATTTTTTTTTTGCATAAATATTATAATATGGAAAACGAAGCATGTGCTTGATGTACTTTCTTACCCAAACGCACGTAATTAATAATAATACGCAATCACGTTTACATATTTCAACATTTCTACGGATATACAGTTTTTCATAAACTAAACTACTAAAAGTGCTATAAGTCCACTTTCACTGACAAATATAAGCTGAACGGCCCCTTTGTTCATAAACTAAACTACTAAAAGTGCTACAAGTCCACTTTCACCCTTTGTTCGAGAAATAATACGGCTTTTTGTTTCTAAAATAAAAAATTATGTTTTTTGTTTAGAATTTAGAGCTTTTTATATATGTAACAGGCGCTTTGCGAGTCTATGCTAGGGCAAAAGTGCTGATTAAATAGTTCATTTCTAATTTTTTTTGCCGTTTCACATTCGATTGACAGAGTAGCCAAACCGTTCAGACGCTCCTGCGCCATCGTTGATCGCAAATAGTTTTTGATTAGTTTCAAAATGGAAAAACTCCTTTCCCCCGACACAACCGTTATAGGAATTGTAAGCATAATTCGATGAGCCGTTGTTAAATTAGGTTAGGACTCCTTTATCGGGGCTAAGTACTGTAGTTCACCTAAAGCACTTTTTACAGATGACGGAACAGCGTACCTAAATAATTGTAGCTCCAGAAAAGGATCTTTTGCATCCAAATCTTCAAGCTCCCCGTCTTTTAGAAATTTACAGAGTGTTAGCCAACGGTCTTTCAATTGATTTTCCTCCAAATTGGAAAGCTTTGAAGGATGGAAAAGAAATCCAAAGTATTCCGAAAAAAAATTGACTTCGTTAAATCTATGAAATGAAGTATGAATATTATTCGACATAATTTTGGATTTAAAAAATCGTACCTTTTAAAAAATTTCATATTGGCTAAAGTATTTTGTTTTTGTCAATAATCCTTCTTATTGTTGCAGATAATGATCCAAACAGTAATGTCTGAAAATTTAAATTGGCTAACCTGTACAGATTTTGAGTAAAGTGTACCAAAAATTTGAATATTTAACATGGGCGAGATAGGCTGGTCTTTCTTACCTTAATACTCCGCGATGCTAAATTATTATTTTTAATAATGTTATTTTTTTCGTAGTAAAACAAAATAAGTCTACTTACTTCGTAGAGTTTTCGATTCCCCTTTTCCGCCTTTTCCTTTTGAACTCGGTGTCATATTTGTCTGCGCTATCGCTATTCCTTTTTCTGATTGTGTGGTCGTTCGGCCGCCATAATCCCTTTATTATCAAAGACAAACCATTGGAGAAGTTAAAAATAGAATCTGTTACTCATATTCCAAGAAGATGTGACGTCACTTCTGTTTGGGAGATCGAGGACCGATTCAAGTTTTGTCAACTAACTGACTTTAATTCAGATGATCCAAATCCAAGTATGGGGGGACGGGGAGGGTCTCGGTCCCATACAAACACAGCATATTTTACATTGTTGGCTTATTTCATTTTGGGCTGGACTGAATCAAACACACTCTTTATTTTTTTTTCATGTATGAAAAAATAAAATGGCGTGAAGCCCGGGGCCTTTCTGAGCGCGGGACCTGGCGTGACCGCACCTCTCGCGCCGCCCTCTCGCCGACCCTGCTCACCCTACATCTTCTACCGGGTGTCCATGATGCAGTGGCGTTGGGGTCAATCGCCCGGCGGGCGTTTCTTCACGTAGCACTACCACTTAGCGTAAGGGATCCAAAGAGCTGGCGTTCCAAAAAGAGACCAGGCGCGGAGTTGTCCCCTCTATTTGTAGATGCTCAAGTAGGTCGCCTCGGTCAGCGGTATTTGGAGTATCTGGAGCTGTACACCTGTTGTTGTATTGTTACACAATACTGCAAGCTTGTGCTTACCGTTCTGTGAACATGTGGTGATTGCTACAACTCCAATTGTATGCCCGTAATCTTTTTTGTAATATTAATTAATTATATTTATTTGTAGGCACAACACTTGTGGAAGGGTTGGGGATATAACAATATCTTATATCACATTTTTAGCCTATTTTCAATTTTGAAAAAATAGGCTTATGAGATCACCTTTTGTCCGTGTGTGTGTGTGTGTGTGTGTGTGTGTGTGTGTGTATGTGTGTGAGAGAGAGAGAGAGAGGTGTGTGTGTGTGTGTGTGTGTGTGTGTCCCTAATAAATTATAAACGGCTGGAGCGATTTCAATGAGACTCGGTAAGTTCATAGCACTATTCCGGACGACCCCGACCGTGCCCTTCAAATTTTGTTACGTCTCAGCAATCCAACATGGCGGCTGTGCGAAGTATTTCACCACCATTCAATATCTCCGAAACTATTCCCGATATCACCCTGGAATTTATTACGGTGATAAAGGGAACTACTAGAAGTTCACCTATGTAACTTTTGAAAAACTGATAAATACAAAACCAACATGGCGGCCACGCGAATTTGCGACTTTAAAATAGACGTTTCTCGCGATTTAACCAACCAAACGCAATAAAACTTGGTACAGTATATGTTTATACACATTTTAATGTACCGACATCTAACTTCGTTCAATTGTTTACATAACCACAAGATGGCGGATGTGCGAAATATTTCACCGGCATTCTATATCTTTGAAACTATTAGCGGTATCACCCTGAAATTTTGTACGGAGATAAAGGGCACTACTGGAAGGTCATCTATAAGACTTTAAAAAACCGGTTAACTACAAAACGAACATGGCGGCCAAGCGAATTTGAAAATTTTAAATAGACCTTGCTCGCGATTTAATGTCCCAAACGCAATGAAATCTGGTACAGGAAATGTTTATACACATTGTAATGCACTTGTATCTAATTAAGTTCAATTGTTTACATTACCTCAAGATGGCGGCTGTGCGAATTTCTAAAATTAAATTTTTATTTCTTGTGTCGTAATCATGCGATTGAAGTTTGAATGCTACACGTACACAATAATCTGCATGTAACAGTACATAACTCTAGGACCTACAAATATAAAATCCAACATGGCGACCATCCGAAATATTTAGTCGGTTCTCAATATCTACGAATCTATTACAGCAATCAAACTGAAATTTTGTATGTTGATAGTGGCTGTTATCATAAGTAGAATATATGAAAATAGGCTGTATAGTTCTTCACGGAACTACTTGTTATTCTTAATATTATTTTTGGCCTATTTTTATTAATCAGAGTTTGTATATAAATATTTCATTTTTCTATTTCATAGAAACGGTGGTCTCAATAACGGAACCTATTGACTCTACTTTGTCAAAAACATCTACGGCAGTTCTTGATACTAGTAGCTCCACCGTAATTTCAAATCCTAAATCTGGTAAAAATGTAACAGCTTCAAAGCCATATCCAATTCCTCCACCTAGAATGAAGGATAGAAAGGATTCATTTGACATATCCACTTTGACATCCGACAAGGCAACACGAAGAGTGATAGCACCTCATGTGCCCTCATTGAGGCGCAGCAAAAAGCTTTCTGTTCTTAAACCAGAACCGACCATCAGTGTGCAAATATTAAAGAAGCCAAGTCTGGTCTACCGGAATTTATCTCGGTTTCTCTCAGATATGGTTGATCTACCTTCACTGCTTCATGAAACAGCAGATGTGCTAAAGACTGTCACAAATTCAGTAGGTGAGTATTTAAATAATTCTATTTTTTGTAAGTCACTCTATATGAAGTAAGCTCTCTGTCTGAAGATTTTGACATTTCGGCTAAAACTTTGTATTTGTGTATTTGTCCTATAATGTGTATAGTGACCAAACACACCGTCAGTTTCTAATGGGTTGGCGTCAAGACTATTGGAGTGAATGCCACAAAATAATTTTATTGAAATAAAGCTTCATTAAAGCTAGGCTGTGTGTTTGAATCTTCAGCTATTGATTATTTATGACGCAGTTCTCCACGCCTCCCTGTCCTGAGCTAATCATTTCATCTCTACATAGTTACCGCACCGTACATCCGAGACAATTTGCTTAGCTCTTCTGTATTATGTTTTTTTCCCCTGTTTCTGAACTTTTTCTTCCTATCTTATTATTTATGTTTTTGCCCTTTTTCCATTTTCTGTGCAGTAGATAGTTTTTAATTTTCTGTAAATAATTATTTTAATGTTTCTTGTACATTTGGGATTGTGTGAATGAATGAAAGCTAGAGGTTATTTTCATCCAGGATGTTTAAGTGTGTGTCTGTATGGTTGTGGGTGTTGATATATAATAGTGCCTTTCTATTTGGTTGTTTTTGTTTTGTTTATACTTGTAAATTTTATTGTTAATTATTATATTGTCAAACATGGAGTCTATCGGTCTGACAATAAAGAGTACATACATATTCTAACCTTGGTCTACCCCTACAGTTCTTGTCCTTGACTCTTCCTTCGATAACTAAGTTTGCTATTCCTGGGTGTCTTAGTATGTGTCATGCAACCTATCTCTTCTCTTCATTAACAGCTGCCAGAAACATCTCTCCTCTCCCACTCATCTTAATACCTTTTCGTTTGTTACTCTATCTACCCATCTGATCTTGGCATGGTGGCACAGCGGTCAAGCTGTTCGTCTCTCACCAAGGTGGACTGGGTTCGATTCCCGGTCAATGTGAGATTTTTGAAGTGAAATTCCATGTCCTGTGGTTCGGATTCCACATAAAAAGGAGGTCCCGTGGCTCATGATCATACGATTAACGATCACGTAAAACTACAAGCTTCCTTTCTTTTCCATCTGATCTTCATCATTCTCCTGTAACAACACATTTCAAATGCTTCAATTCTCCTCTTTTCTACTGCGCCAACAATCCAAGTTTCACTTCCATAGAGTGTCACACTCCAGATATAGGCTTTCAAAATATGACTTCCTAATGCCTAAATCTATATTTGATGTCAACAGATTCCTTTTCTGTAGAAATGCTTTCCTTGCCTGAGCCAACCTACTTTTTATATCCTCTTTGCTTCACCCATCACTGGTTCTTCTTCTTCTCTCGAATTGGCCTACTTAGGACCACGCTTATTCAACTGGAGGTTATTGACGCATTTTCTGCCGGTATAACTCCTTTCTTTCAGTAGTCAAGGGGGTACCTTTCCTCCGAGGTTTCTCTTGAAAACCATGGACTTCCTTCAAAGCACGCCTCACAGCCTGTCTGCCATGCAGATCTGATATTTCTAGTTCCTTAATGAGCTTCTCAGTTTCCGTCAACCACGTGGTACAAACCTTCTTATTGTGCCAAAATCTGATCAAACGATTGGTCAATCTTTTGAAGAATAAGAATTTTCAATCTTTCAGCCTATTCAATACTTTAATTTTGTCACAATGTAATGTTTTTTTACTAATGGTTCCCCCAAGTTGTTGTTAATAAAATGAATGTTAAAATTATTACTGAAAGGGTAAATATAAGAACCAACAACCAATCCCACCATTAAAGTAACACCTGAAAAAGTTTTATGGATAAGAAGAAAAATCCGGGTGGGCGCCAACTCATATACAAATTATGAGTAATCAATCTCTTGTTCAATGAAATAGAAACACAAGTCCTCTACAATCTCAAGGGGTAGGGTATTTCTGAATACCAACCAAGATACCATCAGTGAGGAAAGCAAGTTTAGATATCTACTGCAATATACAATCAATTACAGGGAATGTTACTTACGGTTAGAGGAGAAATATGCATATCATATATATTATATTTGTTTTTGCTCCAGTAAAAGGATATGATTTCCAAGATCTTTCTTTATTAAAAGCAATCTTCTCTACTAGAAGCATTACGGGACCAGCAATGATAAACAATCCAGATAGGTTCATTCAGTGTAACAAAATCTTCCAGTTCACTTATACAAGCACATACACATATCATAATCTCCAAACCTACAATAATGATTTTAAAAATCCTCCTACATCCAGTGTACATATATCTCATCTTCTTGCCTTTTCTAAGATAAGCCACTTCCTCTACCGCTAGATCCTCCTCCAAGGATTCCACAGATTAGCACTCATATATGCATAGTTCATGATCTCACCACCGAAGCGCTACTATGATAAAAATGTCACATTCGCCCCCAGAAATCTTGACAACAAAGTCATTTTGGAGGGATTTCTGATACACATTTAACCCAAATATCCATAAGTACGTTAGATACCAAGTCCAAGACCATTTACGTCTTCAGTAATTGGAGAAACATCTTCATGAAGACCCTTCACCAGGATTTTTTCATTTTTGTCGACAAGGGTGCTGAGATGTTATATCCAGGCAGGCATTCTTTCATACATAGTTCCACCAAACCCTCCACTGTGAAGATCCTTGGCAGCATATTCATCTTTTGCATATCTTCATTCATGTGAATAGTCTGTTCCATCTTGAACTTAGGGAGAATCACATCAACTTTTGTTCGCCTCAGTCCATTTTGAACAGCAGAGAGGTTCACAGTCCGAGAGACTTCATCCAGTTCTCTGCTATCTCCACAACCTCGTGGCAAGAGAATCAACATGAGAAGTTTATCTCCCTGGTAGTCCAGCTGAATTGCTTGGTAGTCAAGGAAGTTACCATACATATGGTATGCACCATATCCATATTTGTCACATCATTGCATGACGTATGAAACTGCTCAGATCTTGTGTCTCTCGAGTTGATTTACTTTGTCCAGTTGCCATTGAAGTATATTCCATTAACTAAAACTGCACGAGTTACTGTGGTTACTGCATCATTATGTAGGGTCTATCATAACCAGTCTTCATATCTCCATATAATTACCATATTTAGACTTCTTGAATACGAAAACTTAGAAATCATATTTCAATTATACAAAATTACTGTACCAAATCAAATTAACAGATGCAAGAACCAAGGTAAATTATGGTCAAAAGATATTAAAAAAAAGGAATTAATGGATTGACTAAAGATAAGAAAGAAAATTAAATAACATTCTCACTAAAAATATGTACATTACAGCAAACCAACAAATGTACCCTGTGCAAATATATTCTAAGATAGATCACAAGATAGACATAATATGCCTCAAAACATGAATCATAATAATAACGAAGTCGCGTAACACGCCCCCTACACATTTAATTCCAAATATACATCCATCACATACACACTTCTTACACACATAAGAATATACATGAATATAATTAACTAAATTGACACGTGGACGGCCAGGGTTACCTGTTTTCAAGAGGTCCGCATCGCTTCCACAGAAAAATCACCTCCAGAAGACATGTCCCAACAGAAAAACACCCAAAGGGGTGGAAGGAAGGTGGAGAAGAGGGGAACGCACAGGCTATTCTACAGACACCCCCCAATAACTAATGGAATTGTCGCCGACGAAATAATGCCACAACAGTTGCTTAAAAATTTAAAATAAAAATTTAATTGTTAAAATTTAAAGAACACCTCCACCAGAAAACAGAACATGCTTGCTTGCAAAGCAAACAAAAAGAAAAGAATTAAATTAAAATTTTAAAGCCCAAAGATTAAAATAAAATTACAGGTATAATTAAATGAGAAAGGGCTTGATAATTTACAAGGGAATGCAATACCGATCCGACATGGAGAGATCCAGGCCACGTCATAAAACGAAAAATTTAAAATTAAATAAATAAAATAAAATATGATCAATTAAGAAATTCCCGATATTCGTGACTAAGAAAATCACAAGAACATTCACCAAAATCATAAGGTTAAAACCAACAAGATTAATAAAAAACATAATAAGCTAACACCACAACACGTTTGAGTTTTCCGCTCGACGCCAAGATAATGCACTTGAGACCAGAATGCATTTCGGCAAAACAAAAACAAACATGGCCACAAAAACAGACGACCGCATGTCAAATCGAAATTATGGCAAATAATTAGCATTAAATTAATTTTAAAAACACCGGAGAGAAAAATAAAATGAGGAAAACAATTACACTTTAACGCTATTGACATGAGGGTGGTGCATTGGATCATACATCAGATTAATAACATGCCAATCCCAAGATTGCCAAACGAAAATAAATAATAATTTAAAACGTAAAATAAACTAGAAATGAGTCTCCAGAAGGTACGAAGAAAAATAACAAAATAAATATATATCTGGTAACATTATTAAAACATAAATAATTGGCCTACCAGGCGAAACAAAACACAGCATCACAACATACATGCAAGGCCAATATTGGAGCTCCCATAATAAAATAAATAAAAATTAATAACGTACCTTAAAACTTCACAGTGGAGACACAATAATAATAAATTAATCAACACACAATTTAAATAAAATATTATGCGGCACTAGATTGCCTGAAAATGGCCAACCCAGCACATGCTTCGTTTGAAGTCGCAAGCACTCCTGTTTGTATCTAGATGCAATTTGCATGTCATACTTCCTCTTCACGGCGAAACGATGAAAATTAAAGCCTTACGAGCACAGGCATTTTCTTAGTTGAATAGGTATTCATATTTCGAAGAGACTGGGGGCCACCGCCCCCGGCGCGACGGAGAGATCCTCTTTCACCAACAGCAGGCTAGTAGCTTCTTGATGACAGACAATTAAGACCACAAGATGGCGGAGAATCACACGTCAGATACCGAACTGCATTCATGTAAATTGTTATTGTCCAATCAAGGCTTGACACATCAAGCAACAATGTGATTATTAAGTAATTAATTTGGCGGTATCATGTATACACAGTCCTTTGTTTCATGACGTAGAATCTAATAAATAGCCTTCAAACATGACTCGAATAGGATTAGTTTATAAGGCACCACCAACACATTCTAGTGGTGAAGAAGAAGGAACTACGGCTAGCTGCGCCGAAGTCCGATAGCAGCTGCCATCTCGTGTTCACAAACGGAATCAAGTCACCAGGCGGTCGTTTCAAAATGTCAAGGAACACCAGTATACAGGGAAGATGGATTTTAAAACGTTGGAACGGGCAATGGACGTAACAGTCTCCCTCCCTTAAGCGTGAACACCGTTCACGAATATGCCTAGGCATAGGCAGTACTCCAAAACTAGTCGATTCACCAAGCATGTTTCCAGAAGATAATGTTCACCAGTTAACTCCAATTGATGGACGAAACCGCATCGTTTTGGTTAGGAAGAGTGCAGGGTCAGATTATCAGTGAAGGGATAATTGATCACCTCGCAAACCACTTAGTTAACCGCTTCACTGTGTCCATAAGTCTTCAGAAACGCAGAACACCAGCACCAGCAGTGCTTTCATAGTCCGAGACACGTTAGGTAAATTTTCAATAAGTCCAATGTAGTTCGCTTTAGACGAAGTAGGTGGAAGCAATGTGCATGATATTATGCAACGCGTGGCCAGCCATTTACAAAATAGAAGTTAATCTTATTTGAAAAAAAAGTTTACAGAAATTACAAATTCTTACTACATTTTATAAAAGAGAAACAAAGTTGAATTTAAATGAAGAACATCCTGACCATGACCTAGATCCGTGCTTACAATAGTTAATTAAATAACAAGATTTACCGATGTAAAGTTCATTACCAAGTTCACGTTTTTACAGACTAGTAGTACATTTCAATAATATGCGAGTTGAATGACTATACATTTAGCAAGAGCTGCGGTAGAGGAATGACCACTCAAATTCCCAAGGGAACAGGAATACAAGGTTACCATGAGTTAGGTCTCCCACCGAGTCCAACTTACATGTTAGCATCTTCAATGAAAACATCAAAATTAGTATCAATTTTACAATATACCATGAAATGGGGATTACCCAACAGTTAAAGTTTGTATCCCAGCAGAGTTTTCATATCCAGTTCAAAATTCCAGAAGGAACAGATGCCTGAAGGCCTCAATGAAGGTTAGGGATACTCTACATTATACAAAATCAGTTTACAAATTTTATGGTAGCATTTCCTCATTAGAAACCTCTCCACCTCGTTTAATGTGCGACAGATGCACTCTGGAAATTTTGTTGGCCTTAGGGTTTCGAATAAGAAGAGTAACGGGAGTCAGGAATGCCTCTACATAACAGGGGCCCTTGAAACGAGGGGTCAACTTGCTTGAAACTAGATTACTGACGCCCTTGGGCTCGAAATTGCGGACGTACACAACATCTCCAATTTCCAAATCAGTCGGCTTGCAACAGGCATTGTGTCGCTTGGCAAGTTGGTCATGTGATACCTTAATATTCTCTCTAGCCTTGTCGAATTTCGCCCTCATATCCTCGGGCGTGAAACTGTCTGGAAGGAGATCGTGCAGGTTCCACAGATTAGACAACGGAGAATTTGCCATAAAGGAAAACATTAACGAAAAAGGGGTGGCTTGCGTGCTCTCATGCACGGCGGTGTTGAAAGCAAAATTGAGCCAATGCAAATTAGAATCCCACTTGGAATGGTCATCGTGGTGGAAAGCAATCAGAGCAGAACGGAGATTACGATTGACTCGCTCAGCGAGAGACGGGTTAGGAAAATAGGGAGTGGTGGTTACATGCGAAATAGCATAATCAAATAAGAATTGACGGAACTGATGAGATACAAAGCACTTGGCATTATCTGATACCAGGAACTGACATGGCCCAAAGGATGAAAAGATGGAATTAAGACACTTTATGACGGAACTGGTCGTAGCCTGTCTGGTGGGGAAAATCCAATTAAACCGGGTGAAACCGTCAGTGCAAACAAGCGCAAATTGGTTTCCCCGACCTGAGCGAGGAACGGCCCAACATGGTCAATAAAAAGCCTCTCCATGGGTCTAGATGCCGGTTCAGATGACAACAGGCCAACCCTAGTAGAAACCGGAGGTTTGCTAATACTACATGAAGTACAATTTCTAATGAGCCTCCTGATGTCGCCATCCATACTTTGCCAAATGAAAAACTGTCTGATTTTAGCTCGGGTCTTGAATACTCCTAGGTGGCCACTAATAGGAGATTCGTGATAGTAACGAAAAATTTCCGGAATAAGGACCGACGGGAGCACAATTTTAGGTAGACGGTCATGACGAGACGAACAACACAATACACCATCCTTTAGAGAGTAGGGCTTGATCACTTCACCAGAATTGATTCGGTCAATTAGGCTAGATAAGGAGGGGTCTTCTTTCTGGAATCGTCTCACATCTTCAAAAACCACAGGGGAATTGCTGAGAACGACATTGACATAATTCACAGGTGATACAAGGTTTACGGGTTCACATCCTTGAATATCCTCTTCGGCTGTTTCCTCATACATTCGGCTTAATGAATCAGCTACCGCATTTTCGGACCCACGAATATGGTGGACAGTGAACTGGAATGACAGAATCCTAATTGCCCATCTGGCAATCCTACCAGTTTTACGGGGTTTCCCTAACACCCAGCTCAAGGCTTGGTTATCGGTCTCAAGGAGAAACTTAGTGTGCTCAAGATACATACGGAATTTTTCTAGAGCGAACAACACAGCTAAACCCTCAAGTTCGTATATGGAATACTTCCTCTCTGCGTCCGTTAAGGTACGAGAAGCGTATGCAATGGGTTGCCTACCCAGATCAGACTCTTGCAGTAGGACACAACCAACACCACGACCAGACGCATCAGTCTGTACAATGAACTGCTTCCCAAAATCCGGAATGGCTAACACAGGGGCGTTAGAGAGCGCAAGCTTAAGATCTTCGAATGCTGCCTGCTGAGAGGGACCCCACTCAAACTTCACAGCCTTTTTGCGTAATTGATTTAGAGGAGCAGCACGGTCGGCAAAGTTACTGATCAACTTACGGAAGAAGTTCACCATACCAATGTAACGAGCAACACCCTTGGCGTTCTTGGGTGGTTTAAAATCTCTGATGGCCTGCGTACGAGACTGGTCCACGGAGATACCAGACGCGGAAACAATATGGCCCAAGAAGAAAATTTTGGGCTTGGCAAAGGAAACCTTGGACAATTTGACGGTAAGGCCAGCGTCACGCAATCGATCAAGTACAACCTTCAGATGATCAACGTGTTCCTCGAAGGACTCAGAATAGATCACCACATCGTCAAGATAGAGGTACACAGACTTGAATTTAATTTCTGAAAACACCTTGTCCAGAAGTCTGCTCAATACAGCGGCTCCGGTGGATAGGCCAAACGGGACACGGGCATACTCAAACAGGTTCCAGTCAGTGGAAAAAGCAGTAACATGCCTGGATTCCGGAGAGAGGGGAATTTGGAAGTAAGAAGAATTTAAATCGAGGATCGTGAACACCTTCGCGTTGCGAAACCAACTAAAACAAGTATGAAGGTCCGGCAAAGGAATGGATTGTAAAACAACTTTTTGATTAAGAGCCCTATAGTCGACCACCGGCCGAAAACCACCGTTATGTTTTGGCACAAGAAATACAGGGGATGAGTAGGCAGAGATAGAAGGTTGGATTACACCTTCTTCCAACATCTTATCGATAATCTTCCGAAGTTCAGCCATCTTGGGCGGGGCAAGGCGATACGGGCTGGAACGCACCGGCACAGAATCGGTTAGCTCAATCTTGTATTCCATCAAATGGGTTACACCCAACTTGTCCGTAAATACATCACTATACTCCTGACATAACCTCTTTATGGCATCCTTTTGAAGATTCGTTAAATTTTCCAGATCGAGATCCTCAATAGTCATAGGTTCACTAACAGAATTGACAGCAGGAGAAGATAAAACCGGATTAAATGATAACTTACTTTGCGGATTAAACTTAAACCATAAGTTGCGAGCACCAAAATCAAGAAGCATACCAACGTGTGACATGAAATTAGCTCCAATGACCACAGAACAAGAAAGATTTCTGGCAACAAAAAATTTAAACTTCCAAGAAAAATTTAGAATATGGATTTTGACTGTCATACTACCCAAAAGATTTAAGTTTGAACAATTTGCCGAAATAAAAGATTCATTGTTAGGCTCTAACTCAGGTAATTTGCAAACACTCTTCATAGATAAAAACCAGTCCTCGCTTATAAAGGATGCGACACTACCAGAATCAAGCAATGCAGAAACGGGCTCGTCATTAACACAAATTTCAATAAACGGGGATATTCCTTTAGCCACAGGAGAAATTCCAAAATCATTACTCACTCTAGAACGATTACAAGTAGATGACGAGGACACCCGCACCACAGGTTTCACATTATGTTTAGAATTAGGCTGACTTGCCACGACATTGCTCACCGACAGGTTAGGTAGGTGAGCGACATAAGCAGAATTAGCACGTGAAGATTTGAGTTTTCAACGAGTTATCAAGATTTTCATTAGTAGGGCGACCAGAAACTTCACACGGTTTTCCCAAACTCTCATGCACAGAAATATCCTTAGAAGTAACATCCGAATTGGTCTCCACAACATTTCGTCATTGGCGATACACAACCTGGAGGAGGAGGAACATTAGCTACACGAAGGGAATCTGCATGTTTCACAGCCATAGCCTCTATAATGACCTGTTTTAGCTCGACAAATGACGAAGGCCTGGTACACATAGTCATGTATGACCTATATTGAGGCGGAAACCCATTTACAATCGATGACCCCAACTGTCGTTCAGTTAAAGGGGATGCAAATACCTGGGCATACACCTTAATGTCACTGACATAGTCGCTAAGAGACTCGTCCAACCTTCAACAAAATTATGTTAAATGGTCCGGCTAAGCTCAAATTATCAGCGTTTCGCCCCGGTGTACTATTGGGCTCGTCAGTTGGTACAGTACACCTCACCAATTTGAGCTTAGCCGGACCATTTAACATAATTTTGTTGAATTAATGGAGCTCAAAGGACCATAACAACAGTTTCTCATTCGAGAACATTCTTCGACATATCGTCCAACCTTTGGACACGATATAAAAACCTTTGCTCGAGAGTACTAAGGGCTCTCGCAGGGACAAAAAACCACAACACTTCCCTAATAAACATGGCTAAGGACATGCGGAGGTGGATAGCTTCAATTAGCTTATCGCGCAGCATACCGGATGCAACAGGATACAAAAGTTGGAAAATCTGAATTTCCGACATCCCAAAAATCGAGGCATGGTTACCCAATTCGACCACTTGCCTTAAAAATAGGACTACCTGGGTAACGTCATCTAGGTTGAAACTCTTCAACTTAGTTAAGAAACTAGAAATAGGATGAGGAATCGACCCATAATTAACGGTAGGGGAGTACGTAGCATTAGGAAAAGAGACATTGTTACCAGGGTAGCCCGCTCGCACACCCTCTACAGGAGACAAAACATTTACATTGCCAGAGAAAAAACTGGGATGCAATGGGTCGGCAGTACCCAGGAAATCATTAGGTGACCTAACATGAGAAGAATGACCGTATGCAGGGTTAAGAGGTCTGGGCGAGCCGGAACCAGACAATAGAGGGGCAAGCAAACCACTACTAGAAATCGATCCCAAAACCTCAGACCTAGTAAACAGAGGTTGATTCACGTTCAACCCCAGAAGAACTCTCCAAATTCACAAGGTTATCTCTTAAGTCAATTAAATCGAAAACACTATTATTGTCGGCCATTAAAAAAAACAGAATGCAGACAGACAATACAGAAGGAAACAAATTTTAGGAATTACGAAGACAGTTTACACTTTCACAACAATACCATAACTACCAATTACCAACACCATAGATTAGGTTGACACTCGAACACAGCCACCATACTACACAAAATCATGCACAATGCTGCCCAGAACTGCATACGTCACCGCCTGCTTGGCTCGAGAACAGGAAGCTAAATTACAAAAATTGCCACAAAGCACATGGCGAACAGCTACAGACAGGGCTCCAGGATGTCTTCACTCGTAGCATGTAGGCTATCAGAATATTAACAAATCCACTTTCCCATGCCAAGAACACATGCCAGCCACTTACCGAGCATCTTTTTCAGTGGGAATGTTGCATACAAACAGGATAAAATACAGCAGCAAACACCTCGCTTGGAACAGGTCACTGTTATCTCACCACATGGATATTCAGAGGCAAACATGAAATTAAACAAACGACAAGGATTAGCTTTACATAACATCAAGTGCACTGGCATGACAGATCCCATCAACGACCGCTCCATCAGCATCAGAAGGGTCCATAAAACGAGCCTGCGGGTATTGAGGAGGGGATAGTTACGGAAGCGAACTCAACCACGCTCTGCTACCAAAATGACACGTGGACGGCCAGGGTGGATGGGCCTACTTACTTGTTTTCAAGAGGTCCGCATCGCTTCCACAGCAAAATCACCTCCAGAAGACATGTCCCAACAGAAAAACACCCAAAGGGGTGGAAGGAAGGCGGAGAAGAGGGGAACGCACAGGCTATTCTACAGACAGCCCCCAATAACTAATGGAATTGTCGCCGACGAAATAATGCCACAACAGTTGCTTAAAAATTTAATTGTTAATATTTAAAGAACACCTCCACGAGAAAACAGAACATGCTTGCTTGCAAAGCAAACAAAAAGAAAAGAATTAAATTAAAATTAAAATGTTAAAGCCCAAAGATTAAAATAAAATTACAGGCATAATTAAATGAGAAAGGGCTTGATAATTTACAAGGGAATGCAATACCGATCCGACATGCAGAGACCAGGCCACGTCATAAAACGAAAAATTTAAAATTAAATAAATAAAATAAAATATGATCAATTAAGAAATTACCGATAATCGTGACTAAGAAAAACACAAGAACATTCACCAAAATCATAAAGTTAAAACCAACAAGATTAATAAAAAACATAATAAGTTAACACCACAACACGTTTGAGTTTTCCGCTCGACGCCAAGATAATGCACTTGAGACCAGAATGCATTTCGGCAAAACAAAAACAAACATGGCCACAAGAACAGACGACCGCATGTCAAATCGAAATTACGGCAAATAATTAGCATTAAATTAATTTTAAAATCACCGGAGAGAAAAATAAAATGAGGAAAACAATTACACTTAAACACTATTGACATGAGGGTGGTGCATCGGATCTTACATCAGATTAATAATATGCCAATCCCAAGATTGCCAAAGGAAAATAAATAATAATTTAAAACGTAAAATAAACTAGAAATGTGTCTCCAGAAGGTACGAAGAAAAATAACAAAATTAATATATATCTGGTAACAGTATTAAAACATTAAAAAAATGGCCTACCAGGCGAAATAAAACACAGCATCACAACATACATGCAAGGCCAATATTGGAGCTCCCATAATAAAATAAATAAAAAATTTTAACGTACCTTAAAACTTCACAGTGGAGACACAATAATAATAAATTAATCAACACACAATTTAAATAAAATATTATACGGCACTTAATTGCCTGAAAATGGCCAACCCAGCACATGTTTCGTTTGAAGTCACAAGCACTCCTGTTTGTATCTAGATGCGATTTGCATGTCATACTTCCTCTTCACGGCGAAACGATGAAAATTAAAGCCTTACGAGCACAAGCATTTTCTTAGTTGAATAGGTATTCATATTTCGAAGACGCGGAGAGATCCTCTTTCACCAACAGCAGGCTAGTAGCTTCTTGATGACAGACAATGAAGACCACAAGATGGCGGAGAATCACACGTCAGATACCGAACTGCATTCATGTAAATTGTTATTGTCCAATCAAGGCTTGACACATCAAGCAACAATGTGATTATTAAGTAATTAATTTGGCGGTATCATGTATACACAGTCCTTTGTTTCATGACGTAGAATCTAATAAATAGCCTTCAAACATGACTCGAATAGGATTAGTTTATAAGGCACCACCAACACATTCTAGTGGTGAAGAAGAAGGAACTACGGCTAGCTGCGCCGAAGTCCGATAGCAGCTGCCATCTCGTGTTCACAAACGGAATCTAGTCACCAGGTGGTCGTTTCAAAATGTCAAGGAACACCAGTATACAGGGAAGATGGATTTTAAAAACGTTGGAACGGGCAATGCACGTAACATAAATCATAAACTCTGCATTCAAGATACCTATCTCTAAATGCCAGGCATAGATGTACCTATACTTCCTTTAAACAACAAACTTCCGTAATGAGTATACTTTATATGTACCATACATAATTCTCCCTTCATCTTCTAGAACATTATGCACAAGGACCTATCCTTTTTTTCTACTCTTATAATTCCTTACTTCCACCTCCTGTGTTCCCAGTCTACTGGGATCTCCCTGCAGATTTCCACCCCTGATCATCTGATTACACACATCAAATCTACTATTTCCTACTTCCAGCCTTTCCTCATCCTCTACTCTACATTCACGTAACATCTCCTTTAACTGCTGGTCATTCTCATTTAAGCTACTATCACCTACCAATTCCGTTAATTGCTGCACATCTATTCTACCATCATCTATTTCCAGCCTTTCCTCAACTTCTATTCCAATTTCACCTACAATTTCCTCTACCTGCCGTTCATCTACTCCAATTTCACCTAACATCACCTCTAACTGTGGTTTCTTCTCCTCTTCTACTGCTTTATCAATAACCTCTACCTGCTGCTCCTTCTCATCTAATTTCTGGCAAACATTCCTATTTATCTCCTGATTATCGTTCTTTATTCCTCTACCCCACTGGCCAATTAATCTAATCTTCTCCTTATGATCTCTCCTCATCTCCTCCCTAAGTTGAAAACGTAAACTTAGAACACCTTCCAGACTATTCTTCTCCTGAATACTTGTACCAGGGTTTACCACAGCCACCCTTGTGCACTTTGCCCTACCACTCTCACCATCACTATCTAACAAAACATCAACCTGCGCCCCCAACACATTCAATTCCACAATAGAAATCCCATTAACCTTTGCGGATTGTACCTTTTCCTCTACTAAATCTTCTAAGAGATCACTCTTTATATCTAGGTCATAAGTTCCGGACAATATAGTATTAGCGGATATAATATCAGACTGATAATCTGACCTGTCATTACCGTCTGATTCTAGTTTAAATTTCCCCTAGACTCATCCACTGTTTCCACATTTCGACTCCTATCATTGTTACTCTCTTGTCTCCTCTCCTCTCTTCTATCCTCTACATTTTCTTGTCTATTACGGGGATTATTCCTTTGATAATTATTATCATTCCGCCATCTATTATTTCTATTATTATGATTTTGATAAGGATTACCTTGTCTATGATTCGCTTGATTATTAGAGGAATTTAGTTGATTATTATCCCTATAATTATAATTATCTCGACCTCTCTGGTCCTGATTTATGCGGCTCCCATAACCACTTGCTTGATTCTCACTTCTTCCCCCCAATGCATCGAAGCTCCCCAATAAGTTCTCTAATTCCGATATATTAGTAACTTTTTGCATACATGACGCCTCCTTTACTCTATAGGGAAAATGCCTAAGCAACAGCCTTACTACATCATCATCCTTAGCCATCCCATCTAAATATTTACATATTAACACTTGGCTCAGAAAATATTCAGTCATACTCATACCATCTCTACTATCGTATTGTCCAAATATCACTCTTTCTCTTAATTGTGCTTGTATTGATTCGTTCCAATATTTATCACAAAATTTCTTCCTAAAACTACTATAACTATCCAATGAATTCCTATATACTAGGAACCAGTTCCGAGTTTCACCTACAAAAGCTTGATCTAATAGTTCTAAAACTTGACTCCACTCTATACTTCCTTCATTAAGTTTATCTTTAAATCTATTCTCTACAATTTCCATAAATTCCATAGGGCAACCCTGTTTATTGTTAAATTTCGGTAACTCTAGTTCTTTCAGATTATTCACTCCTAATAAACCCACTCTAACTTGACCATTCTCATGTTTTATTTGAGACTTTAATCTCACTTCCATATCTAATATCCTCTCACCAGTCACCTTTTCAACCTTCTCAATTTTCTCTAGAATATGTTCCTGTACCCTTTCCAATTTATTATCTGCTTCTCTAGTCATATCATTTAATTTCTCTGGTATTTTCGTTTCCATTTTCATCATTTTCTGATCTACTTCTTTTATAATTGCTTCCGCCTTTTCCTCCACCATACTCCTTACCTCATCTCTAATTTCCTGTTTTACCCCCTCAATACTATGCTGTAACAATCCATACTTCCTATCTAACTCCTCATTAACATGCATTACTTTATCCAATTTCTTACTCAACTCCTGATTATTTTTATCAAATTTTTCATTCATTTGTTTTATCATCTCCTGATTATTATCAAATTTTTCATTCATTTGCCTTAACATCTCCTGATTATTCTTATCATATTTTTTATCCATTTGCCTTAACATCTCCTGATTATTCTTATCAAATTTTTCATTCATTTCCCTTAACATATTTAGGATATCTTGCACCGGCATTAACACATCCTGTACTGGCCTTACAACATCCTGTACTAGTACATCAGTCATTTCTCCTTCCATCCCACTACTGCCAGTCTCATTCCCATCCCTCTCCAACATGCACACCACCACATTTTCTCCATTCATCTCCATCCTGCTACAACTCACTCCATTCCCATTCATTATTCTCATTCGTTCATCCTCCATGTAAATACGTACACAATAACCTATCCCTCAGATAACACTTGCACAAGTCACACTCTCCTACTCCCACACTGATGTATCCTGGTTCTCGAACCCCACGTTAAGGTGCCAAATGTAATGTTTTTTTTACTAATGGTTCCCTCAAGTTGTTGTTATTAAAAGGAATGTTAAAATTATTACTGAAAGGATAAATATAAGAACCAACAACCAATCCCACCATTAAAGTAACACCTGAAAAAGTTTTATGGATAAGAAGAAAAATCCGGGTGGGCGCCAACTCATATACAAATTATGAGTAATCAATCTCGTGTTCAATGAAATAGAAACACAAGTCCTCTACAATCTCAAGGGGTATGGTATTTCTGAATACCAACCAAGATACCATCAGTGAGGAAAGCAAGTTTAGATATCTACTGCAATATACAATCAATTACAGGGAATGTTACTTACGGTTAGAGGAGAAATATGCATATCATATATATTATATTTGTTTTTGCTCCAGTAAAAGGATATGATTTCCAAGATATTTCTTTATTAAAAGCAATCTTCTCTACTAGAAGCATTACGGGACCAGCAATGATAAACAATCCAGATACGTTCATTCGGTGTAACAAAATCTTCCAGTTCACTTATACAAGCACATACACATATCATAATCTCCAAACCTACAATAATGATTTTAAAAATCCTCCTACATCCAGTGTACATATATCTCATCTTCTTGCCTTTTCTAAGATAAGCCACTTCCTCTACCGCTAGATCCTCCTCCATGGATTCCACAGATTAGCACTCATATATTCATAGTTCATGATCTCACCACCGAAGCGCTACTATGATAAAAATGTCACAACAATTCAGGGGTACATGTTTCGAGTCCCGCTTTTGGACCCTTCCTCAGCCCACAATCTTATATCTAGAAAACATCTAAAACAAAGAACATCGAAAATCTTTACGATGGCATGGAAATACAGATTACACAATAAATTGTTAAAAACACTAAAACAATGTCTAAAATCTAAGAAATAACATGCATGGTTCACAAATTTCAGGTACACATTTTGCACCTGTTCTGGTCTATGTTATTATGAAGAACGTCATTTGACACTTATGACGACAGACGTATTTGTTGACAAAATCGATGTCTATAATTGTTATATTGTTGGACACCTTTTGTGGCATGTCTTGTATTATAATTCCTAAAACACTTCAACTGATGTGGCTGAAGACGAGGTCGGACGGCGATTGCTGAACATTTTGATCAAATTCTTTGTTACAAATGTGGCGTTTCGCAACCTGTCTTTGATAAATTGAAAACTCTTCTGTCACACGGTATCTGAAATGATTGATCATATTTAGTACTGAGGTTATTGGATTATGAAGAATATCTACGGGCAACAAATCAAAAGCGGATTTGAAGAACTTACGAAAAAAAAAAATAGAACTTGCCATCTGGTTTGCTACTCTTGACCCTGAAGACGACAAACAGTGCAAATTAGAATAATGCTTTGTACTTATAAAACAGCTTAGTGGAAATTGTGAAGTATAAATCGTTTGAGTTTTAGAAATAGTAAACTTACCGATGTCAAATGAAAACAGCCCTGCGAGATCACGTGGAGGTCAAGCTCCGCTCAGCGAGAGCAAACCAGATGGCAAGTTCTATTTGTTTTTTCCGTAAGTTCTTCAAATCTGCTTCTGATTTGTTGCCCGTAGATGTTCTTCATAATCCGATAACCTCAGTACTAAATATGATCAATCATTTCAGATACCGTGTGACAGAAGAGTTTTCAATTTATCAAAGACAGGTTGCAAAACGCCACATTTGTAACAAAGAATTTGATCAAAATGTTCAGCAATCGCCGTCCAACCTCGTCTTCAGCCACATCAGTTGAAGTGTTTTAGGAATTATAATACAAGACATGCCACAAAAGGTGTCCAACAATATAACAATAATAGACATCGATTTTGTCAACAAATACGTCTGTCGTCATAAGTGTCAACTGACGTTCTTCATAATAACCTAGAACAGAACAAGTGCAAAATGTGTACCTGAAATTTGTGAATCATGCATGCTATTTCTTAGATTTTAGACATCGTTTTAGTGTTTTTAACCATTTATTGTGTAATGTGTATTTCCATGCCATCGTAAAGATTTTCGATGTTCTTTGTTTTAGATGTTTTCTAGATATAAGATTGTGGGCTGAGGAAGGGTCCAAAAGCGGGACTCGAAACATGTACCCCTGAATTGTGACAAAATTAAAGTATTGAATAGGCGGAAAGATTGAAAATTCTTATTCTTCATAATTACTGTCAATACGGAACCTGAAATGAATAATATTTCTAATGGTCAATCTTGTGGAAGGTAATCTCGCTATACGGTCATAAAAGGCTATTCCCATTTTGCTTGCACAATCAGAGAGTTTCTCTATATGTTCATAGAGCTTGGAGTTATGTCGCCTACCGAAATTATTCATCTAGTTTTACGGGACCGAGGATCTTCAGGAGAATTCTCCTCTCTCTAATTTCCATCTTCTCTATCAGACCCCCTCGGTTGAAGAAAGACACTGGTTATTGTTTAATTACTAATTTGTGTTCTTCTTTATATTTTGTACTTTTTTGTTTGTTTGTTATTATACCGGTAATTATTAAGTTAGTTGTATCTAAATTTTTGTTTTAATAATAATCATCCACCTCTAAATGTTCGAATTATTTGAGTTATTATATAAACTGTGTTACAAGGTGCAGTTGATCTTGATGTTCCGTCTCTTAACATGTCCAGTGTGAATCACGTACCCAATGCTTGACGCTGGTTTACAAACAGAAGCGGAAAACGTGCGTAGCGCGTCATGGGATGAGGGTTAGAAATTGTGAATCACAGTCTTTCCACACGGTACGAAAGGCTCTCCATGCTTAGCCTCCAATAATATAAAGCCTACTCAATCGTGGCATTCTCTGTATCAACACTGTCCTCCTAGCAGTGCGCGTATTGACCACTGCAGCGCTGAGTACCCACCTAACATTTACATGTAATAGCATTGCTATCGCAAGCTATAACCAGCAAAGGTTTACCTATACACTATACTTACAGTACATGAATACACATTGTTGAGTAGAATGAAGTAAAATATAAGAGATGTTCGTCTTTTACTACTAGGAGTTCGTTTCAACTGCGGATTTCCCTTATTAGATAGCATGCACAATTGTCTGGTATGTAGGCCTACAAGAGTAAGGTACGGTACTGTCAGTAGATGGTTACACTTAATATTTTTACCAGTGTAGCATAGAGTTTCAGTGAAAAGGAACGACTTTTCTTAATTTTTGTGATTCTTTCTTTCTTTCTTTTCATAATTTGTTTTTCTTCTCAAGACGTTGTCTCGTGTTATTGGTGTAGTTAGTGACAGATGGACACAGAAACATTTGCAATTTTATCCTGCTCAGTTCCTCAGGATGATCACTTACTCCACGCTGTAGAATATGATTTTTAGCAACATGTGGCAACAGTATTCTAGTTAATGTTCATGCTATTCCTGGACTGCTCAGTGTAACCGATACCATTTCGTCCGTTACTTCTTTTAGCGAAACAAAACCTGGCTTACGATACCGGAGACCACCTCTCCCTCTGTCTTTGAATTTTAAATTAGTGACATTACTGGAGATGGACTCTTGATACCAAGGGGCAGTTGACCTCACTGTTCAGTCCCTTAAAACAATAACTAACTCGGGTTACTACTAATTTTATCAAGCACTCTTGACATGATATAGGTGGCTATGGTCTTCAGCCCGTTTTTAATGTTGTTGTTGTTTCTTTAAGGGAGTTGCAACATCGTGGTCATGTAACCCCGTGTTCTTGTGTGTGTGTAGAATTAGTCTGATAATCTGTGTCACTGTAATGTCTGTAATAGTGTGTGTATGTGTAATTGAGGTAACATTTGGGTAGGAAGCGGCCGTGGCCTTAAATTAGGTACCGGTACCAACCCGGCATTTGCCTGGCGTAGAAGTGGGAAACACTTCCAGAATATCTGAGGTAGGAATCGAACCCGCCTCTTCTTAGGTTTGCCTATGAGGCTGAGTGTATCCCGTTCCTGCCCTCAGAACCAGGAATCGAACTCGGGCCTCCGCAGTGACAGCCAAGAATGCTAGCCACTATGCAACAAGGCGGACTCGACAGCTCGTACCAAATACCCTCCAATATAGGCCATTGCAGCTCTCGTTATAGAAATTTGGTCATTTAGCCCCGTGTCTGCTACCCTGTGTCATTGCTGCGTGTGCATTTGTAATTCCGGTGATCATTTGGAAGGTGACCTTAAGATAGCATCCATCCCGGCATTTGCCTGGAGTAGAAGTGGAAAACTATGGAAACCCTGTCCAGGAAGGATGAGATGTGAATCTAACCCACCTCTTCCCAGTTTTACCTCATGAAGCTGAGTGTACCCCGTTCCAGCCCTCAGACCATAATTAAATTTCTTAGCAGAGTCTGGATTCTAACATGGATCTCTGGGGGTGACAACCAAGAATGCTAGCCACTACACGATGAGGTCAGGTATCATCATCATCAGAACTGGAGCAATAATACAAGATCACCTAATTTTCAGTCGCATGGTCAGCGTAGGTTACATACCTTGTCTTATTGCTTTAATCCATAATTTCCTAGTTGGCTCTGGACTAGGAAATTCATGAAAACTAATTCCAGGAACAATATTTCTAGAGCCTTGTTTACAAAACGGCACGTAGGAATATACCATCAGTGGCCTTATTTCAGTAATATAACTTGATTCGTGCATACACAAATGTGTATAAATACCGCCTACTGAACTGATCATGTAGGGGGGTATCCAGCGCCTCTAGCGGCAAACATAACATCTGCAGGGCGGACAGCTCCCAGAGGCCATTGGGCAGGCTTTTTATTATTGGAGACTAAGCTCCACGTCATCCTGCATGTCGTGCAAGTCCAATCTACTAGCAGGTTCATCCATAGACAAATTTGAGCATGAGTATTTGGTTACCTGCCTATTTACTAGCCTCAATTTTTGTCATACATTATCATTCTATTTTGGGATCTTCGAGCAGCAAGACAACGTCTATTCGAGATAAGAATTACAAGGGGGTTTAGGCTGGTTCAGTTTTACCAAATTCTAAATTTGAGAGGCATTTTGGATAACATTTGGGCAAATGGCTTATATTTACTAATTCGGACCTGCTGAACAAGAATAGCGCTGTTGCCAGGCTGATTTCTCGACAGGAAGCCAGAAATCCAAGATGGCGGACATAGCCTTATATTTTCATTATTTTCGTTTCAGGTTGTATTTTTATTCTGAAAACGGTTTTGGGGATAAATTTGTTGTGCGAAGCGATATAAATGATAGTTATGCGTTACAAAGAGCTACCAACGCTTTTCACTGCATGCAAAATCATCCTTTTGTCAGCTTCTTCATGGGAAGCTTCCAGGGAGAAGACATTTGAAGACGACATGTTGGAAAAAGCTTTTCTTTCATCACTGAACCCTCCGGCGATAACTAGTTCAACTTCCTTTTTCTCGACTGCACTAAATGTTTTGATACGAACTCTATCAGGTTGACTTCATTTTCTTCTAAGGACAGAAAGTCTTTCCAGTTTTGTGGCAAGGGCACGTTTCCATCGTATATCACGCGACGCACTGGGGCAGTATTCTTTGAGCGCCTAGCAAGGGTTGTGGACTTGACTGATTTGGATCTGTACCTAAAGAAAAAAATGGAATTTGAATAATAATAATAATAATAATAATAATAATAATAATAATAATAATAATAATAATAATAATGCGGCGGAACTGGCGGAAGAGGCATACCATTCTGCGAAATCCACATTGCGTCTGACTTGAAACAAGCGGCAAAGGTGTCAGCGTCTGTTTCTCTTATTGAGGTGGCTGCACTAAAATCTTCTCGAACTCAAAAATCGAGTCGTATACCTGTGGTCTCAACTGAGATCACCACAAAAAAAAAACTCAACTTGAGCGCATGATGGAAAAGACGATCACAGAATCACTACCCCAGGCACCAGTCGATAGACTGGACTCACCTGATCATCGGATTCTGGGGGATCAGGGACACCATGCGGAGAAGAATCGGAGCTTCTCAAGAACTCTTCACACTCTCAAAACTCGACGCAAGAATTTTATTGGCATAATTAATGTGAACACCCTCACTAAAACAGGCAAATTAAAACAACTCACTAACGCCCTCGAAAAATTTGACCTCAAAATCACCGCACTTCAAGAGACACGATTCACGGATGAAGAACACTTTAATACGGAGAATTTCAGAATCTATAAAGGCAAACCTGCCATAAAAGTTAGAGGCAAACTACCACTCCTGGGAACCGGTTTCGCCATACACAATTCCGTACTCGACTCAGTCATCGATTTCTCTTCTCCCAACGAAAGAGTATCTCTGCTCTCAGTAAAGTCAGCCAATAAAGCTTACACACTGATCAACGTCCACGCTCCCATAAATCAACTCAACAAATCCGACCCTGAAACTATGGACAATTTCTGGGAAACTCTCGAAGAAACACAATACCAAGGCACCCAGTTTAGATATTATTGGGCGATTTTAATGCCCAGTTAGGTAAGGAAAGAAAATTTAGTGATACCACAGGCCCCCATACTAAGCACGAACGTACCAACGGGAATGGTGAAAGACTAATTGGCTTCTGCAGAAACTTTGAACTTAAGATCATGAGCACACAATTTCAAAAACCTCCACACAAGTTAACCACATGGAGATCACCCAATATTAGACAGGGTGAATACCAAATTGACCATATCGCGATTTCCAAGAAAAACACAAAATAAATTTTAAACGTCCGAGCTCGCAAAGGTGCCTTTGAATCAGACCATCATCTTCTCCAAATTAAGACGAAATTCCAACCCAATAGAAAGCAAAAAGGCCCACCCAAAAATATTAAACCAGATCCAGAGTACTTGAAATTCCACAAAGAAGAAATCATAATGCAAATTAATCAGGAGACATCAACAGACTGGCAGAAAATAACGAAGAAAATTCTGGAAGTCATGAAACTAGGACAACCTCCCCGCACAAGAAAACATCGTTGGTGGAATGCAATTTGCGATCGGGCAGTTGACAACCGAATGACTGCGTGGAAAAAGTTTAACAGTCACAAAACTGAGGAAAACTGGGAGAACTTCCTTAAAACCCCAAAAATGCCTCCAAAACAATTAGGAAAGAAAAACGAGGATATGACAACAACAGACTCCATGAAATCCAGCAGGATTTCACCCAACATAATACTAGAAACTTCTACAAGACGTTTAGAGAAAACTTAAAGGGATATCAGGCGCCCAGCATGTGCTTCAAAAAACCCGATGGCACGTTGGAAACTAACGCGAAAGAAAACTGTAAAATATTAGCCCAATACTTCAACTCCCTTCTTAACTGCGAACCACCCCAAGAGAAACTTGCCTTCACTCCTCCGGTTTCCACACACCCGGACTCACAACCCCCTGACCTAGAAGAAATTCAGGAGATCATCCAAAGGCTCAAAAATAACAAAGCACCAGGAGAAGATGGGATCATTGCTGAATTCTGGAAACTGAACGATCCTACACTTACGCAGAAACTTCATCACCTTGTTTCAGACATATGGACGATGGAGCGAATACCTGAAGACTGGAAATGTGCTCTAATTCATCCGTTACACAAAAAGGGTGATAAAACAGGCATCAGTAATTACCGTGGCCTACGTTATACTCAAGGCCTGGAAATAGAGCGGAGACTTAGTACGCCAAACTGGTAGTTCCACTTTACGCCACTAGGATCGCGGCTCGGCGCCCTAGTTGTCTGCTTTTGACTATGCGTTACATGCAACTCAAGTACATTTAATACATGTTTTTAGCACTTCTTACCTGTTTTCCTCCAGTTTCCCCCAAATGATGAATACAGCTCACTCTTGACTGCATTTCACTCCGCTTTAAGAATTTTTCTGTCAAGTGGTTTACTTCTTAAATTCAGAAACGTTGCACTACTGCCCGTGTGGTTCACACCAATATTCTTTAAAATCGGCCTTAATAACTTTTTCAGAAGAACTACGGAGAGAGAATTGTCAATACGCACTTCACATTTTGTGTGCCCGGAAAACGTGTCAGTTAAAATATTTGTGAAATTTGACACTAAATATTTTCGAGACATTAAATTTACGGCTGTTGTGACAAAGTGAGAAATTGTTTCCAACAGATAAATAAAAGAAGATTTGGGATATCTTAATCCCCGTCTGTTTTGAAAATGTATTAAACTAAATGGCAGGCTTGAATTTGCTGGAGCTGATATTTTCTCTAAGCAACCTTCACAGTCTGTTCTATCTTCTGCCACTCTTACAAGAAATCCCGTTACCATTGCAATTGAAATGGAAGATAGAGACGCTGACTTTTCTGAAAACAAAAATAGAGATTTTAATACTAAAATGTCAACCATAATGTTTTATTTCAATGAACTTAATATTGGTTATATGCCCCATATTCTTACCTTGAACAGGGCTTTCAAGAATCTCCAAGACATGTGCCGGAAGCTGGGGTGTTTCTTTAGCATTGGCTGGGTTTTGCACCTTCCGCGATTTTTTTAGGCTTCAGAAACTTGGTCAAGGCGCCTGTTACGACTGCATCTTCCCTCAGCTCCACATTCCCACTTCTAGAAGATGCGATAATTCCTGTGCTAAGTGTTGACTCGATGGCATGCAGGCATGATCTCACGTCCATCATGTCATTGTTACCTCCCTTATTTCTCAGGTGACTGAAGAGCAGTTCTACATCGTCACTTGAGAGATTCCGCGTAAGCACATGATGGAAGCCGATACTGATTAGAAATCGCATGCAGGACATGGTTGATGAAGTTGTTAGCACCAAAGCTTGATAAGTTTCCTTTGTAAGTCTCATGTTTTTATCGGGATAACTTTGAATCTGTGACAGGTAGGGCAGAAATTCATTGGTCAGCCATGAAAGTCTCTCATCATTAACTTCACTGAAAATAAGCTTGTCCGTGTGTGGTATTGCAGATATCATGTATATCAAACCATTTTCTAAAAATGTCCAAGAATTTTGTTGTTTCGTGTAGGCTGTCCTTATCTTCAACTTTCTCTGGGCACACGACTTCCATGTTCTTAAGTCCAGCTATCATCTCTGGAGTAAACACCAATCTGGCTCTTGCCACATTCATTTTTTCTAAATTGCTTGGATATACAACCTTCCTGCTTAATTTTCTAACTGGCTTTACTACTAGCTTTTTCTGTAAGTGGTACAGATTCTTGAGATGATCACTAGTTATTAAATTGTCATCTACATAGAAGTTCCTACTCGGGGGCGTGGTGGCTCAGCGGTCTAGCTGTATGCCTCTCACCAAGGCGATCCGGGTTCGATTCCCGGTCAATGCATGTGAGATTTTCGAAGTGAAATGCCATGTCCTGTGGTTCGGATTCCACGTAAAAAGGAGGTCCCGTGGCTCATGATCTCGAGATTAACGGTCACGTTAAACTACAAGCTTCCTTCCTTCTTCGGATATTGTGATCGTACATTCTTAATGAAGTGACTCGGATCGAAACTAAGAAAAAGTGGCCTCTGCTCGTCTTTCGGGTGACGAATTTCATGAGTGACACATCCGCCACACAGCGCCTCAAACATTGACACATTCACCTGATAGTTGTCCGTCACTATTCTGATGACCTTGAAGCCGCATTCCTCAACCACAGTCAGTGCGTCCAGTGTTATCCTAGATAACTGTTGTCCTGTGAGTCCACATGTAAAGTAGAACGAAACAGGTATCCTGTAGAAGGATGACTGGCCCTTGAACAGTGGAAAGGGGTGTACCAAGTGGATGTGGTACATCCTAGGGGATTTAGACAGAATGAAGTTTCGGACACAAAAGGTGATAATGAAGGACAGAGCGGGAAAAGACCAAAAAGTTAAGATTTAGATTTGAATGATATTTATTAAATATAAAGCGAATATGTCGCCAGGAATGATAGCTTCAAAGAAATTACTTTAAAAACTGACAATAAAAAATTAATAACAATTAAAAGGTACTTGTTTCTCCAGGAAACGTAAATAGAGCAGTGATTAACTTTAAAGTATTAAATATAAAATTACTAAAAAAGAAGCATAATAATTTAAATTCATTCCAAAGTGGATTAAAATGAAATACTCTTCTGACGGAAAGAATCCGGGCAGAATAAAGGACGTGAAAGGGTACCACCTCTTCTAAGGTACGATACAAGAAGTATCAGGCCGGTAGTCGGAGGTCCTCAGTAGCTGGCGGCAATAGTGCGCCCGCTCTGGCGGTGCGAGGTCATTCTGGCAGGTTCCAGGGTTCCGGGTTCGGAACTAGAGTAGATGATGATAGGTTCTCCCAAAGATAGCGACCAGCATAGAGAGGCTCTTGGTAATACCTCCTGCGGCTGGTGAAATGATGTTCTCAGAATTACGATTTGCAGAGTAGATCCATGTTGAAGATTTTTGGTTGAAGTGCAGGCTGATGAATTTAGACTGCCCTGCCAGGCCGCCAAGTCCAGCAGGGAGATTATGCCGACGGAGAAGAGACTCCGGCAGCCAGAGGTACCCCGAGAGGGCAGTAACCCCAGCAGGGATGTTGGTGAGCAGATGTGATCCGTTGAGAAGAGTGGACAAGAGTAGGCACTGTAGGCCGGGAGACCTCAGGCTATATAGCGATAGTGACGTCAGCGCGCGGAACCTTCTAGCATGAAGGTGTGGCGAGAGAGCAGCCAATCACAGCGCAGCCCCAAGCACAATGCGAGCGTCACCGCTGGAGAGAGCTCAGTGCTCGTGAGACAATGTGACGGTATAGTACGTCTAGAAAGACACTACAGAAAACAGGTGAGTAGACATGAATACTACAGAAAAGCCATTAAAATGAAACACCAATATTAAACAAATCAGAACACCGCGTTCAGACTGCAATTCACGAAATTAAAATAATGGGGCAGAAAAATTGAACGTGTGTTTCACACCGTAAGGGAAACATAGCCAACAAAAAACATTCGCAAAGCGAACATGCTGGGAGGGGCGAGAAAAAATTGCAGTAAGAAAGCGCAGAAGTTAGGCCTCGCGTGGTAAAGGAGCAATCATGGTGATTGGCCTAAGAAAATGACCAGCAGAAGTCTGCAGTTTTACCACGCGAACCCTACCATCTCTGCCAGGAAAGCACTCAACAACCCTACCCAAATTCCAAACAAGAGGAGGACTAGGGTCTTTCAAAAGCACCAAGTCCCCCACCTGAAGGTTAGAGCAGGAAAAAAGCCATTTGCCACGCTGCTGAAGCAAACCGAGGTATTCCAACCTCCAGCGACGCCAAAAATTGTTGCGCAAACTTTCAATTTTGCGCCAAGAAATGGCTAAAGAAGATTGAGAATTAGAATATAACAAAGGTGGGGAGGCAGTCAATGGACCACCGATAAGAAAATGGCCCGGCGTTAATGGTAGAAGATCTGAAGGGTCATTAGATAAGGGTGATAAAGGACGAGAATTAATTATGCCCTCAATAAAAATAATTAAAGAATTAAACTCTTCATGAAAAAGGGGGGTGTGGCCACAAACACGTCTAAGGTGCTTCTTGGTGAGTTTCACACAAGACTCCCACCGTCCACCTTGATGGGGTGCATAAGGGGGGATGAAGTGCCACTTGAAATTTCTCTGGTGAGCATAATCAGTAATCCTTTCCAGCGCTGCAGTTTGAGTAAGAGCTCTCTTAATTTGCTCAGAAGCTCCGATAAAATTTTTAGCATTGTCGGAAAATACTTCTGAAGGAAGTCCTCGGCGAGCAGAAAATCTGGCAAAAGCTGCCAAAAAATAAGCAGTAGAGGCGTTGGTAACTAGTTCTAAGTGAACTGCTCCGGTGACCATACATACAAACAGCGAAATATAGAGTTTTCCAAAAATACATTTTTTGGCCTCAGGAGAATTCTTTCTGTAAACAAAAGGCCCGGAATAATCCACTCCCGTGAAGGCAAAGGGTCTAGCAGGCGCAGATCTAAAGTTGGGAAGATCACCCATGAGCTGAGTGGTAATTTTAGGGTTGGATTTAAAACATGGAATACACTTCCGGATAACAGAGGTAACTTCATGGACTCCGTTTATGGGCCAATACCTTTCACGAATGACAGAAAGTAATGTACGAGTACCAGCATGAAGATGCTGGTAATGATACTGACGAATGATTAGAGAAGTGACATGATGCTTTGAAGGAAGAATAATTGGGTGTTTTTTATCCTCGGAAAGATCAGCCAAAGATAAACGTCCTCCAACTCTTAGTAAACCATCAGTGTCCAAAAAAGGGGCGAGTGATGAAAGCCTACTCGCTTTCTTAAGGGATTGACCTTGGGACAACACCTGACATTCTTCAGAGAATATTTCTTGTTGAGTAAGCCATAAGATTTTTGTAGTGGCTAAACCTAATTCAGAAAGGGTTAAATATGGCTTAGGAAAAAGGGGTTGCTCTACCACAAAATATTTCCATCGAAGGAGATAAGCCATAACCCTCACCAATTTATGGAAAGAGGAATATCGCTGCAAGAGAAGGGGAGAGTCAGAAACGAGAAAAGAAGATCCAGTAATCTTACCAGCATCCGGCAAGTCTGATAACTCCGGAAGAGGAAAATTTGGCCAAGCGGAAGGTTCTTGCAGAAGCCAAGGGGGACCGTGCCAGTATAATGTCAGGTTAGCCAACATAAGAGGGGAACATCCCCGAGAAATGACATCTGCAGGATTCTCCTTGCCAGATACATGATGCCATTGTTCAAAGTTAGACAATTGTTGAATTTTGGACACTCTATTAGCTACAAACACCTGCCAATGCGAGGAAGGTTTGGCAATCCATGCCAACGTGATGGCTGAGTCACTCCAAAAGTAAGTTTTGCTAAATCGGATTTTCAAAGATTGGCGGATTTTGACCGATAATTCAACCGCCAGAAGAGCAGCACAAAGTTCCAGTCGTGGCAAGGATAAGGATTTAAGAGGGGCTACCTTTGACTTAGCGCAAATTAAATTGGAAAAGAAATATGACTGGTCAAAATTGCGGCAAACAATATATGCACAACACCCATAAGCTTTCAATGAGCTATCGGCAAAGATGTGAAGTTCATCTCCTCCACAAGAGGGAAAGGGAATAATCACTCGCGGGATAATGACATTGGAGAGATCTTCCAAACTATTTCTATAAGAAATCCAATTTTTTTGCAACTCCGAAGGAACTGGTTCATCCCAACCAGTTTTCAAGGACCAAAGATCCTGCATGAAAAGCTTTGCTGTGACAATAATTGGCGCCAAAAATTGGAGAGGATCAAATATCTTTGCAATCTCAGACAAAATTTGCCGCTTAGTTTGCGGTTTGATGTCACTGAGATTAATTTTGAAAAAGAAAAAATCCTTTTGAGGACTCCAATAGATGCCTAAGGTTTTGATAGAATTACTTTCTTGAAGAAGCTCTACTGAGTCGTTATAGACTGAAGTTAATGGAAATTTAGAAAGAAATTCTTCCGAATTAGAGTTCCACTTGCACAAGGAAAATCCGCCTCCCAAAAGCAAAGCTGTCAAATCTTTAGAGACCTGTAGTGCTTCAGATACTGACTCAAATGAATGAAGAAAATCGTCAACGTAAAATGATGATTTTAACACTTCAGAAGCCTTAGGAGAATACAACGGGCCATCCTGTTCAGCAAGTAATTTCAACGTACGTATGGCTAAAAAAGCAGAGGGCTTTAGTCCATAGGTTAAGGTTTTTAGCCGAAAAATCTTGACAGGTTTAGTAGGCTCGTCGCGCCAAAGAATTCTCTGAAGGTCGCACTGTTGTTGATCGACCAAAATCTGCCTATACATTTGCTTGATATCAGATATCACTGCGATAGGGAACAAGCGAAAATTCATCAAGACAGAAGAAATGTCAGATTGAATAGGAGGGCCTGATAATAATGTGTCATTCAGAGAAGTACCATTGGCATCCAATGCAGAGCCATTAAAGACCACTCTTATGTTTTCCTTTAAAATCTCATTCTTCCAAACTGGATGATGATTGAGGTAAATGACTTCAGATGGGGTATAAGAAGCATCATCTTTCTTGGTAACAACCTCCATGTGATCAAGTGCCTCATATTCCTCCATAAACGTGGAGTATTGAGTTTTAACAACAGGGTCACGTTTAAATTTGTTTTCCACAGCATAGAGTGCTCTAAGAGCCCTAGGGTGTGTTTCAAATAAAAGAGGTGGATTATCCACTCGGGGCATTGTTACGACAAATCTACCCTCTGAATTGCGTTTGGTCGTTTCGCGAAACTGTTTTTCACACATTTCATTTTCAACCGAGGAAGGTGAAACTGAATCTATAGTTTCGATTTTTCAAAATCTTTCTAAGTTATAATCGAGACTTGTATTGACAAAATGACATTGAGAGAAATTTTGAAATGACTTACGAGGGACTTGACCCGTTACTAACCAACCTAGCTTGGTATGATGAACAAACACTCCTGGTGATATTTTAACCTTAGAGCTAAGGAGACATTGCCAAAATACTTGGGCACTGAGAAGTATGTCTACCGGAGCGCTCGTATTAAATGTTGGATCCGCCAACTGAATGTTATGAGGAAATTGCCACGTTCTAACTTCAAAAGAATTACTAGGGGTGTTACTGCCAATAGTATCAATGGCAAGGCAATTCAACTGCAATGTTGTGTTACAATTCACAGCATCTTTGATGTGAACACGAACAAAATGCAAAGATTTAACATTGCTATTGTTAATACCGGTAACCTGAATTAATGTAGGTTGCTTGGGAAGACCAAGTTTCTTAATGAGACGCTCACTTATGAAGTCATGGGTGGCGGCATTATCCAATAGGGCACGTGCTTCAAGCCATCTACCAGAAGAGTCTTGAACTTTTATTAACACGGTTGATAGTAGCACCTGGGAACTACGAATTGAGCTAGAGCTCTGAGTATAAGATTGCGCATTAGCTCCTGGGGATGCATCTTTAGAACATCCAGGGGAAGGAGCCTGACGTGGCTTTTCAAACCTATGAAGCAAGGTATGATGTTGAGCCTTGCAATGGGAGCAAGTATTTTTAGATAAGCAATCAGGCACCATATGCCTAGTTGACAAACAGTTGTAGCAATATCTTTTTTGAGCTATTAATTTGCGTCTTTCATCGGTAGAAAGGGCTTTAAAGGCAACGCAGGAATATAACCTGTGAGGTGCTTTACAGAGAATACAATCCATTGAATTATGCTGAACAGTAAAGACAGCAGATTTGTTTATTTTTGCACCGACTGGTTTCACAACATTAGATTTGTTATCTGCACTTCCTGACATATGACAGGCTACAGCTGACAAAACCTGACATCTATTATTCATAAACGTAAGCAATGAATCATAGGTATATGACGTGTCATTTGTTAGTTCCCTCTCCCATGCCTTTAAGGTTGATGAATTAAATTTAGAAGTAACCAAGTGAATCAAGAATAGATCCCAATGCTCGACCGGTTGGTTCAACCGTGCCAATGCTCTGACATGTAGTTGGACTGCGTCACTCAAGGCTCGCAGTGTTGACAAGCTTTCAGCTCGCAAGGTGGGCAGGTTAAATAAGGCTTGAATATGCCTTTGTAAACATAATTTCTCATTGCCATAACGGCCTTTAAGAAGCTCGATAGCAATGTTATAGTTTTCTCCTGTTAGGGGAAGTTCTCTTATAAGTTGAAGGGGTGGCCCCTGCAAAATGGATTTTAAGTAATGAAATTTCTGAATTTCCGGAAGTGGGGCATTATTATGTACTAATGAACTGAACAATTCAAAGAATGATTGCCACATCTCTTCCTTTCCTGAAAAGTGCGGAATTTCAATTTTAGGTAGCAATGGTTTGATACCGTTCCCATGGTCGCTAATTCTTCCTTGAGTTTCTTCTACCTTCAACGCCAGGGTCAGAGTTCTAACTAATGCCACAGCCTGAGCATGTGTATCAAAGTAATTACTCTCTACTTCTTCCCTATCTGATTGATGTTCTGGACTTTTGATTTCAATTTCAAGTTGCACGAGATCATATTTCTCGTACGCCTGTTCAAAAGCTTTTAAACGCTGGGATATAATGTCAAGGTTTTGTTCCTCTTTCGGTAGAGTAGCTAAATATTTTTGAAAACGGGTGAGTTGACCTTTGTAGGCCGCCCGAGAATTTAACAGTTTATCATCAATTATTGGTGGCATGGCTGGAAAAGTTGGAACAACTCACTCACCAAAGCTGCTTGTGGCACCAGACAGACCTGCTCTCCGGAAAGAAACCAGTTGTACAAATATGCTGGGATTGTTTCCGCCTTCCCGCAGATCTCCCGCGCTAGCCACAATGTACTGAAATGTATAGAACAAATATTAGATTGAACCAGTTTTTTGAATTGAATTTGCGGTCTCAGAATGAAGGTTCTGGGTTTGATCCGGGGTTGAGGTACCATGGAAAGGGGTGTACCAAGTGGATGTGGTACATCCTAGGGGATTTAGACAGAATGAAGTTTCGGACACAAAAGGTGATAATGAAGGACAGAGCGGGAAAAGACCAAAAAGTTAAGATTTAGATTTGAATGATATTTATTAAATATAAAGCGAATATGTCGCCAGGAATGATAGCTTCAAAGAAATTACTTTAAAAACTGACAATAAAAAATTAATAACAATTAAAAGGTACTTGTTTCTCCAGGAAACGTAAATAGAGCAGTGATTAACTTTAAAGTATTAAATATAAAATTACTAAAAAAGAAGCATAATAATTTAAATTCATTCCAAAGTGGATTAAAATGAAATACTCTTCTGACGGAAAGAATCCGGGCAGAATAAAGGACGTGAAAGGGTACCACCTCTTCTAAGGTACGATACAAGAAGTATCAGGCCGGTAGTCGGAGGTCCTCAGTAGCTGGCGGCAATAGTGCGCCCGCTCTGGCGGTGCGAGGTCATTCTGGCAGGTTCCAGGGTTCCGGGTTCGGAACTAGAGTAGATGATGATAGGTTCTCCCAAAGATAGCGACCAGCATAGAGAGGCTCTTGGTAATACCTCCTGCGGCTGGTGAAATGATGTTCTCAGAATTACGATTTGCAGAGTAGATCCATGTTGAAGATTTTTGGTTGAAGTGCAGGCTGATGAATTTAGACTGCCCTGCCAGGCCGCCAAGTCCAGCAGGGAGATTATGCCGGCGGAGAAGAGACTCCGGCAGCCAGAGGTACCCCGAGAGGGCAGTAACCCCAGCAGGGATGTTGGTGAGCAGATGTGATCCGTTGAGAAGAGTGGACAAGAGTAGGCACTGTAGGCCGGGAGACCTCAGGCTATATAGCGATAGTGACGTCAGCGCGCGGAACCTTCTAGCATGAAGGTGTGGCGAGAGAGCAGCCAATCACAGCGCAGCCCCAAGCACAATGCGAGCGTCACCGCTGGAGAGAGCTCAGTGCTCGTGAGACAATGTGACGGTATAGTACGTCTAGAAAGACACTACAGAAAACAGGTGAGTAGACATGAATACTACAGAAAAGCCATTAAAATGAAACACCAATATTAAACAAATCAGAACACCGCGTTCAGACTGCAATTCACGAAATTAAAATAATGGGGCAGAAAAATTGAACGTGTGTTTCACACCGTAAGGGAAACATAGCCAACAAAAAACATTCGCAAAGCGAACAAACAGTATGCATAATAATTTATTAGCTAATTTATGTTCGATTCCAATTGCATCTTTCTCAATATCACTAATGCCGAGAAACATGTCTAAATTCTTGTCATACAATAGTCTAGACTTTATGGCCATTTCATCAATGATTAATGAACCAACCTTCTCATTATCGTGAGTCAGGGACTTTTCTTCAGATTTGACGTGACACCTGTCTCTCCGTTCGTATACCCAATGTACGTTTTCAGTGTTCGTGGGCGAGAAAGTTGTAAAATATTTATATCTCTCAGTAAGCGGTAAGCCGACGGTGATTTATTAGAGAGCAATACACATATTTTTATTGTTGTTTCATTGTATTTAAACTTTCGTTTCGTGAAAGCTTGAATTTGTTCAAGTAGGAAATTAGCCTTCCAAGTCCTCACGATCCGCTTCACTCTTGAGCTTCGATATTTGAACATCGAGTTTGTCCTGACGTTGCACTGTGTGTCATTTTTGTTTCAATGAAATTATCTTCTGATTCAATGACTTAATTGTAGTTCTGTACACTGTATTTTTTCTTAGTGCCCTCTTTAATTTTAATTTTGTTGACTTGCAATGAGTTTGCTTGATTGTAGAACATTGCGTTCCTACACTAACACGTGGTTGATCATGAATTTCTTCAATTCGTTCATCACAATAGTCTTCGAAAGTCCATTGCCTTTAACTTGACGAGACTTACAATACGGCACGCTACAGTACACCATTTTTGACGAACACAATAATAACACTAATATTTACACATAAGTTACTCTATTAAAATCATTCAGTGATTTATATCTAAAGTATTTATCACACATACATGTCACATTTACGCTAGTACACTGGATTAAAACTTGCTTTTCACTACGTCTTGTTCATAAAGACCACTTAGCCTCCCATCTCAATATCAGTCAAACAGCAGTCTACTGCTCTCAACGAAAACACATCTATAATACGACACGCTTCGCCAGTCAATTTTAAACTCACCTTAGCTTTCTCACTCATTAGGACACCTTATTTACCGCCAAATACAGACACAGTAATCACATTGTACGTAATGCAAACGGTACAATTAAGGGCGCCAGACAGCGAACCTAGTGGCAAAATGCGGAACAAGTTCGAACCATCGCTCGCAATGTTGTCTGGCGCCTCATTTCCAGGCCTTGTATATAACGTAGGCCACGGTAATAGGGATGTATAGAACTAGCACCGATAGAGCGCACTGCTGTTATACTGGGTAAGCGCAAGGCGCTCTTCATTTGTCTCCTGTGTTCTCATGCCGCTAATATGTACGAATTTAAGTTGTTTAAATTGTTATTTTCGTGACTATGCCGAGCTATTGCAGTGTTCCTCTTTGCAAAAATCAGGGAAGCCCGTTTTCGTTTCACCAATTTCCACAAAATAAAGAAATGAGGAAGAAATGGTCACATGCTAATAGAAGGAAAAATTTCGGTGAGAAAAATCTGACCGAATATATTAAAGTGTGTTTCCATAATTTACAACCCGATGACTTCACGAAAACTGTGCTGAAATGAGGAAGAAATGGTCACATGCTAATAGAAGGAAAAATTTCGGTGAGAAAAATCTGACTGAATATATTAAAGAGTGTTTCCATAATTTACAACCCGATGACTTCACGAAAACTGTGCTGAAAAGTGTGACTTACAAAGGGAAATAATTCCTATTTTGTACCCAGGGCCGGATTTACCGTAAGGCAAAATAGGCACGTGCCTAGGGGCGCCGCCTTCGGTTAGGCAACTGGCAATGATCTGTACTGGAGGCGCCCCGAAGGGCACCGCCGTCAGGCGCCCTCTTTGCTAGGGCTTTAAGTGTGCTAAGTAGGGATTATAGCAGTATACATGCTAAAATAAATATTGAGAAATGAGCAGAGACGTTTAGAAATAATATCGTGTCTTTGTCGCATGCCCGCCCATGCCTTTCCACTTCGCTCTTCGTTATGCCGCTCGACGCCCTTTCGTCCCGACAAGTGTGAGAGGGGGAGGGGAGGCGGGCTAGCGGAGCTGTTTTCGCTGTTGTTGTGGTAGCTGGGTTTGCTTGCATTGTAGTAGCATCGAAGTGCCCCGCGCCCCACCCCCCTTGCCTGTCCTGTGTGCGAGTTCGAGCTTGCGTTGTGTTGTGATGTGATGTGATCTGCAAGTAAATGTTTTAAACTATGGTCACCAAAAAGTTGTCTGGTTACCAAAACCGGGTCCGCAAGCTGAAGAGGATAAGAAAGCCGAGGTTACCCTGTCAAAATGTCGGAATATAAATGAGATGTTTAGTGCGCGTGTGAATCCTACACCTCCAACGACATTTTCGGATAACAATTCTTGCTCTGCGGTTCACGACATTGACTGCGATGGTGTTCAGCAATTTGAGGTAAGCTACCGTACACGAATTACTTTACGCAAAGTAGGCCTTTCCCAATAGGCGATTCCTTGACATATGTAAAAACTCAGACTGGTTCGAGGCCAGTTATCGAAATTTTAAAGAACTTTATTGCGCGCGTACTAAAAAGCCTGTCAGTGACTCTGTGATCGGCACGATATGACGCTTGTCAAGCTCTGTGGGAAGCCTGGTGTGGCATCGTGGCAGCTCTTGAGAGTATAGCAGATTACAAAAGGCAAACACTCGAAGGAAGCCAAATGGCATCTTAAGCAATATCCTACAATTAGAAACTGCTTTCCTAGTTGTTCTGGAGTACCATTTTAAAAAGATTTAATACTGTCAGCCAGAAGCTCCAAAACGTTAGCACTAATTTGAGCACTGTGGTAGAGTGTTACGCTTCGTTAGCGGAATTTGTGCAAAGTTTAAGAGATAATTTCGAAATCTATGAGAAAGAAGCCAAAGAATTAAGCAGTATAGCTCAATATTCCTACGACCTAAAGAGAAGACCGGAACGAAGGACTGGGAATGATGAGACAAAGCAAGGAGAATATGTACCGTCAGAGGGCTTAGAAATTTTTCGCGTCAATGTATTTTATGTAATTCTGGATGTAGGCCTACTAAGTGCTGAGCTTAAGAGGCGAAGTGACGCTTACAAAGTCCTCCATAAGAGATTTTATTTACGAGAAAACCTGTTAGACCTAGATGGACCAGTTATAAAATAATTCGCTGACGATCTCGCAGTTTATGTGGATGACATAGAAAGTGCACTGGCTGACGAGTGTTTGCATTCAAAGGAACATTTAAAAATTGCAGATTTTAAAGGTAAATCATACTCTGAGCTCAGCACTTTCCTTCATGAAAAAGATTTACAAGATATGCACCCGAACATACACATTGTTTTACGGATACTTCTCACCATTCCAGTGACCAATTGTTCTGGAAGAAAGATCATTTTCGGTACTGAATCGCGCCAAGAACTATTTGCGGTCAGTCATTAAAGAAGAAAGGTTAAACTCTATTGCACTCGTAGCGATTGAAAAAGATATACGAAAAACTTGAACTGCGTTGCCATAATTAATGAATTTGCCGAAAAGAGGCAAGAAGGAAACTTTTGAAGTAGTTCTCGTTGTGCTTGAGGCAGGCCCCGTTATGTCTTCATTCATGCTATTAATCTGCACTTTAATTTCTCTAAAACATATTGCAGGAAGATATGCAGTTGGCCTTATTTGTAATTTAGAGGCGCTTTGTTCAATTTAAAATGTCGTTCGTACCACTGCTCTTAATGCGTTTTAAAATTAGTGTGTGTGCTACATTTCTTTTTACTATATTTCGTGCTACCGCAGTTCATTCAGTTACAGCAGTAAATAATATTTTTATTTTTGAAGCTACTCTTCTCTTTTGTTGTATGAATTAAGGCTAGACATTATTTGTGGAAAGGGTATTCATAAAGTGTTTTGGTTGAATAAAAGTTAAACTGTTTCATGTAGTTTTAATCCAAGCTGTTATTTTTATTGAATTGACTATGTATTCCCTGCGCAAAAATTCAAGCATAAACTTATGCTGTCAGCCATTCCTTTTTTCCGAAACTTACCTCATGCGAGTGGCTATGCCTTATCATAAAATCGGGTGGGGGGGCTCAAATGAGGAGGGGCGCTCAATGGAGAGGTGCCTATAGTGTAACTGTGTGTAAATCCGGCCCTGTTTGTACCTATAAACTGATTAGACATTTCGATAACAACCACTGAATTTATGCGTTTGTATTTGAAGGTGAGAGAGCAAGATTAAAACCGGGCGCAGTTCCATCGCTTTTTTCGTAGACCACAAACACAACAAAAATATTTTTTTAGGAAGAGGCCATACACAAGAAAATTGCCGGATTATCACGATAAGCCTACAATATCGGAATCTGCAGAAATCATCTCCATTGAAGTACGGGAAGAAATCGGAATATACACGAAGAAATGAAAGTAACATTTCGGACTCCCATTTTCAAAGACATCAATAGTTGGTCAAATACTTCAAGAATAAATGTCGCAACATTAACAGTCACAAACGTATTATGGGTTTCTTGAAATCAGAATTAATCGTCAACTTCCATCTGCCCGACGGAGAATGTGGTAGTGACTGACTTCTACATCCTTGAGACGTAGTCAGATGAATGGAAACAGTTCATGGCCCTAAAGCAGGGATTCTCAAACTTTAAAAAAATTGTACCCCCAAGTCCTTTCCCAGGGGTAAGGGAACGATTCTTATTGAGAAATTGACAAAATTACATAAGAACCAAACGTTGCGATGCATTTTCGAGGTACACATTACCGGTATCAACTTTCTTTGATTATGTTTACCTTAAAACACGACAGTTTCATGTAAGCTATCAACCTAAAAAATACATGAATCGAAGTCTGTAAGCAGGGGGAGCAAGTGAATATTTAAATCTCTATTTATGATTTAAGTCTTATGGAGATATATTTATGAATATAAGCCTACAATACTCTAGTAATTGTAATCTTTAGGAGAAAGCATGCTGACTCATATTCATTATTTGAATAATAAAGCGTGTTAGAATTTTGTTATTACCGCTGTAGGCTATTCTTCCTTCCTCCCGCTAGTTTTAGTGCCTCTAGTCCGTAGCTCATTTTACAGCTGTTTAACGCTTAAACGCTGAAAATCGTGCATAATATATTAGAAGATATACCTATAGAATTAAATAATTTAGTCTTGGAGTATAATTAGAGAAGATATAATTTACTTTAGCTTAGAAAACTCGGTCACAATTTATAGATTCCTCGCAGCTGACTGGGAAAAACATAAAACGGTCGCCATGCGCTTACCCAGTACTACACGAGCGATATCTGGCGCGAACTTTCTCCCGCTACATTCCTATTACAGAGGAATCTCCCTACTCCCTATTGCTTATAAAATCCTCTCCAAGGCACTTTTAAACAGGCTAGAACCCCAGGTGGATCCGCTAATTGGTGAATACCAAGCCGGATTCAGAACAGGGCGATCATGTGCTGAACAGGTGTGGAGCTTGAAAACAATATTACAAATGAGAAAATGTAGAAATACAGTAATAACATTCGTCGACTTCAGAAAAGCGTATGACTCTGTAGACCGCGAAACCCTTTTTATGATCATGAAAGAATTCGGGATAGACAGACCCGAAAAATCATTGAACAGACGCTTACAGGAACTATGTCCAAAGTGAAATTTATGGGTGAAATATCGGAGCCCTTTCTCATCAAAACTGGAGTTCGACAGGGGGACGGATTATCCCCAATGCTCTTTAATATTGTTCTAGAAAAGATCATTAGGGAATGGGAACCTCATGTAAAAGGCATTCAAATTGGAATAAAAAAAGAGAACCGTCTTACAGTCAAGTGCCTCGCTTTTGCGGACGATATTGCCATTATCACTAACACCAGACATGAAGCCATACAAGCAGTGGAAAAATTACATAAAATTGCTCAAAGAACCGGACTACACATTTCTTATGAAAAAAAACACTATATGGAAAGACGGCCAGAAAATAACTCTTCTTTAATCACACAATACGGTAAAATAACACAAGTCACCCATTTTAAATACCTTGGTGAAATCATACAGTCCTCGGGACTAAACCGAATCGCCAATGAACAAAGAATCACAAAACTACAGAAGGCCTACAAGCTAACGTGGGCTCACTACAACAAGAAGTGCATCTCGTTAGACGCAAAATTAAGGCACTATACAACGGTGATTCTTCCGGAAGCAACTTACACAGCCGAAACAATGGTAATCGACGGTCATTCCAAAATTAAGGATATAGAAAAACAGGAAAGGAAAATTCTCAGAAAGATTTACGGGGCAGTTAATAATAACGGTATTTGAATGAAGAGACCTCAAAGCGAACTCTACCAAAAGATCCACACGATAACGGAAGTAATCAGAAAACGCCGAGTACAGTTTTATACACACATTTACAGGATGGAAAATTTCAGAACGGCGAAGAAATTGCTCAACGTTATAACAAGGAGTAAGGGTGGCACGGAGTGGCTGACAGAGGTTCAGAGGGACCTACAACAGGTCAACATTGAAAACCTTGAGGACCGCACCGAGTGCAGGAATAAAATCAAAAATGTTAAGTTTGATCAGAGACTGGCACGACAGCCTGGAAGAAAGTGGACAGCTGAGCGGAAGAAGGAGCCTTCTGAGAGGATGAAGAGATTTTGGGAAGAGAAGCGGGAAGACGCCAGGAGATGAAATTATGTATTCAAGTTCAATCGCTCTCCTAAAGGGGAACAATCGATTAATTAAATAAATAAATAAATAATAATGATGATGATGATGATGATGTTAAACACCTAACGGTCGAAAACCATGTCGATTCTTGAATAGACAGAAGTGTAGGAACGGATATGTCTTTCCACTGCCATGGCGTAATCTCCAAACGTAACGCATTTTGCTGGCTTCTGCAGTGCATTGATCATTGCCATGCCGTCAATGAGTAAATGTGAAGATTCTCTCTCCAGAACTATATTATCAGGGCAGTCAATGTCCTTAGTTAGAGTTGTAATCAGGGTAGACTTATCTCCACTTCTTAAATCTCCATTCATGTTTGTCAGGGATGGAGGACAGGCCATGAGCTCATGTTTTAAAATTTCTTGAAGTTCAATTTCCCTCCCAGCCTCGTAAGCCATTACTATTCTTTGGAGAACGCTCCTGTCACTACTCAGCACTGTTTTGTGCGTAGTTTTCTTTATCAAAACTTTCGGCAAATCGTTCAGTGTGAGAGGGCGATTCCTAGAAATGGTCAAATAGAAGCTCACTTGTGGTTTCCCCGTGTCTTCAGATGACACAAGGCGTTCGGAGAGGAACTTATTCACTTGTTCAAGCCCCAGTTCTCGTGCGCGTAGAAGCGAATCTTGGATCTTGACGGTAGCAATGTCCTTAGTTGCTACATTGTGAATAGTTGAGTGATCAGCATTGTCTTCTGAGAAAACTTTAAAAGTTTTCAAAGTGGACAAGAGTTTTTCATTGCGCGAGTTGTCTTGCCGTCTCCTACCAGGATAGACAGATTGTCCTTTATATGACCAGCCTTCTGTTCCTACCCCGAACATTTCAAACGCGGAATTAGTAATATCGCTCCTCCAGTGAAATGATAAGGCCCAACGTTGCAGAGCAGACTCTTCCTGTGTGATTCCAACTAATCCGCCGGCTTGCTTAGAAGTGCCCACTACCCATTCCTGTGCATGATCCGCGTCAACTTGACAAAATTTTCCGTTGCTCCGTTGGACCCCGAAGTCTCCATTCCTGAATGACATCTCGACTTCTTCAGGGAGCTGATGCATTCAAGCTATACAGTATACACTGCCAAGGACTTAGTGTAATTGGTGTGGTCGTATCATGCAGTAAAAAAAAGCATCTCCTTAAGAGCAGTCAAATACATGTCCCAATTTCCAGAACGGATTTCCCTTGTAAATGTGAGTAATGTCGAAACCATCTCTAGATATGACCAACAGTATGCAAAATTTGAACTCGATCGTGATGCCTCGGAAACAAAGTCTTTGATTTTTTTCCCGGTTTTCTTGTACGAGGAAATGCCCGATAGCTGTTTCTACATCATATGGGAGGTTTTCAAAAATATCGCAGCTCTTCTCATTAGCCAGCCTATCCAGTAAAATGCGCCATAAAGCCTGGCACATCAGTTTGTGAATACGAAGACCTTTACCATATGCTTTTCCATCAACTCCAGCGGCCGATCCCTCTGCTAAGACTCCGCTTTCCACCCAGATCTCACGAATACCACTTCCCGCCATACGCTGTCCTATGGTTTTCATAAAATTAAGTGCAAGGTGTAAACCCCCATCTTCAAAACAACCTGATTTTGAAACAGTTCTGAGCCCCATTTGATCTCCAACTTATGGTAGAGCGATTGATCACAAGTTAACACCACATACGGCTGCTTCAGCTAATCCGCGACAACGACGGATCTTTCAAGCACTGTCTGGAGCGTGTCCCACTCTTGGGCAGGATTTAATATTAGGGGCATGTAACCAGCTTGAGAAATGTCCAATGTGTTGTATGTAATGTCTTGATTAAACTCAGTCCATCCGGATTTCAAAGTCTCCTTTTGTCGAAGATAAACAAACGCTAAATCCGTAGCTTGGGACTCGATATCACAGTCTGTATCTCCACCGGGATGATGCCAATTTGTGCTAACTGCTTTCTTGAAAACAGGCTCATTCCTTCCCTTGAAAGCAGTGGTTGAAGGTAACTTACTCAACTCGAGAGGTACGGTAATTGTCGCTGCTTTTTCCACTTCCATGTTCTTTAAAATCTCTTGGGCTATAACGATTCTAATGGGGTGAGGGGGTCTCCGCCCAATCAATACAATTTATTACTGGCAATTAACAATGTATTGCCTCTGGAGACATGTTTCGGGCCTCATGGGCCCTTCTTCAGCCGCATAGATTATGTACATATTCACATCCATCATATTAATTAGACACAAATCATGCATATTTTGAGAAAAACATTAAAAGTAACACTAGCTGAAGGAAGTAGGTTCCGTGATGATCCTCTTCCTCTTTTCCTGAAGATCATCATTACTGTCTTAGATTCTTTTACCTGCAGCTCGTTTTCTTCTGCCCTTGTTTCCAGCTTGTTCACCACTTCTTGAAGGTCTTCCAGGTTTGTTGATCCAATTACCATGTCGTCAGCATACATATGTTGTGATACTGTTCCACTGAATTCTACTACTTTGGATACTTATTCAAGTATCGATATTACCCTGTGCAGTCGTGCGCTGATTCCCCTGCTACAGTGGGGTGTACACGATGACCTTTGTAATAGTGACAATTTTCCAATTATCGTTACTCTTCCGAACCAGAGAGCCATCGAGTTATCAAGTCGGGCTGATTGGCCAACTTTCACGGCACGTGCGGTGTTTGCCGAAGATACCTTTGAGAGTGTCGACGATCATACCATTCACATAACGAATGGTATTTTGACTGCTGCTGAGGAAACAATACCTTCCTCATCCGGCAACTCACGCCGGAAGCTTGTCCCTTGGTGGATTGCAGCAGCCATTAAAGATCGTCGACGTGCTTTCAAATGCTATCGGAGGCAAAACACTATGGCCAACCTTATCACCTTCAGAAGGATGCGTGCCAGAGCCCGATATCTGATTCGGGAGAGTAAGAAAACGACATGGGAAAAGTATGTGTCGTCCATGACGGCGCATACTCCTTCATCTCAAGTGTGGACTAAGCTTCGTCGGATCTCCGGACACCCGACATCACTATCGATACCCGGAGTGTCCATCAATGGAGACATCATCACGGACCATCTCGCCATTGCCAACAGCATTGGCTCGCACTTCTCCGATGTATCCTCCTCCGGGAGTTACGATCCTACATTTCTGACTCTGAAGCGAGAGGCAGAGACTCACCCCTTGTCCTTTGCCACTGCTGCTTCGGAGTCCTAAAATGTACCATTCTCTGAATGGGAACTGCGCAGTGCGCTTGCACTGTGCAGGGATACGAATCCTGGACCGGATAACATACATAATCAAATGTTAAAACATCTGTGCGAATCCAGTATAAAAAAATTGTTGATCCTCTTCAATCGTATATGGATTGAAGGGGAGTTTCCATCTCAATGGCGAGAGGGGATCGTGATACCGATTCCTAAGGCTGGAAAGGATCCCAAGTTTGTAAGCAGCTATAGGCCCATTTGTTTGACAAATGGCCTATGTAAGCTGCTCGAAAAGATGGTGAACCGTCGACTGGTGTGGTTCTTGGAGGATAAAGGTCTCCTGTCTGAGTACCAATGTGGATTTCGCTCTCATAGGTCCACCACTGACCATCTGGTGCGACTTGAGAGCGCCATACAGGAGGCTTTTTTCCGAAAGCAGCACCTAGTCACGGTTTTCTTTGACCTCGAGAAAGCCTACGACACCACATGGCGCTACGGGATCCTTTCCACCCTTCACAAGTGGGGACTCCGTGGTAACTTACCGACTTTCATTGCGAATTTCATGTCCGTCCGACTCTTCCGTGTAAGGATCGGTAGGACATTATCGCAGTACTATACCCAAGAAAATGGAGTTCCTCAGGGTTCAGTGCTGAGTGTCACCTTGTTCGCGATTGCCATTAATGGCATTGTTGCCGCCGCCGGGTCCGCGGTAGTTCCATCGCTGTATGTAGACGATTTAGCTCTGCATTACAGCTCTGGAAGTATGGCAGTCGTGGAACGGCAATTGCAGCTAGCCATCAACCGGGTCGACAGGTGGGCTCACGACCGGGGTTTTCGTTTTTCAGCAGCGAAAACCTCCGTCGTCCATTTTTGTCGGCTCCGGAGGCTACATTTACACCCTGAACTACATCTCAGGGATGCTGCGTTGCCGTTGGTTGACACTTATCGCTTCCTGGGGCTCCATTTTGACAGCAAGTTAACGTGGCAGCACCATATACGGCAATTGAAAATGACATGTCTCAGGAAACTGAACATGCTCAGATTTCTTAGTGGCACTACGTGGGGGGCTGACCGTGCGGTGCTGCTACGGTTCTACCAAGCCCTCGTCCTGTCCCGGCTAGACTATGGTTCTGCGGCATACGGTTCAGCAAGGCCGGCAACCTTGAAAATGCTGGACAGTATCCACCATAGTGGCGTTAGGCTGGCTACCGGTGCCTTCCGGACCAGCCCGATACCCAGCCTACTCGCCGAATCGGGTGTTCCACCTTTAAATTATAGACGCCAACATATGCTTTTAGCATATGCTGCCAATGTGCGTCAAATGCCGCAACACCCGACCTATCAAGCTCTCTTCGGTACCCAAAACCACCAGGGTTACGCCAACCGGCCTCGTGCCACTCGGCCGGTTGGTATTAGACTTGATAGCTCGTGTACTGAAATAGGAGTGGCTGTAGGTCCCTGTATGATCCGGACATCTAGCGAGGTGCCTCCGTGGCGGGTCCCGCGTCCGGAAATTCGGTTAGATCTTCACCAAGGTCCTAAGGTGAACACAGATGCGTCCGTTTACCGGAGGCAGTTCCACAGCATAGTTCACCAATTTCCGGACGCTGGCATTCTATACACGGATGGTTCGAAGGTGGACGAGAAAGTGGGTTGTGCTTACGTTATTGATGGTGCAAATACCAAGATCTCTTTGCCTGAGGCCTGTAGTGTGTTTACTGCGGAGCTCGTTGCCATCTATGAAGCTCTGCAGTTTGCACTACAGGATGCACGAATCCACTTTCTCGTGTGTACCGACTCTTTGAGTTCGTTTCAGTCAATTGCTACATGTTTCCCGCAACACCCCCTAGTGCAGCGAATCCATGACCTACTAGCCGGGCTGTGCCACGCTGACACTCGAATCACATTTCTGTGGCTTCCAAGCCACATGGGAATTGCGGGAAATGAGTTAGCGGATCAAGCTGCAAAAGAGGCGGTATCACTACCACCTCGACCAATGGAGGTACCCGCTAGAGATATTCGCTCTCAGTTACGCCTACAAGTTCTGGCTTTTTGGGAGAGTCAGTGGCTAGCTGACCCACTGCCCAGTAAACTGAGAGCGATCAAGGGAACTACTCGCGTGTGGCGGAGCTCCTTCCGGGCCCGGAGGGAGTCCGTCATTTTGTGTAGGCTAAGGATAGGTCATACAAGATCCACCCACTCGTACCTAATGAGAAGGGAAGACCCCCCAATTTGTACCTGTGGAGCCGTATTCACAGTGGCCCACATTTTCACCGAGTGTGTGGATCTTGCTGACTTACGAAGAAACCTTGGTTTGCAGACGACAATCAAACTCATATTAGCCGATGACGTGGTGGCTGCTGATCGCGTTATCCGCTTTATAAGTGAGAGTGGGTTAGGGCCAGCAATCTAAATTTTCCAGTGAACATTGACTCAACGACTTGTTCGTTTTTGAATGATAATGTTTTGTTTTTTCCGTAATTTTTGTTTATTTTTATAATTTTTATTTTTTATTTAATTGTTTGTTTTTGTTTTATTAATTTTTGGTCTTTTTAAATTTAGATATCCACCTCAAAATTTTAAATTCAATTCAAAATTTGTATTCTTTAATCTGTGTTAAGAGGGGCAGATGACCTCGTAGTTCCGCCCCTTAAAACAACAATAACTAACTAACTAACTTCTGTTCCACCCAGTCCGATCTCTCTCCTCCCACTTGCACACAGCTCACGCTTCCCTTGTACATCTCCTTTATCCTCCTTATAGTCCATTTTTCTACTCCTCGATCCTCCAGGGACTTCCATACTTTGTTTCTGCATACACTGTCATATGCTTTCTCAATGTCCAAGAAGGCCATCAGTAGATCTGTTCCATACTCATAGTGCTGTTCTTGTAACTGCCTTACAGCAAAAATCAAATCCACTGTGGACCTTCCTGCTCTGAAGCCATGTTGTTCTTCCCCCATCCCTCCTTCTATCCTTGTCCTAATTCTCCTTTCCAAAACTTTCTCAAACATCTTTGCACAATGACTCATCAGTTTTATTCCCCGATAGTTTCTGCATTCTGTTCTACTACCTCTCGTGATGATCGGGACAATTATTCCCTTTTTCCAGTCCTCTGGGGTCTTCCTTTCCGTAGTGTACTAATAATAATTATAATAATAATATAACAATATAGGCCACGAACCTACTACGTTGTCGTAGGAAGGCGGAGAGGTGATACTCCGACGTGGCGCGTCCCAGGTGGCGGATAGGGGGGTCCTCACCAGTTTTGCTGGCGGACTTGAGCGAAATAAAATAGCTCTCGCGGACCAAACACACTCCCATTTCTCATCAATCATCCTATCATATTCCATTCATCACCTTTCCAGATCACATCTGGAATTGTAATCCCTGACTACGGTCAGATCATGGGTCCTAGACCAGACAATCAACTCAAGTATGAACAGTCTTCTAATGAACTCTTCCACCGCAAGGCACCATTCGGATACGGTGGGGTGCCGCGTAGAAGAGTCAGGTGAGTCGGAGCGCATGGAAACCCGAAAGTCCAAATACAAACTCAAAATTAACAAACATAGGGAATTTTCATTCTTTGCAACATTAAACATAAATTCGTTAATTAAAATTGGAAAACTTAAGCATTTAACCGATATATTGGACCAACACAAGATCTTAATAACAGCACTTCAAGAACTTAGAAACACAGATCAAGACCCCATTGAATCTGGAGGATACCGTCTCTACAAGGGACCTCCAGGACCACGAGTTATGAAAAATGTCCCCCAATTTGGTATGGGATTTTTAGTACATACCAGTATTATTGATTCAGTGGAAGACTTTTCGTCGAACTCATCAAGATTAGCAACTTTAACAATTAGCACAGGAAACAAAATATACTCTTTGATAAACGTTCATGCCCCAACTAATGACAAGAATGTCAAAAAATTTAGAGATGAAACGGACAATTTTTGGGAAGAACTTGCCTTACTAATATCAAACATTCCAGACACTCATGTTAAAATCTAGCTTGGGGATTTTAATGCAAAAATTGGTCAAGAAAGAACATTTCATCCAATAGTAGGTAAGTGGCCAGCTCACAAATTCACTAACAAGAATGGTCAAAGATTAATCACCCTTTGTGAAGAACATGGCCTACGTCTCGAAACTACTAGATTTAAGCGAAGACCACACAAACTTATGACCTGGAAATGCCCTAATAGTGCACTAGGGGAATTCCAGATAGACCATGTTGCAATGGATAAAAAGTTCTACAAAGAAATATATAACGTGAAGGTACTACGTGGGGTCGATGTTGACTCTGATCATTATATATCCAAGATAAAGATCAAGTTAACTCCACGACGTAAACAAAAATCGTCAAACTCGACCATGCAAAGGCAATATGACCCTAGTTATTTAATAAATAATGTGTCCTATAAGGAAAAGTCTAAAACTCTCTTAAGTGACAAGCTAGAAACGATGGTTGACACACTGAAAACCTTTGCTGTCGAAATTGCCCCTATTAGGAAAAGGAAAAAGCAAGCATGGTGGAATGCGGAATGTGATGCTGCAATTCGGAAGACACACAGCATGGCTCAATGATCAGCAAAAGAGGACCACACAATCGCGAGAAGAATTAACCATTGTTCGAAGGGAAACTGCCAAAGAAATTAGGAGAATTAAAAGAGAAAATCAAAAAAAGTCCATACAAATTATTGATGATTCCTTTAAGCAACACAAAACAAGGGACTATTACAGGACATTTCGTCAATATCATTCGAAATACAGCCCTCCTACACTATTAATAAAAGATAAATCAGGTAAACTAGCCCACAATGATACTGATAATGCTAAAATTCTAGCTGATTATTTTAGAGAACTACTAAATGCTGATGAACCTAAGGAATATCTTGATTTTGAGCCTAATCCAAAAAATAAAACAAATTTACAGAACATTATTCCTCCTGACTTGACTGAAGTATGTGCAGCGATTAATTGGCTCAAAAATTATAGAGCAGCGGGAGAGAATTCATTGGTAGCAGAACTATGGAAATATGCAAATGAACAAACCATCTCCAACCTCCATAAACGCCTCATCGATGTATGGAATTCGGAACAAATACCAGAGGAATGGAGAATGGCTGTAATCCACCCAATTCATAAAAAGGGTGATAGATCAGACCCGAACAACTACCGTGGGATTTCTTTGCTTGATGTAACATACAAGATTCTATCTAGAATTATCTTGACAAGAATTCAACAACAACTCGATCAAGAACTAGGAGAATATCAAGGAGGGTTCCGACCAGGTCGCAGCTGTCCGGATCAGATCATCAGTCTGAAATGGATAATGAAATATCATAGAATGAGACAAAAGGATTTGGTCATTACTTTTGTGGATTTTAAGAAAGCTTATGACAGTATCCATCGAGGGTCATTACTTAACATCCTTAGGGAATTTGGGTTACATCAAAAGCTTATCAACCTCATCGGCGTTACTTTGAAAGATACTAAATCAAAGGTTAAATTTCGAGGCGCCTTGTCTGAACCATTTGATATCCGGACTGGACTTCGACAGGGAGATGGTCTATCACCGTTATTAATTAATTGTGTTCTTGAATAGATCATGCGTGAGTGGAACAAAACTTGTCCTCCAAATGTAAAGATTGGTACTAATATAAAACTGAATTGCTTGGCCTTTGCGGATGACCTTGCACTGCTTGCAACCAGTATAGATGAGGCTAAACACCAAATTGAAGAACTTGGGTCTATTGCAGCAAAAGTAGGACTTCAAATTTCATTTGAAAAGACTGAAATCATGGCATCCTTTGATGTGGAAACACAAGCTATTACATTGATCAACAATAAAGAAATTAAAGTTGTACATAAATTTAAATATTTAGGGGAGATTATAACATGGAATTTGAATGAGAAAGCGTCAATCGAAAATAGAACAACAAAGTTAAGACAAGCGCAATATATTACTTGGTCTAGTTACAAAAAAAAGAACACTCACCATAAATGCCAAATTACGACATTACGAATCAGTTATTAAACCGGAAGCAATATATGCTTGTGAAACACTTTTCAAGTTAAACACTCGATCAGTTACTGACACATTACAGAAGATTGATAGAAGAATTCTCAGAACTATAATTAATAAAAAACATCAGGTGGATGGTCAATGGCGTCTATTACCAAATGAAGTGGTTTATAAAGAAACTGAGTCTATAGTCGATACTATGCGAAAAAGGCGAATTGCTTTTTTTTGTCATATCTCACGCCTGCCGGATACCAGACAATTAAAAGTATTATTTAATTATTTTTTCAAAAGTAAAACAAAGAACTCTTGGTTTATGGAAATTCAAAATGATCTGGATGAACTCGGCTTGACAATGTCCCAAATTGCTAACAAAGATGAGAAGAATATCTTGAAAAACAAGAACATCCGACTTCCCTTAAAAACCTTTACCCGCAAAACTTACACCATAAGCGATGCAGAGAGAGCGGCAAGGTCGACTAGAATGACAATGTTTTGGGAAAAGAAGAAAAAGAAGAAGCTGAATCTATAATATTGTTTTTGAGATATGTATATACTTGTTTTGGTTAAGTGCTCCAATGAGGGCGTAACATATGTAAATAAAATAACAATATAGGGATAGGGATATAACAGACCTTCCGTAGCACACCAGCACGTGTAAATCGCGTGAAAAAATCTAGAGTACCCCTTGACCCCCTTAAGCGCATTATATGTATTGATGAATTTTACAGCTTAATTTGGTTCCGTTATAACCTTCTAGCCGTTTGCAAACTATCTCAGTAATGTAATAAATGGAATTGTATTGCGTCTTACAGCAGTAGATGGACCTGTGAGTTTCTGTTGCCATGATTACCGGCTAGCTTTCTTTCATTATTGTATTAAATGAAATTAATTTTCTGGGAATATCTCAAGAACTGTTGGTTTTAGGGCCTTAAAATGTGGTTTTCGGGGTCCCTTTAGGGCCCCCCGAGTTTCGTTTCTCACATTGAGGGGCTGAAAATGAGCTTTGTCTCGCCCTTCTACGCCGATTTCAGCAAGTATTTTTAGGGGGTAGGCCCCCTTTTATGAGAGGTACAGAGAAGAGTTACATCAATGATTAGTGCCGTGCCTCTGAAGGATATCTGTACCAATTTTTACGTTGATCCACCCAGCCGTTCTCGAGTTATAAGGGAACAACCAGTTTGTCCACAGACAGACAGACAGACAAACAGACATACAGACATACAAAAATTTTATTTTCGCGCGCATCCGTCATAAAACAGTCTGAAACGCGTAAATAACGCAAATTTCCGTAGAAATTCAGAAAAAACAGTCAAACTTTCATTCTTATATATAGAGAGATAAAAATGGAACCAAATTCCACACTTTTGCTGACATGCCTTTTGAAGACAATATATTTTTACTTCTACTCTGATCACTTTATTTGACATTAAGTAATACAAACAATCAAGGTGAGTCACATATTTGCACATTCATGAAAGGTTGTCATTATACTTTTTCTGTAAAACAATGTATGAACTGTTGGCTAAATTTTGTTTCTCATTTTAGTCCTTAATATTTGATCAATGGCTGAAGTAGGCGAATATTCAGTATATATTTTAACATCAAGCCACACATCTGCAATTGCCACATTGACTTCTTCCAGCTTATTCTCATAGCCTCTTGCGACTACTGTACTTCCTCCTTCCAAATCTAAAGAAATGACTTGAAGGGGGTGGGAAGAAAAAAAAACACCATTCGAGGAGATTTCTCACCCGGAGGCCCCGGGTTCGATCCCCGGCTCCGTCAGGGATTTTAAAACTGACGTGAGGGTTGGAACGGTGTGCACTCAGCCTCGTGAGGACAATTGAGTAGCTGTCTGAAAGTGAGACAGCGCCCCGATCACGAATACCAAGATTAACCTTTACACTGCTACGCCCGAGATAACTCGGGTGCGGTAGAACGTCATGTCCTTGCTGGGCCCGAGATATCTCGTCGGCAACTTCATCTGAATAACATACTTTTAAAAATGTATTCAGCATGGAGGGGTTTGATAGTCTCTCACTTAACGGCCGAGGGGACCCGACGCGCTGATCACGCGTCACCTCAATATCTGCAGGCAAAATGGCTGGGCAGCGGTCGCTTGGTCGGCCTTAGCCCGTCATGGGCTGTATAGTGCAAGGGGTTGTTGTTGTTGTTTGTATTCGAGAAGATTGTAGCTGTAATATACAACTAGTTTTCAATGTTCAAGAAAGCTAAAAAATGCTAGAAAAATGTTAGTCTACATGTAGTGTAGCAGGCTAATATGAGATTATGTTGCAAAATAAATTGAATTATAGTGAGAAGAAGAAAATCATGTAAAACTCATTGACTCTTCAAACCTCACTCTTACGTTATGTATTCTGCTATTTTTTCTACTTTTTCAGGTGTCCATTTGTACACAGTTGATTCTGCTCAGGATATAATAGTTGAAAGTGTGAAAAATGCCCCAACAGAGCGTCATAAAGTTATCTGGAAAATTGGTAAGGAAAGTAGAAATAAATCTGTACATTTTTACGAGGTTCATCCAGAAATTAAGTTACCCTACTTTTTAAATAAAAAGAAAATATGGTTACATGAAATTCTTTATTGGCACCAGATACAGCAATGTTTGAGCTATTTCTTGACAACAATCACCACCAGAAATGGGACACCTGTCATTTTGTGGAATCAATTTTTTTATTTCTGTGTCATAAAAGTGTACCGCCTGGGTATGGAACCAGTGTGTGACATTAGTCTTCAGCTCTTCATCAGTGTGAACATGCTGACTGAAGGACAGAAATTTCTTGAGGTGCAAAATAAGATGGAAATCGCTGGGAGCAAGATCAGGACTGTATGGTGGATGATCAAACAGCTCCCAGCCGAAATCCTGCAGAACAGATGATGTGTGCCGAACCATACATAGTCAAGCATTGTCATGGATCAGCACAACTCCTGCACTGAGCATTCCACGCCTCTTATTTTGAGTGGCCTTTATCTCAGACCGAACTTTGCAGGGGGCGGGAGACAGAATAAGTGCCACCATTTTGAGCCATTGCTGCTGCACTATTGACACCAGTCAGGACTTGTCCAGCCAGTATATGATTGCTACGTCATAGATCTGTTGCACAATCTCATATTTTTCAGCTAACTTCTTCTTCCGCGCGAATGGGTCTCTTAGGACCACGCGGAATAAATACTTATTGACCTTGATGTTTGTCCAATATCTCTTCATGCGCAGCGACTGAGCGAGTCTTCGTTGCTGCGACCAGACGTGTCAGGTAGCTCTTCTCTCTTCTCCCTCAAAACCCCGTGTATGAGTAATTTTCCTAATTTCCTCTCGATCCTTGAGATTGGGAAAACCTAATTCAGCAAGTCCTTTTCCGCCTATTTATACCAATTGAACCTTGTTGCCTTTTTCTGCAGAAACGTATAGATTTTATTTGTTAACCCAGTTGGGTCCATTCTGTCGAAATGTCCCATGAATTGGATCCTTCTCATATGGATTGTGTCTGTGATTTTAATAATTTTCAAATAGATGTCAGCAGGGCTAGATTTGTGACGGTACGCACCGGTACGCCGTACCGAAACCTCTGATCGGGGGAAAAGTCGAATATATAACATAATTTTTAGAACTGTGGGACGTTAGTTGTAAGTTAAGGTCAGCTTGGTCTTGGTCTTATTTCAGAAAACTGTAAAGACAAATTTATAAAACAAGAAATAAAAGATTGTTGGTGAACTTGTGTGTATTTTCAAACCGAATGTATTTAATTTTTTTAAATTACGTAAAAAATTTAAATTGAAATAATGTGCATTGTTTGAATAGTAGTCTAGTTAGGCTACATTGAAATTTAATATAGGCCAACGGATATGGCAAGAAAAATGTTGCTACAGCAGTCTCAATTTATTTTAAAATTACAATCATAATTAGATTGCTATTTTGTCCACAGATTAATGTTAAAGGTGTTCAGGAAAACTTAAAAATATCGTCTTTAGAACTCTATATTTGAATATTCCATAAAGCCCCCCCCCCCCTTCCCCCCCCCCCCCCCTCCCACCACCACGCGTAGCCCACAGTACCGGAACCTCTTTTTCTACAAATCAAGCACTGGATTAGGTTTGATTCTTGGTCCCAAAATGTTTCACATGATTTTGTGTTCCTTAATCTCCAATTGATTTCTCAGTGTTTTATGTTGTAGATTAAGTGTCTCGGCTGCATCAAGACTACTGTTTTATAATGTTGAAATTTACAATTCCAAGAGAGGCATTTTTTGTTATAAACTTGTTTTGTCAAATGGAAAGCAGTTTCCATTTTCAGTAGCCTTGCTTCTATAGATTTTCATTCGTTGCCAGTTTCATTGATCCATTCACCTAAATACTAGAAGTCTTTCACTCGGGAGACCTTACAATTACCAATGCAGAGTGTATTCGGAGCAGTTTAAATAGAGTAATAAACAGGTTAAAAGTTCCGCCTGATCAATACCTTTTATTAAATACAGTATGGTCACGGTGTGGTCATTGGTGGTCATTTAATACAAAGTATTGATCAGGAGGAACTTTTAATCTGTTTATTACTCAATTAGTTTATCAATACGGTTAATACAAAGTATTGATCAGGAGGAACTTTTAACCTGTTTATTACTCAATTAGTTTATCAATACGGTTAATACAAAGTATTGATCAGGTGGAACTTTTAACCTGTTTATTACTCAATTAGTTTATCAATACGGTTAATACAAAGAATTGATCAGGTGGAACTTTTAACCTGTTTATTACTCAATTAGTTTATCAATACGGTTAATACAAAGTATTGATCAGGTGGAACTTTTAACCTGTTTATTACTCAATTAGTTTATCAATACGGATAATACAAAGTATTGATCAGGTGGAACTTTTAACCTGTTTATTACTCAATTAGTTTATCAATACGGTTAATACAAAGTATTGATCAGGTGGAACTTTTAACCTGTTTATTACTCAATTAGTTTATCAATACGGTTAATACAAAGTATTGATCAGGAGGAACTTTTAACCTGTTTATTACTCAATTAGTTTATCAATACGGTTAATACAAAGTATTGATCGGTTGGTACTTTTAACCTGTTTATTACTCAATTAGTTTATCAATACGGTTAATACAAAGTATTGATCGGTTGGTACTTTTAACCTGTTTATTACTCAATTAGTTTATCAATACGGTTAATACTAAGTATTGATCAGGTGGAACTTTTAACCTGTTTATTACTCAATTAGTTTATCAATACGGAACCAGAATGAACCTTTTAAGTTCTAAACTAAAAGCAGTTTTAATATCCGTCATAAATTTTGTTTTGTCAAAAGAAAATAGGGAAAACAGGATGACCCTCGTCAAAGGTAATGTTTCTATAAAATTTAAAATAAAATGTTGAACGTATTTGGTTTTCTCTAATTTCTAGCACATATTATTTAGAATCACTGGAGAGACATTACCCAATCAAAGGAGTTTCGTAAGGGAGAGGCTAACGGGACGATTGCCTCAGGTGCTACGAGCTGTGTGGTGTATTTGATTCACCACATTGTAAGGGGTGAATTTTGAAAACATGAACTTTTGTTTAAGAGGACCCCATAACATATACAATAGAGTCTCGATTATCCAATCTAAACTGGACCTGGAGTACGTCGGATCACCGAAAATGTCGGATAATACAGAATAACTTTGAAAATGAACTAAAACAAATACATGGGTAGACTATACTGTAGGCCAATTACTAAAACAATTACATTTTTTACTGCACTCTGTTTACTGAATTATCAATTCAATTGAAAAAAAATGTTCTAAATGTCTTAAGGAAAGAAACTTGTCAAACATGTCTGCTTGCCCGCTGAATTACGTTTTCTTGCTGCGAGATCTCGCCATCGATGAAAAATCAACACCTTCGTTGCGCTTGCCTCCGGCTGTTGCTCCACATACGTTACATGACATATCGAATCCACTTAATCCTTCATTGTGAGAAATCGTTTAATCCTTTTATTCCGTTCTTCTTCTTCATCATCCTCATTTTCGTTAGCATTCACTCAATCAATCAACTTCCAAAGGCAATGCCTTGTCTCCGCAACCATTGCTCTCTGTCTTCAGCACCTCGTTTCATCTCGCAGTAGGAACCATAATGAAGAGTTAGCGTGATGTCTTGCAGGAAACATTTTCATAGTCGACCTCAGTCTTTCCTCCCTGTGATCTTTCCTTCTAGGAGATTAGTTAGGAAAGCGTTATGTCGCAAGATATGGCCTGTGAATTTATCTTTTCTTTTATGGATAGTTGGTGTCAGTTCTCTTTTCCCTTGAATTTCTTGCAGGATGCTGATGTTAGTCCTCTTTTCAATCCATTTAACCTGTAATATTCTCCACCAGACCCACATCTCAAACGCTTCAAGTCGCTTCCAATCCTGACCTCTGATCGTCCAAGATTCACATCCATACAGAAGCACACTCCACACAATGGACATGACAAATTTCTTTTTAATTGCATTAACTAAATCTATAATATCAGGGTCAGTTAGTTCAAACATCTGATCTTGTGCACACCACTTACTCACATCTTGAGTCGTAGCATCCTCACAGCCAGGAATGCAATTCAGTAAGAGAATACTGTAATGTCGTCTATGTCTTCTTGTACCACCTCCTCTTGATGTTCAGCCTCACTCAACAATATGTTTCAACACTTTGCTAATGTTCTTGTTTCAACTTCATCCCAAGCAACCTCCACACTGGGTGTCCCAGAATTTAGTGTACATCAAATGTTCAAATTAAGTTTACTAGTGTCGGTTAACATGGAATGTCAGATAAGCGAAGATCGGTCGAGCGGGACTCTACTGTATTTTGAAAAACATGAGTTAAATCTTGATCATAAAGTTAAAGTGTCTCTGGTGTATGTACAAATTAATATATGGCACTAGCAATATGACATTTTTACTCATTTACAGCATACCGTAAATGTGCATAATCCATTACTTTCCATGAACGTGGTTTAACTATTGCCACTCATCATCATCAGCTTCTAAAGGCTAAAGGCCTTGTCGTTGCAGCCATTTCTTACGGTCTTCAGCAGTTCTCTTCATATTGACATACGATTCACATTCCATTTCCTTGACAATGATCTTGAGATATGGATTGTCTTGGTCGTCCCCTTGGTTTCTTCCCCAAAATGTTTCCTTCGAAAATGACCTGGAGGAGAGTGTCATGTCTGATTACGTGTCCCATGAATTTTGATTTCCTTTTCTTGGTGGTGTTCAACAGGCATCGATTCTCCTGAATATGGTTCAGAACAAGCTCTTCTCTTCCTTTCCACCCAGCTTGTTCGGGTCATTCGTCTCCAAAACCACATTTCAGCTGCCTCAAGTTTTGATTCTTCTCTTTTCCCCAGTGTCCATGTTTCACAACCATATGTCAACACACTCCAAACAAAGGTCTTGAGAAATGACTTCCTTATCTTCAAGTTGAGGTGCTCATTGAGCAGCAAATTCTTCTTATTTTGAAAGGCTTTCTTCGCCAACACTATTCTTAATTTCTGAGATGCATCTGTTGTCATAATTAATCACACTTCCCAAATAGCAAAATTCCGTTACTTGTTCAATGGCACTATCATTTAACATTATATTAGCTAAAATTGGTTGTTTCTTTTTATCAACCACCATTAATTTTGTCTTCCGAGAATTAACTCTTAGCCCGAATTTTCCTAAGGATTTCTGAAAAATGTTTAACATTCTATTCATTTCACATGCAGAGTTTGCTAAAAGTGCAATATCATCTGCAAAGCGAAAGCTATGAACCTGTACTCCATTAAATTTTAATCCTTTTGTTTTCTCTTTTAATGCATTTACTGCAGCTTCTATATAGATATTAAAGAGATATGGTGATAGAGGACAACCCTGCCTTACACCTCTTATTATTTTTGCTTCTCTTTTATTACCATTGACTGTTATTTCGGTAGTTTGATTTTTATATAAGTTCAGAATAAGGCGCCTGTCTTTCCAGTCAATCCCGACTTTGGCCAATGTAAGAAATAAGGTTTTCCAATTAACATTATCAAATGCCTTTTCTATATCAATGAATACTAAATAGGTTTTTCGATTAACTTCCAGTCTTCTTTCTAAAATCTGACGTAATGCTAGGATAGCCTCCCTAGTCCCTTCCCTTGTTCTAAATCCATACTGATCACTATCCAGATGTTGTTCAATTTTCTTGCTTAGTTTCTCTTTGATGATTATCAATAAAAAATTTTATGCATGTGAAAGAATGGCTAAAGTTCTATAATTAGAACATTCACAAGCATTTCCTTTCTTGGGTAGTGTGATTGTTCGACTTTTAATAAAATCAGGAGGTACAATTCCGTCCTCATAGCATTTAGTAATGATTTGAAAAAGGCATTCCTTAATGCTTACATCACAACATTTTAAGAGCTCTGAAGGAATGTTATCTACACCAGTTGCTTTATTTCCTTTCAGTTTAGTGAGTGCTGCATAAAACTCTGCTTTAGTTATAATTGGACCTTAATCATCTTCTTCAATTAGTTCTTCATCTTCTATATAACTACTATTGTCAGTAATATCTGGTCCATCATACAAATCTTCAAGGTATTCCTTCCATCGCTCACATACCTTATCATTTTCAAACAATAGCTTCCCTTTGGAATCCTTAACTACGTTGCTTGTAATGCGTTGCTGATAGCTCAAAGATTTCACTTTAAAATAAGCTTTGTCAGGTTTCCCATTCTTCAGGTCATCCTCAATATCCATGCATACCTGCTTCATCCAATTTTCTTTCTCCTTGCGACATTTCGTTGTTATTTGATTCTTTAGAGACTTATACGCTTGAGTGTCTGTATTTCTAAATTTGTTCCTTTCTTCAATAAGCTCCAGGATTTCCTGGGCCTTCCATTTCTTCTTCGGTTCCAATTTTCTTTTGCCTAGTACTTCCGTTGCGGCTGTTTATAAGCCATTTCTTATATCATCCCATCCTAAAGTCTCATCCTTAACCAATTTGCTAACATCTTTAAATTTTTGAACCTCTCGAACCTTATATCACATTTAGCTGCAGCTAGGATATGATCACTATCAATTTCCGCCCCAGGGTAACTATGGCTGGCTTTCACTTGGTTCCTATATCTTTGTTTAACTATGATGTAGTCAATTTGCAACCTTCTTCTATCTCCAGGTGCTATTCAGGTGTAACGTCTTCTCTTGGGAACTTTGTAACAGGTATTAGTTATTACCATCTCATGTTGCTCACAGAATTCCAGTAATCTTTCTCCTCTCACATTGACATCACCCATGCCAAACTTACCAGCATATTTAACATCATTATGAGAGCCTACGGAAGCATTAAAATCACCCATTAAAATAATGTTCGAATTCTCCTTTACTATGTCAAACAATTCTTCTATTTGATCATACATTTCTTCAATTTCTTCATCATCAACATTTGAAGTGGGGAAATATGTTTGTATTATCACCAAATCAACTGGAATTGCTTTTACTTGTATCATTAGAATTCTGTAAAAAAGCCTCCGTGGCTTAGGCGGCAGACGCCGGCCTCGCACCGCTGTGTCCGTGGTTCAAATCCCGGTCACTCCATGTGAGATCTGTGCTGGACAAAACGGAGGCAGACAGGTTTTTCTACGGGTACTCCGGTTTTCCCTGTCAAAATTTCATTCCAGCAACACTCTCCACTATCATTTCATTTCATCTGTCATTCATTTAATCATTGCCCCAGAGGAGTGCGTCAGGCCTCGGCAGCCGGCACAGTCCATATTCTCGCCGCTAGATGGGGGCTTCATTCATTCCATTCCTGACCCGGTCGGAGACTGGAAGCAGGCTGTGGATTTTCATTTTCATTAGAATTCTGTCACTAATGTGATAAGTGTTGACTACGTTGTGAGTCAATTTTCCTCTTAATACAATCGCTACACCACTATTTCCGGCTTTGGTATTGCCTGCGTGGATTATCCTGAAGTCATCAGAAATGAAGTCTCCATTTCCAGCCCATCTAATTTCACACATTCCAAGGACATCTAGATTCTTCTTAATCATAGAGTTTTTTACCTCCTCAAGCCGTCCAGGTTGTAGAAGAGTTCTTACGTTCCATGTACCAACAGTGAATTTGCAATTGTCATTGCGAGGGTTTCGTTGAATGACGACCGAAGAGGCCTCGCTACTGTTTCCTCTCTTGCCAGATCTTGGTTTCCGATTCCCATGATCAGTAGAATCACAATCAATAGAGAAACTCATCATGGCTGCTATACTTGGGATATCCTAGGATCTTTAATGGAGTGGTTTCCCGTTGCCTTCTCCATTCTATGTCGTTGGCCACCCAGGAATTTTAGGTTTTAACCTTGAAAAAAATTTAGTAAAGCTGAAAATTGGTACAGTTGTCCTATTTGATGTTCTTAACAACATATTAAAAGTCCCTTGTCTTCCCGTGTCGGCTTCCTGGATTTCCAGCCGTTTGAACTCCTGGAATGCTGGAGAAGTAGGTGGTGTCGCTGGAATGCGCATTGTAAGCGAACGATTTGGCTTACAGTGCTCTAACATGGCTTAAATTAAAGGAGAAAAAATAAGCTATAAGTTAATTCATGGGTTGGCATGTTAGCGATACTTCTGGTCTAACAAGAAACGAAAAAATACCGCGAATTTTTTTTAAAAAAGTGCCAAGTTTTTCTTTTTTTTTTGATGTTTGTTGGCAAACTATCACGAATATAGCAGACAAGTATTCTATAAAAGTTGTTGGCGACAAAATAAGCTTTCATTTTATGTATTTATAATCGATGTCCGAATAATACTTGCCGAGCTATAGCGGTGTAAACAAAAGATTGTTACGTCATTCTCTTCTCCGTCTGCGCTACACACACTGCGACCGGGACGCACTCTGATTTTGCATTGTTACATCCGACAGGAGCTTCCTTGCTCTATGATAAATGAAGTGCTTCCCCTCTTTTCAAAATATTTCACGCTTCTAACCCACCCCTCTCAAATATTGCCCCTTCTCTCCCCCCCCCCCCCCCCCCGGAAATTTTTTCAATTTTTTTTGGAGTATTTTTAATGAAAAGCACCCTTTTTGTACATCTGCTCCTAATAGTGAAAATAATTAAATTTCGCATTTTGAGTCCACCCCGCCCCCCCTTCCCCCCCCCCCCCCCATCGACAACTCTTCATTCTATAAGGTGTTCTCGGTGCGGTTTTTTACGTGCTTTATTGAGCTAGGTAAACAAAATTAATGTTTATAAAAAAGGCAACAAAACAAAAGTCAACCCCTGGCACTATACAGCCCATGACAGGCTAAGGCCGACCAAGCGACCGCTGTCCAGCCATTTGGCCTGCAGATATTGGGGTGAAGCGTGATCAGCGCGTCGGGTCCCCCCGGCCGTTAATCTTGGTATTCGTGATCGGGGCGCTGTCTCACTGTCAGACAGCTACTCAATTGTCCTCACGAGGCTGAGTGCACCCCGTTCCAACCCTCACGTCAGTTTTAAAATCCCTGACGGAACCGGGGATCTAACCCGGGGCCTCCGGGTGAGAGGCAGGCGCGCTACCCCAACACCACGGGGCCGGCAATTACCGGTAATGTTTTAATGTGTACCATTTGTGACTTGGCGGTCATAAACTATTATTTTAATGCCATTTTAGGAGAGCAAATATCTTAAGTAAAAAGTAGTGCGAATATCGGAGTAGATATTTCTGCTTAAAACTAATACAGTTTATAATGTATTATTTATCAAAAAATTCAAATATTTTTTGTTAGAAACCAATTTGTAAACAAAAGAGAATGTTAAATTTTATCACAGCAAAGTAAAATGGTGTAGCAACATACTGAAAATAATATATACCTGCAAATATGTACGCAGTGAATGCTGCCGGAATGCGTCGTACGTTGGCGGCAAAGTGGCCAAATCGAACGAAGCAGTAACTGTCTGTCTTGCGATAGTCCTTCCATACAGATGCACACGAAGCTCGTTTAGAGAATTGGAGCCCTTTCCGTTGAACAACTCCAGAACAATTTTTTTCTCCAGCTATCTTGATATCTTCCTTGGATGCGCCAGACTGATTGAAAACTTCGACAGTTTTCCGAAGATCTTCGTTGTTTTTGAGAATGCCCCATGGACGCTTCTTTCCTTTACTAAAAATAGCCGAAGTTGTGTCACATCCACTCACGGCATGTGCAAATAGCACACAACTTTTCATCTCGCCGATATCTTCCTGAATGTTTGTGATAGGAAAAATCTTTCCAAGAGATTGAGTCTCCCGGACTGTAAAAATGGATGTTGTTGTTCTCTCTTGCTTTTGCCAACAACATGCATAGGACATCAATGCCTGACGCTATAACAGTAACAGCATGATCTTCGGCATCTAGAGACAACGCTACGTAAACAATATTAGTGAATCTGCGTCCCCTGTCGCCTGACGAACAGCAACTCCAGCATTTCTAAGCTCCTTTGCCAACGTAGAGATGAACCATCCCTTGTTTTTGGTGTTACTTAGAAAGTCTGCCTGAGAAGTGGAAACCATTGTGTTGGAATCGAAGACGATGTCTATGGACGTCCGCTTCACCGCACGGCGTGCCTGCTCCTGGTTCTTCGTGCTTGGAGTCTGATCGTAGTTGCCAAACACAATGGTAACGTTTGAAGGATAGTGCTTGGCTGCTTGCTTATGTACAACTTATAGGACTGGATTATGTCACCAAAATTTGCAGGTCTTGACCATACAACGGTAAGCAAAAGCAGACCTCCATCAACGACTACTTTACGTTTTTCTTCAAAATCTTTGGGGACTTCTGAAGATTTAAAAAGGTGTTTAAGTGCTGAATTGGCTGTTTTTTCTCAATAAGGATGAATCGAAGAGACCTGGAGGCGTCGGTGCAAGCTCGTACTTCAAGAACTCCACGATATCCACTTCCGATTTCATCACACATATGATTCGCATGATAGGTTAGTGTGGGTTGACCGGGACGATGTCATCACGAATTTTTAGTTGACACCCAACAACTGACAAAGGGACTACGCGGCTTTTTCTTGCGAGCTTGAGACCCTCAAAACTTTTCCCCACCATTTGTTGTATTGCTTCTTCACCAACTTCTCGAGCCTTGTCGCAGTTGATGCTGTTGTCTGCAACTACGCCAGTGGAAAGCGATTGAAGACTTTCTTTATTTAAATCCCACGGAGAGCGACCTTCTACCCACGAGCGAAACACTTCTGCGTGGCGGTTCTCCAGCTTCCGTCGCGAGTCTCTCAACTCAACGTGCTGTTCCGAGGATTTTGTCTTTTTACCAGACACATTTTCTACAGCTTCACAGATCGGGATGCTCAGTGGAAACGCCGAGACAAAGTGAGCCAGCGCGCTGTCGTCCACTCCTAGTCCTCTTGTTAAACCTTCACGTGATTTCATATGCCGTATAAGATCCTGTTCTATGGCCATATCTGACCATATTCCAGCCCAAAAATCATGCGAGCGTCGGATGGAAAAGTACCCGTTCTTCGTGAAGTTGATGTACTCGTCCACGGACATCTTCTGATCTAACTTAAGCATTTGATGCAGGTACAAGTAGGCTGACTTAGCGTAGTGAATATGCCCTGCAGCGTGTAGGTATGGCAACATCTTCGATACGCAGTACAAATTGAGGTTCCAATTTGATGTTCTTTCTGCCCGAATAAACAGCCGAACGATTTCCACTTGCCTGTAGTACTCCGCTCACAACTTCGCTGTCCGGCTAGCTTCTGAGAGTCTTCATCCTGTCTTCCATGTACTCCATGACCCGAGTTACAACTTGATCTTCGCATACTTCTTGCGGTGTTAGTTTTCCTTCTAAACCCTTTTAAAACACAAACAACGCCCATCGGATCATCGAGTGGCTTCTTACACAAAATGCAGTCTTCAAAACTCATTTTTATGACAACACAATAAATAACACTTATACGGCATAGCACACATCGGCCAACGACCAACTGTTTAAAATTTAGAAACAAAAGAAAACAAGAAGCTCCGCCAATTCCGACGCATCAATGCTGCGGGCGAACGCGTCAGTTGGCCGCTGAGAAACAACGCAAACACGGGCTGATTCAGTTCGCGCGCCATTGTTTAAATCTCTGTAGCTCGGCAACTATTACTTGCACATCAATTATGAATACATCAAATGAAAGCTTATTCTGTCTCCAACTACTTTTTATATAAGACTTGTCTGCGATATTCGTGATAGTTTGCCATCAAACGTCAAAAAACAAAAACGTGGCACTTTAAAAAAAATCGCGGCAGTTTTTCGTTTCCTGTTAGACCGGAAGTATCGCTAACATGCCAACCCATGAATTAACTTATAGCTTATTTCTTCTCCTTTAATTCAAGCCATGTTAGAGCACTGTAAGCCAAATCGTTCGCTTACAATGCGCATTCCAGCGACACCACCTACTTCTCCAGCATTCCAGGAGTTCAAACGGGTGGAAATCCAGGAAGCCGACACGGAAAGACCGGGGACTTTAATATGTTGTTAAGAACATCAAATAGGACAACTGTACCAATTTTCAGCTTTACTATTTTTTTTTTCAAGGTTTTGACCCTTTTTAGACTAAAATTCCTGGGCTAGTAGCTCTTCCGCCTTTAGGAGCAGTTTCCCCCTCCAAGGACAAGAGAGTGTCCTTCTTCTACCCGCTCATCCACCCTCCGAAGAAACCGTTGGCACTTGATAAAAGTGGTCGTCTTATCCCGGACGACGTTCGGTGCCTGATATATGTCCAATATACGGACATATACCTTTTGCTCTATTAACCCGACCACTGGGTTGCCTCCTCCACCATCTGCACTGTACCAAATGACTCCTTCTCCACCGCAGGTGCTGTTGAGGTCTTCACTCATATCCCAGAGCAGGGCCCTCCATATTTATAGCCCCTGGAGAGAGGGTGTCTCAGTATTCTAAAGCCCCCAAGAATTGGGCTACCTGTTGGTCCGCGGGTTCTATTGGAGGGTATTTGAACCAAACTTACTGTTACTGTAGGGGCCCCCTATCCACCACCTGGGGACGCGCCCTCTAGGGGTTGCAGGTTCCCCCGAGGGAACTATTGCCACTATATTAGAAAGAAGAAAAGTAAAACAGGTCATACATAAAACAGTTGCAAGAACTAATATAACGGTGTAGACTTTCACGGCTGAATGTCTTTTTAGGTTGGTTGGTTGGTTCTTAACATTAGGGGCTGCGACAACACGGTCATGTAGCCCCGTGTACTTTGGGTGTGTGTAGAATCTGTCTGATAACCGGTGTTAATTGTGATGACTGTATTAGTGTGTGTTATCTGTTTTTTAATTTAAGTACTGCAACTTAGAATTTTTCAAATAGTTCTTACTTTTGCCCCCAAGTGCCACCGTCAACGACTACTAGGCCAAGTTCACCGCAGTCGGCTCTTGGCAACGAAAGTAGAAACTTAAGAGCGTTTTTACATTCTTAACCTATCCAATTTAGCTTCACACAGGTGCAATTAGTGGAAGGTTCTTTAACATGCCATAAATCTATGACATGGGACCGCCGGCTTTACTTCCCCTCCGAAGGAAGGCATACTGAGGGATTTTTAACGCTCTTAAAATATCCGACGGCTTCGGCCGGGTTTGAACCCGCTATCTTGGGCATAGAAGCTCAGCATGCTACCGACTACGCCACCGAAGCCGCCCTCTTTTTAAGTTGTTAGGCCGTCTTATACATTTTTTTTAAATATCTGATGTTTCTCCAGCAAATATTTTCAAATATTTGTTGTGAATGGTTTTAACTGGCACTTATTCGAGGTTTATATAGACTATTGGAATGTTCTGGAATTAAAATGCGTAAACATTAACCATTATGACAATGGAATTAACACAAAGCATGAATGGATTCTAGTACACAAAAGTTTGGTGCTTTTCAGTCAATCAACATGAATGTACCTAAAAGAGTTGGATTATACCCTAATCCTGAAAAAAAAAATTGTTTGAAAATACAGGTGAAATCTATGTTTTTTTATTTTATAGCCGAAGTGTAATGGATCTGATGATGATCGCTTGACGATCGAAACTGGTCATCCTAGTGTATTTATTAATCTCATGTATTTTTTGTCAGGATTAGGGTATAACCTAACTCTTTTGGGTACCGGTACATTCGTGTTGACTGACTGAAAAGCACCAAACTTTTGTTTACTAAGGCAGCACTGAAAAATGGCTTCAAACCCCATAATGTGGATTCTAGTAGTTTCTGGTTGACAGTTCTTTGATTCTTTTTACACTTGGCAAAGATATTGTTATTACACTACAGTACATGATTGGTTAGTTGCTCTGGAATACTTTGCCCTGCTGTGTAAAGGTGCCTGTACACTGGAGAGCTTTTGCCCTAGCTAGAGCGTAGAGTAGCTCTAGCTAGGGCGCTCTAAGCTCCTCTCCAGTGTGCACAGGTGGTAGAGAACCCTAGCAGAGACCGCTCTAAGCTTAGCTCAAGATGGTCGACTCTACGGTGTAAACAGTATTTGTGTGCCCTAGCCAGACCAGTCTAGCTCCATTCGTCCGGTTGAATATTGGAAAGTGCTATACTTAGAGTCAGTGGTGGATTGTTGTGGTTATTTGTTCATTATAATAGTGTTTGAATATGACAGAATTTGTGTGGAGTTGCGAAAAAACAATGACATTAATTGAGCACATTGAAGCCCATCCAGAAACTTGGAATTGTACTCTGATATAATCCAGAGACAGAAATTTGAAAGCACAGTGGTTTCGGGTGATAGCAGAAGCCATGGGAAGCACTATTCTGATCCTGGGGGGTAATTTTGGCCAAAATATTATCACAGTAATTTTTGCTCATTCTTAAATAGGTCTTGTACGCTTCAGAATCTTCTGAACATAGTCTAACTCTTGTAATAATTTACCGTGCATTCCCTCGTATTCTCTTTTTGATATCCAATTCCTCACCCACAATCTTTTTTTCCTCTTCATAGTTTTCTTTTTTAACAAGGCACACACAACCACCACAGATACTAAACGCTCTCTTGAAGACATTTTAACTTCACAACACAGCGCAAAAAACATATTCTCACACTGCTTTCAGAATTTTTTAGCGCTGCTCTACCTAGTTCATTTACGTTTGACAGTGCACACAGGTTCAGAGAGTTTCCGCTCTACGAATGCTCTACCTAGGGAAAGTTACTCTCCAGTGTACAGGCACCTTAAGAAAGAGAGGAGCCTAGCATAGGCCAATTTATAGGAAATGTGTCCTGGGAGAGGTTTCTTGCTGGTTACCAAATCTTATCCATATACAGTATATCCATTTTCCTATTAAAATTATGTGGGTCTTTATAAATTTTGATTGCTTTACTGTGAAGTCTGATATGGTAGTTCAATGTTCTATGGCAGCAGTTCCCAAAGTGAGGTCTAGGGACCCCAGGGGATCTGCAGAGTAATTTTAATTTTGATCAAAATAATTTTTTTTCTCCCCCTAATTTTTATGCTGTGAAATGTAATTTTATAATATATTCAGTTCTAAAATTAAATTTTATAATGTTTTTAATTCTAAAATTTAGTTTATGAATCCAAATGTTTGATAGGATGTTCCAGTACTTGATTGTTGGACCGAATTGTCAGATGAACTGAGAAACAGCATTCTCCCACCTCACTTATCTGAAATCATAAGTTAAAACTTGTAATGAAAACACTATTATTCCGGTTCGTGCAACAGAATTTGAATTGAAGAATGGATCTCAGGGGAGCTTGCGCTCGCGAGCACTTCTCGGCTCGTATGACGAGAGCACAAATTTTCATTTAAAGAACACCAGGTTGAGAACGCTTTTTATAGATGGTATTTGTCACAACAAAGCTCTCCTGGTGACAAAACTGAATCAACCAATCACCACAATCATAGCGGCTTCGGTGACGTAGTTGGTAGCATGCTGAGCTGCTGTGCCCAAGATAGCGGATTCAAACCCGGCCGAAGTCGTCGGATTTTTTAAGAGCGTTAAAAATCCTTCAATATGCCTTCCTTCGGAGGGGGAGTAAAGCTAGCGGTCCCATGTCATAGATTTATGGCATGTAAAAGATTCCACAGATTAAACATGTGTGAAGCAAAATTGTTAGGTTGGACTTCGTCGGAACGCTCAATCAAAGTTCCAACGTTCACCACTAGGTATCATTGATATCTGGTGGCGAAAGTTGGAACTACTTGAAATTGAACGGAACTTGTGGCTCACCCTAAAGGTGCCCGCTGGAAGCAGCTACAGACTCAGGCGAGCCGAACATGTCCTCGGACACTCCCGGCACAAAAACCCATACTTCTTCTTCTTCTGCTTTTACGGCCTCATTGGACCACTTCAGTCAATCATTTCTTGGTCCTCTTCTTCAGTAAGTTGCCTTTCCGAGTCGCCCAGTAGCTTTTCATTCGCTCTGATCTTCTCAGGCATTCCTCATCTGTAAATACCCTTTTTACTGTATTACGTTTGTATATTTTAGCCTGAAATCTTATTTTTATATCTCTCAGTTTTTTTAATTTTTTTTGTTTCGTTTTGCAAGTCATCCAAGGTTATTTCTAATTCTTTCATATCTTCTCTAATTTCCATAATCCATCCTACTTGTTGTTTCATATTCCAAAGTTTCACTACAATTTTTCTAGATATACTGGTTTCTGGTGTCCTCATGATGTGACCAAAAAAAGAAATCCGTTTCTCCCGAATAGTATCAGTGATGTGCTCCAGTTCTCTGTATACCACTTCATTTGGTACTATCCGCCACTGTCCATCTTTCTGATATTTTTTATTTATGCATGTTCTAGCTATTCTTCTTTCTACTTTTAAAATTTTGTCGATTCTGTTTTTCTGAGTAACTTGAAAAAGAGTTTCACTTCCATATGTCACCTCTGGTTGAACCACCGTCTTGTAATGTTTTAATTTTGTTGCGATTTATAGACATTTTCTTTTATATGTAGACAATGTTAATTTTTGGGCTTTTATCGTTTTATTAGTTCTTCCTTGCCATGCAGGTTTCTCATCCAAGTTGTAAGTTATAATTTCTCCTAAGTATTTAAATTGCTTCACTATTTGAACTTTCTTGTTATTTATTGTTATGTGATTGATTACAAGTGGATTTTCTACCATTATCTCTGGCTTTTCAAAGGATATCTGAAGTCCAATTTTTTTGCTATATTTTGTAGGCTTATTATTTGATTTCTGACTTCTTGAATATTATTAGCCAGTAACGCTAAGTCATCTGCGAATCCCAAGCAATTTAAGTCTATTTGAACTTTCTTGGTTCCAATTCTCATGCTCCTAGGATTTCCCCTGCACCATTCCCTCATTACATATTCCAAAGCACAATTGAAAAGTAGAGGCGATAAACCATCTCCTTGTGTTAATCCTGTTTTACTCGTAAACGGTTCAGTTATTTCTCCTCTGAATTTTACTTTAGATTTGGTGTTTGTTAGATTTAGTTTTATAATTTTTATTAATTTGGGATGAAGTCCGAAATTCCTTAGTATTTTCAGCAATGAAGATCTATGTATACAATCATAAGCTTTTTTGAAGTCTACGAAGGTTATGACTTGCTGTTTTTGTCTACGTTTGTAGTAGTCCATTACTAATTTTAAGGTGATTATCTGTTCAGGGCAGCTTCGCCATGGCCGAAATCCACCTTGATATTCTCCTATTTCCAGTTCTAATTGATCTTTACAACGATTATATAGAATTCGTGACATGATTTTATATGTGATATCCAAAAGGGAAATTCCTCGATAGTTGTCAGGATTTGATTTTTCTCCTTTCTTGTGTAATGGATGTATTATAGCTGTAGTCCAATGGTCTGGCAGTTCTTCTTTGATCCAAATGTTCACTATGCATAGGTGTAATGAAATCTTTACCGGTTCTGCTGTATACTTCCACAATTCTGCAAATGTTCGATCTTCTCCACTCGCTTTGTAGTTTTTGAGTTCTCTCAGAGCTTTGTAGACTTCTTGGATTGTGGGTGGATTTATGTTTTCTGATGATGTTTTAATTTATTTGAAACAGTTCTGGTGGATCTTCACAATTTAGCAACTTGTTAAATGTTTCTGCTAAAATTTCTGTATTTCTTTTATTACTATGAGCTAACTCGCCATTTTTGTCTTTTAACATTAATGTTGGAGGTTCATATATTTGTAGTTGTTTGCTAAAAATTTTGTAGTAATCTCTTGAGTTTGTTTTTGCGCTATTTGTTTCGATCATCAGAAGTATATCCTTTTGGTATTGCCGTTTAACCCTTCGTATTATTTTTTGAGTTATCTTCCTTTGTTTTATGAGATCCAAGTGTGATTCATCTGGTTTTTGACTCTGATACCGTAACCAGGCTTGATGTCTATCTTCCACTGTATTATCACACTCATCGTTCCACCATTGGTGTTTCTTCCTTGGATTTATTGGGGCTACTTGTTCAGCTATTTGTTTCAATTCGGGAACCATTTCCTCTAGATCATCTGTTATTTTAATATATCTAGTTCGTTCTTTGTATCCCTTGTTATTTATTAGTTTATGAGGGTCGTATGTTCTCTTCTTTTTTAGGTGAGTTTTTTTCTTTGTCAACGGGGTGAATTTAATTTTAATCTTTATCATGTAATGATCCGATCCTGTATCTGTTCCTCTCAGAACTTTCACATTGTAGATCTCCCTGTGATAGTTCTTGTCCATACAAACATGATCTAGTTGCCATTCACCTTTTTTCCAGTCTGGATGTTTCCAAGTTTTGAGTTTATTTGGTCTTCTCTTGAAGTAAGTTGATTTGGAGATAATATCATGGTTCCTGCAAAATTCCACCAGTCTTATGCCATTCCTGTTTGTTCTTCTCTGTGCTGGCCATTTTCCTATTATGTCTCTATATATTTTTTCCTTTCCTAACTGGGCATTAAAGTCTCCAATTAAAATTTTGGTGTGACTTTTATTTATGTTTGTTGCTGTCTGATCTAAAAGCTCCCAAAATCCCTCCACATCATCTTTGTGTTCTTTCTTATTATTTTTATCATTAGTTGGGGCATGGGCATTTAGAATGGTATATGTTCTATTTGCAGCTTTTAGAGTTAAGTGTCGAGAGCCTAGGGGATAATGCTTTAAATTCTATGATGGATTCAATTATTTTGAGATTGACTACAAATCCTGTTCCGAATTGTGGACATTGCTTCATTACTCTTTTTCCTGGTATTCCCTTGTAAATTCTATACCCTTGTGATTCTATTGGTTCCTGATTGGTGTTTCTCATTTCTTGAAGCCCGATTATTAGAATCCCTTTGCGATCCATTTCGTCTGTCAAAATTTTGAGTTTTCCTGGCTGTATGATACTATAAATAAAAATAAACCACAATCATAATAATTGCCAATAATTAAATCTTCACATACTCCTTTTCCCACCTTTACCTGGAAGGTCTAAACGAATCAAATATCTCCATCTATTGTTGCTTTATGAAACCCACATTCTCCTGTGCTCAGAGGTTGTATAAAAGACCTTTATCCCATTTGACCATGGTTTATACGGTGGGTGAGTGGTTATAGTGTTGGACTACCAATCCCGAGATTGCAGGTTCGTCCCTGGCCATGGTAAGTGATTTTTGAAGGCGACAAAAATCACGATACTCATGTCATACGTTGTTGGCATGTTAAAGAACCCATTTGAATTCAGTAGGCCGTGTTCAATGGCAAAATTAATCTCGGGATTTTCCGCCAACACAAAGTTCCTCCATTCTCTACTTGAAGCGCTGTAGTGTCAAGGAGTTTAGATATCTAACCTCCTAGACTTTCATAGCGTTCAAAGGAACGACGAAATTCGACATGCAAGCTACCCTCTGGGTGTCAATTAACAAAGCTTGCACCAGGCACCCGAGGCCATACGATATTATTATTATTATTATTATTATTATTATTATTATTATTATTACCTTGGTTTATATCATATGGAACATGATTCAATGTTCATGATTACTCTTTAGGTACTGGGTCGACAGTGGCAGCGTATGTTGCTGAGATAAAGGAATATTTGTTACTGGAAGATGTGATCAAAGATTCCAGATTTCCAGCAAGCTGTGGATGGCCAGGTAATTATTACCTTTTTAGGATTGCATTCATATAATTTACACTACGTCATCTGAAAACATGATAAGCTATAAAGTGAAGAAATAGGTTATTTAATTGATATTTATAATTTTATTTCCCTATTCCTAATTACTGTAACTGAGTTTCAGAAATATAACCAATTTGATTTTTGTATGTTTCAGACATATTCCTCACACTTTCAGAACACCACATAAACAATATATACATACATATGCAATAAATAATTTATTGATCACAATAACCCCTATGTCAGGTACAAATGGCCCTTCGAATGAACTTTTCTATTATTAATAATAATAATAACATTAATAATAATGCTTCAGAAAACAAGACGGAAAACTGGCATTGACAAATAAAGACAATTGCCAAGAGACAGCTACATACTTCTCCCGACTTTTGAATTGCCCAGAACCCACGAAAAGATTCCCAAAGAAACAATCAGACCACACATCAGAAGAATCACTACCACCAACTCAAGATGAAATCCACTCCCACATCAAGAGACTTAAAAACAATAAAGCCTCAGGTGAAGACAGCATCAATGCAGAACTACTTAAAAACCTCGGACCCAATGCACTCAGAGAAATTACACTAATCATCCAAGAAATATGGCAAACAGAGAAAATACCCAATGACTAGAAAACAGCACTCATCCACTCACTACACTTCCGAGGAGATAAGTCTGACGTGAACAACTACAGAGGGATTTCTTTCCTTCCCGTCGCCTACAAAATTTTCTCAACTTGGCCTTGACACGAACACAGGATCAGCTCGAACCAAAGTTATCAGAATTTCAAGCAGGATTCGGACCAAACCGATCCTGCCCTGAACAAATCTTCAATCTTAGAGCCATTGTCAAAATGCATGCAATATAAATAAACCAGTGATGTGCACATTTGTAGATTTCAAAAAAGCATACGACTCGATCGATAGACAATCACTCTTCCAGATCCTTGAAGAAAGAGGATTAGACCACAAAACACGGAAACTCATTGAACAAACGCTGACGAACAAAAAGTCCAAAGAAAAATTTATGGGGGAAATCTCGGAACTTTTTTGAAATTCAGACAGGCGTGCGACAAGGAGATGGTCTTTCCCCTCTCTTGTTCAATATAGTCCTGGATAAAGTCATGGAAGAATGGGAAAAAGAGCTCAAGAAACAAGATGTCTGAAAACCAGTTACACTTGGCTTTCGGAAAAACAATCTCTCTATACCATATCTTGCCTTCGCCGATGACTTGGTTATACTAACAGAAAATCAAGAGACCTCAATAAAACAAATAGAAACACTCCAAGAATGCACCGATAAAGTGGGACTTCAAATATCCTTCAAGAAAACTCAAGTGCTAAGTCACAAAGATGACAACATGCAAACAAAATAAGGAACGATCAAAAAAGAGTCCCACATTTCAAATATCTGGGAGAATTGATCGAACCAACTGGATCCGAAAAAAATCTTACAACAAAACCGTCTCCAGAAAACCAGGAGAGCACTCGGGCTTACCCTAACCTCTATAACAAAAAAATGCATGCCAAGACAAACCAAACTTCGACACTACAACACTGTCATCAAACCGGCAAGTCGTTACGCAAGCGAAACACACTCGATAAGAAATATGAACTTGAAGACATCAAGAAAGAAGAAAGAAAAATCATTCGGAAAATACTAGGAGCAAGATTCACTCCTGACGGGTACCGACTACAGTCAATCAAGACAACTGAAAAACACTCAAACATCGAAGTAGACATCAGAAAAATACGATTGAAATTCTTCGGGCTCATAAGTAGACTGCTACTGGTAGGGCCTCCCTTGCCGGACAGGCCAAAGGTAATGATTCAGACTAAAAAGCAACCCAGAACCCTCAAGTCCTCAACGGCAGCGAAGGCGGAGAAGATGGTCTTCGGTACGGTGGAGCTGGCTGATGAGGCAGCCCAGCTGACCAGGGTTAAGAGGTCAGGACCTCCACTGCCTTGTGGACAGAAGTGGGAACTTCAATGGCTAGGGGAAGAAACCCTGATAGAAAATCAGTAGGCCTGGATACTTAGAAGGCAGCCCCTTCTCCAGGCTTTGGGCGCTGAAGGCCAATAACCTGCACACCCGAGATTACTCCTATTACAGAAACAGAAATTAATAGAAGCCGGATGGATAAAACGGATTTGACCTTTAGCATGAAATCGGACACGAGAATTGGAATTTGGAACGTACAAACAATGTGGCAGACAGGTAGACTGGCCGAAATATCTAGGGAGATGAAGCGCTTCAGGTTGGACTTACTAGGTTTGAGTGAGATGAGATGGAGTGGGTTCGGGGAAATACGGACCCAGGAAGGGGACTCGTTGTTGAACTCAGGAACAGAAGAAGAACATAGAGAGGGTGTTGGTTTACTGATCACACAAAAGACAAGGAGGAGCTTGATGGAGTGGTATCCAGTCTCAGAAAGGATAATAGTAGCCCGATTTGCATCAAGAGTTAGACCAATCACAGTGGTGGAGTGCTATGCACCAACAGAGACGGGAGAAGAAGAAGTAAAAGAACAATTTTACGGCCAGTTACATCGAACCTTGATAAAAGTGAAGAAAAGGGATATGGTGGTCGTGATGGGAGACTTGAATGCGAAAGTTGGAAGTGTTAATCAAGGAATAGAAAATATAATGGGGAGACATGGTATAGAATGGCGACAAACTCATTGAATTCTGTAGCAACCATAGCTTGGTTGCTTCCTCATAAGAACTGCCATAAAGTGACTTGGGTGTCTCCGGACCATAAACCAGAGAACCAGATTGACCATTTCACTATAAGCAAGACATGGCGAACTTCCCTGTTGGACGTGAGGAACAAGAGAGGAGTAGATGTGGGAAGTGACCATCATTTAGTAATAGCTACGCTCCGATTGAAGATAGCAAGTATTAGGCACATTCATCAAAAGGGGAGGATAAGGTACAACCTCGATAAATTGAAGGATAAGGAGGCGCAACAACATTTCTCTCTAGAGTTGAGAAACCGATTTCAACAGCTGAAAGAGGAAGAAGAAGGAAAGGATATTGAACATAACTCGAAGAACATAGAGAGTACCTATATCAATACATGTGAAAAGGTTTTAGGCAAGAGAGAGAGAGAGGAAGGGAGGCATGGGTTACTCCTGTGACATGGGAAACCGTGAACAGCAGGAAGGAATGTAAGAAAAGACTTACAATGCAAGAACACACGAAGAGGAAGTACAAGCTAGAACAGATTTCAACCAACTTAACAAAATAGTGAAGAGGAGTTTTTGACGTGATAAGAGTATTTATCAATAATTTAGCAACACAAGCAGAGATGGCAGCGCAAAACAACAAACCTGTGAAAGCAAAAGATGGGGAGATTACTGACTACACAAAAGGAACAACTCGAAAGATGGAGAGAACATTTTCTGGAGATCTTGAATCGGGGAATAAGCGAGGAAAGAGAGACAGTGGACATGATAGAAGAAGAGCAGGAAGATAGGGCTATAAGCACAGAACCACCATCAAGAACAGAGATACAAAAGGCTATCAAACAACTAAAGAACAGTAAGGAGGCAGGTATGGACAACATTCCATCGGAAGCCTTGAAATTAGATACGGACACTACAGTTGAGATTCTGTTCCCACTTTTTGAGAAGATCTGGGAAGAAGAGAAGATTTCTACAGACTGGAAGAAAGGACTGTTGATCAAGCTTCCGAAGAAAGGAGATTTATTGGAATGTGACAACTGGAGAGGGATTACTCTCCTTTCAATCCCAAGTAAGGTACTCTCCCGAGTAATTCTAGAAAGGATAAAACAGAGAGTTAATTTAAGGCTGAGGAAAGTACAAGCAGGATTTAGAGAAGGCTTTTCTTGTACAGACTAGATCAATACACTGTGCATAATTATAGAACAATCAACGGAACTGCAATCGTCACTGTACCTACTATTCGCTGATTTTGAAAAGGCGTTTGATAGTATAATGAGAGAGAAGATTTGGCAAGCCATGGAAGAGTTTGGGATTCCAAAGAAAATTATATAGAGTACTCAAGAAATGTATGAGAATTACACCTGTCAAGTTTTACATCAGGGGATGTTGTCGGAGCCCATTCCAGTGAATACAGGAGTTAAACAAGGATGTTTGCTGTCTCCAATACTATTTCTCATGGTGCTGGATCTTATCATAAAGAAAGCAATGAATCGCCGAAGAGGTATCCAGTGAGGACTTACAGACAGATTGGAGGACCTGGATTTCGCAAACGACCTGTGCTTGCTAGCCAGCAGTTATAAAGATATGGAAGCAAAGCTGAATGATTTAAGAACTGAAGCATCTGAGGTGGGATTGAAGATCAATGGAAGGAAAACCAAGAAGATGCGCCATAATAACCGAAATAAGGCACCATTATTTCTAGGGAATCAAGAGATCGATCAAGTCAAACAGTTTTGCTACCTGGGAAGTATGGCCACCACTGAGGGAGGTACTATGGAGGATATAGGAAATAGAATAAATAAGGCTAAAGGAGCATTCGCAATGTTGAGACCAATTTGGAAAGCAAGGGAACTTAACACCTATACCAAACTTTGCATCTTCAATTCAAATGTCAAGTCAATATTGCTCTATGGGTGTGAAACTTGGAAGACCAACAAACAACTGATTAACAGACTCCAAATATTTGTGAATAGATGCTTGAGGAATATCCTGAGGATATGGTGGCCACAAGTTATCTCCAATGTAGAGCTATGGAGAAGAACACAGCAAACACCCATTTATATTGAGATGAGTCGTAGGAAATGGAAATGGATTGGGCATACATTATGACGAGATGGAGACAACATAGCAAGACAAGCCCTGGAATGGAATCCACAAGGTAGTAGGCGAAGAGGCAGACCAAGGAACACCTGGAGGAGGAGTGTAATAACAGAAGGAATGGAGAAAGGAGGGAAGACCTGGAACGAGATAAGGAGGATGGTGCAGAACAGAGTCCGATGGCGGAAATTCATTGATGCCCTATGCTCCACTTAGGAGATAAAGGAAATAAGTCCAGTAAGTCATAAGTAGACTGCCGAATACCCGACTAACCAAAAGAATACTAGATTACATATCATCACTCAAAAGTACAACACCATGGATGAAAGAAATACAAAAAGACATGCGAACCGCTAACATAACCGACACATCAGACAGAGACTCGTTCCGTGACAAAGTGAACAATTGGGAAGTCCAACCAGAGCAAGAAAAACCTACACCTTACAGACCTCAATGGTCTGACGAAAGAAAATTGGCATTCTCCAACAGAATGAAACAATACTGGCAAAATAAGAATAACGTCAAGAATTGAGTCAAATAGCTTAACGCTTTCCAATATTGGGACAATACGCTGTAAATACATAATAATAATAATAATAATAATAATAATAAATGATTTATAAACACTTCAAGCACAATTGAAGCAAATGATCTATATGACCCAGAAGATGCAATTCATGGTTGACTATCACTTTATAGTCTTATATATTACAAGGACACTCAAAAACTACCGTACCTTATAAACATGTTGTTAATTGAGGGGCTTTGCGACACCATGGGCATGTAGCGCTGTGTACTTGGGTGTGTGTAGAATTTGTCTGATTACCTGGGTTATGGTTATATTAGTGTGTGTAGTTGTAATTCAGGGAAGGAGGCGGCCATGGCCTTCATTTAAGAATTATCCCAGCATTCGCCTGGAGTAGAAAACCACTTCCAGGATGGCTGAGGTAGGAATAGAACCCACCTCTTCTTAGTTTTGTCTCACAAGGCTGAGTGTACCCCGTTCCAGCCCTCAGACCAGAATTAAATTTCTTGGCAGAGCCAGTAATCGAACCCTGGCCTCTGCAGTGACAGCCATCTGGTTCCATGGCAGATTAGTACACAAGGACCTCAAGTTCAGTTCCTAACCAGGACATGAGATTTTATCCTCGTATTATTAATTCTTCTAGTTCTGGGTATTTGAGATGTCTTCATCATTTCATCCTTTCACAACATGCAGGTTGCCTGCACTAGGCCTCTTTGGAGGCCACACACCATTAATAATTAAACTCTAGCAAATCTTGTAGGATGTTGTCTTGTCTGTAGAAGGGTTTAGCCTAGGTGTACCAAGTTAGGCTAACTGGCAGGCTTTTGGACCACTGCTGCACTATGTACCATAATATGAAGTGAAATGCAATAATTGACTTCGAAAGCCGATATTTGACCATATAAAACTGAGAATGAATGCTTCAGGAACATTTTGAGAATAATTCAGACACATTGGAATACAGTGACTTTTTACTCCCAATCTGTTTATCCCAGCTACCCTCCCAATTAAATGCATCATTATGATGAAACCCTGCATTTTAGTCTGATGATGTTGATAATTGGAGGGTCCAATAAATAAAATCCCTAAGTCCGTTTTTTCAACTTTTCAAGAAATGAAATACAAAGTTTCAAACTTACACGAAATTATATTTTTAGCCTACTTTTCACATTTTGCAAAAATGAGGAAAGAGTAGACTTATGAGATTGGGCAAATGTGTGACTGTCTGTCTGTCTGTCTGTCTGTCTGTCTGTCTGTCTGTCTGTCTCTCTGGCTGGCTGTGTGTGTATCCCCCCCTATCAACTCCTAAACGGCTGCAGCAATCGAAACAAAATTTGATAGGAGTAAAGATCTATACCTGAATATCTCACGGCCATATTTGAAAATGATGTCAGTGCTACCAACTGCTGAAAAATCGCAATTGAAATTTGAGCTCCATGTTGGTTATCCTGGAAGGTATGAATAGGAGCTATTTCAAAATTGGCACACGTATAGATAATAATATTGTTGTTTAATTTCCAGGAGGCCATACATCGCAGTGTTGCCAAAATTAATATAAGCCTGCTGATAGTTCCAATTTTTAAATGCATATAACTTCTACACAATCAATTGGATTTCAACCAAATTTCGTATGTGCTATGTGTACATAAACAGATATGACTGAACGTATTCTTAAGATCCACCAGGGCTGCCAACTGTTAATAAATGCTCTCAATTTATTTTATCCAAATACCAATATATCTGAAAGTATGCAAGTCGACAGCATTAAACTATGCACACGTATACTACCTGATATTCTATATTAATTTGGAGTAACTTATATACGTCAGTGCTACCAACATGATTCTAAGCCTGCTGAGAGATCCAAATTTAAATACATGTAACTTCTATACTATCATTTGGATTTCAACCAAATTTTGTGTGTGCTATGTGTACCATGACAGATATGTATATGCCGATTCTTAAGAGTAACCAGGGCTGCCAACTGTTAATAAATACTGTTAACCTAATATCAATATATCAGAAAGTATGCAAGCCAATAGCTCTAAAATTTGCACACGTATAGTACCTGGTATTCAAGATTAATTTGGAGTAACTAATATACGTCAGTGCTGCCAACATGATTCTAAGCCTGCTGATAAATCCAATTATAAAATGCATGTAACTTCTATACTAACTAATGGATTTCATTCAAAATTGACACAACAATAGATCATATTATTTCAGATTATTTCTGACCAATACATGTATGTCATTGTTGCCAACATGATTTTACGCGCGCTGTTAGATCCAATGTTTAACTGCATGTAACGTCCATGCTATCCATTGGACTTCAACCAAATTTTGTATTCTGTACCTTAAGAGATGGAACTAAGAATATATTCAGTCACCAGGGCTGCCAACTGTAGTTCTCTATTAGGCTACATTATGCCACGTATACAGTATTTCGAACTAATTAGAAATTTCGATATTACCAACTTAATTTCGTCATTATTCTAGATAGATCCATATAGATTAATCATTGGCATGAATCTTAAATTTTAAGAAAAGTAGGCTCTTCAGTTCGTCACGGAACTTCTTGTTCACTTCTGAAATCCAATTTTCTGTCACATGGAAATATACATATCAACTATTATTTAAAATAACTAAAAGCTCTTATTAGTAGTGAAATGTAGTTTATAAAATGCAAAATACACTCATGGACATAGTGATTTTTTGGTTTGTATAATGTTTTCCTGTTAATTTTTGGGCTTCAAATGTCACTCGTACTCATCCACGTCACCCATTTCATCAGACTGGAGTCTTAAAATGTGGTTTTCGAGGCCCGTAGGGCTCCCGAGTTTTCTTTCTCACATTGAGACGTTGAAAATTAGCTTTGTTTTCTATGCCCATTTCAGCATGCATTTTAAGGGGTTAGGCCCTCTTTTATGAGAGGTATGGAGAAGAGTTACATCAATGATTACTTTCGTGCCTCTGATGGACATCGGTACCAAATTTTACTCTGATCCACTCAGCCGTTCTCGAGTGATGCGCGTGCAAAGTTGTACACAGACAGTCAAACAGACAAAAATTTTGTTTTTGCACGCAACCGTCATAAACCAGTCTGAAACGCGTTCATCATCATCATCATCTTGCACAGTTTCCAGCCACTGGCCGGGTCTGTTTGGAACACAAGCCTCTCCAACGTCTTCTGTCTTCCCACCATCTCTCAGCCTCCACCCTTGTCCAGTCTTCTCCTCTCTTCTTCACGCTTTCTTCCACCCCCTTCAGCCACCTGTCTCTCGGTCTTCCCCTCGGTCTCTTTCCTTCCCACTTCGTCTCATGTACTCTCCTGGGTATCCTCTTCTCCTCCATTCGTTTTACATGTCCATACCATCTAAGTCTAGATTTCTCTATACCATCCTGTAATGGTTCCTCCTTCATTAATTCTCTGGTCCTCTCATTTCTTATTCTGTCCATCTTTGTAGCTCCAATACTGCTTCTCAAGAACCTCATCTCACTGGCCTGTATTTTGCTCTTCTCCCTTCCTTTCATAACCCAGGTCTCCGAGGCATACGTCAGGATAGGGACATAGTACGTCCGATATATGATCTTTTTGCTGTTCTGAGGGACATCCTTGCTCCATAACATGCTTCTCACACTCCTCCGAAATGCTTCTGCCTGCCTCCCCCGCTCATTTATTTCTCTATCGTTTCTTCCATTATCTTGTATCGGGCTTCCCAGATACTTAAATCTCTCCACTTTCTTCAGCTGTTCCCCACCAATTGTTATTCCCGTTGTGGTTCTTTCCTTCTTCCTTGTTGTGATCACGCGTTAATAACTCAAACAATATCTGGGATGGGAAGAGGGAAATGTTGGTTTTATTTCAATGGATTTAGTGGACTTAGGGATTTCTTTCGTTGCCTTGAGCGGACTTAGGGATTTTATTTTGCTGCTTTGAGTGGACTTAGTGATTTATTTTCCTGCATTGAGTGGACTTACTGATTTCTTTGGCCTTAGGGATTTCTTAAATTTAATTACTAGAAAGTACGAATTATACATATGCAAGTTACATCGACTTAAGAGTTATTTATCATTGAAACTGATTGGAGATTTGAAAAGAGCGGGAAATGTTGGTCCAAATACATGCATTATCTCCATTTGTCAAAAAACGGACTTAGGGATTTTATTTATCGGACCCTTCAATTGTTGTTTTAAGGGACCTAACATCCAGACACATTTTAGTCTGTATCGACACATTGTATGTTTCGAGTCTTAAGCCTTTAGACTGATTTGATGCAGATATCCTAGCCCCTGTCCCGAGCTAATAATTTCATATCTACATAGCTATCACACCCTACATCCAACACATTAACACTTGGTATTTATTTTACAATATTAATGTCTGGTCCACCTTGTCGATATTGTTTCCCCGCCATCTCCAGAGGTTTACATGCTCCAATTTATGCTTGATCAACACACCATACAGACACTTCCTGAACACTACAGGGTCTTTCATATAAAGTAAGAACGCCAAACGGCGGGTTTGTTATCCGTTGCTGCGGTGGCCTTGGCCGAGCTTGTGGCGCGCCACGACCCCCTGCTGCAGTGTTGTAAGCATGCGCATAGTACATACATACTTGACCTTGCAATAAGCGTGCAGGTGTTCAGTCGCCAGTCTGAACCTCAGATGCTAACATGGTGAGACAGTTATCATTACTACATAGTATTTTTGTATGTAAGACTTATTTTAAATACGAGTCGGCTCGGCTGTACGTGATGCATTTGTTCAACAATTTCCTGATGAAGTGCCACCTTCACTAGCTCAGATTCACGTGATTGAAAATAAGTTGGACACTGCTGACTCAGTGCTCAATAAAAGACATAAAATAAAAGATGAGAAACATTACAGTGGCAGAACTCACTCGCATCAGCCAGAATGTGTTTACCAGATACAATGCCTGTATAACCCAGGAAGGACGAAACTTCCAGCATCTCTTATAAGGTAATATTTCAGGAATGTACACACGCTTAAAGCAGGGGGCCCTGGCGCGCCACAAGCTTGGCCAAGGACACCGCAGTAGCATTCTTACTTTATATGAAAGACCCTGTATAGTCTTAGTAAATGTTTTGTGTAGCTTTCTGGAATATCTCTACCTAATTAGGTAGATTTCATTAGAAAGCTAACTATTGCAATGGGTCCCATGTTTCGACTTCCGGAAAATTTCGACATATCTTCGCGTTTCACATCCCCTACACCCCAAAACCACCGTCAGTTCAAAAGTTTATATATAATTTATGTATATATATATGTATATCAGTTTCTTGTGGACACGATAACTGCCGTAATTTTGCACCAATCACTTTGATTTTTTTACATAATATGTATCCCTATAAAATCTCGGTCGAGTTCGTTAATGGGCAAAATCAGTCGAAGGGGGTGAAATTGGGGGGCTTTTTTCGAAAAATTGAAATTTCGCTATAACTCTCTTAATACGTGAAATATCAAATCCATTCAAAGTTCATAATATGTGTCGGATAAGTGCCAACAATTTATGTCCAATAAGTTTTTTGATAGCACCAACCATTGACCAAAGGGGTGGAAAAAAGTGGGTTTTTCGGGAAACATTAATCATATCTCTCTTAATAGGCACAATATCAAAACCGTACAAAATGGACAATATTCCCCTAATAATTACCTAAAACGTTTGTCTGAAAGAATTTTTGATATGACCCACCATTACGCCAAGGGATGCGAAAAATGATTTCGGAATTATAAGAAAATGCCAAGAGCTATCAGAGGTTGCCATGGCAACACTACTAAATTGATGAGGGATGAGCCGTTGCCATGACAACGCACTTGCACGAGATCAGATTCAGTATTTCCATCTGACTAAGCCGGCCCCGTGGTGTTGGGGTAGCGCGCCTGCCTCTCACCCGGAGGCCCCGGGTTCGATCCCCGGCTCCGTCAGGGATTTTAAAACTGACGTGAGGGTTGGAACGGGGTGCACTCAGCCTCGTGAGGACAATTGAGTAGCTGTCTGACAGTGAGACAGCACCCCGATCACGAATACCAATATTAACGGCCGAGGGGACCCGACGCGCTGATCACGCGTCACCCCAATATCTGCAGGCCAAATGGCTGGGCAGCGGTCGCTTGGTCGGCCTTAGCCCGTCATGGGCTGGATGGTGCCAGGGGTTGACTTTGACATCTGACTAAGTGGGAAGCGGCTTCGGTGACGTAACTGGTAACATGCAGAATGTCTATGCCCAAGGTCGCGGTTTCAAAGCCGGCCGAAGTCGTCGGATTTTCTAAGAGAGCTAAAATCCCTCAGTATGCTTTTCTTTGGAGGGGAAGTTCCAACGTTCGTTGCGAGTTGCTGGTTGGGGTGGCATCTAGTAGCCAAGTTCACAGCTAGGTGTCGTTGACGGTAGTACCTGGTAGCAACATTAGGAACTACTGCTTGAATTTGACCGTCTGCAGTCCTTACCTGAATAAAGACTACTACAGCCATTACAATTCACACCGTTTATCAGACAGATTCTACAATCACCCAAAGTACACGGGGTTAGATGACCGCGTTGTCGCAGCCCCTAAACTGAGGAACCAACCAGAGGTAGATTTCATTAGAAAGCTAACTATTGCAATGGGTACCATGTTTCGACTTCCGGAAAATTTCGACATATCTTCGCGTTTCACATCCCCCAGACCCCAAAACCACCGTCAGTTCAAAAGTTTATATATAATTTATGTATGTATATGTGTATATATATATGCATATCAGTTTCTTGTGGACACGATAACTGCCGTAATTTTGCACCAATCACTTTGAATATTTTACCGAATATGTATACCTATAAAATCTCGGTCGAGTTCGTTACTGGGCTAAATCGGTCGAAGGGGGAGAAAATGGGGGGCATTTTTTCGACAAAGTGAAATATTGCTATAACTCTCTTAATATGTGAAATATCGAATCCGTTCAACGTTCATACTATGTGTCGGATAAAGCCCAAACATTTATGTTAGAAGAGTTCTTTTTATAGCACCAACCATTGACCAAAGGGGCGGGAAAAAATTGGTTTTTCGGGAAACATTAATCATATCTCTCTTAATAGGCACTATATCAAAACCGTACAAAATGGATAATATTCCCCTAATAATTACCTAAAATTTTGTCTGAAAGAATTTTTGATATGACCCACCATTATGCCAAGGGATGAGAAAAATGATTTCGGAATTATAAGAAAATGCCAAGAGCTATCAGTGGTTGCCATGGCAATACTACTAAATTGATGAGGGATGAGCCATCAGACGTTGCCAAGATAACGCACTTGCACGAGATCATATTCAGAATTCCATCTGACTAAGTGTGAAGCGGCTTCGGTGACGTAACTGGTAGCAAGCATGCTGAATGTCTATGCCCAAGGTCGCGAGTTCAAAGCCGGCCGAAGTCGTCGGATTTTCTAAGAGCGCTAAAAATCCCTCAGTATGCTTTCCTTTGGAGGGGAAGTACCAACGTTCGTTGCGAGTTGCTGGCTGCGGTGGCATCTAGTAGCCAAGTTCACAGGTAGGTGTCGTTGACGGTAGTACCTGGTAGCAACATTAGGAACTACTGCTTGAAATTGACCGTCTGCAGTCCTTACCTGAATTACAGACTAATACAGCCATCCCTAAGTACACGGGGTTACATGACCACGTTGTCGCAGCCCCTAAACTGAGAAACCAACCAAAATCTCTGCGCGAGATATAATTTTTCGTGAAGAAGTAACAGACCGTTACATAGTTACACATCAGTGCCGAAACCTTGCATAAGGACAGTGTGACCACAAGTATGAAAATGGACCACAAATGACAAGAAGGTTACCGTTCCCATAAGACAATAAAATGTTTAAAATAAGCATAAAATGACGAAAAACAAAGTTAATTAAGCTCCAATTATAAAATACCTTCTCGCAATAAATGAGGTCTGATCCTTCTACGAAAACCTGCATATTCTGCCTATTTTCGCCTATCCCCAAGTTTGTCCGGTGAAATCTACCTCCGCCTTCCGGCGTGCCGAGAGGACTTTTTTTACCAGGGGATGGTACAATGCACTGATATTTCCTTTAATTTACATAGAGTTCCCAAAAATGTGGGTAGTAATTGGGGCATGGATAGTAAACATCACAACTATCAACTCAAAATTAAAATATATGCTATGGTTGATTATCTATGAGTTTTACCGGTATATGTTATCAGCTTAAATATCATATTAACATTGGTGTCAGGAATTCTTTCTTGTTTGATATATTTTAATTTACTGGGTGAAGGGTTCCCACACATGTGATAGGCAGTACAAGATTAATCACCTGGCCTGCATACTTCTTGGATCTCAATCCTCTGTCTCAAGGTGATTCTTTATGCAACAGCTATTATGGACACTACAGTGCTTTATCGACATGTGGAAGATGGTTGTATTGCCTGAAGTGTTTGAATGTGTCTGACAATCTATGACGTGGCATGTTCAGGAATACCGGTACATTCAAGAGCAAATTGGACATATTTACCTCTTCACTGCTAGTACACAAATATGGCTAAAGATACTTGACGTAGGATAAGGCCAGATAGAGCTGTAACTCATAAATCAACCTTAGCTTAAATGTTACGGTAATAGGAACATTAGGGTTCTGCAATGCATACTGTGATTAGTTTTCATATAAGTGGATGATGCAGTAACTTTCACATAATGGCAGTAAATGTTCTATTTATTCCAGTGGCTGATAGGAAGGCAGTTCTGTGTGTGCCAGTTGTTACTCCAGATGATGACTGCATTGCTGTAATAGAACTAAACAGGACTGTCAGTGAAATCAATTATTGTCAGGTAAGAAACTGTATCTCCTTACTTAGTACTTCGGAGCATTTATCATAGAATATAAAGAAAGTCTGTTAGATGCAGGGAATAATGAATAAAGGGAGCTTCCCTAATGTCTCTAAATTGACTCCAACCTTTAAAGTACGGTACAAAAGGAGCATGGTAGATAATATGAGATTTTTATTTATGTAGTATGGTTGTGAAAATATACCTCTTCTACATAGTACATTATGATTCTATTAATCTCAGTCAAGTTAAGTTTCTCCATATGTGCCAGGGGCTCTGCTCCTTAAAGTATGAGTTCTGGCATGTAATGTAGAGTCGTGAGTTTCATGTTCTATACTGATCTTCAGATCGCGTCAAATTTTGGATGGGAGCTGCAATCTATCAGAACCAACAGGGTAGGGAGTGGTTCTTGAGAAACAGCAGGAGTACAATGAATACCGAGTGTTATTTATGTTTCAGACTGATCTTCAGATTGTGGTGGCAGTCACAGACTGGATGGGGGCTGCAATCCATCAGAACCAACAGCGAGCGAATCTTCAGAAACAACAAGAGCTCAATGATTACCTATTGGAACTCACTAGGATTTATTTTGCAGATACAGTAGCCACGGAGAAGATCATGTCAGAGATTGTTGTAAGTAGAAAGCATGGTCTACTAGATGTTTGTCTTTTGCTTTAAACGAGGTGTCTTCAATACTTCACTCATAGGCACATCACCGCACATGTGACACACTTAACCCGTAGAGCAGGGCTTGCGGCTCCATCCGCGACTGTAGCTTTGCGCTTGGGTGGGTGACGCGGCTCCAGACGCACGACTGGTTTTTTTTTCTTGTCTTTAAAATTACGCACGAGGCTTGAGACTTTCCTCACATGCACTGGGAGAAGCTGCCATCTCTACGATTTTTTTAAAACTATCTAGTAAGTACGGTTTTAAGATAGGGATTCCCCTGCTATACGGTACGTATGTGTTCAATGCAATAACCGCTCAAACGCCGCATCACACTCAGCCTGCGCGACTTGCTTCATTGGTAAGCCGCATGGTTGGTTCGTTCACGGTACAGGCCGGACGTTTGTTTTAGACGATTGTCCTTGATCTTGAAGCCTGCGGGTGAGCCTGCATACAGTCACTTTCTCACCCTATCGCTTCACACTTGTCACCACCGAACTGATATAATGGAATTCTAGACATGAGCACGTGGCGACATCGCCTTGGAGACAGTACAGTCCACATCAAGTATTGTGTGACTTGGAAATACACGTTACGTAGTTACGAACAAAAGTCATTATATTTGCCAATGACTGTACTTCAGCAGTAGTGTCAGACAACGTTATCAATCATCGGACCGCTTGGGGCAGCTGATAACAACACAGGTACTGTAGTAACTCGCCTCCAGGCTTCCATTAAGATTTTTCACTCGTCTAAAACAAACGTCCGGCCTGTACTAAGTTTGTGAGATACAGAAGCTTTGATGTGTTCCTATTGTGTTTTTTGAAATGTGTTAGAGATTTATTTTGTTTTATATTGTAGTACAGTATGTCTAAACGTTCGAGAGATATTCCAAGTGAATGTACTATTCGTGATATGCTCGATTATAGTTGTAGTGAGTCCAGTTCAGAAAGTGACGATGAATCTCCGTTATTAGTAAATACTCCGGGGACTAGCTTTTTAGTAGGGTTCCAAGACACAGTTTATCGGTACGGAGATCGAGTTCTAGTGACAGCAGTGACACTGAAACTGCAAATGATGGTAATCCTCCTGCAGTACACGGTGAATGGTACGTGCAGGGTTGTAGGCGGGAAAGATTCCAGCTAATTACAATGCTGGAATTCAGGGTGAACTTTTAGATAAGAAGGAGCCGGAACAAATTTTCGATTATTTTATAGACGACGGATTTTGTGAGCTTATTGCACAGCAAACAAATCTGTATGCTCAGCAAACAATTAGTTCGAATTCGTTGATGGCAAAAGTGAAAAGAAGGAGTCGTGAGAGAGACTGGGTACCCACTAACACAAAGGAAATAAAACTTTTTTTATGAATTTTATTACTGCAGGGTATTGTTCAGAAGCCGAAACTAGCCCCTTACTTTTCTCGAAATAAACTGCTAGCTACTCCCATATTTTATTAAATTATGTCTGGGACACGATTTTTTCTTTTGCTCAAATGTTTACATTTTGCAGACAATGAACCTTATAACAGACAGGTCCACCCCAAACTGTATAAAGTTAAGCCAGTTCTAGACATCCTAGTATCAAAATTCAGAACTGCATATATTCCAGACAATAGCTTATCTATCGATGAGAGCCTCTTATTGTGGAATGGTAGACTGGGATGAAAGTATACATACCAAAGAAAAGGTCGCAATTTGGTATGGAGTCATATAAGTTATGTGAAGCTAAGACTGGCTATGTGTGGAACATCTTATGGTATACGGGGAAGGAAACTAATCTCGTAGACGAAGTTTGCGGAATTGATATTTCTGAGTACACTAAGCCTTCCAAGGTAGTCTTTACACTGGCCGAAGATCTCCTGAATAAGGATTACCTAATAGCTGTGGATAATTACTACAGTAGTCCGGAGATGTTTGACCTGCTCAATGACCTTCAAACAGATGCTGTAGGCACTGTAAGATCTAACAGAAAAAATCTCCCAAAAGATGTTATGGCAAAAAAACTAATAAGGGTGAAATTGTGTTTGCTTATCATAAAAACTCATTGCTCTCAAGTGGAGAAACAAGACGGATGTGCGTATGCGAAGTAGCATACATGATGCTGAAATGCACACTGTGAAAAACAGAAAAGGGGACACAATAGTAAAGCCTGTCGTGTGTATAGATTACATTGATTCAATGGGTGGGGTCGACTTACCTGATCAGTGCATTGTTCCGTACAGTACAGCCAGAAAGCGAATAAAGGAGTTCTACCAAAAGATTTTCAGGCACTTGTTGGACATAACAATGTTCAATTCCTTCGTGATTTATCAGAATCATGGAGGAAAATTCACTCACCTACAATTTCGTTTGCAAATTATTCAGAAGCTTTTTGACAAGTATGGTAAATCAATCCCCACTGAAGCCCAACCAGTCAGATCAGTGGTGTCACTATCAAATGATCCTTCAAATCAATTCTCGGGAAGGCATTTTCCGGATTTCAATCCCCCCTCAAAGACGAAACCCATTTCAAGCAAGAGATGTATTGTCTGCAAAGCAAACAATAAGAGAAAGGCGACACAGCACTGCTGCAAAATGTGCCCAGCTCCTTGCTTTGGAATGTTGTTGTTGTTGTTTCTTATGGCTAGCCCGGATTCCAATCCATCAGCTTTCTTGCGTTCCAATAGAGTTGTGTGAGGTTTCCTGAAGTTCTAGCAGTCGCATCAAGTTTGTTGCAATGTAGCAGGTGCCCCTTATCCATTTTACTTCCAGGTTTGTGACAAAGTGTGCATTCTTCAGATCTCAGGATGTTGATTCGTTTCAGATGAGCTGCAAGGCAGTCATGGCCAGTGTTAAGTCTGACGAAGGCTACAGCTTCTCTTTTTGGTGTTAATTTATACTAGATGAAACCCGTCAAAACATGACGGACAATGGAAAACAAATTTACTGAAGAAGCTTCTTATATAAGTTACATTCTTTGTACGATTACTTTTTAGCACTATTGCAACTTTAAGGGCGTCAAAAGATAGCACTCTCAGCATTGCAACATATTGCTGGTCATGACTGAAAACGTGATGAGGTCATCATCATCTTGCACAGTTTCCAGCCTCTGGCCGGGTCTGTTTGGAACACAAGCCTCTCCAACGTCTTCTGTCTTCCCACCATCTCTCAGCCTCCACCCTTGTCCAGTCTTCTCCTCTCTTCTTCACGCTTTCTTCCACCCCCTTCAGCCACCTGTCTCTCGGTCTCCCTCTTGGTCTCTTTCCTTCCCACTTCGTCTCGTGTATCCTCCTGAGTATCCCCTTCTCCTCAATTCGTTTTACATGTCCATACCATCTAAGTCTAGATTTCTCTATACCATCCTGTAATGGTTCCTCCTTCATTAATTCTCTGGTCCTCTCATTTCTTATTCTGTCCCTCTTTGTAGCTCCAATACTGCTTCTCAAGAACCTCATCTCACTGGCCTGTATTTTGCTCTTCTCCCTTCCTTTCATAACCCAGGTCTCCGAGGCATACGTCAGGATAGGCACATAGAACGATATATGATCTACTTGCTGTTCTGAGGGACATCCTTGCTCCATAACATGCTTCTCACACTCCTCCGAAATGCTTCTGCCTGCCTCCCCCGCTCATTTATTTCTCTATCGTTTCTTCCATTATCTTGTATCAGGCTTCCCAGATACTTGAAACTCTCCACTTTCTTCAGCTGTTCCCCACCAATTGTTATTCCTGTTGTGGTTCTTTCGTTCTTCCTTGTTGTGATCACCATCTCACTCTTATTTATGCTAAATTTCATCCCATATCCTTGTATTATTCCTTCCCACACGTCCAACTGTTCCTGTACCTCCTCCTCCTCATTTCCCCAAATCATCAAATCATCTGCAAACACCATTGCTTTCATCTTTCCTTCCCCAATTACTTGTGCCACTCGGGTCATTATGTCATCCATCACCACAATGAAAAGTAACGGTGCCAGTGCACTTCCTTGTTTCAGGCCGTTTCTCTGTTCCAACCAGTCTGATCTCTCTCCTCCCACTTTCACACAGCTCACACTCCCCTTGTACATCTCCTTTATCCTCTTTATAGTCCATTTCTCTACTCCTCTATCCTCCAGGGACTTCCATACTTTGTTTCTGCATACACTGTCATATGCTTTCTCAATGTCCAGGAAGGCCATCAGTAGATATGTTCCATACTCATAGTGCTGTTCTTGTAACTGCCTTACAGCAAAAATCAAATCCACTGTGGACCTTCCTGCTCTGAAGCCATGTTGTTCTTCCCTCATCCCTCCTTCTATCCTTGTTCTAATTCTCTTTTCCAAAACTTTCTCGTAGATCTTTGTACAATGACTCATCAGTGTTATTCCCCGATAGTTTCTGCAATCTGTTCTACTACCTTTCTTGAAGATCGGGACAATTATTCCTTTTTTCCAGTCCTCTGGGATCTTCCTTTCCTTCCATGCTGTCCTCATCACTCGGTACAACCACTGTATCCCCACCTCTCCTGCTGCTCTCACCATCTCCAAACTCAACTCATCCACACCCGGTGCCTTCCCTCCTTTCATCTTGTTCACTGCATCTTCCACTTCTTTCCATGTTAAGTCATTTTCTGTTTGCAGTTCACCTACTGTACCTCTTCCCCGATTTCTTCTTCCTCGCCGTGGTTTCCATTTGGGTTCAGGAGTTCTTCAAAATATTCTTTCCACATTTTCTTCAGTTCTTCCCTATTTTCTATCCCTTGTCCCCCTTTGTTCACCATTCTAACATAATCCGTAGGATCCTTCCGCCTCATATTCTTTACCATCCCATACAGGACCTTTTTTGTACCTTCACTATCCTGCTGGTCATGACTTAAAACGGGATGAGGTAAATAGCCCAATACATTCAAGAGTTTCTCCTTGAGCTTGATTGATTGTGATAAAGTAGGCCGAGCGAATAGGACAGTGTTGCCTATTAAAAGAAAATGTACTGTACCAGCAAGTGTTTTATCGGAAGGTGTTAAATCAAGTCGTAGGATTTGAGCTCTCTGCCTAATATTACTGCACCTACTATATCCGAATCCAAGCAATTTCTTACATATTTCTTACAATTAATATATTACCATATATGAGTCCTTGAGAAACGTTCAGATTTCTAAGGAGCATAACTATGGCTCAAACGTTCGGAGTATGTGGAGGCGAATCACTTAATTCCAAGGAATTGAAAAATTCAATAATAGGGAAATGAAGTAGCTGGCTTTCATCTTCAGTATCCAATCTGTTAACGCTGATGTATATGTTTGAACTACTGGATATAAGTTCAATGACTTTTAAATTAATATCATTACATTGTTGCAGCTTGGCAAATATTTTATATTCCAGCAGATCAATTTTACCCTCACAACAGTAAAGACCAAAGTAACCACGCATAGATTTTACGCAAGAGAAATACAATGTAGAACAATGTTTACATTTGATCGTCAAAGACCTTACAGTACACTGTACTGCATAATATCTGGAATTGTTTCTGAAATGGCCTATTTATATTGGATTTTAAATGTGGCTTCGTATTATTCGATAACACTATAGTGTTCTGCAATAACGGAGCCGCTAAATATTAAATGGCAAATAATACTTCCATTGCCGAAATCAACTGCGTAGTTAGACTCAGTACTCTAAACAAATAATCATTAAACAATTGTCTTATACAATGAAGTTCAACATGACCGTCCAGAGACTTTCATACTCAAGTTGGTTGGTGAGGAGAATGCGATGAGACTGGTCACTTAAAATAAATTCCTTATAATTGTTCCTGCCAGCGAAATTTTTTGGGATAGCTTGAAAACGCAGCTCAGAATGACGTTCTTCATTTCGTTATAAACAGTACGAAACTGCTCTAAATAAGCAATTTCCATCACCTGTTATAGGTTATGACAGTACATTTTGCAGGGGAACATAGAATCACTTCGCCAACTACTGGAACGACCATAGGCCTATACTCAATACTCACTTCGGCAGTCACCCTAATGGAGGCAGTTTTTGAATTATATGTCCCGTGCATGTCAAAAATCGTATTAACACATGGAGGCCCACCTATTCTTGTCTATCGCCCCGGAGACCCGGGTTACATTTCCTGCTCTGCCAAGAAATTGAATTCTGGTCTGAGGGCAAAAACGGGGCACATTCAGTCTCTTGAGGTATAACTAAAGAAGAGGAAGGTTTAATTCCCACCTCGACAATTTTGGATGTGGTTTTCCGTGGTTTCTCACTTCCACTTAAGGCAAATACCGGGATGGTTCCTAACTTAAGGCCTTGGCCGTCTCCTTGCCAATTACCACCTTAATTACAAATACACACTGTAATGCAGCCATCACAATAACACAGGTTATGAGAGAAAATTTCACACATACACACCCAAGTACACGGGGCTGAGTGACCACGATGTCGGAGCCCTTCAAACGAATTATGTTTGCCAAGTGTCTCTTATGGCGAAAGCAATTGTGGACACGCGCGAGTGCCTGGAAAACTACTTTTTTCTTTAATAATTTAAGAGTATATCGACGATGCATAATTATAACTTTTAGTCCAGGACGCTAATAACTTGACCAGCGAAGCATTGGGAAGAAATTGCAATATTAAGGTACATGAACAACATTGCCTACACATTCAACTGTCGGTTAATGTTCCTCAAAATTACCCTTCTTAAATATTCCCCTCCTTTATAATTCTCCATCACGTGAAAACGTGTCATGTCTTGGGTTTTAAATACATCGATGCAATGGTGCTGCCATCTGCTGTCAGTTACTGGAACTATATGGGCGACGTACTGCCATCTTTTGTCAGTTATAGGAACTGATTGCAGATATTTAAACGGCGTACTGAGGACAACAGTTTGCTCTTTTGATCACATGCTGTAATGCAATGGTAAAATGGAAATAAAACGTATTGAGAGGGAATGTAGAAATATGTATCTTTTACAGACATAAAACCTTACTAATACTCCTTGATTAAACTATATTTCAGTGGTAAAAAAAAAAAAAAAAAAAATATCGGCGAGGGCTGGGAGCGAACCGGTGAACCTTGGAACCACAGTCTGTCACCTTAACCACATAGCTACTCACACACTCTAGTTCAGCAGCAGACGCAGCCATTCATTATCATCAAAAGCCGCTGTCTGAAGGAAATAATCCATTTCATTATCCAAATAAATCAATGTTGCACATTCGTATACGTTCATACTGTTATTATATTTTATTGTCAGAACTTGGTTAATGTATGTTTTCAATTACATGCAAGCTTATTAAATAACTTACATTTTAATGGACTTCTCACCGCCATTTTGTCATGACCCCAGGCGTATTGTGCGCATGCGTGAGGAGAAAGAATTCTGCTATTTTCTATATTAATTCAAAAATATACCGTAATATATTTGTTTATTTTATAGACACTCTGCAAATCTAGAGGCCAAGAGCTTTCATTAGAGTGCTCTACGAAGTAAATCGGTTCTGTCGTTCTCTCAATCTCGTGGTAACAAAAATCACCTTACTGTTTTAAATATATAGACTAGATGAAACCCGTCAAAACATGACGGACAATGGAAAACAAATTTACTGAAGAAGCTTCTTATATAAGTTACATTCTTTGTACGATTACTTTTTAGCACTATTGCAACTTTAAGGGCGTCAAAAGATAGCACTCTCAGCATTGCAACTTATTGCTGGTCATGACTGAAAACATGATGAGGTCATCATCATCTTGCACAGTTTCCAGCCTCTGGCCGGGTCTGTTTGGAACACAAGCCTCTCCAACGTCTTCTGTCTTCCCACCATCTCTCAGCCTCCACCCTTGTCCAGTCTTCTCCTCTCTTCTTCACGCTTTCTTCCACCCTCTTCAGCCACCTGTCTCTCGGTCTCCCTCTTGGTCTCTTTCCTTCCCACTTCGTCTCGTGTATCCTCCTGAGTATCCTCTTCTCCTCAATTCGTTTTACATGTCCATACCATCTAAGTCTAGATTTCTCTATACCATCCTGTAATGGTTCCTCCTTCATTAATTCTCTGGTCCTCTCATTTCTTATTCTGTCCCTCTTTGTAGCTCCAATACTGCTTCTCAAGAACCTCATCTCACTGGCCTGTATTTTGCTCTTCTCCCTTCCTTTCATAACCCAGGTCTCCGAGGCATACGTCAGGATAGGCACATAGAACGATATATGATCTACTTGCTGTTCTGAGGGACATCCTTGCTCCATAACATGCTTCTCACACTCCTCCGAAATGCTTCTGCCTGCCTCCCCCGCTCATTTATTTCTCTATCGTTTCTTCCATTATCTTGTATCAGGCTTCCCAGATACTTGAAACTCTCCACTTTCTTCAGCCGTTCCCCACCAATTGTTATTCCTGTTGTGGTTCTTTCGTTCTTCCTTGTTGTGATCACCATCTCACTCTTATTTATGCTAAATTTCATCCCATATCCTTGTATTATTCCTTCCCACACGTCCAACTGTTCCTGTACCTCCTCCTCCTCATTTCCCCAAATCATCAAATCATCTGCAAACACCATTGCTTTCATCTTTCCTTCCCCAATTACTTGTGCCACTCGGGTCATTATGTCATCCATCACCACAATGAAAAGTAACGGTGCCAGTGCACTTCCTTGTTTCAGGCTGTTTCTCTGTTCCAACCAGTCTGATCTCTCTCCTCCCACTTTCACACAGCTCACACTCCCCTTGTACATCTCCTTTATCCTCTTTATAGTCCATTTCTCTACTCCTCTATCCTCCAGGGACTTCCATACTTTGTTTCTGCATACACTGTCATATGCTTTCTCAATGTCCAGGAAGGCCATCAGTAGATATGTTCCATACTCATAGTGCTGTTCTTGTAACTGCCTTACAGCAAAAATCAAATCCACTGTGGACCTTCCTGCTCTGAAGCCATGTTGTTCTTCCCTCATCCCTCCTTCTATCCTTGTTCTAATTCTCTTTTCCAAAACTTTCTCGTAGATCTTTGTACAATGACTCATCAGTGTTATTCCCCGATAGTTTCTGCAATCTGTTCTACTACCTTTCTTGAAGATCGGGACAATTATTCCTTTTTTCCAGTCCTCTGGGATCTTCCTTTCCTTCCATGCTGTCCTCATCACTCGGTACAACCACTGTATCCCCACCTCTCCTGCTGCTCTCACCATCTCCAAACTCAACTCATCCACACCCGGTGCCTTCCCTCCTTTCATCTTGTTCACTGCATCTTCCACTTCTTTCCATGTTAAGTCCTTTTCTGTTTGCGGGCCGATAACCTAGATGTTAGGCCCCTTAAAACAATAATCTATATATTTAAAACAGTAAGGTGATTTTTGTTACCACGAGATTGAGAGAACGACAGAACCGATTTACTTCGTAGAGCACTCTAATGAAAGCTCTTGGCCTCTAGATTTGCAGAGTGTCTATAAAATAAACAAATATATTACGGTATATTTTTGAATTAATATAGAAAATAGCAGAATTCTTTCTCCTCACGCATGCGCACAATCCGCCTGGGGTCATGACAAAATGGCGGTGAGAAGTCCATTAAAATGTAAGTTATTTAATAAGCTTGCATGTAATTGAAAACATACATTAACCAAGTTCTGACAATAAAATATAATAACAGTATGAACGTATACGAATGTGCAACATTGATTTATTTGGATAATGAAATGGATTATTTCCTTCAGACAGCGGCTTTTGATGATAATGATTGGCTGCGTCTGCTGCTGAACTAGAGTGTGTGAGTAGCTATGTGGTTAAGGCGACAGACTGTGGTTCCAAGGTTCACCGGTTCGCTCCCAGCCCTCGCCGATATATATATTTTTTTTTTTTTTTTTTTTTTACCACTGAAATATAGTTTAATCAAGGAGTATTAGTAAGGTTTTATGTCTGTAAAAGATACATATTTCTACATTCCCTCTCAATACGTTTTATTTCCATTTTACCATTGCATTACAGCATGTGATCAAAAGAGCAAACTGTTGTCCTCAGTACGCCGTTTAAATATCTGCAATCAGTTCCTATAACTGACAAAAGATGGTAGTACGTCGCCCATATAGTTCCAGTAACTGACAGCAGATGGCAGCACCATTGCATCGATGTATTTAAAACCCAAGACATGACACGTTTTCACGTGATAGAGAATTATAAAGGAGGGGAATATTTAAGAAGGGTAATTTTGAGGAACATTAACCGACAGTTGAATGTGTAGGCAATGTTGTTCATGTACCTTAATATTGCAATTTCTTCCCAATGCTTCGCTGGTCAAGTTATTAGCGTCCTGGACTAAAAGTTATAATTATGCATCGTCGATATACTCTTAAATTATTAAAGAAAAAAGTAGTTTTCCAGGCACTCGCGCGTGTCCACAATTGCTTTCGCCATAAGAGACACTTGGCAAACATAATTCGTTTGAAGGGCTCCGACATCGTGGTCACTCAGCCCCGTGTACTTGGGTGTGTATGTGTGAAATTTTCTCTCATAACCTGTGTTATTGTGATGGCTGCATTACAGTGTGTATTTGTAATTAAGGTGGTAATTGGCAAGGAGACGGCCAAGGCCTTAAGTTAGGAACCATCCCGGTATTTGCCTTAAGTGGAAGTGAGAAACCACGGAAAACCACATCCAAGATTGTCGAGATGGGAATTAAACCTTCCTCTTCTTAGTTATACCTCAAGAGACTGAATGTGCCCCGTTTTTGCCATCAGACCAGAATTCAATTTCTTGGCAGAGCAGGAAATGTAACCCGGGTCTCCGGGGCGATAGACAAGAATAGGTGGGCCTCCATGTGTTAATACGATTTTTGACATGCACGGGACATATAATTCAAAAACTGCCTCCATTAGGGTGACTGCCGAAGTGAGTATTGAGTATAGGCCTATGGTCGTTCCAGTAGTTGGCGAAGTGATTCTATGTTCCCCTGCAAAATGTACTGTCATAACCTATAACAGGTGATGGATATTGCTTATTTAGAGCAGTTTCGTACTGTTTATAACGAAATGAAGAACGTCATTCTGAGCTGCGTTTTCAAGCTATCCCAAAAAATTTCGCTGGCAGGAACAATTATAAGGAATTTATTTTAAGTGACCAGTCTCATCGCATTCTCCTCACCAACCAACTTGAGTATGAAAGTCTCTGGACGGTCATGTTGAACTTCATTGTATAAGACAATTGTTTAATGATTATTTGTTTAGAGTACAGAGTCTAACTACGCAGTTGATTTCGGCAATGGAAGTATTATTTGCCATTTAATATTTAGCGGCTCCGTTATTGCAGGACACTATAGTGTTATCGAATAATACGAAGCCACATTTAAAATCCAATATAAATAGGCCATTTCAGAAACAATTCCAGATATTATGCAGTACAGTGTACTGTAAGGTCTTTGACGATCAAATGTAAACATTGTTCTACATTGTATTTCTCTTGCGTAAAATCTATGCGTGGTTACTTTGGTCTTTACTGTTGTGAGGGTAAAATTGATCTGCTGGATTATAAAATATTTGCCAAGCTGCAACAATGTAATGATATTAATTTAAAAGTCATTGAACTTATATCCAGTAGTTCAAACACATACATCAGCGTTAACAGATTGGATACTGAAGATGAAAGCCAGCTACTTCATTTCCCTATTATTGAATTTTTCAATTCCTTGGAATTAAGTGATTCGCCTCCACATACTCCGAACGTTTGAGCCATAGTTATGCTCCTTAGAAATCTGAACGTTTCTCAAGGACTCATATATGGTAATATATTAATTGTAAGAAATATGTAAGAAATTGCTTGGATTCGGATATAGTAGGTGCAGTAATATTAGGCAGAGAGCTCAAATCCTACGACTTGATTTAACACCTTCCGATAAAACACTTGCTGGTACAGTACATTTTCTTTTAATAGGCAACACTGTCCTATTCGCTCGGCCTACTTTATCACAATCAATCAAGCTCAAGGAGAAACTCTTGAATGTATTGGGCTATTTACCTCATCCCGTTTTAAGTCATGACCAGCAGGATAGTGAAGGTACAAAAAAGGTCCTGTATGGGATGGTAAAGAATAAGAGGCGGAAGGATCCTACGGATTATGTTAGAATGGTGAACAAAAGGGGACAAGGGATAGAAAATAGGGAAGAACTGAAGAAAATGTGGAAAGAATATTTTGAAGAACTCCTGAACCCAAATGGAAACCACGGCGAGGAAGAAGAAATCGGGGAAGAGGTACAGTAGGTGAACTGCAAACAGAAATAATAATAATTATTGTTTTAAGGGGCCTAACATCTAGGTTATCGGCCCGCAAACAGAAAAGGACTTAACATGGAAAGAAGTGGAAGATGCAGTGAACAAGATGAAAGGAGGGAAGGCACCGGGTGTGGATGAGTTGAGTTTGGAGATGGTGAGAGCAGCAGGAGAGGTGGGGATACAGTGGTTGTACCGAGTGATGAGGACAGCATGGAAGGAAAGGAAGATCCCAGAGGACTTGAAAAAAGGAATAATTGTCCCGATCTTCAAGAAAGGTAGTAGAACAGATTGCAGAAACTATCGGGGAATAACACTGATGAGTCATTGTACAAAGATCTACGAGAAAGTTTTGGAAAAGAGAATTAGAACAAGGATAGAAGGAGGGATGAGGGAAGAACAACATGGCTTCAGAGCAGGAAGGTCCACAGTGGATTTGATTTTTGCTGTAAGGCAGTTACAAGAACAGCACTATGAGTATGGAACATATCTACTGATGGCCTTCCTGGACATTGAGAAAGCATATGACAGTGTATGCAGAAACAAAGTATGGAAGTCCCTGGAGGATAGAGGAGTAGAGAAATGGACTATAAAGAGGATAAAGGAGATGTACAAGGGGAGTGTGAGCTGTGTGAAAGTGGGAGGAGAGAGATCAGACTGGTTGGAACAGAGAAACGGCCTGAAACAAGGAAGTGCACTGGCACCGTTACTTTTCATTGTGGTGATGGATGACATAATGACCCGAGTGGCACAAGTAATTGGGGAAGGAAAGATGAAAGCAATGGTGTTTGCAGATGATTTGATGATTTGGGGAAATGAGGAGGAGGAGGTACAGGAACAGTTGGACGTGTGGGAAGGAATAATACAAGGATATGGGATGAAATTTAGCATAAATAAGAGTGAGATGGTGATCACAACAAGGAAGAACGAAAGAACCACAACAGGAATAACAATTGGTGGGGAACGGCTGAAGAAAGTGGAGAGTTTCAAGTATCTGGGAAGCCTGATACAAGATAATGGAAGAAACGATAGAGAAATAAATGAGCGGGGGAGGCAGGCAGAAGCATTTCGGAGGAGTGTGAGAAGCATGTTATGGAGCAAGGATGTCCCTCAGAACAGCAAGTAGATCATATATCGTTCTATGTGCCTATCCTGACGTATGCCTCGGAGACCTGGGTTATGAAAGGAAGGGAGAAGAGCAAAATACAGGCCAGTGAGATGAGGTTCTTGAGAAGCAGTATTGGAGCTACAAAGAGGGACAGAATAAGAAATGAGAGGACCAGAGAATTAATGAAGGAGGAACCATTACAGGATGGTATAGAGAAATCTAGACTTAGATGGTATGGACATGTAAAACGAATTGAGGAGAAGAGGATACTCAGGAGGATACACGAGACGAAGTGGGAAGGAAAGAGACCAAGAGGGAGACCGAGAGACAGGTGGCTGAAGAGGGTGGAAGAAAGCGTGAAGAAGAGAGGAGAAGACTGGACAAGGGTGGAGGCTGAGAGATGGTGGGAAGACAGAAGACGTTGGAGAGGCTTGTGTTCCAAACAGACCCGGCCAGAGGCTGGAAACTGTGCAAGATGATGATGACCTCATCACGTTTTCAGTCATGACCAGCAATAAGTTGCAATGCTGAGAGTGCTATCTTTTGACGCCCTTAAAGTTGCAATAGTGCTAAAAAGTAATCGTACAAAGAATGTAACTTATATAAGAAGCTTCTTCAGTAAATTTGTTTTCCATTGTCCGTCATGTTTTGACGGGTTTCATCTAGTCTATATATTTAAAACAGTAAGGTGATTTTTGTTACCACGAGATTGAGAGAACGACAGAACCGATTTACTTCGTAGAGCACTCTAATGAAAGCTCTTGGCCTCTAGATTTGCAGAGTGTCTATAAAATAAACAAATATATTACGGTATATTTTTGAATTAATATAGAAAATAGCAGAATTCTTTCTCCTCACGCATGCGCACAATACGCCTGGGGTCATGACAAAATGGCGGTGAGAAGTCCATTAAAATGTAAGTTATTTAATAAGCTTGCATGTAATTGAAAACATACATTAACCAAGTTCTGACAATAAAATATAATAACAGTATGAACGTATACGAATGTGCAACATTGATTTATTTGGATAATGAAATGGATTATTTCCTTCAGACAGCGGCTTTTGATGATAATGAATGGCTGCGTCTGCTGCTGAACTAGAGTGTGTGAGTAGCTATGTGGTTAAGGTGACAGACTGTGGTTCCAAGGTTCACCGGTTCGCTCCCAGCCCTCGCCGATATTTTTTTTTTTTTTTTTTTTTTTTACCACTGAAATATAGTTTAATCAAGGAGTATTAGTAAGGTTTTATGTCTGTAAAAGATACATATTTCTACATTCCCTCTCAATACGTTTTATTTCCATTTTACCATTGCATTACAGCATGTGATCAAAAGAGCAAACTGTTGTCCTCAGTACGCCGTTTAAATATCTGCAATCAGTTCCTATAACTGACAAAAGATGGCAGTACGTCGCCCATATAGTTCCAGTAACTGACAGCAGATGGCAGCACCATTGCATCGATGTATTTAAAACCCAAGACATGACACGTTTTCACGTGATGGAGAATTATAAAGGAGGGGAATATTTAAGAAGGGTAATTTTGAGGAACATTAACCGACAGTTGAATGTGTAGGCAATGTTGTTCATGTACCTTAATATTGCAATTTCTTCCCAATGCTTCGCTGGTCAAGTTATTAGCGTCCTGGACTAAAAGTTATAATTATGCATCGTCGATATACTCTTAAATTATTAAAGAAAAAAGTAGTTTTCCAGGCACTCGCGCGTGTCCACAATTGCTTTCGCCATAAGAGACACTTGGCAAACATAATTCGTTTGAAGGGCTCCGACATCGTGGTCACTCAGCCCCGTGTACTTGGGTGTGTATGTGTGAAATTTTCTCTCATAACCTGTGTTATTGTGATGGCTGCATTACAGTGTGTATTTGTAATTAAGGTGGTAATTGGCAAGGAGACGGCCAAGGCCTTAAGTTAGGAACCATCCCGGTATTTGCCTTAAGTGGAAGTGAGAAACCACGGAAAACCACATCCAAGATTGTCGAGATGGGAATTAAACCTTCCTCTTCTTAGTTATACCTCAAGAGACTGAATGTGCCCCGTTTTTGCCATCAGACCAGAATTCAATTTCTTGGCAGAGCAGGAAATGTAACCCGGGTCTCCGGGGCGATAGACAAGAATAGGTGGGCCTCCATGTGTTAATACGATTTTTGACATGCACGGGACATATAATTCAAAAACTGCCTCCATTAGGGTGACTGCCGAAGTGAGTATTGAGTATAGGCCTATGGTCGTTCCAGTAGTTGGCGAAGTGATTCTATGTTCCCCTGCAAAATGTACTGTCATAACCTATAACAGGTGATGGATATTGCTTATTTAGAGCAGTTTCGTACTGTTTATAACGAAATGAAGAACGTCATTCTGAGCTGCGTTTTCAAGCTATCCCAAAAAATTTCGCTGGCAGGAACAATTATAAGGAATTTATTTTAAGTGACCAGTCTCATCGCATTCTCCTCACCAACCAACTTGAGTATGAAAGTCTCTGGACGGTCATGTTGAACTTCATTGTATAAGACAATTGTTTAATGATTATTTGTTTAGAGTACAGAGTCTAACTACGCAGTTGATTTCGGCAATGGAAGTATTATTTGCCATTTAATATTTAGCGGCTCCGTTATTGCAGGACACTATAGTGTTATCGAATAATACGAAGCCACATTTAAAATCCAATATAAATAGGCCATTTCAGAAACAATTCCAGATATTATGCAGTACAGTGTACTGTAAGGTCTTTGACGATCAAATGTAAACATTGTTCTACATTGTATTTCTCTTGCGTAAAATCTATGCGTGGTTACTTTGGTCTTTACTGTTGTGAGGGTAAAATTGATCTGCTGGATTATAAAATATTTGCCAAGCTGCAACAATGTAATGATATTAATTTAAAAGTCATTGAACTTATATCCAGTAGTTCAAACACATACATCAGCGTTAACAGATTGGATACTGAAGATGAAAGCCAGCTACTTCATTTCCCTATTATTGAATTTTTCAATTCCTTGGAATTAAGTGATTCGCCTCCACATACTCCGAACGTTTGAGCCATAGTTATGCTCCTTAGAAATCTGAACGTTTCTCAAGGACTCATATATGGTAATATATTAATTGTAAGAAATATGTAAGAAATTGCTTGGATTCGGATATAGTAGGTGCAGTAATATTAGGCAGAGAGCTCAAATCCTACGACTTGATTTAACACCTTCCGATAAAACACTTGCTGGTACAGTACATTTTCTTTTAATAGGCAACACTGTCCTATTCGCTCGGCCTACTTTATCACAATCAATCAAGCTCAAGGAGAAACTCTTGAATGTATTGGGCTATTTACCTCATCCCGTTTTAAGTCATGACCAGCAGGATAGTGAAGGTACAAAAAAGGTCCTGTATGGGATGGTAAAGAATAAGAGGCGGAAGGATCCTACGGATTATGTTAGAATGGTGAACAAAAGGGGACAAGGGATAGAAAATAGGGAAGAACTGAAGAAAATGTGGAAAGAATATTTTGAAGAACTCCTGAACCCAAATGGAAACCACGGCGAGGAAGAAGAAATCGGGGAAGAGGTACAGTAGGTGAACTGCAAACAGAAATAATAATAATTATTGTTTTAAGGGGCCTAACATCTAGGTTATCGGCCCGCAAACAGAAAAGGACTTAACATGGAAAGAAGTGGAAGATGCAGTGAACAAGATGAAAGGAGGGAAGGCACCGGGTGTGGATGAGTTGAGTTTGGAGATGGTGAGAGCAGCAGGAGAGGTGGGGATACAGTGGTTGTACCGAGTGATGAGGACAGCATGGAAGGAAAGGAAGATCCCAGAGGACTTGAAAAAAGGAATAATTGTCCCGATCTTCAAGAAAGGTAGTAGAACAGATTGCAGAAACTATCGGGGAATAACACTGATGAGTCATTGTACAAAGATCTACGAGAAAGTTTTGGAAAAGAGAATTAGAACAAGGATAGAAGGAGGGATGAGGGAAGAACAACATGGCTTCAGAGCAGGAAGGTCCACAGTGGATTTGATTTTTGCTGTAAGGCAGTTACAAGAACAGCACTATGAGTATGGAACATATCTACTGATGGCCTTCCTGGACATTGAGAAAGCATATGACAGTGTATGCAGAAACAAAGTATGGAAGTCCCTGGAGGATAGAGGAGTAGAGAAATGGACTATAAAGAGGATAAAGGAGATGTACAAGGGGAGTGTGAGCTGTGTGAAAGTGGGAGGAGAGAGATCAGACTGGTTGGAACAGAGAAACGGCCTGAAACAAGGAAGTGCACTGGCACCGTTACTTTTCATTGTGGTGATGGATGACATAATGACCCGAGTGGCACAAGTAATTGGGGAAGGAAAGATGAAAGCAATGGTGTTTGCAGATGATTTGATGATTTGGGGAAATGAGGAGGAGGAGGTACAGGAACAGTTGGACGTGTGGGAAGGAATAATACAAGGATATGGGATGAAATTTAGCATAAATAAGAGTGAGATGGTGATCACAACAAGGAAGAACGAAAGAACCACAACAGGAATAACAATTGGTGGGGAACGGCTGAAGAAAGTGGAGAGTTTCAAGTATCTGGGAAGCCTGATACAAGATAATGGAAGAAACGATAGAGAAATAAATGAGCGGGGGAGGCAGGCAGAAGCATTTCGGAGGAGTGTGAGAAGCATGTTATGGAGCAAGGATGTCCCTCAGAACAGCAAGTAGATCATATATCGTTCTATGTGCCTATCCTGACGTATGCCTCGGAGACCTGGGTTATGAAAGGAAGGGAGAAGAGCAAAATACAGGCCAGTGAGATGAGGTTCTTGAGAAGCAGTATTGGAGCTACAAAGAGGGACAGAATAAGAAATGAGAGGACCAGAGAATTAATGAAGGAGGAACCATTACAGGATGGTATAGAGAAATCTAGACTTAGATGGTATGGACATGTAAAACGAATTGAGGAGAAGAGGATACTCAGGAGGATACACGAGACGAAGTGGGAAGGAAAGAGACCAAGAGGGAGACCGAGAGACAGGTGGCTGAAGAGGGTGGAAGAAAGCGTGAAGAAGAGAGGAGAAGACTGGACAAGGGTGGAGGCTGAGAGATGGTGGGAAGACAGAAGACGTTGGAGAGGCTTGTGTTCCAAACAGACCCGGCCAGAGGCTGGAAACTGTGCAAGATGATGATGACCTCATCACGTTTTCAGTCATGACCAGCAATAAATTGCAATGCTGAGAGTGCTATCTTTTGACGCCCTTAAAGTTGCAATAGTGCTAAAAAGTAATCGTACAAAGAATGTAACTTATATAAGAAGCTTCTTCAGTAAATTTGTTTTCCATTGTCCGTCATGTTTTGACGGGTTTCATCTAGTTATTATTATATCTGTTTGCAGTTCACCTACTGTACCTCTTCCCCGATTTCTTCTTCCTCGCCGTGGTTTCCATTTGGGTTCAGGAGTTCTTCAAAATATTCTTTCCACATTTTCTTCAGTTCTTCCCTATTTTCTATCCCTTGTCCCCTTTTGTTCACCATTCTAACATAATCCGTAGGATCCTTCCGCCTCTTATTCTTTACCATCCCATACAGGACCTTTTTTGTACCTTCACTATCCTGCTGGTCATGACTTAAAACGGGATGAGGTAAATAGCCCAATACATTCAAGAGTTTCTCCTTGAGCTTGATTGATTGTGATAAAGTAGGCCGAGCGAATAGGACAGTGTTGCCTATTAAAAGAAAATGTACTGTACCAGCAAGTGTTTTATCGGAAGGTGTTAAATCAAGTCGTAGGATTTGAGCTCTCTGCCTAATATTACTGCACCTACTATATCCGAATCCAAGCAATTTCTTACATATTTCTTACAATTAATATATTACCATATATGAGTCCTTGAGAAACGTTCAGATTTCTAAGGAGCATAACTATGGCTCAAACGTTCGGAGTATGTGGAGGCGAATCACTTAATTCCAAGGAATTGAAAAATTCAATAATAGGGAAATGAAGTAGCTGGCTTTCATCTTCAGTATCCAATCTGTTAACGCTGATGTATGTGTTTGAACTACTGGATATAAGTTCAATGACTTTTAAATTAATATCATTACATTGTTGCAGCTTGGCAAATATTTTATAATCCAGCAGATCAATTTTACCCTCACAACAGTAAAGACCAAAGTAACCACGCATAGATTTTACGCAAGAGAAATACAATGTAGAACAATGTTTACATTTGATCGTCAAAGACCTTACAGTACACTGTACTGCATAATATCTGGAATTGTTTCTGAAATGGCCTATTTATATTGGATTTTAAATGTGGCTTCGTATTATTCGATAACACTATAGTGTCCTGCAATAACGGAGCCGCTAAATATTAAATGGCAAATAATACTTCCATTGCCGAAATCAACTGCGTAGTTAGACTCTGTACTCTAAACAAATAATCATTAAACAATTGTCTTATACAATGAAGTTCAACATGACCGTCCAGAGACTTTCATACTCAAGTTGGTTGGTGAGGAGAATGCGATGAGACTGGTCACTTAAAATAAATTCCTTATAATTGTTCCTGCCAGCGAAATTTTTTGGGATAGCTTGAAAACGCAGCTCAGAATGACGTTCTTCATTTCGTTATAAACAGTACGAAACTGCTCTAAATAAGCAATATCCATCACCTGTTATAGGTTATGACAGTAAATTTTGCAGGGGAACATAGAATCACTTCGCCAACTACTGGAACGACCATAGGCCTATACTCAATACTCACTTCGGCAGTCACCCTAATGGAGGCAGTTTTTGAATTATATGTCCCGTGCATGTCAAAAATCGTATTAACACATGGAGGCCCACCTATTCTTGTCTATCGCCCCGGAGACCCGGGTTACATTTCCTGCTCTGCCAAGAAATTGAATTCTGGTCTGAGGGCAAAAACGGGGCACATTCAGTCTCTTGAGGTATAACTAAGAAGAGGAAGGTTTAATTCCCACCTCGACAATCTTGGATGTGGTTTTCCGTGGTTTCTCACTTCCACTTAAGGCAAATACCGGGATGGTTCCTAACTTAAGGCCTTGGCCGTCTCCTTGCCAATTACCACCTTAATTACAAATACACACTGTAATGCAGCCATCACAATAACACAGGTTATGAGAGAAAATTTCACACATACACACCCAAGTACACGGGGCTGAGTGACCACGATGTCGGAGCCCTTCAAACGAATTATGTTTGCCAAGTGTCTCTTATGGCGAAAGCAATTGTGGACACGCGCGAGTGCCTGGAAAACTACTTTTTTCTTTAATAATTTAAGAGTATATCGACGATGCATAATTATAACTTTTAGTCCAGGACGCTAATAACTTGACCAGCGAAGCATTGGGAAGAAATTGCAATATTAAGGTACATGAACAACATTGCCTACACATTCAACTGTCGGTTAATGTTCCTCAAAATTACCCTTCTTAAATATTCCCCTCCTTTATAATTCTCCATCACGTGAAAACGTGTCATGTCTTGGGTTTTAAATACATCGATGCAATGGTGCTGCCATCTGCTGTCAGTTACTGGAACTATATGGGCGACGTACTGCCATCTTTTGTCAGTTATAGGAACTGATTGCAGATATTTAAACGGCGTACTGAGGACAACAGTTTGCTCTTTTGATCACATGCTGTAATGCAATGGTAAAATGGAAATAAAACGTATTGAGAGGGAATGTAGAAATATGTATCTTTTACAGACATAAAACCTTACTAATACTCCTTGATTAAACTATATTTCAGTGGTAAAAAAAAAAAAAAAAAAAAAAAATATCGGCGAGGGCTGGGAGCGAACCGGTGAACCTTGGAACCACAGTCTGTCGCCTTAACCACATAGCTACTCACACACTCTAGTTCAGCAGCAGACGCAGCCATTCATTATCATCAAAAGCCGCTGTCTGAAGGAAATAATCCATTTCATTATCCAAATAAATCAATGTTGCACATTCGTATACGTTCATACTGTTATTATATTTTATTGTCAGAACTTGGTTAATGTATGTTTTCAATTACATGCAAGCTTATTAAATAACTTACATTTTAATGGACTTCTCACCGCCATTTTGTCATGACCCCAGGCGTATTGTGCGCATGCGTGAGGAGAAAGAATTCTGCTATTTTCTATATTAATTCAAAAATATACCGTAATATATTTGTTTATTTTATAGACACTCTGCAAATCTAGAGGCCAAGAGCTTTCATTAGAGTGCTCTACGAAGTAAATCGGTTCTGTCGTTCTCTCAATCTCGTGGTAACAAAAATCACCTTACTGTTTTAAATATATAGATTGATCCCATTTAGCATCAATGTCCTTCCATACTTTGGTTTCTGCTGTTGTCTTTGCCATTTCTTCATACCAGGTTTTGATAGTATTTTTTAAAATCCTTTTTGCTGACATAAAATCAGTCTGACTGACAGGTTGTTGTTTTTGCTAATCTGTCTGCCTCTTCATTACCTGCTATTCCAACATGAGAAGGGATCCACTGAAATGAGATCTGTTTGTGGAGTCTTTGAAGGGTTTTTATTATACAAAAAATGTCTTTCAGTTCTTTATTTTGAGGCTTATAATTTGACGAGATGGCTTGGATGGCTGCTTTTGAATCTGTAATGATAACACATTTCTGATAATCAATGTTTCTGCCTAATAACTGTTGTAGTGCATGTGAAATTGCTTTTATCTCAGCATCAAAGTTTGTTTTGTTTTGGCCTACTGGGAAGTAGAGTGAGAAGAGAGATGAATGTATTCCTGCTCCAGTTCCATTTTCTTTGTCTTGTGAGCCATCTGTAAATATTTTTAGCCATTGGTTAGACGGATATCTTTCTTCTATTGTACAGAGGCCCAGTTGTTTTTCGATCATGTGGTGAAGAGTCTTTCTTGCAGACCTCTTCTAGCGAAGTAAGATCTGTAGTCACTTGTATATATTCAATGGGGTTGACTGGCATACAGAGTGGTTCAATTTTTATTTGCAGGTTGCTCTTATTGATATATTCTTTGGTGAGACTTAAGGGCTCTCTTAGTGTTTTAAGATTGGGGCTAGAAACTGGTTTTTTCATCCATGTCATTTGAGGTAGTCTTTGTATACTGAGATATGCATTGGCTGTTAGATATTTCATCTCTTCTTCTATTGGTAAGTTGTGGGTATATAACTGCAAGGCGGTTACAGGTGTGTTTTTTTATTGCGCCTGATATGATTCGTAGGGCATTATTCTGACACCTCTCGAGGCGATCAATGTTTGACTGGGGGTGCTGTAGAATACTTCACTGCCATATTTTATGATAGGTTTGATTTAAGTATTGTAGGTTTTGTTGAGTATGTCTTGAGTGCTCCCCCAAGTAGCTCCTGCTAGCTCTTCAGTAATTTCATCAGTTTGCTTACTTTATGTTGTATGTGTTTGGTCCAGTTCAGCTTCTTGTCAATGATGATACCTAGGAACTTTGTACTTTCACTTTTTGGAAGTTCTTGATTACTGAATTTGAGACTGAAAGTTGGATTGTGGTGTCTCAGGGAAAAAGGTAGTTATTGTTGTTTTCAGGGGCGGAACTACTAGGTCATCTGTCCCTAACTCAGGGAGAAACACTGGTAATACTGTTTTGGTAGTATTGATTTCCATATTATTGTTTTCAGTCCAGTTTTTGAGTTTTATAAGTGCCTGGTTTATTCTGTGTTCAAGAAGAATTTGCTAATTTGGGCTGTTACTTGCTGTGGTCCAAATGATAACATAATCTGCAAACATGCTGATATTCACATTACCTACTTCCTTTATTGTTTTTGGAAGATCATTGATGTACACATTGAATAAAGTTGTGCTTGATACAGCTCCTTGTGGGAGGCCTAGTTTTGATTGCTTGCAACCTGAAGTTTTGTTGTTGTAACGAACATTGATCATTCTTTGGGAAAGGAATCTTGAAAACCAGTTTAACATACATCCATTTACTTTGAAGTTGATAAACTTCTTTAGCAGCATGTTTCGCCATACAGTATCATAGGCTCCTTTAAAACCGATGAAGTCGTCGGATTTTTTAAGAGCGTTAAATATCCCACAGTATGCCTTCCTTCGGAGGGGAAGTAAAGCCGGCGGTCTCATGTCATAGATTTAAGGCATGTTAAAGAACCTTCCACTAATTGCACCTGTGTGAAACTAAATTGGATAGGTTAAGAATGTAAACAATGCTCTTAGGTTTCTACGTTCGTTGCCAAGAGCCGACTGCGGTGGCGTCTAGTAGCTAAGTTCTGAACTTGGCCTATTAGTCGTTGACGGTGGTGCTTGGTGGCAAAAGTAGGAACTATTTGAAAAATTCTAAGTTTCAGTAATTAAATAAAAAAACAGATAACACACACTAATACAGTCATCACAATTAACACCGGTTATCAGACAGATTCTACACACACCCCAAGTACACGGGGCTACATGACCGCATTGTTGCAGCCCCAAAACTTAAGAACTAACCAACCAAAATCGATGAAAACTGCATGAACACTTTTCCTTTTGTTAAAGGCTTCTTTAACAGCTTGTGTAAATCTCATTATTTGGTGGGAGGAGGACCTGTTTTGTCTAAAACCTGCTTGTTCTTCTGATAGAAGAGATTTTGTTTCCAAGTACCAATTGAGTCTATTTGTAATCATCCTTTCAAGAATTTTTATCAGTCCACCGCGCCCCCAGTGAAATTTCTTACCAAAAACTTTTAAGAATTGTTTAAAAATTTTTTTACTCATTATAAATTTTAAAGTGTCTTTTTAAAGTGTGTATTAAGCCATAAGTATCCAATATGAGGACCATATGAGTTCGAAAAGAGCTCTTTAAATTGTTGCATTGTATCCCTTGCACTACGGTTTAAATGGTTTGGGTATATAGTATTGAGTGCTATTTTTCATATTCTCCTAAAATGTGCATGTCTTTGTTGTCAATATGTTTTGATGGATGTTAACATATTTTTAATTTGTGTGGCTGAAGAAGAGTCCAGGAAGACCCGAAACATGTCCCTTTAAAAACGGCAATAAACTTTTAGTTGCCTATAAAAGAAAAGTATTGATTGGGCGGAGACACCTTACCCCATTATAAGTGAATTTGCACTCGCTAAAGCGTAGCGTTAGGCCATGGGGCCAAGCTATCTTCTGACGCGATAGACGCGTGGGTTCAAACCCCTCCGTCGGCAGTCCTCGAAATGGTTTTCCGTAGTTTCCCCATTTTCAACACCAGGCAAATGCTGGGATGGTACCTACTGACAGGCCACGGCCTCTTCCTTCCACATCCTTGACCATCCCAAAGCGTAGGTAGCCCACGAGCGTCGATTAGAAACACCTGCACCAGGCCTCTCAGGAGGTCACTCGAAAAAAAAACTATTGCATTTGATACATACATAATTATTGCTAAAATAAAGTTTCAGAAAGTAACGATTACAATGCTCACCAGAGAAAAAAATAGAAATATGAGACTTATGCGTTAGTTGCACTAAATTATGATTTGCTTAAAAATAGTTCTATTTCGTAAATATTCGTTGCAGTATTGAAATTAATGTGTCTTATACATGCAATATTAAACAGATACACATCGAGCTGCGTAAATTCAATTATTTAAACATTTAAAAAATATGAAAACATCTCCGACCGTAGTGGTTACTTGGAAGAATTCGCTTTACACTTAACGGGTTAACTGTTTTGTATGGCACGTGAGTGAGGTGTTGAATACGTATTTATCTATTGATTTTCAAATAGATACAATTGGCTTACACTTAAAACAATCTGCAAGATCAATAAACTAACTCAACTGTCAAGTAAATGGTTGTTTCTGGAAAGGAACCATGTTATTTCAAGACAAGTGATATGCTGAGGAGTCCAATTTGGTATACCTAAGTGAAACCTAGGAGATTTGATGGAGATTAATTATTGGATCAGTGCATAAGTTCGTGCCGTTCTTATTAAAATAAAATACAGTATATTACATACATGAAACACTTGTCCCTGAATGTTGTTAGAGAGAGATCGAAAAATATGATAATCGGATGGGGCTAAGTCTGGTGAATATGTAGGGTTAGTTAGTTATTGTTGTTTTAAGGGGCAGGACTATGAGGTCATCTGCCCTTAATATGCAGGGTGAGGAAGTGATTCCCAACCAATTTCAGCAATCGCATCTGTGGTGATTCTGACTGTACGCGGGTGTGCATTATCGTGGAGTAACAACACAGGTTTATCAGGTGTTTGGTTTTCAATAACAACAGCGAGCCGTCTTAGCTGTTCAGTATACACAGCAGTATTTATCGTTTCATTTCTTGGCAGCAATTCATGGTGAAGAATGCCAGTTTGGTTCCACCAAATGCACAACATGGTATTTTGAGGGTGTGAACCATCCTTCATACAAAGTGTTGCTCTTTTCGATGAGATGAGCCATTCTTTCCTCTTCTTTAAGTTCACATACAGGCACCATTTATCGTCACCTGGGGTAATGTTCCCAAGGAATGGTTTGTGCCTATGTCAAACCAAATGGTAATGGGCCTGCAGAGACCAACATATGTTTATTCTCTGATTTTTGTTCATGTCACTCACATGTGGTACCCATGTACCCAATGTTTGCACCTTACCCAATGAATGCAAAGGCGCACAATGGTTGTGTGATCGCATTCAATAATTTGTGCGAATTCCCACCTTGTTTCATGGAAAAGAGAAGGTCTTCCATAACGTGGTTCATCACACAAATTGAATTTTCCTTCTAGGATACGTGAAAACCATTTCCGTGCTGTCCTCCTCCCCCATACATTCCAGAAATTCTTCTCGCAGCTTCTGCAGCACTAGATCTTCAATTAAACTCGAAGAGTAAAACGTGTTAGAAGTGTTCAATATTCTCCACCTGACACTCCCTACTAATTAGCCTAGAAAATGACCAAACGAGCTGTTAACAACATACAAGTTCCTGTTCGCAACTTTCAAGCTACAGACAGAATTAAGTAAACACTTGAATAACGAAAACAGAGGTTTCACAATGCAGTAGTGCCAACCCAATGCAGAACGGCAGGGACTTATGCACCGACCAAATACTTGGCCATGGAATCTAATATTCCATCTATTTGTACCTTTATACAAAATGCTAAATTTGTGGCAACTTTTTGGATTTGTAAATTACAAACTCTAATCATGAAGGATTGATAACATGGACATTAACAATCAGTACAACCACCAGAAATTGTGGGACACTTGCTTAAGGCAGTTTGGGCAAAATGATCAACTGAAGGATTTCCCTTCATTTTGGGACTGTTTACTATGTACCATTACATTTTTCTATTTAGTACCTTAGAAAAAAGGATTACTGTTGATTGTATGCTTACAACCTTCCCTTATTTCCAGTCATTTGCTAAAGTTACCCTTGGAGCTGAACGAGGCTCCTTCTTTATAATAGACAAGGAGTATGATGAGCTTGTGGCTGACCTCTTTGATGAAGGTTTATGCGAAGACACAGAAGGAGGATCAAATATAATGCACAAGAAGAAAATGAAAATGAGGTATTTTTCAATCCAAAGTGATTTAGTTTAAGGAATATGTCAATAATTTTGTAATGAAAATTGAACTGTTAAATATTCATTTCTAATTTCCTTTTTTAAAATCAGATTTTTAATGGGTTTATCATATAGGCTTACAGGATGGAGCCACGTCATGTATCGGTGATTGTTTCCCAACGTTTCGGCTGTCATTGCATCAGCCTTAATCATGGGTATGTACACAAGCGGCAGGGGCGCAGACCAATCAGGGAACAGCGTGACGTCAATCCAGGGCAAGCAGGCACTGCTCGCTGGCAATAACCGTCAGTTTGAGTATGGACACCAACTCGTATCTACCCATGATTAAGGCTGCTGCTATGACAGCCGAAACATCAGGAAACAATCACCGGTACACAATGTGGCTTCATCCTGTTAGCCTAGATGATAAACTAGACACCAGCCGCGGAAGCCTACGATTTAAATGTCTTATTTATTTTCCACATACATTAGTTTTTATGTTTATTTCAGCACTTATTTTAGGCTAGTGTATGGCAAGCTTTTGCATACTCTTCTTCTAGAAGTCTATCGCCTGTAAGGAAAGCCATTCATTAACTACCATTTTCACTTCATCATCAGTGAACCTCTATGGAGATCAATTTGACAGGTGAAAAGCTGAAGGAAGTTGGAGACTTCTGTTACTTAGGAAGCAAAATAACCAGTGATGGGCGAAGCAAAGAGGATATAAAAAGTAGGTTGGCTCAGGCAAGGAAAGTATTTCTACAAAAAAGGAATCTGTTGACATCAAATATAGATTTAGGTATTAGGAAGTCATTTCTGAAAGCCTTTGTCTGGAGCGTGGTACTCTATGGAAGTGAAACTTGGACTATTGGTGCAGCAGAAAAGAGGAGAATTGAAGCATTTGAAATGTGGTGTTGCAGGAGAATGATGATCAGATGGGTAGGTAGGGTTAAGGCGAGTGGGAGAGGAGAGATGTTTCTGGCGACTGCTAATGAAGAGAAGAGATAGGTTAGTAAGACACAACTAAGACACCCAGGAATAGCAAGCTTAGTTATGGAAGGAAGGGTCGAGGACAAGAACTGCAGAGGTAGACCAAGGTTAGAATATGTTAAACAGATTGCCTCGGATGTAGGGTGTGGTAGCTATGTAGGGATGAAATGATTAGCTCAGGACAGGGAGGCGTGGAGAGCTGCATAAAACCAGTCAAAAGACTGAAGACTCAAACAACATCAGTGAAGAAATGTTTGCTGCTGAGAAACTTCTTGTGATGTAGGAAAGATGGTAGTCACTAAGCACAAGCTCCAGGCTGTCCAATTGCCATAATCTTGCATATTGATTGCGTCTGTTTGAATTTCATTTTAGTCAGAGATGATGTGCATCGACACTGCATCAACTGCTGTTTATATATCTCATTGCTTCTGATAACTGACTGTATCTCACAGTTGGTAGGCCATCTTAAACATGGTAGCCACACGGTACAAAGTGTGAGAACATGGCTACAAATGGTGTCTTCTTGTACTCAAAGTATGCCAGAGCTCCATGCACATGCAAATTACTACAAATGCTTGGCATTCATATGTATATTAACAAATGGATCTCACTTAAAAAATATCCTTCACATAAGCTAGACCTTAATGATCACAGAACTTGGGATTCAATTGGATATTAACAAATGGATCTTATTTTATCCTTCACATAAGACAGACCTTATTGATCACAGAACTTGGGATTCAAATGTTCAAATGGATATTAATAAATGGATCTTACTAAAAAAACGTAAGCTAGACCTTATTGATCACAGGAGTGGAGATATGAATTAATGCACGTGTTTTCATCATGATGCTAGAACTCCTTCATGTGTATCACTGTATTGATCAGAATTCGAATTGACCTTACCAGAGTGAAAACTAACCATGTTAGGATTCACTGTTAGGCATGAGTCAGTTTAGTTGTTGTTAATTCATTTTAGGGGCTTGTACTGTGTACTTTATTTATTTATTTATTTATTTTTATTTATTTATTTTATTTGTCTAGAAAAAGATTCCCGAGAGCAGAGCTCTGTCGTGGGGAACAGTACATAGTTCATTACATAGATGACGGACTAACTATACATATGCTAAATTATAATACATTTAGAGTACAGTATTCAAATAAGCAATTGAAGTGTATTCAAAGCGACGCTTTATATGACCAAGGAAAAAGCGGTATAATATAATTGGAGAAATGAGACTATAAGCTAATGAGCATGCTTTGAAGTTATGAGTCAATTAGTTTTGATAAACATATAAGATAATGATTATTTGGAATGTGGTATCACAAGAGTAAGTTATTGTACATTTAGAGTAAATTATTATACATACATTATTATACATTCAGAGTCAGCAAATAGTACTTTTTCAACTTTACACGAAATGGCCCAATTTGAGAGATTCTTGCTAGATCAAGTGGTACCAGGTTATACACTGAGATGAGCGAGTGCTGCAGTGCATTGACTCCAAATTTAGTCGTTCTATTGCTAAGTACATGTAACTTATTTTTTTTGTCTTGTAGAGAATGTAGTGTTTGTGGTCATGAGACTATGCAATATTTTATAAATATAATTAAAGTAGAGTTGAAAGATACAAGCAGTTTCAACGGCAATATATTCGTTTCAGTGTACATTCTACAGTGAGGGTATAAACGATGGAATCCATACATTGATCTTAGAGCCCTGTTTTGTAGAACCTCCAGATTATTCAAATTAGTTTGTGAGGCTCTTCTCCAGATGAAACATAGGTATGAGAGCCGAGACTGAATCATTGCGAAGTATATTACACGTAGTGTCTGTGTTGTTACATAAAACTTGATTTTAGCAAAGATTCCAACTAAAACTGAGATTTTATTTTTTAGATTCGTTACATGTGATGCCCAAGAAAGAGTATTGTCTATTGTCAAGCCAAGGTATTTAACCTCCTTCACCCACTTAAGTCTGGTAGTACCAAAAGAGATATTTGTTGTTGCATTTAAATCATATTCACATTTATGGAACATCATGCAGACAGTTTTTGAGTAATTAGGTGTTAACCAATTCATTCTTAGCCATTCCTCCAAGACATAACAGTCATGCTGGATGTCAGATTTAGAGAAGTAAAACAACGAAGTATCGTCAGCTAAGAGAGATAATCTACCCTTAAAAGGGCATAAGGTTATGTCATTTATGTATATGAGGAATAGAATCGGCCCTAGAATAGATCCCTGGGTCACATCATACGATACCTTTTGTAAGTTACTTCTATTAGTTCCTATTTTTACAAATTGTTGCCTGTTTGCCAAGTAATGTTTAAACCACAACAATGCCACAACTCTCACACCCGCCTTCTCCAGTTTATATACAAGCAGTGCATGACTCACAGTATCAAAGGCCTTTTTTAAATCAATAAAGAATCCAGCAGATTTATTCCCTTTATCTATATTGTTTTGTAATTCGATTATGATATCAACAATAGCAGAATTTACCCCAGCCTTCTCGCGAAATCCATACTGAAATTCAGAAAAATAATGGCATTTCTCTAGATACCTCAAAAGCCTTGTTTTCATAATTATTTCGAAGATTTTTGATAATTCAGATGGTACTGAAATGGGCCTATAATTACCAGGATCTGACCTGTCATTCTGTTTATATATGGGTACAACACGAGCAATTTTAAGGGGATCTGGGACGATACCATTGACTAGTGAGCAGTTGACAAATTTTGAGATGGGTCCTGAGAGGGCACGGTTGCAAGTCTTAAGTAGTTTACTAGTTATGCCATCATAGGAGGTGTTGGTTATCTTAAGATTGTTAATGATATCCGATACTTCTTGTGGGGAGCAAGTTTCTATGAAGAATGAATTAGAACCTTCAATGATTGTTGCTGTTCGCTCTGGTAATGGAATAATGTTAGAAGATAATGTGGCAGGAACTGACACAAAGTATTCATTCAGAACATTGCAGATCTCAATTTTGTCTTCTATGCACCTATTATTTACATTTATACTTTTAATATCAGATGTTGTATTTGAGGGTTTATTTAAAACTTCATTGATAATTTGCCAAGTACGTTTTGAATTGTGTATGTTACTTTGAAATTTATTATCATAGTATGTCTTTTTTAGTGATCTTCTCAATGCTGTTATTCTATTACAGTAAACCCTGTACTCTTCTTTTATTATTGTATTATGGGGGAACTTTTTTAATTTGTTGTAACTATGCGATTTTTGCTTACACAATGCAACAAGTTCTGGTGTGCACCAGGGATCCAGGGGATAGTTAATATCCCTACGCTGAGCAGTTCTAACTGTACTTGCACAGACTAGACCATCTTGGATAAATGTAGTTAAGGCTGTGTATGATGCATTAACATCATCCTCTACTAAATCAAAAGTATGGCTTTCATAATAGTTTAGGGCAAGTGTATAATCAATATGTGAGTATTTGTAAGTTTTTGGTACATTTGGATTATTGGTTGTTGTTTTTGAGGAGTTTAAAGAGAAAATCAATGTATTATGATCACTGATATCATCAATAATATTATCTACTCTCCAATTACTTATTTTTATGCAGCAATGGAAATGATCAATCAGTGAGCTATTATGACTTATTCTGGTGGGATATACAGTGTTGCAGGGGATAAGACCATAGCTATGCATGAAACATTTATAATTATTAATCAAGTCATCATGACGGAGAGTATTTATATTAAAATCACCAGCAACAATTACATTACTGTGGTTTATGTTATCAAGAATCATTTCTAAGTCTGCACTTGTATGATACCAGTTAGACACAAGAGGATTATAAACAGCCACAATGATGTAGCTCAGCCCTGACCTAGAAATCTCTAATGCTAGGATATTATGATCTTTCTGTATATTATATATCAGTTTGCATTGCCAACAGTTACTTTTTGCATAGATGGCAATTCCACCACCTCCATCTTTTGAGGTAGAATTTCTAAATGAATGAAAAGCCTCATGACCTGAAATATTATAGAAGATACATTCAACATTGTCTGCAGACAACCACGTCTCAGAAATGACAACAAAATCTACATTCTGAATAGCATCCAGCCGATCAGCAATCATCTCTAATTTCCCATTTCGTAAGCTTCTAGCATTAAGGTACATTATCCTCAAAGATGGGATAGAACTTAGTGAGGAAATGAATTTACCACACTCGAAATATGATCTCCATTGTAGTTCACTCATAATTTACTGATAAGTCTGCTATATGGATTGTACATTATCATTCTATGATCGTGATCCAACGATCGCAAGTAGTTTGCCAATGTCCTGCTCCGTCTTAATAGTAAACACCTCTGAGGTGGGCATTGTACCTGTGTTAGCATATGTAACTATAATTATTGAGATCTACGATTCAGAAAGGTGCTGCAGGACTTGAAATATGGTATCAACCCGCAGGAGCACATGGACTGCGTTTTGTAGTGACTGACTCCATAGGGAAAGGAGGTGATAAAATTCAAACATTTCAGGGGGAGGCTGATTTATATATATTCCCCTAAATCATCCCCCTGGCATTTTGCCTAGAGGCAGTGTGGAAAACCCAGGGAAGACCACACTTAGGATGGCCAATTAGTAGAAGCTTTTCAGTTGGTGCCCAATTAGATTGGGCAGGGAGTTGCAATTAAATTCCTAGTGCCTGAAATATATTACATGGATTCTCACAATGTGGCCCCCATTATGTGACAAGTGTATAAATAATTAATATGAAGCAAAAACATTAACCATACCGGTAATGGATAATGTGTTTTAGTACCGTATGTATTAACCTCGTATTAATTAAATTTACTAAGGATATAATTATTAATAGGATTAATTTGAACTCCAATGAAAAATCATCAATAGAAAGTAGAACATATAAATCTAAATAAGCACAACAAATTACTTGGCTTACATACAAGAAGAAATCTCTTTCAATAAATGCTAAATTTCAACATTACTGGTCCGTTATTAAACCTGAAGCGACTTACGCTTGTGAAACATTATTTAAATTAAACACCAAATCAACGACAGATCAACTGCAGTAGGTTGACAGAAGGAAAATGAGAACAATCATTAATAAAAAACACCGGGTGGATGGACAATGGAAATTGTTTCCTAACGCAGTTGTCTATCGGGAAATTGATTTATTAATAGATACGATGAGAAAAAGTAGAATTGCCTTTTTCTGTAATTAATCGAGATTGCATGACAATAGACTAAAAATAAGGAAGCTTTTAGTTTTACGTGACCATTAATCATGCGATCATGAGCCACGGGACTCCTTTTTACGTGGAATCCGAACCACAGGACATGGCATTTCACTTCGAAAATCTCACATGCATTAACCGGGAATCAAACCCACTCCACCTTGGTGAGAGGCTAACAGCTTGACCGCTGCGCCACCACGCCCTCTGATTCACTCTGTATTTAGGATATGGTGCCGTAGCCTCCGTGCCTTAGGCGGCAGCACGCCGGCCTCTCACCGCTGGGTCCGTGGTTCAAATCCCGGTCACTCCATGTGAGATCTGTGCTGGACAAAACGGAGGCAGACAGGATTTTCTACGGGTACTCCGGTTTTCCCTGTCAAAATTTCATTCCAGCAACACTCTCCACTATCATTTTATTTCATCTGTAGGGGCCGATAACCACGATGTTAGGCCCCTTAAAACAACAATTATCATCATCATCATCATCATATTTCATCTGTCATTCATTTAATCATTGCTCCAGAGGAGTGCATCAGGCTTCGGCAGCCGGCACAGTTAATATCCTCGCCGCTAAATGGGGGCTTCATTCATTCCATTCCCTGACCCGGTCGGAGACTGGAAGCAGGCTGTGGATTTTCATTTTTTCATTTAGGATATGGTGCCATGATATTTCAATGGATTGATGTTACAGATTCAGCAAAGAACGAGGAATTGCTGGAATTGTGGCTAAGACTGGGCAAATGCTCAACATCAAAGATGCTTACACTGACCCTCGTTTCAATAAGGAAGTTGATGTGCAGACTGGTTTTATCACAAGATCCATCCTCTGCATGCCCATTCTAGGACGAGATAGCATATTAGGTAAGACCAGAAAATTGCACACAAAAGTGTATACAGTGGAAACTCTCACTACATTCTCGAAATTAGTTTCATTTCACATTTTGGTTGTTGTGTATTTTGTCCCAGTATTTACATTGATTTACAAATTTCTCATTATTTATACCATAGTGTCTGCTTAGTGGCTATCTGGACCACAGATATTCAGACTTCACAGACCTAGCTTTCAGGAGCCTTGTAGCGATGCTCACTAAAATAAGAATGTCCACTTAGTTCAATAAATATTAGTCCTCAAACTATGACATTCTTCAGAATGGCTTTTTGGATTTTCAGGCTATGTTAAATGCTTCTTGATAGTTGAAATTTACCGTATATACCCGAATGTAAGACGACCCCGAATATAAGACGAGGCCTAGTTATCAACTGCCTCTTACAGATTTTTTCAAAAAAATACTCGCTAAATCATAACTTAAACAATATATGCCCTCAAGGTCGTGCTTTCATTTTTATAACGTTTCGTGTTATCGGAAATCCCTCTGCCCGCTTTTCCAAGACATACTCTATAATTTCTTTGTTCAAGAATGGGTGACGTTATTAAATTAAGATACGTTGATCACTCAATTACTGCTCGTAAAACTGACTGGTTGTTCTTGTAAAGATTGTTTTAAAACATATTTCCGTATGCTTTCGAACATATAATTTATCCACTTAAAATGACGTGTATGCGTAAATCCTAACCTCAAAATGTACGCTGTTCGTATATGCATCGTAATTAAACATAACAAACCATATTTTAATCTTCATTAATGCATTAATTTGTTGCGAGTTACAAGATGCCAACACCACATACTACTTTGCAAATAATAATAAGTTTTTTTTATACCCTGAATATTAGACGACCCCAAATTTTTATAACGCAAAAAGTGGGAAAAAACCTAGTCTTACATTCGGGTATACAAGGGTAATACTTTTCAGTCGGTAAACGCGATTGTACCCAATTGTAATGGGTGTTTCCCTAATCCTGAAAAAAATTACATGAGATTAATAAATACACTTGGATGACCAGTTTTGAATGACATAAAAATGACCATGATAGCCCGATACCTTATTGACGTGTTAATCATAAACTATTTATTTTCACCTGAATGTGCTGAAGTGCTGCAGCACATTGTTTTATTTGAAAAATTAATTTCTTTAATAATATTATCTACAATCAAATTCAGTGCATTAAAAAGATGTCAGTAAAATGATCGGAAATATATCGATTCTCCTCATTAATAGGTATCTAGTCGTGCGCTCCATTCCCCATCCGGCACTGGCTGTGTAGATCGCAGCTCAGTGAGAATTTCTACGCTTATTGCCTGCAAATATGAACTCTGCCTTTTGCGCATGCGTGCCCACCTTTTCCGTTGTGCTGTTGTGACAACAGCCAAGACCGCAGGCCAAGACAATACAGAATTTCTTCGTTCAAGCACACCGCGGCAGCACTGGTCACATGAAATGAGAACGTAGCAGGTGGCTCATTCTAGACTCTACACCAGCATTATAGAAGGAATTGCTCAAAGCAAAATGTGGAGAAAATAAAGGAAGCCATCAGCTGTTCCCGTCAGAAGGTCTTTTAATACTCCCAACTTACCTATCCTCATCATCATCATCATCATCATCATCATTTCCCCTTATCCAGCTCCTGCCGGGTCGGGGTATTTATGGCACTTCTCCACTTTCCTTCCACAATTCTTCTTCCACGATCTTGTCCCAGTCCAGATGTCTTCTCCTCATGCTGTTCTTCACTGAATTGATCCACCTTGTTCTAGGTCTTCCCCTTTCTCTCTTACCCTTGCACTTGGCCTCCAGCATCTGTCTTGGTATTCTATTTTCCTCCATCCTCTTTACATGTCCAAACCATCTTAGTTTATTCTTCTCAATTCTCTCATATAGTTTTCCCATCCCAACTTCCATCCTAACATCTTCATTCCTCACTCTGTCTTTCCTTGTCTTTCCTATCATACTTCTTAGGAATTTCATTTCACTGGCTTGGATTCTACTCTCTTGCCCAACTTACCTATCCTATAGCCACATTTTGTAAATCGATGAACTATAGTTTGTTCAGTATGAAAAGTTCATTGAAGAACCTCTTGAGTGTTACTGAGGGAGGGTTTCTATAAATTGTGTTTCTAAACAGAGTATATTTATGTTTTGGAGATGGGATGGGTTACATACAGCACACAACTGATTTTCTGCACTGCCTAAAGTCAATATTTATTTCATTGAAAACTGTACCAGTTTCGGTCACATTGTGACCTTCTTCAGCTGGTATATGATGAGTAGTACTATATCTAAAGTTCTTATAGTAAAATTTTCCAAAAAGCCAGATCATCATCATCATCAAATTTCAGCTCCAGTCGCCCGGGGGCTGTTAACGAGCCCTCGACACCTTTCCCTGTCCATGAATAGTTGGTCTTCATGGGTCCTTCTCCAGTCCATCCCTTTGTCTTCAAGATCATCCTTGATTTGGTCCAACCATTTCTTCTTTGGTCTTCCTACTGGTCTTTTTCCTGGGATAATCTTGTTGAAGTATGCTTTTGGTGTCATCTCGTCTCCCATTCTGTTTCAACAAACAGTAGGCTATATATTTTCACATACACATTCCTCATTTCTATGATGTTCTTCAAGTCAAAATTTTTTATGTTTAATTTACAACATTTATTGTAACAGATCTGGATTTTTGGAAAATGTTACTATATGAACTTTAGATATACCAGCTGAAGAAGGTCATAATGTGAAAATAAATAGTTTATGACTAGTTTTGATCGACATTTTTTTACAGGATTAGGGAAACACCCATTACAATTGGGTAAAATCATGTTGACTGACTGAAAAACATTAAATTTTGATTATTAAGACAACAATGAAGAATGGCATCCAACACGATAATACTTCTGTAATGACTCCTTCATACTAGTCCATTTGTAACTCAACTGATTCATTTCTAAGCCGTGCCAACATAACATAACATAAGATGCAGTACCAACATTACAATTTACACATATCATATATACACACATAATACTTAATACATAACGCTTACAATTTACACATAACATATATACACACAAAATACCTCCCTTCAATGACAATATCTACTTGTTAGAAATCTATAAATTCAATCTAACAGGAGGTCGACTGATGCGCTCAGATCTGCGCACTTGAGTTCCAGCAGGGGGAACGATAATTATTGATTTCATGTCCTGACAGGATGATTCTGATTACAGGTGCTACCTCAGGGTTAGGTTGAGGTATAGTTTCAGCTTGTAGGTTTATTGCTAGCGGAGTTGCCTGTTTCGCTAACATGGTTGTCTGGTTATGGTGCACAACTAGTTTGTCTGTGTTTGAATCATCTTGATTAGACCTTTGTTCCCCAACTTGGGTATTTGGCTTAGAATAATACATATTCATTTGATTTATATGCCATAAGGATTGTTTACCTTTTAAATCGACCAAGTATGTACCTCGCCCAAGGGCTTTTAACACTGTACCCACTTCAGGGATATCTTTCTTTCTCCTACATACACGAACTTGCTCCCCTATCTGAAATGTAATTACATTTGGTACATAAGACTGTTTAGCAGCTGGTTTCAGCTGAGAGTTGTTCGTACCGGAAAGGTAAAGATCATTTCTGCTGGAGTGATATTAGTTACCGTGCTTGGTGTATTTCGGTACTGGAAAAGGAAATTATAAACTTTATGCTTAATTGACAATTTTGACTCAGACATTAGTATTTTCCTAAGACCAGTCTTTGCTGTTCGCACTCCCCTTTCTGCAAGGCCATTTGCCTGAGGATGATAAGGTGGGCTTTTAGAAGCTATTATGTCATTATCTGTACAAAATGACAAGAAATTGAAGGAATCAAAGGGGGGACCATTGTCGGTTACTATTTGAGCAGAAAGTCCGAATGTGGCAAAGCATGCTTTCAATCTGTCAATTACAGCTGTGGAGGAAGTACCCCCAACATCCCATATTTCCAGCCATTTACTATGACTGTCAAGCAATATCAAATACACTTCAGTATTAAAATAAAAGAAATCTAAGTGCAGGCGAGTCCAATTACTGTTCGTTGAAGGCCAAACATGTATTGGTGAAATCGCCTGAAAATTTACTCTAGCACATGGTTCACACAGTTTAATATACTCGTCAATATCTTTGGCAAAATTTGGCCAGTAAACTACATTCCTTGCTCTCATTTTCATCCTTACACTACCTGGATGTCCACCATGAAGGGTATCCAGTACTTTACTTCTTAATTCAAAGGGGATTACCACACGATCTCCAAAAAGAAGACACCCTTCTACCACTGACAGGCTATTGACGTCCGAAACGGGGGAGGAGCTTACGGTCAGCTGTTTGCAATATGGCGGCGATATAGTGACGTGAAGTAATTGGGTGTGCGTTTGTTATGGCTTCAAATTTATGATGGCAAAATACTACATATTTCCTTTCATTGATAGAAATATTTTTATAATCAATTTAAATGCAGTGCCTAATTACTACCAGTTAAAAATATTACCCACATGTAGATAGTTAATTTACTGTCTGCTGTTACGTATATGAAGCCTGTACTTGGGAGCTTAGCGGTATCGATGTTTTTATTAATTTCACAATATATATATATATCTCACATAACACAAAGGACGACTCCCTGATAATAAATTGAATCAAGCAACCCTGAATTTGCATGAATGTTTTGGGTTCAAAGAAGCGTTACTTGGGATGCTCAAATCATACTTCAATATTGCAAATATTGACCTACATACTTGCTGTTCAAAGGCAAGAATGCTAATTTATTAATCTCTTGCCGCAGGCAAGTTAAAATGGAGACATCCTCTTTATCAATATATTTAATTAAATATTTAAAATACAGATATTTAACAAAGCTGGAGTCTCCATTTGAACTCGTCATAAGCAAACGGAACAGATCAAAAACTACACTTTAAGCCATACCAAATTCACTCCTCAGCTCGACATAAACCATAATACCAATTAAAACCTATACAAAACATACTCTCCTTACTGTTGTACAACTTTCAAACCAACTATTCGCACTCAAAACTGTAAAACCCTGAAATGGGAACTAATTAAATTTAGAATAGCCTAGGCCGATCCGGTCTCCTGCTACATTACCGCATATGTATACTTAACATCACTATAACTTCAAAATTACGGCTGTGACCTATCTGCCTGAGTAGTATAGGTGTTGCCGGCCTGCCTGGGATGATGGGTCACCAAACCGGTACTTAAAACTAAGATTTTACATTTTAATTAACTAAATTCAACAGTAGGGAGATCATAGCCAAAAACACAATTTAAGCCAAATCATACTTCAATGACCTACATACTTGCTGTTCAAAGGCAAGAATATAAATTACCTGGCAAATTAAGGCTAGGAACAGAATTTTTCTTAAGTTTTCTAACCATTCGGCTATTGTCAATCGGAAGAACCCCTAAAATAAGTTTACGAAGAGCGGATTACATTCTTTGTACGGCACAGAAGTAATAGGCTATAAGTTTATCAGTATTTTTGATGTAGCTAAATCCATGTGAATACAAATTAGAGACAATAACTATCAATAATCAACAGTACCGGTGGAAAGAAGTCGTCTTCACAAAAACGCAGACTGCACACTGTCATGTAACATGTAACACGTTTGCCAATTGACAGCGCCGAAGCCCATCTTTCTCTCTGAACTTTTTGTACAGGAAAGTAGTGAAGATATTTCGTAGCCGTTTTATACGATTTGCAATCGTATACAGAGCAGTACCTCCTCGAATTTGACAAATTTCTTTCTGTTTCCATCACGACGTCAATGCTTCACCATCTAAATAAATCTCACCAGTCACAATGTTACAGCTTCAACATTCTGCCGCGTGGCTGCGCCATCCAACTTTTCTGACGTCAATAGCGTATTTCAAAATACGGTTTGAGTGCTGGCATTGTCACTTGTTGTGGCTAACCCGACTGTGTTAACTCAATAGCCTTTGTCAATACAGGATCCTTAAGAGTAACATCTGCTACAATTTCAGCATTTATGGGTAACCCTGAGAGTGCAGTTATTACACTTTTTACACTTTCTACAATTTCATCTTGACTGGGAAGTCTAGACAACATGTCTGCGGGTCCCATATTTTCACTTTTCCTATACTCTGCTTTGTATTTGAATGCTGCTAAAGTAGTAGCACAACATTGTAATTTGGCAGCTGCTACTACTGGCATGGGTCTTTCAGGTGACAATATAGATTTTAAGGGCAAGTTATCTATAACTAATATAAACTCTCTCCCTGCTAAATACTTACGGTATCGAATTTAGTTAACTCATACTTTATAGCCAATGCTTCTTTTTCAATTTGTGAATATTGCTTTTGGGTTTCGGAGAGTGTTGACGAAGCAAAATAAATAACAATCCCATTTCTTTTCTTTTTGACTTCTCCCAGTCTTTCTCCTACATCCCTCCAATTTACTACTATTTCTTCCAACCAATCCCTACCAATCAAAGGCAAAAACAACTGAAGTGTGTCACATACTACCAACTTCAGGTCATGTTTATCTCCTACATTGTCACTAACCTTAACTGTTACTGTTCCCTCCACTTTAATCGGGCTACCATCTACTGTTTTAAGTTTAGCATCACATTCGATAATACTTAAATGTGAAAACAATTCTTGCAACTGCTTTACATGAATTAAACTGTATCCTGAGCCCATATCAATTTCCATTAATACCTTTACACCATCAATTATGGCTTTCATTAACAATGGTTCATTATTATGTGTAACAAAGTTTACCTCCACTCCCTTCACATAGTTCCCAGTATCTCGAATTACCTCATTATTTCTGTTTATTTATTTATTTATTTATTTATTTTATTTACATATTTGGAGCACTTAACCAAAACAATATTAAAGATTCAGCTTCTTATTTTTCTTCTTTTCCCAAAACATTTTCATTCTAGTCGACCTTGCCGCTCTCTCAGCATCACTTATGGTGTAAGTTTTGCGGGTAAAGGTTTTTAAGGGAAGTCGGATGTTCTTGTTTTTCAAGATATTCTTCTCATCTATGTTGGCAATTTGGGACATTGTCAAGCCGAGTTCATCCAGATCATTTTGAATTTCCATAAACCAAGAGTTCTTTGTTTTACTTTTGAAAAAATAATTAAATAATACTTTTAATTGTCTGGTATCCGGCAGGCGTGAGATATGACAAAAAAAAAGCAATTCGCCTTTTTCGCATAGTATCGACTATAGACTCAGTTTCTTTATAAACCACTTCATTTGGTAATAGACGCCATTGACCATCCACCTGATGTTTTTTATTAATTATAGTTCTGAGAATTCTTCTATCAATCTTCTGTAATGTGTCAGTAACTGATCGAGTGTTTAACTTGAAAAGTGTTTCACAAGCATATATTGCTTCCGGTTTAATAACTGATTCGTAATGTCGTAATTTGGCATTTATGGAGAGTGTTTTTTTTTGTAACTAGACCAAGTAATATATTGCGCTTGTCTTAACTTTGTTGTTCTATTTTCGATTGACGCTTTCTCATTCAAATTCCATGTTATAATCTCCCCTAAATATTTAAATTTATGTACAACTTAATTTCTTTATTGTTGATCAATGTCAAATTCGTTGTTTATTCGTAATAAACATTTAATGCAGCCAATGGCCAAAGAACATACATACTAACATAATACCTAAATACATGAATTATAACGTTAAAAAAAACTCGCAATGTGCATTGGTGTAATTAGTAATCATCCAAGCAGAACCGTGTTAGAGTCTTTCTCCTGTCTGGACACTTCAGCACATGATATCGTTCACAGAAATTGTTGCAACGCTTACACACGCATTCTGAGCACGGTGTGTGATACGATTTAGTCAAGCATAGGCGGTGATGGAAACCGTACTGCTAATCGGGTCACCAGGTGACGCAGCTCGTAGTTTGCTTGTGTCCAATCCTGTGTCATCATAGCATCTGTAGCGTAGAACTCGCTCCATATATCTTCCTTCTTCCGCTGCAGCACAGCAAGCGCTTGCGTGTAGCTGGCACTAGATGGCAAGAGCATTTTAATTCGAAGTTCTTCAATAAGGAACGGTTCTCTAGACAGCTCGTATACTGTGCGAGATCTGGTTGTTTTAGATACCCCCAATACTCTTTTTAAAAAATATGCTTTAACTTTCTCCAGTGTATATAGATTATTTCTGGTAAGATCAGGCCAGATAACTTCTATACCGTAAGTTAGTACTGGTAGTATTTTCACTTGGAATAGTCTCATAGCCGTTTCGAGGCTTAGTGTTTGTAAGTTTCTTATATCTTTAATTGCAATTATTGCTTTGGCAGCTCTTTCCGTTATATGTTTGGTGAAGCACTTGCCACTAGGTTGCAATGTGACACCTAAATATTTAAAGTCATTTACTATTTTAAGTGCAGAGTCATTTATGGTGATTTGTATACCGGACGGTATTTTGCCCCCATTTCTAAACACCATCATTTCTGTTTTTGTTTGATTTATGTAGAAACTGTTTTCTTGACACCATTTAACCATAACATCGACCGCCTCTTGCAATATGTGCGGGTTACTAGAGCTAACTGCTATGTCGTCAGCGTAAGCATAAATGTAAATATCCTTTCTGTCTTGGATGATTCTTATTAATTCTTCAGATGTAAGAATGAATAATAAAGGGCTCATAGGGTCTCCCTGGAGTACACCATTAGTCTGTAGAATTGTATCTGATGTAGAAAGGCCATCCGATATTTGTATGGTGTTGTAGGCGAGTATAGATCTAATAATTTCAATCCAGATTTTATCAATTCCTAAGGTATTCTCCAGCTTCGATATTATTAGTCCTCTGTCCAGTAGGTCGAATGCCTTCGTGAAGTCTAAGAATACAGTATAGAATTTTTCTTTCTTTTTAAGTGCATCTTTGATGTTATTTAATAGTAATTCTACAGCCATTAACGTAGATCTGTTGTTTCTAAATCCGAATTGAGCATCGGGGAGTGATTTGTCGATAGGTTCCTTCAGTCTTTGTGTTATTATGTTAGTGAATATCTTGAAAGTATTACTTTCCAATGCGATGCCCCTGTATTTGTTGGGATCCTCAGGATCTCCTTTTCCTTTGAATAACACTTTAATTGTGGAGTTTCTCCATTGCTCGGGAATTTGTCCTGTTTCTAAACACTTGTTGAATAATTTGGTCCAAGTTGGGAGCAGTATTTCAGTAGATGCTTTCATATGTTCATTAATATGTTCATGTAATAGCTTGTGTTTCCACATCAAAGGATGCCATCTCTCTGTCGAAGTCCAGTCCGGATATCAAATGGTTCAGACAAGGCGCCTCGAAATTTAACCTTTGATTTAGTATCTTTCAAAGTAACGCCGATGAGGTTGATAAGCTTTTGATGTAACCCAAATTCCCTAAGGATGTTAAGTAATGACCCTCGATGGATACTGTCATAAGCTTTCTTAAAATCCACAAAAGTAATGACCAAATCCTTTTGTCTCATTCTATGATATTTCATTATCCATTTCAGACTGATGATCTGATCCGGACAGCTGCGACCTGGTCGGAACCCTCCTTGATATTCTCCTAGTTCTTGATCGAGTTGTTGTTGAATTCTTGTCAAGATAATTCTAGATAGAATCTTGTATGTTACATCAAGCAAAGAAATCCCACGGTAGTTGTTCGGGTCTGATCTATCACCCTTTTTATGAATTGGGTGAATTACAGCCATTCTCCATTCCTCTGATATTTGTTCCGAATTCCATACATCAATGAGGCGTTTATGGAGGTTGGAGATGGTTTGTTCATTTGCATATTTCCATAGTTCTGCTACCAATGAATTCTCTCCTGCTGCTCTATAATTTTTGAGCCAATTAATTGCTGCACATACTTCAGTCAAGTCAGGAGGAATAATGTTCTGTAAATTTGTTTTATGTTTGGATTAGGCTCAAAATCAAGATGTCCCTTAGGTTCATCAGCATTTAGTAGTTCTCTAAAATAATCTGCTAGAATTTTAGCATTATCAGTATCATTGTGGGCTAGTTTACCTGATTTATCTTTCATTAATAGTGTAGGAGGGCTGTATTTAGAATGATATTGACGAAATGTCCTGTAATAGTCCCTTGTTTTGTGTTGCTTAAAGGAATCATCAATAATTTGTATGGACTTTTTTGATTTTCTCTTTTAATTCTCCTAATTCCTTTGGCAGTTTCCCTTCGAACAATGGTTAATTTTTCTCGCGATTGTGTGGTCCTCTTTTGCTGATCATTGAGCCATGCTGTGTGTCTTTTCCGAATTGCAGCATCACATTCCGCATTCCACCATGCATGCTTTTTCCTTTTCCTAATAGGGGCAATTTCGACAGCAAAGGTTTTCAGTGTGTCAACCATCGTTTCTAGCTTGTCACTTAAGAGAGTTTTAGACTTTTCCTAATAGGACACATTATTTATTAAATAACTAGGGTCATATTGCCTTTGCATGGTCGAGTTTGACGATTTTTAGCCTACTTTTCACATTTTGCAAAAATGAGGAAAAAGTAGTCTTATGAGATCGGGCAAATGTCTGTCTGTCTGTCTGTCCTTCTGTCTGTCTGTCTGTCTGTCTGTCTGGCTGTGTGTGTGTCCCCCCCTATCAACTCCTAAACGGCTGCAGCAATCAAAACCAAATTTAGTATGAGTAAAGATGTGCACCGGAATATCTCACGTCCGTATTTGAAAATGATGTCAGTGCTACCAACTGCTGAAAAAACGCACTAGAAATTTGAGCTCCATGTTGGATATCTTGGAAAGTATGAATGGGAGCTATTTCAAAATTGGCACACGTACAGATCATAATATTTCAGTTTAATTTCCAGGAGGCCAAACATGGCAGTGTTGCCAAAATGATTATAAGCCTCCTGATAGGTCCAATTTTTAAATGCATATAACTTCTACACTATCAAGTGGAATTCAACCAAATTTCGTATGTTGTATGTGTACATAACCAGATATGACTGAGCGTATTCTTAAGACCTACCAGGGCTGCCAACTGTTAATAAATGCTCCTAATTTATTTTATCCAAATACCAATATATCAGAAAGTATGCAAGCCGACAGCTTTAAACTATGCACACGTATAGTACCTGACATTCTATATTAATTTGGAGTAACTTATATACGTCAGTGCTACCAACATGATTCTAAGCCTGCTGACAGGTCCAACTTTAAATACATGTAACTTCAATACTATCATTTGGATTTCAACCAAATTTCGTATGTGCTATATGTACCATAACAGATATGACTATGCGTATTCTAAGGAGCAACTAGGGCTGCCAACTGTTAATATGTGCTGTCCCTACTTTTGTTACCCTAATATCAATATATCAGAAAGTATGCAAGCCAATAGCCCTAAACTTTGCACACGTATAGTACCTGGCATTCTAGACGAATTTGGAGTAACTAATATACGTCAGTGCTGCCAACATGATTCTAAGCCTGCTGATAGGTCCAATTTTAGAATGCATGTAACTTCTATACTAACTAATGGATTTCATTCAAAATTGGCACAACAATAGATCATATTATTTCAGATTATTTCTGACCAATACATGCATGACATTGTTGCCAACATGATTTTACGCGCGCTGTTAAATCCAATGTTTAACTGCATGTAACGTCCATGCTATCCAGTGGACTTCAGCCAAATTTTGTATTTAGTACCGTAAGAGACGGAACTAAGAATATATTCAGTCATCAGGGCTGCCAACTGTAGTGCTCTATTAGGATACATTATGCCAGGTATACAGTATTTCGAACTAATTGGAAATTTCGATATTAGCAACTTAATTTCGTCATTATTCTAGATAGGTTCATATTCTGTAGAATAATCATTGGCATGAAAAGTAGGCTGTATAGTTCTTCACGGAACTTCTTGTTGTTTACGTCGTGGAGTTAACTCGATCTTTATCTTGGATATATAATGATCAGAGTCAACATCGACCCCACGTAGTACCTTCACGTTATATATTTCTTTGTAGAACTTTTTATCCATTTCAACATGGTCTATCTGGAATTCCCCTAGTGCACTATTAGGGCATTTCCAGGTCATAAGTTTGTGTGGTCTTCGCTTAAATCTAGTAGTTTCGAGACGTAGGCCATGTTCTTCACAAAGGGTGATTAATCTTTGACCATTCTTGTTAGTGAATTTGTGAGCTGGCCACTTACCTACTATTGGATGAAATTTTCTTTCTTGACCAATTTTTGCATTAAAATCCCCAAGCAAGATTTTAACATGAGTGTCTGGAATGTTTGATATTAGTAAGGCAAGTTCTTCCCAAAAATTGTCCGTTTCATCTCTAAATTTTTTGACAATCTTGTCATTAGTTGGGGGCATGAACGTTTATCAAAGAGTATGTTTTGTTTCCTGTCCTAATTGTTAAAGTTGCTTACCTTGATGAGTTCGACGAAAAGTCTTCCACTGAATCAATAATACTGGTATGTACTAAAAATCCCATACCAAATTGGGGGACGTTTTTCATAACTCGTGGTCCTGGAGGTCCCTTGTAGAGACGGTATCCTCCAGATTCAATGGGGTCTTGATCTGTGTTTCTAAGTTCTTGAAGTGCTGTTATTAAGATCTTGTGTTGGTCCAATATATCGGTTAAATGCTTAAGTTTTCCAATTTTAATTAACGAATTTATGTTTAACGTTGCAAAGAATGAAAATTCCCTATGTTTGTTAATTTTGAGTTTGTATTTGGACTTTCGGGTTTCCAGGCGCTCTGACTCACCTGACTCTTCTACGCGGCACCCCACCGTATCCGAATGGTGCCTTGCGGTGGAAGAGTTCATTAGAAGACTGTTCATACTTGAGTTGATTGTCTGGTCTAGGACCCATGATCTGACCGTAGTCAGGGATTACAATTCCAGATGTGATCTGGAAAGGTGATGAATGGAATATGATAGGATGATTGATGAGAAATGGGAGTGTGTTTGGTCCGCGAGAGCTATTTTATTTCGCTCGTCCGCCAGCAAAACTGGTGAGGACCCCCCTATCCGCCACCTGGGACGCGCCACGTCGGAGTATCACCTCTCCGCCTTCCTACGACAATGTAGTAGGTTCGTGGTATTTCTGTTTTTATTACTATCCTCAGTGTCGTTTTGTTTAAATCCTATTCCTTCTTCTACTACACACATGTCCTCATCTACTAGCCTTCACATTTCCCTTGCTTCTTTCTCCTCATTAAATGATAGTTCCCACTCACATGACTCATCTATTACATCCCCATTATTTACTCTGTTTACGACTAATTGATCATAATCACTACTCACGTCATAGTCCAGAATACTTTCCTCACATTCCTCCTGTTTGCGCCTAACACACGTATGTTCCGGTCCTTGTCCGTCACCGCTAACAATAGCTTCAGCTGATTCCCTACAATACGTAGCATACCGCCATTGTTTACTACACTCCTCTTGTTGCCCTTCGTCACTGACAACTGATTTAATTTGCTCTCTATGATAACGAGCCGTATGCCCTTTTTTTCCATACGCAAAACAATTTACACTTTTGGACCAGCAATTATCTGGGTGACACTTTGACGATCCACATCTCCAGCATCCTTGTGACGCCTTGTTAGGTTGTCTCCGCCCTAAGTGTTGACCTCTAGGCACTGCGAGTACTCGTTCGGAATTTCCCTGGATTTCCTTTCCTCTGTTTGACGCCGGATATTGAAACTGTAGACCAAAAGCTCCGCGTCCTGGGATAGTGCCTCGTCCCCAAGCCCGTCCTCGCGTCCCGCTATTATTGGTGAAACGGCTACCTCCGCGATTTTCACTGTATAGGCCTACATGCCCATGCTGAATTTTACTGACCTGATATCCTTCCCGTTCCGTGGCCATCTGTTGTGACTGTGTTTGCCACTTCTCCATTTGTTTAGCCACCTCCACCGCTCTATCATAAGTAAGATTTGGCTCTTGGTATAATCGATCTCTAGTTTAGTCTGATGTGAGACCAAACATGAACTGATCTCGTAGACGAGAGTCCAAATTGTTCCCAAAATCACACGTCTGAGCTGCGTCATTAAGTTAAAGCACAAATTCCGCAACTGTTTGAGATGGCAGTTGTGTCATACGTTGAAGCCGCACTGTCTCAGCGAGCGCCAAATCAGCAGGATTAAAATGTCCCTTTAATCTTTTCTGAAGGTCCACAAGGGTAAGATTTCTGGGTTCCACAGGTCTGCACAAACGATTTAGAGTTGCCCGTACTTCGCGATTTAAATGATTAAGAAAAAGCAATTTTTTATCCCACGGCGTTTGATCCATCCGCGGGAGAATCGTTTCGTTCAGTTGCCGGTGCGTCCGGTCCCAACGCATGGTTATTCATTAAACAGTAGTCCTCGAATCTGCTGTAAAAGTCTTCTATTTTCTCATCCTTTGAATTGAAAACGTCCAAGTTTCCAATAAGGCGGTTGGGCCATATTTTGAATGTCCTCCTCAAGTTCCTTTATTATATTTTGAAGTGCTGGAGCTCCCGTGAGCTGATCGCGGCATTCAACTATGCACTCGTCTGTTTCAAATCCTTCGAAATCAAGGTCCATTGTATTTAATTGACTCCTTTTAACTGTACTTTTCACATAATCACTATTTACTTGTTTTTAACCACTGCACTCTGAAGGTTCTTTTTATTAAATCCGTTTTCCACTCGTCGCCAGTGTAATGACTCCTTCATACTAGTCCATTTGTAACTCAACTGATTTATTTCTAAGCCGTGCCAACATAACATAAGATACAGTACCAACATTACAATTTACACATATCATATATACACACATAATACTGTACTTAATACATAACACTTACAATTTACACATATCATATTGTAACGTGTTTTTCGTGGGGTTTTTATGCAACTGGCATAAGTCAGTAGGAAGCCATTCTATATTTATTTACGCGGCAAATTGTTCAGCCAAGAGAATTTTTCATGTTAATTTATTATTATTATTAATTTATTATAATTATTATTTAGATATTTTCGGAGCATTTTATAAAAATTATTAGCATTCAGATAGGTTTTCTATGTCTTAGAAAACGCTATCATGCAAATTATTACGAACGACGATATCATAGAAAATTATCTGATTACGGAATTTTACGGAGTTTTTGTCAGTTAGGGTATTTGAGAGAGATGACTCACTGGGAATTCAAATACAAGCTGATTCCTGTCGAGAAGAATTACGCAAGCGGGCTCGCATCGTCCAGGAAAGGCGAATTGTTGAAACGGAACCCTCCCGCCGAGTGTAATGACCCAGAGGAGGGGAAGATAGCGCGGCGTGCTCAGCCAATCAATGAGGACTACGTAAGCTAGTAGACGGCTCCGGAGTGGGGAGCCAACGTGTGCATATATCGTTCGACGCGCCGTCGAAGGAGGACAATCTGTGAAATACTTGACGAGTATGTTGTACGCGGGAATCGCTCCGATGTTCCGTGGATTGGAGGACTAACTTTTGTAAAACTTAACCAGTGTGGTTATACGAGTGTTTGGGTCCGATGTACGGACCATAGAATTATCTAATCTACCAGTATATCATCAAACATCGACGAAGATGACGACATCCAGGAGACTGTGGGAAGCTCACAGCATCATCAAGTACGAGGGAAATGCTTTGGCAATTTCCAGTGGTAAGCGCAAATGACGCAGAAATACGCAATCTCTCATTTTCTTTGTTTTACATTTCATATTTCAGTAACTTCATAGCTTGGAAATAAGAGTAAAATCAATTTATCAGACTCCGTTTTCACGTAATTTTCTATCGGTAATATTCAAATCACAACGCTCCAATTTAAGTTTTATACTTATTATTATTATTAATTTTGCTATACTTGTTTTATATAATAAATTCATTTCTTTTACAATGCAATCTTTGCTTTCAGTAGGTAGCATTAGATATAGACCAATTCCTTCTCCTGATACAATTGTTTGTTGGGTTAATGATCAAATCATACCACGATCTGAGTGAATAGAGTCTTGAATGTGTTCTGCCAGAGCTATACGTTGTTAAATACAAATTTAGATTTCAACATTGCATTGAGGTCTTGGCGCCCATTAAAACAACATAGCTTAGGCAAAGGTAAACAGTTACATTTCTCACCCAACAGTTAGGAGCTAGCAAAGCGTTTCAATATATACACACATAATACCTATTACATTACAACTTCATAATATTGAAAAGTTTCTTTAGCAAGTTCTCCACTTTCAAAGATTTGTTCTGAATGGTTTGGAATAGCATTCGTTTGAGATTTATATAGGCCTTTAAATTGTAGTGGTTAGATCAGGAGGAGGGGCGATGCCAAGACCATCTTCAAAGACAGAGTGTTCTTGGATAGACAAAAGTGGAAGAGGTTCACAAATTGTAGCCGGTTCGCTGGAGCAATAAATTGATAATGATGATGATGATTGGAATGTTGTCAAAATAGCACAAAGTGGGAATGGAGTTCTGGTTCATATTCCTTTGGCTTCCGTTGCACATGGCAAGGTTAATGTTACTATGTGACTGATTGGTCGTTGTGGGATGTTCCATCCCCAATTCGCGAGAATGAGGGAGCCTAACGTGATGATGATTGTTGTTTTAAGGGCGGAACACTGAGATCATCTGCCCTGCCTAACATGATGTTGTCTGCTTTCCAGGAAATATGTATTGGAAGAGGCTCACTGCCAGTTTCCAAATCTTATCCATATCCCTAGGTAGAATGTCTCCATTTATGTAGTGGATGTTTATAAATTCTGATAGCTTCTCTGTGAAGTCTGGCATGGTCGATCAATATTTTAGAGAATATCTCTGTGTCTTCAAATTGGATTGCATGATCTGTTTTCCAGGTATGATCTGCTACAGCTGATTTATCTACTGTATTTGTTGGAGTCCGCAGTGTCTAGAATACCATTCTAAAATCAATCATAATACAAAAATACTATAATTGTGTCTCTGCCAAAATATAAATGATAGCAAAACAAATATAAATTCTGTTCATATCATGGCAATAAACTGTAATGAGATGATAGGGCATTCTTTCTCTCACCCCCACCCCCACCCCGCACTTGTGAATCTTATTTCTACATTGGCACAAATATTTTAACTAGGTTATCCAGAGGGAAATGGGAAGATAACTCTTAAACGTTACACTAAGGAACAGAATTAGAAAAGAGAAAATCAGGAAGAGGATGTTCATCATGAGGGCCAGGAAACTGAAGTGGATATGGGCAGGCCATTGCGAATAGATCACACGAGGTGGGCTTATTCAACTACAGTGTGGGAGCCCAGAGATGGAAGGTTGTCGGACGAGTTCCAATCGACAATCGGGAGGCGATGGATGAGAGTGGCAGGTCAACAAAATTTGTAGAGGACTGTCATTGTAACAGTCTGTTAGAATACATCCTTAGGCTCATCATCAGCATAGTTAAATCTTCAGGCTATTGATATGAACTAGGTCCAAGATCTACCAGTGCAAATAGTGTTTAATACAATCTGATCATTTATGAGGAAGGAGCATATGAGTGTAAATACTGTAGTTCAGTAGTGCTAGTTTTAAGTTACTATGAAGGTAAATGTTCATCAGCCTAGCTCACCTGGTGAAAAGAGGCGGTATCACTACCAATGGAGGTACCCGCTAGAGATATTCACTCTCAGTTACGCGTACAAGTTCTGGCATTTTGGGAGAGTCAGTGGCTAGCTTACCCACTGCCCAGTAAACTAAGAGCGATCAAGGGAACTACGCGTGTGGCGGAGCTCTTTCCGGTCCGTCATTTTGTGTAGGCTAAGGATAGGTCATACAAGATCCACCCACTCGTACCTAATGAGAAGGCAAGACCCCCCACTTTGTACCTGTGGAGCCATTTTCACCTTGGCCCACATTTTAACCGAATGTGGTTTGCAGATGACACTCAAACTTATATTAGCGGTGGCTGCTGATCGCGTTATCCGCTTTATAAGTGAGAGTGGGTTGGGGCCAGCAATCTAAATTTTCCAGTATAAATTGACTCAACGACTTGTTCGTTTTTGAATGATAATTTTTGTTTTTCCATAATTTTTGTTTATTTTTATAATTATTTTATTTTATTTTATTTTTTGTTTTTGTTTTATTAATTTTTGGTCTTTTTAAATTTAGGTGTCCACCTCAAAATTTTAAATTCAATTACAAATTTGTATTCTTTAATCTGTGTTAAGAGGGGCAGATGACCTCGTAGTTCCACCCCTTAAAACAACAATAACCAACTAACAAAATATCTCAGTCTAGCAGGGGGCTAAAAATAATGTCCAAAATTGATGATTTTTTGTTTGAATAATATACAGCATTAGTGAATATTTTGATTTCAACACTAATATGAACAGGTACAAATGTAACTACGTTATGATTAATATGTAAATGTATAGTCATGATAGCCAATGTGTATCCAGGCGACATTCTTTCATCCCTATAATGTTACCATTCAGTCCCGTCCCCCCCCCCCAACTAGTAATGAGGGTTCGGTGTCTGCTTCCTTTCTCTCAACCAATGTCCCCCGTGATTTAAAGGTATTTAAAGTTACTGTGGCTGTATAACTATTGTCTTGGAGAAAGAAACTTAACCTCATAAAACAACCCCCCCCCCCCTCTTCTGAGTGAGAAACACTTGACTAAGGCTTAGGATCAATCACATGCCGCTTTCTTTGGTGATCATTGGGGATGAATTGGCTGTTGTGATTATACTTGGCTAGTAGATACCAAAAACTGTCCAAAGGGCATGTATTTTTACTGTTGTTGTTTGAGTCTTAAGTATTTTGACTGGTTTGATGCAGCTCGCCATGCCTCCCTGTCCTGAGCTAAGCGTTTCATCTCTACATAGCTACCACACCTTATATCCGAGACAATCTGTTAAACATATTTTAACCTTGGTCTACCCCTACAGTTCTTGTCCTCGTCCCTTCCTTCCATAAGTTTGCTATTACTGGGTGTCTTAGTGTCATACCAACCTATCTCTTCTTTTCATTAGCAGTCACCAGAAACATCTCTCCTCTCCCACTCATCTTAATACCTCTTCATTTGAAACTCTATCTACCCTGTAACACCACATTTCAAATGCTTCTACTCTCTTTTTTTCTGCTGCACCAACAGTCCAAGTTTCACTTCCATAGAGTGACACGCTCCAGACAAAGGCTTTCAAAAATGACTTCCTATTACCTAAATCTATATTTGTTGTATTTTTGCTAGTTCTGTTTAATTTTGAAAGCATCTGTATGGTTCTCGTGATGTTTTTGTTTAGTAAATCCTACCATATGTAAATGGACTAACAAGTTTAAAATTACGTAACTTCCATACCTATATAATACTATGACTGTTCAAGGTGTGATACAATTGCTCAACAAGAAGAATGGTCCTTGTTTTACTACTGCAGATGAGAATATCTTCGAGACTTTCTCAGTGTATTGTTCTCTGACCTTACATTATGTCCATCTTCAGGAGCAGATTAGTCAATTGGTATGTATCCCAGCTCAGTGGTGTCATGAGGTAATAATAATAATAATAATAATAATAATATCGTATGGCCTCGGGCGCCGGGTGCAAGCTTTGTTAAGGGCAGCTTGCATGTTGAATTTTGTTGTTCCTAAGAGCGCTATGAAATTCAAGGAGGTTAGATATCTAAGCTACTTGACACTAGAGCACTTCCTAGTAGAGAAAGGAGGAACTATTGTCTTGGCGGAAAATCCCGAGATTAATATTGCTATTATGAATACGGCCTACTGAATTCAAATGGGTTCTTTAACATGCCAAGAACGTATGACATGAGTGTTGTGATTTTTGTCGCCTTTCAAAAATCACTTACCATGGCCAGGAGCGAACCTGCAATCTTGGGGTTGGTAGTCCGACACTATAACCACTCACCTACCGTGGTAAGCGTGTCATGAGGTGTTTGACCGGAACAGTAGCTGCACCTGTGGGCAAGGAGGGGTTTGATGGAATGCTGGAGGTCCACGAAGGGGGTATGAACCCAAATTGGAATCATAAATATTGTAGGATTATTAAAGAAAGCTTTCCAGTCAGTCAACACAAATTGTGCACAATAAGGTGGGAAAACAAGTATTTATATACCCTAACATAAAAATATTACATACGATATTTAACACAAATAACACGCTTTTATGTATGAAAATGAGGAATAATTAATTGGATGATATTTTTCGATTGTCAAGTGATCATCTTCAGATCCTCTTCACTTAGGCTTAGTTAATGTACGATGTTTATGAATTACACTTATGCACAAATATATTGTTTTATCCCTTGGTTGGGGGGTGGGAAAAACACGGTAGTGTAGATGTGCTAATTTTGAGGACTGCTTCCGAATGAGAGTAGTTTCCCGTAGTTGGGAGAGACTACCAGTGTAGTGTGTTGGTGTGAGTGCTTAATCTATTGGGGGCGTCTCTGCAGGATGCAAATACCTGCCAAGGGATGAACGTCTAAGTGCAGGCTGCTAATCTAGCCTGCCAATTAAGTAGAGTGAGCAATTCAGCAAATGTGCAGTGTCAGTGACTCGGCGCTCTGCAGTCGAGTCGCGTGCTCGAGTACAATAGAACCTGACAATGCTATTACTGGCCTCTACGGTCAGGGGCAATTATGACTAAGGTCAGGCGGGGTATGAGGATGTAAAGATGGAGTGTAATTAGTGATAAACGTGTATGCTTACTGACCATGTGTTTATTGGCCAGTAAATGTGATGTGATGTCCCTCTTGGGGAGTTTAGACAAATATAAAATGTGGTACAATTTGTAAGGTATACAGTAGTTCAGGGTAGGTGTTTTACAAAGATAAAGGACTCTGAGCACAATTAGACCTCACCTGGTGAAGAGCTGGAACGGACGTCGTCGGGCAGGGCCGGTGGCGAAGAACAGAACAGAACAGATAATCCCTCCAATCCGGGTTCCATTCTTATATGTTTCGGTGCTGCTTAGTCAGCATTGCATCAGTGTAACTGACCCAGATAGTTCTTAGTGTAAATGTTTATGTGAGTTTTGCAAGCCGTTGGCTAACCTCCTAGGCTTAGGTGGTCGCCGCTTGCTGTGTAGAGATATGTTCTGGAATTATAGTGTTTCCAGTTAGGGTGGTTTTGGTGAAAGATGGCGGGGTGGGTCTCAGGGGGTACTGCCCCCGGGCTGTACAAGTCCCCTTTTCCGTTTGTTCGCGTCCTCGCGAACGGAAAATAGAGTGGGCGTGTCGTTGTGATGATTTTTCGTCGTTTTCTGCTTGTCCCCCCTCTTCTTCTTCTTCTTCAGTGTCGGTGTCGTGTGGGTGTATCGATGTCGTGTTGTCCTGCTGGTGATGTGAGTTTAGCGTGTGCTCAGAGGGGGTGGGTTATGGGTGTATACATTTTCATTAAAAATTAATCACTATAAAACTTGCCATTGGAAATAATAAAAATAAAAATACAGAAAAGTACATGTTCTTGAAGTTATATGCGTGTTGGTATTATGCAGGAAGGAAATAAACCATGGTTGGGCGGGTGGTTGTGCCGTCCGACGCTGTGTGGGGAAAAAAATTGCTCCCTGCAAGGTATTGTATAAAAGATGGAAGAAAATAGAAAAACAGGTGCCCCAGGGTATAAGTTAAAGGTATATCAGAATGATTTATTGTTGTTGGGATGAAACGGGACACCTTCACAAATTTTATCGTTAGTAGAATAGAAAGGAAAGAGACAAAAGTGTGTAGAAACGTGTTTGGTGTTAGAATGTTGCAGTGCTTTATGTGTATTCTTCATATTTCTCGTGCTTTGACGGTTTTACAATTTCTTACAATTTTCGATTACAATACTTACATGCTACGCTTAATTATAGTACTATTACTACTAAATCTTTTCTGCTCATGAGTACCTTTCTCCTATGCATATGGCCATAGCGCTTTTCTTTCTTGGCCACCTTTACCTTGTGCCGTTCATCTGTGGCTTTTGACCTGCCTCTGTGGTTTAGTGGTTAAACCGCTCAACCGTTATACCCTCGTGAGTTTCTCCCCGTGGGTAGGAAAAATTCACCTTGATGGCTAGGATAGACGCTTACAAGGCTGCGTCTCTCCTGGCTATCGTATCCGCTCCTTATTCAAGCGTCTGTCGTGTGTTGCGTCACCTCGCGTAACCGCCGCCTGTTGTCATCACTTTATTAGTGTGACGGGAAATCGGTGAATATTTTGTGTGTGTGTGTCATGGTAGAGAGTGTGTACAAGCTGGTGTTGGAAATATATTTACAAAAGACATGTGTAAGGTGCTGATGATCTGGAAAATAATAATTTATTAGTTAGTTCCCCTTTTCGGTGGAACGTGCGTAGAGTGCGCCTCCTGGTGTGCCTGAAATAGAGTGTGATATAATATCCACATACATTTTGGTTATATCTCGTACACATACTTATGTCTACTGTGCACCTTTTAATTCTAGCTTAACCTAAGCCGGCTAGAGTCTTATCTTAGCCTACTTTATTCTACTTTCTATGCACCTGTGTAATTGTATGTCTCATCAGTGTACTCCAATTGTGTGTAGTGTATGTGACGTCGGTGGTCCACCTTACCTTTACCTTTTGTCATGATCTTTTGTGCTCCCACGATGCTGCAGTGGTGGGGCCCTTTCTCTGAAATCAATACATAGTAAGTACCTTTGGCCATATGTGCTATCTGTTGTGTTCGTTGTGCAGCACTGTGGTCGGTAAGCTTCGGTTGCTGTACCGGCGATATCGCTTCGAACGTTTCGCGTATATATGCCGCGTTCACATTAATGTGCCGTTTAATGTTGTTCGGACTTACCCTATAAGGTGCCGAACGCCATATGTCGCGTTCGCATATCATGTTCGTATTTAACTTAATGTATTGTCGGTCTTACCCTGGTAACGGTTTTAGTTGCCAGGTGCCGAACGCTCTATGTCGCGTTCGCATTACATGTTCGTATTTACCTTAATGTATTGTCGGTCTTACCCTGGTAAAGGTTTTAGTTGCCAGGTGCCGGACTCTCTATCTTAATTAAAAGTTGCTTAGCCTAAATTATGTTAGTTAACATTTAAAAAAAAAAGTATATATTTTGTATGTACAAGCCGAGATAGATCTTAAACTAATGCCGAAATGTGCTGTAGCTGCTGTTTTACAACAGTGCTTATTAAATTTGCTTAAATCTAAGTTGCGTTCCAAATGCAACTGCCTTACATACTAGAATTTTGATCGGAATGATCGCCTGAGGCAGTTTTACCTCCTCAGGGCACCACCCGTGTGTATTTTAGAAACACCGGTTGTCTCTAAAACCACCAGGCCCGAAAGCCCTTCTAGATTCCCTTCCCGTAATACTAATTTGTCGACATCCCCCTCTTAGTAATTAATATAGGCCTGTGCGACGGCGTTGCTAAGGAGCAAACGCCTCGCGCGGATATCCTTTCCGTTTATCTTGTACATGCCTGTGTTGGCATTATTCTCCATTTATCATTCATTTATATTTATCATTGGGTTTGCCCACAAAACCCCTTTTGGCAGCCCGTTGCATACTTATTTAATACCTCTGGCCGCCCGGTGCGTTACCATTTAAGCTCTGGAGACTCGGTGTCATCCCTTTATGTGGGCACGGGACCGAATGGCCGCATTCATTCCATATGCATTATTTATTATTCATTTTTCATCATGTATTAAATTGATTTCACCTTATCTTCCAGGATAAGGACTTGGCGTGCCTAGGATTGGTCCCGCTGAATCCTGAGACACTTCTTCACTTCCTCGAATGGAAGACTTCGCTCCTCGCCATAGGAACGCTACTTATATTACAACTAGCTAGGAGTCTAGTCCTAATGTGGTCGTCTCTAGGTTCGTCTCCTGAGTCTAGTGTGGAGCTGGCTAATTCTCTTACTAGCCGTCAAAAGTCTCCCCTGCAGGTCTGGCTTCGACCTTTCGTTATTCTGTCTTTAGTCTGGGTCAGGATCTGTTGGCGTCTGGCCCCGTCCCTGCCCTTTCGTGGAGGTTCTGCTCCCTCCGTTTACCTGCTCATCACCATCTAGTGTGATGTCAGATTCCTTTTTAAAAATAAATGTGCTTTGCAAATATGTTTGTATGTACCATGTAATTATGTAAAAATTTTGTAGTGTTCTGGGGTTGTAGAATCTTCGAAATGCAGGGGCTACTTCAGGCCTGTCATTGCCGTGTCGGCTTTCCAGCGGTGATGCCTTGGTATTTTCCTAGAGGTGTTAGTAAGTTTGTAGGGCGTTGGGTCCCTTGTTATTAGGATCCGGGGGTGTTATTTGCTGAATGGGGTCAAAGCGTGGTAGGAGGGGTCGTGCATCATTGGACTCCATGTTTATGGTGGCCGGGAGCCGCTGATGCTGTTAGGAGGTATTTACTGTGAGTGGATGGGGTGGGTTTTTCCCAGGTGTGCAAAATTTAAAAATGCCATGCGGGCGTAATAATAATACAATCCCTGGTGTGTGGATAGGATATTTCATGTATTGGGATGGATGTGAGGCGTGTCCGCTCTCACTTGGGGATAAGGCTTGTGATGGGATACAATAAGTTTATGTCCCTTGCATGCGGGATTATTTAATAAAATACTTGTTAGTATAAATGTGGCCTCATCTCTCTAGATAGAGATGTGCATTGCGCTTGATATTGGTTTTCCGACTCACCCCTAATACTCAGGTGTAGGCGTTTGGGGCCAAGGTGTAGCATACCTTAATTTGTTAGAAGCATGAAGTCTATCAACCCCGATGTATATTTTGGAATGTAGTGTAGCTGTTTTTATGTGTCTGTATTGTCTGTGTTGGATAGTGTTGTAGGTGACAGGGTATGTAGGAAGAAGGGTGCTGGGATGGTAGCCCGTAGTTGGTACCGTGGCCATCCTGATGGCACTATCCATCTCTACTCCTGTCGTGGTGTGTCATTGATCGTCTGATCTGTGTGTGTGCCTGTGTGTTTGTTGATTGTGTTTAGTGTGGAGGCTTGGTGCTTGTGGATTTCTCGCTGCGCTCGAATCCCATCTGTGTTCCTGGTGTATACCATGGGATGTGTAGTGAGCCTCTGGTCATGCATTAAAAGCATCTTGCCGCTAGCAAAATGTATGCTAGCTTCGTACCTGGCGAGGAAATCCATGCCAATTATTGCTGACGCAGAAAGATGTTCTATCACGAACATGGGGTGGGTTGTCGCAAAATGGTCTAGCCTGATGTGTATATTTGCCACCCCCGAGTTTTCTAGCGTCTGAGCATTGGCCGCTACCAGCCGGATGTCACCCGTGACACCGTGTAACTGCCCTTCGGTGACGTGTTTTCTGTTGACGCAACTTACCGCTGCGCCAGTGTCAACGAGGGCTTGACCCTGTGGCCATTTATGCTGGCGTGTACTGTCAGTGCCGCTAACTGGAGTCCTTCCCCCTGTAAAGATGTATTGTAGAGGGTGTATATTGTTGTTGTTGTTACTACCTTAGTGTCCTTGTCGTTGTCCTTGTGTGTGCCACTGTTGATGCCCTGCGTTACGTTTGTGCTGAAGAAGCATGGAACTGGCTGCTCATTGTACTTGGCACGCTTGGCCTCACGGCTTATTTCCTGGCTCGAGTTCTTTATCTCGGTCAGCGAAATGTGCCCAGTCAGTACACTGCCTGCTCTCTTCATTGCCCGCTCTGTCAAAATACAGGGATTCTGTCGAGTGGTTAATGTGTTCACACTTTCCCGTTTCTGTGTGGGTGTGTTGTTCCTCTCCTCCTCGTGTGAGGGTGTGTCTGCAAACCTAACCCTTCGTTTGCACTTGTGACCTTGTTTCTTGTTCCAGGCGGTTGCGAGTTCGATTCGTGTTGCCGGCTCCCCCATGCCAAGTGTGTTCGCGTCCTGCGTCTGTGTTGGGTCACTTCCCGCCCCGAGTTGTGGTGTAGGGGGTATGGTTACCCGTCTGGAGGGTGTGGGTTTGCCTTTTTCCTCCTGTTTCCCTGCCGGTGATATATTCATGACCGGTGGTGTTGTGGGCTGATTATCTACGTTTTGTTCGCGCGTGATTGTGAGGGGCATATAGTGTCCCGCCCTAGGGTTCCCCGTAAATAGTATGTGCAGGTCCCTGTCGAATCCCGTGGTTGTGAATAGTGGCGGCGAGTGTACGTCAGTGTATACGTGTATGTTCATCTTAAGTACCTTGCCGAGAGCGGTCACTTCTACAGCGCCGGCATAGGTACCATCCCTACCCATGTATCTTGTGTAGTCTGCCCCGTCCTGGAATGGATTTTCCTGTTCGTCTGCTACGAAATCCTGGTACTCTTGCCAGTTGGCTAGGATATGTTTGACCGTTTCCCGCCTGTAGTCCCTGTGGTGATCTTCGGTATGGCGGACTAAAAAGCTAATGGCCCTGAACAGACAGTTACCGTCCCCTTGTACGGGGTGTGTTTGGAAACGGCTCGGGGGCGGATCGTCAGCCCTTGTTTTAGTTGGCTGCTTCTTCCCCCTGCTCTTGCGAGTCAGTTTAGGTAAGGGGCCTCTCTGGTGTTGTGTTAGGGGAGGAACCTCAGCCGCTTTTTTAGCTAGCCGAACCTCCCCGTCTAGGCGTCTTTTGAAAACGTGGGTGTGCGTCTCCCCGTGCTGTATGTCTGCCCCCCCCCCCCCCCCCGGGGTGGTTGCGCCAGCTCCCCTCTTGCGGTGGGTAACTGGGTGTAGGAAGCATTGCCCTCCTAACTGTCAGGCGGGGTGCCTCGTCCCTAAACTCCCTCGGGAATTCGTCGGGGAGCGGATAGTGTTCTGGTCCCTTCGTGTGCGTGTCCCGGGCCTGCCATCCTTTCTGTGGGGTTGTTGTTCCGCGTTTATTGCCCGGTGGTCTATGTTCTTGTCTCCGACAGGGTGGGGTGTACGTCTGCTGCTGTGTGGGCGGGTTTTCCAGGCGATTCCCCTTTTCCCTGTACTGCGGGGGTGCATACCCCTGTCTGCCTGGGGGTGGGTTCTCCCGGTATTCCCCGTTTCCCCTGTATTGTGGGGATGCATAATCTTGCCTGATTGGGGGTGGGTTTTCCCGATAGTTCCCATGTCCCCTATATTGTGGGGATGCATAGCCTTGCCTGCTTGGGGGTGGGTTTTCCCGATAGTCCCCATTTCCCCTATATTGTGGGGCAGCATAGCCTTGCCTGCTTGGGGGTGGGTTTTCCCGATAGTCCCCATTTCCCCTATATTGTGGGGCAGCATAGCCCTGTCTGCTCGGTGGCGGGCTGCTTCGCCGGGGGATGCTGTGGTCGTACCCTGAAGGGTAGTAATCTGGTGTGTATGGGGATGATGGTCGCCGTGAGGGGTATGTTGGCTCTACATTTGAGTATGAGACCGGTGAATACAGCGGAGGGTAATGTGGCCTATCTTACGTATATGGTGTTGTCGGCCGCCGTGGAGGGTAGTATGTTTCCTCCCGCTCGTAGTGTCTCCTTTCCGTGTATCCCCTTTCCCTCTCGGGATAGTACAGTTCTTCCGTGTCAGTGTGCTCATTTCTAAGTGGTCCCCGCCTGCTTGGATGGCAGCTATTGTTAGCTTCTCCATCCTGTCCACTAACTCATCCATCTTTTGGCTGGTGTTGTCCTTTCCTGGATGAAAATGTTGATTAACGGCTTTCTCCGTAGCTTTTTCCGTGATCTTTCTCCCTGCCTCTATTGTTTTTATATTATTGAGCATATGTTGGACCGTGGGGTTGTTCATTATACATAACTTGTCCACGATGGACGGCCTAAGGCCCTGCATTAGCAACTTAACTTTTTGCTTATGCGGCATAGCGGCGTTGTATTTGTCGCACATGAGCAGTTTCGCGTTTACATACGTCTGCGCGCTTTCTGTAGGCCCCTGTGACCTCTGTCTAATTTGGTCATACAGGTCCTCATCATCTGGTGTGAGCTGGAATTCACTTTTCAGCAATAAAGAGATTTCCTCCCATGTGGCATCTTCTAGATTGTCCTCATGGAGCTCGTACCATGTCATGGCCGCCTTTGTTAGGTATGCAGGTAGGAGCCGTTTCCTGATTTCGTCGCTCCAGCCACTGATCCGTGCCGTTCTATTGAAGGCCTTGAGGTATTCCTCGGGATCCTGGCCCTCCCCCGTGAACTTTTTGGGGTGGATCATTGGATATTCCGTGTGCCTATTCATATCCTGCTCGTTTATCACTCTTTGGCCGTGTAGGGATTCTAGTCCGTGTATGCTGTCCGACCTTCGATCGTGTGACGAGGTGTTTGGGTTTGTGTTGTTTTGAGGGGAATTATACTCACTCCCTGTGTATGACACGTGTGTTACGTTGCCAGGGGGCTCGTCGCCTGATATGTCGTCACTGATCGATGGTGGAATGTCGTATTGTGTGGACTTCACTACTTCCACTGTCCTCTCTAGGTCCTGTTTGACTGTCTCCAGAATAGTGTGTATATCTAGGACTGCCTCTGTCGTGTGATTATCTGTCTTGACAGCGTCTGTATCCAATAACTGTGTGATACGCGCGAGCAGATTATCAGTCTTTTGCTCTGTGATTTGCAGTTGCTGTAACAATAGGGGGTGGAGTGTTGGCAAGCAATCTGCTTCACTAGCGCAGGATATTGGTGATTCTTGTCCGTGCGCACTGGTCTGGGCCTGGGATCGTGTAAAATGTGTAACTTGTGCTGCCGCTGCAGGGTGTTGAGCACGGATTTCTAATGCCTTTAATTCGAGTTCCTGAAGGAGGCGTATTGCAGTGTGCTCAGTTATTAAGTCGCTGTTCTTAATTTTTAAAAAGGAAGGAAGCTTGTAGTTTTACGTGACCGTGAATCTTGTGATTATGAGCCACGGGACCTCCTTTTTACGTGGAATCCGAACCACAGGACATGGCATTTCACTTCGAAAATCTCACATGCATTGACCGGGAATCGAACCCGGACCGCCTTGGTGAGAGGCATACAGCTAGACCGCTGAGCCACCACGCCCCCGTCTTAATTTTTAACTTCGGCAGGAGTGGAGTTGTGCTAGCTGACAAATGGTGCGCAAAGTCTCTTAGTGGGGTTCTAAACGTGGTCATTTAATTTCCACCGACCTTGCACTATGGGGAGGTTGGGGGTGGGTGTAATAATACAAATCCCCGTGTAAGAAAAAAAAATGAGGAGCGTATTCTGGGAGAGAGAAAAAAATTAGTCTCGCTTGGCTACTTGCGGTACGGATCGCTCTACCACGAGGGCTCGTTGTTTGAGTCCCTACCCTTATTTTGCGTGGTAGTGGCGCCTCCACCAAATATGTTTTATCCCTTGGTTGGGGGTGGGAAAACACGGTAGTGTAGATGTGCTAATTTTGAGGACTGCTTCCGAATGAGAGTAGTTTCCCGTAGTTGGGAGAGACTACCAGTGTAGTGTGTTGGTGTGAGTGCTTAATCTATTGGGGGCGTCTCTGCAGGATGCAAATACCTGCCAAGGGATGAACGTCTAAGTGCAGGCTGCTAATCTAGCCTGCCAATTAAGTAGAGTGAGCAATTCAGCAAATGTGCAGAGTCAGTGACTCGGCGCTCTGCAGTCGAGTCGCGTGCTCGAGTACAATAGAACCTGACAATGCTATTACTGGCCTCTACGATCAGGGGCAATTATGACTAAGGTCAGGCGGGGTATGAGGATGTAAAGATGGAGTGTAATTAGTGATAAACGTGTATGCTTACTGACCATGTGTTTATTGGCCAGTAAATGTGATGTGATGTCCCTCTTGGGGAGTTTAGACAAATATAAAATGTGGTACAATTTGTAAGGTGTACAGTAGTTCAGGGTAGGTGTTTTACAAAGATAAAGGACTCTGAGCACAACTAGACCTCACCTGGTGAAGAGCTGGAACGGACGTCGTCGGGCAGGGCCGCTGGCGAAGAACAAAACAGATAATCCCTCCAATCCGGGTTCCATTCTTATATGTTTCGGCGCTGCTTAGTCAGCATTGCATCAGTGTAGCTGCCCCAGATAGTTCTTAGTGTAAATGTTTATGTGAGTTTTGCAAGCCGTTGGCTAACCTCCTAGGCTTAGGTGGTCGCCGCTTGCTGTGTAGAGATATGTTCTGGAATTATAGTGTTTCCAGTTAGGGTGGTTTTGGTGAAAGATGGCGGGGTGGGTCTCAGGGGGTACTGCCCCCGGGCTGTACAATATATACAATGTTCAGATTACATAACTTCGTAAAATCTTGTGTGACACGTCAATATTATCTACAGATGGTATTGTTTACTTCTATGGTTGTAGCATTACACAAGTTTTTAAGAACTTATGTGATGATGATGATAATTGTTGTTTTAAGGGGCCTAACATCTAGGTTATCGGCCCCAAGAACTTATGTAATCTGAACATTGTATATATATATATATATATTTGTGCATAAGTGAATATCAGGGTGGTTTCCGTCCAGGACGAAGCTGTCCAGATCAAATTATCAGTCTCAAATGGATTATAAAACATCACAGGATTAGGAGCAAAGATTTAGTGATCACATTCGTTGATTTTCAAAAAGCTTATGATAGTATCCATCGCGAATCTCTATTGAATGTCCTTACTGAATTTGGTTTACATCGAAAACTTGTTAACCTTATTGCTGTCACTCTTAAGAATACTAAATCTAGAAATAGGTTTAGAAGTAAAACCCCTGAGTCATTTGAAATCCATACTGGTCTTCGACAGGGAGATGGATTATCTCCATTGTTGTTTAATTGTGTGCTGGAAAAAGTTATGCGTCAATGGAATAAGGTTTGTCCACCGAATGTTAAGATTGGAAAAAATGCTCGACTAAATTGTCTCGCCTTTGCAGATGATCTAGCATTATTACTTATTAGCAACTAGTATCGAAGAAGCTAAATTTCAGGTAGAGGAATTGGAACGATTAGCAGCAAAGGCTGGGTTGAAAATTTCCTTTGAGAAAACAGAAATTATGCCCTCTTTTCAAGTAGACACACCACATATTGTACTGCATAATGCCCAGAAAATAAGGATTGTGAAAAAATTTAAATATCTTGGTGAGATCATCACTTGGAATGCCAATGAGAGAGCATCAATAGATAGTAGGACACTAAAATTGCGACGAGCACAACAGATTACCTGGGCAACATATAAGAAACAGTCTCTTTCAATTAATGCTAAACTTCGACATTATTTCTCCGCCATTAAGCCAGAAGCAACATATGCAAGTGAAACTTTATTTAAACTAAACACCCGATCAACAACTGACAAACTACAGAAGGTTGATAGACGGATTCTCCGGGCAATACTCAATAAAAACACCAGGTTGAGGGCCAGTGGAGACTTTTGCCCAATTCAATACTTTACAAGGAAAATGAATCAATCATTGACACGATGCGAAAACGAAGGATTGCGTTTTGTGGACACATATCCCGCTTGCCAAATACTAGACTCTTGAAACAACTTTTTGACTTCTTTTGGAATAGTAAAACAAAAATCACATGGTTTAAAGAAATACAAATGGATTTAGACGAATTGAAAATTACTAAGCATCAAATTGAACATAGAGAGGAGAAACGGCTTATGAATAACAAATACACTCGACTAACATTCAAAATTTCACAGCGTAAGCAATATGTTATATCTGCCGAAGAACGGGCTGCAAGATCTTCCAGAATGAAGAAGTATTGGGAAAGGAAAAAATTATCAAGAATTAAGAACTGAACTTACTGTAGTATTTGAAGACTTTGTATATAAGGTTTGATTTATGGTGCTCCAATGTGTGCGTAAACAGTGTAAATAAATAAATAAATAAATAAATTTGTGCATAAGTGTAATTCACACCTACTTTGTTCCAATCCTTACTTATGGTATGGAAACATGTACATTGCTAAGTAAGGATTACAGTAGAATTCAAGTCACAGAAATGATATTTATGAACCAAAGTACCAGGAGAGAAAAGATCAGAAATGAGGTACACAGAACAAAAGCTGGCATCAGGGTCCCTGTTACCAACTTTCTGGGGAAATGCAGACTTGAGTGGTATGGCCATGTAATGAGGAAGGATAGCTCTAGAACAGCTAAGAAGTACTGTCCCCGTAAATCCGGATAGTAGGCTGTCAGATATCCGCCCCCTCAATCGGATTGCCAATAATCAAACGCACCGGCACAGCTACATCAATGAAAATGGCACTGACAGATACTACCGAGATTAGAGCACAGCAGTTAACAAGAAATTATTGTGGAACACACCAAAATATACGGGGGTTCATACTTACCTTTACTTACCTCTTCAAATTAATCTCGGGTATGGGTTGCCAACTGGATCACTTAAAGTATGCCCACACAATATCCTCCACCATGATATTTAAAATGAACCAAGACGGAAACAAGAAACCTTAAACTGTACAATAATTTATTTCACATAAAGGGAATGACTTTAACAAAAACTCAACAAAATACACGTGGCAATCAGAAGCCATTGTCAATATAATCATGTCCTCCTGTAGGCTTTGTAGACGTTACATACAAAATTTTACCTTTCACTTGCTTATAAAGAACGTAATAATAGTAATACACTTGGAATGGATGAGGGAATTGGAACGAGACATGTAGCAATTGTTTTCCTCTTTCATAAACATCACACTTTATTTATAACTGCAAGCCTGTTGTATAGTCGACCTTGGCCTCTAACATACAGTTGTCAGGCCAGCTGCGATCCACCCTACATCAAGTCGCATGCCCACGTCGTCCAGTGGACCCACCTGTCCAGCCAGTGTTAGCATATGCTCGTTACCTCAGAGCTTAGCTCCTTTTCAAACGCTTTAAATGTCCTCAACTCAACTCAAATATTATCACGCAAATCTTTTAAATGCTCCAATCAAATATTACTGGATTACTCTAATAATCCCAAAACTTGTTTAATTACATAATCCATATGTTTCATTAGCGTTGTTTAGAGTATATTAACAAAACTCTTAATGTTTATAACAAATGCTCATTAATTGTTAATAACAATTATAAATTGTTTATAATAATGTCAAACGACAATTGAAAAATCTATACACGCCTCTCTTAATTCCTTTCATTCCAAATTATTGTTAAAGATATTTACACAATTATTTACAATATTAATATTATTTATTTTAGAAATACATTAAACCACACGTTTATCCGGTTGATAATTACTCAAATCAGGTTAATATAATCGACCAATGAAGGTTAGTTATATTTAAGCTTATATTCAGGTTTAATAAGTTTTAATAATTATTATTATTATTTGTGACGGTAACCTCCATTCAAAATCGTTATCTCAAATTATTTAACACTCTTGTTAATTTTAACAGTAATTTCACATGATTAATTTTCAAAGGACCTGGACAATAAACTCAGCGGAAAAATACTTCGCTTCAAACGCACTAAAATGCATAAAATAGGCCCAGAATTCATCATATATTTCCATACATATGGCATAAAAATCTTCCACAATCCATACACAAAATCTCCACTTATAATCTCATCAACTTCATTAATATTACTGTGGGAATCTCCTTCACTTATTCAAGGGCATTATTCATCAGCGACTTTTACATGTCCACTGAACTAACGATTATACATCCATAGTTCCACTTTAAAAATTCTTATATTCATTAATTGTTTCAAAACTGTTATTTATTTAACCTTCGTGGGTTTCATTCATGAATCGATATGAAGTAAAAATTTGCCAATCACAAATAAATTTAATAGCAAATACGATTATACACGCCTCTCTGGTCTATCAAAATTGAGATTAATATCTCCTAAGTAACGTAGTATAAAAATACTATCTTCAAACAAAGTTCATCTAAACTGTATAAATAATCGAATAGAATACAATTAGACTGTGGAATGCAAACATTATTGTTCCAATCTAGAATTGAGAAAAACTCCTATCAAATGTTCATTACTATAGTGTATTCAATAAATCGTAATCAAAGTTCATAGTTCATAAAATTGTCTATAATGCAATGGTAATTTCAGAACTGACGATAAATGTCTATGTTGCAATCATGTTCATAAAACGACTAGTATTTCCAAGATCGTCGATACAGTAATAGATTTTAACGCTCTAAAATCTTTTAATTATTCTTCTTTCTTGAGGATGACAGAAAATTGGTCAAAGTAATTTACTGAAATAGAATTACTTTAATAAAAGACACGCTGTCTGAATTCAAATCTGCCATAGAAAAATCATTAACTTTACAGTCAAATCGTGACTACAAAAATATGCAAATTACTGAAAGAATATATTATCAGTCTCAACTGATCCAAAATTATTTAAATATGCCAATGACATAACAATGTCTTAATAAATCGTAGAAAAATGCATAACTCATCGAAGTGTACTGAGTACAGAATATCAAGCAAGAATATGGGGCAAAATATAGGACAGAAAATATGAGAAAAATGGTTGCTCAGATATCGCTAAATGACTCAAATAAAACAAGAATCGTTCACGACTACCTTATCTGTTGATTGAAGTTCTAGAGGAAAATCTTCCAAAGAAGACTGGTGATGGTTCCATTTCACCAAAAAGATGTGCTCCGACCTCGAACCTGGAACCAGCGCCCTCGGAGAATAGAACTGCTTCCTCCTCCGGAAATTGCACTGCTCCGTGTATACGATAGACATCCTTCTGGCAAAACTCTTCTTTGTGAGCCGGGTCTACCCTGGCCTCTCTTGATAGTTCCCTGAAGTTCTGGTAGAAATTCGCCATGAAGTTTATTGCAGTTATTTCCGTAGAAATATTCATAGTTGTGGAGTATGAATACGTTTCCACTGCCATTTGATATAATTCAGCGTTGGACAACGATGCATGAGTGTAGTTGGATATTCACTACATGCTCGCTTTTGTAGAAAGACGATTAGCGAAGTTCCATGCTGCTATTTCACTCCATTGATATATGTCCCAATTGCATTAAAGTCCTTAGCCTTCCATCTCCATTTCCGTTATAATAGTTGAAAGAACTGCGATATTATATTGTTCCATGTTAGAATGCAGCGTTGTATCACCAAAAGCAATATGAAGTAGCACGGTTGCAATACGTGTCAGCCGTAGCGTAGAATGTGATATTTTAAAAGTGCTTCTCAGGTGGTGAGAAAATCACTTTTGTCTGCCGTCTTAAAATGCCAATATCTTTCGATTTATAATCTTGAAAATGTTCAACCTTTCTACACACTTTAATATAGTACTGCACAATCGAATTAGCTTAAAGGCATTAGTCAACTCTTGATATATTATCTTGTAGACTCGAAAATGTGTGCGTTTCAACTTCGCCTAGTTTCAAACACCGTAAAATGGAACTGCGGCACGCTCGAAGCTCGTTCGATGCGGTGGGCTATACCACACACGCTAAAGACGACTTGTTTCACTTATTCACTCGAAAACGACTATATGACATCAGAAATATATATGCGGTATGAGATATATATGCGATATGAGAGCTCCTCTTCGCTGTGCAAGACCTTTTATCAACTTCTTAAGGGGCGTATCCATCCCTTCCATAGCTTGTTTCTCCGTCATTGCTAGAATTTCTAACTTTGGCTATACTTGACGGATTTTCAAATTTCAAAAACTCAAAATTAATTTCTTCAAAATTCCAAATCAATGCCATAACTGAAAATAGTTTTCCACAATTCTGCATTCCAAAAGCAATTAAATATGGTAGTTTCAGTAATCTCCGTCTCCCTCCAAACTATCGTTCATTGGTTCGAGTCTTTCCTCCAATCGCGTAACTTCTTCCTCATCACAATTCCATGTTTCCCTGCGACTGCGTCGTAAATCTCAGATCTTTCTCGAACAAAATCATGACGTCACCAAGAATCTTAGCTCAAGCAGCCTACTTGCGTGAAGTCTGCGTCATCCGTGCCTACGTCATGAATATCCACGTCACAACTATGACTGCCATAACTTTCTTCATATTTTCCAATACAGCCACCGTGGTCTCAATATAATTCAATTTACGGGGGCATTCTCCCTTCACCACGTTTTAAAAACAGTTGCAAATTGTTTTTAAACTCTGTGTTATAAGTATCTCAATTCACTTGAACACGAAATTGAATTATCATTGGCTTACTCTTGGATAATATTTCTTCAAGTTTCCAGCATTGAACTTGCCATAAACGACATTATTCTCATCATCATAGAGTTCATAACAGTTGTTTCCATAAGCATTCGTTATTCTAAACGGACCCATGAACACTAATCCAAACTTGGGATAGATTTTCTTACTCACATCAGCCTTGACAGGTCTGCGTAGTAATACTAGATTTCCAATTTCTAAGGGAGCACCAAAACGTTTTCCAGCAACTCTTTTCAATCGTTTCTCTGCTGCTTTCTGGAGTTGTTCCTTCGCTTTGTCAATTCTCTGCTGCCTTCCTAGGTCGGGATCTCTAGGAACGTGGTTAAAAAGGTTATCCCACGGCCTTTCTGGGTTTCTTCCTAGATGAAGTCTCATTGGCACTTCTCCTGTGCTCTCCTGCACTGTAGAATTCAGACATTCCTCAATAAGGGGTACAAATCTCACCCAACCAGAATGATGATTCGGACAGAAAATTCGACAAAATTTCGAAAATTCAGCCATATATCTTTCTGAAGAATTCGATTCCGGATAGCGCACGATTGAAAATAAGTGCTTAATACCAAGCCTTTCCATATCTGCAGCAAATTCTAAGGATGTAAACTGAGCTCCATGATCCGAAAGTAGATATTCTGGTTTACCAGCTTTTGGAAATACAGCATGTTCCAGTCTGCTTACAACATTCCTCGTGTTAGCTTTTTGCATGGGACTCATTGTTACAAATTTCGAGAAGACATCCACGGTAACCAACAGGAACTGATTACCCTGGTATCCCTTCAGACAGGGACCAAATATGTCCGTCGCCATGAGTTCATTTGGTTTAGAAGGAATCATAGCCTTAGGTTTTCCTTTTAATAGAGCGGAAGCATACTTTGCTCTTTGACATTTATCACAAGAACGAATGACATTAGCAATGCTGGAACGCATGTTAGTCCAAATAAATCTCTCTTTAAGAGTATCAAGAGTCTTATCTAAACCTGCATGTCCAGTTGCGTGATGAGCTACCCACACTAAATTGACAACAAGTTTAGGTGGCACGACTATTCGGAGCTTTGTATGCGCAGAGTCAGCATACTTACATACGATGTCTGCACTCAAGACAAAGTGTCGTGAATTTCTCTGTGTAGCTGCATAGTCAACATCAGTATTGTCCATGTAACCCTTAAGGAACCTGTACATTTTCCTGATTGGAGCGTGTTTCTTCTGTGACACACCGATTCGGGCTAACCTCCTAACGGTCTCTTGATCTTGCTGCTCCAATTGTACATGGTTTATCTGCACATTTTTAATAGGGTTACGTGATAAAGCATCAGCCAGTAAGTTATCTTTCCCAGGCTGATGAACGATAGTGGCGTTAAACTGTTGGGTGAACAAAGCCCAACGTGTCAATCTATCACTAGACATGTCAGTTTGCAGCATAAACTGAAGTGCTTTGTGATCTGTAATAATGATAACCTTGTGTCCCAGCAGCATTTTTTTCCACGCTTGCAAAGCTGTTACAAAAGCTAACGCTTCTAGTTCTGTCGTAAAGTAGTTTTCCTCGTGTTTCTTTAACTTCCGACTAGTGAACGCAATGTAGTGCTTGTTGCCTGCCTCGTCTTTTTGGTATAAGACTGCACTAATGCCTATTCTTGATGCATCAGACTCAATATAGAACACCTTCTCAAAGTCTGGGTACTCCAGTTTAACGTTGTTTCTGAGCATCTCCTTTGCTTTCTCAAAAGCCTCGTCTGCTGCGGTACTCCATTTCCATCTGTTATTCTTCTTGAGTAAGTCATACAGAGGAGCCATAATTTCAGAGTATCTCGGACAGTGACTGCTGATAAATTGGCACGCGCCTACAAATTCTCTGACTTGTTTCACCTTAGTTGGCTTTGGGAACCTTGTGATCGCATCTACTTTCTGCATGTTTGGATGATATCCATCTTTATCAATCGTATGCCCCAAGTAGTTGATCTCCTTCTTCAAGAATTGACATTTTCCAAAATTGACCTTGATATTGGCCTCCCTTAAATTTTCAAACAACTTTCTCAAATGCACTAAATGTTCTGCGGCGTTGGGTGAAGATACAATCAAATCGTCAATGTAGCAGATTACATTTTCCTTTACTTCGTCAGTGAGCTTACTATCAAGTGCTCGAATGAGTGCTGGTCCACTGTTGACCATTCCAAAAGGCATTCTCACAAAGACCCATGACGTCTGGTCAAATAAGAATCCAGTGTACTGCATACTTTCTTCTTCTAGTTGAACTTGGTAAAACGAAGATGTCAAGTCAAGAACACTGAAACAAGCTCTCCCTTTGAACTTTCGAAGCAGATCTCTAATCTTAGGTGGTCGGTCATTTTCTGGAAGAATCTTCAAGTTGATGGTCCGAGCATCGAGACAAAGACGTATCTGACCATTACTTTTCTTTACTACAGTGATGGGGTTTATGTAAGACGACGCCTGTTTTTTAATAATCCCGTCTACCTCCATTTTTCTGATCAACCCTCGTACTTCTTGATAGTATTTCTCAGGTATGGGGTATATTCTCTTTTGGTAAGGGGTTTCATCGGTCAGCCTTATCTTGTACTTATAGTCTTTAATCAATCCAGGCTTTTCATCAAAAATATCTTGGAATTCCTTTATCAAATCCTCAAATTCCCCCTGAATTTCTTCAAATCCTTCAGTTTTTCTACTGGGTATTTCTGTTAGATTCTCCACTTCATTGATAATAGTATTTAAAATTTCTTCCCTAAGATCTATCTCCAGACTGTTTTTCACGTCCTGTTCTTCGATCTCTTCTGTGATCATGTACCCATCATTAAAGCTAATAATCCTATTCTTCATGTCAATAATGGCTCCAACTTTCGATATAAAATCGATTCCTAGCACAATATCGAAATGGATCTTGTTCATCACAATAAAGATCTGTTCATAATTCCTTCCATTAATTTCAAAGTTCAACAACACTTGGATCTTGCATTTCACTGCCTTGTCTTGGAAAATTCCTCTCACTTTGACGGTAGAAACAGGTAAAACTGTCATGTTTTCTCCTTTTAACAGACTTTGATAGCATTCATCAGAAATGATAGAAATAATTGCGCCGGTATCCATAAGAGCTTTGTACTGTTGGCCATCTATCAGTACAGAAATAATAGGTAAGGCACATGGTCTTTCCTCTTTGACGATTCCCCTCTCTTCTAATAAATCCTCATCAGTTACTTCATAAATTTCATTAATGGTAATTAGGTGTGGTGTGGCAATGTATTCATGGTTTCTCACTGTCGTTGAGAAATCGGCGTTTTTTTATGTTACTAATCTCAAAGTTCTGCTGGCTTGTAGAAGGACCAGGATCGATCACTACATCCTGTCTTTTCTTTTGGTTTTCAGCTTCCTTCTCCCGTAATTCCTTAAGATACTGCTGACTTTCTTTCTCTCTCTCCTGATATGTGTCGGGTGTCATAACTTGACCTTGAGAATTCTGATTTCGATTCTGGTAATTTATATTGTAATTTCTATTGTAACCCTGGTTATTGTAGTATCTACCTCTTCCATTGTTATAATTTCCTCTATTATTATTCCAGCCTCTTCTTTGCTGATATGGACGGTAACCTTGCGATCTGTGGTTGCGAAAGTGATGGTTCCTGTGAGGACCTACATTTTCAGTTTTTTCTTCATCAGGCTTGTCAGTTTGCTGAACTTGATCCATATAGACAGTATTGATGTCTTTGAATTCGTGCCTCTGACCTTTTTGTACCACATTTGGCATTGGACTCGTGTAGTCAAGCCTTCTCAATAATTCGTCCATACTGGTCAAATCCCTGATGTTTGACGATATGATGAGTCTTCTCACCTCCACAGGCAGCATACGAGAAATCGCATCTATCAACTGCTCTGTTGACAATGGGGGTTGCAAAAATCTCAAGCGTGATAACTGGCTCGTGAAGAAATCAGCGTACCGTGTTGGAAGAGTACCTGAATACTTCCTCGAGTATACCTCAGCTCTTAATGAATTCTGTGCTTCGATGGACCAGAATCGTTTTATCAGTGCCTCTGCAAATTCGTCAAAATTACTGAAAGTGTAGCGAAATGCTCTGAACCATTCAAGGGGTCCTCCAGCTAGAAATCTCTCCACTATCCTCATCTCTCTATCTCTGGGAATGTGAGCTTCAAAGAAATAGTCTTTCAGGTTCCTGATATATTCTATCGGTGTTAGACTATCAGTATTGCTAAATTTTTGAGGTTTGTCCTCGAAGTTCCGGATGACTGTCACATTTCTCGGATATGAATCCATGTAATTCTTCCCACTATCACGATATCTCCATTCAGGTTCAATATTCCTATCCTCTTCTTCTTCCCGGAATCTGGATATACGTTCCTCAGGACTAATATCTCTCTCTTCTGTAGCGAGGTTACATCGTCTGACGTAATTCCTATCATCTTCACCAGTCAAGCCTTCTGGATCCTTATCCGTGATTTCCGTGATGACTTTCCTGATCAACTCTTCTTTATAGGTTTCCATCATGCTGGCTTCTCCTAGTTTCAAATTCTGAAGTTTGCTCGTAGTTTCATTAACATCAGAGACAACCTTATGAATTTGTTCCTCTAACGCGGATTTTAATGCTTGCACGTCCTGACCTATTTGAGTTCTATCCTCTACCTGTTTTTCGGATAGCGAGTCCATCCTTATACTCAAATCTTTTCTAATTTGCACTACCTCATTATTAATGTCTACTTGTGTACTGGCAAGTTTTCTTTCAATTCGTTCCTGAATCTGAGTTACATGTTCCCCACTTGACCTGTTCCATTCATCTTTCCACACCGTTACATTTGCAGTTAACATTTCCGCAATATCTACTTCAATGTCTTCCTTAAGTAAACGATTATGATCTAATACTTGGGTTCTCATGACCTCTACATCATACTTTAATCCTGCTAAAGAAGCTGTTGTCCTAACAGACTCGTCAACCAACCTAGTTGTTAATGCACTAATGTTACGAGTACAAAGTGTTTTTGAAGTTTCAATTTCTTCTCTTACTTTATTAACATCAGTTTGAACTTTATCAATGTCTACAAAAACAGTGTTAACTTCTACTTGTATTTTAGTTATATCGCTTTGCATCTCATTTACATCGGAATGAATGTTATTAATGTCTACTTGAACATTTGACACATCGGTTCGAACATTTATAATCTCTCTTTGAACCTCTTCTACTTTATCTTGTACAGTAGCAACATCGTTCCTAACAACAATTACTTCAGCTCTAGCACATGAAATATCACCCCGGACATTAGCAACATCAAGATTCAACATAGTAAGATCTTTCTGTACTTTAGAAACATCAGTCTTAACATCAGAAACATCTTGATGCACATTGGACAAATCTTTATGGACATTGGACACGTCTGTGCGCATGTCAGTCACAGCATTCTCGATTCCCTGGGTACTGATCTGTAAACGCGACATATCATTTTCTAAGTTTGCAGAACTGGTCTGAAGAACTTTCAGATTTTCATTCAGCATCTGCTTTACACTTTCATTCATGCTAGCTTTCAAATTAGCAGACATATTACTAGCATTCTCCTCCATTCTAATAGACATATTACTAGAATTATCCTCCATCATCTGCTTCATACTGCTATTCATGCTAGCTTTCATCTCCCTCGCACTTTCATCCAGCCTAATAGACAAATTGTTGGACATCTCCTCCAACATTTTCCTCAAACTCTCATCTGCCATTTCAATATTATTTCAAGAATAAACTGCTTTAGGGACATACATCAAACAGAGCAAAATAACAACATCTGAGCAACATTTTTCACCATATATAAAGTTTGAGCAATTTTCTGTCTTAAATCTAACTTACAATTAATTAACTTTCGTAGACACTTCATGTTGAAATAAACTCAAGCACATGTTCAAATTTCTTTGGTTCATTTTAAAATATCCTAACACAAATAATTTACATTTACAATCCAAATAGTTTAATTTTATCTTTAATATGACGAAACATGTCATAAGCCGGTCAAATAAAATAAGACTCCAGATCATAGGCGATTTTTCTAAGTTTCCAGCCTATTTAACCTCTCTCAAGTTGTATAAGATCTGATCTTTTCTGAGTGTAATTTTCCTAATACAACACAACATTTAATTCCTATATAATCACACTCTCAAATTCTACAATTGGCCAAGACATCTAACAAAGAATCAACCTCTTTATTTGAGTCTTCACAATCCCATTGACATCGATAACTTGGTAATCCAATGTTATTCGAACACTCCACAAAATTGCGGTGCCAATTCTACTGCAATAACTTGGTAATCCAATGTTTTGCTGATCGAACGTGTCAATTCTACTGGCGTTCAACCTGGTAATCCAGTTTTGTTGAACGTGCCCCACGTTTCAGGGTCACCAATCCTACTGTCCCCGTAAATCCGGATAGTAGGCTGTCAGATATCCGCCCCCTCAATCGGATTGCCAATAATCAAACGCACCGGCACAGCTACATCAATGAAAATGGCACTGACAGATACTACCGAGATTAGAGCACAGCAGTTAACAAGAAATTATTGTGGAACACACCAAAATATACGGGGGTTCATACTTACCTTTACTTACCTCTTCAAATTAATCTCGGGTATGGGTTGCCAACTGGATCACTTAAAGTATGCCCACACAATAACCTCCACCATGATATTTAAAATGAACCAAGACGGAAACAAGAAACCTTAAACTGTACAATAATTTATTTCACATAAAGGGAATGACTTTAACAAAAACTCAACAAAATACACGTGGCAATCAGAAGCCATTGTCAATATAATCATGTCCTCCTGTAGGACTTGTAGACGTTACATACAAAATTTTACCTTTCACTTGCTTATAAAGAACGTAATAATAGTAATACACTTGGAATGGATGAGGGAATTGGAACGAGACATGTAGCAATTGTTTTCCTCTTTCATAAACATCACACTTTATTTATAACTGCAAGCCTGTTGTATAGTCGACCTTGGCCTCTAACATACAGTTGTCAGGCCAGCTGCGATCCACCCTACATCAAGTCGCATGCCCACGTCGTCAAGTGGACCCACCTGTCCAGCCAGTGTTAGCATATGCTCGTTACCTCAGAGCTTAGCTCCTTTTCGAACGCTTTAAATGTCCTCAACTCAACTCAAATATTATCACGCAAATCTTTTAAATGCTCCAATCAAATATTACTGGATTACTCTAATAATCCCAAAACTTGTTTAATTACATAATCCATATGTTTCATTAGCGTTGTTTAGAGTATATTAACAAAACTCTTAATGTTTATAACAAATGCTCATTAATTGTTAATAACAATTATAAATTGTTTATAATATTGTCAAACGACAATTGAAAAATCTATACACGCCTCTCTTAATTCCTTTCATTCCAAATTATTGTTAAAGATATTTACACAATTATTTACAATATTAATATTATTTATTTTAGAAATACATTAAACCACACGTTTATCCGGTTGATAATTACTCAAATCAGGTTAATATAATCGACCAATGAAGGTTAGTTATATTTAAGCTTATATTCAGGTTTAATAAGTTTTAATAATTATTATTATTATTTGTGACGGTAACCTCCATTCAAAATCGTTATCTCAAATTATTTAACACTCTTGTTAATTTTAACAGTAATTTCACATGATTAATTTTCAAAGGACCTGGACAATAAACTCAGCGGGAAAATACTTCGCTTCAAACGCACTAAAATGCATAAAATAGGCCCAGAATTCATCATATATTTCCATACATATGGCATAAAAATCTTCCACAATCCATACACAAAATCTCCACTTATAATCTCATCAACTTCATTAATATTACTGTGGGAATCTCCTTCACTTATTCAAGGGCATTATTCATCAGCGACTTTTACATGTCCACTGAACTAACGATTATACATCCATAGTTCCACTTTAAAAATTCTTATATTCATTAATTGTTTCAAAACTGTTATTTATTTAACCTTCGTGGGTTTCATTCATGAATCGATATGAAGTAAAAATTTGCCAATCACAAATAAATTTAATAGCAAATACGATTATACACGCCTCTCTGGTCTATCAAAATTGAGATTAATATCTCCTAAGTAACGTAGTATAAAAATACTATCTTCAAACAAAGTTCATCTAAACTGTATAAATAATCGAATAGAATACAATTAGACTGTGGAATGCAAACATTATTGTTCCAATCTAGAATTGAGAAAAACTCCTATCAAATGTTCATTACTATAGTGTATTCAATAAATCGTAATCAAAGTTCATAGTTCATAAAATTGTCTATAATGCAATGGTAATTTCAGAACTGACGATAAATGTCTATGTTGCAATCATGTTCATAAAACGACTAGTATTTCCAAGATCGTCGATACAGTAATAGATTTTAACGCTCTAAAATCTTTTAATTATTCTTCTTTCTTGAGGATGACAGAAAATTGGTCAAAGTAATTTACTGAAATAGAATTACTTTAATAAAAGACACGCTGTCTGAATTCAAATCTGCCATAGAAAAATCATTAACTTTACAGTCAAATCGTGACTACAAAAATATGCAAATTACAGAAAGAATATATTATCAGTCTCAACTGATCCAAAATTATTTAAATATGCCAATGACATAACAATGTCTTAATAAATCGTAGAAAAATGCATAACTCATCGAAGTGTACTGAGTACAGAATATCAAGCAAGAATATGGGGCAAAATATAGGACAGAAAATATGAGAAAAATGGTTGCTCAGATATCGCTAAATGACTCAAATAAAACAAGAATCGTTCACGACTACCTTATCTGTTGATTGAAGTTCTAGAGGAAAATCTTCCAAAGAAGACTGGTGATGGTTCCATTTCACCAAAAAGATGTGCTCCGACCTCGAACCTGGAACCAGCGCCCTCGGAGAATAGAACTGCTTCCTCCTCCGGAAATTGCACTGCTCCGTGTATACGATAGACATCCTTCTGGCAAAACTCTTCTTTGTGAGCCGGGTCTACCCTGGCCTCTCTTGATAGTTCCCTGAAGTTCTGGTAGAAATTCGCCATGAAGTTTATTGCAGTTATTTCCGTAGAAATATTCATAGTTGTGGAGTATGAATACGTTTCCACTGCCATTTGATATAATTCAGCGTTGGACAACGATGCATGAGTGTAGTTGGATATTCACTACATGCTCGCTTTTGTAGAAAGACGATTAGCGAAGTTCCATGCTGCTATTTCACTCCATTGATATATGTCCCAATTGCATTAAAGTCCTTAGCCTTCCATCTCCATTTCCGTTATAATAGTTGAAAGAACTGCGATATTATATTGTTCCATGTTAGAATGCAGCGTTGTATCACCAAAAGCAATATGAAGTAGCACGGTTGCAATACGTGTCAGCCGTAGCGTAGAATGTGATATTTTAAAAGTGCCTCTCAGGTGGTGAGAAAATCACTTTTGTCTGCCGTCTTAAAATGCCAATATCTTTCGAATTATAATCTTGAAAATGTTCAACCTTTCTACACACTTTAATATACTACTGCACAATCGAATTAGCTTAAAGGCATTAGTCAACTCTTGATATATTATCTTGTAGACTCGAAAATGTGTGCGTTTCAACTTCGCCTAGTTTCAAACACCGTAAAATGGAACTGCGGCACGCTCGAAGCTCGTTCGATGCGTTGGGCTATACCACACACGCTAAAGACGACTTGTTTCACTTATTCACTCGAAAACGACTATATGACATCAGAAATATATATGCGGTATGTGATATATATGCGATATGAGAGCTCCTCTTCGCTGTGCAAGACCTTTTATCAACTTCTTAAGGGGCGTATCCATCCCTTCCATAGCTTGTTTCTCCGTCATTGCTAGAATTTCTAACTTTGGCTATACTTGACGGATTTTCAAATTCCAAAAACTCAAAATTAATTTCTTCAAAATTCCAAATCAATGCCATAACTGAAAATAGTTTTCCACAATTCTGCATTCCAAAAGTAATTAAATATGGTAGTTTCAGTAATCTCCGTCTCCCTCCAAACTATCGTTCATTGGTTCGAGTCTTTCCTCCAATCGCGTAACTTCTTCCTCAGCACAATTCCATGTTTCCCTGCGACTGCATCGTAAATCTCAGATCTTTCTCGAACAAAATCATGACGTCACCAAGAATCTCAGCTCAAGCAGCCTACTTGCGTGAAGTCTGCGTCATCCGTGCCTACGTCATGAATATCCACGTCACAACTATGACTGCCATAACTTTCTTCATATTATCCAATACAGCCACCGTGGTCTCAATATAATTCAATTTACGGGGGCAGTACTTCAACCTGGATGTCAAGAGGGAAGAGACCAAGAGGAAGACCAAGGAGACGATGGATAGAGACAGTTCGATCAGAGGTGGAGAAGAATGGTTTTAACTGGGACGATGCCCAAGAACAAATGGTGTACCAAGATCAGGCAAGATGGAGAGCGCTTGTTTGCCACACCCGGGAAACTGGAAATGGAAAATGATGATGATGACGATGATGATGATGATGATGATGAAGTGTAATTCATAAACATCATACATTTATTAAGCCTAAGTGAGCAGGATCTGAAGATGAATGCTTGATAATCAAAACATGTCGTCCAATTAAGTACCTCCCATTTTTGAACATTTTGTATTATTTTGTGTTAAATATCTTAAGTAGCATTTATCATGTTAGGGTGTATAAATACTTGTTTACCCGCCCAATGTAATTGTACACAATTTGTGTTGACCGACTGGAAAGCTTTCTTTAATAGAACTAGGCAATGCTGGAAAATGGCTTCTATCACTTCAATAAATATTGTAGGGTTATTCACCTTTATGGCACAATTTAGTAATGCAAGCATATATTGTAGGTTTTGTGTGCTGGTGGCTCATGATACCAGTATCCCAGTAGTTACTTCGCACTAGTGTGCCATTTATAGCCTACTTTTCACATTTTGCAAAAATTAGGAAAAAGTAGACTTATGAGATCGATCCGGGAAAATATGTGTGTGTCTGTACGTCTGTCTGTGTGCCCCCCCCCCCTATCAACTCCTAACGGCTGCAGCAATCGAAACCAAATTTAGTATGAGTAAAGATGTATACTGGAATATCTCAAGCCCATATTTGAAAATGATGTTAGTGCTACCAATTGCTGAAAAAATGCACAAGAAATTTGAGCTCCATGTTGGATATCTTGGAAGGTTTGCATGGGAGCTATTCCAAATTGGCACACATGTAGATAATAATATTTCAGTTTAATTTCCAATAGGGCATATATAACAGTGTTGCCAAAATGATTTTAAGCTTTCTGATAGGTCCAATTTTTAAATGCATATAACTTCTACACTATCAATTGGATTTCAACCAAATTTTGTATGTAATATGTGTACATTTTTTTAGCGTATGGCTTTTAGTGCCGGGAGTGTCCCGAGGACATGTTCGGCTCGCCAGTTTTGTAGCTACTTCGAGACGGACACCCAATGGGTGAGCTACAAGTACCGTTGGGGAGGAAAGTTGGAAGGGAAGGGCGAAGAGTTGGAAGGTAGCGGCTGCGGCCTATAGTTAGGGACCAACCCTGGAAGGAAGATGGGAAACCACAGAAGACCATCTTCAAGGTTGCCGGCGGGGGGATTCGAACCTCCTCGCCTCCCGGATGTGAGCGACTGCCAGCAGTCATGCCATAACGACCACGGCTAACTCACCCGGTATATGTGTACATAAACAAATATGACTGAGCGTATTCTTAAGAGCCACCAGGTTTGCCAACTGTTAATAATTGCTCTCTCTATTTTTTAAAATCCAAATACCAATATATCAGAAAGTATGCAAGCCGACAGCTTTAAACTATGCACACGTATAGTACCTGACATTTTAGATTAATTTGGAGCAACTTATATACGTCAGTTCTACCAACATGATTCTAAGCCTGCTGATAGGACCAATTTTTAAATACATGTAACATCTATACTATCAGTTGGATTTCAACCAAATTTGTGTTGCCAACATGATTTTACGCATGCTGTTAGATCCAATGTCTAACTGCATGTAACATCCATTGGACTTCTACCAAATTTTGTATTCTGTACTTTAAGAGATGGAACTAAGAATATATTCAGTCACCAGGGCTGCCAACTGTAGTGCTCTGTTAGGCTACATTATACCAGGTATATTTCGAACTAATTAGACATTTCGATATTACCAACTTAATTTCGTCATTATTCTACATAGGTCCATATACTGTAGATTAATCATTGGCATGAATCTTAATTTTAAGAAAAGTAGGCTCTTTAGTTCGTCACGGAACTTCTTGTTATAATCTATGAATTGATTAATACAATTGTCCTCCTATCAATACTTATATTTTTAAATTTATTGCTAAATAGCATATGTTTTGTAAAGTATATTTCCTTCTTCAGCTACATTTTTTGGAAACAAGCATATTCTTTATAAAATCTTTAAAAGTTTGTTCATTTAAAAACCTCCATGCTATTTGTTTTCCATCACGTTCTATACCAAATGGCTTATGTTGTTGTGCTGTTAAAGTATGCTTCGCGAAAGCTATTATACAACTACTTTAACAAATTTTTTAACATGAAAACATTTAATCGAATTCTTAAAAATTAGAATTAATACATAATACATAATTTACATTATTTGAATAGACTCAGTGAACTGTTTCTAACATTTTGTAATAACACAACAGTTTTCTTCTTCTTTTTAACAATTTCCCTTTGTTGTGGAAAATGCTTATTGTTTAAGAAACATAGTCTTGTTGTATTCTTCTTCTTCTTCATCTTCGCCTTTTGAGACCACAAAGGATCTCTTTAACCAACTATTAGTTCGTAGACTTTTTGCCCTTTCCTGGGCGGAAAATATTCTTGTTGGAATGTTCCTTTTTGTGAGTGAAAAATGAGAAGTCATATTTTTAAGTGTTTTACTTAAACTTTTCTTATTTTTAGCATCCTCTGTTGTTAGGCCAATTTCTTTTAAGTCCTCTCTGATTTCTTTTAACCATCGGCATCCAGTTGTAGTTTTTTGAAGCAAGTTGTTTTAGAAGACTTGAATCTGACATCCTCATGATGTGCCCAAAGAATCCTAGTCTTTTCTTTCGCATGGTATCAGTAATGGGTTTTAGGTTGTTATAGACAATATTGTTAGGTATTATTCGCCATTGCCCATCTTTTTTATAACTTTTATTGATACATGTTCTTCCAATTCACCTTTCAATCTTCTGTAATCTGTAGGTTTTAAACTTCTTCGCCTCTTGAGACCACAAAAGATCACTTTAGCCAACCATTAGTTCGTCGACTTGTAGGAACTGTACGAGCCTTGCGGTCTTCACAGTACTTCTTCATTCGTATTGATCTTGCCCTTTTTTGGGCAGAAAATTTTCTTGTTGGAATTTTCCTTTTTATGGGTGGAAAATGAAGAGTCATAATTTTAAGTGCTGTTGTTAAACTTTCCTTATTTGTAGCATCTTCTGTTGTTAGGCCTATTTCTTTTCAGTCCTCTTTGATTTTTTTTACCATCGGCATCCCGTTGTTGTAGTTTTTTGAAGCAAGTTGTTTTAGAAGACGTGAATCTGGCATCTTCATGATGTGCCCAAAGAATCCTAGTCTTTTCTTTCGCATGGTATCAGTAATGGGTTCTAGGTTGTTATAGACAATATTGTTAGGTATTATTCGCCATTGCCCATCTTTTTTATAACTTTTATTGATACAAGTTCTTCCAATTCGCCTTTCGATCTTCTGTAATCTGTAGGTTTTAGAATGTTCATTTAGATGGAATAATGTTTCTGTTACATATATGGCATCCGGTTTTATGACTGTATTGTATTGTTGTATTATGTTAACTAAAGAAAATGTTAGACTCAGTTCACTGAGTCCACTTGAATAATGTATATAATGTGCCCTTGCAGAGATGTGAACGGAAAGCCAAATAGCCATGAAGACCCGAACATAAAATCATTGTTAAAACTAGGTTACCTATAAGACTCTGATGATATAAAGTTAGCAAGTTAGCCCACAATGGAATCAGGCATTCCAGAGCTCAGACATACTGGTAATTAATGGCACCCTGACAGGTTGATATAAGATATGACGGTGAGCAGATGGCTGCAGGAGAATCACCTCGAGCTAACTCTAGCCAACAGATCTTTGTGTTTTACAGATATAATAAAGGCTGAGAAGAGGCACATTCAATTCTCACCTCATACATCTTGGAAGTGGTTTTCCATGGTTTCCTACTTTTACTCCAGGCGAATGCCATGATGGTGCCTAACTTAGTTATTGTTGTTTTAAGAGGTCATCTGCCCCTATTCCTAACTCAAGGGCATGGCTGTCTCCTTCCTAATTCTCACCTGAATTACAAAGACACACACTAATGCAGCCGTCACAATAATACAGGTTATCGGACAAAATTCTACACACGGGGGCTGAATGGCCACGACGTCCAAGCCCCTCAAATGAAACAATAACTACAAATTTTGATGTGTAACATCTTTCCACTCGGTTGCTGGATATTTGTGGGAGTGATTCTGAAAAATGGGACGGAAGTGGATCGGACGATCCAGCTGGCAGTGGTGAATCGAACGGAAGTGTGTAAGACTCACTGTCAGCTGGATCGCATTGCTGAACACTTTCATTCTGATGGTAAACGCTCATGCGAACTCTGGTGCCAAGTGATTGAAACAAAGCACATGGCACATGTTCGAAGTCTTCGTATAAGTATTTAAATGATAAAATGCTTTAATATCAATCATTGTAAGTAGTCGGCATTGCCGGTATTATGTTTCTGCACAATGGCTATTCAAATATTAACCCACATATAACGGTAATGCAGTCATCAATATAATATAATTGTTGTGTTTATACGAGAATTGAGCAAGCCTTCGTGAACTATTGATGAATACATTCTCTTTACTCACAAGAGGGCCTATTCATAAGGCATTTTAAACTCAATTTCACCCAGGAACATTATCGAAACAAGCAAAATATAAATGGAACTTAATTCCGTGATGCAGTATTTTTGGTACGTGAAAATAAGTGACCATCTTGTACCTAATATTCGTGTAGTCGAAATAGCCGTGGGTTATTGACTGTGAATCTAGAGATCTCGGGTTCGAATCCCGGACGGGTTTTAAACGATATTTATCATATCATTATGACTAATTTTAACAGAATCCATATGAAATTACGTGTTGGTCTGTGAATCATGAGGTCCAGGAACTGGGCAAGCCTTTCATGATCTACTGCTGTGCCCATTGCATTTATTCGCAAGTTGACCTATTTACAGGGAATTTAAGGTTATGAGCGGTGTCGCGTGTATTAATCTAGTTGATCCATATCGTATTCTTTATTTAGGCTAGTACTGGTGGAAGCTACAAAACCTCTAATAAAATGAGTTCCGTATTATAAACTACCATATCTGTAAAACACTCCCTTTTACAATAGATTAATATTTGTGCCAAAAATATTATAAAATACCGGTGTATCAACAATTTGCCGTCCTTGAAATGGTTTTCCGTGGTTTCCCATTTTCAACTCCAGGCAAATGCTGGGATGATATCTTCTGACAGGCCACGGCCGCTTCCTTCCACATTCTTACCCAGTTTCATTCACCATCATTCATTTCATCTCTCATTAACTCCTCTCGTGAGGTTGGCATCAGGAAGGGCATCCGTCCGTAAAAACCATCCGTCACAAATACTTCCATCACATCTCATCCCCGACCCTGTAGGAAAACGGGAATAATAAGGGGTAGACATACAATATCAACAATTTCATGTGATGTTTCTTCTATGTCAGATGTTACACATCATATGCAACTACTGTAAGGCTCGTAAAGTTTTAAAAATTAAGGTATCCTATGGTATGAACCTGTTAGTCAGTGTTATATAATTGTGCTCATGGTATTAATCTGTGTTTTAGGGATTCCGGAATTCAATCAAGTCCGACATGCTCACATACCACATGTGGCCATGTCATCATGATGTGAAGCACTTGACTGCAAACCCTAATGTGTATGAACTGCCAGATAACTTTCACACGTAAGGAAAATATTGCTCCAGTGTATGTGCTGTTATCACTGAATTTTAAAAATTCCTCTCAGCACGCCGGAAGGCGGAGGAAGATTTCACTGGGTTATATCGTAATCACTAAATTTGTCAATTTTGTTGTATACCTACAAATGTTCTACATGTTTAGCATAAGAGAAAAATGTCCCCCCCCCCCCCCCCCCCATGGATGCGATTTTGTCCTTTAACGAACTCGACTGAGATTTTGAATGATTATGTTTTATGTATAAACTAAAACGTGATTGATACAAAATGATGGTAGTTATCATGTCTACAAGAAAGTGATACATATACTGTACCCGTAAATGAGCCGAGCAAGCCCGGTACTTGTCAATCCAAGGATGGAAGAAGGATTGTAAAAGCACTGAGGTCCCCAGCCAAGCAAACCTCAGTCTAGTGCTGACAAGTTGCTCATTTGGGACATTTATGAAGTTGGAAATGTTGTACTATGGATTTACCTAATGAAAAAGGTATCATAATTACTGATGGAACATGAAATTCCTGAATCTTGGGTAACTATGGGTTAAGATAGTAAAAACTGGGCGCCTTGTATCCATAGCACATCATCTTGCTAAACTACCACAAATATAAGTCGGATGTTTCTATAAAACGGACGAACAAATCAAAGCGTGCTCGCTAATTTATTCAAAAAAAACAATTCTGGTTGGTATTTCTAGAACCTAGTACTTGTTGGTACTGTCCAAACTCTGTTTCATCCCTGAAATTTATTCTAGGTCTCTCCGTGTTCATTCTTTCTTGGTATTCTAACGGTCCAATATTTCTAACCTCTCAGAGTTGTTCTTCTAGTCTGTTCAGTCTAGCAGTCAGTGAATCTTCTCCTTCCTTCTGCTTATCTTGATCTTCACTGAACATGTCCCTGGGTTCCGTTCTAACTTCCCTTCAGGCGTCCGCGTGTACTAGGATCGCATTAGTAGACTCCTTAAACTTCAAGTTACTGAATTTAACTCTCAAATCCTGTATTTCTGAATGCTGAGTCTGCTTAATTTTCTCTTCTTCAGTCTTAATCTCATCTATTTTCTTTCTAATGACCTTACTTTCGACTGTTATCGCAAGAACATCTAACTCGGATTGCTCCTCTAATTAATTTCAATTGACAATGCTAGTTGCATTTGTTTCTCCAAGTCATCTCTTAAAGTAACAATGTCACTGTTTAATTTACTTTCAACGCTCTTAATATCAATCTTAAATTTACCTTGCATATCATTCATTTGACCTTCATTACTCTTGATCAAATCACATTTAAGTATATTTACAGCATTTTTCACATCTGTTACCTCAAAGTCTATTTCATCCTTGAGTATTTGTACCTGTCAAGATACCCGTGTCTGTAAATTCTCTACATTATCAGACACTTTGTTTAACTGTGTTTCAAGTACTGTATAGCATTTTTAATTTGCAATGTTTCCAGGCTTTTCTGTAACTGGGTATCATTGTTTGCGATTTCTACTTGCAATTCTATTAAGTTTTCCTTAATATTCTCCTTAAAACTAGCCTTGATTTCCTCGTTGTTCTTTTCTAAGGTGAACTGTACCTCTTTTTGAAACTTAACTATTTTTTTACTGTTTTCTTCCTGTAAATGAATCAAGTTTTTATCAACATCACGCGGCAATTGGATTATATCATCCTGAACTACTCTAGTGTTAGTTTCTAATATCTTAAAACTTCTTTGAATTTTTGTGTAGCTCTCTTTCAATTCAGTGTAATTGTCCTGCAATCGATTAACAGCGTCTTTTATCTGTATAGCGTCTGTCTTACTATCTTCTTGACCTTTTCTAGTTTCTGCCTGAAATCTAATTTGTCATTAACCTCATTTCTAGCTTTTCTACTTTTCTCTCCTGCAGTTCCCTACTTTTCTCCTGTAGCTTCCTACTTTCCTCATGTAGCCTCCTAATTTCCTACTGTAGTAACTCCTGTATTCTCTCTGTGTTCTCTCTACATTCAGTTTGTATAAGTGTTACTTCTTACTAACCACTTGCGCCTGTGCTAACTCCATCTTTAGGCTTTTCCTAACCATTTCCATGTTATTCTTACCATCATCATGTAATTTCTTAACAATGTCATGTGTGAATTTGTGTAACGCATCCACGTCACCACTTATTTTGTTCTGACTCTCCTGCACCACTTTGAACATGGCTATAATGATGCTCGATAGCTAAATAAATTGAACATTTCAAGAATTTCAGAGTGACCATAATATTAGAATCGTTGGAGATTTTTATAACCTAACTTAATCCTATTATCCTACCTATCTATCCTTCACTTAACAAAACTATTTTTCCTTCTTATATTTACAATAGTTAGCTTAAATTACCTTTAATTCAAATAACACATGACTTTACTATTTATTTTTACATTTACGTGACCTTAATTATCACTAGCCAGTTTAAAATTCAAAACCGACGCTAGGATCGACGTCGAATTCTAACGCCTCCCATCGCTCGATACTAACACACATTTGGCCAGCCTTTTTAAATGGCTTTCCTATCAAGCTTTTCTGACAAGCTTTCCACAGGTTGAGCAACCGTAAAATGCCTCTGACCGGCCCCACAAGTTGGACGACCACTTTAAATGAATCAAATGAGCAACTTGTCAGCGTTAGACTACAGTTTGCTTAGCCGGGGGCCTCTGTGCTTTTGCAATCCTTCTTCCATCCTTGGATTGACAAGTACCAGACTTGCTCGGGCTCATTTACGGGTGAAATACTGTATATCTCTACTTGGTATAAAACAAAGTCCCCGATTCTTGGATGTCACAGGTAATCTCGAGAACCACTGGATGGATTTTGATGCGGTTTTCGCCATTCTGTAAAGGATATCTCGAGGAAGGTTTCTGTAGAAAATAATTTATTTAGGATTAAAGGAAGCCAAGCAGTAACGATTTCAGCAAAAAAGTCGAAAAGAATCCTGGCGTCAGTGCGCCTTTTAAGCTTACGCTGGTTAAACCGTTAAAAATATCAATATACTATGAGTGTAAGAATTGTTCAACTTGAAAAGTTGTGCAAAAAAGTCTGTGAGCGCATATCTCTATCTTCAATATATCGCCCACTATAAGGGTTTTTACGTGTTCATTTCTTCCAACAATCTCCATTCAATTACTGAGGCGACAGTTTACGAGCTAGCACGTAATGCATTCATAACTGTTCCCGGGCCAAGCCAGGGTTGGTTGCTATAAAAACTTTCGAACGGATGGTGGTTTTGGGGTCTGGGGGGTGTGAAACGCAAAGATATGTCGAAATCTTCCGGAAGTCTCAAAATGGTACCCATTTACAATAGGTAGTGTATGTATGTCTACCCCTTATTATTCCCGTTTTCCGACGGGGTCGGGGATGAGATGCGATGAAAGTCTTTGTGGCGATGATTTTTACGGCCGGATGCCCTTCCTGACGCCAACCTCATGAGAGGAGTTAATGAGAGATGAAATGAATGATGGTGACTGAAACTGGGCAAGGATGTGGAAGGAAGCGGCCGTGGCCTGTCAGAAGGTACCGTCCCAGCATTTGCCTGGTGTTGAAAATGGGAAACCACGGAAAACCATTTCAAGGAAGGCCGACGGTGGGGCTCGAACCCACGCGTCTACCGAGTCAGCAGAGAGCTTGGCCCCATGACCTAATGCTGAGCTTTAGCCAGCGTAGCCACTACTGTCGGTAATAGGTAGTATTTTCATGAAATTATCTAAAAGTGTAGTAGTGTCTGTCTGTTACTTCACGCAAAAACTACCCAACCGATTAAGGTGAAATTTTGAATGAACATAATTTTTATATCCAGATCAACCATAGGACTATGTTTGTTTCGAAATATAGCATATTCCTCTGAAGTTTGCCATTTATGGCAGTAAGGCAAGCAAATAGGCAAAATATGGAGGTGTTAGTAGAAGGACCAGACCCAGCTCATTTTATATCCCTCATTGTGAGAAACTACAGTATTTAACAATTTTTTCTTCTTCTTCATGTGCCATATCCTCAATGGACGTTGACTGTCATCAGGGCGATCTGTTGTTTATTTTTAGCAACTTAGAATGGTGTAGGAGTGTTGAGTCCATACCATTCACGTAGCCAGGATATCCTCCTCCTTCCGCAGCCTCTCTTACCTTCAATAATGATCTGAAGGAGAGTATATTTATCATTAGAATGATATAATCAAAGTATGGTATGTAAGACCTCCAGGTCTTTGTGCAGGTGTTCGAGCACTTCAATGTTACGTACTTTATCGATCCATGATATTCTGAGCATGCGTCTGTAGCACCACAACTCAAAGGCTTGAAGTTTTTTACTGGTGTTCTCCGAGAGGGTCCAGGCTTCAGCTCCATACATCAGGATAGAGAAAATGTAACATCAAAGTAAACGGAGACGAAGAGCTATTTGAATTGAAATAACGTTTTTCTCGTGTTTTTATGCGAATTTTTAACATTTCATTGTTTTATGTAACGGAAGACTTTACGTCATTTGGGGTCTATTTTTATACTGGTGATCATACTGTCCTTATGCAAAGTTTTTACACTAATATCTAACTAACGGTCTGTTATTTCTACACGCAAAATTTTATCTCCCAATGAGACAGACGAAAGCTGAATGTGATCTCGTGAAGTGGCGTTGTCATGGCAACGTTTGGCTCTCCCTTCATCAATTTGGCATCTTCTTATAATTCCAATGATGCAGTGGTGTCATCCATTATCCCCTCATCCCAACCATTGGTGCCTAGACATATCCCTGATCTAGATTCACAAGTTTGCCCCCAAGAAACTGCCAGTTAAAGGTGTAAGATGAGTTATTCTTTCTGGAGTTCGAGGTATAAGCTCAATTTCCATAAACATAAATTTTAAAAGCTACTTAAATACTCGTTAATGTTTCCTTCAGAAGAAATGCTAATAATGTTTCAATATATAATTTTATTTCAAATATGAATAATATTCAAAATTGAGAAACACCAGTGACATTGATTGCTCTATCTTGAAAATGTAACAAGCATTTTTGTTGCTGCCTAGCGGCTTTACAGTTACTGAATTTAATTAGTAACATCATTATCCCCTCGTTATCGTAAAGAGTACTGTAATGGCATTACAAGTAATGTGTTACTCCCCCCACCCTGGTCACAATATCCCACCTTCGCATACAAGGCTTATACAGTAGTTGCTTTTCCCACTTGTTTGGCCCTCTCACAGCATAATCCTAATTTTCTCTATTCTAAACTGGCCTCGGTCTCAGTAGCTTAGACTAACAAAATTATACTGTATTCTAGTTCATAGTGTATTCATTAACCCTCTACTTGTGAGGTGGTATTACTGTGACGTACATTGTGAGGTGAGGTCTGAGTGACCAGCTTTTATTGTTGCTTATTCATAGGCATGCACAATAAAACTATTTACTTGAAATTTGTTGTGTTGGTACTTCAACTACTCTAACACACGATACAAATACAAACATTTCTTAAAATCAAATTATAGGTCTTTCGTACTCATATTACGTTTGTAATGCGAAAAAATAAAACTTTTCTCTGATCATTAAGTTTAATTAATTTTAAAAATCAAAACTTAACAAATATACATGGTTGACACAATGAAACAGCAAAACATTCTTCTTCAGCTGAAAGTGTATCTCCCGCTTGCATGGTCAGCGTGGAACATTAACTGTGAGGTGCAACACTGATACCGTTCGAAAACTTTACAACGCAATCGCCTGCACGTAACAGTAGCTAGAGCTGCACTGAGCTAGGCAGTGACTCAAGGCCAAGTGTTCGGAAGTTAAACAAAAGAAAAGGCAGGAAGTAACATTAGAAGGGATGAAAATAACACATCAAAATATTCTTGCGGCCACCTTGACCACACCTCACAAGTAGAGGGTTAATATAGGAAGGAAATCTTGCCGATTGAGAATGTATCCAGTAGGTGAGAGGTACAGATTCTAATCCTTCCCACCACTACTCCCAATGCAAGCCGATATCTCCCGAATCCATGGTCGGAGTTTCACGAATGAGGTGTTGTTGGACTTGGGCTGACGGCGGCTTTGATATGGACCACTCATTATATTTAAAAAAATAAAAAATGAAATTATTTGATTCTGAAAGTAGGCGATATTTTTTAAACTAATGATCATAGAACGTTGCACAATGGTTCAAACGAATGGGCTTTATGTCCTTTATTTTTAGAACAAAACATTTTAATTTTTACACTTTTTTTAAACGTTGAATTTTTAAATTGGTTCTATTTTGGAAACTAGGAATATTACAAAACAGAGTGTTTGACATATAAGGTGCGTTCAAAAAGTAACGAGCCGGAGGCTGTAATGCGCAAACCAGTGATGATATCGGCTAATCGTGGCATGTGTAACGAGGTGCGGTTCCGACCAGAGCGTGGTAGGTCACAGCCCGTCGCTAGAGGGAACTCGTGCACGTCACGTGACGATACAAAGCGAGCAACAGCGTGCATCAATCGTCCAACGCTGTCAGTCGCATTGCAAACAGTGACATGGAGGCGTCAAACGAAGAGCAAAGAGGTGTTGTTTGGTTTCTGACAGCGAAAGGAGTAGGGGGAACGGACATTCATCGCCGAATGTCACAAGTGTACGGCGAACACTGCATATCCCTTGCAAGAGTCAAGGCGTGGCACAAGCGCTTCTGGGAAGGACGGGTGTCGTTAGCCGATGATGCCTGGTCTGGGGCACCCCCCTGCATTACCGATGACAACGTCCACCTGTTTGATGCACTCATTACCCAGGACCACCGAGTGACAGTGAATGCCATAGCCACCGTGGTCGGATTGAACGTCGGAAGTGTGCACACCATCATGAAGGAACGACTGCACTTGCGGAAAGTGTGTGCCCAATGGGTGCCCCACAGTCTTCAACCACACCAGGAAGCATATCTAATGGCCTACTGTCTTGGTATTGGCGCTGCCCTCTTGACGATGATACCTGTGTCGAGTACGAGGGAAAACCCATTTCGGGGTAAAACCGTGATTTTAGACTTTTTGTTATATCTGGCAAATCCATGGTCGGGTTTTTAAAAATGAGCTGTCCAAGGACTCGGTGTGACGCCCTCTTTAAAATGTAGTAGTTATTTTTTCCAAAAAAAAATCACAAAAGGCCTAGCCTAACGCTGAAAAATATTTTTAAAAAAATATATTTAAATTTTTAATAAAAAGTGGTTGTAGACAGAGAGACAGTACCGCTGGGCGTGTGTTTCAACGAGCCTGTCGTCGGCCACGGTGGCCGTGCTCATTAGAGCAAATGGATATTTCGACGAGGCGATCTACAGCAGGGTGAGCGTTCGTTTTCCGATTTTTTGTATGGTAGATGGATGAGCGCTAATATTTGAAAATGCGTGACGCGTGTTAAGTTTCTTTTACCCCTGAAGGGGGTTTTAAATGTGTCACTAAACGGTGATGAGTACCGTAACAAATTGATAATTCTATGATGCGAATGAAAGCGGGCTTTTATAGTTACAACAAGAACTTGGTTATGTCTCGCTGGAAGCCAGACCAGAAAGAAAGAAATCTGCTCGAGGCAGCTTGGAGCTGGCTAGCAGGATGAGAATGTTATCGCACTTCAGGAATGTTATCAGGACGTGACTTGGCAACACGGCTAGATTGTGACAGAGGACACATTGAGGTTGAACGAGCTGACAACATTCCTGAAGAGCGATAAGAGGGTAAGCCGAGGAGAGCAGCAGGGGGCCGCAGAGAGGGGAGGGGAGGAAGGAACTCAGAGACAGAACACTGAATCACGTGACTGCTCTAGTAAGAGGGGTGTTAACAGCTGTGGTGAGGGAGGGGCGGGGAGGGGAGGTGAGGAGTGGGGAATCCATTACGGCGAATAGCTGGACGAGTAGTGTGTCAACATGGAGTGGAGGGGAGAAGGGGGTGAAGGAGTCAAGGAGTGAAAAACAGGTGAGGAGAGAGAAAGAGAGAGGAAGACATGTGGACATGCATGAAGCGCTGAGCGCAGTACACAGGGTTATAGTACAACATGAATGAATAAATAAATAAATAAATAAATAAATAAAAGGCGAACAGGTTCACACAAAATTTAATTTATTTATCCAAGAATTGAAGGCTGAGTTAAATCCCAGCCATTTGACATAGAGTTTATTTCCTGTTTGTTTCAACACTTTTTCCACAAGGTAACGTTTTGTAAACGCTGTCTTCTGAAGTTCTTGGAGATAAAACCTGCCTTTTATGGGTTGATGGTTGAGGTCCTCGAGTAAATAGGTGACTGGGCTGTCCAGGTTGACTTGACAAATTCGAAATAGTTCGGTCCCCCAATTCGAACACAGACTTAAATTTGCTCACACGAACAAAATCCCCAATTTTGAGGCGGTGACGTTTAGGGTCTACTGTTTTATGGGGTCAAACAGTTTATCCAATCGCAGAATATTTTTGGTCACTAGGCGTGGCTTGATCCCAATCGTTCTATGCTTGGTTTCATTGTAACGTGACACTAGCTCAGGTAACTAGTCCAACCAGCGATAAGAGCCCTGAGCGGTAAACGCTTTCCACCGATGGGTTTCCAATGTTTGGTTAAACCGCTCGACCACACTGGCTTTGGAATTGCTGTACGTGGTGTAATGGTGAATATCCAAAGATTTGAAAAAACTGGAGAAATCCTTGTTGAAAAATTATTTTCCCTGGTCGGTTTGTAACAACTGGGATTGACGTTTGGATTGTTGCATAATATGTTTAAAGGCCTTGGTGACTAGTGGGCCAGACTTGCGATGAACAGGTTGAACAAAGGCCATTTTAGAATACACATCAAAAACCGTCAACATACAGCGTACACCATTGTTAACACTAGCATAGGGAATCGTTTCTACCAAATCGGCATGCCAAAGTTCATACACACCTCGTGAAAGTACCTAAAGTCGCTAATAGTGACGCCTAGCTGGGCGATGCAACTCGTGAGCAATGTTCACTTTAATGGGTGAGGGCCTAAACAATAATTTTGGCATTTCGAAGTTCTTGTTCAATTTCTTGAATTTCCCAATCGTGACTGGTATGGCCGGCTTGTCGCGAAGCATGCAACAGCTGTAGGCCCTGGACGAGCTTATTGGGATTATAGCAGTAGGTAACAGCCACAAGAGGTTTTAATGGTTTAAATGTCACTCCCGAAGCGGACTCTCTACGACGAGCACTTTGACTGGTTGGAAGCATTTTTGCAATGATGGTTTTATATTTTTTAGATATATTGGCATTCACTTGTTGAGAAGGATTATTCTGTCTTTTGTGAGCATGGGTGTCCAATAAAATGAATTTATATTTGCCAAGGTCCTGTTGCGTATGATCATGGGAGATGGGGTACGAGAGAATAGCAGCTTTAACAGACCTGGCGTTAATTTATAGTTTATGCTTTTAATGACAGTACTAGTGCGAGCAAATTGAATCGATGAATTACCAATTTTAAAACCGCATTCCTCATAGCGAACACCATAGGTTGTATCAGTCTTTCCAGTATATAGATCTGTGAGATAGGATTCCAGTGTTCATCCATAATAGTTTATTAAAATGTGTTTTAATTGATCTTTATGTTGAGGCGTGGCCAACAGTTGTGACAATGGTGTTTGCTTGGAAGTGGAAGGTGTTTCGGCCATGGCCAATGATTTTTTTTTAACTCTGCAAGGGGTGAGGATTTTTTGAGCCGTAAACACTTGATCATCCTCATCCTCAACATCGCTAACAGTAGTCAAATCTTCCCGTTTCCTGTTCGTCTTCCACAGGGTCCTCGTGTAGCGTCTGTGTGGCTTGTGAAACAGTGGGTAGTGTTTCACATAGCTTGAAAGAGGGTTTAAACATGGCTTTTAGCGGAGGTGCTAAATGTTGTTTAATAAACAAAGCATTATCCGCACGTGATCGTTTCTATTGACGAAACTTTTGGCGAATAGTATTGTTTGCTCTAATAATATGCTTTTTCAATTGACTCTTCTAACGCCATGGTGTCTTGACAAATGACCTGAGAGGGAATGAGACAGTGCCTCAAATAGTAATATAATGATGAAACCCTAAGCGATAACGTCCTTGGTTGAGTTCACTTTATTTATCAATGACCAAACAGGCATGGCGTTGAGTGTTCCAGTACTTGGCACACAAATCAGTAAACATTTGAAATATAAAATCAGGATTCACATGTTCATTATAAATGTGACTACTGTTCCGCTCATCCTGACGAAATAAAACAATGACATTGACATTGTCACGAATAAGTTGTTTGTACATTTTAGAATACCGGTACGTTTGTCCAAGATTGAAGCAATCGATATGTTTGTGACGACCCATGCTGAAATAGCTTTGAATGATGCCTTGTCGTTCAGTGGACACATCTTCGAAAATCATGAGCGAATCAGGCTATACCTCATCCGGGGCAATAACATTTTCTTGCATAGAAAATGTGAAATAACCCATATTTTTACTTTGTAATTGAGACATGACTTGATCCAGAAACACGTAGAGGGGTTGGTGGAGAGATTTTGCAAAAATATAAATATTTTGAAAACGCAGACCATTGGGCACTGTGATGAGCGTAAGGCCCCACGATGATGCAGCGAATGGAAGACGGAAACAGTGAACCGTGGCGTTATTTACGTGATGTGGGATAGAGATGGGAAATCATGTCCCCCACGGGGAATGACTCTTGCTGCTTAATAATCTTCATATCAACTAAGGCTTAGAGAAGTTAGCAGGCTGTCTATATACATGGAACCTAGCCTTGTGATAGAAATAGTATACTAGTACTATAGGTTGACGATGGATGTCTTTGGACGTGCGTTGACGGCCAAAGCTAGGTCTGTCCACATACATGATCCTAATCAAGAAACAGATCCTGCTAATAAACACTATGAGGATAGGTCCGTGGTGCCACGCACTAAACAGGGAGATTATGACTTTATGGGAAAGCGCTTAACCCATGTGAAACATTCTCAAGTGTCTACAGATGTCACTACAAAAAAGTATGCGGATAACAAGTTGCACGAGTTATATGACAAGTGCCTCAGCTTACTGTGAATGGGTATACCGATAATCATCACCGCATTATTCACGTGGAAGACCCACAAGAAGAGGACGATGTCTGCACGAAACGTTATGTGACCTATGAAATGAAAAGGCTTTATAAATTTATCCCATCCGTATTTTAGTGTATCAGACAAATGAAAATCCTGTGAATGACAGGAACCATTTACCGCTAGTCAATGACCAGCACCTTACCTATGTGATTTCTTCAGCTTTGAGACACTATCGATTACACTATGATGGAACCATTCATATTAAACAATCCATGTCAGATGAAAACCATTTACATGTAGAGATAAACGGTCATAGGATGTTGGTCCATAACTATCAAATGGTTAATGCTTACATGCTTAGGCTACTTAAACTTTCTTGTGAAAGGTTGTTGGTCATCATCATGGTGAAACAAAGATATGTGGTGAAAAAGACTAAAAAGAAGACCCTGTAATTGTCAAAGCATGGGCTTAAGGTATTGGTGGACAAGCCCTTGCGAGTGAAAAAAATAAAAAGTAATGTGTTGACAATAAGGAAAGCCCTTCGAGCAACACAGAGACGTGTTATTCCAAAACGACAGCGACAGGGTTCAAAAGAAGGGCGAGTGATTCCCGTCCCCAAACGTGCGCGATTCTTACCTGCTTTATTTGCCGGTTTAACTGCTATGGGTTCACTTTTGGGCGGTGCCAGTGCAGTGGCGAAAACCATTAAAGCCACACAGCAGGGCAAGCAACAACTAAAAGAAAGTCAGTGACACAATGAAACCATGGAAGCGATTGCTATGGGGGCTAGAAATGCCAATTTAAAGCCAGCCATTTATCAACAAGGATTTGAGATTTCACCATTTCGAAATATATAAAAAAAATAACCTCAGCCATAGCAAGACATGCCCTGACGCATCAACAAGTGGAAATCTATGCTAAACAACTAAAGCTTTCTCGTTTTTGAGGTGTGTTAATGCGGAACCAATTACCCCCCGACGACCCTGGAAACAGGAATGTGCCATTCTATATTTGGATGATCACCGAGGACCAGGAACCCATTATGTAGCCTATGTGAAAGAGGGGTTCACGGTATGGTACTTTGACAGTTTTGGGAATCTGCCCCCGCCCATAGAACTACTAACCTATTTTGGAAACAGGACCGAGATATATTATAATGTGAAACGTGAGCAAACGTTTAGCAGCCAAGAGAGTGGGTGTTTGTGCTTAAAGTTTTTATATAAGACACAACATAAGTTAAAACGTCAACAGTATGTCGGCAGAAAGTAAGACGTTTACACTGCATGGGCGTGGACCTGAAGTCAGCCTAGGCATTTACCCGCCTATCGAATTGAGTGAAAGACCTTATGGTTTGGGACTTGTTTCTCTTGAAACGTACAATAGAATATACTACATACGTGAAAATGTGAACAACAAGTTTTACTATGATGATTCTGTGCTCACCCTGAACCCTGGTGGATATACGTTAGATGATATTTATTAACACAATTATGTGATGTTGATCAAGGAATATGGTTTAAAGTCATTTCTTGATGGAACACACAAGTTTGAACTTATAGGAAATACCAACACTCATCGCTGCAGTATTTTCTCCACATTCAAAATTGACTTTAAAACACAACCCGATTCCATGGTCCTTTACTAGGAATTAAACCACGTATTATGGAGCCCAACAAAACACATGATTCAGACTATGAAGTGAAATTGATGGAGGACCATCACGTGTCGGTGTCGTGTAATATTACCAGCCAAGTGTACACCAATCAAGAACCATCGCATTCGCTTTATGATTTTATTGTGACATCGCCCAATGGTTATATTATTCGTGAAAACCCTCTAGTGGTGATTTTTCATTCTGTGGCTGTTGATTGTATTAGTAATATAACGTTAAGACTGATCAATAGAGATCAACAACTCATTCAACTAGATTCTACCACGCCAGTAACTTACAAGTTGGTTCTAAAGCCACTATGAAGTTGGTGTATAAAGCAACAACACCGTCTAGGAATGGTGTTAGTTGTTTGCCACGTGAAGACACGTTAACACCTAAGGACAAGCAGATTTTACAGCATTTGGGTTACCACATCAACCCCCACCACGATTAATTCTATCCTAGAGGTGGTGAACCGCATCGAGGAGAAAGAAGGGGTGGTAAGAATTGATCCCCATTCCTATCAAGCTCAAACACCTGGACTCAATAACAATGATGAAATTCAATTTGTTATCAACAACCAAGATATTTATACCCTACCGCATGAAAGTGGCATTCAGATTGAAGGTCGGCTCACCAAAGCCGATGGCTCTACACCCACAACATCCAAGTTAGCCAACCATGCTTTAGCCTTCCTGTTTTCTGAGGTGCGCTATGTGATTAACGATATTGTGGTGGATAGCACTCGAAATGTGGGTATTTCAGGTGTCATGAAACTATACTCCTCTTATTTATTTATTTATTAAGCGTATGGCAATAACAAAACTGAATTACAACATAAATATACAAAACTTATTTAACTAAGTCATTAAATTTATAATTTAATATCTAAATTCTCTATCCATTGAAGGGCTGCCTCTGTCACTTCATAGAAATCGTTAAGATTTCCAGGGTACGCTCGACGGCTGCAACTTGATATAATGTGTTGGATGGTCTGATGTTCACTGCCACAATCACATTGGGGAGATGGGACCTTTCCCCAGCTGTGAAGACTCTCTGCGCAGATGCCATGGCCTGTTCGAATCCTGTTAATTGTCTTCCATGCATGTCGCGGGAAGAAGGTAAAACACTTTGCATGGCAGGTTGGTGCCCTGACTCGACCAATGACTGGATGGTGCACACCGATAGCACCTTTACTGGATTTTTACCTCTTAAACTGATATTAGTATTTGCCGAAGATCACCAGCGCCTTGTGGTCAACACAAGGCAAGTGCTTTATCTGGTTAGAGACAGGAGTGATAATAATGCACTCGAGGGAGCCGAAAATGCACCCGTAGATTGAAAAATTCAACTACAACGAATGCTATGGAAAGTACCCCACGTCACCTTTGCCGATAGCAAAAAAAAATGGATATGCTCAAGATTGTGGGAAGTGATATGCCTTTACCCATGGAATTTAGAAGCTGGGCACTCCATGAGTACCCTCTATTGCTCACCACCAACACACACAGTTGGTCTGTAAAAACAGCCCGCTATACAGAGAGACCTCTCTACATTATCGTGGGATTTCAAACGAATCGCAATTATCAACAAACCAAAGATGCCACGCAATTTGATCACCTGCAATTGAGAAATGCACGTCTTTTCCTCAACGGAGCTGTGTTTCCCTATAAAGGACTGGATTTGGATTTTTCAAAATATAAGTTTGGCCCCCTGTGTGACTTGTATTCTAAATTTAGATGGTCATATTATCAAAAAGAGAACAACCCCATGCTGTCACCCCAAGCGTTTAAGGCAAGGGCGCCACTGATTGTCTTTGACTGGTCCTACTTGAAAGAGTCTGTCAAGCAATCCAACATTGACATCCGACTAGATTTTGAAATGCACGACAATGTACCAGCCATTACCACAGCCTACTGTTTGATTATTCATCACACACAAGTCAACTATTATCCACTGTCCAACCAAGTGACGAGTGTATAAATAACAGACCAACCCATGTCAAGCAGCTTAGTCAAGCATTGCTTTAATGCCGCAAGTGGTGATACATCCATGAATTTAAACTCTGAGGAACAACGTTTCAAGACCTTTCCGACGTGGCCTGTGCCTTTATAAACCCTCAAGCCTTGGCAGACGCTGATTTCTATTATTTAAAAACAAGAGATGAAGTGAAATGTGCCTTTTGTTCCATCAGCATAGACCAATAGGAAGAGAGTGATGAACCCATGCAAGAACATCAGCGCTGGTCACCCGCCTGACACTACCTGTATAGAATGGAGGTGGGAAATATACCCTGTCATTCAAGCTACCCCTCGCTAGTACCGTACTCTGAGTGATGAAAAAAGTTATGATACGTGCGGACTGTATGGTGTCAATGGTGCTTCGGTGAGCAGCTCACAGTCAAAAACACCCAGTTTAGAGACATTGGGACATCATCGGAGTCATGGACGTTATAAACACAAAAGACTGTATAGTTATATGGGTTTGTACCGTCCCTATCCCAAAATGACAAAGGAATGTAAAACGTGTTATGACAATAAAAGGATTACATTGATTCATGGGAAAAATTAAGTGAATCGTTTTTACCTCCAAAAGAGGCATTCTTTAACAAATTAAGTCAAGAAGATGTTAATAATGAAGACTATGAACATGCTAAAAATGTGTGGAATCAGTTCAAAATTAAAACTCTAGGGGAATATAGTGACCTTTACCTAATTTCAGATGTACTCCTTGCAGACAGCTTTGAAACTTTTCGAAACAATCACTAGAAACACACCGAGTGGATGCTGCAAACTTTTTTACTTCACCTGGTTTAAGTTTTGAGGCAATGCTCCTTTACACTGGAATTGAACTGGGATTGCTATAGGATTACGATCAGATTCTTTTAATCAAGTCTGTGATACGTGGAGGCATATGCCAAGTGTCTCATCGGTATGCAGAAGCTAACAATAAATACATGGAAACCTATGATTCCGAGAAACCATCACAGTTTATTACCTATGATGATGCTAACAACCAATACGGGTGGGCTATGTGCCACTCCCTTCCTTACGGTGGATTTCAGTGGGTTTCTCCAGATACTGTTGATCTAGAATCACTAAAGGAAGACGACCCTGTGGGATACATTCTAGACGTTTGATTACCCATCTGACCTTCATGATCTACACAACGATTTACCTTTCCTGCCAGAGTGTACACAACTTAAGGATTCGCCTCTCAAGAAACTAATTCCTCATCTTGGAAATCGTAGGCGATACGTTGTTCATTACATGGCACTTAAACAGTCTCTAGAACATAGACTAAAATTGATAAATATTCATCGTGTGTTAAAGTTTCAGCAGAGACCATGGCTAAAGGCATATGTTGATTTTAATAACAACCTTAGAAAACATACCAAAAATGATTTTGAGAAAAATCTGTACAAGAGTAGACATACATCTTGTGACTGACAGCAAAAAGGCTAAAAAGCTAATAGCTAAACCAACATTTATCGATAGAACAATTTATGGTCCTAACCTAGTGCTTTCCACATGGCTAAACGTAACATTGTGTTCAATAAGCTTATATATATTGGAATGTGTATACTGGATATTTCAAAAACTCTAATGTATTCCCACCACTATGATGTCCTGCTACCCTATTATGGGATCAAAATTCTTCAACTTATGTATATGGATACGGACTCGTTCATTTATTTGGTTAACACCCAAGATGTATATCAAGACAAGTTGTATTTCCTATAACACCTGGACACATCAGATTATCCTACTAATCATGTGTGTTACTCTACATCAAACAAGAAATCGTTGGGAAAATTTAAAGACCAAGCATATGGACAAATTATTAAAGCATTTGTTCGAATTAGAGCTAAAATGTATGCTTTAGACATAAATGGTAAATAAACCAAGAGGTTTATAGGTATTAGCAGAGGTGTTGTCAAAAATTGTATAAGCTTTCAAGATTATAAGAATACGTGCTACCCCTAGTAGCAAGTTCGTTAATTTGATCAAAGTAGATAAAGCACAACACAAATGGCCCTTTAAATAAATATTAGCTTTATTGCGGGTCAGAAATATGCACCACACAATAGGTACATAAAAAAATTAGCTGTCTTATTTCAAGTTTGCTCCCTTATTGAGAATACTCACCCTTTCACTTGCTCATGCAGTTAATCCCTCACTAATGAGGCCGGTGTCCTCGCTAGAAATAACAACTCTTCCTCAAGTTCACAAGGCACAGTCAGACAGTTCTTGAATGCTACACACTATTTCGCAATTCACACGTCATCGCATTACCTCTTTCGCACAAGTATAAACACTCTCCTTGGTTTCACAATTCGCTCGGCACTTCGCCTCAATACTTCTGTCGCACTGATAAAAAGCACACTCACTTGTCCCCTGGCCAGGGTCGCCCTTATATATTGGGGCAGACGACTCACAGATGTTTCTAGAGTAGACCAGGGTTCACAGCTACTCTCAGACCTTCTCGAGAATTCCAATACTAGGCGGGCCACGAACTTTCTGGGCCATGTCTCTGTTCTTGCAGCCCCGTTGCGTAAGGCGCTGGTAACACACAGACAGGGATAGCCTGGGGCGGCCTGAGTCACGTGCGAGGCAACGAAGCTGTCTGCGCTCGTAACAGTATTATGAGAAACGAGGTAAAAAGAATACCAATGAACATTATTGCTTCTAAACAACATGACATATAATCTAAACAAAATTGCTTTGTGTCGGTGATGATAAAAGAGTAATTGATGCTGATGGTCTAGGTACACATGCCTATGGTCATTACTCAACCGTTGACCATGCTTAAAGAGTTACCTTATGGGTATGAAAATCCTAAAACAAGAAATATATTATTGTAAAACAATAGCACTAAAAATAGAAAACTTCACCAATCAAGCAACAAAAGAAAAAATGGTATTCATACTTAAGAATAAAAGAATACGAATAGAAAACAAATAAAACCAACTGTACAATTTATAGCAAAAAAATGTATTATGTGTAAATATTGTAAGTGTATATAAAATGAATTAAAAAGATATTGTATGAACACTGCTTGTACTTTTCTAATTACTACCCACCTCCCACTCCCAATCCAACTGTTAACCTCTAGTAATGTTGAAAAATTACCCTTAGGTAGCTAATACTAGGTAGCCAAAAGTATAGTATAACCCATGTATTACCTATATGCTTTGGGATAAAGTATTCAGCCTTGTTATATGTAATGAAAAATCGTGTTTCGCAAATATGAACTTTCGACATGGAAAAATCAAAAACATGTAAACAACAAAATTGAAAAATCCATGTTTCCATACTGACAAAATACAAAAACTTAAAACTGAAATTTTAAAAACTGTAAATGGGAAATTGGCAAATTGCAATGTGTGAAATATGAAAATGAAAAGAAAAAAATGAATAAAAGCTTTTACTTTTTAAAACTTAACTGACTTTGTAATCCTAAGCTGGTTGTGCGTGGCGAACAACTTGCACATTAGCCACAGTGCAAGTGTTACTATCTATAAGACACTCTATAAGACTATAGAGCGTCCAGGGTTAAGAAAAAACTACAGGCCTTATGGGCTTTTATTTCTGTTGGTTTCACCCCTATTGCTCCAAACTTTAAGTTAGTATTATAATGAAGTCCTATGAAAATGCGTTCGTCTCCTTATGAAACATGTATTGTTTGTGCATTACGTTACTGAAAAAGACGTAAACTCATTTTGATATATTTCAGTTTATCATTTAAAGTGTTAGAATAGTGGGCTTATTTAAAGGAACAGCCGAGCGGGAATGTCAGTTCGCGCCAGTACTCAGAGAGGAGAAACGAGTGAGCGTACAGTAGTGGGCATAAAAGAATGTGAAAATTATTATTTGTCAGGTGCAAGTGCTTTGGAGAGTGCATAGTGTTATAAATACCTTGTATTGTGCTTCATAGTGTACATTTTACTTTTCGTTGTGTATATAGTTACATTGTTTGTTTTTGTCTGTTTCGTTTTTACATATCATACTTTAAAGTAGCGAGTGATAACTGTAGTTATGGCTGAACATGTGAAAAGGAGAAGTGGGGAAATTCTCAGGAGAAAGGAACGACAGATGGTACTTAATGTATTTTCATACATGAAAACGGAACATCCAGGACAGAGTGTTAGCTGGTTAGTGGACGAAACCGCTAATTCATTAGGAATTTCAAGGTCTTCCGTCTTCAAAATAAGGAAGGAAGCCAGTGCATGGCCACTTCAGAGTCCCAGCAAGAAACGGGAAAGGAAAAAGTTAATTCGCAGTAACTCTAGGCTCATTAAATATGATGATTTTGTCAGAAGTGGAATACGGAGGATTATTCATGAATTCTATTTTAGAAATCAACTCTGAAGACAGTCTTGACTTCTATCAACACTAACCCACAACTGCCCGACTTAAAGAAATCTACGTTGCATGTTGTTCTCAGGGAAATGAACTTTACTTATGAAAGAAGGGGAAATAGGGCAATGTTAATAGAAAGGGATGATATCGTGTCTTGGCGTCATAAGTATCTCGTACAAATTAAAAGGTATAGAGAAGAAGGTCGAAACATAGTTTATACAGACGAAAGTTGGGCTAACACTGGAATAACCGTGGCTAAAGAGTGGAAAGACAAAACGGTTACCACACCAAGGCAAGCTTTTCTTGCAGGGTTATCGATCGGATTGAAAACCCCTATCGCTCGTGGGCCACGATTTGCTATTGTTCACGCAGGTAACGAAAATGGGTTCGTGCCTAACGCTGAATATGTTTTTTTTTGTGTAAGAAAAATACTGCCGATGCGCATGATGAAATGGACGGGGAGTGTTATGAAACATACTTTTCAGAAAAGCTTCTTCCAAATTTGCCTTCCAATTCCGTAATTGTTATTGATAATGCTTCTTACCACAGCAGGAAGAAGGAGCCAATACCGACAAAAGGCTGGAAGAAATGCGATATGCAAGGATTGGATGACGGAGCATCATATTCAGTACGAAGATCACATGTTGAAGAAAGATTTAATGGACATTATTGCTTTGGAAAAGGGCAAATGCGATAAGTACAAGATAGACGAAATTGCGTTAGTAAGAGGACACATGGTACTTCGACTGTCCCCCTACCACTGCGAATTAAACCCCATTGAACTCGTATGGGCCCAGGCAAAACATCACGTGAGCTTACACAATACGGACTTCAAAGTGAAAGAAATGAAAAAGTTAATTCAGGAAGGTTTAGCTTGTGTTACACCTGATAACTGGAGGAACTACGTAAACCATGTAAAGAAAATTGAAGGCGATATGTGGAAGGCTGATGAAATTCAAGATGACATCGAACCAATCATCGTCCGTCTCGGTGACTCTTCAGATGAAGATTCTTCAAGCAGTGTTGAAATGGAATAGATGAACATGGCACCTCTGATAATGTAAGTAGATAATTTATTTTAAAATTACTTTAAAAAGGCATTTAATTTGTACTCGTATTTGTCGGTAATGTGCTTCTCATGCAAATAGGACTTTCGACTTTCTTTTCATTCTCCTTTAAGTTACGTTGGGTAGAAAGAATATCTATTGACTGTTGCGATCAAAATTTCGCGTCTGTCATCATTTATGACTGAGTAAATTAACATTACTGGAGGTACGATATTTATAGCCAGCTGGTGAGAGCAGGTCCAGCTGTCACTCACGCATCAATCTGTTAACGGTACTTCCGTGTTATAGCCGTCTTCGTTGTGAAATGTCTCCGGAAAGTAATTACCTCAGCGCTGTGACCCCTGCTGATAAGGAACAATGCGATGCAAGCTGGGGATTCACTTCGGGTTCTGGACACACATGTGGTAATTTGTTCTTGTATTATTTGTTGTCTCATTTGAGGGGCTCATTAAACCCGGTGTACCTGGGTATGGGTTCAATTTGCCTGATAACCTATGTTACTGTGGTGTATGTAGTGGTGTGTATTTGTAATTCAGATGAGTACTGGGAATAGGGGGGGGGGGGGCTATGGCCTTCAGTTCGGAACCATCCCGGCATTCGCCTGGAGTAGAAGTGGGGAAACCACTCCCAGGATGGCTGAAATGCCCGCCTCACGAGTCTGTGTATTCCGTTCCAGAGCTCTGCGCGGATAAACAAAACGTTATCCGCATCCGGCCCGCATCCGCACAGTTGTTATTCGCTCCGCATCCGCACAGTTATCCGCATTCGCCCCGCATCCGCACAGCTGTTATCCGCCCACATCCGCACAGTTGTTATTCGCTCCGCATCCGCACAGTTGTTATTCGCTCCGGATCCGCACAGTTGTTATCCGCATCCACACAGTTGTTATTCGCTCCTCATCCGCACAGTTGTTATCCGCATCCGCACAGTTGTTATCCGCCCCGCATACGCACAGTTGTTACCCGCATCCGCCCCGCATCCGCACAGTTGTTATCCGTATCCGCCCCGCATCCGCAAAGTTGTTATCCGCTCCGCATCCGCACAGTTGTTATCCGCATCTGCCCCGCATCCGCATGACTCTTTCCCCATCCCCATGTTTGTTATCCGAAACTACTGGCATTACATTAATATTTTCAATTAGATAAAGCATAAATTACTAAAGCAACATATTGAGACATGTGAGGAAACGTCGTTCCCTTAGGCTATTTATAACATGTGCTATGTTTACAATGAATGTTACACAGCCGGAATTGCAAGTCTTTCCTGTTCGGAGTGGTAATTCTGCTTAATGACATAATTTGAATGTGATTAGCTTAAATCATCATTTTACATTTGTCATGAGAAAAACATAACGCCAAAATACGATACCGGTATGTCATAAACATCCGGATCTTAATAATGATATTAAATAAGTTTGGATTGTATTTTAAAAACTATCCGCAAATTTTTTCCAAACATTATCCGCAACTTATCCACTATCCGCACAGCCACACTAACTATATCCGCATGGCAAGAACAGATGCGGATATCCGCGTCCGCACAGGACTTTAACTATAATTACAGTTCTTGGCTGAGTTGGGAATCGAACTCGGACCTCCAGAGTGGCAGCAAAGAATGATAGCCGCTACTCTACGAGTTGATCATATTTCATTATTATTATTATTAATAGTAGTAGTAGCAGCAGTAGAAGTAGTATTATTATCTAACTTATTTCAGTCACTAAAACAGCTGCACTAGGCGAAGTATAATTTTGTCTTCACTGTACTTCACAACGAGTGTCCGGTGGCGATGTGCGAGGAGATATGGCAAATGCGGAGTGCGGCTAGCCCATAAGACCTGTAGTCATTTCTTAACCCTGGACGCTCTATAGCATAAAGATAGTTGCGTGTGCCCATATATACTTTGGGTGTGTGCATTAGCCTTTGTCTTAACTTAATAGGTTAGGTAGAGTTAGGTGAGGACATGTTTTGTTAGGTAAACTGAGGTTAGGTTAGGTATGTGACCTTGTAGTTTACTCTTTTCGGAAAATCTAAAATGTAAAATCTAAAATCAAAAAATCTAAAATGTAAAATCAAAACAAAATATAAAATCTTAAAATCTAAAAATGTACAATCTAAAATCTAAAATGAAAAAAATCTAAAAATGTAAAATCAAAAATGTAAAAATAGAAAATCTTACATGCATTAATTTAAATCTTTAAATGAGGTTTCTGTGGGTTATGTTAGGTTAGGTAAAGTTAGGTTAGGTAAGGTTAAGTTAGGTTAGGTTAGCAAGTTATTAATGTAAGTGGTTGCGTTTAGTGAACATTTTGTGCATTAGCCCTGTGTGTAAAATAATAAATTAAATATTAAATAAATAAAAATTAATAATTTAAAGAAAATGTGAAGATAAAATGTTTGGTCAGTGACCTTGTAGTTCAGTCTATTTCGGAAAATTTTAAATGTAAAATATAAAATGAAACAAAATCTAAAATGTAAAACCTTGAAAGTAAAATCTAAAAATCTAAAATTAAAACATGTAAAAACTAAAATCTAAAATGAAAAATCTAAAAACTAGAATCTAGAAATGTAAAAACTAAAATGTAAAAAATTTAAATAACAGAAATAAAAAATATATATGAATTAATTTAATTCTTATCTCAGGTTTCTGTGGGTTAGAGAATTGTTAGGTTAATGACCTTGAAGTTTAGTGCATTGACACAATAAAAATAAAAAAATAAATATTATAATTTAAAAAATATACATGAAAATTATATACATAATACATTCAATAAATAATAATAAGTAGTAAATAATTTATATTATTATTTATTCGTTTCGGCCAACTATGGACCATGTTTGACAGCTTTTACATTATTTGTTGTCTTCACTCTCTGCCAATATCGCTTCATCCTCTCTCCCACTTCCTTCTTCTGTTCCTCCGTGTAAGATCTTCCTTTCCTCACTGACAACTCCCCTGTCTCCTGGAAACCTGCAAACTCCTTAACCAGCCGTCTAAATCGCGCTCTGTCCTTTATGTCTTCTTCTTTCACCCCCATCCTATCCAAGTCCAATCTTACTTCACGAAATCATTTCGGCTCCGTCTTCCTCTTCCTGAAGAATTCAAAAATCCTCTTCGTCAATCTGGCATTGTTCATCCTCACTTAGTGTCCATAAAACTATTCTCCTTTTTCTCATTAGGGCTACAACTCCTTCTGTCTTCAGGCATAGTTTTTTGTTAGATTTGCGTCTCCTCTCTCCATCCTCGATATTTGGGCCTAGAATTTTTCGGAGCATTTTCCTTCCCCTCCTTCAGATGTCTTCGATGCCACCCTTCTCAATCATATCTAGTGTTTCTGCTGCGTACAGACATTCAGGTTTGACAACAGTATCTAAGTGTCAAAATTCAGCCCCAAAGGATAGACCCTTTTTGTTGTATGTATCCTTCGTTAGTTTATAAGCCATTTCCATTCTCCTCGCCCGCTCTTTGATGGCATCCTTTTCCGTCCCAATGTCCTGCAATTTTTCTCCCAAGTACTTAAAACACTTAACTCGCTTTATCTTGGCTTCTCTCAACTCCAAGTGGAGAGGGGCGTCTTTGATATTGGTCATAAACACAGTCTTCTCAAAAGAAATTTGTAGGTCCGTCTTCTTAGCTATCATCTGGAGTTCTTCCGTCCTTTTTATCGCTGTTTCAACACCGTTATTGAGTATCACAACATCGTCAGCGAATGCCAAACAATCCGTTCTTATACTTGCTTTACCTCTCCCTAACCTGAAAGCCTCCTTATCCGAAATTCCCTTCGACCATTCTCGAATAACTTTTTCTAATACGCAGTTGAATAATATTCGTGATAGCCCGTCGCCTCGTCGTACGCCAGTTTTGATTTCGAAAGACTCTGACAACTGTCCCCTGAACTTTATTTTGGGGAAAGTATTGCTAATCGTCTGTTGAATTAGGTTGGTTGGTTCCTTAGTTTAGGGGCTGCGACAACGCGGTCATGTAGCCCCGTGTACTTAAGGTGTGTGTAGAATCTGTCTGATAACCGGTGTTAAATGTGATGGCTGTATTAGTGTGCGTATCTGTTTTTTATTTCAAGTAAGGACTACAACTTTGAATTTTTCAAATAGTTCCTACTTTTGCCGCCAAACGCCACCATCAACGACTACTAGGCCTAGTTCAGAACTAGACTACTAGACGCCACCGCAGTCGGCTCTTGGCAACGAACGTAGAAACCTAAGAGCGTTGTTCACATACCTAACCTATACAATTTAGCTTCACACAGGTGTAATTAGTGGAAGGTTCTTTAACATGCCATAAATCTATGACATGGGACCGACGGCTTTACTTCCCCTCCGAAGGAAGGCATACTGAGGGATTTTAACGCTCTTAAAAAATCCGACGGCTTTGGCCGGGTTTGAACCCGTTATCTTGGGCATAGAAGCTCAGCATGCTACTGACTACGCCACCGAAGCCGCTCTGTTGAATTCAATTCCTCGTCTTGTTGTCAACTTCAAATTCCTCGAGAACTGCCAATAAGGTTTTTCGGTCAATGGAGGCTTTCCGGAAGTCCACAAAGACGGCAACATACTTATTCTGTCCCAACATCTTGTACTTTATGATACTCCTCAGGTTAAAGATTTGTTCCGCGCAGGATCTCCCTTTCCGAAAGCCTGCCTGGTATTCACCCAGTTCAGAATCCAATATCACTTCTATTCTTGTCCGCTTTCGAGAAAATCTTGTAGGGAACGGAAACAAGAGAGATGCCTCTATAATTATTAACATCCATCTTATGAAAGGGATGGATCAGAGCCATTTGCCAGTCAGCAGAGATCCTCTCAGTTATCCATATGTTCTCAAGTAACCGTGTGAAAGATTTTACGACTCCGCAGATCCCAGTTGTAGGAGTTCAGCGACGATACCATCTGCACCAGCAGCTTTGTTGGCCTTAAGTCCTTGAATAATCCGGAAAACTTCGTCTTCATCAGTAGGCAATGAATTGGGAGATGATACCTCTGGTGGTTCCATTTTCAGGTTTTCTTGCGGACCATCACAGTTAAGCAGTGAGTCGAAATATCTGGCGAGGATGTCACAGTTTTGCTTGTCGGTCATTCCTAACCTTCCTTCTTCATTCTTGAAGCACATTTCGGATGCCTGATAACCCCTTAACCGCGATTTGAACGTCCGGTAGAAGTTCCGTGTATTGTTCATTTGGAAATCTTCATGCGTTTTCTTCAGCTGGTCTTGTTCATATTGTCTCTTAGTCCTTCTGAATGTCCAGGCTGTATGTTTCGTCTGATTTCGGAAGGTTAACAGATCATCATCTTTTTTCGTTGAGCTCCATTTCTTCCATGCCTCTTTCCGACGTCTCAGTGCGTCGTCACATTCTGCATTCCGCCAATTTTGTCTGAGAAATCGTTCTTTCAGCGGCACCTTGGATCTTGTCTCGGATTTTATCCCAATTTCCTGACGCAAGGCACTTCAGTTCATCTCGGTAACTTTCCCTTGCCACATTATTGGATGTTAATTTTCCGACGTCATATGGAGGGATATTTTGTCCCCTTGTTCTTTTCCTAGTTGGTAGAAACTTCAATTTAATTCTGGTCAAGTAGTGATCGGAATCTACTTCTGCTCCCATTGCTACTTTCACATGCATGATTTCTTTCTTTCCCATCGTAAAAATAGCGACATGGTCGATCTGAAATTCACCCAATAGAGGATTGGGTGATCGCCATGTCTTTTATTTCCTGGGTAAATGCTTGAAAGTCGTTGACATAATGTGTAGAGTAAAGGCTCGGCAAAGTTCTAAGCGTCTCTCTCCGTTTCTATTGGTACGTTTGTGTGCCGGATATTCCCCTACTATAATCCGATATTTTCTCTCCTTCCCGATCTGCGCATTGAAGTCACCCATTAGCACCTTGATGTTCATCTCTGGATCCGAGACATTTGATCTTCTAGCTCTTCCCAGAACTGTTCGACTTTGTCTGGATTCTTGCGATTATCTTCGTTGATCGGGCTGTGAGCATTTATGAGAGTGTAGGTCTTGTTGCCACATCCTAAGTGCAGACGTGACAGTCTTGGGGATGAACTTTCAAAGCCTACCACAGAGTCTACTGAGCACTTGTCTACTGTAAACGCTGTTCCAAGAAGCGGTAGGGATTTGGTATTAGCTACTCTGATTGCTGGTTTCCCTTTGTATATCCAGCATTGTCCACTTTCAAATTGGTCTTTATCTCTGTACCGTGTTTCCTGAATGGCCATGACCTTGATATCACGGTCTCCCATAGTTTTCGTTAGCTCTTTGAGTTTCCCCACTTTATGAAGTGATTGCACATTTAGAGTTCCAAACCAGTAACGGCGTTTTGTCTTGAGTTTGTGAATTCCAGGGGACTCCGACTTCCCCTCGCGCTGCAGTGCAGGCTCTCCAGAACCCTTCGGCCCGCTTGCGTCACTGGCTGTGGCGGTGGATTCCTCTACCGAGCTACCACCTGGAGTAGTTTCAATATTCAATAGACTTTCCATAACGCAACAACTGTCTAATCATTAGACTCGGCAAAGTAAGTTATAATTTGCGAAATTCTAAGATTGTGAGTCCTAGAGCTATCGACGCAGCTGCCTCTCACATGGGAAAACAGACGCCGACCAGAACACCGCCCGATACGAGAACAGACTTGTCTGGATTTTAGGGTTCTTCCGCCCTGTCCACCGTTGGGAATTTCTTCCTCTTCCGCTTTCCAGGCCGTTGATCAGTTATAATAATTTATAGTTAATGACAAATAAATAATGATTTGAATAGCCCGTTATTGAAGAGTGCAGTTGCGCGGGGCGGCCATCTTGCGCATTAGCCCCTGCGCCAGCTATGACTCCGTCTCTATACGACCAGCATGGGGTTGGACTCACGCGGCCGCCATCTTGCGCATTTGCTCCTGCGCCAGAACCGGCCATTTTATCCTACTAACAAACATCGTCCACAGAGGAGGAGGGGGAAGATCAAACCTTTTCACCATCGATGGAAAAGGATATGCCAGACCTGTACTGGCAATGGCGTCATTTACAAAGTGATTCAATACTTATCTTTTGAAATCCATTTTCCTGGTTTTCGTTTTTGTGGCCCTGGAACTCGTCTTGAAAAACGTTTGCAGCGGGGTGATGTACCCATTAATCTTTTGGATCAAGCATGCAAAGAACACGATCTTTCTTATCGCCATAGTCATCCTGGTTTAAGACATGTGGCAGATAAGGTATTGTTGAAAAAAGCTAAACAACATTTGACATCCTGTAATGCCTCAATGGGAGAGAGGTTGGCAGCCCTGATTGTGATGAGTGCTATGAAAGGAAAGTTAATGATGCATGGACATAAACATTGAGGAATTGAGGATTGAGGAATTGGTATTTGTTTGTATTGTATTTTCGTAAATCCCTATGGCTATGAAATTAAAACAAGGTTTACCAGTACAAGATGTTTTTTTATTTTAAAAATGATGATGTTCAATGGCTGATTTTTCATTTTCACATTCCACACATTGGCAATTCCCCATCTCCAATTTTCACTTTAAAAATGCCAGTTTAAAGTTGGTTGGTTCCTCAGTTTAGGGGCTGCGACAACGCGATCATGTAGCCCCGTGTACTTTGGGTGTGTGTAGAATGTGTCGGATAACCAGTGTTAATTGTGATGGCTGTATTGGTGTGTGTATCTGGTTTTTTTATTATTCAAGTCAGGACTGCAAATTTGAATTTTTCAAATAGTTCCTAATTTTGCCGCCAAACGCCACCATCAACGACTACTAGGCCTAGTTCAGAACTTAGCTACTAGACGCCACCGCAGTCGGCTCTTGGCAATACTAGAGAAACTGAAATTTAGAGGTAGTTTAGAAGGCTGTGTTGACAGCCAGCTTACTGAGGCTCTCGAACTAGAGATCCATTATTGGAGGGAGGTACTTAAGCGAGTAGTGGCGGCAGTTAAATATTTAGCTGCTCAGGGTCTGGCATTACGTGGTACTCATGAACAGCTAAGAAATCTTCACAGTGGGAATTTCCTTGCACTATTGCAATTCTTGGCTGAATTCGACCCTTTCATGGCGGAACATTTAAGGCAGTATGGTGGTAAAGGTTCCGGAACCATATCTTATATTTCAAATACAATATATGAAGAACGTATTGCTTTTATGGCTGACAAAGTTACAGACACAATTAGGAAATAAGTTAAAGAAGCTAAATACTTTGGTATAGTATTAGACTCAACACCGGACATAGACTATCACATGTTGATCAACTGTCCTTAGTACTCAGATATGTTGCCAGTGATGGCGTTCTAATTGAAAGGTTTATTTGTTTTGTGCCAAATGTGGGCCATAAAGCTGAGAAAATCGTTAAAGCAGTTCTAGAATTCTTTGGAAAACTTGATTTGGACATTTCTAATTGCAGAGCACAGTCATACGACAACGCTTCAAATATGTCTGGCGTGTATACCGGCGTTCAGGCTCGTATCAAGGAATTTAATCCTCTAGCGGAGTATGTACCATGCTCAGCACATTCTCTAAATTTAATAGGTTCTTGTGCAGCAGAATCATGTACAGAGGCAATTTCATTTTTTGGATTGCTGCAGTCACTTTTCAAATTTTTCAGTGCCTCAACGCACAGATGGGCTATCCTACAGAAAAATTGTACCCTTAAGTTACAAAGCCTATCTAAGACTCAATGGTCTGCTCGTCACGACGCATGCCGAGTTGTAAGTGAAAACAGAGAAGGTATTTTGGAAAGTTTGAATGAAATTTCTACTAACTGTGATGAGAAACCTTCAACAAGGAATGAAGCCAATGCTTTGAGAGAAAAGTTGAACTCCATGGAGACAACATTCATGTCAATTTTATGGAGTACCACAATGGAAAGGTTTAACAAGGTGAACATAAAACTTCAGTATGGAACTACAGAGTTAGGGAAGATTATTTCTTACTATGAATCTCTTTGTGGTTTTCTTCAAGAAGTAAGAGAAACCTTCGATAGCCTAGACAAAGCAGCAAGAGACAAATGTGGCAGGAAGGAGTATGTAGCAGACAACCTACGCAAAAGGAAAATACGGCATCTACCAAGTTTGATGATTATAGTGGACAAAGCAGTGATGTTGAATTCACAGGTCCTGATAACTTTCGTGTGAACACTTTCAATGTCATATTAGATAGGTTATATTCCGAACTCAAGAGACGTGGAAATAAATACACTCAACTATACAACAAGTTTGGATTTTTTGAAGTTGTTTAAGGACTAGAAGCCTCAGAAATCACCAAACATGCAGGAGAACTATTGAGATTGTACCCCGAAGATCTAGAGCCAGTTTTTGTTGATGAGTGTTTACATTTGAAACCCTTTTTGGTGCAAAATACTCCCAAAGAAAAAAAACAGCATGACTTTAACGGACATTATCAAGGTTTTGCGTCATTTTCATGCAGTTGAAATCCACCCAAATATTGACATTGCCTTAAGAATGGTCCTTAGTGCACCAGCAACAAACTTTACAGGAGAAAGATCCTTCTCTGCCCTTCGTCGTGTGAGAAACTACTTAAGAGCTTCAACCAGCCATGATAGATTGACATCATTAGCCCTGCTCAACATCGACGGAATGCTGACTCAAGAGATGCCTTGTGATGACATCATAGGCACATTCGCTCGAAAAAAAAAGCAAGAAGGAAGGTTTTATAAACTGACGTTGAAGTAAAATTGTCTCACGTCACTTATAAAAGAACGAAGTCCTACATTTTTATCAAGTGGGTTTCCGTAAATTGCTTTGTTATACGCTCCTTTTTAATCTTGTTGCACTTCAAAAAGTTAGTTCTTTCTACAGTTCAAAAATATATTAAACAGACTTTTACTACTTGTGATATTTTAAACCAATTTCGTATAATTTTATGATTTAAATCAAACTTTCAAACATTTTGACACTTTTCCAATTTATATTGTGGCCAACATTTTCCAAGAAATGTTTTGCAAGAGCAGAGTTTTCGACTTCAGCTTTAGAACAGGAATGTTTGACGATTTATTAGGAGAACATTTTAGTCTTGAATATTGATATCAGTTTAATTTGAATAATTCATTATGCATAGTTGTAGGTTGTATGATGTAGTGTATATGTATATCTGGACAGTGGCGTCACTAGGGTTGGTGTCACCCAGTGCGGTAACTCATGGTGTCACCCACCCCACGACACCTCATAGACTTCCTCCGAGTCCGCCAGTGCCAAATAACGGAAACATACAGAATCCTTAGTAACGTTTATAAACATTGGTCCTATATTTACACAGGCAATGGAAGATATTTATGAAGTTAGAATGCAATTCATCACTGCTAATGTCATATGTGGGCTGAGTCCATTGCTTGACAGCTGAGCCTAACACTCACCGGTTATTCGATATTGACGAAATTATACGATTCGAGTACTCATTCCTTTAAATGACTGTTTCTGAAATCCATGCAAAATGATAAAGGAAAGACCTTAGAATGTTAAAATGACATGAAACAGGCGTCACAGCGGCCAAAATGTGAAGTGGACAGCAATTATGGAGCGTATCTTCCTGCAGCAACAGTATCTGCAAATCGCACAATTTTTTAATGTATTTTTTTAAAGAAATTATTGTTGTTTCTTATGGCTAGCCCGGATTCCAATCCATCAGCTTTCTTGCGTTCCAATAAAGTTGTGTGAGGTTTCCAGAAGTTCTAGCAGTCACATCAAGTTTGTTACAATGTAGCAGGTGCCCCTTATCCATTTTACTTCCAGGTTCGTGACAAAGTGTGCATTCTTCAGATCTCAGGATGTTGATTCGTTTCAGATGAGCTGCAAGGCAGTCGTGGCCAGTGTTAAGTCTGAAGAAGGCTACAGCTTCTCTTCTTGGTGTTAATTTATATTGATCCCATTTAGTATCAATGTCTTTCCATAATTTGGTTTCTGCTGTTTTCTTTGCCATTTCTTCATACCTGTTTTTGATAGTATTCTTCAAGATCCTTTTTGCTGACATAAAATCAGTCTGACTGACAGGTTGTTGTAGTGTGGTACCTTTTTTTGCTAATCTGTCTGCCTCTTCATTTCCTACTATTCCAACATGAGAAGGGATCCACTGAAATGAGATATGTTTGTGGAGTCTTTGAAGGGTTTTTATTATACAAAAAATTTATTTCAGTTCTTTATTTTGGGGCTTATAATTTGACGAGATGGCTTGGATGGCTGCTTTTGAATCTGTAATGATAACGCATTTTTGATAATCAATGTTTCTGCCTAATAACTGATGGAGTGCATGTGAAATTGCTCTTATCTCAGCATCAAAGTTTGTTTTGTTTTGGCCTACTGGGAAGTAGAGTGAGAAGAGAGATGAATGTATAAAGACATTATAGATATGTATAAAATTAGAGTACAATGGGTCACTGGTAATGTATATTCTCTTTTATTTGAATGCTCATTTGTCACAATCGGTCGCTTGTGAGCGCCGCAGTAGGGATCTATACTACTGAAATCCTACTAGCGGACCCGTGCGAGAAATCCCGCATGTTCATGAGCCACACTTTCCCCATAGGTTTATAATAAGAGACTTAAAAGGAGAAAGGTTGTTATGTTTTTACTTGAACCGAATGATTATAGAACACTATTTACGTTTCAGGCGTCCCTTAGGCCAAAATACGAACTGACCAGCAATGGTGTCGCGTATTTTCAGATAACTACAGTATTTTCAAATCGCGCACTTCATACAGTTTTTTTTTAGTATTTTTTAAAGCAATTATAGAGATTTAAGAAATTAGGGTGCAATGCGTCACTGGTAATGTATATTCTCTTTCATTTGAATGCTCATTCTTCACGATCGGTCCCTTGTGAGTGCCACAGGAGGGATCTATACTACTGAAATAGTATATATGATGGTGATGATGATTTGGTTTAATTGATAAAACAAATTATATTTGAAAACCTTTTATTTATTGAACAACGTCCTTTAATAAGAATAATTTCATGGAGTGACATAGAATCATAGACAGTGATATTTTGTTTGAAACGAAAGATAAATATAAGGTTGAATAAACTGCAAAAATACTCACATTTATGTACTTTATGTAAGCCACATACATACATACATGAGCTAAATGATAAATTCACAATTTTTATAACCAATGATAGAAGGCAGACTAGACAGACACTCAGTACTGGTAACAAAGCGATGTTCTGCTGTGCTAATTTTTTTTTTAAGAAATTTTTACGAACCGCCGTAATTTTGGTGTCACCCCTAGTGATTGTGTCACCCGGTGCGGTCCGCACCCCCCGCACCTCCTTAGTGACGCCACTGTATCTGGATATCTTTAAGTGTATAATGAGTCTTAAATGATTTAAACTTATTTTATATCTCGTTGGTCTGTTTATTTATAGTTTATATATACTGTGCCCGTTCAGACCGAAGTCCGGACGACCACATATGCATTTCACCAAAAATCAGTCAGCACGAGAATCAAAATATCCCGGGGCGCCAGATGGGTTAAAGTGACTACAATAACTCAACAACAAAAAATGCTTTACTGATTTTCGACTTGATGCAACAATAAGGATAGAAGGAGATTTTCTGAAATGAATGCATCCGATAAAATCAACTCATTGTATTTAAAACTTTAAAATTGACTAAAAGTATGCCAAAATGGCATAAAAGATGAACGACGAATCATATGTTATGTACAAAATATACAATTTCACCAACACATGAACACTTAACAATTGAGATGAAGGTCAAATTAATAGTCCTGTTGACTTCGCTCAAAAGAATTATTTGCAGAAGTAGGGTTCTGTCAGTGCAAATTTAATTGTCTTTACTGATCCTTATATTATTTGAGTATTCACATATTGAAATAAAAAAATTATCACTCGTTGAAAATATATCACAGTTCACTTTTATCAAAATATCGTAGCAAATTAACTAACACTTCAGGATTCAGTTATCTCAGGATTTGTTCAAATACTAAGTTATTAACAATAAATAGAACTCAATATCATTTACATGGACCTTGAGCATTTGGATTCGACGAACTTCGATAAACAGAAAATATTTATTGAATCATCTGTTCTCGATCCAAAGTCTATTCAGAGCTTTTGACTCAATCATAAATATAATTGTCAAAATATTATTATCAACAAAATATAAATTCCATTCCATATGGATTCAAAAATTTAATCAATTAATTATCACTTGGAAATATTATTTAGAAAATTGGAAATATTATTCAGAAAATTCATCATGAAACAATTTCATTTGTTATTATCAACATTTCAATAATTTAACAAAATGTCAAATATGTTAATCATCAAACTTATTTGCAAAATGTTTATATATTTTTACAGGTTCACAAAATCCTCTCAGTTTGTAGTGGTTGTTAAGAAGTAACAGTTTTAAATAATTAACAGCATCGGCCCATTCGATTTAAATGCGTCAAAAATCACGTAATCATAATTAGCATCTAGACAAAGGTAAAGTTTTTTCGTAATGAAAGGTACAAGTTGAACAATAAAAAATTTCGGGTAAATAATTACTAGGAATACTTCTAGAACACGTGGGTAAACTGTGAATTGACAATGATGGCTCAACAAAATAACCTTTGGTTATATTTCGACGAAAGTGTGGCTAAATTCGACTCCTCTACAAAATTCAAAGTCATCCAACCTACAATATGATTGATGTTTCATTTCACACAACCTCATTCCTGCGACTTAATTGCGCACTCAGAATGGCATATTTAACTCTCTGGACACACAACAATTATTCTTCCCAAATTATACAGAATAATCAAGCCTTTGCTTGTTACGACAACTGGAAGATTTATAAATTGGTAAACTCCACCAATGAGTTTACAATAATAATTTCACCATCAGTTTAAAACATGAATAACTCCACACCGTGTCTATTCTTAGCCAAACCTTTTGAAAGACGTTGCTCAATAATGATTTTATTTTTATACAAACTCTAGCAAAAACCCTGTTTTATACATGCTTTTAGCTTCCCGTATCATTACTTTCCGTGTCTTCTCAAAGATTTAAATGCATAGTGCAAGCGTGAAATAATTCCACTGAATTAATATGTTATTTATTTGTGGGCATGCGTTAACCACTAACCTTCGGAATCAACAAGTATCCGATCTTAGAATATTGTTTCAAATGTCAAATGTATAAATCACACTACATGAAAATGATTATTAGAGATCACAAATATTATTATTATTTCAGAAAATAGAAAAATAATTATTATTATTAAATCAACATTATTATTATTATTATTATTATTATTATTTCCTCAACAGAAGGATTTAAAGTTGTTAAACTGTTCGGGGAATATCATCCTCAACTTCTAAATAATGGATAAATATCCATTCCTCAAATTAAATTTTTAAAATTAAATCTTCAGTTACGACGGCTGATGACCGCGATTAGAAAAATATCAAAATTAAATAAATGCTCGTTCTGCTCGTCCATAAATTTCGAATCATTGACTTCTGAGTGTAAAAAAAACTCAGATCAAAGCTTCTATTTCAAAAGAAAGATATTTGCAACAGCAAAAACATATCGATGAATAGAAAATATGTGTTGGTAAGACTGTAGAAAAATATGAGAAATCCAGCTAACTACGCATAAAATAATGCAAATTGTAGCTTACATTCTTGTAGATCTAGATGCTTGTAATCTGGTCTGAACCAGATTATTCAGTCTTCTTTTCCCCATTAGGACACGTATTTATAATCTTGTATCGGCCTCCATTTTATACCCGCAATGGTCTTACACAGACATAGCGGTATTCATACTTGAAGCCTTAATATCTTGAAGAAAAATGTTACCAGCTTCAAAAGCTGAATTAAAGTTGACAGGGGTCTGATCAAAGTGATCCATGATGAAAATTATTAACATGACCCAACTGTGATGTGTTCAGTACTCCTAATACGCTTATAATCTTGTTCAGCACTAGTACAAATACTGTCGAGTTTGCTGGGCAGAGTTTCTCACTCTTAAGATTGCGCAAGGCAAAACTCTATTCCCAATATCGGCTAAAGAATTGTACTGTGCAAGAATGGTAATAAAAGTACTGATTTATCTTGGCTGGTCCACTAACAAGACAAAAGCTTGTCCTCTGACTGTTGGATTAAATAATCCAGCTTTGAATAATAGGCCAGGCGACAGTTAGTTCAATAAGGAATTAATTAGTGGAAAACTGGAAATTGCTTTAATTGCTTTATTTGGACCCAGATATTACTCTCCCAAGTTTTCCCCCTCGAGCGAAGTCGGCGTTGGCCCTTCTGGCCCTAAGAAGGTACCATTTTTTTTTTTTTTTACAAATATCTCCCATACCATGAACTTAATCAATAAAATACGTATTATAAAAATAATGTAGAGTAAATTTACTACAAAAATGTTCCCTACCTTTTGTCTCTAATGTGAACCGTTACGGTGCTACGACCATTCAAAATTGAGCCCTTTTTGATTCTTGCGGAAAATCTATGGAAATTATATGCCATATCAAAGTTTCTTCATGTTATAAATACTTGGCAGCATTCCAGGTGCACAAGCTGTTAACTTGTTACAAGTATAACAGCTTTTCTATGTCAACAGCTGTGGCAAAGTACCTACCATTAGTATTATTATTGCGTACTATCGGCATAAAATCACTCTTTTCCGCACCACCTGGCGGTAGAGTAAATGGCGCGTTTCTTTTAAAGTGGTGTCCCCAGGAGGCCTAATCCACAGTTCAAATGTCAAAGTTAGTCGATTTTAAACCGTTTTGATGAAAGCTGGCAGTCTTGATCGTCTGCCTCAATTTCTCCGTCATCGCTTTCATCGTCTGTATCGATACATTTGTCCGACGTCACAGGGCGCTCAAGATTAACATCGATGTCTCCGTCACAATCATCCATATCATCTTCCTCGGCAGCATTTGTACTTGACCGTCCCATATAATTCATGCAGATTCTGGAGCATCGGAGGCCTGTTTTCCTGCAGCCAGACGCTGCGTTACGTCCTTTCGAACATTTGCAGGACACTATGTTTAGAAGCGCTTTTGGTGCCGGATCCCTCGTCGTAGGTATGGGAGCCAAACCACATTGAGAATTTTTCCAGCCCCAATCCAGTGGATTTGTATAATTTCCATACCATGTTTGGATTTGATGGTATGTTCTTAAAGAGTGCTCACGTGCCGCTGATTCGGTGGGAGGTAAGCTTGCGAGATTAGATCGATGTATGCTCAGAGATTTTGCAAACATTTGGAACCGAAACTCATTCAGGGTATTTCCCGTGGTTTTGTTGTCATATAGCCTAGCCAAAACCAACTGACCCGCTTTGTCAATTTCATCGGGGTTTGCGTTCACGTCTCGGAACACCCTAACAGCTGTTTGCAGTTCCTCATCACTCTTCAGCAGTGTTACGAATTTCATTTTGCCCTGCCTGTGAAACGAAGACGTTGTATCGCACCCACTAAACGCATGCAAAAAGAGGAAGTTTTCTTGCACACACGGCGGGGGATTGAAACTTGTTGTGCAAAATAGTAGTTGTTTGGTTGAACCTTTGCCGAATTTCATAAAATACATTTTCGTGGAGGGTGGCACACGAGCCGCCAAGATGACCAGGATATCTATATCTTCAGCCACTATAATGACCGAATTGTCTGGCTTAGACAATTCGAGTTCGGTGGTAACGATGAGCATATTGGCATCTTCTGGAGCTTGTCTGGTTTCGATTCCTTCGCTTTCGAATTTGACGAGCAACAAGTCGATCAATCTTCGTTTGTTTTGTCATTAGACAAAAATTTTGTTTGTGGCATAGGTGCCGACATGGACTCATCAAAAAACACATTAGCAGCATCATGCTTGTGCGATCGTCGAAGACGTTCAGCGGTCTTGGTACTGCGAGCTGCTGGGTTGTGAAGCTCTTCCCCTATCCCCGAAGAAATATAAAATAAAATAAAATAGAAGAAAGAAAAACGGGGAGATCGCAGTCTTGCTTGGCTTTCGCTGGGCCCAAATTTTAAAAGGCAAACCAGAAAGCAATCCCAAAAGGAAGGGGGAAAGCTAATTAAAATTAAACTACGGTAAAATCCAAAGATGAACAAATTTAAATCAGAGGCCGTGTAGGTCGTATTAACGTCACAAGTACGCTAATAAGACCGACAAACCGAAATATAGCAAAAACCAGACAAAACTCGAAGAAGGTTACTAAAATTAAAATAAGACGTGACGCAAAAGCAGAGATACTTAGGCAAAGATAAAATGTATTTAAATAAGAACCACAATGTACAACGATCCCAGAGATATTAAAAGCAAGAAGAGAAATGACCAACAAATTAAACACAAAATTAATTTACCGCAAGAAAAAATACAAATTAGGAAGAAAATCGAAAATATACTAAATTAAATTATATTAAAATGAAATAAAATAAGATAAGTTAAGGTAACGTGTTCAAGGCAAGACGAAACGATGACTAAATGTAAGTATGTCGCAATTAGATAAAAAAGACAAAACTCGAAAACGACTACACTCAACGAAGTCAAGATACGTTCTCAAAATTTAGACAAAGCGTGTCAAAAGGGATGAACAAAATAGGAGGGGGGTACAATGGTTCAGAAAGGGGTGGAGAGGGGTGAGAGGGAGGGGAGGAATGAGGAAGAAAGACGCGGAGGCACATGCAAGATCTAGTGAGTTACGAGAAAAATAGGAATTTAGACAAAAGGAAAAATTACATTAAATTATCGGCAAAGCCAAAAATATACTTTAAAAATTGAAAGTATGCGTAGGAGATAAGGGCACACAAAGACGACGAAAATATGTGATGCGCAAAATATGGGCATTCACAGACACAAGAATATCACAGGTTAGGTCACCAGCAAATAGCAATAGTGAGACCTCCTTTTGTGAACTCTTTAAGATAAAGAACAAAGCATTACGGGAAGCAAGAAAAATAATCTCCAATCCCGTTATGTTGTTCTACGATAAGATGCACTCTGGATGACAGACCCAAAGGTGTCCCCTACAAGGTAGGCAAACCACCGTCAAGCACACCAGAGTAAAGCGAAGACAAGCCCACATACATGACTTTCAACCCTTAAAGTACAAAAACTACGTTATCAAAATAAATGAAAATAACACTATCATACAAAACAAAACTCACCAGCAATTACACGCACACAAAGGGCGGAGGGAAAATATCGGGAGGGGACAAGTACACGCGACCAAAAGAAAAATAACACAGAAAAAGAGTTTTAAATTACCGAAATATGAAACAGAACTACAGTAAAGCAATTACTGATTACGACATACAGACACCTCGCCATGGTTTCACCTTGAACGCGGGCACTTTCCCTAGAATATCGGAATACGTCTAGCCTACTTGGCTGCAAGGAAGAAATGCCTCGAAACAAAGCAAATGACGACGCAACACAAAGGTAACTGCGTGCTAAAATTTGATTGGTCACGACCCCTTCCAAAATATAAATCACTGGCCAATAAGGGGACAAGATGCAGATATGTCCATATATGGTATTAAGACATCAGAGGGCTATTAATAGCTTCACAGCCAAGGTTTCACAAAGGCGTGCATTGATCACGTCAGATAAAAATGGCACAAAGGAGTAACTTATATATCTCATAAAAATGGCTCAAAATTCCCCCACTTCCTTGAAAAAAAAAATGTTTACAAAAATACAAACACAAAACATTTTTTTTTTGTATATATGGTATAAGATGCACTCTTGTTTCATTCATAAAATGGCTCGCAAGGAGAGAGTCTCATATCACACAAACACACGGAGTAGCTCACATTAGAGTTCCAAACTCATTGCCTTTCACAGAGGCTTGGTATAGCACAAGTCCATCTCTTTGAAGTATACATCAAACGCACAAGCAGTTAAATGAGTGAGGGGAATTTTGGCTAAGTAAACCTAGAAAAATGAAATTTAGGTGCAAAAACGCAACGAATACAAAATCCGCTGCCTAAAATGCCAGCGAAGCAGTGCCCCATGAGAGAAGGTGGTACCGACCTTATCACACAAAACACTCAATTCACTAAACACGTTGGCAGCAAATTTTGACTAGGGAGAAAAAAAAATTAACATATAAGTTATGAGTTATCTCACAAGGAATAAAATTTTTCTGTTTTTGAAATTTCCGAAGAATAACGAGAAGTTGTAATCCAAAGGCCTGAAGATGAACAAGGGGGAACCCAGGACCATTGCAGTTGACGTCAAGGCTGCAGAGATTTTCCTTCCTCCCAATATTCCTAATATAGAAAAAAACAAAACAGTTACATTGTGGTATAAATGGTTAATAAAACTTAATCTGTGGAGCACCCTGTATTTCCAATGGAATGTTCTGTCGTCACAACCATTGATAAAATGATATTACACAACTTGGATGCGGTGTGGGGTAAGGGAGAGAGAAAGAAAACAGCGCGCGATAACACGGGCGGACGGTTAAGAGATACTGAAAACAATCATGGACACACTAAACTAAAATAAACAGGCAGGGATCCTGTAAAAACATCAACACTGGGATCGCAGTGTCAAAACACTGAGAGAAATACATACTCTAGATAAACAAATAATTACACAGACACCACATCATTCATGGTATTTCTTAAGATTTGCTACATGAGAAACAGAAATTAGTTGAGGATCGTCATTAGAAATCATTTCCACAGTCACGTTGTTCAGGAACCTGGTTATGGTCCTTGGTTCGGACCACCGCAAACACAGTTTACTGGAGATGCCGGAAGCTGCGTTACTAATAGGGTGTAGTCGTACCAAAACCCTATTTCCTATCTGAAAATGAACAGGTTTTCTACGCTGGTTGTACCGTGCTGAGACCTTCTGTCTAGCCCGCTTAAGGCTAGCGACGGCGGAATCCCATTTCTCTTGAGTAGAGACGGTTCGAGACGGGATAGACAAATACTCGATATTCCAACGGAGCATCAGGGGATCAACAAGTTTACGGCCTATAAACAATTCCGCAGGTGTGGTTTGAATAGACGAATGAAACGAGGTATTAAAACCTAAGGTAAAATAATGCAAGTTAACATCCCAATTGGATTGTTCCACATTATGGAAGGCGGTTAGACAAGCTTTCAGATTACGATGAAATCTCTCTACCTGATTGCCTTGTGGTCTGAATGGCGCCAATAACACGTGATTAATGCCCCAACTGAAGGTCATAGATTTGAAAGTTTTGGACTTGAAGATGGTAGCATTATCGGTAACAAGGAACTTGGGCGGGCCAAATATAGCAAAAATATGCTTACATAATAAATGGACCGTCCCTTTTGCAGAAATGTCCTTAACAGGAAAGAGCCAGACAAACTTAGAAAAACCGTCGATCACTGTCAAAATCGCCTGATGACCAGACTTAGAACGTGTCATAGGACCGAATATGTCAATAAATAACCGTTCTCCAGGACGAGTAACAACATGAGCACTATGCAAACCTATCTGCGTATTTTGCGCTGGTTTAGAGCGTTGACAGGTGTGACATTTTTTTACAAAATCAAACACATCTGGTTTGATTGTAGGCCAATAGAATTCAGAGTCAATTTTGCGTAAAGTACGGTACATTCCAACGTGTAAGCCTATAGCCGAAGAATGATAGTATGTTAAGAGCATATTACGAACATTCTCAGGGGCGAAAATTCTGAAGGAGTTTGAACCAGGGAGGAGACGGCCAATTACATCATTACGGACACAAAATTCACTCACAGTGGGGTCCTTGTTGGTAATTTTCTCACGGAGTTCACGACAATAAAGATCATCTGCCTGAAACTTACGTATATCTACGAAGGACCATGGACTAAACTGTAATAAAAACACATTTTCAGGCATTTCCTGAGGTGAAGTTTCGACAGAAGGAGGAACAATTTGACTAGGAGCGGAAATAGTGGAATCCTCGAACATGCGCGAGAGACAATCAGCCACAGAGTTTTCACTACCTTTCACGTGTACAATGTCGAACTTGAACGACGATAGTCTCAAAATCCACCGATTGATACGACCAAGTTTCTTTACATGCGACATGCTCCATCTCAGAGCTTCATTATCGGTGTAGACAGTGAAATGGCGATGTTCTAGGAAACTCCTGAATTTCTCGCAGCCAAAGACAACAGCAAGGGACTCTTTTTCAAAGATGGAATAGCGACGTTCATGTTCATTAAGCATGCGACTAGCAAAAGCTACAGGCGCAAACTTCCCGTCCACGTGTTGACTTAAAACGCTTGACACAGCTAGATCACTAGCGTCGCAATGGAGGAAGAACCTAGACTCGAAATCTGGAGCTTGCAACACAGGGGCAGATATAAGACTCTCTTTTAAAGTGTTAAAAGCTTTATCTTGCTCTGGACCCCATATAAATTTAGCGTTCTTCTTTTTGAGGGCATTCAATGGAGCCGAAATATCTGAGAAATGTCTGATAAACCTGGAATAAAACCCAAACATGCCCATGGCACGGCGTAGAGCTTTCACAGAGGTAGGCACCGGTAGATTCTTAATACATTCAACTCTATCAGGCATGACGCTAATACCGTTAGTCGACAGCACATGTCCTAAAAACTTGATCTGCGTGCGGGCCAAAGAGGTCTTTTCGGGATTGATAGTGAGTCCCGCTTTTCTGAGGCGAGAGAAAACTTCACGGAGATGAGTTACGTGCTCCTCGAAAGATTTGCTATAAACAACAAGGTCATCTAAATAATTGAAGACAAACTTAAATTTCAAGTCACCCAAGAGATCATCTAACACACGACTAAGAATTTGTGCTCCGACAGCGATACCCATAGGCAATCTATTGAATGTGAATAACCCAAAAGGTGTGGAAAAGGCGGTAAAATCACGGCTCTCGGCGTCCAACGGAATTTGATGATATGCGGAATTGAGATCAATAATAGAATAATAGTTAGCTCCATGAAAATGCTGAAAAGCGCTGTCGAGTGTAGGTAACGGAAAATTGTCGAAAACAACCTTCTTATTCAGCTTCCTGTAGTCGACAACTAATCTATATTCGCCGTCTTTCTTGGGAATCAGAAAAGCTGGAGAACCATACGCCGACTTGGAAGGAACGACTACTCCTTTATCTTGTAGCTCTTTGACATATTTTCTCATAGCCAACAGCTTTGGAGGTGAACATGCAAATGGCGGGGATCGAACCGGGACATTATCTGTGAGATCGATATGACATTCGTGACCTACCGCTGAACCTAATTTATCTGTGAGGACATCCGAGAATTCGTTCACCAAATCACTCAGCACATCACGCTCTTCCGAAAATAACGACAGAGGCAGCTGGACAGAATGCACTGTGGACACTTCACTAACACGAGAGGTGCATTCTTCGAACGGGAATTGTTTGTTGGAATGAAACAGAAAGCTAAATGAATTACTCGCAAAATCTAATTGTAAACCTGTTTTGCGCATGAAATCTGTCCCTAAAAGGACTTGGGTGGATAAATTATCAACTACGTGGAACTGGTGATCCCATGAAAAACCATGGATCTTGAGATGACATAAAACAGTACCGGTAACGTTGATAGTAGATGAACCAGCTGACACGAACTTTCGCTCACGTCCATCCTCGTGAGGACAGATGCACAGCGCTGGAATTTGTTCCGCCACAGAGCGAAGGATAAAGCTCTCCGTGGCTCCAGAATCCAAAATGGCTTGAGTTGTGACATGATGAAAAGATAATGTGACCCAAGGTTGCGATACAGAAGCAAAACAAAGATAAGGATCGCGATACCTGCTTTTAGGGCTGCCCGACGGGTCGAACTCAGGACAGCACTTCAACAGTTTTCCTGGTTGAAATTACAATTTGGACAGGTCAATTTAGTCACATCTGACATCCCACAACCGTAGCAGAACTTACGGGATCTAGCGGCACATTCACGGAAGTTATGACCGTGATTGTTGCAATTCCAACATAAGATATTTGCGGAGACACGTTTGGTATCTGGAGGATTATTGTGGACACGGGAGGTAGAATGAGTTTGGCTGGCAGCGTGACTATCACTTTGGACGTGATTTATGGGAGGACGAGAGGGGAGATTAAAAGAGACAGTCTTGTTTGAGATAACGGGATGGGCCACAGAAGTAAATGCATGCTGTGTGCTAGTCGCACAAGCTAGTTCAGGAAACATGACTTCGTGGGAAATAGGGGGTGGAACATAACTCAAACTCGACCGAGAATTGTTCTCATATTCGCGTCCATGTAGAATTATGTCCTCAATACAGCGTACCGAAATGCGACGTATGAAGTACTTATATATAGGATTTAAATTCCTATAAATAATTTCGAAAAGTTCCTGTGGGTGGAATGGCTGAGGCAAATTGGCTGTGAGGAGGCGTACAGCCGTGACATAATCGTCAATCTTCTCGGAGGGGCCCTGAGTTCGAGCGTAGATTTCCTGTTTCAAAGCATACGCGAAATCTTGGGGAGTGAAACGGGCTTTTATGTTGCACACAAATTCGTTCCATGAAGTGTAATGGAATGGTGACACCCTGTACCACTGCAACGCTTTACCAGAAAGTAAAATTGGTAGGCAACGAACTATCTTATCGGGACTTATGTCATGGCACTGACACAGTTCCTCAATCCTCTGAATGAACCAAAAAACTGAAGATGTGTTATTTTCCCCGGAAAAAGTAAGATTCCACCTACTCACAATGGATGCAACGTTGTCAGAATGACCACCACTGGTAGGATTAGAAACGTAGCCACTAGACAACGGGTCAAACATAAGTAAGTCCTTCGGTACACTAAAAAATTGGGGTTCTGGAATAGCCTTACTTGAAGAAATAGGTGCAGTCAACGACTCAAAATTATAGGACGGTAAACGAACTTCCTGCTTAATAGATTTATCCATGACGAAAAATATTAAAAACACAGCACGGTACACACCAACGAGATAAGAAAAAGGACTACAAAGACTACTAATTTCAAACTACTTCAAAAATATAAAAGGTATCTAAACAGTATTACGAGAAGAAATAAATAAGTGCACATCACATTACCGTAAGATGTTGCTTTCCCACGTGGTAATTTACTCACGGGCACCAAGTCGTCATCCTCACACGAAACATACTGTTTGCGGCTGTGTGTTTTTCAAATGTTGATAGACCATACCAGACCTTTCTCCTCTTTCATGAAATTCTCAGCACCTTAAAACTCAGAAAGACAACATTATACTATAGGTACGAAAAGGATGGAAACGTTTCACAATGCAATTCAGCTCGAAGTCTCAGGAACGATCAGCTGGAAAAAAATTGTTAAATTAGAAAGGTGATTTTGTCTCAAAACCACGCTCTGAAATCCATTTGTACGCAACTTAAGATGAAGTAATAGAAATAAACATATACTTACGTACGCAGCAGACGTCAGTGGAAACGTAGCTGAAGCTCTTCCCCTATCCCCGAAGAAATATAAAATAAAATAAAATAGAAGAAAGAAAAACGGGGAGATCGCAGTCTTGCTTGGCTTTCGCTGGGCCCAAATTTTAAAAGGCAAACCAGAAAGCAATCCCAAAAGGAAGGGGGAAAGCTAATTAAAATTAAACTACGGTAAAATCCAAAGATGAACAAATTTAAATCAGAGGCCGTGTAGGTCGTATTAACGTCACAAGTACGCTAATAAGACCGACAAACCGAAATATAGCAAAAACCAGACAAAACTCGAAGAAGGTTACTAAAATTAAAATAAGACGTGACGCAAAAGCAGAGATACTTAGGCAAAGATAAAATGTATTTAAATAAGAACCACAATGTACAACGATCCCAGAGATATTAAAAGCAAGAAGAGAAATGACCAACAAATTAAACACAAAATTAATTTACCGCAAGAAAAAATACAAATTAGGAAGAAAATCGAAAATATACTAAATTAAATTATATTAAAATGAAATAAAATAAGATAAGTTAAGGTAACGTGTTCAAGGCAAGACGAAACGATGACTAAATGTAAGTATGTCGCAATTAGATAAAAAAGACAAAACTCGAAAACGACTACACTCAACGAAGTCAAGATACGTTCTCAAAATTTAGACAAAGCGTGTCAAAAGGGATGAACAAAATAGGAGGGGGGTACAATGGTTCAGAAAGGGGTGGAGAGGGGTGAGAGGGAGGGGAGGAATGAGGAAGAAAGACGCGGAGGCACATGCAAGATCTAGTGAGTTACGAGAAAAATAGGAATTTAGACAAAAGGAAAAATTACATTAAATTATCGGCAAAGCCAAAAATATACTTTAAAAATTGAAAGTATGCGTAGGAGATAAGGGAACACAAAGACGACGAAAATATGTGATGCGCAAAATATGGGCATTCACAGACACAAGAATATCACAGGTTAGGTCACCAGCAAATAGCAATAGTGAGACCTCCTTTTGTGAACTCTTTAAGATAAAGAACAAAGCATTACGGGAAGCAAGAAAAATAATCTCCAATCCCGTTATGTTGTTCTACGATAAGATGCACTCTGGATGACAGACCCAAAGGTGTCCCCTACAAGGTAGGCAAACCACCGTCAAGCACACCAGAGTAAAGCGAAGACAAGCCCACATACATGACTTTCAACCCTTAAAGTACAAAAACTACGTTATCAAAATAAATGAAAATAACACTATCATACAAAACAAAACTCACCAGCAATTACACGCACACAAAGGGCGGAGGGAAAATATCGGGAGGGGACAAGTACACGCGACCAAAAGAAAAATAACACAGAAAAAGAGTTTTAAATTACCGAAATATGAAACAGAACTACAGTAAAGCAATTACTGATTACGACATACAGACACCTCGCCATGGTTTCACCTTGAACGCGGGCACTTTCCCTAGAATATCGGAATACGTCTAGCCTACTTGGCTGCAAGGAAGAAATGCCTCGAAACAAAGCAAATGACGACGCAACACAAAGGTAACTGCGTGCTAAAATTTGATTGGTCACGACCCCTTCCAAAATATAAATCACTGGCCAATAAGGGGACAAGATGCAGATATGTCCATATATGGTATTAAGACATCAGAGGGCTATTAATAGCTTCACAGCCAAGGTTTCACAAAGGCGTGCATTGATCACGTCAGATAAAAATGGCACAAAGGAGTAACTTATATATCTCATAAAAATGGCTCAGTTGTCAGGATACCCGTCGAAAATAATGACACTGTTTTTGAAGTATCTTTTAACGTAATTCACATATTTGGCACTAATGTCGACAAAAGTATCGGTTTGGTGCCAAATTACACGGTGCAGAAGATATCCTCCGTCGAGAACATGATGTAGGTCCTCAAATGTGGGCTCATCGGTAACAGGATGGAATAATTTATAGAACACAGACTTTTGCGTCTTACGCATTCCCGCTTCATCAAAGATCGCAACCGGATACGGAGCTAGTTCAATCTGGAAATATTGTTTCAATTATGCATCGGATTTCTTATCAAGGCAAATGCGTTGGAAAAGCACAAGAGGATCAACAGGAATATCCGTGTTGCGGATTTTTATTTTCAAATTTACCGCGCGGAGAGGCATCACGAGACTGTGGTTGCCAGCTGTATGCGAGGCCGAGCGCGGCAAGCCAGCTGCATCTGTACTCATTGTTGCCAACGCCCTCGGTGAGAAAGTAATGAAGTCTGCATGAAAAATGTACTGAATCAGAACTGAATGTACTTACTGACCATTTTTTTTATTGATACTGAACCCATGTACCATTGGCTCAAAAGGGGTCGAATCCATGTATTTTGTGAAAGGAATGAAAGAAACATACAGTCTCTAATGGAACGGAGAAAGATTTCAAGCAAGGATGCTAGCATAACGTTGCGCAAGAAGCTGGACCCAGGTGTTCAGGAAATGAGATCATGCCTCCTGACTCATCGATAAGGAGCCGGTCATGAGTATTAATAGAATGAGTGGAAAGTTTTGGCTGTAAGACAGAGAAGCACGACTCGGAAATCAAGCTTACCTGGCATTAAAACGGCAACAGCGCCGCTGTGCCAGAAGAAGAATAATTAAATTTAACCCATTTGCGAGAATAAAAATAAGTAAATAAATACAGTACTGTGAATCATTTCGGATTAGAGATTTTTGTGTAAAGAAAAAGCTTTTAATAATTGCCCAGGAAAGAAATGCAAACGCAGCATACGTCATCGGGGATTCACTGAGACCCGAGGAGTGGGGAAATTAAAAATGAACAGCACCACCCACGCAGCTGAAGACTAAAAATTAATTAATATCTCAGAAATGCACGATCGATTCTTATGCGCAGTGAGATCATTTGACGTTTGAAAGACGAGCTTTCTGGAGATATAATTTTTATAATTGTGCGACAATTAGTTCAAAAGTTGGTCACGAAAAGGACTAGGATTTTATCTTTTTTTGACTAAAGAGTATAAAAGTCCAGGCCAAGCCAGACCAATCATGCAGTTTCCGATAGCCCGAGGGGGGCGTCAGGCTACATCAGACAGTGAATGCAGTTATCAAACGGCCCGAGGGCGTGTCACTGGGCTACATCACACACCGAATGCAGTATTCCGACAGTCCGTGAGGGGGCGTCACGCTGTAACACATCGAAGGCAGTTTACCAGTACTCCTTGAGGGGAGAGGCTGTATCACATCGCATAGACAATATCCGACAGCCAAGGGCGTCGCGTTATCAATAACTTACGTGCATCCGTAAGGAGTTGTAAAGAAGAAATATTACAGTATCGCCGTGTTGAGAATTAGGAAAATCCTAGTTACAGGATTTAGGTCCGACAGTAGAAAGTTTACCGTGAAAAGTTCATAAAATACAGTCAAAGCAGGCTGCGAACTTAGAACTCAGGGCGATAGGTCTTAAAATTAAATGACCAAAAGTATCATAACGTACGGAAGTACCGTGACAGCGAGATAAACATTTTATCAAATTTAAAGAACCCGAGCAGGGACAGACAGAATAAGGTTCGCAAAGTATTCTAGAAGATTAGAAGTTCGAGAACCGAATAAGCGAAGAAGAGAAGGAAACTATAGACATTGTTTCAAGGAAGCAGATGAACTATTAAAAGGCACTAAGTTACGAGAAGTATTAGTTGCTAAAATCCATAGGTCACCGATAGATTATCGAGGGGACCGTGAACAGAACAGACTTTCGCTAAGATCAATCAATAGGATCCAAAAGGGAGCCGTTCGAGTCAGAGAAATAGCAGATCGTCAGGAACGGGATTTGAAGGAGTGCTATTGCAGGGAGGAAGTAGATGGTTCGAGACTTTCATATTCGGAGAGGATAGGAAGCCGACATTACTAAATTTCACCCTTGGAGACGGGACGTTAAGAAGTCACGTGTGATAGGCTTAATAGCAGCCTAGTGATCAGAATTTGTGAAGTGTAAATATATCAAGATTTTGTGTTAAAAGTAATATATTTTCAGTGTTTTTATTGTGTATTCTCAACGGATACACCAGTGTATTTAAAATGTTATCAGTGTTAAATGTATACGTGTTAAATATGTGTCAAGATATGTTTGTACATGCAATGAATTTGTACAAGATGGAGTAATTTAAAAGAGTGGGCAAAATGACACATCGCACGAGAAGGAAGGTCAGGGAACGACCTATAACATGTGAGTAAAGATTTTCATTATGTTTTGGTGTCGGGGAAGTGTTTGTGTGCAAATCCACCGGAGTTTTGAGTAAAGGGATGTTTTTAAATAACTAATAACAGAATAGGAACGCGGTCTGAACAAATAAAATTTGAGAAATTATAAATAATTATGTGAAAGAATAAATCCTGTAGAGGAAATGTATGGAATAAATGTCAGTGTATTTGACGAATGTTATAAAAGCAAGCGTACTAATAAATAATAATAATAATAATAATAATAAAGGAAATATAAATAAAGATTAAATTGAATGATATGAAAATGAAAGCGTTGGAGCCTTAATAAAGGTATAAGACATGATGTTAATGCATGTTCTTAAAAATAGAGCGATTATTGTCAAGGGAAAAGATTAATATAAAAATTGAGATATGTATCAATTGTTAATATGGAATTTATCAGTTCTTTGGAAGACGCTAGGCCGGAAAATAATGTATAGCGCAATGGAGCGCAATTAAAATAAAATGCCACGCTAGGAATGCGTAGAATCTAAATGCACTTGGTAAATTACTTATGAGGGGTAGTTGATTGCGGTAAATTGAGCTATGTTGTAAGTCCTCCAATAGTGACGTAGATCACGAGGCCATGTGTGTGTTATTATATTGTAAAAGGGAGCAAATGTATGGTATTATGAGCGTAGGTCATGTAGGCCACGGCCGACCCTAAATCGCATTTTGTATAAGTCCTCCAATGTGGGAATGGTTCCCGAGGCATGTTAAGAGAGTCGAACCTAGACTCCTCTTGTTGTTGAAGCCCCTAAGTATTCGTCGTAGAATGTGTATTACTCTTCCCAATCAATGAGGACCCTTCATAATTAATAAATGCCAAGGTTACGAAAGTGGTTTATGAGCCCAATAATGTTGTTGAAAGTAAAAAAGAGAAGTAAAATGCCAGGTCTCCCCAGAGAACTGAAAAGAAAGACAGATTTGTTTTAAAAGCATTGAGTAGAGCTCCCACACGCAGACAGTCATAAATCTCATTCAAGTGTACGGTCAGACCCTAGTAGGAGGAGGGTCGGTGAAGGCCGTCTGTAAGAAGTAATAAATACACCGTGAGTGTTTAAAAGTTGTTAATGACCCGGGCTTTGAACCGAGGTCCTTGTAGATGAAATTATCGCTTGCCAGTTCAGATCGTAGTTTTCTTATGTGATAATGGTCTTATAAGGCAAATAAATAAATACAAATCCCTATTGTAATGTTGTATGGACGTAGGATTCCATGAGTTTAATGAAGATAACTAGATTCTGGGAGTAATCATAGTTTTTGACTTTGTCAAGTAATCTTTATAGCTCTGGGGTACACAAGTATTTTCCCGATCACTATAGTGAATTTATAAAACTTGAGAGAGATGGTAATGCTGAGAACATGTGAAATGCCCAAACATTTAAGTAGAAAATCAACATGTACTTTAAATGTAATTATATATTTGTTTTGATGATAAGAAACTATAAAAATAGTATTGAGGTGTACAAAAGAATGACATCATTATTATTAGAAAGTATCGAGCCAAAGGAGCTCGTGGTTATATGGAACTTTAAGATAGATACTTTCTGGAAGTGAAAATAATTATGAGTGGTGGTTCATAGGAACCCACCTATTTAATATAATATTTGTGTTATTTGGAACCGGAGTAGTTTTAATTTGTTTAGTGGGTTCAACGTGGGGATTCTAAAATATTCTTCATGGCGCCCAGTACGCAGGGCTGAGTTTTCCTAGGGAAAACTCGAGTTTTCTCGAAAAATCAAAATTTTCATTAAAAAATGGTTTTTCGAAATTTTGAATTTTAAATACTTCCATAAAGGTTTATGAAATTGAATAAAGAGATCAAAGGGTACGTTGTAGTAAATACCCGTACTGAAGTAAAATTTTGAAGAAATTGGGACACAAAAGTTCAGATTACCATATCTCAAGCATGTTCTGGCGATGTGGCATGAGTAGCCCACTGTATTCTCATATTGGAATATGATGGTGACGATGATGGAGCTAAAGGAGTGTTTGGATGAGCATTTCCAAATGAATAGGGATGAGATGATAAAAATAAGCACGGAAAGTAACAAAGCTTCAAAAGAAGAGAATAGGGAAGAGAGGCAGGGACTTCTGGACGCTTTAAAAGCCGATAGCAAAGAACAATTGGAGGCTATAAATGATAATTTAAAAGCTCTTAAAACTGATAGTGTTAACATGGGAATTAAATTAGAATCTATCCAGGCCGAGTGTAAAAACATGAACAGTGAACTGAAGGCTGAGATAGAAGGCAAATTGAATAGTATAAAAACAGAAAATTCAGATCATTTGTCAGCACAATCCAGGGTTTTGGAAGATAAACTAGGAGTAATAGAAGGGAAACTTGAAAATAAATTACATTCATTTCAGGAGAAGATGATAGCTGATAATTCTTTGAAAAGTCAAGCCATGAACAACAAACTAGATGTCATGGAGACTAAAATACAAAGTAATATAAATAAGAAATTAGAAGAAACAATGAATAACAAATTTCAAGGTTTTGACACTGATTTAGGGAATAAGTTAAATGAATTAAAAGGGGGAATAAAACAGGGGTCAAATGAACTCCGAGAAAGTATAGAAGGAAACATAGAGTCCAAATTTCAAATATTGGATAAAACATTTGGGGACAAGCTAGAGGCATTGCAAATTGAGAGTAACACGTTTAATGCAGGATTGAAAACCCAGATAAGTACTATAGAAAAAAATAGTATAGAATCCAAAAAGGAGTGTCAAGATAATTATAAAATTATAGAGGGTAAAATTGGTTCTATGGAAACTAGATTAGTTGAAATGGAAAAATCTTGTAAAAAAAGGAGAGGCATGTGAAGAGAAACTTGTGAACCAGATCCAAGGTGTGCAGAAAGAATTAGAAGCTCAGATAAAATCTAACAGCGATATTTGTGAAAGTTCCCGGGGTGAGATAAAAGAAAGTTTTAAGGTATTAGGAGACAAATTTGAAAGAGTTGAGGGAAAAGTAGAAAAACTCGAGGAAAAAGTCGATGAAATTCAGGCCAAAGTTAATAAGATGGAAACTCAGAATCACAAATATGTACAGGGTATGAAAGATCAGATTAATCAATTTACCGGGCAGGTAGATGATAAATTGAGGAAGCACGAGGAAACAATAAGTAATAGGTTAGGGACTTACGAAGAGCATCTCCAGGGAGAAAGAAAGCAACGAGATGAAGAAAATAAGGAAAATACCCATAAGATAGAGGAAATAAGTCAGGGTATTAATGAGGTTCAGGAAACCATCGGAACATTAAAGGTCCATGTAGGAAAAACCAATACTGAAGTAAATCAGGTCCAAGACCACTTGAGGAGATTGTATAAGGGTCAAGAGAAAACTGAGGAAAAGCTGGAAGGAATTAAGGGAGAGATGGAGAAAAAGATGAAAGAGATACGAGAAGACCTCGATACCATAGGGGACGTTAAGCCAGAAATTATAACAGAACAGGTCATGGTCATCAAGAAAGAGGTAGAAGAACACTTAAATGAAATCAGGGATAGCTTCAGGGACGAGAAAATCCAACTCAAACGAGAACTGGAAACCAGTAAGAAAAATCAGGAAAGAATTCAAAATGAATTAGGATCCCGGTTGGAGAGGACTGAACATAAGAACAGTCAAATGGAAATTCAACTTATGACTAATGAAGAAAGTTCCCGAAGAGAAAGGAAGTTAGAATTTGAGAGTCAGGATGAGTTTCAAAAGACAGGATGGGTAGATCCCCATGAACGAGGCACAGAACAAGATAGGGACTTAGGAGGGGAGAGCCCTTATAAGAACCAAGGATATCCGATGGCGATGTCAACCCCGTACATGAATCAGGCAAATGGCCAGATAATAAATATCATCAAGTCGAATGAGGACAGACCGGTAAAGTTTACGGGTAATAACATGTCAATTACTCCAAAATACTGGTTAAAGGAAGTCGCAGAGTACTTGAACGAAATGAAGGTTCCTCAGGATCGGAGACTAAGAGCAATTGAGAAGCTGTTGGCAGGTGATTGTCTCACCTGGTTCAGAAGCTTCAGGTACACCTTTGATACGGTGGAAGGCTTTAGAGAAGCATTTCTAAAACGATACTGGGCAGCAGACGTCCAATAGAATTTGAGGCTAGATCTGTACTCTAGGAAGTACAGCACAAATGCACCAACTAAGTACTCAGAATTTTTCACCGCTCAGCTGTGTAAATTCCGGGAACTTGACATCGCTCCTGCCGAGAACGATTTGTGTGCCGCCATTGCAAGACAACTTCCATATGAGATCCAGAGGCTGTTAATCTCATCCAAAGCCAGAAGTGCTGTGGAAGTGGAGAGTGTATTACGTCAATTAGATATGACGACTTCACACGTAACTCCTAGGCATCAAAGACAGACTGAGCAGGTACATATGGCCAGCAGTCAGGAAAACAGGGAGAAACCATCGACCAGAAATCAGTCCACTAGCACTGATACTCAAGGACTGGGTCGAGAGTATGGGCACCAAGAGCCTAGGGGAATACAGCCATATTATAGAGGAGGATATCGAGGAAGAAATCCTAGGAATACGGGTTATAGGCAACAAGAGAGCCGACCCTATAACAATAACCATCAGAGGCAAGAAAACCGAAAGAAATTGGAGAATTATCCCAGAAGGAACGTAAGGCCAGAGGATAGGGATGATGAATATCGGGCCAAAATAGAAGAAAGATATCAGGAAAGTCTTCGTTACATGAATGAACGACCAGACGAACCTGAAAGGCAAAAAGTCGGTTGGAGTGAGGCAATAAAGAACCGGAAATCACCCGACCGACTAGACGGAGCTCAAAGCCTGGAGCTACAAGCTCAATTGAAGAATGAGGGGAAAGGAAGCCCTCGGGATAAAAAAAACTTCAAATTTAAATCGTCAAAAGTGGAAACATACCAGGAGCTGGGAGGAGGTAGAAATTATAAATTGGATAGCGAGACCAGATGAGCTGATTAACGAGGATGTGGAAGGAATCCCACCTATTAAAAGAGAACTACCCATAATTATGCTAAGGATAGAAGGATTACTGGTCAGGGCATTAATTGATACCGGATCCACAATAAGTTGGATTACGCAAACCCTTCTAAATGAATTGGAAACAAGAGGCCGCGTATTAAAAATTCCCACATCAAGTGTAAAGATTAAGGGGATTATTCCTGAAAAATCTTTAACATGTAAATTTCAGGTATACATCGATTTGATCATGGGTAACGCTGAAATTTCGCAATGCTTTTTGCTCGTAAATCAATTGCCGTATAATGTCATATTAGGTATTGATTTTATCCGTGAGAACAAGGTCATCATAGACCTAGCGCAAAATTGCATTAGAATTCAAAGAGAGGATGTGGATGAACAAAACATTAACCTACAGGAACAGGATGCGAAAATAGGAGAACAGGTATGGCATGTGGAAGAAGTAACTGAGGAAGGTTATAAGGACATAGAGAAGATATTTGAAGTCCTAAACATAGAACTCGAAGATAATTTGGAAACTGAGTTCGAGACCAACCTGTCAGGAAAAATAGAGGAAGCTAAAGTTAACCTTGAAAATAAGGAACAATTAAAGGAATTATTATTGAATTTTAGGGACGTATTTTATTCCAAGCCAGGGAAGATTGAAAAGTTCAAATACGCGTTCCAAGTCAATGATTGGGCACCGTTCAGACAAAAACCATACCCGGTCGCGGAAAAACATTACCCACAAACGAGGAAAACACTGCAGGAGATGATGAATGCAGGTGTTATAGAAAAGATGGCGACACCATATGTTAGTCCATTAGTGATTGTGAGTAAACCGGATGGCTCAGTAAGGGTGTGTTTAGATGCCAGAAATTTGAATGCAAAAATCATACCAGAAAATGATTCGGCACCACCCATAAAAGAAATACTGAGGAAGTTCAAAGGCAAGAAGATTTTTACAAATATTGACATGACTTCTTCGTATCATCATCTCGAACTGGAAGAGAAAACCAGCCTGTTAACTGGATTTCAGTTTGACCAACAAACATACTGCTTCAGGAGATGTCCGTTTGGATTGAAGACCGCGGGATCTGCCTTAATAAGAGCGCTTGATCGAAACCTGTCAGAGGAAGTGAAAGATTGCACTATCCGTTATGTGGATGATATTTTGCTTACCTCGGGAAACATTGAGGAACATCTAGAAAAGTTAAAGAAATTATTGGAAGATTTAAGAAGGGCTAATTTTAAAATCAGTTTAAAGAAGTCAAATTTTTGTCAGAGACAAGTAACATTTTTAGGGCATGTGATTGACAAGGATGGTGTTAAACCAAATCCATGCAAATTAGAATCGATAAGAGATTTTCCCAGGCCTTTGAAAGTGAAGAACGTTCGCCAGTTTTTGGGATTGATTGGATTTTTCTCAGGACATTGTCCATCATACACAAAAACTGTTGCACCACTACAGGACCTTCTGAAGAAGGGGGGCAAGTGGAAATGGACGGAGGAAACAGAAAAAGCATTTGTGGAGGCCAAGGAAATGCTCTTAAACTATGTGAAGCTAGGATATCCTGATTTTAATCAGAGATTTATCATTCTAACAGATGCATCCCAGATTGGAATAGGGGCAATGCTATATCAGGAAAACCCGGATAACCCTGATAAGAAAAATTATCTAGCTTTCACAAGTCGGAGACTGAAACCACACGAGAAAAATTATACGATCAGCGAGATCGAACTGTTAGCGATATTGCACGCGCTGCAATATTGGCGAAAGATCGTATATGGGTTTCAAGTCACTTTAAGGACGGATCATAAAGCCTTAACCTTTTTGATGAAGACTGATTTATCCAGTCAAAGTTGATGCGTTGGGCTTTATACATTCAACAGTTTGACGTAAAGATAGAATACTGCCCAGGAAAAGAAAATGTAGTTCCAGATTATTTAAGTAGACAGCCAGAGTCCACAGAAGAGGAAGTAATGGCTATTGATTTGGAAGACAGGGATCAGCGTACTCTAAATGAGTTAAGAAGCATTGGTCAACGGCAACGTGAGGATCCATGGATGAACATGCTCATATCTTTCCTTGAGGGAAGTTTCATAAGGGGAACACCGGCGTACACGGAGGCTAATAAGATAGCTCAAGATTACACATTTTATAATGGATTATTATATAAGTTTGTGGACTCTGACCATACACGATTAAGGATTGTTGTACCTGCAATTTTGCAGAGAAAAATGGTATGGTTAGCCCATAGATCGTTCGGACATATGGGAGTCGACAAAACAGTCTCGATGCTGAAAGAAGCATTTGTATGGCCGAGACTGAGAGAAATTGTAAGGGACACGTTAAAGACATGTGATTTATGTCAAAGGATTAAACCAAATGCATTTCTGATGAGACAAAAGCCTATACCATTGTTGCCCGAGAGGCCAGGTCAAATCATTTCTATTGATAATTTCGGACCTTTGCCCAAGGCAAGAAGAGGAAATCGACACATAATGGTGGCTATGAATGTCTTCACAAAAATGGTTGTTCTTGCTCCCATACAGAAGACTAGTACCAAACAGGTGTTAAAACGACTCAAAGAAAAAGTGATACCGATTCTGGGAAAACCTGAGAATTTTTTGTCGGATCACGGTAGTTGTTTTACCAGTGTAGAGTTCAGACAAGAATTAGAAAGACTTGGAATACGTCAGATTTTGTCAAGTATTCGCCATCCTGAGGCAAATCCTGTAGAAAGAATGATGAGGGAGACGGCCAAGTATTGTAGAATATACTGTGCCGAAGAAAATTGGAAGTGGATAGATATCTTGGATATTATCGAATTTTGTATAAACAACACAATCCATGAATCTACGGGAGAGATACCAATAACGTTACATCGGAATGAGCAACCAGAGAGACCTTGGAGTCTGGTAATTCCTAGGCCAGCAGACGCTCAGCCGGGAAGAGAGCCTTTGAGCATCTAAAAGCTCAAGCCGACAGGAGGCAAAGAAGAAATAGGCACAAGAGGTATCATCGGCCACTATTAGCAGGGGAAATGATGTTAGTAAAAAGACCAGCCATTTCGGATCCAGGGAACCGCGTGTACAAAAAGTTCCAGAAAATATACCACGGACCGTATCAAATAATAAGAGATTTGAGAAATAATGCCTATAGAATTCGGCACTGTGAAACGAATCACGAAGTGACCATGAACTCAGCGAATTTAAAAGTATATTACCCTCCCGAAGACTTCGATGAAGCCAATGAACAAGCCCTGGTTATGGAACAATTTAGAGATGAATCCACTTTTGATACAAAAGAGAATAAGGTAGAAAAAGGAAACAGAGCTCAAACATTCGAGTGCGAATGCGAATTGGAGAAATTGCATTGGGAAATAAAAGAAATAATTGATTTTGTTGAAAAAGAAAATTTCAATTTAAGAAAGGAGAATGATGAAATAAAGAAACGGGTAGGGATAGACCACACCCGTAAAGAAGATTGAGGTTCTGGAGACTTGTAGTCCAGACAAATAAAAAAATAAAATAAAAAAAGGAAAGAAAGGGTAGGGACAGAGCCTACCCAACCTACACAATTACCGGATATGACTTAAAAAGATGGAAAAACCAAATTATCGTGGGATTTTAAAGGAATAAAAATCAGAAGGTACGGATGAACGTTATGATGGCTTCGACAGTTAAAAGAAAAATAAGATTTTTATGAATAATTGAAATAAATTTCCTCAAAATTTCTCGAAAATTTATTTACCTAAGGAGGGGAGAGATGAACCCATGTAACATTGGCTCAAAAGGGGTCGAATCCATGTATTTTGTGAAAGGAATGAAAGAAATATACAGTCTCTAATGGAACGGAGAAAGATTTCAAGCAAGGATGCTAGCATAACGTTGCGCAAGAAGCTGGACCCAGGTGTTCAGGAAATGAGATCATGCCTCCTGGCTCATCGATAAGGAGCCGGTCATGAGTATTAATAGAATGAGTGGAAAGTTTTGGCTGTAAGACAGAGAAGCACGACTCGGAAATCAAGCTTACCTGGCATTAAAACGGCAACAGCGCCGCTGTGCCAGAAGAAGAATAATTAAATTTAACCCATTTGCAAGAATAAAAATAAGTAAATAAATACAGTACTGTGAATCATTTCGGATTAGAGATTTTTGTGTAAAGAAAAAGCTTTTAATAATTGCCCAGGAAAGAAATGCAAACGCAGCATACGTCATCGGGGATTCACTGAGACCCGAGGAGTGGGGAAATTAAAAATGAACAGCACCACCCACGCAGCTGAAGACTAAAAATTAATTAATATCTCAGAAATGCACGATCGATTCTTATGCGCAGTGAGATCATTTGACGTTTGAAAGACGAGCTTTCTGGAGATATAATTTTTATAATTGTGCGACAATTAGTTCAAAAGTTGGTCACGAAAAGGACTAGGATTTTATCTTTTTTTGACTAAAGAGTATAAAAGTCCAGGCCAAGCCAGACCAATCATGCAGTTTCCGATAGCCCGAGGGGGGCGTCAGACTACATCAGACAGTGAATGCAGTTATCAAACGGCCCGAGGGCGTGTCACTGTGCTACGTCACACACCGAATGCAGTATTCCGACAGTCCGTGAGGGGGCGTCACGCTGTAACACATCGAAGGCAGTTTACCAGTACTCCTTGAGGGAAGAGGCTGTATCACATCGCATAGACAATATCCGACAGCCAAGGGCGTCGCGGTATCAATAACTTACGTGCATCCGAAAGGAGTTGTAAAGAAGAAATATTACAGTATAGCCGTGTTGAGAATTAGGAAAATCCTAGTTACAGGATTTAGGTCCGACAGTAGAAAGTTTACCGTGAAAAGTTCATAAAATACAGTCAAAGCAGGCTGCGAACTTAGAACTCAGGGCGATAGGTCTTAAAATTAAATGACCAAAAGTATCATAACGTACGGAAGTACCGTGACAGCGAGATAAACATTTTATCAAATTTAAAGAACCCGAGCAGGGACAGACAGAATAAGGTTCGCAAAGTATTCTAGAAGATTAGAAGTTCGAGAACCGAATAAGCGAAGAAGAGAAGGAAACTATAGACATTGTTTCAAGGAAGCAGATGAACTATTAAAAGGCACTAAGCTACGAGAAGTATTAGTTGCTAAAATCCATAGGTCACCGATAGATTATCGAGGGGACCGTGAACAGAACAGACTTTCGCTAAGATCAATCAATAGGATCTAAAAGGGAGCCGTTCGAGTCAGAGAAATAGCAGATCGTCAGGAACGGGATTTGAAGGAGTGCTATTGCAGGGAGGAAGTAGATGGTTCGAGACTTTCATATTCGGAGAGGATAGGAAGCCGACATTACTAAATTTCACCCTTGGAGACGGGACGTTAAGAAGTCACGTGTGATAGGCTTAATAGCAGCCTAGTGATCAGAATTTGTGAAGTGTAAATATAACAAGATTTTGTGTTAAAAGTAATATATTTTCAGTGTTTTTATTGTGTATTCTCAACGGATACACCAGTGTATTTAAAATGTTATCAGTGTTAAATGTATACGTGTTAAATATGTGTCAAGATATGTTTGTACATGCAATGAATTTGTACAAGATGGAGTAATTTAAAAGAGTGGGCAAAATGACACATCGCACGAGAAGGAAGGTCAGGGAACGACCTATAACATGTGAGTAAAGATTTTCATTATGTTTTGGTGTCGGGGAAGTGTTTGTGTGCAAATCCACCGGAGTTTTGAGTAAAGGGACGTTTTTAAATAACTAATAACAGAATAGGAACGCGGTCTGAACAAATAAAATTTGAGAAATTATAAATAATTATGTGAAAGAATAAATCCTGTAGAGGAAATGTATGGAATAAATGTCAGTGTATTTGACGAATGTTATAAAAGCAAGCGTACTAATAAATAATAATAATAATAATAATAAAGGAAATATAAATAAAGATTAAATTGAATTATATGAAAATGAAAGCGTTGGAGCCTTAATAAAGGTATAAGACATGATGTTAATGCATGTTCTTAAAAATAGAGTGATTATTGTCAAGGGAAAAGATTAATATAAAAATTGAGATATGTATCAATTGTTAATATGGAATTTATCAGTTCTTTGGAAGACGCTAGGCCGGAAAATAATGTATAGCGCAATGGAGCGCAATTAAAATAAAATGTCACGCTAGGAATGCGTAGAATCTAAATGCACTTGGTAAATTACTTATGAGGGGTAGTTGATTGCGGTAAATTGAGCTATGTTGTAAGTCCTCCAATAGTGACGTAGATCACGAGGCCATGTGTGTGTTATTATATTGTAAAAGGGAGCAAATGTATGGTATTATGAGCGTAGGTCATGTAGGCCACGGCCGACCCTAAATCGCATTTTGTATAAGTCCTCCAATGTGGGAATGGTTCCCGAGGCATGTTAAGAGAGTCGAACCTAGACTCCTCTTGTTGTTGAAGCCCCTAAGTATTCGTCGTAGAATGTGTATTACTCTTCCCAATCAATGAGGACCCTTCATAATTAATAAATGCCAAGGTTACGATATGATATGATATGGTTTATGAGCCCAATAATGTTGTTGAAAGTAAAAAAAGACAAGTAAAATGCCAGGTCTCCCCAGAGAACTGAAAAGAAAGACAGATTTGTTTTAAAAGCATTGAGTAGAGCTCCCACACGCAGACTAGACGGGAAGTTACCCTCACAGTCATAAATCTCATTCAAGTGTACGGTCAGACCCTAGTAGGAGGAGGGTCGGTGAAGGCCGTCTGTAAGAAGTAATAAATACACCGTGAGTGTTTAAAAGTTGTTAATGACCCGGGCTTTGAACCGAGGTCCTTGTAGATGAATTATCGCTTGCCAGTTCAGATCGTAGTTTTCTTATGTGATAATGGTCTTATAAGGCAAATAAATAAATACAAATCCCTATTGTAATGTTGTATGGACGTAGGATTCCATGAGTTTAATGAAGATAACTAGATTCTGGGAGTAATCATAGTTTTTGACTTTGTCAAGTAATCTTTATAACTCTGGGGTACACAAGTATTTTCCCGATCACTATAGTGAATTTGTAAAACTTGAGAGAGATGGTAATGCTGAGAACATGTGAAATGCCCAAACATTTAAGTAGAAAATTAACATGTACTTTAAATGTAATTATATATTTGTTTTGATGATAAGAAACTATAAAAATAGTATTGAGGTGTACAAAAGAATGACATCATTATTATTAGAAAGTATCGAGCCAAAGGAGCTCGTGGTTATATGGAACTTTAAGATAGATACTTTATGGAAGTGAAAATAATTATGTGTTGTTGGTTTAAAGGAAACCATGTATTTTAATATAATATTTGTTTAATTCTTAGATTATTCCTTGTTCACTTTGAACGAGTAGAAGGATTTTGGTCAGTAATTTATTTGTTTCATTGTTTGTAGCGCCATATTTTTTGGTTAATTAAATGTTTTGAAATATGAGTTGATTTTGTTGTTATTTTTGCAAGTGTATCCTCTATTTAATCCAAAATGTGTAAGTCACAGAGTGGGAGAACATACTACAACCCCGAAAATCCCGAATTGAGCAATGCTGGCATACTGTGATTTGCATATTTCTTGCTGAAAGGGCACAATACTTGTAACAAGTTAACAGCTTGTGCACCTGGAATGCTGACAAATATTTATAACATGAAGAAACTTTGATATGGCATATCATTTCCATAGATTTTCTGGGAGAATCAAAAAGGGCTCCAGTTTGAATGGTCGTAGCATCGTAACTGTTCACATTAGACACAAAAGTTAGGGAACATTTTTGTAGTAAATTTACTCTAGATTATTTGTTATAATGGGTATTTTGTTGATAGAGTTGATGGTATGGGAGATATTTGCAATAAAACGAAAAATGGTACCTACGTAGGGCCAAAAGGGCCAACGCCGACTTCGCTCGAGGGGGAAAACTTGGGAGAGTAATATCTGGGTCCAAATAAAGCGATTAAAGCAATTTCCAGCTTTCAACTAATTAATTCCTTATTGAGGCTTTTTTTCGACCTATCGCCTGGCCTATAATTGTGGACAGAAGAAAGAAATGTAGACAAAGTCTACCATATGTCCAGTTGTAGCAGTAAATAATTACCAGTGCCACAAATTTTTATCACTTCGGTGATAACATTTGAAAAGTTCGAAGATCAATAAAATGTTTAACACTTTCCTAATACCAGTAAGTCCCAGCAACTGTGCTGTTAATAACGAAGAATTTGCAACCATGTGCACGAAGATTATAACAGTGTTCAGAGTCGTAGAGTGTTTAGCGGCTAGAGCGCTTACGAAGTATTACACATCCATAGCAACGGAGTGCTTATGGAGAAGTGAACCTACTTAGCTGGGCGGGCGTGCCTTATATACTCCTCAACTGACTACTCGAGGTCACTGCGGGAAAATTTCTGGAACTAAAACATCTCATATCTCAGCTTCCGCTCCATCAATTTCCTCAAAATAAAGCACATTCTTCCTCCCTTGTCCGTGCCAGTAATCTGATATTAGTCTCAAGATTCTACTCCATCGGGGAATATTTAATGACATTTTAGCCTGGACTATGGCGCTCTCGGCCTACGTCACTTAACCACTTCTTGGCTGTCGAAAGCTTCCAATTCCTTCTAAGAAGGTTTCGCGCGTTCTATTCAAACTTTCAATTCTGGACGTAGCATTGTGGCCTGTACCCTCAAATCTAGGCAACTGAATTTGGGCACAATACAAATTTAGAAACAGTTGATTCTCTCATTATTTTAATTTGATTCATTGATTTTACTTAACGATACATTACAATAAAATAATAATTACCTTCACAAAGACCTTTCTGAGGTCTAAATTCTCCCACTTTCACGATGGTATGAAGAGGCGGCGGCAAAATCTACGGGCCTTTGAGCGCATGAAACCTAAATCCGGCCCTGCCCATGGTAGACTGATGAGCAGGTCATCAGCCAACACTCGATTGTTAATGGAGGCGAGGGTGCGTTATGTCTGTTCCACAAGATACAAATTATGGTTGCTGGATTGTATCTTGCACTGTTTATGGGACATAGCTTTCCAGTCGGTCAACACGAATGTACACAAAAGAGCTGGGTTATGCCCTAATCCTGAAATAAATTACATGAGATTAATAAATACACTAGGAAGGCCAGTTTCGATCACATTGGATTCATACTACTCTTTTAGATAATCGGCTATGAATAGCTCTTGCATTTTACTACAAATATAATTTTTTTATGATCATCATCCTTCTTTTTATATATGAAATCGCACACAAGTTCTGTGTTGACCTTTAAAGCCCTATGCAACCCTTGCGCTGTACAAATTTGATCTTGAAAAAATTTCGAAACATGATTCAACAAAGTCTTTCGGGATTAAACTTTCGCTAACATTGACCACATGACCAGGGGAGGGTGGGGCGGGGAGGAGAGGGGTAGGATAAGAGAGAGTTGAGCATATTATGGTGCTTAGTCTGTCATTACTGTGTTGATTCTTGCAGTGGAAACATAGGCTCTGGACTTAAAACATGACTCAAGGGGTTCCCAAGTTAAGCTATCGGCGGTGGCAAAAGACATGATGTTTATTGAAAGAAAAAAAAACTCGCCTGAGTTTTCAGCCGTACACTGTCCAGTAATGGTCCCAAACAAACAGCAGTTGTACTAGTCACACACTAAAAAAGAAATAAAATAAACCACCATATCATTTCCAAATAGGACCTTTGTACAGTCTAAAAGAAAAATACAATCAAACAGGTTATATAAACAAAATCTTACTTCAGTTTTGTAAAAAAAAAGGTCTTGCTTTTGCCTTCTGGTGGACTCGAGTGGAATGGTATGCCTCTCTCTGTCTCGACATCCACAACAACAGGTATGCAGATTATCTAAAATAAAAAAAATAAAAATCCATTCATTAATCTATACATCAATCAATGATTGCTAGTAAATATATAAATAAATAAAATAAATACCTTACAGCAAGTTACATACTTTCCACCACACATAAGCACACTGTTTAATCCAGAGCCTATGTTTCCACTGCAAGAATCAACACAGTAATGACAGACTAAGCACCACAACATGCTCAACTCTCTCTTATCCTACCCCTCTCCTCCCCGCCCCACCCTCCCCTCTATCCCACCCCACCGCAGCTGTCCACACAGCGCTCGTCTGGCTATGGAATCCAGAGCTCTGCGGTCCCCTGCTGCTCTCCTAGGCTTACTCTGTTATCGCTCTTCAGGAATATTGTCAGTTCGTTCAACCTCCATGTGCCTCTGTCACAATCTAGCCATGTTGCCAAGTCACGTCCTGATAAAATTCCTGAAGTGCGATAACATTCTCATCCTGATAGCCAGCTCCAAGCTGCCTCGAGCAGATTTCTTTCTTTCTGGTCTGGCTTCCAGCGAGACATAACCAAGTTCTTGTTGTCAACTATAAAAGCCCTCTTTCATTCGCATCATAGAATTATCAATTTCTTATGTTACTTATCACCGTTTAGTGACACATTTAAAAACCCCTTCAGGGGTAAAAGAAACTTAACACGCGTCACGCATTTTCAAATATTAGCGCTCATCCATCTACCATACAAAATATCGGAAAACGAACGCTCACACTGCTGTAGATCGCCTCGTCGAAATATCCATTTGCTCTATTGATCACGGCCACCGTGGCCGGCGACAGGCTCGTTGAAACACATGCCCAGTGATACCGTCTCTCTGTCTACAACAACTTTTTTTCAGCGTTAGTCCCTTTCTGAAATTCCTTTTGGAAAAAATAACTACCACATTTGAAAGAAGGCGTCACCCTGAGTCCTTGGACACCTCATTTGTTAAAATCCGACCATGGATTTGCCAGGTATAACAAAAAAGTCTAAAATCACGGTTTTACCCCAAAATGGGTTTTACCTCGAACTCGACATACGCATCATCGTCAAGAGGGCAGCACGACGAAAAAATGAATCCAAGCACATCGTTCTAGCTTTATTGGTTCCCGAGATATCAGCAAAAATGTTAAAAAACACGTTTACCCCAAAATCTAGTTTCGAAATTCCAACAATTAAAAAAATAACCTCGCCATCAGATAGAGCGGAAAAATACCATTCAAACGATACCACGCAGGTCCCTGTACGACTATTCCTCCCCGCCAGGGGCTCACAACTTCCCTATTCTAACACTACTTTCCAGTTTTTGTCCTAGAGACTTGAAATTTATTTTGGGGGTAGAGGGGGTAGGGACCTTTCACTTATGTCAAACAAACTGTTTTGTAACATTCCTAGTTTCGAAACTAGAACGAATTTAAAAATTCAACGTTTTTGAAAAAATGTTAAAAATTAAATGTTTTGTTCTAAAAATAAAGGACATAAAGACCATTCGTTTGAACCATTGTGTAACGTTCTATGATTATTAGTTTAAAAATATCGCTTACGTTCAAAAACCGAAAATTTCCATTTTTAATATAATGATTGGTCCATAGCAAAGGCCCCTTCATCCCGAGTCCAACAACACCTCATTCGTGAAACTCCGACCAGGGGTTCGGGGGATATCGGCTCGCATTGGGAGTAGTGGTGGTGGGGATTAGAATCTTTACCTCTCACCTACTGTATCCAACTAAGAAGGTGAGTTATTCAGTTTCAGGTGGTACCATACAGGCTATGAGAGCCAATTGTGTCAGTTGGTGCTATACATGATGGGAGACTTATTAGGAGATATCATCTCTGATGAGGGACCTTGGATCAACTTTATTCTGTCAGTGGAGAAATCCTATCGAAGTAATCCCTATCATAACTTTGAACATGCTTTCAATGTGGGTCATTGTATGTACAATGTTCTGAAGAGAAACACAGATACCTTCTCTAAATTAGAGGTAAGTATGCGTCAAGCATTAATTAACTTTGAAATTTAGTACCAGCAGCAAGACGCTGTGTGTACCAGCAGCAGCAAGATGGTGTAAAGATAGCACATATGCCTCTTACCTAAGAGGCTGTGGGTTCAGTTTTCAGCTCCGGCACTAATTTGAAATCTGATGTGAGGGCAGGAACAGAGTAAACTCAGCCTTGTGAGGACAATTGAGAAGCTGCTTGGAATGAGAAGTGGCCTAAATCCAAGGTACTGTCTAGTCCTCTGGGCCCATTTGCAGGGTTAGTCTGTTATTAGTAGAGCCCGGATTTGTAAGCAAAATCAAATATTGAAATGAGCAAGCACATAAGGACGAAAAATGAATCAAATAAGCACAAAAATAAGAAAATAAAATGTTAAAATTAAATCATTAATATATTGTTTCATAGAATTCTTACTTTACATAAGCTTGTTACAGTACACGAGATTTCCTTGTGTGAAGCTCCTGCGTTTGTCAGTGAAGAATGTTTTATACAGTGAAAATGATCTCTCAACGTTGCATGACGTTACAGAAACATCTGAAAAGCACCACAGTTCTTCTTGAGCGAATTCCTCTTCGATATATGTTTCTGTACCAGAAAACTTTTTAGAAATTTTACACAGTGTTTTGTAACCACGGGTTTTCGTACCTTACTGAATTTCCCAGAGGCAGTTTTAGCAATACCGTGAGTTGCTGAAGACAACGTTACTGAAATTTCTTCTACTGTGTTATAATAGCAGGTATTTTGGAGAAACGGTTATGGATGTACTCTGTTTTGGATGCCAATATTAGCAAAACATTCCTGTGCTGCGGCAATGCTTGCTGCATCTCATGCATTGTGCCCGTTTGAGGAAGTCATCTGGTCTCCACCAACCGTGTATGGCCCCCCAGATGACCTCTTCCTCCGTACACATCGAAGAAGAGGATTGGAGTGCAAACCAATAGGGCTCGCCAGCTATGAGACTCCCTGTCCCAAGGATCAGGTTCCCATCATGATTTATAAATGTCAAAGACACCCCAAAAAAACAAGCTACTAAAGAAGGTAGTCCAGACATAAGTAAAAATCGTTGGAAATATTTATTAATAAGAACCAACCCCTAACCTAGGATCAGAGGGTATCAAAATCGTCTAATCCGCTATCTAATTAAACAAAAACAAGAAAAGAAAAGAACCCCTAAGCTATGAAATTAACCCTCTTGATCAGTTCTATTTACAATCCAAAAATGAAGCAAAGCTGGGGAAAATGGTACAAAAATCCTGATTTAATTACAAAGAAAAAGGTAACGATGTTCTGTGAAGAATAATCGTGCCTGTAAAATAGTCAAACATGACTGCAAAAATCTAAAGTATACTGGGACCAACCCACATTTACAATTACTGTACTATTATCTGTCTAAGCTAAACCTTCCATTACAGAAACATCGGATCTAAATATCCGTGTTAAACAAACAAATACTAGTATAACAGTCATCTGATTACAATAGTAAACCTTAAAATTATATGTACAAAAAACTACAAATCATACAACAGTAGGGTTCACAAAGGGAAATATGCACTTAAATAAATCAATAAACACTACAAATATTGTTATTACACTTCCTACTTCGAAATGGAGACTGTTTGTTCCATTCGCCATCTAATATGTGTAAAAATCCAGACAAAGCATGCTTGTCATCAACAATAAAGGGTACTCGACCTACGAGTTGATTACCTTCAGTCTGCAACTGATTCCTGTCAAGTCTTAACTGTGTAGTTTTTCTCTAAAAATTCCCTTCCATGGACATCCTGTATCAAGCACGATGCATTGGTCCAGGCGAAAAGTAATTACGATCAAAGTTAAACAGCTGATTAAGAATTAACTGTAGTTTTAACCCACTTCTTTTTAATAATAATGAACTTTCATGATTTATGTTTTTGTGATTATTACTATCGTCGTTTAAGAGTATCTTAATTATGTAGAATGACCAAATATGCAAGGCTGATGGACTGAAGAATAAACACAACAGAGTGCACGTGGCCTCTGCCTGTAACAATAACACAATCTTATAAACAGTAGTCGTAAGCCTGCATCAGATGCTTACAAGATGTATGACCCGATAAGTCATAACAATCTTGAGCTCTAAGTGGCTCCAAAATCATAAAAATATAATCAAGTCCACAATAACACTTCACCAGATGGGCGTGCAAAGCTCCATCTAAAACCATACAAGAAGTATCTTATCGCGTCCCTCGACTGGATCACGAAAAGATGTCACCTCAGCAGTCATCCGTATGAAGCTGCTGGCACTCACCATAAAACGGAAACCACCCCGTTATCCTCGTGTTAAAACACGGCAAAACATCAATCACCTTAAGTGAGAAAATATAAGCCTTCATAAACAAAAGTGTGGTTCCATTCTTTAATAATTACTCTGATAGTATCAATAATAAGGTAACAATCCTTCCTCATTCGCTTACAACACTTGCGAATTTAATTTAACTTTGGGAAACTTGACTTACTAATTACCCTGTACTCAAACAATTTACTATGATACAATTTACATTCCATTCGAGCACCAAGAACTGCTCGATAAAGATTACCTTCCTGGCAAAAACAAAAGAGAGTTGTGTCGTGTGTCATTTGTCTTGCAAGGAGAATCAAGTTTGCTGCTGGGACATGTAACTGTAAACTAACCTTGAGTGCCGTCAGCTGTCATTCTAGCGGAATCAAATGTTACTTATGGCAGCATCTCGCTTCATTGCGTAACAATGTCTATCAAAATTTGGATGAAAACTTGTGTAATTCACTTAAAAAAGTCTCTAGTTTTCATCCATTACACATAACAATATAATGAAACTGTTCTTTATACACAAGGCATCTTAACTCGCCTTGAAAAATCACTAGTAAACATGTGCAATCTTATAGCTTGGCAAAGAGTAGCAACAGAAAGTTGTGCGTACTCGCAAAAGCCTTTGGAAGAGATTCCACTGTAAGACAAAAAGATTACATTCCAAATAATGAGCGCTATGCACTCAAAAGTTGTTAAATATTATAAACAACACCATTCTCCTGGTTTATGGTTTCAAATGATACGGTTAAAGTTGAATGTTCGGTTTAGAGTGTGTTAACCCACAATCACTCTCATTCACAAATCTGATTCTACTTGAATCTTGGTTCTAAGTCCTTCAAAAATATATTTACATAAACTTTGTAGATGCGTCACCTTCACAGCATCGAAATTATACGACCGGTTACAGTGGCGTACTCAAATATTCATTTAATGGGAGCCTCAAAGTAAATCTATGCTTTGAGCATCTGTTAATCCAAGTAAATTATTTCTCCATGTTAAATTCACGTCCATTCTGTGGACTACACAAATAGTACAGATTTTGCACCTGGGTTCAACCCACGAGCTGTCTAACTCTAGGCATGAGCTATTCCCAATCACGTGGAAGCTCATAAAAAGTTAAAATACGCCGACATTGGCGTCTACAAGAAATAGAAAAATCCTACCTTAATGACTGTTATTTATACGGTTGTCTACATCAAATCCAGCCCTGATCCATAACCAGATACAAGTAAAAATTTAACGGAAACTCACGGCGGCGTGTTGGTCACCTCTAACCATCACTGGTTTCATTTTGAGGGGCCAATCCTTATATTCCAAGAGTAGAATAATCTCCTCGGCCATGGTTCACAAAATTCTTGTATCAGCTTCCATCCTGCTGATACTAGGTGGTCAATGGCTCCTCCATTGTGGTATTGAAGCCATCATCATGATCCTCGTGGTACGGGAATAAATTGGCATGTAAATTACTGTATTTCAGACATCCTTGAAGTTCTCGTTGAGTCGGTGAAACAATTATATGAAAACTCGTCGATTTTAATTACTGGTGATATTTAGCAACACTGGCTTAAAACTATGCATGCTATATAATAGAAATAGCCATGTGCCTGCTTTCCACAGAAGCTATTATTCACAGATTATATTTTAATAGTGAAGCACTATGAGTTAGATATCTATGCAGTCTGTCGTTTTTTTTTTAGATCCGCCCTTGCACGGCGTGTTCCTTGGATATAGTAGAAATATTATAGCAATCACTGGTAATGGATATTGCTAATATTTTCAACACTTTGACAAATTTTTCTCGACACACTATTCACCATGTGGTGTCGCGTTGCACATGTGCTTTAAGCACAAACATGACTAAATTCACTGTTTTGACAAAATATCACTTTACCGTGATTACAATTCGTAAAATACGATTTTCACTAGAACTGAGGTGCTGAAATAATTTTTGATGCCTTTGCAATCCTTCGATGAGACTCACTAGTCTTGTGACAACGAATAACCATCGGTCCACTTGACCGGACTTGTAAAATACACGTCTGTGCGGCTTCAGCGCACATAGGGTTGTCGCTTTTGCCAAGCATGGCGTGTTCCGGCTTCGACTACCGTCGAAGTCATTTAGCAACTACTTCCTTGTGCCTCGCGTTTCTGCGATGAAAATACCTTTTAATTACCAAAAATATAGTGATTGTTATTCCATATTAAAGCTGCTGATAATGCAGAATTACAGATTATGCTATTCTCAAGTGTGCACATCGTAGATAAAAATCTGCGATCATGAATAAATTATTCCAAGCTTCCAAATGAAGTCAAAAGTTCTCCTGAAGCTGAGACAGACTTCTAGAGTGCGTTCAGTGATTCATGGTTGGAGTATTCCATGTTTCCACTAAAAATCATCACCAGCGTGAGCTTGAGCGGGCTCATCATTTAAGGAGTACAACACGGTTTTTAATTCAATGAAATATTCTGCTCAGTATGACACAGCCTTTAGCCACGAACCACATCGAGTTTAAACTGACTGAGGTGGCAAAGACAAATTTGAAGGACTTCATGCAATTCTTGAACTCAAATCGGTGACTTTACAAACACTTTCTTCACGCTAGAGACAAAAAGATTCATGTCTTCAGATTGGCTCCTAGCTGTTTCAGCGTCACTATGTAAGCCGAGAGCAAGACGCGTCAGGTGAATTAACTTAGGATAAAGGTCTTTTAATCCAGTTCCTGCTTCAACTATATATGGAGCAGCATCACTGAGAAATAACAATACATTGTCATACCGTGCCCCTTCTGGCCACAAGATAGCTAACGAGACATTGACAATTTTTGCAATAGTGGAATGATTTACTCAGTGAAGTACTTGTATATGAAGAAGATATGATCTACTGTCTGCTTTCATAGCACCAACTACAGCACTAGAAACACATTTTCCTGCTGCATACTGTATGTAGTTTCATCAATAGAAATCCATATTTTACTGTGCTTCAGTTGATCTCGAATATGACAATTTATGTCTTGAAAACCCTGTTGCAAATAGTTTTTCGCAATGTAGATTCGTTCGGCACCCTTCTGTTTGTGTATTTTTCTAAAAAAAAAAAAACGAACCTGCTCATTATTTAATTTCCACAATGGAATGTCCGACCGTCACTAATGCTAAACACAAGTCCTTGAAAAATGTATCACTTGAACTCGATTGTCCGCCTACAGTGCCAGTCATTAGTTGCTGATTTAACTTCGATCTTTTCTTAAGGCTAAATGTCCCGACACTTTGCTAAGAATATATTTCAACAGATGGCAGCACAAGCGAAGCTGAATTTATTTATTTATTTTTGTATCGAAGGGGAGCTCCGATCTGCGATCTGAAAACTGCTATGCACTCCGTCTAGTAGCAGAATGGATATTAATTCATTGCTTACTTTTTAATTTCAAAAACAGAAAAGTTGCTGTTTGTTTTTCAAATATCTGATTAAAATTCGAAAGAAAACGGGTAATACGAAAGTTGAGTTTTACTCACTGATTCCAAAGCCGCATCGAAAACCTAAATCGGTTGAATAGAACCGTCGGGATCACTTTCGGAAGTTTGTGAATAAAAGTGTTACTGATTTTGCAACAAGGCGCGGAAGTAGAACAAGGTCATGGAGATGGGGTTGGTGAAGGGTTGGGGAAAGGGGGTGGAGCTAGAGTGATTTGAGAGAGCGACAACCTTGCCAGACGGTATAGAATTCCCGAGCATCTTGTCCAATATTGCTATTGACTGTGCTGGTTAGTTCTGAATTATTGTCAAAGTCTGGACATTTCTGAGTGATCCTTTGATATCTTACCAGTTCCTAGTTACGAATTCTTGTTTTTAGTTCATCGATCTCATTAATTACTTTTTATTTAATTTATTTTACCTGCAACAGTATTATTTTTAATGCCCGTTAGGTGTTCTATTTTCGGCACTTTATTTTTTGGACAGTATTTCTGGTAAAATAGTTTTTTTTTCTTTTAGTCAATTTTACTCTCCAGGTTGGTGGTTCCCACGGACTCAGCGAGGGAACTCATCACTACCGCCTTTCCAGGCAGTGTCCTAGAGCTGGGAACCCTTGGTCGGATTGGATACAACTGGGGAGATGTGATCAGCACTTCACCCAGGCGGTCTCGCCTGCAAAGCGAACAGGGGCCTCATGAGGGATGGGATGGGAAAGGAAATTTGGGATGGATATGCAAGGAAGAGGGAAGGAGGCGGCCGTGGCCTTACAGTAGGTACCATCCCGGCATTTGCCCGAAGATGAAGTGGGAAACCACGGAAAACAACTTCGAGGATTTCACACCCGTAAGTTTCTTTTCCTAGTTTATATTTGAAATTATATAATTCTTTACGCTTGCATTTGAGAATCAGTAATGCTCTGAGCAGTTATGATTTCACTTATATTTTACCTGTAGCCTACAAGTTGGATGACTAAACGTCACCCCGAATCTGCAGGCTACATGGCTGAACAGCGCAGCGGTTGCTTGGTAGGCCTAGGCCCTTCAAGGCCTGTCGCGCCACGGGTGTAGTTTGTTTTTTACTTCTAATACATAAGTGTAGGAGTACAAAATCACGAACTATTCAGTGTCAACTTTTTTCAGAGAAGCAAGTTCGACTTCAAATGAAAACAATGCATTGTGTGGAAAAATAAAAGCGTAGCGAATGTGAAAATGGAAAATTATTTTCCGGAAATACTGGATTGGATTGGGATCCATAAAGACTGCAAACAGTACTTTTGAACTACCAGTGGGCAAGGTGATGACAAACAGCTAACTGCAACCAAACTTATGCGTTATAGCTTGCAGCCCCTAATTGCAAAAAGTTCCCAGCTAGTATCAAACACCACCAGCAATGCTGCCGAAAATTATATGTCACTTGTTGCAAAATTCACGGGAGGTAAGCAGATCAATCGAGGGAAACGAGGTTCCTTCACTCATAGAAGCAAAGCTGCCGTACTGGTCTTTCAGTTTGGGCTATCCTGGCACTATAAAACAATGAAATCCGTTTAGAAAAAAAAAACGGCCACAATAGTGAAGGACAATGCGCTCAGCAGAAAGAGAAGTAGAGCAGCTTTCCGGAAAAGTTTATTTGCGTCGCGAGAAGGGAAAAGAATGTCCCGACAACAGTCTAATGAAATGAAACGTACTGTCTCATGTGATTATAGAAACCGATCAATGCAGTTGGATTTCGATGAGGTACTGTTGAGAGAGTTTAGTGATGAGAAGATCAAGCAACTGACGCTTAGTGAAGTCCATATACAACAACTGGAAAAGGAAACAAGGGGCCAAAGGGAAAATGAAAAGTGGCACACAGCTAGAAAGGACAGACTTACGGCATCCAATTTCGGATGTATGCAAGAGGAAACCTACTTCGAAATGGGCTCCATTAGCAAAAAACATTTTGTACGGTGAATTTCACTCAAAAGCAATGCAGTATGACTGTGTTAATGAGCGAATTGCAAAACGAAATTTAGAGGAGAAATCGGTAGAAAAGTCGAAGAATATGGTATTTTGGTACATAAAACTTATGGGGTTTTAGGTGCCTCCCCAGACGGATGAATAGGAGACGACGCTGTAGTTGAAGTCAAGTGCCCTTATTCTGCACGGAATATGACCATACTGGAAGCCTGCAAAAAGCTAAAGGGATTTTGTTTGGCAGAAAGTAAGCGGAAAAGAAAGCCAGAGAATGTCAAGAACAGTGCCTTTCAGAAGAGAACAGATTGATAACTCTCTAACATTCACATGGTTTTTATTTCCACAACCAGGGCCAGTTGGAAATAGCATAGCGGGAAATATGTTATTTTGTGGTATGGACGCCTAAGGACATTCACATAGAAACAATAAAGAGGGACGAAAAATGCTTATGTAACTGACATGCTGCTGCGAGAAAATCTTGTTGCCTGAGATCATTGATCCCGGGTTGGCCAGATCAATGGATATAAGAGAACCTGAGGTGAAGTAAAATACTGAGTGTGTGTAAATCGTGAAACGCTATCTTTGATACGGAAAAAATTGAAGCATTGATTTCAAGAACAGGAAATAATTAGGTATAATATTTTTTGTTTGTTTATAGTACTCAGTACTAGTGCCTGTGCTAACAATAGGCAGTTGAGAATATCTTAGGAACTTTAATTCTATTATGTACATAATAATTTTGCTCTTGTTATGCATTTTCATAATTTGTTTATTGTAATAAAATGTCCTACATAAATGAACTTTTATTATTACCTCCATGAAAATTGAAGTAAGGTATAGTGATTGGCCACACGGAGTCATTTCAGATCTCACGAAAAAAAAAAAAAAAAAAAAAAAGGGAATTAGATTCAAAAGTCTTGTTTGTTATGTCTTGAAGACGATACCTAGAGTTGGACGTCCGCATCGGATGGTTTTTAGAATAGATGTCTGTTAGCTAGTCAGCCCGACGGCTGGTTGGATCCTCAAAAGCACCGCCGTTACGTTATGTGAGTAGATACCCACAAAAACCCAAGGCAGTGCTATATTGAGGCGTTCTAGGCACGAACATATCTTATCCATCTTTTTTCTAAAATATCAAGAACTTGCTAACTACAAACCAGTCATATATTTCTATACAGTATTCAATTTCGCATCGAGTGAAACCAGTCGCTGATCTGTGCGGTAAGAATTATGCCCTACAAAGTATTACTAATGTCGGAACAATATGTTTTTTGTTCGGGAGTTTATCCTCAAATAACTCTAAAACAGTTACCTAGAAGGGAATCCAACGCTGTCAGCATCTATCCTGAGTGGGTTTTCACCAGTTTTTCCACATTCTCTCCAGGTAAATGCCGAGATAGTACCATACATGAGGTTTTAGGGCACCTGTCCCATCCCCGACTGTAATACAGTTAAACACATAATCAACTACACGGGACTGATGATAATAATAATAATAATAATAATAATAATAATAATAATAATAATAATAATAACGTTATTGGTTTCACGTCCCTTCTAACTACTGCGGTCTTTTAGAGTCGCCGGGGTGCCTGAATTTTGCCCCGAAGGGGATGTTTAACGTGCCAGTAAATCTAATGACACGGCTCCCTCACATTAGCGCACCTTCAAATGCCAACTGGCTGCACCAGGATTCGATCCTGCAACCTTGGGAACAGCAAGTGAGAACGTTACCGCTGAGCCACGCTGCAAGCCAAAGGTCCCAAGCCCCTACAATGTATTATTCTCAACAAGAATGTTAGAGGAAGTAAGAAAGGCATCTGTACGAACACATTGTGTCAACGTTACATATTGTGACACTACTACAGTATAATTTTATTGCTCAGATATTTTCCACGCCTAGGCACTTGTACACGTAACTCGTCGAACTATAATATTTGTGACAAGAGGAAGACAACTCCTTCCTGTCGTCAAATCGTCCCATTCTCACTCGGCCCTGTCAGCGTGTTCATCATTTTCCTTGCGCAAGAGATCTTTTCAAAACAATTCCCAAACTAATGCTGTCGATTCCATTCACCCGATTTTAATTCTGAAAAATGCATTGGAAACAGGAAATAAATCTCCATTTTCATATTACCAGTTTTTTTCATATTTTAAGCAGAGATATAAAAAACTGTTGGTAACTTTTTTGTTTTTCACATTTTGGTAAATGCATTGCATTAATATCAATTCAATTGCAGTCTAGTATACATAGTGGTTTTCAGATCGCAAATACGAGCTTTCGTTCAAGAGAAAACTGAAAAAAGAAATTATCTCACTTTGGTGCTGCTACGTGGTGTCAGAATTACGAACTAAAAATGGGACATTTAGCCTTAACTCTCTCCGTAGGTCACGTTGTGTTAATATGCTGTACAGTGTCATATTTTTTCTTTGTAGAAACACTATTTTTTTTTGCTCAGCAAACAAAATAAGACCCTACCATCTTCGCTAAATATATCACTTCCAAACTCGTTTATGTATTTGTGCAACAAAGCTGATTGAGGCATTTCTTAATTTACCGTACTACATGCCCGATTGCGAGCATATACACCCTATCACACGAACACGTGTTGCACGACTGAGAGAAAAATACTGATTGCATCAGCAAGCTGTGCCCTAACAGCTTGAGAAGCGGGGGATTCACCAACCAAGTGACAACATGCCAATGCCGGATTGGACAGCTTAATCGCAGTAGAAGACATTCGGTGGGGCATCCTAAGTTTCTCTCGTAATTTCAATTACGCAGTATTATTTCACAACATCCTGGGGCTTCCCAATTTTACTCTTATGCTGTATTGCTTATTAATCGATATAAAATGCGGGACGAATTGCTTGAATGATAAAATGATGACTAGGAGTGAAAATTTACTTTTAAATTCACATGTTTTGGGTAATGAAATATACTCCGGATGGTAAACAGGATGTTAATGTTCGGTTGAAAGAAGAAAGATTGGCTCAAGTAAATCAGTTCAGTTATTAGGGAAGCATCATCGCATCTAATGGGAGATGTGAAAAGGACGTCTGTTCTCAAATAGCCAAGGCTAAAGAAGCTTTTAATAATAAAAAAAAGAAGCCTATCGACCTCCAAGGCTATATCACTACCAATGAGAAAGCATTTCATTAAGAGCTTCATTTGGAGCATTGCGACCTATGGCTCTGAAACCTGGACTCTATCAAAGGCTGAAATAAAAGAATTAATGCATTTGAAATGTGATGCTGGCGCCGAATGTTACGAATACCCCGGACTGACAGGCTAACAAATGAAGAAGTCCTCAAGAGATCTGAAGAAACAATCAGCCTAGGGAAAAGATCACGAAAAGAAGATCTAGTTCGAGTGGTTACTTACTCCAACATTCATCATGGTGAACCACACTGTTTGAAGGGAAACTGGAAGGGAAGGCTAGAAGAGGACGACCAAGAGCAGGGTTCCTCGATGGTATTAAAGGGCGACGTCCATATCAACTAATCGAGCAGTTGGCTCAAGATAGAAGGTCGTTGGATGAAGACAGTCATGCTACCCACCAACCATCAGGTTGAGGAGAACGATAGGGAGAAGCTATTTTAATAAAAACCATAAAATAAGTAAGCAAACCCGTATTTCAGCGAAAAAAGTATTTACAAGCATTTATAAGCATTTCGCTTAGTAATCCCGGCTCTAGTTATTAGCTACATACTGAGTTTTTTGCACAGTTCATGTAATCTGTAACGGTTTTAAAAGTTGGGTACCTCTTTTACAAGGCAGATCATGAGGGATCGTTTTCTAAATCTGAAGTCACACATTCCACAGACACTCTTCTGTGGAGTTACAAGACTTCACATGAAACTCTGAGTCTTTCAATAAACAAACAATACAGGTAGCAATGTAGACACACAGTAACTATTGGGACGATTCACTTGCCAGATGAATGTCAGCAATCATTCAGTTAAAGGCTTCTGGTTTGAGAATCAATTCAGTAAAGTGTGCCATTCTACCACATTTGACAAGGCAAACACATACCACTGTAGGATCCACAATACTAACAAACTGATGATTAGAGGGAGGATTTATATACCCTAAACATTAATATATGCATGCATTTATATAGTAAAAACTGGAAAATATGCCCTAAAAGTTGAGAATCATCACCATAAAGTATTATTTGCAGTAGAAACAGGTGATAACTTACCGGTACAACAATTAGAGGGCACATTAACTTCAGATACTTCTGGTAACAGATAAAATTTTATAACAGAAAGAAAATCAGAAATGTAAGTAGCTACACACAACACAACACTACTTTGAACAATAAAAACAAATGGAACCCACTACTTTCATGTTACAAGTGTTGCTTGATGCCAACCAACAACTGCAAAATTAGCTTGGTAAGGGAAATCAGATTTTCACCTGTTGCTAGAAGTGGTAGCCCAAGGTGTGCATTGAGAACTTAGCTGATTGTTTGAGTGATGTATGGTCCGTTCTCATACAGTCGCTACCAACCACTTTCTACACTCTAACCTGACCATTTAATAGCAATCACAGATATTACCATAAGCAAGCAAACTTTGTTGGTTGGTTCTTAAGTTTAGGGGCTGCGACAACGCGGTCATGTAGCCCCGTGTACTTTGGGTGTGTGTAGAATCTGTCTGATAACCGGTGTTAATTGTGATGACTGTATTAGTGTGTGTTATCTGTTTTTTAATTTAAGTACTGCAACTTAGAATTTTTCAAATAGTTCCTACTTTTGCCGCCAAGCGCCACCGTCAACAACTACTAGGCCAAGTTCAGAACTTAGCTACTAGACGCCACCGCAGTCGGCTATTGGCAACGAACGTAGAAACCTAAGAGCGTTGTTTACATTCTTAACCTATCCAATTTAGCTTCACCCAGGTGCAATTAGTGGAAGGTTCTTTAACATGCCATACATCTATGACATGGGACCGCCGGCTTTACTTCCCATCCGAAGGAAGGCATACTGAGGGATTTTAACGCTCTTTAAAAACCGACGGCTTCGGCCGGGTTTGAACCCGCTATCTTGGGCATAGAAGCTCAGCATGCTACCGACTACGCCACCGAAGCCGCCAAGCAAACTTGAAGGTCTATCACCACTAAGAATATCTTAAGGAAAAAATTACATGTAACTAACAAATCTTGACAAGTTGTGCAAGTTTATAATAACTGCTGTAACTAAATAAGTGTATAGATTGTAAATACTATCACCCATATACGTGTAGATATAGATTTATTAGCCTAAGTGTAAAGGATCTGATGAGAATCGCTTGATGATCAAAACTGGCTCATCCAAGTGAATTTATTAATCTCATGTAATTTTTTTCAGGATTAGGGGAACACCTATTACAATGGGTACAATCGTATTGACAGACTGAAAAGCATTAAATTACAATTACTAAGGCAATACTGAAAAACGACTTCCAACACGATAATGTTCATAAAGCCTTTTAAAAAATGTGGCCTTCGAACAGTTTCAGCTGCAGTATTTCCTTGTTTACTGAAATATGATGTTATTAATGTAAATTACAGCAAATGTGAAATCAAAAAACATAAGACCATCAGCAAATTTTCTGATTTGTGGAGTGGCCTTAAGCCTTTCTTCTGGCACTGTATTAGTAGACCCTTATTTAAGAAACAGTTTCATTGAAACTCATGTCATGTTTGTATTTCAGCTTGAGGGCCTTCTTGTGGCCAGCATTTGTCATGATCTTGATCACCGAGGATTTACGAACAACTTCCTTCAATTGACAGACCACAGTTTAGCTAAGTTATATGCTGAATCACCCCTAGAAAATCATCATTTTCAAGTGACCATGATGATAGTACAAGTGAGTAGCTAACTATTGAAATGAAGATGATATCATGCTGTACGGCTGCTGTTGACACTATCAGATTTAATTAGATCTGAGATGGTAAATATGTGGTGGCATCTATCTATCTTTCTTGTATCTTGCCACGGTGGGTGAGTGGATAGCGTGTCGGTCTACTAACCCCAAGATTACAGGTTCGCTCCTGACCGTGGTAAGTGATTTTTGAAAGGCGGCAAAAATACGATACGCATGCCACACGATGTTGGCATGTCAAAGAACCCATTTGAATTCAGTAGGCCGAGTTCATAATGGCAAAATTAATCTCGGGATTTTCCGCCAACAAAAAGTTCCTCATTTCTCTACTAGAAAGCGCTATGTTCAAGGAGCTTAGATATCTAACATCTAACCTCCTTGACTTTCATAGTCAAGGAACAACGAAATTCGACATGCAAGCTACCCTCTGGGTGTCAAATAACAAAGCTTGCACGATATTGTTATCTTTGTTGTGGTTATAACACATCCATATCGTAGCCATTTATAAAAGTAGTAATAGTACATCATCATTTTATGATTATTCCTGATAAAAAATGCAATCAATAAAAGTTCTTTATCATGCACAAGACTCATACTCTCGGGATCGTGGGTTTGTACCCCACATTTGTGATTGTTCTAGCTGACACGTTCCCATATTGTACCTATAAATGGGAATGAGTCAAGTGATTAAATAAATGTGTCAACTAGATCAATCACAATATATCTAATCCTATTACCCAGGTAGCAGGTAGGGACCCTCTTCGGAGGTAGCCCTACCCAGGGAGTGGCGCCCCTGCCTATGTGAGTCCCAGAGCGCACTGGTCCGGTGTGTATCATCTGGTAAGGGTCCCAGCTCAAGGTTACGAGTGAAGACCTCAACGGCAGTGAAGGCGGAGAAGATGAACTTCGGTACGGCGGAGCTGGCGGATGGGGCACATGTGTTTAGGCCCAACGGCAAAGCGGGCGGAAGAAGAATCCATTACTTTTATGGTTCCCAACGGTCGTGAAGGCGGAAGAGGCCATGCCAGACGAATTGGCTGTGAAGGCGCACCTCAGTAATATTTTGAGTCTGCGGCAGTTCGTTGCAGTCTCTGTGTCTGGTCTTGCATGTCTCATTCCATATGTGCCGAGGACACGACTCCGAGATCATAGTGAGTGGGTCACTTCCTGGCAAGTTGTGATCCACCCTAAACAAATACACGCCAGTGGCAATTCTTCCATCAGTCACTTATTTTCTAAAGTCCAACGGCGATGGGATATGGATGGTGGGGGCAGGTTATGAGTGTAACTGGAAGCCCCTAGTTCGGACCTTCACGTTGGCAGCAGATATGTGATGGTCGTCTTCCTGAGACTCTGTGGCTACTCAGGAGTTCGGTCCTGCATCTGTGTTTGAGCAGGCCTGTTTAGGATTACCGCTGCTCACCCCACATGGGGAAGGCCCTAGAAAAGGTGGGCTAAACATCGGAAGTCACATCTACTGTCCGGCTGGGCGGCCGCACCCAGCAGATCACCCCTCATGCGGTCGAAAAACAAAAACTACCAAGTCAATAAGAACACATAATTTTATCATTGGAACATGGAACGTCAGAACTTTGCTTGACTTAAAAGATAACGACAGGCCTGAAAGAAGAACGGCTCTTATTACTCATGAATTATCCAGACTCAGCATTGACATCGCTGCTCTCAGTGAAACCAGGTTGTCCACTGAAGGAAAAATTACTGAGTTTGGATCAGGTTATACCATCTTCTGGAAGGGAAAGGAGGAGGGAGAACATCGTATTCATGGTGTAGGATTCGCTGTAAAGACCAAGCTAGTTAATGATTTCCAAATTACTACCACTGCAATCAGCGAAAGAATTATGACTCTCTGCATTCCACTCTCTGGAGGTTCATTCATGACTCTCATATCTGCCTATGCTCCAACTTTGAAGGCCGATGATGAAGTTAAGGGCCAGTTCTATGACCAGCTTGGCACAATCATCTCCAAGGTACTATCTAAAGATAAGCTCTTACTCCTTGGTGATTTCAATGCAAGAGTTGGGAAAGATAACCGGCTATGGCAAAATGTGATGGGTAAACAAGGTCTTGGAACCTGTAATCCCAATGGACTTCTTCTTCTTGGTCTTTGTGCAGAACATGAACTCTTCATCACCAACACTCAATTCCGATTACCTGACCGCTTCAAGACCACGTGGGTGCATCCACGTTCTAAGCATTGGCACATCCTCGATTACGTCATTACCCGACAATGTGATAAGAAGGACATACTTATTACCAAAACAGCAAGGAATATTGACGATTGTTGGATGGATCACAAACTTCTCATCTGTAAACTCAGGATATCCATCAGCCCAAAACCACCAAGGCGTTTCCAAACCCCATCCAGAGGAAAGTTTAACACCTCCAAACTTCAGGATGAATCTATTTCCACAAACTTTGAGAATATGATCAATGCCCAGCTATCAGATCATCCAGTTAAAACAAGTGACATTCGAGAAGAATGGACCAATCTGAGGGAGATAATCACTAAGTCAGCTGAAGAAACCATTGGTTTGGTAAAGCAGAAAAGTCAAGACTGGTTTGATGACAACAACGAAGAAATTTTGCGTCTCATCAACATCAAAAGGGAAGCCTATCTATCTCATCTTCAAGACCCATCCTCAAATGCGAAGAAAGCTCTGTATTTAGAACTCAAGAGTAAGTGTCAGACACAAATAAGAGAGATAAAGAGTACTTGGTGGCAGCGGAAAGCTGAGGAACTTCAGAGGCTATCTGATACTCGTGATCTGAGGAACTTCTATGCAGGGATTAAAGAGATATATGGCCCATTTCGTTCTTCATCAGGTACACTAAAAAGTGCTGACAACTCTGCCACTCTTACTGACAGCCATGATATCTTAGAGCACTGGAAGGAACATTTCTCCATCCTTCTAAATCGTCCTTCAACAGCTGCTGAAGACTTCCTTCGTGATGTGCCGAAATGTCCTGAACAACCATGGATGGCTGTACCTCCTTCTTACACGGAATTCAGTGTAGCTCTCAATCAAATGAAACCAAGAAAGGCACCTGGCCCAGATAACATCCCACTGGAATTAATTCAAGCTGGAGGTCAGTCCCTCAAAACGCAGATTTTCACTCTTATTCTCAAAATTTGGGAATTAGAAGAAGTACCTGGTGACCTAAAGAACGCCACTATCATCACAATCTTCAAGAAAGGTGATCGTAGTGTTTGTGGCAACTATCGCGGTATATCGCTACTATCTACTGTGGGTAAAATTCTCGCCAGAATTTTACTTAACCGCCTTCAGGTTATCTCAGAAAAGATCTTCCCCGAGTCCCAGTGTGGATTTCGATCTTCCAGAAGCACAACTGACTTGATTTTCTGCGTAAGACAACTACAAGAAAAATGTAGTGAGCAACAGAATCCACTCTTCTTAGTCTTTTATGATCTGGAAAAGGCCTTTGACTCAGTTCCAAGATCTGCTATGTGGGCGGTGCTACAACGCTTTGGCTGTCCTCGACGCCTTGTTGATCTAATCCAAGCTCTCCATGATGGCATGACCGGTCAGGTTTGTCAGCAAAATAAGATCTCTGACGAATTTCCTATCACTCATGGACTGAAACAAGGCTGTGTACTTGCTCCAACACTGTTTGCATTGTATTTGGCTGCAATGCTCTATACATCGCCCACGAACATCCCAGGTGTAGATGTCAGGTACCGATTTGATGGAGGGCTCTTCAACCTAGCTCGATTTCGCTCCAAGAAGCTAACTCAGGTTACGAAGATAACCAATATGTTGTATGCAGATGATGCGGCATCGCCTACACTCACGCCAGTGGAGTTGAAACAGACTGTTAATTGCTACAAGAATGCATGTGAACGTTTTGGTCTCACCATTAATGTTCAGAAGACCAAGGTTCTGGCAAAACCCTCACCAGGCACTTCCCTTCCGCACTTCAACATTTCTATCTCAGATACTCCATTGGAGCAGGTAGACCACTTCTCGTATCTGGGCAGTCTGCTATCTGTACACGGCAATTGTGGGCAGGATGTTGAGAAGAGAATCGGTGCTGCCCATGCGGCATTTGGGCGACTATCGCACCGGGTCTTCTTGAATAAAGATCTGACCGTGAAGACGAAGCTCATGGTGTACCAAGCTGTTGTCATCTCAACATTGTTGTATGGCTGTGAAACCTGGACCCTCTATCGACATGACTTCCGAAAGCTTGAGCGCTTCCATCAACAGAAACTTCGATCCATCCTTAAGATAAAGTGGGAAGATCACATCACCAATCTTGATGTTCTTGAGAAAGCGCTTGCTAATAGTATAGAATCATCCATCATTGGTCATCAACTTAGATGGATTGGACATGTCCATCGGATGGATGATACGAGACTACCACGCCAGGTTCTGTATGTTGAACTCACCTCCGGCACCAGACCTCATGGAGGCCCTAAGAGACGATACAAGGACCAATTTAAGCAGAATATGAAGTTGACAGGACTCAATCCACAAACTTGGGACCAGCTTGTTAAAGACCGTTCAACTTGGCGCCAGACCATCCCGACTGCTGTAAAAATGTTTGAAGACGAACGTCGTAGAATTGTTAAGGCCAAGCGACAAGCACGAAAGCTCCGTGCAGCACAGCCACGCCCTCCACCAACAGTTCTGTGTGATCTGTGTGGACGTTTGTTTCATGCACGCATTGGGCTGTTCAGTCACCGCAAACATGCCCACAGACCTCAACCTTAGATTATTTTAGACTGTTTTGGAAGAAGATGTATACTCGGAAACGAGTTAAAGCCGACGACGACGACGAATCCTATTACATTATATAAATAATTGAAGATGTAAAAACATGTACAAACAATAGCCTGCACATACACAGCGATTGACATTGTCAATAAGAACATATACAGTATGGATAAAGAACCGATAACATTATATACAAGAGTGCATATTTACAGCTTCAGTCAGAATGACTGTGTGATAGATGACAAGAATGCCTTTAATTTTGACTGCTAATGGATCAAGAAGAAATGTTGAAGTAAAGCTTACATAGTGCATTTGTATAGGGGTAAGGAGATTGAGAATCATGAGGGTTGAGGGAAGTTCATTATACAACTTTATTCCCATGTTGAAAGTTCCTTCATGATTAGTTGTTGTCCTACTGCTGCGGGTATGTAAAGAATATTTTTGTCTAGTGTTTTGTTGATGGATATAAATATTTTGCTAAAATCTGGTATTGTCAGCAAAAGGTACGGTACAGTCTTTTGAGGACCAATACTGTCACTTAGGTCATATATGTAAAAAAGGAAAAGCAAAGGTTTTAATGCAGAACCCTGCGGCACATCATATTTAAATGGTCTGAGATCCGATTGAACGTTGGTAATTATATTTGTATCAAAACATTCAGAACTAATTTCAGTAACATGCATCATTCAGAATATTCTAGAATTAATGGATGAAAGGTGGAAGCACAAGAATGCAAGAGATGGGAGGGGGAAAGCAGAATACTGGTGTCTGAAAGTGAGGTAGACAAAAAGTACAAGAAGGAAAGAAGAATGGTTGAAAGAGAAATGTGCAAGTATAGAACATTGTCTGAAAGTAAGATCAAGAGCGCTTTCAGGGTGTTGTGTTGGCAGCAAGCACAAGAGTGTAGTGCAGTATCTTTGACATAGTCTTTGATATCAGTGAAGTTCAGTGTCAAATCAATATGGTGTGTATCGTGTGAATTGTGAACCTTTCCACAACAAATAATAAAATATGCATTCTAGAGGAGTCTATGTGATTTATTAAGAAGTGAACCTAACATTTTATGGCGACCGTGACAGGACTCGTTCATAGTAAAAGGCTCCCGTGAATAAAGAAGATGGAAAGACTCGCTAAAGAAAGAATCGTAAAGCGGCGGTTATTTACGCGCTCACACAATCAACTAATGGCGTTGTTAGAAGATGATCAAACTGAAACGGAAAAAGTGCAAGTGCAACTTGAAATCCTTCAAGAAAAGTATGATGATATCTCTAATTTAGATGGACTAATATTTCAACAGATGATAGACGACGAGTGTGAGGATGACGAAATAGAAACGGAATGTGAATCAGCTGATGATTACAAACACAAATTCCTTAGCTGTAGAACAAAAGCAACACGTTTTATGAATCCCGTTGTTTCCATTACCCCTCCACAAAGTGCAATGAATTACAATGTGTGTGATAAAAAGAAATATAGACTTCCAAGAATAGAATTTAAGAAATTTTCTGGTGAAATAATTGATTGGTTATATTTTTGGAGCCAGTTCCGTAAAATTCACGAGGATGAGGACATTGGGAAGGAAGATAAATTCCAATATTTAATTCAGGCTATGATGGTTGGTTGGTTCCTTAGTTTAGGGGCTGCGACAACGCGGTCATGTAGCCCCGTGTACTTTGGGTGTGTGTAGAATCTGTCTGATAACCGGTGTTAATTGTGATGACTGTATTAGTGTTCAGGCTATGACAGAAGGTTCCAGAGCATATGAATTAGTTACTAGTTTTCCACCCACTGCCGAGAATTATGACAAAGCTATAGAGAGTCTTCAAGCTCGATTTGGCAGAGAGGACTTGCAGGTGGAAGTTTATGTTCGTGAATTGCTCAAACTAGTATTGACGAATGCAGTCAATTCCAAAGAAAGGCCAACACTGAGTAGCTTGTATGATAAATTAGAGTCACATCTCAGATCGCTGGAAAGTTTAGGCGTTACTACAGAAAAATGTACTGCAATGCTGTATCCCCTAATTGAATCATCTTTGCCAGAAGACCTATTAAGAGCATGGCAGAGGAATACTTCCTTCAGGTGTGATTCCATATCCAAAGATCGTTTGCAGCAGCTCATGGCTTTTCTTCAAAATGAAGTAGTAAGTGAAGAAAGAATTTCATTGGCTATGAAAGGGTTTAGTATTAGCACATCCCAAGGATCTAAGATTAAGGGAGACAAGCAACCAAGGGATGTCATTGAACCAAATATACCTACTGCTTCTGCTTTGTTTGCTGATGTTTCTAAGAGACAGGAGTGTCTTTTTTGTCTTAAACCTCATTCGAGCCCAGAGTGCATTAAAGCTCAAAAAATGACTGTAGGGGAGAAAAGGAAAATTTTAACTGATAAACACTGTTGCTTCAATTGTTTAAAGAAGGGCCATGCAAGTAGAGCTTGTAAATCGATTGTCAGGTGCATTGTTTGTGGTGGTAAACATGTGGTATTAATGTGTTATAAGCTCCGTGACAAAGAAAATGAAAGTGTGTCCAAACAGAATTACGAGGGAGACAGGAATTTGGTTCACCAGGATGGCAATAATGTGGATAAGGCTTTAGCTAATGTGTCTTGTTCTCCTGAGGTGTACTTGCAAACCCTGGCAGTTGTCGTTAAAGGAAAGGGTAAACAAAAAACTGTACGAGCTGTCATTGGTACTGGGTCTACTAAATCCTACATTGCACGTGACCTAGCCGAAGAAATGGGGTATCAGTCAATCAGGAAGGAAACGTTAATACATTCCTTGTTTGGTGGAGTACGTTCTCGAGAAGCAAACCACGACTGTTACAGAATAAGTTTAAAGCGATTGGAGGGAAACTATTCCAAGGAGCTGGAAGTTTTAAGCCAAGAGATAATTTGTGAAGATGTCCCATATATTAAGAATGGTTCTTGGAGTGAGGAGATAAGGGATCTGAAAATATGTTTAACTGATGTACGAGAGAGAGGGCCTGTGCAGATTCTGATTGGGGCCGATAAGGCGGGTGAACTGCTCACTGGGAGGAAACATCAACTAAAATGTGGCCTAGTTTTGGTGGAGACTTCCTTAGGGTGGACACTAATGGGAAAAGTCATAGGTAACAAGGCCCAAAGGGATTCGGCATCATTATTAGTGTCATCATTGTTTTCCCAACATACAAGAATTTCTGATCTCTGGGACTTAGAAATTCTTGGAATTACTGACCCTGTTGTGAAAGAATCTATCGTCGAGAGGAATGAGCGTGTTAGAAATAACTTCCTTGAGACTGCACGACTGAATGAAGATAACAGATATGAAGTGTGTCTGCCTTGGAGTGAACAACATCCACCTCTCCCTGACAACAAAGAAATTGCTCAGCACAGATTAGAAATCACTACGAAGAAACTACAAGCTGAACAACATTATCAGGAGTACGATAATGTCTTACGAAGTTGGTTGGAGCAAGGAATCATCGAGAGGGTACCTGAAGAAGAGCTGAAGAATAGTGGACACTATCTACCTCACCGACCTGTCTTCAAAGAAAACAGCACCACCAAGATCAGGCCTGTTTTTGATGCCTCGGCGAAGCAGAGAAACGCTCCATCTCTGAACGAATGTATTGAAAAAGGGCCTAACTTCATAGAGTTGATCCCTAGTTCGCTACTGAAGTTCAGAGAAAATGAGATCGGTGTGACGGCCGATGTAGAAAAAGCATTTCTTCAAATAAGTGTCAATCCTAGAGACCGTGATTTTCTGAGATTCCTTTGGTGGGAGGAGGAAAGTACAGGGAAGGTAGAAGTGTTCCGTCACAATAGAGTTGTCTTTGGACTTGCATGTTCTCCGTTCCTATTGTCGGCAACCATCAAACTCCACTTGAACGAGTTGAAGAGACAAACAGTCGATAATAGTTCCTACTCAACTTCAACAATAGAAAGATTGGAAGAATGTTTTTATGTGGATAACTGTGCTATTAGTGTTAACAACAGAAATGACCTCCATTCATTCATGCGAGAGGCAAGCATAATAATGGATAAGGCATCTTTCAATCTCCGAGGGTGGGAATATTCTCAGGATGGTACAGCTGAAAATCTTACTCATGTGCTAGGGCTCATTTGGAATAAAGGAGAAGATACCATTGAACTGAATCTAACTCATGTTAACGATTTCAAATATGATGTAATCACTAAAAGAGCTATACTAGGAGCTGCACATAAGGTGTTTGACCCTATTGGCTTCGCATGTCCGGTATTTCTCTGTCCAAAATTAATCTTGCAAGAACTATGGGCCACTGACTTGGGTTGGGACACCAGAGTAGACGAAACAACAAAGAGAAGATTCATGAAGTGGTTGGCAGAACTACCTCAGCTGTCTGAGATTAAGATTCCTAGATGTTTGATCGGTAGTGTCCAGTCGGTTGAAGATATATCTCTTCACGTGTTCTGCGACGCCAGTCAAACTGCGTATGCTGCAGTTATATTCTTGCGAATACAGAGGGTTGACAATATAGAGCTACGATTTGTACAAGCCAAGACAAAAGTGGCACCCAAGAAGAGTATCACCATACCACGCCTGGAATTATTAGCAGCTACAATAGGGGTTCGACTAGTGACGTCAGTACTGCCAACATTAACTGCAAAAGAAATCGTTACTTATTATTGGAGTGACTCGTCGACTGTGTTGTCCTGGATCAAGTTAGACGAACCTTGGGGGACCTTCGTTTGGAACAGAGTGCAAGAAATTCGAAGACTGTCCAGAATAGAACAGTGGCATCATGTTCCAGGAACCATGAATCCGGCTGACCTGGCATCAAGGGGATGTAGCACAAAACAGTTACTTCAACAGAGATGGTGGGAAGGACCAAAATGGCTAAAACAATCCACTACACAATGGCCTAGCCTCGAAATTTCAACAAACGATGATGAAGTCTTCCAAGAAAGAAGAAAGAAAGTCAACACTATGACGGTGTTAGAAGACAAGTCCAATACCCAAGAATGGCACCTTGACTATTTCTCAAGTTTCCGTAGAACAGTTCGTATGATAGGATGGATCTTGAGGTTTCTGTATAATTGTCGACAGAAAAATAATAGAAGAACTACCGAACTATCCATTGAAGAAACCACAGAAGCAGAAAAAGTCGTGATGAAGTTCATACAAAAGGAGTGTTTTGTTGGTGAAAAGGATGAAAGATTCAACTCACTATGTGTTTTCATGGATGATGAGGGAGTGATGAGACTGAAAACAAAAATTATATCGCGCAAAGATGATTATGCTTTCCGTTGTCCTGCTATCCTTCCTGCGAAGCATACAGCAGTTCACGCTCTCATTAGGGAGAAGCACAAAGACTTATGTCATGCTGGAACCCAGATTCTGCTCAGTGGGCTCAGACAGAAATATTGGATCCTTGGAGGAAGGAGAACGGTGAAGGGTGCAATTAAAACATGTGTTGTCTGCAGGAGGTACCATGGAAAACATCTTGAAGCAGAACAAACTCATCTCCCCATAGACAGAGTAAGAGAAGCCTCAATTTTTGAAATAACAGGGGTCGACTTTGCCGGGCCTCTGATTTTGAAAGGTGGAGAGAAAGCCTGGGTCTGTCTGTTCACGTGTGCGGTTTTTCGTGCAGTACACCTGGAGTTAGTAACATCTTTGGCTACTGCAACATTCCTCGAAGCTTTTCGGCGCTTCGTGTCCAGACGTGGAAGGCCAATGATTGTCTATAGTGACAATGGGACAAACTTTCAAGGCACCTGCAATATGTTGGAGACAATTCAGTGGGATAAAATTGCTGAATATAGTTCTGTACACCAAATAAAATGGAAATTCAATCCTCCCACTGCAGCATGGTGGGGAGGATGGTGGGAGAGGCTGATTGGTGTCCTCAAACAAATGCTCAGGAAAGTTCTGGGAAGGTCATGTCTGTCGTACCAAGAAATGATGACTGTTCTGTGTGACATTGAAGCTGTCATGAATTCACGACCACTTACTTACCTGTCCAATGATGGAGAAGACTTGATGGCTATCACCCCTGCAATGTTCCTACAGGAAGTCAAGGAGATTGGAATGCCCGATATCGACATGATAGAGGACATAAAACTTGACAGAAGATTCAGGTACAGACAGAAAGTAAAGGAAACATTAAGGGTAAGATTCAGGAATGAATATCTTGGACAGCTAATACAGAAGAACCACATTAGGAAAAGTCATCACAAACCCTGTGTAGGTGAAGTAGTACTGGTAGCCAGTGACAACACGAAGAGACTAGACTGGCCGCTGGCAAGAGTGACGGAGGTCATCCCTGGCAAAGGTGGTGTCGTGAGAGTTGTTCGCTTGGCGACTACAAAAGGAGAGCTACTGAGGCCAGTACAGAGGGTGTATCCACTTGAAGTGACATCTGGAGAAGATCATGCTTTAAGACTGCAAGTTGAGCGGAATGAACATGAGAAGAAGGAGAAAAATCCAAAGACGGTTAAACCATCTACTAATACTTCCGATCTCATCAAAACCAGTAGTGGGAAAGTGGTGGTTAAACCAAAGAGATATTTTGAGTGACTTATTTATTTCTGTGTTCATTTATTTTGTGAAAATATATGTGTTATGTTATTGTTTTGTTGAGTTGTTTCCACAACTCAAGGTGGGAGAACGTTGTGTTGGCAGCAAGCACAAGAGTGTAGTGCAGTATCTTTGACATAGTCTTTGATATCAGTGAAGTTCAGTGTCAAATCAATATGGTGTGTATCGTGTGAATTGTGAACCTTTCCACAACAAATAATAAAATATGCATTCTAGAGGAGTCTATGTGATTTATTAAGAAGTGAACCTAACACAGGGAAAGGAAGACCAAGTGCTGTAATATTAAAGACTTACATGGAAAACCTCTAACAGATAAAGAAGATAAGTTTGAGGTAAAGCTTACATAGAGCATTTGTATAGGGGTAAGGAGATTTGAGCCGGTCAAGTGCCCGTCTCAAAATTTGTTCCCCGCAAGACGCATCTCCGAATCCCTGGTCTACCTGGATGAAAGCCCGAAAATACGTTCCAGAATAAAAACATTGTCACGAGTTAAATATATGTGATACCCATCTCGAAACCCCTGGTTTATCTGGTCGGGAAGCCGACAATGAGAACTTAAAGATATAGGCAATTGTTGCTAATAGAAGTTCTTTTGCATGTACGCAACTGTACACGAAGGTCCCAAGCGATTGAACATTGTCCCATTTAAACTTTCCAGCCTATCACTAAGAGGCTGCGTGGTGTGTTTATCAGTACTAATGTGAACGTAAAGAAACTTATGATTTAAGCTACCGGTACGGTATATAAAGATTACGAACTGTAACGCTAGGCGGTTGGCAGTATGAAATCGCGCATACTGCCTTTGACTGTTTTGAACTACGAAACTCGGCCGCTGGAACTCTCGGCGCTCCTAATAAACTGGCGCCCAGGCGCATAGACTAAAAGGTGGCCTAGCTGGAGCTTAGAGCTGGAGCGATCGCTTGCTGACGCCGTTCTAGAAGATAATAATAATAATAATAATAATAATAATAATGTTATTGGTGTTACGTCCCTTTTAACTACCCTGGCTTTTAGAGACGCCGGGGTGCCGGAATTTTGCCCCGAAGGGGATCTTTAACGTGCCAGTAAATGTACTGACACGGCTCCCTCGCATTTGCGCACCCTCAAATGCCAGCTGACTGCGCCAGGTTTCGAACCTGCAGCCTTGGGCTCAGCAAGCGAGAACGTTACCCCTGAGCCACGCAGCCAGACCGTTCTAGAAGATGTGACTGAACTAGTAAGAAGTGTTGTGGAGGCCTGGCGTGCCTCGGTGCCCAGAACGCCCGTAAGGGCGATAGATAGTCAAGGTAATGTAAGAAATTACTATTACTAATCTGGAACTCACATCCAAATACTCGGATTTCTTAAGTTTTGCTTTCATTTCTTAGATTTTTGGTTTCCAATGTCGTCGCAAGTCGTGCCTGAAGAAACTGGACTTTTTGTATAAGTGGCATCCTTTACTAATTCTGTGTTAAGTTGTTTAACACTTTGTTTGCAAGCTTATTTTAAATATTTTTGGTATGGACCTATGGTAGCTGTGAAGGCTCTATGGGAACCCTGAAAAGTGACGGCTGACGGGGCTCTGGTGAAGCTACGATAGGCCTAGCAAGCCAGTAGTGGATATCATATTTGCTTTCAAAACAGGAACAGGCCTCGGAAAGGACGGATGCAAACGACGACGACCCGGATATGCTAATGGACTACGAGTTGGGACATTAAACATACACACACTGACAGGAAAGGTGGAGGAGATTGTAGATGTGATGGAGAGAAGAAAACTGGATGTACTGGGCTTGGCAGAAACAAGATGGAAAGGAGAAGGTCGCAGAGAACTGAGGAAAGGGTACCGGTTGTACTGGAGTGGGAACAGTGAAGGAAGGAGCAGCGGAGTAGGAGTAGTTGTGAGAGATGGAATGAAGGAAGAGGTAAAGGGAATAAGTGACAGGATCATGAAGATCAGAGTAACTGTAAAGGGAAGAAGCCTGGAGATAGTCCAGGTATATGCCCCTCAAGTTGGATGTACAGCTCAAGAGAAGGAAGACTTAGAGGAGGAGCTACAACAGCAGTTGAATGGTCAGAGCATCATTGTCATGGGAGATTTGAATGCACATGTAGGAAGTGAAAGGCAAGGATATGAAAATGTATTGGGAGCAGAAGGATGGGGTAGCAGGAATGAAGAAGGGAGAAAGTTGCTGGATTTTTGCAAGAGAAACGGTTTAGTGGTAGGCAACTCCTGGTTCCGGAAGAAAGAAAGCCACAAGGTAACGTGGTACAGCAGTGATTTAACAAAGAAATCTTTGGTAGATTACATGCTGTACGACTGGGAAATGAAGAGAAGTGTCAGAGATATAAAGGTAATACCATCAGAGGCCTTAGATAGCGACCACAGAATACTTGTAATGAACCTGGGAGTTGTTAAGGATAGCAAGAGGACAGAGTACCAGGAAAGGAGAATCAAAGTATGGAAACTCAAGGAAAAGGAAGTCAAGGAAGAATTCCAGAAGATAATAAGGGAAAGGATGCCAACAGACAGTCCTAAAACAGGGGAAGAGGAATGGAAGCAATTCAAAAACACAATGGTGGAAGCTGCAGTGGCAGTGTGTGGAAGAACAAGCAACAGAAAGCGGTGTAAAGAGACACCATGGTGGAATGAGAGAGTAAAAGAAGCTGTGGGAAGGAAGAACAAGGCTTTCAGAGTGTGGTTCCAGGAAAGAACTGATCTGGCAAGGGAAGATTATAAGATAAAGAAGAAAGAAGCAAACAAGATTGTCGCAGAGGAGAGGAAGAAGTGGATGGTGAAGTGGACAGAGATGATGGAGGAAGACAGTAGAGGAAATAAGAAAGTACTTTATGGGATGGTCAAAAGTAAGAGAAGAGGTCTGCGAGAGGATGTGGTAATGATGGACAAAAACGGAAATGAGGTACTCAAGACAGTGTGGAAAGAGTACTTTGAGGATTTGCTGAATCCAAATGGTCATAGGGAGGAAGACAATGCATTGGAAGATGGAGAAGACAACACAGGAATGGAAAAGGACCTGACTTGGAGAGAACTGGAGATGGCTATAGACAAGATGAAAGGAGGAAGGGCACCGGGTGTGGATGAAGTGAGTGTTGAAATGGTGAAGGCAGCAGGGGAGGTTGGGAAACAGTGGCTGTACCGTGTGATGAGGGTGATATGGAAGGAGAAAAAGACCCCCGAAGATTGGAAGAAAGGATTAATTGTCCCAATATTTAAGAAAGGAAGCAGAAAGGAGTGCAGAAATTACAGGGGAGTCACACTCATATCTCACTGTGCCAAGATATATGAAAAGATATTAGAAAGTAGAATACGAGCCAAAGTGGTGAGAAAATTGAGAGAGGAGCAGTATGGATTCAGACCTGGGAGATCAACAGTGGATCTCATATTTTCAGTGAGACAGCTCCAGGAACACCACTACGAATTTGGAGAGGATCTGTTGATGGCCTTCCTGGACATCGAAAAGGCCTATGATAGTGTGTGTAGGGAGAAGGTTTGGGAAGCAATGGAAAACATGGGAGTGGAAAAAGGGACTGTAGGCAGAGTGAAGGAGATGTATTGTGGAAGTGTGAGTTGTGTGAAAGTTGGAGGGGAAAGAACAGACTGGTTCAGACAAATGAGTGGCCTGAAACAGGGTAGTGCGCTGTCACCCCTTCTCTTTATTGTGGTTATGGACGAGGTAATGACACGGATAGCAGGAAAGATAGGAGAAGATAAGATGAAAGCAATGGTGTTTGCTGATGATCTCATGGTCTGGGGAAACAAGGAGGAGGAAATTCAGGAGCAACTGAAGGCTTGGGAAGAAACAGTGGGAGAGTACGGATGGAAGTTCAACATCAGTAAATGTGAGATCCTGTTAACGACCAGGAAAAAGGACAGACCAATGAGTGGGATAACACTTGGAGGTGGACAGCTGAAGAAGGTGGAAAGTCTCAAGTACTTGGGAAGTCTAGTGGAGGAAAATGGGAGAAATGACAAAGAGATTACGGAACGTGGCAGACAGGCAGAAGCATTTCTGAGAAGCATTAGGAGCTTAGTGTGGAATAAAGATGTCCCACAAAAAAGCAAGGAAGTGTTATACAGAAGCTACTATATCCCGATACTGACCTATGCTTCAGAAACGTGGACAATGAAGAAAAGAGACATAAGCAGAATACAGGCAGGTGAAATGAAGTTCCTGCGAAGTAGGATCGGAGTAACAAGAAGAGACAGGTTGAGGAATGAAAAGGTCAGGGAAATGGTGAAAGAGGAGCCCTTGCAAGGTAGGATTGAGACGTCAAGACTGAGGTGGTATGGACACTTAAAGAGAATGGATGAGAAGAGGATTCCCAAGAGGATACATGAGATGCAGATGCAGAAGAAACGACCAAGGGGAAGACCAAGAGATAGATGGCTGAAAGGAGTGGAGGAATGTGTCAAGAAGAGAGGCGAGGACTGGACCAGAGTGACAGTGGAGAGGTGGTGGGAAGAAAGGACCAAGTGGCGAGGCTTATGTTCCAAACAGACCCAGCCTGGGGCTGGAAACTGTACAAGATGATGATGATGATGGTATGGACCTATGATCATGCAATCTGGCCCCGGTTCTTTTCTTCCATTTATTCATGATGTAATTGCAACTGCAAAAGATGCCTAGTTCTATGATAGGAGGCGCCAATCTAACATAGGAATTACGGTATTATTATCTTTTATTTTGTTTTCTCTTTCAGCTTCCCTATTTTCTAATAAATAAAACAATGAGTAGGGGAGTGATGAGAGTTCTAACCAGTGACACGAACCGCTCGGCTACGCTGACCTTTTATGTATATTTTGTGAAACCATGGGCATGCGACATGTCGTAGGACTCGGGCTGACGTCCTCTTTCCTATGGTCGACTCGTTATATTTTTCAATTTTTATTTGAAAATGTTTGTTTTTGAAAATAGGCCATAGTTTGAAAACCAAACATGGTAGAACGTTGAGCAATAGCTTAAACGAACGGTATCTATGTGTTTGATTCTTATAATAAAACTTTTTTATTTTTTATGTTTTTTTGAAAACAGCCCAATTTTGAAATTCCTATATTTTGGAAACTAGGAATTTTACAAATAAGTTTGTTTGACATAAATGAAAGGTCTCTACCCCCTCTACACCCAAAATAAATGTCAAGTCTCTAGGATAAAAACTTGACAGTAGTGCTAGAATGAGAGTTCTACTTACTCTCCTACTTTCATATAAACTTTGCCGATATCTCCCGAACGCATGATTGGATTTTAACGAATGAGGTGTTGTTGGCGTTGGGGTGACGTCCTCTTTGCTAAGAATGTGTTTTTTGTTTTTTTTTTGGAAAATGTTTGTTTTATGGATTGGCGCTATTTTGGAAACGGTGAAGATGAGAAAAAAGTGTGTTTGACGTTAATGAAAGGTGGCTATGCCCTCTAGGTGGACAGCAAGTTTGAAGTGTGTAGGAGGGGAAAACTGATAGGCTACTTTCTCGCGAACATTGGCGATAATTCACGAACACCAGATCGGATTTTAACAAATGAGGTGTCATTGGACTCGAGCTGACGGGCGCTTTGCTTTGGACCAGGTATTATATTTTTAATTTTTTTTGAAAATTTATGTTTTTGAAAGTAGGTGATAGTTTGAAAACAAAACTTGATAGAACGTTGTCCAATAGTTCAAACGAATGGTCTCTATGACCTTTTTTTTAATAATATAACTTTTTATTTCTTGAGATTTTTGAAAACACTTAAATTTGGAATTTTTATATTTTGGAAACTAGGAATTTTACAAAAGAGTTTGTTTGACATAAATGAAAATAAATTTCAAGTTTCTTGGACAAAAAACTATGCATTTTCAAACTTTTTTTACCTGTTTTAATTTTTTTTATGAAGAGTGTTTGTAGACAGAGAGAGGCGGTAGAACGAGGCTATCACTTGCCATGGCGAATACAGGAAATGGCTATTTCGAGGGGGCGACAACGCGAGGGAGCGCTTTCCAATATTTTGTTATGACGAACGAATGAAGGCGAATATTTCAAAAATCCCTCATGGCGATCTTTAATAGATGTTAGTAAACGGGTCGTGGGTAACATGACAAATGATAATAATTGTATGATTTGAATGAAAACGGGAAACGTTTGATAGTTGTCATTAAGAACTTTAAGAACTTGCTTTATATGTTAGAATGACCAGCCAAGAAAGAAAAATCCGTTTGGGGTCTGGCCGGCTCAAGCTGGAAGAGAATGGAATGTCCGTCAACCTGACAACACTGGTGGGTAGCGATAACAGGTCGAGCAGAGCGGCTTGCATGAGCGGGAGAAAGCAGTGACAGGGCTGAGGGGGGAACACCTAGATACAACAGGAAATCACGTGACCACTGCAGAGCGATGAGGGACGAGAGGGCGGGGCCATAGGTTCAGGGAGAGGTGAGTGGAGGACTGGAGAACCCATGACAGCCAATAGCTGAAATAGTAGGATGTCAACATGGAGTCGAGGAGTGAAACACAGGTGAGGAGAGAGAGAAAGAGAAACATGTGTGGACATACTTAAAGCACTGAGCGCCGTACACAGGGCTCTCGTACAACATGATTCAATAAATAAATAAATATATAAAAAGTACTCAGGTTCACACAATATGTAATTTATTGATCCAGGAATTAAAGGTAGAGTTAAATCCCAACCATTTTACATATAGTTTATTTCCTTTTTGTTTCAACTTTTTTTCCACAAGGTAATGTTTAGGAAACGCTGTTTTTTGAAGTTGATGGAGATAAAATCTACCTTTTATGGGTTGATGGTTGAGGTCCTCGAGTAAATAAGTGACTGGGCTGTCCAGGGTGACTTGACGAATTCGAAATAGTTCGATCCCCCACTGAGGTGTGTAGCCCTTATTGAAGGCAGACTTAAATTTGCTCACACGAACATAATCCCCAATTTTCAGTCTGTGACGTTTAGGGTCTGCTGTTTTATGGGGTTAAAGAGTTTATCCAGTCGCTGAATATTTTTGGTCACGAGCTGTGGCTTGATCCCAATCGTTCTATGTTTGGTGTCAACGTAACGTGACACTAGCTCAGGTAACATGTCCAACCAGCGATAAGTGCCCTGAGCGGTAAACGCTTTCCACATTTGTGTTTTCAGTGTTCGGTTAAACCCCTCAACCACGCTAGCTTTCAGATTGCTGTACGTGGTGTAATGGTAAACATCCTTAGATTTGAGAAAACTGGAGAAATCCTTGTTGAAAAATTCTTTTCTCTGGTCGGTTTGTAGTAACTGAGGTTGACGTTCGGATTGTTGAATAATATGTTGAAAGGCCTTGGTGACTACTGGACCAGACTTGCGACGCACAGGTTCAACAAAGGCCATTTTGGAATAGACATCAATGACGGTCAACATATAGCGTACACCGTTGTTAACGCCAGCATAGGGGATCATTTCAACCAAGTCAGCCTGCCAAAGTGCATCCACACCTCGTGAAATCGCCTTGAGTCGCCGATAGTGACGCCTAGCTGGACGATGTAACTCATGAGCAATGCCTATTTTAATGGGAGAGGGCTTGAACAATAATTTTGTCATTTCGAAGTTCTTGTTCATTTTCTTGAATTTCCCAATCGTGACCGGTATGGCCAGCTTGACGTGAAGCATTTAACAGCTGTAGTCGCTGGACGAGCTTATTGGGATTGTACCAGTAGGTAACATCGACAAGGGGTTTTAATGGTTTATATGTCACTCCCGAAGCGGACGCTTTACGACGAGTACTTTGACCAGTGGGAAACATTTTTGCAATGATGGTTATATGTTTTTGAGATATAGTGGCATTCACTTGTTGAGCGGGATCATACTGTCTTTTGTGAGCATGAGTGTCCAATAAAATGGATTTATATTTGCCAAGGTCCTCTGATGTATAATCATGAAAAGAGGGTGTCCGAGAGAATAGCAGCTTTAACAGCCCTGGCGTTAATTTATAATTGATGTTTTTAATAACAGCTTTAGTACGAGCAAATTTAATGGATGAATCCCCAATTTTAAAACTATCATCCTCATAGCGAACACCATACGTGGTATCTGTGTTTCCAACAAATAGATCGGTGAAATAGGGTTCTAGTGTAGATCCATAATATTTTATTAAAATGTTTTTAATTTGAGCTTTATGTTGAGGGGTGGCCAAGAGTTGTGAAAACGGAGACGATCTGGAAGGGCAAAGTGTTTCGACCAAGGCTAAGGATTTCTTTTTTCTTAAAAACTCTGCAAGGGGTGAGGTCTTTTTTTGAGGTGTAAACACTTGTTCCTCCTCAACTTCGCTAACACTAGTCAAATCTTCCTGTTCCTGATCCTCTGCCACAGGGTCCTCCTGTAGCGTCTGTGTGGCTTGTGAAACGGTGGGTAGCGTTTCAGATGGCTTGAAAGAGGGTTTCAACATGGCTTTTAGCGGAGGTGGTAAATGTTGTTTAATAAACAAAGCATGATCCGCACGTGATCGTTTCAATTGACAAAACTTTTGAAGAATAGTATTTTTGCTGTAATAATATGCTTTTTCAATTGACTCTCTGCTAACGCCATGGTGTCTTGACAAATGACTTGAGAGGGAATGAGACAGTGCCTTAAATAGCAATAAAATGATCAAACCCTAATCGATACCGTCCTTGGTTGAGTTCACTTTGTTTGTCAATCACTAAACAGGCATGACGTTGAGTGTTCCAGCACTTGGCACACAATTCAGTAAACATTTGAAAGGTCATATCCGGATTCACATGTTCATTATAAATGTGACGACTGTTCCTCTCGTCCTGGCGAAATAAAACAATGACATTGGCATTGTCACGAATCAGCTGTTTGGACATTTTAGAATACGTTTGTCCAAGATAGAAGCAATCGATCTGTTTGTGACGACCCATGCTGAAATAGCATTGAATGATGCCTTGTCGTTCAGTGGATACATCATCGAAAATCATGAGTGAATCAGGCTTTACCTCATCCGATGAAATAACATTTTCTTGCATGGAAAATGTGAAATAACCCATATTCTCATTTTATAATCCAGACATGACTTGATCCAGAAACACGTAGAGGGGTTGGTAGAGAGATTTTGCAAAAATATACATATTTTGAAAACGCAGACCCTTGGGTGCTGTGATGAGCGTCAGCAAAAGATTGGTCTTTCCACAGCCGGAAGGTCCCACAATGATGCAGCGAATGGAAGATGGAAACAGTGAACCATGGCGTAGTTCACGTGATGTGGGACAGAGATGGGAAACCACGTCCCCCACGGGGAATGACTCTTGCTGCTTAATAATCTTCATTTCAACTAATGCTTAGACAGACTAGCAGGCTGTCTATATACATCGCACCGAGCCTTGTCATAGAAACAGTAGACTCGTACTACAGGTTGACGATGGATGTCTTTGGACGTGCGTTGTTGGCCAAAGCTAGGTCTGTTCCCATACATGATCCTAAACAAGAAACAGATCCTGCTAATAAACACTATGTGGATAGGTCAGTAGTGCCACGCACAAAACAGGGAGATTATGACTTTAAGGGGAAGCGGTTAACCCATGTGAAAGAACCTCAAGTGTCTACAGACGTTACTACAAAAAAAGTATGTGGATAACAAAGTGTATGAGTTTTATGACAAAGTGCCCCAGCTTACGGTGAATGGCTATAGCACTAATTATCACCGCATTATTCACGTGGAAGACCCACAAGACGAAGACGATGTCTGTACCAAACGTTACGTGGCCTATAAAATGAAAAGGCTTTATAAATTTATCCCATCTGTATTTTTAGTGTATCTGACAAATGAAAAGCCTTTGAATGACAGAAACCATTTACCGCTCATCCATGACTAGCACTTGACCTATGTGCTTGCTTCGGGTTTAAACCTCTATTGATTACACTATGATGCAACCATTCACATCAAATACGCGATGCCTTATGAAAACCATTTACAAATAGAGATAAACGGTCATAGGATGTTGGTCCATAACCATGAAATGGACAATTCAGGTGACGAATTATCCTTTCATCTCATGTTGACATGAGATGAAAAGCAAGCGGGAAAAACATAAACTATTTCCCACTTTATGTGGAATTGGAATATACAGCCATGAAATAACAATCTGACGTTAGTCGTGACTTAAACTTTCTTGTGAAAGGTTGTTGGTCATCATCAAGGTGAAACAAAGATATGTCGTGAGAAAGACAAAAAAGACTAAAAATAAGACCCAGTCCTTTTCAAAGCCTGGGACAACCCCTTGCGAAAGAAAAATTTAAAAAAAGTGTTGACAATAAGAAAAGCCCTTCGAGCAGCAGAGAGACATGTTATTTCAAAACGTCGGCGACAGGGTTCAATACAAGGGCGAGTGATTCCCGTCCCCAAACGAGCGGGTTTCTTACCTGCTTTATTTGCCGGTTTAACTCCTATGGGGTCACTTTTGGGCGGTGCCAGTGCAGTGGCAAAAACCATTAAAGCCACACAGCAGGGCAAGCAACAACTAAAAGAAAGTCAGCGACACAATGAAACCATGGAAGCGATTGCTATGGGGACTAGAAATGCCAATTTAAAGCCAGCCTTTTATCAACAAGGATTTGGGATTTCACCATTTCGAGATATATAAAAAAATAACCTCAGCCATAGCAAGACATGCCCTGACGCATCAACAAGTGGAAAGCTATGCTAAACAACTAAAGCTTTCTCATTTTTGAGATGTGTTTATGCGAAACCAAGTACCCCCCACGACCCTGGAAACAGGAATGTGCTGTTGTTAATTTGGATGATCACCGAGGACCAGGAACGCATTATGTAGCTTATGTCAAAGAGGGATCCACCGTATGGTACTTTGACAGTTTTAGGAATTTGCCCCCGCCCGTGGAACTAGTGGCCTATTTTGGAAACAGGATCACGATATATTATAACGTGAAACGTGAGCAAACGTTTAACAGCCAACAGTGTGGTCGCTTGAGTTTAATTTTTTATATAAGACGCAGCATAAGCAAAAACGTTCACAGTATGTCGGCAGAAAGTAAAACGCTTACTCTGCATGGACGTGGACCTGAAGTCAGCCAAGACTTTTACCCGCCCATCGAATTGAGTGAAAAACCCTATGGTTTAGGACTTGTTTCTCTTGAAACGTACAATAGAATATACAACATGCTTGAAAATGTCAACAACAAGTTTTACTATGATGATTCTGTGCTCACACTGAACTCTGGTGGATACACGATCGATGATATTTATGAACACAGTTATGTGGTGTTGATCAATGAATATGGTTTAAAGTCATTTCTCGATGGAACACACAAGTTTGAACTTGTAGGAAATACCAACACTCATTTTCTCCACATTCAAAATTGACTTTAAAACACGCCCCGATTCCAATGGTCCATTACTAGGATTTAAACCACGCGTGTTGGAGCCCAACATAAAACATGAATCGGACCATGAAGTGAAATTCATTGAGGACCATCATGTGTCGGTGACGTGTAATATTACTGTATTAACCAAGTGTACAACAATCAAGAACCATCGCATTCGCTTTATGACTTTATTGTGACATCGCCCAATGGCTATATTATTCGTGAAAACCCTCCAGTAGTGATTTTTCATTCTGTGGCTGTCAATGGTATTCGTAATATAACTTTAAGACTGATCAATAGAGATCAACAACTGATTGATTTAGATTCTACCACACCAGTGACTTACAAGTTGGTGCTAAAGCCACTATGAAGTTTGCGTATAAAGCAACAACACCGTCTAGGAATGGTGTTAGTTGTTTGCCACGTGAATACACGTTAACATCTCAGGACAAGCAGATTTTACAGCATTTGGATTACCACGTCTAGCCCCATGATGATTTCTATTCTAGAGGTAGCGAAACGCATCGAAGAGCAACCAGGAGTGGTAAGAATTGATCTCCATTCCTATCAAGCTCAAACACCTGGACTCAATAACAATGATGAAATTCAATTTGTTATCAACAACCAAGATATTTACACCCTACCGCATGAAAGTGTCATCAGATTGAAGGACGGCTCACCATAGCCGATGGCTCTACACCCACCACATCCAAGTTAGCCAACCATGCTTTTGCCTTTCTGTTTTCTGAGGTGCGGTATGTCATTAACGATATCGTGGTGGATAGCACTCGAAATGTGGGTATTTCCAGTGTCATGAAACTATACCCCTCTTATAGTGAGGAAGAAGGTAAAACACTTTGCGTGGCGGGTTGGTGCCCTGACTCGACCAATGACTGGATGGTACACACCGATGGGACTTTACTGGATATTTACCTCTTAAACTGATTTTAGGCTTTGCCGAAGATCACCAGCGCATTGTGGTCAACGCAAGGCAAGTGCTTTATTTGGTGAGAGCCAGGAGTGATAATAATGCACTCAAGGGAGCCAGCAATGCCCCCATAGATTCAAAAATTCAACTACAACGCTTGCTGTGGAAAGTGCCCCATGTGACCCTTGATGATAGCAAAAAACTGGACATACTCAAAATGGTAAAAAGAGATATGCCTCTACCCATGGAATTTAGATGCTGGACACTCCATGAGTATCCGCTATTGCCCACCACCAACACACACAGTTGATCTGTAAAACAGCCCGCTATTCAGAGAGACCTCTCTACATCATCGTGGGTTTTCAAACGAATCGCAAGTATCAACAAACCAAAGATGCCACACAATTTGATCACCTGCAATTGGAAATGCACGTCTTTTCCTCAACGGAGCTGTGTTTCCCTATGAAGGACTGGATTTGGATTTTTCAAAAAATAAGTTTGGTCCCCTGTACGACTTGTTTTGTAAATTTCGATGGTCGTATTATCAAAAAGAGAACAGCCCCATGCTGCTACCCCAAGCGTTTAAGGCAATGGCGCCATTGATAGTCTTTGACTGTTCTTACCTGGAAGAGTCTGTCAAGCCATTCAATATTGACATTCGACTAGATTTGGAACGCATGACAATGTATCAGCCAATACGACGGCCTACTGTTTGATTATTCATCACAAACAAGTCACCTATTATCCACTGTCCAACCAAGTGACAAGTGTGTAAATAACAAGTCAACCCACCTCATGTCTTGCTTTGAAGCCTCAAGAGACGTCACATCCATGAATTTAAACTCTGAGGAACAACGTTTCAAGACTTTTGCAACGTTGCCGGTGCTTTTCATAAACCCTCAAGCCTTGGCGGCCGCTGGCTTCTATTATTTAAAAACAAGAGATGAAGTGAAATGTGCCTTTTGTCCCATCACCATAGACCAATGGCAAGAGAGTGATGAACCCATGCAGGAACATCAGCGCTGGTCACCCGCCTGCCCCTATCTATGCAGAATGGAGGTGGGAAATATACCCTGTCATTCAAGCTACCCCTCACTCGTGCCTCTGAATGATGAAAAACCAAGTTACGATACGTGTGGACTGTATGGTGTCCATGGAGCTTCGGTGAGCAGCTCACCATCAAAAACGCCTAGTTTAGAGACATTGGGACAGCATCGGTGTTATGGACGTTATAAACACAAAAGACTGTATTGTTGTATGAGTTGGTATCGTCCCTATCCAAAAATTACTAACGCCTGTAAGACGTGTTATGATAATAAAATAATGTAATAAAAAATATTTTGTGGTTGTTAATATTATTTCCCATGTGCCCCCTGCCCTACCCTAACCTCATTTTTTTTAAACTAGCATGGCAGGTAAGTCCATGTCATGGTCACACCTTACAAGGGAGCTGTCCATAAGGTTATATCGAAACCGACAATGATATTTCGTAGAGATGATGAGGAAACCATAAATTAGCGATGTACAAAAAATTAGCTGCCATTTCGAACTGGAAGGTCCTGAAATCGGCACGGAGATTCCTAATAGGATTGCATGCGCTAGCATATAGCTCGTCGTGGACAGCCCTGGTGACCAGCTGAAGTGTGCGCGTAACCTTGAGCGCTTTGTGCTAGGCAGTTAACACATGTTCCTTTGAGAGAGCATTCATGAATCCGGCTAATGTCCTAGACATCTAGAGTATGCATAACGTTATTTCCGTGAAAAAGATGCTTGATGAAATTTAATTCCTTTTACAGAAACAATTAAAATAAAATATGATGAAAAAATCAAAATTGAATATGAATATGCTTGCAAAAATTAAATTAATAATCTTATAAAATTACAACCAAAATTAAATAAGCTTTTACAATTAAAAATAAATAAGCTTACAAAATTAGAATTATAAAAGATAGATCATAAGAATTATACAAAAATAAAATTAAAATATATAAATATAAAAATTAAAAAGATAACACAAATAAAATATATTAATAATAATTTGCCCTATAATGGGTTAATACAGTACATGTTATTCAGATAGCTCAAGGTAGTGATGTGATAGTGCATGGTGACAATGTAACAGGGGAGGGAGAAACTATGTTGTTGTTGTTGCTCATTTTAGGTGCTGCGACATCGTGGTCATATATATATCCCGTACGTATCTGCAAGAAGACGAAAAAGATCAAGTCGCAAAGAAATTTGTAGAAGCAGCTACAGAGCGAGTTTAGACTACACCCCTTCTTCAATATACAACACAGATCAGAGTGGTTTCGTGCGTGAAATGAAAGCGAAAAGGACTCTATAATTTGTTGGTGACAAACAAACAAAAACAGTTGCTCAATCAGTTCCTGCACTCACCCATTCGTACACAATTATGCCTACAATTAGTATGCCCGGTGCACTTTTCCCAAAATTATTCCCTGTAACACAGGAAGCAACTGGAAATTTCAGTCCGAGAGTTTCCAAATAAATGTTTCATGCCAGAAATATAATTGTAACAGCCACAAAATCAGAAAAAATGGGGAAAAGGGAATTAAAATATTGGTTTAAAGAATCCTTTTTCCCATTTGCGGAAGAGAAGTGTTTGTTACTGTTAGATTCCTGGACTAATTATACCGGTAGTGATAAAAAATGTCTTGAAGACATTTCTCCAGGCGACAGTATTGGCAACTCAAACTAAAACTTGGGGCGCTGCGGTCGGTCTGGATAAGTAGGGTTTAAAATACTCAATAACACGCGTTTGATATGGAACACTTTTTATTTTTCGGTTATAATCAGTAAATGTGGTATCTAAAGTAATGACAGTGTTATTTTTAATTATATATATGTATAACTGTGCGATACACGTGACCTAATTTGTGTGTTCCACTGGATTTTTTGGTGTCATTTGCATATTATCATGCATCAGTTTTTATGGTTGATGTAGATCAGCTGATTCAAATTTACACAGGGCTACACTTCGGACATTATTTCGGTACTATTATGCGCAATATAATATAAATGTCGATTCAAATGGAGAAATACGGTACATAAACAAATAAATAACACACCGAAGCTGTGCTACTTTTATCATTCCAAGACTAGCATCCACGCAAACCAGACGCCACTGTTCCAAGCACCGACTTATATCGTGAATTGATGTCAAACTGATGATCCGCCAGCCTTTCCGCCAAGCCTACACCTCGTAATCGCTAAGTTCTTCGATATTCGAGCTATTCCACTACGAGTCGTATAGGCCTAATTTGCCTCCCCGTGGGCACTGTAGAATTAGTGATTCCGCTACCATTCAAATATTCAACACCAAACCCACCTTTTAACCATCCAAATCAAGCAATTCCTGTCGCCCCACGAGTTTTAATACAAGTTAAACTCATCCCTTCTCCCTACCAAGCAGCCAATAATTAATTATTTAATTAATTATTCAAGTAACTTCAATCTTACCAGCGCGCCCATCGTAACAGCTGTTTTTAAACTGAATAACCTTCGCTGGCTTTACGTCGCAGGTCTTCTGTCTGTCTACCTCGACAAGTGTTAGATCCTTCCCGGGGTGGAAAGGTATTATTATTAGGTATTAGGTATTATTAGGTATCATCACATTTCGGCTATTGCTATTTGCATCTTTTGGAAAGTGATGAAAACGTATATCCGCAGCCCCCTTATACATCGACATACAGCCGTAAACTAAGCAATACACTTTGCTTTTACTCTTTTTTCACTCTATCAACGAGTAAAACTTATTACTTATGTATAAAGACACGAACAATTTACCACGATCTGTTTACCAATACAAGAAACCATATACAAACAGTCACCGCGTGACAAATGTACCCTACTTGGTAAGTTTCTCATTTTTACCGCTAGATGTCATATCAGATAGCTGGAGTTGCCAATAGAAATTATCCAGATTCCTCTCGGCACTACAGGGAAAATACAGCCCTTGGATAAGTTTTACTCCCGGCAATGGAAAGCTTTGTATCGCCGTTTAACAGACATTGTGTCGGCTTGTGAAGACATTCAGTTTGATGTATATCAGAGAAACAGCGCACCGTACTGAAAATGTAATCCTTCATTTATTTTCAATTTTCTTCCCCATGGTTCAAGGACATGGTTAAATATTCGTGGTTCGCAACCAATTGCATAACGGGAGAGACCTCCCGAGTTCGAAGTGCCTGCGAAATTTTGCCTTCAAATAAGTAAGGAAAACTGTGAAGAACAATGTGGCCTCAAAGTGCATATTCGTTGTACATGGTGCCAACATTATTTCTGTTTTTATCATGAGATTAACGAACCTCATTTATGTTTCACATTCGTTCCCTAACAATGAAGTGTCCTTGGCGCGTGGTAGCCTTCCAGTTTGTTCTCGCTCTCTCCAGCACAACTGCAACTCCACTCCGCTGTGCGTCGCACGAGCCAGCAAGATGCAAGGGTTGTCCAGTAGTTGCGTTGTCAAACGGATTTTGTATCAAGATTTCGATACCTTCCAGTTCGAAATGGCAGCTAATTTTTTGTACATCGCCAATTTATGGTTTCCTCATCATCTCTACGAAATTTCATTGTCGGTTTCGATATGACCGTATGGACAGTTCCCTTGTTAGTGGTCGATCGTCAGTCAGTCGTCAGTTGAACTTGGTCCAGACAAGTGTCAACATGTCGCGCACACTCATTGTGGATTGCCAAGGATTTAAAATTGGTGACAACAATTTAATATTTAAACAAGTGGCCATAATCGATTGTACCACTTTTTGGATATCTCAAGCTACGCATTTGCTATTTAAACCGCCCCATGCTTTTGATTTGTTGTGTGAAAAATATCGTAAACAAACCCAGTGGATTGAAGATCATAGGCAACTAGACTGGAATCAAGGAACCATTTCCTATAAATATTTGGACGCGGTCATGAAAGCACACTTGTCCTCGGCCAATGTGGTATTTGTGAAAGGTAATGAAAAACGTGAATGTTTGCAAGCATTTTTGGCTTCTTACTGTCAATGTATCGACCTCATGGACTTGGGCTGTCCATCCCTGCAAACGCTCATGGATACTTGTCCCTGTGGCAACGTTACCCAAACAGCCCTAGCACATGTGTGGCATCTCTTTCATTGGTTAACCACCCATGCCTGCTGGGAGTTGTTGAACGAAATTAAAACTCAAGATTTACCTGTGAATGACGCCAGTGAGATTTCTACAAGCACCGTGTAAACATCTACAGCACGTAATACCATGGAGAAAAGCAATGCTACGGACAAAGCCATCGGCAAGTTATTCGTGTGCAAAAAGAAACTAGACAGTTTTACCAAAGAGGAACTATTGGTGCTGCCCAAGTCATTCATATATTATGTGGCCGCAAACGCGGTGAAAGAAATCTGGCAACATGTACCAAAATCATGGACTCAAGACCCTGTGTTGAGTGAATTGCAACCCTGAACGGATTGCGATCACCATAAGCAAGTGGCCATGGCAAAAATACCCTCTATGCGTCAGTGCGCAACTTGTCAGCTAGTGAAACTGTATCACGGACATAAAAGTCCGTATAAAGACTTTGTTGAATCATTCCACGGGTGTCATGGCGAGAAAAAGCTACAACAACAACAACAAACACAAACATAGTCCACAGAGGAGGAGGAAGACCAAAACTTTTCACCATTGATGGAAAAGGATATTCCAGACCTGTACTGGCAATGGAGTCATTGACAAAGTGATTCAATACTTACCTTTTGAAATCCATCTCCGGTTATCATTTTTGTGGCCCTGGAACTCGTCTCGAAAAACGTTTGCAGCGTGGTGATGTACCCATTAATCTTTTGGATCAAGCATGCAAAGAACATGACCTTTCTTATCGCCATAGTCATTCTGGTTTAAGACATGTGGCAGATAAATTGTTATTGAAAAAAGCTAAACAACGTTTCACATCCTGTGATGCCTCAGTGGGTGAGAGGATGGTGGCCCTGATTGTGATGATTGCTATGAAAGGAAAGTTGATGATGCGTGGACATGAATATTAAGGAATTTAGGAGTGAGTAAGATATTGCAATGTGTTTGTATTCTATTTTTCTTTTGGCAATCCCCTATGGTTATGAAATAAAAATAAAGGTTAACCAGAGCACCAATTTTTTTGTAATTTTTAAAAATCATGATGTTGATGGGCTGATTTTTAATTTTTACATTTTCACACATTGCCATTTGCCAATTTGTAATTTACAGTTTTCAAAAATGTCGTTTCAAGTTTCGTGTTTTTAATGATATGGATTTTTCATTCTGTTGATTACACTTTTTAAACAATGTCCGTTTGAAGTGTTTGAATTTTCATATTTCACACATGGCCATTTCCAGTTTTTAAAAATGTCCGTTTTAAGCTTTGCGTTTTTGGTGATATCGAAACATGGATTTTCCGTTTTGCTGTTTTGACATTTTCCCATTTGGTGTATGTTGAAAGTTGAGATTTGTCAATGATGTTGATGCAAGTTCTTGACCATGATGATGCTGCAATGTGTTTATGGGAGTTTGGAAAAACGTCGAGGTCTACGACTACTGCAAGTAAGACTGTTTTTACAAAAATAGTGTCTATTGACCGCTACATTTCAAAGAAAACAAAACTATTGAAAACAAAAAGACTATTGACCATTTGATATATAAGTAACAATTTCCCCCCACCCACCCACTTTACCTCGCCATGTTTGCTCTGGTCATACATACACACCAGCTCTCTCTCATCTCATACAATCACACCTGTCTTTGGGAACAAACACAACCACTTTATGTATTCCCAAAAGCATATTCTCGACATGCATACTCATCCCAAAATAACTTTCCTTTAAGTTTACCATTTACATTACAAAAAAATTAGAGTTACTAAAAATATTGCTTATTTCATATTTACAAAAACTACAACTTTGTACAGCTTTAAAAGAATCAAACTACAGGTATATACCATTTTCCAATTCCCAACTCTGTTAAATTTAAAATTAAAATAAGGTTGCATAGAACTTTTTTTTAAAGCAAAAGGCCCAATTGGGTTGCCACTATTTACAAAATTAGCTATTTACAATGGCAAAAACCAATATTTACAAAATACTAAATCTACGAGTTACAAAAAAAGCCATGTCCCTAAACGAACAAACAGAAAATTCACACCTCCTCCTCCTTGTGGTCATAACCCCAGGGCAGGCTCGTGAGCAGGTCATCAGCCCACACACGTTTGTTATCCATGGAGGCGAGGGTGTGTTTTCTCTGTTCCACAAGATACAAATGATGGTTGCTGGATTGTATCCTGCACTGTGTATGGGACATAGCTTTGCCAGTGCGTAAAACCGCCAGGTAGTCATTTACACGTAGCGATTTTACCACTGCCCTACTTACACCTTATGCTTTTTTGGCTTCCTTGCAGTCTAATGGGCGATAAGCATACATTTTCGAGGCCAAGCCTACGAATTCCGTCATAACGGAATCACCGCATTCATCCTTTAAAAAACCATTTCCTTCTTGTTTTATGGGTAGCTGAAACACGTTGTCAGCGCTATACGAAGAGGTGTCGAACCAGTCACTATGCTGCCTCATGACGTCATAGGGGTTGCAGTGGCGAATGTGGTAAATGAATGAGTCCATATCCATATACAAAAGAGAGACGTCCTCAAAATGGCGTTTGGCAAACTCATAGTGGAATCGATACATGCCCGATTTAGAAAAGTCTAAAATGACTTGGCCCAAGTAAATGGGCTTATCCATGGTCACACTTGTCCTACTCATTTCAATGGTGGCCAAATCCTCATCGATAACCTTGATCGATTTGAAATTTGGCTTGGCAATGTACCGCCGGGCACCCCAGACATTCACCAATGTAATGTCACGGTATTTGTGGACATTTTCCATGGACTTGCCATAGATACAGTTGTTCATTAATTTAAAAAAATTAATTTCAAACTGCTGTGTTGCCATTTGTCGGTGCTCTGTGTTGAGTCGCATGTATGGCTCATGCCATGCTTTTTGAGCAAAAGAAATACCCCTATGGATTTTCTTCAACACCAAGCCTTGGGCTAGGCATTGCACCAACATTTGGATATGTAGCACATACCGATTTTTGTTGTAAAGTGTGCCCATTAATTTTTGAATTTTCACTTTACTGTCAGGGGGACCCATTTGCTCAAGGCAGAATGGGAAATCGGCATGTTCATCATACACTTCTAAGACATATCCACGGCCTGTTTCTTGACTAGCCATTTTCACATCAAATTCTGACACTTGTTTCTCTGTCAGCCAAGCAAAGGCTGACTCATGGCGTAGCCATACATATTATTCACGTCATAGTGCATTAAGTACGATTCTGGTTTGTCTGGTGAATAATCAGTAATGTAGACATTGTTCGCTTCGGCATGGCGCTGGTTAAGCGACACAAAGCCACCGCGAATGCCCTTTTCAAAGAATAGAACCATGTCTACATCAGTGAGTAAATCCAATTCCACTTGAGGGTATTTCAAAGCGGCATCGAACGAAAGCCCAGGACTCGTATAATAGTGAGCCGGGTCAAGACCATGAATGTGCTGACACAACACACGGAATTTTTCAAACACATCGGTGAGCAGCAATACACCCAGTTTTAGGTAATGCATAGCATATTCACCCAGCGTCTTAATGTCGAACACTCACCAAACTTGACATGCATGTGCATAGTCTTCCTCGGAAACGGTACTACGTGTTTTTGTTTTGAGTAGAATTTGTCTTGTGGTGGGAGTTTTCTTTGCTTTAACACGTCCCAGCTGTTGCAGAAATCATTTTTAATTCCTCTTCATCCAAACCATTCACAAGACTGTCTAGCGAGGATGCCATAAACTTAAAGGAATCCAAAATCGAATGCTAAAGTTGCCCAACCTCCATGTCAGGGCTGTAAAACGCTCATGGTTTTGGGGAATAATTGTAAACGAGCCCTTGTTGACATGACCCTATTCACGAATCAAAAACTGTATGTCATAATTCGCCAGATTGTGGAAAAAGACACTGATGAAACGAGGAGCTGGAAAGTTCAAATTGCATTTACTATGCGCAGCTCCACGAAACTCTCCCGTAAAGTGCGAGTGATCACGAACTGTGTCTTCAGCACTGATCAGTGGCTTTTCGCAAATATGATATGTCGTGGCATGCTCATACTGCTGCTGCTGTTCTGCAGATAGGCTTATGGGTACTGGGTGGTGGAGTAATTCCTGTACATCATGAGCCAACTTTACAAGTTCATCCAAAAACCATCTGGCACAATCTGGCCCCTCACGGTATTTGTAAATGGATTGTGTGGGGTCATAGGCACAAACCACATTAACTCCTATGGCAAAGGGTTCATGTTTTTGAATGGGTATGGTTGAGCTGATGGTGGGATCTGGTTCACATCCCGCCATAGGGAAAAGTGTCACGCTTATGAATGTCCTTAAACTTTAACACAGCCTTGTCCCCTTGTGGCAATATCAGTCTCACCTCTTCCTGAGAAACGCAATCTACACTAAGACGTACTAAAAGCGTTGGGGTTGTAAAATATTGCAGACAACGGTCGCAAATGTACTTCTTACCATTAGGCTTGGACGCTAGACTGCTTAGCAATCTACTCAGGCTTTTAATAAGGCAATAGTGATTCACATCTCCCTCAGACAGATACAAAAGATGAATGTGATGTCATTTCGGTTCTTTTGTGGCATAAAGAGGACCCACAATCTCATTACCATCAAGGCATAGACCATATACGAAAAGTCCTGGTTATCTTGTTCAAACCTATGGATCTCGGTTAAGTCCATAGGGAACGATACTCGAGTTAAATTTAAAGTTTGTTTTAATTCATCCAACTTGGCCCTGTACATTCCTGGCCAACAACCATGATGTTGTACTGGCTGCAAATATCCAGCCACACACCACAGGAAGCAATCATTATCATGATTCTTTATATTTACCACAGCCTTTTTCGAAGCTATTGCCTTTGGTGTTTTAATAAAGCTAGACCCAGCATTCAACGGGTTGAAATGACCAATGTTGATTTGCAGGTAATGGATTTTGTTTAACGCTAAACCACTCGGTCCTTGTTGCAGTTTATCAAATTTTGATAGCAAGGCATTGACCACATGGCTTTCATACCAATCTTTCAGGTTATCGGCTATCAAAAGCTGTTGTATTTTACTGCCAATATAAAATGTTTTTTATGCTCACCGTCCTTGTTTTTATATGAAATCGCACACGAGTTGTGTATTGACCTTTAAAGCCGTATGCAACCTTTGCGCTGTACAAATGTTTTCTTTAAAAATTTCGAAACAAGATTCCACAAAGTCTTTTGGGACTAAACTCTCCCTAACATTCTCTACTCGGACAGACCAGACACGTTTCTTAAAACAGGACTCAATGGGCTCCCATGTTAATGTATCGATAGCAGTGGCAAGAGACATGATTTTTATAAAAGAAAAAATCTCACCCAAGTTTTCAGCCGTAGATTGCCTGGTAACCAATGGTCCCAAACACACACGTTTTTGGTTTTTCAGGAGTGGCCAAGCGTTTTCCAACACGCTAAAAATAGAAATAAAATAAACCGCCATAAGTATATCCATTCCAAATTGCATCTTTAATAAACAAAAATAAATAAAATTAAATTAAAAAACAGGTTTTTTATATATAATTTTCAAAAAATCATACCTGGGTTTTGTAAAAAGCCTTGCGTTTGCCTTCTCTCGTAGGCTTGAGTGGAATGGGGTTTCTGTCTCCCTCAACAAGTATGCAAATTATCTAAAAAAACAACAATCCATGAATAAAATGGTAAACCAATAATAATTTAAACATTCATTAGCATTGAAATAAACTAAACAGTGTTAATCCAACACTTATCTGAAATATATAATGTATCCAATATAGTAACCAACTGGGGTTAAGCACACGAATGCAATTATTTTATACAGATAAGACACAGCCTATGTTAACACAGTAACGTTTACCATAGGAATGACGTGCAATGTGCAATGACATGCTCAATACTCTCTTACCCAACCCCTCACCTCCCCGCGGTTCTATGGCCTCGTCCCTCACCACACTTGGCAGGCTCTGCAGTGGTCATGTGATTTCCTGTTGCATGTCTCCGTTTTCCCTCCTTTTGCCTCACCCTCTCTGCGGGGCCCTGCCCGCCGCTCTGCTTGACCTGTTATCGCTACCCAACAGTGTTGTCAGCTTGACTGACATTCCATTCTCTTAGCTAGCCAGCTTGAGCCGGCCAGACCCCAAGCGGATTTTTCTTTCTTGGCTGGTCATTCTAACATATAAAGCAAGTTCTTAAAGTTCTTAATGACAACTATCAAACGTTTCCCGCTTTCATTCAACTCATACAATTATTATCATTTGTCATGTTACCCACGACCCGTTTACTAACATGTTTTAAAGGTCACCAAGAGGGATTTTTTAAATATTCGCCTTCATTCGTTCGTCATAACAAAATATCGGAAAGCTCTCCCTCGCTTTGTCGCTCCATCGAAATAGCCATTTCCTTTATTCGCCATGGCTAGTGGTAGCCTCGTTGTAACACATGTCCCGGTACCTTCTCTCTCTGTCTACAAACACTCTTTATTAAAAAAAAACAGGTAAAAAAGTTGTCCTAGAAACTTGACATTTATTTTCATGGTAGACGGGGTAGGGACCTTTTATTTATGTCAAACAAACTATTTTGTAAAATTCCTAGTTTCCAAAATATAAATAAATCAAAATTTAAGTGTTTTCAAAAAAATCTCAAAAAATAAAACATTTTATTATAAAAAAATAAAGGTCATAGAGACCATTCGTTTGAACTATTGGACAACGTTCTATCAAGTTTTTCTTTCAAACTATCAGCTACTTTCAAAAACAAAAATTTTCAAAAAAATATATATATATAATACGTGGTCCAGAGCAAAGCGCCCGTCAGCTCGAGTCCAACGACACCTAATTTGTTAAAATCCGATCAGGCGTTCGTGAATTATCGCCAATGGTCGTGAGACAGTAGGCTATCATTTTTTTTCCTCCTACACACTTCAAACTTGTTGTCTTCCTAGAGGGCATAGCCATCTTTCATTAACGTCAAACAAACTTTTTTCTCATCTTCACCGTTTCCAAAATAGCGCCAATCCATAAAACAAACATTTTCAAAAAAAATACCAACACAGATTCTTAGCAAAGAGGACATCACCCCAACTCTAACAACTCCTCGTTCGTTAAAATCCGATCATGCGTTCGGGAGATATCGGCAAAGTTTATATGTAAGTAGGAGAGTAAGTAGAACTCTCATTCTAGCACTACTGTCAAGTTTTTATCCTAGAGACTTGAAATTTATTTTGGGGGTAGAGGGGGTAGAAACCTTTCATTTATGTCAAACAAACTTATTTGTAAAATTCCTAGTTTCCAAAATATAGGAATTTCAAAATTGTACTGTTTAAAAAAGTTTTATTACAAGAATCAAACACATAGATACCGTTCGTTTAAGCTATTGCTCAACGTTCTACCATGTTTGGTTTTCAAACTATGGCCTATTTTCAAAAACAAACATTTTCAAATAAAAATTGAAAAATATAACGAGTCGACCATAGGAAAGAGGACGTCAGCCCGAGTCCTACGACATGTCGCATGCTCATGGTTTCACAAAATATACATAAAAGGTCGGCGTAGCCGAGCGGTTCGTGTCACTGGTTAGAACTCTCATCACTCCCCTACTACAATGTGTTAGTCTGTATTATTTTGGACTGGATAACAGTTGAGTAAATGAATGACGAGCGTCCCTTGTTTTGCTCGGCATTGTTTTTTCTTTTATGAGATCGGTTGCGTTCGCTATTAGGGAACGGACGCGTTCTTTCGAGTGCTTGAGATTTGAATTTAAATTTCTGGTTTCTTGATATTTAATTGTTTGGTGTTCAAATGTGAATTAGATTATTGTGAAGTTTATTCGGGTGCTTCGAGTTGATTTCTGCAAGAATTCTGAGTTTTCTTCACATGTTTGTGATGATTGTTTTTCGGCGTGGCCTAACCGACGCCAAGCCAAGCTTCATTTCTTAAGGATGCACAAGTGATATTAAGTTGATCGGCCAAGTGCAATTAATTTGGTGATTTTGTTTAAAGTAATTTCGTGTGGAATATTTTTCTTTTGATGATTTCGGGTGTCGTTTTCTCTCCCGAGAATACGGTATTTTTGGTGGCCTCGTGGCGATGCATTGTGGATGCTCTGAGGTCCTTTGGCGGATATTCCATCTTCATGATGATGATGATGATGATTATCTTACTGTAATTGCGTTCACTCGGGCTATCGTTTGATGATTTTCTTTGTTGTGTTTTGCCGGGCACTCGGGAGTGCCCCTTTTCGTTTTCGTAATCTGATATTTATCATTCTCCTCCCATGGGTTGTTCAGGGTCCCATGAAATGCTCATTTATATGTTTTGAAAATCAACATACCCACTGTATATTGAACTTGTCAATACATTTTGTTTCATTAATTCCTATTTATTTTGTGGGTGCTACGCCAACCTTCCGGCTTTTGGGGAAACCCTTTCCAGACCTTCCGCACAACGGATATTCTATCCGAAGTCCTCTTCCTTCCCTAAGTGTTGTGAACCTTCCGAGGCGATCTTGGGGCAGCTGTAACGATTTTCGAGGTCGGAGCTCCTTACGGATCACCGATGACGAATAGTCGGGACAAGATTGAGAATCATGTAATGGAATGGGAAGAGGAAATTGATGAGGATGAGAAAGAAGATTTAATATGAGACCAGAATTTGGTAGAGCACTAGAAGATCTAAGCAGGAACAAAGCATAGATGATAAACCGACTGAGTTGCTAGTTGCATATGTGATGAAGGTCTGATCAAGTTATTTCACTTGGTATGTAGGATTTATGAGACAGGTGAGGCTATCTGATTTAAGAAGATTATCTCTATACTGAAGGGAAGGACACTAAGGGGGAGGGAGTCTGTTCATTAAATTTGACTGTGAAACAGTCATCAAATGTGATTTTATGAGATTAGGTATGAGTGAGAATGGGGAGGTAGTGTGATTGTTCATGCAGGTAAGATGTTAGGCCAATATTCGAAGCTTAGTACATAATTCTTGCAATGTAATTGGCAGATAACTTTTTAGGAGGAGCAGTAACTTGGTTGGGGTAAGCCCTGTCACTCACACTAGATTGAGCTGCATGGGAGAGGAGCTAGGTAGGGTAATTGGTATCCTTGAGATACAGATGCTTGTATGTCAAAGTGGAACAGTTTGCTGAGGAAGTCCTCAGTGATGGGGGAGGAGGAGAATATATGGAATTTACTGACAGATGAAGTGATTGACCTTGTGTTGACCTGGATGGTATTGGGTGACAAAAGGCTTGCAGGTGGTAGATGGACAGGTGACAAGTGAGGACTAATTGGCATGGGAAATTCAGCACAGGGTGAGTTTGGTGGGGTTTCTAGCAATAACTTGTGCCCTATTTACCCCTGCCACCCATCATCGACCACACACATACCCTTTGCCACCCAGTACCATCCATGCCTTCAGAAGGTCAACCATCTTCTTTGCCGAGTTTCCATGTGTGTAACTGTTGAGTTCGTAACTTCTAACTAGACAATACAAAGACAGAAATTGTTCATTTGTTACCGTGTGCCTGATGATTAACTATATACCTGCAGTCTATTGTTTATAAATATGGAGTATTAGTTTAATAATATTATTTTCTCTATTTTTTTAGGCTTGCGAGATATTTGTTGCATTTGATAGCGCCACATTCCGAGAACTAACGCAAGAAATACATAATGCAATTATTGCCACAGATCTAACATTTTATTTCCGATGTCGTTCAAAGCTGCTGCCTATACTTGATGAACAAAGGTTTGACTGGTCAGATAGTTCTCATCGGTAAGCTTCTTCTTCTGTATTTTATAATAGCTCTCAAATAGTATTGGGTGATCATTGGTAACTAGGAAGTAAATTCTTACTGCCTACTGACCTGGTGCAAGTCTTCAAAACTGACACCACTTGGGTGACTTGCATGTATATGATACCATTCCAATACCTCAAACCAGAATTAAATTTCTTGGCAAAGCTGGGGTTTGAGCCTGGGCCGCCAGATTGGCAGCTATCCATGCTAATCACTACACCAAGAGCTGTGGATAAAGAACTTGTGCAACTAATATGTGTTGAAGTGATAGAAGCCATTTCTTAGTGTTGCCTAATTCTATTAAAGAAAGCTTTCCGGTCGGGAAGCACACAAAAATTAGCAGGTTCCAACTCGATGGTCCACAGGGCCATGACAAAAGAAAATTACAACAAATAAATTAAAACAATAAAACAAATACGTTAGCTAAAGAAAACAATTTTCCACCCAATAAGATACATCAAATTATTATTAATCTTGATTGGTCACATTGGACCACTTGAGTCGTTCCACAATCACTTCTTCTTTGAAGGTAGTACTGCTTGGTTCTTGCGCTCTTTCCAGTACTTTTTCATTCTTTCAGATCGGGATTTTCTCAACTCATCTGAAATCTCCATAGGCTTTCTGTGTGTCATTTCTGCAGAAAATTTGTGAGTTTTAAGTATGGTGTTAATTTTATTTTTCTCCTCGGCATCTGTTATCTTGAGTCCAACTGCTTTGAGATCTTGTTGGATTTCTTGGATCCATTTACCTCCATTTTTCTTTCCTAGATTTCTCATCACCAGTTGGCGTACAATTCTGTTTTCTGGAAGCCGTAAGATGTGAAAAAAATATGAAATTCTTTTCTTCTTCATTGTGCTGGTGATTGGATCAATCTCACGATAGACAGTTTCATTTGGGAGAATCCTCCAGACTCCCTCAACCTGATACTTTTTATTTATGCACGTTCTAATGATTCTTCTTTCCGTTTTGAGGAGCTGATCAGTTCTTTGTTCATTTTTAATTTGGAACAGTGTTTCACAAGCATAAGTGGCTTCAGGGAGAGTTACAGTTTTATAATGTTGGATCTTAGTAGCTATTGATAGGCATTTTTTATTATATGTTGACCAGGTTAGAGATTGTGCCTTTTTCATTTTATTTGTTCTATTTATCCAAGTTACTTTTTCGTTTAAGTTATGTGTTATAATTTCTCCAAGATACTTAAATTGAGGAACTAGGTTAATTTTATGATCATTTATATAGACTTCATTTATATCTAAGGGTTTCATAGGCATGATCTCAGTTTTTTCAAAGGATATCTGTAATCCTATCCCTTGAGCAATTTCTTGGAGACTAGTGATCTGAGTACAAACCTCTTCCTTGTCTAGTGCTAAAAGAGCCAAGTCATCTGCAAATCCTAAGCAGTTTATTTTTATTGATGGTTTTGTTCCAATTTTGATCTTAGGAGGGTTACATCAAATAATATAAAGACATTGAACAAAAGATAGTACACTGACTGAGCAAATTTCATGGGATAGAGGACAACTAATGCGTAGGTGTGTTGTCTGCGCACCACACGCCCCCTGTGCCAGCGGCAGTTGCTTAGGAGACCTTGTGAGAAGTGGTTGTGCACGTGACAGGTGTAACATGCAACGTTGTCGTGAGCTGACACTGTTCGAACGAGGTATGGAAGTCGGTGCCCGATGGATGGGAAGTGCGATTTCGGCAGTGGTGCGGAAATTCGGCGTCACACGGTCAACCATGTCCAGGGTGTATCGTGATTGGTTGAATGTGGGTGTCACCGGCAGTCCAGCCATCCTCGATGACCGTAACTGGCGACATCTGAGACGGATTGTCAATAGTGACAGAAGGGCAACAGTATAACAAATCCCGGCTCAATTCAACACAGGCCGTGCTAGACACGTCTCCCAGTGGATAATCTGTAGGAACATGAGTTCCATGAAGTATGGGAGCCGGTGCCGCACACGGGTGCAACTATTAACCCAATGGCATCGGACACAACGGCGCACATTTGTCGCCAATCACCAGGGATTGACACTGGAACAATGGCATAACATGATATGGTCGGACGAATCACGAATTCAAGTGCACCATGCTGATAGGAGGCACCGCGTGTGACAGAGACCACGTGAATCGGTGGATCCTGCCTGCCTCGAAGGTGTGGTCCTGGGAAGTGGTGTCTCTGTTATGATCTGGGATGCATGCTCCTGGTATGGAATGGGCCCCATAGTTGTTCTGGAAGAGACAGTGAATGTTCTGCGGTATATTGAGTTGCCAGAGGCCCCACATGCTATTAGGTGACTATCCCATGACATTTGCTAAGTCAGTGTATATTACATACACCAACCAGTAAGCAAGTTCACGCATTTCTACTTTGTGAATGCAAACTCGTACAAAATCACTAATCTTTTCAAAGAACAAGGAATCAAAGTAGCATTCAAAACAAACAACGCACTAGGTAAGCACCTCCACAATAGCAATTTAAATAAACAAAACCCATACTCAAAATTAGGAGTGTACTTATTTGTATGCCAAGAAACAGGGTGTCAAGCAAATTACGTAGGGCAGACAGGAAGGAGGATGGACACACGTTATAAAGAACATAGAAATGCCATCAAACACAGGAAACACTCAGCAGGACGTGAGCACACGTATGACACAGGACATAGCTTCACAAACATAGAAACAGACCTTAGAATCATACACTACGAAACAAAAGGTTCGGAACTTGAATTAAAAGAAGCCATAGAAATTCACTTAAATAAATTTAAAAACCTAGATGAACACACATTCTTGGAGAGTTCATTCCTATTCACTCTATGAGGCAACAATTCCGTCAACAATAAGGAAACAACATAACGAAAAAAGCCAGGCAATGAATAAATATTGGGGGTTAACATGGAAAAATGCTAAGCGAGAAGGATGTGCTTTGTAGCGCATTCTCAATAAACCTAGGTCTAAATTAGGCAGTGTTAACGAGTTCTAGAAGCCCCTAAATGTCCTGCAGCGCTTAGATATGACTGATTAATTTATGCGAGGCAGGGAAGAGATTGGTCGTTAATAGATGAGATCTCCCTTCAAAATTTGCTTACATTCATGCAGATTTGGTCATTGCTGGCCACGACACAAACTAACCAATTCGAACAAGTAATGTTTTTAAGTTGCAATAACAGATGGTGCTTGGAGCACTTAGACATAGCATTAATGATTATTAGTACTCAGAATAGCAAGCATAGCGCACCACGGGCGACAAACTTAAATCTACCACTTTCTCGGAGCATCAATCCGGTGAGTGCGTGCATCGAGACCGGACGCTACAAGGATCAGTTTCTAAAACCAGATAAGTTGGCATAACTTTATTCCATTTAGTGCAGTGTATCATTTGTGTATTTGCCACAAGAGATATTACAATACAATTTGACCACTAGTTTAAATAGGAATGGTTAATTTAGAACATTAATGACAAAATAGTGTAGACAACATCACTACTGAAGTTATTCACAATGACATTTCAATAAATCACAGGCTACATACTTAAACCACATTGATAATAATAATAACCCAACAACCATAGAAGTGAACTATATTGTCTGTAAATAAGTTTGACGTGTCACACAAGTTTTTTACATACTTATGTAATTTAAACATTGTATATATATTGTACCCGTATTGGATAACGGAGAATACAAGGTCATATTCCAGTCTAGATCAGCGATCGGGGGTGTTACGTTCAATCCCACAGTATGACACACATATTCGGAGTATGAGCAATTAGGTTCAACAAGCTACACAAATAACAACAGGTTACTATAAAAATGCTTTAATTTACTTAAAAGCACCCAAATACAACATAAAAAATAGTAACACATCAAAATACAAAAATGAAAACACTACTATAATTGATCATCAAAATCAAAACATTACATAATATGATCTCTTCACAAAACAACTTGCTTGGTTACTCGGATCCATGAAAGGTCCAGCTTAATTACCTATTAATTAAACAAATCTCAACTTCAATATATTTTACAATAAACTTCATTCCCATTATCAACTTTACTGAATTTATTCCAATTCAAAACCTTGCATTTTATGAATCATATTCTGTCGGGTATCGAACTCAAGTCATTTGCTTTACTCACACAATATAATATTCACAAAATAATATTCAACTTATTCTTCACCATGTCAGGTGTCGAACTCAAGTTATTTACTTTACTCATACAATAATAGTTTTCTCCACCATGTCGGGAACTCAAGTTATATCTCTTGCATTTACAATGTATAATATTTCAAGTTTCACCATGCACCATTTTCTGGATTTTTCTAGGATACATATCCCCATGCAATTCAAATCCAGTATAATTCATTACCCGTTTGTGTTAATAGGTAGGGACCGATTTCTACTGCCATGCAAAACGCAAAATTCATATATTCGAACATATTTTTAGCTCGAAATAATCGTCTGTATTCAAGCCTTTCAATGATATCAGTTTCATTACTCTAACAATTTCCGTTAATTAGATTTTACTTTAGTGATTTTTATTACCAATAGGCGTCAGATTCACATCAATGGGACGATTCATCTTCCTTCCTTCCTCAGACAAGAGGGTCACCCGAGTTTGGGGCACGGACATTTCTCCCTTCCCTAGCCGGCCGCCTCTTCACATTTTTATGAGCTATAACCACAAATGACATGCTCTAATTAGTCTGGCACTCTTTTACATCAATACTGTGTTTTCTTTCATTATAGCGTAATGGGCATCCAAACCTGATATAAAATTCCCTAATTCATACTCATTAAATCTGCTAATTAGCTTTCTTTATTCAACAATAAGGTGTAGACGCTTAATCGTTCTATTGCGTTCCGAGAAGGCTTATCACTGTCGGAATTATTTACTAGGGAGAAACACACATTCCCTTCTTCACTTCGTTGGGGTGGTCATTTCAAAATGCAGCGCGGACCAGGCCTTTCACCATGCATCCGACTGCTTATATTACAAAGACAGAGCGAACTAGGACTTTCACCGTGCATTCGACTGCTTGTACGACGCATCATTATTTAGGGAGCGACTGCTTGTACGACGCATCATTATTTAGGGAGAAATACACATTCCCTTAATCTACCCAAGCGCTAACATACGGCGCAAATTCAATTCACCTGTTATACCCACAGTGACACTTCAATACAAGCGTGGCTAGCTTTGTGAGACAAATACAACATAACATACCTTACGACGATTTCATCGACATTCACCGCTCTCCCGAACTTTTCACGGAAACGAAACACGTATCAAAAACTCTTATTCTTGAGTTTACATTTATTTCAGCCTCGTTCCGGCGACAAGCATCAACTTTGATGACCAACCCATTTATTATTTATTCAACACTTTATTTTTGCCAAAATATATTCCCACTTAATTGGCTCTTTATAACTTTGCGTACATTTTCATTTACGTGGTCTCCTTGATTTATATTCTCCCATTTAACCTTTTTATGATTTACTTCACTTTCTGAAATCACTGACTATTTAATTCATCACACTTAAAAAACTTTATTCTAACATTAATTCAACATTCTTTAATTAGTTATCGGTCCCCCTTCCTTATATCTTTATTCACATCTAGTCATTTTTACGGGTTTCACTTCATATTGACTTTACATAAAACATAATTCACTTTTCACTTATTTGATTAACCATGGTGACAATGGTTAATTACGGTGAATTTACAATCTATAATGGTGCATGGTGTTACAAAGTATAATGAAAAATCATTTCTACTCACCCAGATCTGGTGGTCTGACCACAGTATGTAGTTTATCGCCCATCATCGCCATTTTCTAGCAACTCATGGCGACACCGTAATACACAATTATAACACTTAACTGACACTTCATTTTATTTACACTCGTTATTACATACTCGCACTTTTACTATAAATTTCAATACAAATCCCGTAGCACTTGGGATACTTAACACTGTTGAAGACTTCTTCACAATACACAAAATTCACTAAATATAAACTTAATTGACACAGGCGTACGTTTCACGCTTCTTGGTATAATGTCCGATACAAAACTATATTAACATTTCTAGTTACACATCCAATCGTGTAACAGTCTTATCGCATCTCAGATCGCAGGTAAGACAATTCTTCCCTATAAATCCCCTGGACGACTATCTGTTTCCATAATGTTCTATCTCCTATCTCCGTCCTTCTATCGTAACTTTTGTGTGGCCTTCTACAAGGTCCAAGAACTTGTGACTTGACTTCAATAACGTCCCTCTGGACGGCAGTCTGACTGGTACGTTGCCCCTCTGGGTCTCGAACTTGTAACGTATGCTAATGTCTCTCTGGACGGCTAAACTGGCGCGACTTACCCACATGGGTCTCGAACTTGTGTCTCTCTGACGTCGCAGACTAACGTGGCTTCAGATACAACTGACTTGCGACTTCACTAACGTGGTCTCGAACTTATGTTTCACTGACGTCGCAGACTGGGGTCTGAAGACTTGTGTGTTGCTCCACTATCGTGACGTGTACTCGAACTAGCGAGGTTGACCCTCTGTAGTCTAAGAACTTGTTGTTACCCGCACCGGGTCTCGAACTTGTAAACCTGCCCCTCTCCAGGGTCCAGAACTTATGTTGCTTCTGTGACGTGCAGCTTATAGGATGACCCTTACCGGGGTCCAAGAATGACTGACTTCCAATCTGCCTCCTCCGCCTTATATCTCATCTGTCTAGTCCTTTGAGTGCTCCTGGAACTTAATTTCTGATCCCGGAGTCGTATCGTATTATAAAAATTATCTTCATGCACAGGAAGTTTTGTATGTTTCAAAAATCTTTCGCGGAGGCAAATCCGTTCGCTCAATTCTTTTATAAAAATTCCTAAAGATAATGGCTTCATGAAGCTGGCTGTAATACATGTAATTTCCTAACGTCAGCATATATCCGTGCGCGTAGCTGTAACAAGGCTGTATTCCTCCACACATATCAGAAATATCATATTATTACAGAGTTTTATAATTTCAAACTCATCATTTCTATTTTCCTTCACTGTAACGTCTATCTTATTTATTTCTTATGTTTGGTTCCCCTGTCACCTCCGTAGCGTAGCGGTCAGCATAGTTAGCTGCCGTCCCGGAGGTCCTGGGTTCGATTCCCGGCTCTGCCACGAAATTTGAAAAGTGGTATGAGGACTGGAACGGGGTCTACTCAGCCTCGGGTGGCCCAAATGAGTAGAGGGGGTTCGATTCCCACCTCAGCCATCCTCGAAGTGGTTTTCCGTGGTTTCCCACTTCGTCTTCGGGCAAATGCCGGGATGGTTCCTACTGTAAGGCCACGGCCGCCTCCTTCCCACTTCCTTGCCTAACCGTCCCACTCTTCCCATCCCTTCATCAGGCCCCCTGTTCGCTTTGCAGGTGAGGCCGCCTGGAGTAGTGCTGGTCACACACCCCAGTTGTATCCCTGATTCAGAGTCTCAAACTCCAGGACACTGCCCTCAGTGGCGGTAGAGGTGGGATCCCTCGCTTAGTCCGTGGGAAAAGCCAACCCTGGAGGGTAAAACGATAGCGAAAAAAAAATGTTTGGTTCCCGAGAAATAGGTAATTTACTCGTATATAAGCTCCTCCCACTGGTGATATCATTGCGTTTACAGCTTACTCAGCACCGATACGGGGGTTTTCCTTCTTGCGAGCGCATGATACATCTTAGAAATAGTCCACTCCTTATCATGACTTTAATGTATTCTGACATCATCCTGCCGTGCTTCGCTTGCTCTGATCCCACTACTCTGGAATGTTTCGCTTGCTTATGACTTCCTCGGTATGACCTCAGCTATCATAAACTTTATTAAATTAAACTCTTAGTTCCGCTCCGTAGTTTCTTCTTATCTAAATTATTATTTTCAATTTCCTGTGCTGGTTACGTCATCTGCGTTCCCTTTTATATCTGACTTCCATTCAGAATACTCTTGGTTCGTGGCTTGGATTGACCACGTCATCCTCTGATCCTCGGTTCGAATCTCCTGTGCCAAATGCCACATGGGCACAATATATACCAGGTGAGTCAGCCGCCCCTCATTTTTTTAGTTTTCGCCCACCCTTCCAACGTCTGATGCCAATATGGTCGACAGTTCCCCGTCTACAGCCAAGCCACAATGACCCTAAACGACTTTACAAGATTTATGACGACATGGAAGCAAGACCTTTACAAAAACATGTTTGCGACAAGTGATAATTCAAAGCATCTAACTGTCATACGGGCATGTACAAAGAACATGCCAATGATACGGTTTCAGTTGGATACGAAATTGACGCTAGGTACGGTGGCTTACTGATTTAAAAAAACCTGAATGAATCTTCGAAGCGGAAAGCTGTATCACATCTCATGCTTTCAGGCATGTTGAAGGAACTAGTAGCCGTGGCGCAATGGTCTAAATGCGTAGTAGATAATCGTCCTATTTTTGGGAGCTGCGTTTAAATCTCACCACTACCAAATATTTTATGCACATTTGCTTTGCGAATAATATACAAGGGCATTCGTGCCACATTTGACTAATATCATGCGGTGTTTATTTAGGGTTTAATGTGTACTGGCTTGACACAGTGTGCAGCCTAGAAGCGGTGGTTATTTCATCGCCATGTTCTTGTATTTGATCCCCCAGGGGCTCACATCTGATGGGAAGGGTTGGCGACCACGGGACCCCAGCTGAGTCTGGCATTGCTTCAACTTGCTTGTGCCAGGCTCCTCTCCGTCTTCTTTCCTGTCGACCTCTCTTGGTCAACTCTTGTTCTCTTCCAACCCCGACGGTGTTAGGGTATCCGAGGCCTAGGGAATCTCTCCTTTTCCCCCTTAATTGGCTCTTCTCTCATGTTTCCTGATCCCTCATTCTTCGAGGGTTTTTCTTTCAGGTACCTCCTGCCTTCTGCTCAAGACCCTCAAGGAGGCAGGGTGTGTGTATCCCCACCAGTTCTTGTGCACTTTGGATAATGCTAGACCCTTAAGGGATCACAGCTGGTTGGTTCGAGAGTTATCGATTTCTAGGTATTCCTGAACTGGGTCCGGTTTTTCGCCTTTTTCCATTGTCTTCGGGGCGGGCCCTCTCCTCTTTCCCTTCCCTCCCTACCATTCATGGCTCTCCTTCTTTCAAAGTCCCTCAATCTTCATTCTCCGAGGGTTGAGGGCATTTTTCCCCCTTTCTTTTATTTCCCTTACCCTTCTTTTGTTTTCCTTTTCTTTTCCAATTGTGTACGTTTGTAGTTAGATTTACTTAAATTTATTTTCATCTTCATTTTCCATGTACACCCAAACCATTTGGGGCCGATAACCTAGATGTTAGGTCCCTTAAAACAATAATTATCATCATCATCATCATCTTGTATTTGATCCCCAAGGCTCAAAATGTGCATACAAATATTTAGCTGTGGTGGGATTCGAACTCGTCCTTTCGCCTTGCCTGAGGGCCTTGAGCAGAAGGTAGGAGGTAGCTGGAAAAAAAAAACCTCGAAGAATGAGGGATCAGGAAAAAAGAGCCAATTAAGGCGGAAAAGGAGAGACTCCCTAGTCCTCGTATACCCTAATACCGTCGGGGTCGGAAGAGAAAAAGAGTTGACCAAGAGAGGTCGACAGGAAAGAAGACGGAGAGGAGCCTGGCACAAGCAAGTTGAAGCAATGCCAGACTCAGCTGGGGTCCCGTGGTCGCCAACCCACGTCCCATCAGATGTGAGCCCCTGGGGGATCAAATACAAGAACATGGCGATGAAATAACCACCGCTTCAAGACTGCACACTTTATCAAGCCAGTACACAGTGAACCCTAAATAAACACCGCATGATATTAGTCAAATGTGGCACGAATGCCCTTGTATATTATTCCCAAAGCTTAAAATGTGCATAAAAATATTTGGCAGTGGTGAGATTTAAACCCAGCTCCCAAAAATAGGACGATTATCTACTACGCATTTAGACCATTGCACCACGGCTACTAGTCCCTTCAACATGCCTGAAAGGGTATGAGATGTGATACAGCTTTCCGCTTCGAAGATTCATTCACATTTTTTTATCAGTAAGCCATCGTACCTAACGTCAATTTCGTATCCAACTGAAACCGTATCATTGGCATGTTCTTTGTACTTGCCCGTATGACAGTTAGATGCTTTGAATTATCACTTGACGCACACATGTTTTTGTAAAGGTCTTGCTTCCATGTCGTCATAAATCTTGTTAAGTCGTTTAGGGTCATTGTGGCTTGGCTAACGATGGGGAACTGTCGACCATATTGGCATCTAACGATGGAAGTGTGGCCGAAAACTAAGAAAATATGGGGCGGCTGACTCACCTGGTATATACTGTATTTGTGTTTAAATAGAATTCATAGACATCCTGTACTGTTTAAGCCTAAGTGAACGGGATCTGAAGATGAACGCTTGACGTATGAAACATGTCATCCAATTAAGTAGGTACCCCATTTTGTACAGATAGACAACCATAAATTATTGTCAAGTCCTGTTCGGGTATCATCGTGCATGGTGTCCGGACAGTTCCCCACACTGACACTTCCACACACTGCAAAAAATACTGACACTTCCACACAGCCCTTGGACGTGGCTACCTGTTTAATGACTCAGAAATAATCTCGACTGACAGTTCCACACTCATCTTCCCCCCACCACCAAGGCTACTATGAAAACGATCAAGTTGAGGACATAAATGTGGATTTTGAAGCTGCTGTAATTTATTCTCTGAAAGACGTATTTCCAACAACAAAAATACATGGCTGTCATTTTCACCTGACAAAATGCATATGGAGAAAAGTACAGGATCTCGGATTGTCGGTGGAGTACCGAGAGAATAACGAAATCAGCCTTCATGTCCGTATGTGCGCAGCACTTGCGTTTTTAAAGCCTGAATATGTGTTCGATGGATGGGTGGAAATACACTCTCAAGCTCCAGAAAGTCTCAAACTTAGCCAGTTTTTGACTACTTCGTTGACAACTGGCAAGATAACCAAGGCATTCCAATCGAGATGTGGAATTGCCACCAAGCACGACACAGGACAACGAATGCTGTTGGGGGCTGGAACAACCGACTCAACAATCTTACGGGAGACCTCACCCCAAATTAAAAGAGGTTGTCAAAGTGTTGAAGATGGAAGCTGAGAAGACAAACTGTGCATTTGTAAAGGCCGAACTCAACGTGGAAGGAAAAAAAGAAACGAAAATATTTCAAACTGGACGGACGGATTGAGAATATTCAGAAAAAGTTAGAAAATGACAAAATAAAAATAAAAACGTTTTCAGTTGCCTATTCACAGAAAATGGAGTAAGTTAATATTATTGTTGAACAAAAAAAACAACTGACGAAGCCTAGAAAGCTGATTTTAAACACGTCAAAATGATAACAACACCAAAATGACCGGTTTTGTTATTATGTTCCAGTCCACAGCCTGGATAAAGTGTGATGGAAATCAGACTCTGCATTTATTTTATTTTGATGGAAATTACACTACATGACAATGATATTTTCGAGACCGTGTTAGTAATGAAGTACATAGACCAAGCGCTTTTCTTCACTCCAAAGGAGTATTATATTAAGGTGCATTGTCACTGATGCGGCTGTAACGATGATCGCTGAAGCCTATAGTCTTAGGGGAGGGGGGATGTGTGTGGAACTGTCAGTCGAGATTATTTCTGAGTCATTAAACAGGTAGCCACGTCCAAGGGTTGTGGGGAATTTTCAGTATTTTGGGCAGTGTGTGGAAGTGTCAGTGGGGGGAACTGTCATGTAATCTCGTGCTTGGACGAGGCTGTACAGTTGCAACACATTTTGATGCACTTCGATCTTTGTTCAACGACATGTTCGTGACAAAATGCAACTATTAGTACACAGAGCCACTGTGCAGATATCGGAATAACAGAGAAGAATGATATGTAATTAATGAGAAACCACCCAAATGCGTAAATAAATGCGTGAAGTGAGGGACACGTCCCAAGTGACGATGGATGAGAAGCGCTTAGCAGAGTAGCTGAGTTAGCGTAGAGGAAGGTTGTGAAGTTGGTAACCTGGACCACCGTGGTTCAAATATAGGTCCCAGCACTTTTTTAAAAATTTTGATGGCCTCTGTTATACCATTATGGAAAGCCACGATACTGGACGCCTTTTAAGTTTTACAACGAAATATTGCAATAAAATAAACAGTTAACACTGGGTCTATGATAGCTGTTGTAGACGTGCATGAGATGTTGGAAATATCATTAATATTAAGAGAGTTCTGCAGACTGCCAGTTAGCTCAGGGGAAGAGGCGTTGCGTGAAACGATAAAGAATTTGGGTTCGAATCGTAATCGCGGTGTTCATTTTTTAAACATGTCAAATGTTTCATGAACGAAATACGTATTTGTTTCTATACAAAGGGAAATCTGGCTTAATGAATTTGCTTATTGTTAGTCCTGAAAAAGACTGTTGTAGGCACTTCTTCAATATCTCGTCCAGTATCCCCCGACTTCGACAACTTGCTGCAACCGACGTGGCATTGATTGAACTAGATTTCTGAAGTGCTGTTCTTCAAGGGCAATCTCCTCCCATGCTTCCAACATACTATCCCACAATGCATCCTGCAAACGAGGGGAGGATGTTTTCCCTGATATGGCGTTTCTACTTTGCCCACACATGCTCAATGGGGTTCAAGTCTGAAGTTTGAGGGACCCAGTTGAGCAGATCAATGGAATCCTGCTCAGAAAACCAGCCCTGTACACTCCTGCTCATGTGGATTGGAGAGTTATCTTGCACGAATTAAAGTACTACATGTGGATAGCGCTCTCTCACACTCGGAATCATAATATTCTGCAAGATGTGCAAATATTGGTACGATGTGAGATGCCCATCTTTCCGATGAAGCTCTCCAGCCCCATTAGACGACACCCACCCCCAGCACGACACAGATATGCGGCCACTACGTGTGCCCTTAGCCACAAACCGTTTCTCGATTCGGGTTCCACGTGACCTGTAAACACGAACCGGTCTGACCTCTGCCGAACTGAAACATGTCTCGTCAGAGAAGATGACCTGATCCCAATTACGATTTGATTCCAGCTCAGCAAACGTACACCGTTCGACTATATGATGGTCGGAGAGACATTCTTTGAATGCAGGTTCTCTGCTAGCAATTCCTCCTTCTCGTCATCGTTTACGGGCCGTGTATGGACATCGAGGAAAATTGGTCGTCTGCATAAGTTCTACTAAGTTTAAGAACAGATTTTCCTACGAAGTTGTAACTAAATAGCGGTATTCATCTACAGTAGAAACCCGCTGTAAACCAGTGCCAGGTAGACGACCAATCCTCCCTGACACCCGCCACTGCTGTATCCATCTTTAAGCAACTTTCTAACAAAGTGGAACACCACATCGGATTGCTGCCCCACACACACTGTAATTGCTGTGTTCGACGAGAGCCAAAACGTGCTCTCTGGATATGTGTGTATAGTGAGCCATGGCAGAATTTTTAGGTGCAAGAAATTGGGAAAATATTTATTTTTTGCTTATTTTCATTTTATGAAAGAAAATAAAAGGCTTATGAGATCATCTTTTGTCCGCGCGCGTGTGTATGTGTGCGTATGTGTGTCTGTGTGATGTGTGTGTGTGTGTCCCCTCTATTAACTTCTAAACGGCTGGAGCGATTTTAATGAAACTCGGTGAAGTCATAGAACTATTTTGGCCGGCCACGAACTTCAAATTTTACTATGTCTCATCAATCCAACATGGCGGCTGTGCGAAATATTTCACCAGCATTCAATATCTCCGAAACTATTACCGATATCACCCTGAAATTTTATACGGAGATGAAGGGCGCTACTAGAAGTTCACCAATGAGACTTTCAAGAACCTGGTAACTACAAAACCGACATGGCGGCCAAGCGAATTTGAGACTTTTAAATAGACTTTTCTAGCGATTTAACCATCCAAACGCAATGAAACTTTCTACAGCAGATGATTATACACATTGCAATGCACTGGCGTCTGATTTAGTTCAATTGTTTACATAACCTCAAGATGGCGTCTGTGCGAAATATTTCACTGGCATTCTATATCTCAGAAACTATTATTGATATCACCCTGATATTTTGTACGGTGATAAAGGATACTACTACAAGTTTATCTATGTAACTTTCAAAAAAGAAACTGTAAAGTACAAAACGAACATGGCGGCCAAGCGAAGGTGAAACATTTTCATAGACTTTTCTCGCGATTTAACTATCTGAACACAGTGAATTATAGAGGCTATGAACACAAGATCACCAATAGAACTTTCAATAACCTGGTAAGTACGAATCCAACATGGCGGCGACGCGAAATATAAATATTTCATTGGTCGTTTCTCGCGATTTAACCATTCGAGTGCAATGAAACTTGGTACGGTAAATAAATGCTTATACAAATGTTAATCCCTCTCTCTCTCTCTCTCTCTTAGTCGTTTACCCTCCAGGTTGGTGGAACCCACGGACTCAGCGAGGGAACTCACCACTACCGCCTCTACGGGCAGTGTCCTAGAGCTGGGAACATCTAATCGGGTGGATACAACTGGTGAGGTGTGATTGGCACCTCGCCCAGGCAGCCTCACCTGCAAAGCGAACAGGGGCCTCATGAGGGAAGGTAATGGATGGTCAGGATGGATAGGCAAGGAAGAGGGAAGGAGGCGGTCGTGGCCTTGAAGAAGGTACTGTCCCCGTTTACCTGGATAGTAGGCTGTCAGATATCCGCCCCCTCAATCGGATTGCCAATTATCAATCGCACCGGCACAGCTACATCAATGAAAATGGCACTGACAGATACTATCGAGATAAGAGCACAGAAGTTCACAGGAAATCATTGTGGAACACACCAAAATAGACGGGGGTTCATACTTACCGTTACTTACCTCTTAATTATCTCGGGGTTTGAGTTGACAACAGGATCACTAAAGTCTGTTCACACAATAACCTCCACCATGACATTTAAAAATGAACCAAGAACGAAGACGAGAACTTTGAACTGTACAAAAGCTTTATTTCAAATAAAGGGTATGATTTTGATAACACAACAAAATCAACGTGGCTATCAGTAGCCCAAGTCAATCTGACTACGTCCTCCAGTAGGACTTGCAAAAATTATCATACAACATGATATAAAACATTTTAGCTCCCTTGAGCTCCAAATAACGTAATATTCATAACACTATTGGATTGGAAAAGGACGTTAGGGTGTGACATATATAGAGCATTTGGTTTCCTTTTAATAAACATGAGAATGGTATTTATAGTCGCAAGGCCAGAGTGTGGACGACCTCACTCTCTGAGAACCAGATGTTGGCACAGCTGCGGGCTACCCTCCAGCCTGTTGCATACTGGTCAAATGCACTCCCTTCTCATATGCTATGTTACGTAAGAGTACAGCTTGCTCTCTGAAGCTTTTAAATGTCTACAAGACAACTCACATTATTTACGCAAATCTTTCAAGTACTTTGCTCACATCCTATTGGATCATTATGTTAATTCCTTAAACTTGTTAAGTTTAATCCAAATGTTTAATTAGCTCTTAAATGTTTATAACAAAATCACATAAATTATTTATAACAATTAGAAATTGTTTATAATATTTGTCAAAGACAATAAAAATATTATATACACGCCTTTAACATCACTCTCGTTCCATATTATTTTCAAAAATATTTACAGCAATTACTTACAATATTAACATTTTAATTGTTTAAATTATTAATTTAATAAATACATTAACCACATGTTCATTCGGTTGGTAATTTTCATAATCGTGTTTAATATAATCGACCAATGAAGGTTAGTTATACATGTTAATGTCACAATCTGGTTTAATAAAGGTTTTAATAATGATTTGTGACGGCAACCTTCATTCAAAATCTTATCTCAAATTCTTTCAAAACTCGTGTTAATTATAACAGTAATTCACTTGATTTATTTTCAACGAACTATGACAATCTTACTCCAGCGGAAAATCCTTCGCTAACAAGTTAATGCACAAGCTGCATTAAAAATATGCCCAAAATCATCATATATTAATCTATATGGCATTAAACTTCCACATAACTTACAAAACTTCCACAAATAATTCTTTAACATTTATTCCTGTGGGAACTTCCTTCATATTCAAGGGCATTATATCTCAGCGACTTTCAACACGCGCTGCACTAGCGATTATACATTCATAGTTCCACTTAAAAAATTTTATAATCATTAATTGTTTCAAAACTGTTTTTCTATTTAACCTTCGTGGATTTCATTCATGAACCGAAATGAAGTCAAAACTTGCCAATCACAAACAAATTTAATAGTGAATACGCTTATATACGCCTGTCTGGTCTATCAAAATTTAAGATTAACATCTTAAAAGAAATTGCAGTATAAAAATACTATCTTCAAATAAAGTGCGACTAAAATGCAAAGTAGTCGAATAGAATCCAATTAGACTGGGGAATGCAAACATGATTCTATAAATCTCTAATTGAGAAAAACTCCTAACAAAAGTTCTAGACTTTAATGCATTCAATAATTCATTATTAAAGTTACTCTTTCACAAAAGTGTCTATGATGCAATGTTCATTCATAACTGACGATAAATGTCTGTGTTGCAATCAATTCAAATAACGACTAGTATTTCCAAGATCGTCGACAACGTAAGAGATTTTAACGCTCTAAAATCATTTAAATGTTCTTCCTTCTTGATGATGACAGAAAATTGGTCAAAGTAATTAAACTGGGGTAGAATTACTTTAATAAAATGACACGCTGTCTGAATTTAAATCTGCCATAAAAATCATTAACCTACAGTTAAATCGTGACTACAAAATATTTATTACTGAAAATTCTAAATATCAGTCTCAACTGATCCAAAATCGTTAACTATGCCCATGACATAACAATGTCTTAATAAATCGTCGAAAAATGCAAAACTCATCAAGGTGTACTGAGAATAAGAATCTCAACAAGAAAATAGGGCAAAAACATGAGGATAAAAATATGGGAAAAATGGTTGCTCAAACATCATTAATAAACTCAAATACAATAAACGTTCACGACTACCTTATCTGCCGATTGACGTTCCAGAGGAAAATTCTCCAAAGAAGACTGCTGATGGATCCATTTCACCACGTTAAAGCTGAGCTCCATCCTCGAAATAGGAAATAGCACCCTCGGAGAATCGAACTGCTTCCTTCTCCGGAAATCGCTCTGCTCCTTGAAGACGAATAGACATCCTTCCGGCAATAATCTTCTTTGTGAGTCGGGACACCCCTGACCTCTCTTGAAAAATTCCCTGAAGTTCCAGTAGACAATCGCCATGAAGTTTTGTAGAAATTTCCGAAGAAATTATTCATATTCAGAGTATGAAATTGTTTCTATGGCTGTTCGATGGTATTCAGCCTTTAATTACGAAACATGGGTGTAGATGGTATTCACCGCATGTTCGCTTGTGTGGAATAGCAATTAGCGAAGTTCCATGTCGCTATCTTACTCCGTTGAAGTATGTCCCAATTGCAATAAGCCCTTTAGCCCTCCATCTGCTCTTCGGTTGTAGTGTTAGAAGAACAAACTGCCGTATTCAATTGCTCCATTATACTGTATCGTTGTGTAACCAAGCAATCTGAAGTCTTTCTATTCCACTCGCAGCGTCAGCCGTTGCGTTGATTCTGGCTATACAAAAGTGCTTCTCTTGTGGCGAGATAATTACTTTTGTCAGTCGTATAAAACTGCTAATATCTTTCGAACTAATCGGTCGAAATTGTTCAGCTTTTCTCTATAACTGCATGTAGCACTGCACAATGCAATTAGCTTATCGGAGACCGCTAACTGTTCAAAGCTAAACTTGTAGAAGCTTTCTAAGGTCCGTTTCAACTTCACCTAGTTTGACTTGGATCTCGTTAATATAGTGGCCTCGCCACGCGTTATAAAGACGATTCTTTTCACTGCTGTTCACTTCGACGTCTCACTATAATGAATGTATAAGAAAAGAACTTTCACAAATAGACTTCGATGATCTGAGAATGCGATCTGAGAATAATCGGAGAATGAAAGAGGCTCCTCTCTTCTGCGCAAGCCCTTTTATTAACTTCACGAGGGGCGTTTCCATCCCTTCCAAAGCGTGGTACTGCGTCATCGCTAGAAGTTCTAACTTCGTTAATACATGACGGATTTTCAAAATTCAAAAACTGAAAATAAATTTCACCAAAATTCCAAATCAATGCCTTTACTGCAAATGGATTTCCACAATTCTGCATTCCAAAAGTACTAAAAATACCATAGTTACAGCAATCTCCGTCTTCCTTTAAACTATCGTTCATTGGTTCATGCCTCTCCTCCAATAGCATAGTTTCTTCCTCAGCAGAATTCCTCGTTTCCTGCGACTGCGTCGTAAATCTTGGAACATTCTCGACTAAATGCTGACGTCACTGAGAATCTCAGCTCAAGTAGCCTGCTGGCATAACATTTACGTCATCCGTGCTTACGTCATGACTACCCACGTCATAACTATGACAGCCATAACTCTCCTTATAATTTCAAATATAGCCACCGTGGTCTCTACATAATTCAATTACGGGGGCAGTACCATCCCGGCATTTGCCCGAAGACGAAGTGGGAAACCACGGAAAACCACTTCGAGGATGGCTGAGGTGGGAATCGAACCCCCTCTACTCATTTGGAACACCCGAGGCTGAGTAGACCCCGTTCCAGTCCTCATACCACTTTTCAAATTTCGTGGCAGAGCCGGGAATCGAACCCAGGACCTCCGGGGCGGCAGTTAACCATGCTGACCGCTACGCTACGGAGGCGACCAAATGTTAATCCACTGGCATTTATTTCAATTGTTTTCATAACCACAAGATGGCAGCTGTGTGAAATTTTAAAATCTCGTTTTTACTTCTTGTGTCCTAATCATGCGATTCAAGGTTGAATACTACACGTACACAATACTCTTCATGTAATGGTTGTTGTTTTAGTCTTCAGTCTTTTGACTGGTTTGATGCAGCCCTCCATGCCTCCCTGTCCTGAACTAATCGTTTCATCTCTACATAGCTATCACATCCTACATCCGAGGCAATCTGTTTAACATATTCTAACCTTGATCTACCCCTACAGTTCTTGTCCTCGACCCTTCCTGCCATAACTAAGGTTGCTATTCCAGGGTGTTTTAGTGTCTTACCAACCTATCTCTTCTCTTCATTAGCAGTTGCCAGAAACATCTCACCTCTCCCACTCGTCTTATTACCTCTTCGTTTGTAACCCTATCTACCCATCTGATCTTCATCATTCTCCTGTAACACCACATTTCAAACGCTTGATTTCTCCTCTTCTCTGCTGAACCAATAGTCCATGTTTCATAGAGTAACACGCTCCAGACAAAGGCTTTCAAAAATGACTTCCTAATACCTGAATCTAATAGGCCACAGCCGCTACCTTCCAACTCCTCGTCCTTACATTCCAACTTCCCTCCTTCCCTCCCCAACGGTACTTGTAGCTCACCCATTGGGTGTCCGTCTCGAAGCAGCTACAAAACTGGCGAGCCGAACATGTCCTCGGACACTCCCGGCACTAAAAGCCATACGCTTAAATAAATAAACCTGAATCTATATTCGATGTCAACGGATTCCTTTTTTGTAGAAATGCTTTCCTTGCCTGAGCCAACCTACTTTTTATATCCTCTTTACTTCGTCCATCACTGGTTATTTTGCGTCCTAAGTAACAGAAGTCTCCTACTTCCTTCAGCTCTTCAGCTGCCAATTTGATGTCCATAGAGGTTTCTGATTTATTTCGGCTGCATTCCAATATTTTTGTTTTACATTTATTAATTTTCATCATGAATTCTTTCCTCAAGACGGAGTCCATACCATTCAAAAATTCATTCAAATCCTTAGGCGTATCGGCCAAGATGACGATAATCATCGCCAAATCTCAGAGTAGAAATTATTTCTCCTTGAATCTTCACTCACACTTTAAATTTTTCTCCAATGTAATGGTACATAACTCTAAGACCTACATGTATAAGAATCCAACATGGCGACCATCCGTAATATTAGACGGTTCTCAACATCTACGAATCTATTACAGCAATCAAACTGAAATTTTGTATGTTGATAGAGGCAATTAACATAAACAGGATATATTAAAATAGGCTTCAGTTCTTCACGGAACTTCTTGTTATATATTAAAATATACCTGAAATATGTGACAAAAAAAGTAAAAATATTTAATTATAATTTGGTTTACTAATGTGAATATAAGCAATAAGTAATATTCACGAATGCAATTTATTCTATGTCTCACTGACTGCTGAAGCATTACAATACACAATGAGATACATCTTCAGGTTGTCCATCACAAATGACCGACGATTATCGCGAAACACTTATCTGTATTGTCTTCTGAAATGACACTATGTGCATCTGTTTCTAGTGTATCATCAGGTTTTCTGTCTTCATCTGGAATGTCTTGTGAAAGTGACACTATGTACATCTGTTTCTAGTGTACGCTATCATAAGGTTCCCTTTCTCTCATAGCATGCGGTACCTTGTCACTTTCCTTTGAAGTCCCTCCAGTTTCTTAATGAGGTATTTATGATAAGGGTCTCATACTGCAGCAGCATATTCCAGCTGTGGTCTTAATAAGCTGCAGTAACTTTTTTTTATCGAGTCTTTAAAATTTCCAAAATCGTTTTGTAGTGCTTCACAGCCTTGCCTATCCCTGATCTCCCTATAAACCAATATGGTGTCAGAAAATACCCTTATCAGTGATTCAAAAACTTTCCCTATACAGTATAGTCCTGAAAACTCGCCCTAATGTGGACCAAAGGCTGGCCAAGTTTGTGAAAATGCTGAGTTATCGAGAATGGGTTTAAAAAGAAGCAAGTATGAGTGTTTCCTCAAACAATACAGAACTGAACTTGTATGTATTGTTTGATTGAGAATACAACAGAGAATAAACTGCCCAAATGCCCTTCAACAAAGGGAAAGTACGTACCATACTTTATGAAGGCATAGAGCCCTTACAACATGAAAATTAATGAATACACAGTGTACAGTAATTTACCTGATAAGACAGACCTCAGAAAAATACTTTAAGAAGGCACACAGCTGTCTATAATGAAAATTAACTAGCGGACTGCAAAAACTGGGTACTTTACAAAGAAATGCGTAATGTCCTGTTTTCTTCCACATTGCACTCTGGGTTTTGCTGCTTCATCACGAAGACGACGAAGTAAGTCCATTACCGACACACCTTGTTCAAAATACTGAAGGGCGGTTTCGACAGCCTTTAGTCCCTCGCTATGTGACATTTTAGGAGCTTGTACGGTGAAGCCCTGAACGTCGTCTTCATCATTTTCCGGCATATTTTCATTAAATGAGACAGCAGCAATAATTTCTGCATTGGACATAATGCCTTGCTCGGTATCATTCTGGAACCACTGTTCGACGTCATCGGCTTCTGCACATCCAGGAACTCTTTTCAGGAGGCCGGGTTAGTTCTTTCGCCCTGCCAGGGTGTGGCCGAGTTATCCCGACTGCCGGGTTATCGAGTGCCAAGTTTTCGGGACTCAACTGTATTATTTATACAGATCAAAAATAATAAAGATCCCAGTTTTCTTCCTTGTGGCACTCCTCTACTTGCTTTGACCTGTTCTGACAGTGAAGTCCCCACCCTTATCCTTTGATTTCTCTGTCCTAAGAATTAATTTACCCAATTAACTACGGTACCCATCTATCCAACCCTATATCTTGCATTTTCCTAATTATTATCTTATAAAGGCATTGAAAGGTTGATTGTTATGCAGTCTATCTGTCCCCTCCTATTCATCACATGTGACATATCTTGCTATAAGCAAGCCAACTGTGCCTCAAATGAAACTCTTCCCTAAAAACAAACTCATAGCCAATCTTTCTTTGCAAGGCATTTCCTGTTATACTTGTCAAGAATATCCTCAAACACCTAGCAAACGATGCAATTAAGGCTGACTGGTCTGTTGTTGCCTTCCCTCACTTTTCCTTAAAGATGCCGCCTTCCATTCCCCACCTATTGCTCCATTATTTAGACAATAATTGAATAAAAATCCTAAATATGGCACTATGTTCCAGCCTATTACTTTTAGCCAATCACCACTCATTCCATCAACTCCTGCTGATTTTCTAGCCTCTAGAAATTTTAATCCATTAAAAATATATTTATTTCACTATTGTAAATTTTCAGATTCCCCCTGGCTTTCCCTTTGTTCCCCTCCTTCCCCACACTCTTCCTCTGCTCCCACAATTTGATTATACATTTCACTGAACATCTCTGCCTTTTCCTTATCATCTGTTATGATTTTCCAATCACTCTCCTTTAAGCCAAGAATCGTATCTTGGAAATTTTCCTGGCTTGTAATATAGCTGTACATATTTATCTATAAGCCCTTGCCCCTCCGTAACTATCCTACTCATATAGTACATTATGCAACGAGCCTATAATGGCTATAATTAAGACACGAGTATCTTTATAAAACGAGCGTATGCGAGTTTTATAATTTCCATACGAGTGTCTTAATTACCATTATAGGCGAGTTGCATACGACTGTTTATGTTCGACGATAATTATAACTTGATTATATGTTTTAACATAAATATTCATAAATATCTGTTGAGATTGTCACAAGAATTTTGTGATCGGGTGCTGCGCTGAGTATAGGATATCTCTGATTTCCAAGCTCTCTGATCGACCGACGCATGTGCTCTGTGTGCTTCAATGCCATATGTGCAGATTGAAAGCCAGTATTCAGTAAAAATGTCACCGAATGCGTTTGAAAACAACGCGCTGTGTAGAAATTGGATTTGGAGATATTAAGGTACAGTGCTATTTCTTGTCTCAGTTTATTTACGCGAACATATGGACGGTGCACTTTCGGTAATTTATACAGACATGTTGGATTTTGAGCGCATGCGCGAAGGTATCCTTATCTAATTGGTCAAACAACTGTTTCTTGAGCTGTGATTGGTGGGAGAAACTGTTTCATAATGAAAAATAGTGTTATAATGACCATCATTATGATACAGTTTTGAGACATATAACAGACAGGGTCGAACATAAAATACAGTATATTCTTAGCTTCCTTTTTTACTCCCTGTACCCTTTCTAATTCTGTTACTTTGAGCCCAGCATTTTAGGTAGATTTCATTAGAAAGCTAACTATTGCAATGGGTACCATGTTTCGACTTCCGGAAAATTTCGACATATCTTCGCGTTTCACATCCCCCAGACCCCAAAACCACCGTCAGTTCAAAAGTTTATATATAATTTATGTATATATGTATCTATATATATATCAGTTTCTTGTGGACACGATAACTGCAGTAATTTTGCACCAATCACTTTGAATTATATACATAATATGTATCCCTATAAAATCTCGGTCGAGTTCGTTAATGGGCAAAATCGGTCGAAAGAGGTAAAAATGGGGGGTCTTTTTTTTTCGAAAAAGTGAAATGTCACTATAACTCTCTTAATATGTAAAATATCGAATCCCTTCAAAGTTCATATTATGTGTCGGATAAGTGGCAAAACGTTATGTTCAAAAGGTTTTTTGATAGCACCAACCATTGGCCAATGGGGTGGAAAAAAGTGGGTTTTTCGGGAAACATTAATCATATCTCTCTTAATAGGCACAATATCAAAACCGTACAAAATGGACGATATTCCCCTAATAATTACCTAAAACTTTTGTATGAAAGAATTTTTGATACAACCCACCATTACACCAAGGGATGAAAAAAATGATTTCGGAATTAGAAGAAAATGCCAAGAGCCATCAGAGGTTACCATGACAACGCCTCTAAATTGATGAGGGATGAGCTATCAGAGGTTGCCATGACAACGAGATCACATTCAGTTTTCCATCTGACTATGTGGGAAGCGGCTTCGGTGCTTGCTGCTTGTAGCTTGCTGAACTTCTATGCCCAAGGTCACGGGTTCAAAGCCAGCCGATGTCGTCGGATTTTCAAAGAGCGCTGAAAATCCCTCAGTATGCTTTCCTTCAGAGGGGAAGTCCAACGTACGTTGCAAGTTACTGGTTGTGGTGGCATCTAGTAGCCAAGTTCACAGCTAGGTGTCGTTGACGGTATATTTGGTACCAACTTTAGGAACTACTACTTGAAATTGACCGTCTGCAGTCCTTACCTGAATTACAGACTAATACAGCCATCATAATTAACACCGTTTATCAGACAGATTCTACACATACCCAAAGTACACGGGGTTACATGACCGCGTTGTCGCAGCCCTAAACTGAGGAATCAACCAACATCTCTGCGGGAGATAAAATTTGACGTGAAGAAGTAACAGACTGTTAGATAGTTACACATCAGTTCCAAACCTTGCATAAGGACAGTGTGACCACAAGTATAAAAATGGACCCCAAATGACAAGAAGGTTACCGTCCCCCTAAGACAAGAAAATGTTAAAAATATGCATAGTAAGACGAAAGGAAAGTTAATTGAGCTCCAATTACATTGTAAAATACTTTCTCGCAATAAATGAGGTCTGATCCTTCTACGAAAACCTGCATATGTTGCCTATTATAGCTTATCCCCTAGTTTTCCCGGTGAAATCTACCTCCGCCTTCCGGCGTGCCGAGAGGATTTTTATTTTCAGTACTCGTACATCTTTATTATAGAACACTGGTCAGTGGTACCTTTTGCCCTTTTATTTCTCACACTGATCAATTATTCTTAAACCCTCCCCATAAAGTATTCACAGATGTCCCTCCTATCCAAGCAATACAGTTCCCTGCTAAAAAAATCCCTATCCCTTCCTTATTTGCCCTGTCATACAGCTTAATGTCTCTCTCCTCTCTCTTCGTTTGCATTTTTGCCAGTAAGCTGACCTCCATCAGAATAGCACTATGGTATTTTATACCTTCAATGACCTCTGTTTCTTTTTTTACAATTTCCACTGGTTTTACTAAAAATATATTAAGTGAATTTCCCCCCTCTTGTTCTTTCTTTTACTGCTTGGTGAACCCTCGTCCCATATGAATTTGTTCGCTAGTTGCTAGTTATGTTCTTTCACCCAGCCAGGGTATGGCCGAGTTATCCGGACTGCCGGGTTATCGAGTGCCAAGTTTTCGGGACTCAAGTGTATTATTTGGTATCATGCTGAGATTCTATGCCCAAGGTTGTGGGTTCAAACCCAGCCAAAGTAGTCGAATTTATAGGAGCGTAAAAAATTTCTCAGTATGCCTTCCTTTGGAGGCGGTCCCATGTCATATATTTATGGCATGAAAAAGAACCTTCCACTAACTACACTTGTGTGAAGCCAAAATTTGTAGGTTAGAATTGATAATGCTCTATTAGTTCCAACGTTCACTGTCAGGTGCTGACTGCGATGCCATCTAGTAACCAAGTCCGAAAGCTAGGTGTCGTGGACGGTATCATTTGGTGGGGAAAGTAGGAACTACTTGAAATTCTTGTCTGCAGTCCTTACTTGAATTAAAAACAGATAACACACACTAATACAGTCATCACAATCAACACCGGTTATCAGACAGATTCTACACACACCCAAAATACACGGGGCTACATGACTGTGTTGTCGCAGCCACTAAACTGAGGAACCAGCCATTTTTTTCATATTTAGACATCCACTGCAAAATTATTTAATTTCATCTCTCATTAATTCTTCTCATAAGGTTAGTGTCAGGAAGGGCATCTGGCCTTAAAAACTATCTGCCTCATAGAAATCTCATCCTCGACATCTGCAAAATGTTAATAATAACTGTGTTATGAGGGGTCCTTGAAATAGTGTCTATAGTTACCCATTTTCAACTCTAGGAAAATGCTGGGATGGCACCTTGTACTGTATAATAAAAGACACGGCCACTTCCAACTCCTTACCCAGTTTCATTCATATTCAACTAGCATTAATTCTTCTCATAAGGCTGGCATCAGGAAGAGCACCTGGCCTTAAATCTACCCACTTCATAGAAATCTCATCCCCGACCCCTTCAAAATGGGAATAATATGGGGTAGACAGATAGATGTACTGTAGGTACAATGCTTAGTAATATTTCTTGATTGGCATCTTATGACAACACTGACCTTTGAATGGTTTCTCTTCTACTTAACTTGCAAACCGTGCAATGCCAAGTCACAACACTAGTAAAATATTCAAAAATTTCAGTACCAGTGCAGTTTTTTGTTTTTTTGTAGCTGCTTCGAGACGGACACCCAATGGGTGAGCTACAAGTACCATTGGGGAGGAAAGTTGGAATGGAAGGTCGAGGAGTTGGAAGGTAGCAGCTGTGGCCTATAGTTAGGGACCAACCCCGGCATTTGCCTGGAAGGAAGATGGGAAACCACAGAAAACCATCTTCAAGGTTGCCGGCGGGGGGATTCGAACCTCCTCGCCTCCCGGATGTGAGCGACTGCCAGCAGTCATGCCGTAACGACCACGGCTAACTCACCCGGTGCCAGTGCAGTATTATATTTTCAACAGATTTTATGGATTTATGTTGATATTTGCTAATTATGAAATAGATATTGATGTAAATATTGCGAGGTACCGTATTTCTTTAGCCATGAAAAGGAGTAATGACCATTTGTATTAACTCTGTAGGGGACATGATTTATTATTTTACACTTTCTTGTATCGCAGTGTACTTCTGAAGAGCATCGTGATGACAACCTGTGACTTGTCAGGCCAGTGCAAGCCATTTCCAGTTGCCAAGAAGATAGTTGAATGTTTGTACAAGGAATTTTGTGCTCAGGTGAGAGAAGGCGTAGCCTACAATATTGACATAACATCAGTGGTGGCCGGCCGATCAGCACTCTCGGACGGAGCCTTTCCTAGAGAATGGAGGGAAAATATTGTTTTTATTCCACATCTTATGTCAAAAATGTACTAGTAATGTTAAGAGAATTGCTTTTCAATGTAGAAGTCTAATCATTCTCAGTAGGAAGGATTACGTTCGGTACTAACAAACTACGGTAAAAGTTACCGGTGTGCAGTTCACGGGTCAATGTTTTCGGGTGCATGTATAGTTGGGACTCTCAACTTTCCATCCGAAGATAACGTGATGGTGTGGGGGCCAGACGCAAGGGAATCACTCTGACTGGCAGTGTGTGGGGTGAGGATTGCGGGTGGGACTGTTTCAGCCCAGCAGAGTCCAAGCTTGCGCATGCGCTATCAAGCTCCCTATGCTCCCATGCACTAAGAATGCACTCGTCTGTTATTTGAAGATATAATATTCATTCACTTGTCTGTTATTTGAAGACGTAAAATTAAAATTATTTTAATATAATGCATCATTTTAAACAAGGACTATTTCGTTGTTACAACGGTGAAGTAACATGGGCTTTCGAATTGCATCCCTCATAACTGAAGTGTTGGTAGCAATGAGTTCGTTCATTTTCCATCTCAAGACTTCAGTGTTGTGGCGGCAGTAATACTGTATTATTATTGTGAACAAATTCACTGCATGAAGGAGCGGTCAATGGATTTTACAAGAAAATCCGTTAAAGTACCCCCCAGTTATTATTATTATCGACCTGGATTGATTAATTTCCTGCGGAATTTCATTAAAAAAAAGAAAGAAATATGGTTGGACTTCTATGGGACAGAAGCGATGTTATCATCTGACTGGAATAGAGCATACTACGATTTACGACACACTGTGACGCGCTTCGCAGTACATAGATTTCACTTCAGGATATGCGGAAGAAAAGACTTTCACACTCCAAATGCAGCTACATGCATATGTGAATTGTGTAGTGAGCCCTGTGACCGATATCATGCGGCATGCTGTAAAAGAAGATTGATTTCCCTGACGCAATTTTGTAGCGACTGACAGTTCCTGCATTGTATATCCAGTACTTTTTCATTGGCCATTGGCTGCATTAAAACTATAATTATTAATTTCTTACTTCTTAGCTGTTGTACTGTCGAGAGCCAAGGATTCTACCAAAAGAACTCCGTTGCAGTAATATCATTTAACACGTCGTAAAGAACTCTGCCGATGATTTATATAAAGTACAATAACAAATAATTTAAACAGGATGCAGCCTAGGTACTGTACCCGTTTAAACCATTTGAGCTGCTTGTCGTATCCGAAGATCAGCTGGATTGCAGAATCTCGAGGTCCCCGGCTAATAAACCTGAAAATCCTACCAACAAGAGCTAAATGGGGGATGCACACTTCCTAAGATCATGATTTGGTAATGCAGAACTGGGTGGATAAATTGAATAAACGAAGAGTACGAGAAACTAACCATTCTCGGTTAAGTGAGCGTAACTAGTGGTTCAATAAAACCTCAAACACACCAAAACATAATCCTTCTCCATAATTTAATAAATCATCGAAGACGTGGTTACAAAAACGAACGAATAAATTTGTTAAAAGAATGATAATAATAAAAAATAAGTTAACAAATAATCCCTAAATGTTAACATATGATCCGCAAAATGATTATTCAAAAATATCCAATAATCAGATAATAAAATAAAATCACCGACCAACTGACGTTAGAAGTACTTCACTTCTCATTTAAAAAAAAACAATCAGCTGTTAGTACAACTGCGCTTAAATTCACACTTGTTCTCATAATAAAATCTGTTCAGACATTGTTGTTAATACAAACAAATGTCTTCCAATGACATTCCTTCTTGCTATTACAAAATCATCCATTTATAAAAATAATGAAAATAATTTAATACTGTTCTTATCATAAGATCACTTCTGTACAACAATAAACATCCTTGATGTAGTCAATGAACGTCGTCACGGTCTTTGAACATCACCCCTGTTAATGGTTTAAACATTTAAAATGTTATTAATAAATTAAACAAAAGTTTAATTGTCAACTAAAATTCTCTAAATTATTTAATTAATAATAATTGAAATTATTATTAAATGTTTAAATAAAAATATTAATATTTTCTGAATATTAATTAAGTTTGCAAGATATTTATCATTTAAATATTTATTAATTATTAGAAATAGTTATTAATCATATCAATACAAACAATAAATAATAGTATTATTATTTATTTAATATCAGCTGTTTATCAAGAAAATTATTTAGATAACTTCGTTATATTATTAAATTCTCCTAACTATTAGTAATATTATGTTTAAATATTATTTATAAAATTTTATACATTATTTACAACACTTCCAACCTTCCTTCTCAACTCAATTCCTGACAATCCTTATTCTTAAATGAAGCGTCACTTTTACAAAATCATATCACATTATTGTCATCATATTACCGTGGTTTCATTTCATAATTGGGCATATATGTATAGCTGAACGATTAAGTTAAGCTCATATAAATGTAGTCTTATTATTGATAGTGGTTTAATAATAATTAACAACATTGTTATTTTCAATCCGTTTCCCAAGTATTTTCCGCCAATAGAACTAATCAATTCAACTGAAAGTCGTTTCACTATAGTTATACACACCAAAGGTCCTTTCTTAATTCTTTACTGTACTGTAGTTACTTATATTTATCAAATAAACGCTCACAATGCGTATAATGACCTTCTCTTCATCTCAATACTGTATAAACCTCCACTGAATACTTGAACAACGATTTATCTCGTTAATACAGGTAAATTCCGTATAACATTTCCATAAACTTGCTATTAAACAAATATAGCTGCGATAATTCTTCACTTCAACCTCTTAATACAGTATTCTTGCGTAACAACTTATTTAAATTGCATAGAATGCCTTGCTTTTGTTAATATATTCATATATAATAATTACAGTGTATAACTCTTCCAGATGTTATAATAATTCACAATAGTTGACTCTAATTAACAGCGATGACGTAATGGTTTACTAATACTAGTTACTATAGATTTTTAATAATTGTTGTTAATATTTAATAAATATAAACGTTCGTTACTCCTTTCTGATCTTTCCAAAATATTGCATTTATGCAATCAATAGTCAACAACAATCTCAAATAATGTTGCAAAAGTCTTTTAGAATCCTCAAATGTGTTAATATGTCATAGTCGATAAGATTTCTTGAAATAAAATAATTTATCCACCGATAAATTATTATTTATAGTTAATAGCCAAAGTTGGAATGTCTAAATAATGTTTCATTGTTCAACCAAGCCAAAATGTTTGATTAAATAATTGTTTGAGTAGCTTCGAACTCGACGTTAACTATTACAAGAATAACTATGTTCCAAAATAGGATAACTGCTCCTAAGATCTGCAATAGAATCTTGAAAATGTTCAAAAGAACAATTCATTTCCAAAGAAAGATCTTTTCCTGGTCTGGGTTGCTTAGATCAATTAATATTAAATAATATAATATTACATAAAATTCAATAAAATTCCCAAAGAAATTTACGATTCGAAATAAATTCGAAAAAAGAAATAATTTAAGAACTGAGCTTGAATCTCGAAGTATAAAAGGTCGAAAATCCAAACGTTGGTGTACAAAATCTCACTAAAAGAAATTTAAAAATTTAAATATTCATAATGGAAAAATAATTCCTAAGTTTAAAATTAGTCACTGACAATAAAAATGAATTAATGTTGAAATGGTGCTTTGCTCATTGATATTCTATCTACATCTAACTACTTAGAACCAACAACAACGAACGAAGATTTCTCTCTCTACCTTGCGATGACATCTTGAAGAATTAACATGGTGGAAATTACTGTAGGCACTCGATACACTTCCTCTTCTTCCTCCCCCGGAAAACTGCCCCGCCACGTCTCGAACCCTGGCCTCCGATCGCTAATCACCCTGCCTGGTCACGAACGTGGACATCGTCTCCATCAGCAACGCCACACGGACTTCCAAGTCTTGAAGTGTGATGGACTACTTCGGTTCGGGTCTGGTAGTATTTCGCCATGACGCGACAATATATTTCCGTTTCGTATAGTTGGATCGTAGTTCGGCGATAGTTACACCTCATCTTGACAATTACTTTTAGTATCGGTTGCCTGATATTTTAGACTGTCAATGTAATATCACGTTCCCTGCGCGTATCTGGCTTAAATCAACATCACAAATGCGTTAAATACATAGTCAGCTATTCCCCTTAACGCTTGCATGTCTATCATCTCGACAAAAAGTTTATCACTGAACGGAAACGTCCTATAGTTCTGCGCCACTGTCCTTCAAATGTACTCAAGCGAACACACAACGGGCCTTCCCCTGCACTCGCTACCGTTCCCACTACACAGCGTTCGCAATGCTGCCTCGTACAATAAGAAACGTGCTTTTCATACCTATGAATGTCTCCAACAAAGAAAACTACCGTATCTTTAATCTTTCGAATTTCTTCCTGAAACTTTTATAATAAAATGTATATATAATGTTCCTCTTTAGTTTAGTCGAACTCTCAATGCTTAATTTCACTCGAGAACTGTTATTTGAACGACTTTGTATTTCCACACGATCAGCGGACTTCCTATGCTATTGGCAACTCAAACTAACACTTGGGGCGCTGCGGTCGGTCTGGATAAGTAGGGTAAAAATACTCAATAACACGCGTTTGATATGGAACACTTTTTATATTTCGGTTATAATCAGTAAATGTGGTCCCTAAAATAATGACAGTGTTATTTTCAATTGTGTATATGTATAAATGTGCGATACACGTGATCTAATTTGTGTGTTCCACTGGATTTTATGTGTCAATTGCATATTATCAAGCATCGGTTGTCTGCTGGTATTGTTTTTGTGCAGTTTGAGTCATGGCGCTGTTACGTTTAAAAGCTATATTTGAGTTTGCTCACTGTACCGTAGACTCTGGAAATTATTTGCTGCTTGGTAGGGCGAAGGGATGAGTTTAGCTTGTATTAAAACTCGGGGTAGACAGGAATTGCTTGATTTGGATGGTGGGTATTAATCCTGCGAGGTCAAATTAGGCCTATATGACTCGTAGTGGAATGGCTCGGATATCGCAGAGCGAGGTGATGGCCTTTTGGTAGGGTTATTGGAAATGAACTAGAGAGCGGGGAAGGATAGGCTACCTGACTGATGAAGCTTGGCAGTCCTCGGCTGGTGTAGGCTTGGCTGTCTTGGTACGGCTTGGCTCGGCGAGAATGTGCTTGGCTGTCTAGGTGCGGCTTGGCTCGGCGTAAGTGAACAACCCGTCCTGTCGTCAGTGAGTGTAGTGGTGAGTGGTCCAACCCGCTCTTGTTTCCCGTATTTATTTGGTATCGTCACCTTTCGGCTATTGCTATTTGCATCTTTTCGAAAGTGATGAAAACGTAATCAGCAGCCCTCTTATACATCGACTTACAGCCGTAAACTGAGCAATAAACTTTCCTTTTACTCATTTTGCACTCTTATCAACGAGTAAAACTTATTACTTATGTATAAACACGAAGAATTTACCACGATCTGCTTACCAATACAAGAAACCATATACAAACAGTCACCACGTGACAAATGTACCCCACTTGGTAAGTTTCTCATTTTTACTGCTAGATGTCATATCAGATAGCTGGAGTTGCCAATACTTTGACCGGCGGCACTGGCTTCCTCGCCGTCAAGATTTGCTCGTGTAAGACCCTTAGCTTGCACACGCTTGTTTCGGGACCCGGAGTGTCGCAGGTCCATCCTCTATCACTCTCGCAACACAAAGACCTCGATTTGGTTCGCGTCACCCTGCTCGTCAACAGCCATAGGACGGCGCCTCATCAGAAATGAGCGGCAAACCAATCTTTACTTATATCTTTATACAGGGATCTCAAACTTCCTTTCTGAGTGACAAACATAATTCTTATTAATTTAGATCCTTTCTCAATAGTTTTAAATGTGCAGATACTCTCTTCTTTAACAAATGCCAATATTTATTACCGATCAAGCTTCTCATTAGGCGCGCTCAATTTCTGCTTCCTCTGTGTTTCCATTAATTTGCTTAGCCAATCAGCGCATTTCTTCTCCAACTCTCCGCGTTGCTATGAGCTGTCAGGCGAAAATATGACATAGGATTGCCTAACGACGGCTTCGGTCGCCATTTTACTGTCGTCAAATACAATCTGAAGCTTCCCTTTATAATAGAAATTTTAAAATATAATTCCTTCAAAAATGCTGCAATCTTCTCCAAATTTCACCAAAACATCCGAAATAGCATCCTCTTCATCCTGAATCATTTAGAATTCGAGTTCAGTACCATGGGTGACTTGGGAAGTACAATTTATGTCCCTATTTATATCTGTCTGCCAGTTCGAACATTTTAATAATGATTAAATGATAATTTGATTGATTGTTATTTTCTTTGCATACATTTATTAGGTAGCATCATTATTAAAACAAAAATATACTCCATACGGGATTTGAACGAGAACGCGTACTGTAATCTATGAATTTAGATAAGCTTACATAAGATAATTAAGTAATTTGGCTTATTAAATACCATATGTTAATTTGTTCAGAGGCGCATCTATTTTCTTTATTCCCATGAATTCATGTTAATCTATTTATTTCTGCCCCCGTGTATTGATATTGACCACCTCATCGCGCAGTGGCTATCATATTTGACTGTCATCCCTGAGATTGGGGTTTGATTCCCAGCTCTGCCAAGAAATATAATTCTGGTCTGAGGGTTGGAACAGAATTCACTCGGCATCGTGAGGCAGAACTGAAATGAGGCGAGTTTGCTTTCCACCTCAGCCATCCTAGAAGTGGTTTTCCGTTATTTCCCACATCTACTCCAGGCAAATGCTGACATGGTACCAAAATTAACGACATGGCTGCCTCCGTCCCAATCGTCATCTTAATTAGAAATACACACAACAATACAGCCATCACAATAACGAGGTCATCAGACAAATTCCACACACACACCCAAGTACACGGGGTTAAATGTCGCAAAACACCTAAATAAATCATCATCAACAACAAAGCAATGATATTCCTTCAGCATAGTGTATGACATGTTTTCAGGATTTTCTGTAAGAAACGAAGTTTCTCTGAAATCAGGCAGTTCAAAAAGAGTCACCTTTTATTCGTCTTCTTTTTAGCGTGGGTACGTGTTCATGAATTACCTGTATTGCCGAAGAATGATGACGTGCTGTCCCACTTCACATTTTGGTAACACTCCAAATCCTCAACTGGCCTTGTAAAGGTCCAAACATCACTGTCTGTATAGAATGCCTGGAGTATTGTATTCATTGCCACTGCAGCAAGCTTGCTTGTCTGAATCAACAGCATATTCAGTGGCGTAACTATGGTGGGTGATTAGGGGGAACAATCCCTCCCAGAGAAAATTACTAAAATATGAAATTCGTTGAGTTTTAATTTGGAATAAAGCCAATCTTTTGATTGATAACAAACAATTGGATTATGTACGTTTACACCTACTATTTGAGAACTTTTTTACTCGTGTACATTTTTTTTTGAGTTACCTAAACTTACCACTTACTGAATGAGCAAACCTTGTTGGTCCGACCCTTATACAACAATAATTAATAACTCAGCTAGAGGGGAGTCAGTGTCACGGTGGTGGCACATTCTTCCCTCATCACTTTTAAAAATACACCACTTGCCGATCGCCATTCTCTTTGTATACTCGCGTGCGTGATAGTAGTATAGTGTTATTCAGTAAAGTGAATTAAAATTGTACTAGATGAAACCCGTCAAAACATGACGGACAATGGAAAACAAATTTACTGAAGAAGCTTCTTATATAAGTTACATTCTTTGTACGATTACTTTTTAGCACTATTGCAACTTTAAGGGCGTCAAAAGATAGCACTCTCAGCATTGCAACATATTGCTGGTCATGACTGAAAACGTGATGAGGTCATCATCATCTTGCACAGTTTCCAGCCTCTGGCCGGGTCTGTTTGGAACACAAGCCTCTCCAACGTCTTCTGTCTTCCCACCATCTCTCAGCCTCCACCCTTGTCCAGTCTTCTCCTCTCTTCTTCACGCTTTCTTCCACCCCCTTCAGCCACCTGTCTCTCGGTCTCCCTCTTGGTCTCTTTCCTTCCCACTTCGTCTCGTGTATCATCCTGAGTATCCTCTTCTCCTCAATTCGTTTTACATGTCCATACCATCTAAGTCTAGATTTCTCTATACCATCCTGTAATGGTTCCTCCTTCATTAATTCTCTGGTCCTCTCATTTCTTATTCTGTCCCTCTTTGTAGCTCCAATACTGCTTCTCAAGAACCTCATCTCACTGGCCTGTATTTTGCTCTTCTCCCTTCCTTTCATAACCCAGGTCTCCGAGGCATACGTCAGGATAGGCACATAGAACGATATATGATCTACTTGCTGTTCTGAGGGACATCCTTGCTCCATAACATGCTTCTCACACTCCTCCGAAATGCTTCTGCCTGCCTCCCCCGCTCATTTATTTCTCTATCGTTTCTTCCATTATCTTGTATCAGGCTTCCCAGATACTTGAAACTCTCCACTTTCTTCAGCTGTTCCCCACCAATTGTTATTCCTGTTGTGGTTCTTTCGTTCTTCCTTGTTGTGATCACCATCTCACTTTTATTTATGCTAAATTTCATCCCATATCCTTGTATTATTCCTTCCCACACGTCCAACTGTTCCTGTACCTCCTCCTCCTCATTTCCCCAAATCATCAAATCATCTGCAAACACCATTGCTTTCATCTTTCCTTCCCCAATTACTTGTGCCACTCGGGTCATTATGTCATCCATCACCACAATGAAAAGTAACGGTGCCAGTGCACTTCCTTGTTTCAGGCCGTTTCTCTGTTCCAACCAGTCTGATCTCTCTCCTCCCACTTTCACACAGCTCACACTCCCCTTGTACATCTCCTTTATCCTCTTTATAGTCCATTTCTCTACTCCTCTATCCTCCAGGGACTTCCATACTTTGTTTCTGCATACACTGTCATATGCTTTCTCAATGTCCAGGAAGGCCATCAGTAGATATGTTCCATACTCATAGTGCTGTTCTTGTAACTGCCTTACAGCAAAAATCAAATCCACTGTGGACCTTCCTGCTCTGAAGCCATGTTGTTCTTCCCTCATCCCTCCTTCTATCCTTGTTCTAATTCTCTTTTCCAAAACTTTCTCGTAGATCTTTGTACAATGACTCATCAGTGTTATTCCCCGATAGTTTCTGCAATCTGTTCTACTACCTTTCTTGAAGATCGGGACAATTATTCCTTTTTTCCAGTCCTCTGGGATCTTCCTTTCCTTCCATGCTGTCCTCATCACTCGGTACAACCACTGTATCCCCACCTCTCCTGCTGCTCTCACCATCTCCAAACTCAACTCATCCACACCCGGTGCCTTCCCTCCTTTCATCTTGTTCACTGCATCTTCCACTTCTTTCCATGTTAAGTCCTTTTCTGTTTGCAGTTCACCTACTGTACCTCTTCCCCGATTTCTTCTTCCTCGCCGTGGTTTCCATTTGGGTTCAGGAGTTCTTCAAAATATTCTTTCCACATTTTCTTCAGTTCTTCCCTATTTTCTATCCCTTGTCCCCTTTTGTTCACCATTCTAACATAATCCGTAGGATCCTTCCGCCTCATATTCTTTACCATCCCATACAGGACCTTTTTTGTACCTTCACTATCCTGCTGGTCATGACTTAAAACGGGATGAGGTAAATAGCCCAATACATTCAAGAGTTTCTCCTTGAGCTTGATTGATTGTGATAAAGTAGGCCGAGCGAATAGGACAGTGTTGCCTATTAAAAGAAAATGTACTGTACCAGCAAGTGTTTTATCGGAAGGTGTTAAATCAAGTCGTAGGATTTGAGCTCTCTGCCTAATATTACTGCACCTACTATATCCGAATCCAAGCAATTTCTTACATATTTCTTACAATTAATATATTACCATATATGAGTCCTTGAGAAACGTTCAGATTTCTAAGGAGCATAACTATGGCTCAAACGTTCGGAGTATGTGGAGGCGAATCACTTAATTCCAAGGAATTGAAAAATTCAATAATAGGGAAATGAAGTAGCTGGCTTTCATCTTCAGTATCCAATCTGTTAACGCTGATGTATGTGTTTGAACTACTGGATATAAGTTCAATGACTTTTAAATTAATATCATTACATTGTTGCAGCTTGGCAAATATTTTATATTCCAGCAGATCAATTTTACCCTCACAACAGTAAAGACCAAAGTAACCACGCATAGATTTTACGCAAGGGAAATACAATGTAGAACAATGTTTACATTTGATCGTCAAAGACCTTACAGTACACTGTACTGCATAATATCTGGAATTGTTTCTGAAATGGCCTATTTATATTGGATTTTAAATGTGGCTTCGTATTATTCGATAACACTATAGTGTCCTGCAATAACGGAGCCGCTAAATATTAAATGGCAAATAATACTTCCATTGCCGAAATCAACTGCGTAGTTAGACTCAGTACTCTAAACAAATAATCATTAAACAATTGTCTTATACAATGAAGTTCAACATGACCGTCCAGAGACTTTCATACTCAAGTTGGTTGGTGAGGAGAATGCGATGAGACTGGTCACTTAAAATAAATTCCTTATAATTGTTCCTGCCAGCGAAATTTTTTGGGATAGCTTGAAAACGCAGCTCAGAATGACGTTCTTCATTTCGTTATAAACAGTACGAAACTGCTCTAAATAAGCAATTTCCATCACCTGTTATAGGTTATGACAGTACATTTTGCAGGGGAACATAGAATCACTTCGCCAACTACTGGAACGACCATAGGCCTATACTCAATACTCACTTCGGCAGTCACCCTAATGGAGGCAGTTTTTGAATTATATGTCCCGTGCATGTCAAAAATCGTATTAACACATGGAGGCCCACCTATTCTTGTCTATCGCCCCGGAGACCCGGGTTACATTTCCTGCTCTGCCAAGAAATTGAATTCTGGTCTGAGGGCAAAAACGGGGCACATTCAGTCTCTTGAGGTATAACTAAGAAGAGGAAGGTTTAATTCCCACCTCGACAATCTTGGATGTGGTTTTCCGTGGTTTCTCACTTCCACTTAAGGCAAATACCGGGATGGTTCCTAACTTAAGGCCTTGGCCGTCTCCTTGCCAATTACCACCTTAATTACAAATACACACTGTAATGCAGCCATCACAATAACACAGGTTATGAGAGAAAATTTCACACATACACACCCAAGTACACGGGGCTGAGTGACCACGATGTCGGAGCCCTTCAAACGAATTATGTTTGCCAAGTGTCTCTTATGGCGAAAGCAATTGTGGACACGCGCGAGTGCCTGGAAAACTACTTTTTTCTTTAATAATTTAAGAGTATATCGACGATGCATAATTATAACTTTTAGTCCAGGACGCTAATAACTTGACCAGCGAAGCATTGGGAAGAAATTGCAATATTAAGGTACATGAACAACATTGCCTACACATTCAACTGTCGGTTAATGTTCCTCAAAATTACCCTTCTTAAATATTCCCCTCCTTTATAATTCTCCATCACGTGAAAACGTGTCATGTCTTGGGTTTTAAATACATCGATGCAATGGTGCTGCCATCTGCTGTCAGTTACTGGAACTATATGGGCGACGTACTGCCATCTTTTGTCAGTTATAGGAACTGATTGCAGATATTTAAACGGCGTACTGAGGACAACAGTTTGCTCTTTTGATCACATGCTGTAATGCAATGGTAAAATGGAAATAAAACGTATTGAGAGGGAATGTAGAAACATGTATCTTTTACAGACATAAAACCTTACTAATACTCCTTGATTAAACTATATTTCAGTGGTAAAAAAAAAAAAAAAAAAAAAAATCGGCGAGGGCTGGGAGCGAACCGGTGAACCTTGGAACCACAGTCTGTCGCCTTAACCACATAGCTACTCACACACTCTAGTTCAGCAGCAGACGCAGCCATTCATTATCATCAAAAGCCGCTGTCTGAAGGAAATAATCCATTTCATTATCCAAATAAATCAATGTTGCACATTCGTATACGTTCATACTGTTATTATATTTTATTGTCAGAACTTGGTTAATGTATGTTTTCAATTACATGCAAGCTTATTAAATAACTTACATTTTAATGGACTTCTCACCGCCATTTTGTCATGACCCCAGGCGGATTGTGCGCATGCGTGAGGAGAAAGAAATCTGCTATTTTCTATATTAATTCAAAAATATACCGTAATATATTTGTTTATTTTATAGACACTCTGCAAATCTAGAGGCCAAGAGCTTTCATTAGAGTGCTCTACGAAGTAAATCGGTTCTGTCGTTCTCTCAATCTCGTGGTAACAAAAATCACCTTACTGTTTTAAATATATAGATTACTGTGTTGTTACTTCTTGGAAACTGTAGTTCATACATTTTTAAACTATGTTAAGGAAAAGATAGGACAGGGTGATTTCGCAAAGAATGTTCGGAAATTGAACTTTATATCTTAATGCCAAATTGTTTTACAGTACCGTATATTAAGTTTGGTGTATACTGTATATAGTCAGTAATCTACTAATCGATGGCAGAAAAGTGAAACTTAAAAATCAATGGTTTACAGGAGAGTGAAAGAAACATAATGTTAACAATATGCTACCTAATATAATTTATATCACTATGATACAGTAGTTACTACATATTCACATTCACACCATCCAATGAACGAAGTCATCGTATAGCCCACGTTTCCGATGTACAGTAATAGGTACTGAAATGTTCCTTGCTTAAACATTGTTTTTCAATTTCGAGCTTTAGTACATCGATAGGTGCAAATAGCCTACAACGTATCAAATGCTATCGAAATCAGACACGAAAAAAGTGTAGATACCAAGTATATAACTTTTGGTATCGTATATTTGCTTTTATTGGTTACAAGCTGTACCCGGCATGCGTTGCAATGCCAATCAAAGAAAGTGTTGGCGTTGAAATTCTGTTTTTTGAAGTGCTTTTGGATACACAACATGTTTTTCAATTTCCGTTAACTGCCCCTATGCTATCGTAAAATGGATTTTCTAATTTAGAATCAATGGTGGGAGCGTGCACAACAACTTTCAAAAGTTTCATCGCAATCGGATGAATGGTATATGAACGTATACGGGATTTTGTTTGAATGATTCCTGCGCTGTCACTCATTTGTTGATTCTACTCGTACGCTACCTATTGAGAAATGAATTTGCTAAGTCGAAACCCTACCCTGGCGTGTACACAATAACTCATCAAGGTTTCATCACAATCGAAGAAGGTTATATGAACGCATAGGGGATTTTGTTGAAACGCTTCGCGCGTCGTCACCCATTTGTTGCATATACTCGTGCGCTACCAATTGTGAAATGGATTTATTAAGTCGAAACCCTTCCCTGGCGTGTACACAATAACTCATCAATGTTTCATCGCAATCGGATGAATGGTATATGCACGTATACGGGGTTTTGTTTAAACGATTCGTGCGCTGTCACTCATCTGTTGAATCTACTCGTGCGCTACCTATTGAGAAATGTATTACTAAGTCGAAGCCCTTCCCTGGCGTGTACACAATAACTCATCAAGGTTTCATCGCAATCGAAGAAGGTTATATGAACCCAATAGGGGATTTTGTTGAAACGCTTCGCGCGTCGGCACCCATTTGTTGCATCTACTCTTGCGCTACTTATTGTGAAATGGATTTACTAAGTCGAAACCCTTCCCTGGCGTGTACACAATAACTGATCAATGTTTCATCGCAATCGGATGAATAGTATATGAACGCATACCGGATTTTGTTTGAACGATTCGTGCCCCGTCACTCATTTGTTGAATCTACTCGTGCGCTACCTACTGTAAAATGTATTTACTAAGTTAGAAACCGTCACGTAAGTGTCCACAACATCTCACCCAAGTTTCATCGCTATCGGACTAATGGGATATGAAGACATAGGGGAGTGTATTGAAACGCTCCGCGTGTCGTCGTTCATTTGTCGAATCTACTCGTGTGCTACCTACTGTGAAATGTATTTACTAAGCCAGAAACCTTCCTTGGAGTGTCCACCATATTTCACCCAAGTTTCACCGCTAACGGCAGAATGGTATATGACCTTATACGGGACTTTGTTGAAACGCTTCGCGCGTCGTTCCTCATTTGTTGAATCAACTTGTGCGCTGCATATTGTATAGTGGATTTACTAAGCCAGAAATGTTCCATGACGTGTACACAACAGCTCACCCAAGTTTCATAGCTACGGACGAATGGTACATGAATGCATACGGGACTTGGTTGAAACGCTTCGGGTGTCGTCGCTCATTTGTTGATTCTACTCTTGCGCTACATAATGTAATATGGATGTACTCAGCCAGAAACCTTCCCTGGAGTGTACACAACATCTCACCCAAGTTTCATCGCAATCGGATGAATGGTATGTGAACGTATACGGGACGTTGTCGAAACGCTTCGCGCGTAGTCACTCATTTGTTGAATCTAAACGTGCGCTTCGTATTGTAAAATGGATTACCTACTCGCGCACTGCCTATTGTAAAGTGGATTTACTAAGCCAGAAAATTTCGCTGAAGTGTACACAACATTTTACGCAAGTTTCATAGCTATCGGACGAATGGTATATGAATGCATACGGGACTTTTTTGAAATACTTTGCGTGTCGTCGCTCATCTACGCGTGCGCTACCTATTGTAAAATGGATTTACTAAGTCAGAAACCTTCCTTGGAGTGTACTCAACATCTCACCCAAGTTTCATCGCAATCGGATGAATGGTATATGAACGCATAGGAGACATACCCACAGACATACCCACAGACAAACTATCACGTTACATTGATTTTTATATATATACTAGCAGTAGTACCCGGCTTCGCCCGGTGGAATGATGATAATGTTTTAAGGTCTCCTTAGAAATATAATGGACTTAAAATCGAAGTCATTTGCCCCCAAAGACAATGAGGGAGTAATATCTAGGTCATTTGCCCTTTTGATAAGGATGATAATAAAAACTACTGTTGAATTGACACGTCAAACTTACAAACTACCGTAATAGAAATACATATTTCAAAATTCACAGGCGAGGAAGACTTATTGTGTGTGGTGATTAATGGTGTAATGGGCGTAACATCTACTGTAGGTCATTTGCTCTTATGATCAGGATGATAAGGGAAACTACTACCGGTATTGAATTGACACTTCAACGTATAATATACACAATGTACTGTAATAAAAATAACTATATGGCGGCTTCGGTGGCGTATTTGGTAGCATGCTGAGCTTCTATGCCCAAGATAGCGGATTCAAACCAGGCCGAAGCCGTCGGATTTTTTAAGAGCGTTAAAAATCCCTCAGTATGCCTTTCTTCGGAGGGGAAGTAAAGCCGGCGGTCCCATGTCAGATTTATGGCATGTTAAAGAACCTTCCACTAATTACACCTGTGTGAAGCTAAATTGGATAGGTAAACAACGCTCATAGATGTCTACGTCCGTTGCCAAGAGCCGACTGCAGTGGCGTCTAGTAGCTAAGTTCCGAACTTGGCCTAGTAGTCGATAACGGTGGCGCTTGGCGGCAAAAGTACAAACTATTTGAAGAATTCTAAGTTGCAGTTTGTACTTAAATTAAAAAACAGATAACACACACTAATACAGTCATCATAATTAACACCGGTTATCAGACAGATTCTACACACACCCAAAGTACACGGGGCTACATGACCGCGTTGTCGCAGCCCCTAAACTTAAGAACCAACGAAAAATAAATATTTTAAAAATCACAGTCGAGAAAGACTTTATGCGGCGGTGATTATTGGTGTGATGAGCGTAACATCTACGTCATTTGCACTTATGATGATAATAATAAGGTAATGAAAAAATGACTACTAAACGAACATGGTGTTATTTTAAAACTGATATAGGTAATTCAGGTGTCTAGCTTCGATTTCTTCCAAAGTCTCAACCTTATTTTCTGGCTTAGGCCTGTACTGGATGGGTCTAGTGAAAGAGCGTACTGCTCGGCAAAGACAAAGAATAAAAGAATATAGGTCCAAGCTGCACGAACCTGAGATGATCGCAGATGATGACGAAATATGATGACACACGTTCGGGGTTCCCCGTCCTATACAGATTGACCGGGAATCACTCACTGTTTCGCAACGGCCCTGTGCTGGCATCAGCATAGACAGCAGGAGATAACACGGCGGGCTCTGGAAAGTACTCTCAAGTCACCTCACGATGAATCAGCAAGCTATTCTCACAACTGACCCCCCCCCCCCCCAGGGTCTCACAACTTGTGGGACGTGGGTTGGCGACCACGGAACCCCAGCTGAGTCTGGCATCGCTTCTACTTCCTGGTGCCAGGCTCATTTCAGTTCTCTTTCCTGTCGGCCTCCCTTGGTCAACTCTTGTTCTCTTCCGACCCAGACTGTATTAGGGTATCCGAGGGCTAGGGAGTCTTTCAATTTCCCGCCTTAACTGGCTTTGTCTCATCTTTCCTGATACCCTCATTCTTCGAGGGGTCTGCCTTCTTTTCCTTTTCATAATATCTCCTGTCTTCTGCTCAAGGCCCTCAAAGAGGCAGGGTGTGTGTAGACCAACCACTTCTGGTACACCCTCAAGGGCTCATGACTGGTGAGTTAGGAAGCTGGCAACCCCGAGGAATTCCTGAGCTACATGCAGGGAATGGAGTGGTATGTCAGAAATTTCAAGTGGACAGTGTTACGCATCGGGTTCCAAAGGGTAAGTATACACACTTTGTTTTCGATCGGTGAACGATGTAGATTTGTACCAAAGGGCCTTAATGCGAGAAATGGAGTGGCCTGTCCGAAATTTCGAGTGGACAGTGTTACTCGTCGAGTTCCAATGGGTAATTATGTAAAATCTGGTTGAGATCTGTGAAACGGTGTAGTTTTCTGCCAAAGGGCCAAAAAGCAGAGAATAGTGTGGTCTGTCCGAAATTTAAAGTGAACAGTGTTACTTGTCGGGTTCTAAGGGTAAGTATATAAAATTGGGGTCAGATCGGTGAAACGGTGTAGATTTGTGCCAAACAGCCTAAATGCAAGGGATGGAGTGGCCTCGCCGCAATTTCAAGCAGACAGTGTTAGTCACAGTGTTCCAAAGGGTAAATATACAAATTTTGGTTGAGATCGGTGAAACGGTGTGGATTTGGGACAAAGGGCCTAAATGCAGGGAATGGAGTGGTCTGTCCGCAATTTCAAGCAGACAGTGTTACTCGCTGGGTACCAAAGGGTAAGTTTCCGAATATTGGTTCTGATCGGTGAAACGGTGTAGATTTGTGCCAAAGTGCCTAAATGCAGGGAATGGGGTGGTCTGTCCGATATTTTAAGTGGACAGTGTTACTCGCTGGGTTCCAAAGAGTAAGTATACAAAGTTTGGTTCAGATCGGTGAAACTGTGTAGATTTGTGCCAAAGGGCCTAAATGCAGGGGATGGAGTAGCCTCTCCGCAATTTCAAGCAGACAGTGTTAGTCGCAGTGTTCCAAAGGGTAAATATACAAATTTTGGTTGAGATCGGTGGAACGGTGTAGATTTGGGCCAAAGGGCCTAAATGCAGGGAATGGAGTGGTCTGTCCGCAATTTCAAGCAGACAGTGTTACTCGCAGGGTTCCAAAGTGTAAGTATACACATTTTGGTTCAGATCGGTGAAACGGTGTAGATTTGTGCAAAAAGGGCCTAAATGCAGGGAATGGCGTGGTCTGTCCGAAATTTCAAGCAGACAGTGTTAGTCGCAGTGTTCCATAGGGTAAATATACAAATTTTGGTTGAGATCGGTGAAACGGTGTAGATTTGGTCCAAAGGGCCTAAATGCAGGGAATGGAGTGGTCTGTCCACAATTTCAAGCAGACAGTGTTACTCGCAGGGCACCAAAGGGTAAGAATACGAATTTTGGTTCTGATCGGTGAAACGGTGTAGATTTGGACCAAAGGGCCTAAATGCAGGGAATGGGGTGGTCTGTCCGAAATTTTTAATGGTCAGTGTTACTCGCAGGGTTCCAAAGGGTAAATATACAAATTTTGGTTGAGATCGGTGAAACGGTGTGGATTTGGACCAAAGGGCCTAAATGCAGGGAATGGGGTGGTCTGTCCGAAATTTCAAGTGGACAGTGTTACTCGCAGGGTTACAAAGGTTAAATATACAACTTTTGGTTCAGATCGGTGAAACGGTGTAGATTTGGGACAAAGGGCCTAAATGCAGGGAATGGAGTGGTCTGTCCGCAATTTCAAGCAGACAGTGTTACTCGCTGGGTACCAAAGAGTAAGTTTCCGAATATTGGTTCTGATCGGTGAAACGGTGTAGATTTATGCCAAAGTGCCTAAATGCAGAGAATGGGGTGGTCTGTCCGAAATTTTAAGTGGACAGTGTTACTCGCAGGGTTCCAAAGGGTAAGTATACAAAGTTTGGTTCAGATCGGTGAAACGGTGTAGATTTGTGCCAAAGGGCCTAAATGCAGGGAATGGAGTGGTCTGTCCGCAATTTCAAGCAGACAGTGTTACTCGCAGGGCACCAAAGGGTAAGAATACGAATTTTGGATCTGATCGGTGAAACGGTGTAGATTTGGACCAAAGGGACTAAATGCAGGGAATGGGGTGGTCTGTCCGAAATTTTCAGTGGTCAGTGTTACTCGCAGGGTTCCAAAGGGTAAATATACAAATTTTGGTTGAGATCGGTGAAACGGTGTGGATTTGAACCAAAGGGCCTAAATGCAGGGAATGGGGTGGTCTGTCCGAAATTTCAAGTGAACAGTGTTACTCGCAGGGTTCCAAAGGTTAAATATACAACTTTTGGTTCAGATCGGTGAAACGGTGTAGATTTGGGACAAAGGGCCTAAATGCAGGGAATGGAGTGGTCTGTCCGCAATTTCAAGCAGACAGTGTTACTCGCTGGGTACCAAAGGGTAAGTTTCCGAATATTGGTTCTGATAGGTGAAACGGTGTAGATTTGTGCCAAAATGCCTCAATGCAGGGAATGGGGTGGTCTGTCCGAAATTTTAAGTGGACAGTGTTACTCGCAGGGTTCCAAAGGGTAAGTATACAAAGTTTGGTTCAGATCGGTGAAACGGTGTAGATTTGTGCCAAAGGGCCTAAATGCAGGGGATGGAGTAGCCTCTCCGCAATTGCAAGCAGACAGTGTTAGTCGCAGTGTTCCAAAGGGTAAATATAAAAATTTTGGTTGAGATCGGTGGAACGGTGTAGATTTGGGCCAAAGGACCTAAATGCAGGGAATGGAGTGGTCTGTCCGCAATTTCAAGCAGACAGTGTTACTCGCAGGGTTCCAAAGTGTAAGTATTCACATTTTGGTTCAGATCGGTGAAACGGTGTACATTTGTGCAAAAAGGGCCTAAATGCAGGGAATGGCGTGGTCTGTCCGAAATTTCAAGCAGACAGTGTTAGTCGCAGTGTTCCATAGGGTAAATATACAAATTTTGGTTGAGATCGGTGAAACGGTGTAGATTTGGGCCAAAGGGCCTAAATGCAGGGAATGGAGTGGTCTGTCCGCAATTTCAAGCAGACAGTGTTAGTCGCAGTGTTCCATAGGGTAAATATACAAATTTTGGTTGAGATCGGTGAAACGGTGTAGATTTGGGCCAAAGGGCCTAAATGCAGGGAATGGAGTGGTCTGTCCGCAATTTCAAGCAGACAGTGTTACTCGCAGGGCACCAAAGGGTAAGAATACGAATTTTGGTTCTGATCGGTGAAACGGTGTAGATTTGGACCAAAGGGCCTAAATGCAGGGAATGGGGTGGTCTGTCCGAAATTTTAAGTGGTCAGTGTTGCTCGCAGGGTTCCAAAGGGTAAATATACATCTTTTGGTAGAGATCGGTGAAACGGTGTGGATTTGGACCAAAGGGCCTAAATGCAGGGAATGGGGTGGTCTGTCCGAAATTTCAAGTGGACAGTGTTACTCGCAGGGTTACAAAGGTTAAATATACAACTTTTGGTTTAGATCGGTGAAACGGTGTAGATTTGTGCTAAAGGGCCTAAATGCAGGGCATGGGGTGGTCTGTCCGAAATTTAATGTTGACAGGGTTACCCGCAGGGTTCCAAAGGGTAAGTATACAAATTTTGGTTCAGATCGGTGAAACGGTGTAGATTTGTATACATAACAGACAGACAGACAGACTTTGTGCTTTATATATATAGACAAGCTGTACCCGGCATGCGTTGCAATGCCAATCAAAGAAAGTGTTGGCGTTGAAATTCTGTTTCTTGAAGTGCTTTTGGATACACAACATGTTAACTGCCTCTAGGCTATCGTAAAATGGATTTTCTAATTTAGAACCATTCGTGGAAGCGTGCACAACAACTTTCAAAAATTTCATCGCTGTCACTCATTTGTTGAATCTACTCGTACGCTACCAGTTGTGAAATGGATTTACTAAGTCGAAACCCTTCCCTGGCGTGTACACAATAACTCATCAATGATTCATCGCAATCGGATGAATTGTATATGCACGTATACGGGGTTTTGTTTAAACGATTCGTGCGCTGTCACTCATTTGTTGAATCTACTCGTGCGCTACCTATTGAGAAATGTATTACTAAGTCGAAGCCCTTCCCTGGCGTGTACACAATAACTCATCAAGTTTTCATCGCAATCGAAGAATGTTATATGAACGCAATAGGGGATTTTGTTGAAACGCTTCGCGCGTCGTCACCCATTTGTTGCATCCACTCTTGCGCTACTTATTGTGAAATGGATTTACTTAGTCCCCTTCCCTGGCGGGTACACAATAACTGATCAATGTTTCATCGCAATCGGATGAATAGTATATGAACGCATACCTGATTTTGTTTAAACGATTCGCGCTCCGTCACTCATTTGTTGAATCTACTCGTGCGCTACCTACTGTAAAATGTATTTACTAAGTTAGAAACTGTCACGTAAGTGTCCACAACTTCTCACGCAAGTTTCATCGCTATCGGACTAATGGGATATGAAGACATAGGGGACTGTATTGAAACGCTCCGCATGTCGTAGTTCATTTGTCGAATCTACTCGTGTGCGACCTACTGTGAAATGTATTTACTAAGCCAGAAACCTTCCTTGGAGTGTCCACCATAATTCACCCAAGTTTCACCGCTAACGGCAGAATGGTATATGACCTTATACGGGACTTTGTTGAAACGCTTCGCGCGTCGTTCCTCATTTGTTGAATCAACTTGTGCGCTGCATATTGTATAGTGGATTTACTAAGCCAGAAATGTTCCATGACGTGTACACAACAGCTCACCCAAGTTTCATAGCTACGGACGAATGGTACATGAATGCATACGGGACTTGGTTGAAACGCTTCGCGTGTCGTCGCTCATTTGTTGATTCTACTCTTGCGCTACATAATGTAATATGGATGTACTCAGTCAGAAACCTTCCCTGGAGTGTACACAACATCTCACCCAAGTTTCATCGCAATCGGATGAATGGTATGTGAACGTATACGGGACGTTGTCGAAACGCTTCGCGCGTAGTCACTCATTTGTTGAATATAAACGTGCGCTTCGTATTGTAAAATGGATTTACTTAGCCAGAAACCTTTCCTGGAGTGTACACAACAATTCACCAAACATTTAACACTATCAGACGACTGGTATATGACTTTATACGGGACTTTGTTGAAACGCTTCGCGTGTCATCGCTCATTTGTTGAATATACTGGTGCGATACCTATTGTAAAATGTATGTACTAAGCCAGAAACCTTCCCTGGAGTGTACACAACATCTCACCCAAGTTTCATCGCTATCGGATGAATGGTATATGAAATTATATGGGACTTTGTTGAAACGCTTCGCGCGCCGTTGCACATTTGTTGATTCTACTCGTGCTCTACCTATTTTTAAAGGGATTTACTAAGCTAGAAACCTTCCCTGGAGTGCACACAAAATCTCAGCCTAGTTTCATTGCTATCGGACGAATGGTATATGAACGCAAACGTGACTTTGTTGAAATGCTTCGCGCGTCGTAGCCCATTTGTTGAATCTACTCGTGCGCTGCCTATTGTAAAGTGGATGTACTAAGCCAGAAAATTTCCCTGCAGTGTACACAACATTTTACGCAAGTTTCATAGCTATCGGACGAATGGTATATGAATGCATACGGGACTTTGTTGAAACGCATTGCGTGTCGTCGCTCATTTGTTGAATCTACTTGTGCGCTATCTACTTTGAAATGTATTCACTAATTTTGAAACCTTCACGTAAGTGTACACAACATCTCACCCAAGTTTCATCGCTATCGGACGAATGGTATATGAACACATACGGGACTTTGTTGAAATGCTTCGCGCATCGTCGCTCATTTGTTGAATCTACGCGTGCGCTACCTATTGTAAAATGGATTTACTAAGTCAGAAACCTTCCTTGTACTCAACATCTCACCCAAGTTTCATCGCAATCGGACGAATGGTATATGAACGCATAGGAGACATACATACCCACAGACAAACTATCACGTTACATTGATTTTTATATATATAGATAAATAGATATATGTCTCATGTAATTTTGACTTCTGTCATCCCCCTCCAGAAGCAAATCCTAGTTACGCCACTGAGTATATTCGAAGAAAAGGAAAAATACTCGTAGTGTCGTATAACTTTACGGCATTAATTGACGTCATTCACCTGTGGAATATTATCAAGATTTGAATAAGTAAGGATTCTTTTTTTTTACCCTCCAAGTTGGTGGAACCCAAGGACTCAGCGAGGGGGAACTCACCACTACCGCCTCTACGGGCAGTGTCCTAGAGCGGGGAACATCGAATCGGAAGGGATACAACTGGTGAGGTGGGATTGGCACCTCGCCCAGGCGGCCTCACCTGCAAAGCGAACAGGGGCCTCATGAGGGAAGGTAAGGGATGGTTAGGATGGATAGGCAAGGAAGAGGGAAGGAGGCGGCCGTGGCCTTGAAGAAGGGACCATCCCGGCATTTGCCCGAAGGCGAAGTGGGAAACCACGGAAAACCACTTCGAGGATGGCTGAGGGGGAATCGAACCCCCTCTACTCATTTGGACCACCCGAGGCTGAGTAGACCCCGTTCCAGTCCTCGTACCACTTTTCAAATTTCGTGGCAGAGCCGGGAATCGAACCCAGGACCTCCGGGGCGGCAGCTAACCATGCTGACCGCTACGCTACGGAGGCGACAATAAGGAATGTAATAATCGGAAAAGTACAACAATGAGTTCCAACTTTAGCTCCCTGGAATTCACATTTTGCATTTTCTTTATTTTACATGATTTTCTCATAACGCTATTGAACGTCATTATTTAAAAGTAATTATTGATTTTCTATACGGTAAAACGGCTGAAATATACAGCCATATGATCGGGTGTCCAAGGCATTCAGTAAAGCGTTTCAACTTGCTCTTCCTTACTAGGTAATTTTTTTTGGGAGAAATGTACAGGCTCGGTTAGTATTGAGACGGTCCCTCCGCCCCAAACCCACCAGCCGCCAGTGCATAACATACAGTACAAACATATTTCAATTGTAAGGAAAATATCTTTAATGGAACTGTGATCTTATACATTTCAATTTATTTACTGTTTTAAGTGAAGGTTTCATTACCAGCTCCACTACCATATTAGATTATTGAATTTTTATGTACACACTGATTTTAAAGCTATTGGACATGTAAATAATAAATATTTATTTATTTATTTATTTATTTATTTATTTATTTATTGCCACAACAGGGCAGTGCCCCAATTACAGTAGCAAACAATTAAACAATTGTTTACACACAGATAATACATGAAAATACATTAAGATACAAGATAAAAAAATACATTAGAATACAAAATAAAAATTGAAAATTAAAAATTGAAGATTAAAAATTAAAACTTAAATAAAAAAAAATGTTAACAAGGAATATACACAAGTTCAAGTCACAATAACAGTAAATAAAGCATGATTTTTAATATTTGGTCACATAATGTAAAACTAGATTCATATCTTAAGGTACTAATACAATAGCAATGGAAGATGGTAAGAAAGTGAAACCTAAATTTAATATCTACGTTATAATGAATCATTTGACATCTAAAACTACGTGTAATTGCCTTCTATAATTTAGCAAGGACATTCCAAAATCTAAATTGTTGTCAGCTGAGAGCCTGTTGTAAGTACAGCACATATTCAATATCGGTGAATTTTTATGGAAATTTGTATTAGATTTTTTAACTATTAAGAATTCTCGTTTTCGGAGACATTTCTTTCTCACATTGAAATTTATTTGCTCTAAAGTTTCACTCGTGTCTGAGATACCATTGATAATTTTATATAAATATATCTGCTGAGCAATAAGCCTGCGTGTTGAAAGTTTAGTCATTTGGAATTCTGACAACAAGTTAGAGTAAGGAATTCTACAACGGATGGCTGATACAGAGTACTTCTTGTAATATAGGAAGCGTAACAGTTTCTTTTGCAGCCTTTCTATGTTTTTTATATGTGACTCGTACATTGGAGACCAGACTACCGCATTAAACTCCAGTTTACTTCTCACATATGCATTGAAGAGCGTAATGATTGTCTTTGCATTCGTCAACTCCTTGGAATTTCTAAAAATAAAGCCCAGACTTCTAAGTGCATCATTCACTACCTTATCAATATGATATTTGAAACTCAAATCATGATTTATATACAACCCTAGATCCTTGACCGTATTCAGTCTAGTTAAAAGATTTCCATCCATTCTGTAGCTAGATTCCAAGCATTGTCTTTTCCGACTGAAGATGATGAAATTACATTTTTTTATATTAAACAATAAGTCATTGTCTAGACTCCATTTGTGAATATTATCTATATCATTTTGCAATTTCTGGACATCCTGCTCATTTTTAATAACTCTGTACACTTTTAGATCATCAGCATATAGGATACATTTTGATTCTTTAATAGAAATGGGAAGATCATTTATAAAAATCACAAAGAATAACGGACCCAAATTTGAGCCTTGCGGCACGCCAGACTTAGCAATGTAGGTGTAGGAATTAGCTTCACTATAGGACACATACTGTTTTCTGTTTGCTAAGTAAGATGCCACTAATTCTAACATTTGGTTCGAGAATCCTAAGGCTGATAATTTCCGTAATAATATACCATGATTTATATTGTCAAAGGCTTTTGAAAAATCGGTGTAGATGGCATCAACTTGATATCGGGAATCTAATGCATTCGAGACAAACTGTACAAAGTTACACAGATTTGTAGTTGTAGATCGGTTTGGAACGAAGCCATGTTGAAAATTACTTATATATGGCTTTACATGATTGAGAATTCTATAATAAATAATTTGTTCGAAAACCTTGGCAGGTACAGAGATGATCGTTATTTGTCTGTAATTCTCAATTTGAGAGGAGTCACCGGATTTGAAGATGGGACATGCTCTGGATAATTTCCATATTGCTGGAAATGTGCTATGTCTTAGAATGAGATTGAACAAGAGAAACAGTGGATATTTTATGACATCAACACAGGCCTTTATAATATATTGAGGTATATTATCCGGACCACTGCACTTTTTATGCTTCAATTTCTTGATGGCAGTTTCAACTTCTTTTATGGTTATGGCTTTTATGAATAATGAATGAGAGGTGATAGTTGGGATCATTGTTGTATGTTCATCGAGTGCATAAGATGTTGTTTTACCTTCATATACTGCTTTAAAAAAATCTGCAAATCCATCTGAAATTTCCTTATTCGTTTTTAACAAGTTTTGGCCAAGTTTCATCTGTTGATAATTCGCCCTAGTTTTTACCTTTCTATTTTTAATATAATTCCAGAATTGTTTGGGATCTTCCTGCATTAAATTTTCAGAGTCATTTATATATTTCTTATATTCAGTGTCAATCAAAGCCTTGGTTATCTTTCTTAATCTGATAAAATTTTCCTTGTGGAATGAAGATGATTTCATTTTCTTTCTATGATATTCCTTCAATTTCAAATTTTTGATAATATCTAAATTAAACCAACTAGGGTATGAACGTTTTCTATGCGTTTTTATGATAGGTACAGTGTCATTAAATACTGCATAAATTTTGTCATAGAAATACTCAACTGCCCTATCAATGTCATGAAATGTATCAAGATATTCCCAGTTAGTTTCATTCAATAACCTATACATTTTATTGAAATCTGCTCGTTTAAAATTATAAATCATAGTAGAAGTGGCCTTACTAGAACCAATGCGTACATTAGTTAGACTTAGCTCAATAGACAATGCGGGATGGTGGTTATCCTCTCCTACTAAGGGGATGCATCCCCTACTGACCGACACGATCTTGGGTAAGTTAGTGAGTACCAAGTCTAGAGTTCTGGAATTTATGTTCTGGATATCATTTAGAGAAAGTAGGTTATGTAGTGACATAAAATTGAATAAGGCTCTTTCTTGGGAATCACCATTCATAAGATCTTGATTAGCACCCCTCATTGTGGGAATATTAAAGTCACCTGCGATTATAATATTGCTACCAATAACATTGTAATGTTCCCCTATATTAATATAAAATTTATTATAAATATCAAGACAAGAATTTGGTGGAAAATAAACATTAAAAATATAATAAGCCTTATTATTCATCAGCACTCTAATACCTAACGCTTCATAATTTCCATGCTCAGAGTAAATTTCATTATAATTTATGTCATGTCTCACTGCAATTAAAACTCCACCGCCTCTTTTCCCTACTCTGTCTTGCCTAATGACATTGTAGTAGTCGTCAAACAGCTCCGCGTTGTATACTGATTCCGAAAGCCAAGTTTCTGTCACGAGCACGACATCATGCCTATTACTCAATATGCTCGTATAGAAATTATGTGTTTTTGTGTTCAAACCCCTAACATTTTGGTAATAAATTGAAAGAAACTGATTAGAATTATTCATTTTTACATTAGGCCTAAGTTGTTCACGTCTTCAATGCATTTCAGTTCATGTACAAATCTATCTCCTTCTCTTTTCCTCAGTTTAATGGCACCAGAGTTATCTATCCACAGGAACGCATAGCCTCTTTCACGTTTGACTTTTCTAGCTAGGCTAAACACCTGCCTTCTGAGTGGTGTCAAACTCTGGTTAACATAAATGGGGTTGTTAACAGTATAACCTAGATGTGTTGTATTTAGGTTGCGTTTTACTTTCCTTTTCTGGATGAATGTTTCCTTATCTGCTCGCCTGACGAATTTCACAACTACGCCCGCCGGGGTGTTTTGTTGATTTTGTGGGGATTTCTTCAAGCGGTGGCAGATATCAATCTTGTCAGCATCAATTGCGACATCTAGTGCTTGTCCAACTCTCCTAACTAGTTCGTAGGTATCCTCGTTAGGTGTCTCTGGGAGTCCAAAAATCTCGACCGTATTTCTTCTTCCGTACTGATTGAGATCTTCGACTTCCCGCTGCGTGTCTTTCAGTTGCCTTCTCAGTGCTGACGTTTCTTCCTTCAAAGCGTCCATTTGGTTCATACAAGCCCAGATTTGCTCACTCTGACCCTTAATCAGTCTACTATTTTCATCCAATTTTTCATGGGTCAGGTCTAAAGATTTACCCAGGTCCTTTTCGGTCTGGTAATTTCTTTCCTTCATGTTGGCAATATCTCCTTTCATTTCCACAATGTCAGATTTGATGCTCATTATCAGTTCATACAGTTCCCGCATGGACGGCAGTGCTCTTTTACCTGTTAGTGGCCGCTCCACACCGTCAGGTGTCAGCACCACACAGTCACCACATCGCCAGTCACGCACATTGACTTTCGAATGTTTAACATCACTTTCATTTAATTTCACACACTTCACATGAAACCAAAACTGACATTCACTACATTGGATTTTTGATGCATCCTGCTTCGTAACTGGTTTATTGCATGCCTTGCAAACACTCATTATTGCGAATATCGAGAGGTGAAGGTCAGAGAGTATGATGCACTCCTTTAAGTTCTTAAGTTGGCAGTACTACAATAAGCCCAAACAGTTCTATTTTCTGCAATCTAATCTCATATAAAAACGTTCAGTTTCTTTTACCAGTTCAATTTAACAACAAAACAATATTGAACTTGAAATTGCTATTACTTACTGCGCACGTCGATCGAGTCTGTATTCATTCAACGTATTATTTCACTTTAATAGCATAATTTTCACGGAGCACACCTACACACGACCTCATTGACCCGCCATTAGCTCATTTCTAAGATTTTAAATGCCAGGACACAGTGCTGAATATGTTGACGTGAAATTAAACATGTTGATGAAAATAGTTCCGAGGGGGGCATGATGATACAGTAGTCAAGCTGCTTACCAAGGCGAACTGAGTTTGATTTTTGGTTAATGTATGTGTGATTTTCAAAGTGAAATGTCATGTCCTGTGGTTCAGATTCTATGTAGTGTCGTGGCTTATGATTGCGAGATAAATAAACTACAAGCTCTCATTTAGTTGTTGATTCGTTTTAGGGAGTTTGTGACATCGTGGTCATATTGTTGCCCTTCGAATTTGGCTGATAAACTGTGTTATTGAGATGGCTGTATTAGTGTATATGTGATTGAGGCTAGGATTGGGAAGGAGGTGGCAATGTATGTACCATTCCAGCATTTGCCTGGAGTAGAAGTGGTGAAACCACGGAAAACCACTTCTAGGATGGCTGAGGTGGGAATTAAACCCACCTCTTCTCAATTCTGCTTCATGAGGCTGAGTGAACCCCATTCCAACCCTCAGACTTTAACTAAACTTCTTGGCAGAGCCGGGATTCAAGCCCGAACCTCAGCTAAGAATGCTTTGCCACCTTTCTTTACATAAGCCCAAATGAGCTCAATTGCATTCAGTTTGCAGTGAGCAACAACTGCACTTTCTTTTTTGATGTGTAACATCTCTCCACTCGGTATCTGGATATTTTTTGTGGCACTCGGTAGCTGGAAATTTTTGTGGGAGTGATTTTGGAAAAGGGACGGAAGTGGATGGGACGGACGTGCATGGGACGGAAACAATGAGCGCGCGCGATGGCGGAGATCGGTACAACGACGTACTGTAGGCCATGTGGCTATGTGGAATCTATATCGCATCAACAAATACTCCAAACAACGTAGGAATTCAGTATATTAACACCGACTAATAACAATAATTGAAACTTCGTTGGTCTAAACATATCACTGGGAGAAAACATTTAATATACCTACTGCACACCTAATTTTTAATCGCGCCTATACTTGGCAGTGCGCTCTATTGGCAAAAAGAGGCCATTTTCAATAACACCGCTGGCATGGGTTCACTAACTGGCCGGTATAGAGCACAGCTCGCATCAAGCAGGCAGTGGATTGCTCACGCATACCGTAATTCAACTAGTTGCAGGTAGATGTCACTACTGCAGATCAGGCCTGTGCTGGGCCGCCGGGACACCGGGACGTATCCCGGTGCGCCGCTTGCCCGGAAATGTTGGCGCCCTCCTGTTCCGAAACTGACAAGTTTTACGACGAGGCTTATCGTCGATATTGCCAAGCGGCCGGGTCGACTGTTGAGACTGTAGGCCAGGGGGTGTCAACCAGATAGGGATTATTTGGTACCATCGGTGTAGTAGCGCGGCCAGACGTAAGGAGCGGATTAAGCGCTGTATATCGTCTTGCCAACATATGCATGATACACGTTTTAATTGAATTGCAAATATATCCCTATATTTAGTCAATAAATATACACATAATTCCTAATTGACATTTCCTTGCAATTATCTTGCTCACCGACGATAATTACGTCACTTATCATTAAATAAACATTATTTCTACTGGGTCGGCGGCATTGACCAACATGGACGCTCTGTTTATGTCGTGTTTGGTGTAAACAATATTGCCCGTATATTAATATTTTATAATAAGCTAATGTTGTGTTCTTTCTCATCTTTCTTTCATCAAATCGTCTTCTTGGTAATGAGAAGTGAACAGTTCTTCTTCTGCTACGCCAAGTAAGTACGCTTATTTTAAGAGTTTAAGTGAAAACTTGTTTCTGTAGTGCCTGTGAAAAATATATCGTACCGGTAGCCTAGTTTTGAATTGATATTAGACGCAGTGTACAGGTGATATTCTACTTGACATATTAATTAACTTTCACTATTATTTATTCCACAGGTAGGCCTACCAAATTCTGTGAACAAACAAATCGTAAATTGCTGTTCTCGAAATAGCAGATGAATGTGGCAATTTGGCCTACTCTCCTGAGAAAGACCAGGTAAGAGTCTATGTTACCGTAATGTTTTCAACTTGATACATCTTGCAGAGATACATACAGTATCATGAGCCTATTGCATATGTGTACTCAAGTTCTTGAGGAGATCAGTTCTTGCACATGTTAGTTACTGGTGAAGTGGCAAGTATTCAGTTGGTCGAATGTGTAGTAATGCCATTACTGATGTAGAACTGTAATTACAGGTTCTAAAATCTTAACACACACTGGTCCTATGGGTGGCTGTGTGCTCTTGTTCTGTGGAGCAAAGTCCAACATTAAAATTTATTTCAGAGGTCTACATTTTGGTCCAAATATACAAATGAACTAAGCACCAAATGGTGAACGCATTTGTACTCTGAATTTGAAGCATATTAAGTTCATCAGAATGGTTTCATTTTATGCGTATGTTATTTTAGAATAGGCTATGTTTATTTTTCTTCCCATCATTCCATAATTATTTTTAGAAAATTCAGCAGCTACAGCACTGTATTCATGCGTTGCAAAACTATTTCTCCTCTGGCAGAGGATTAAGAATAGAATTAGAAACGATGAGACATCTTTCAGAAGGGTGATACCTGCAGAAGCAGTAACAAAACCACTCACCAGACACATCAAAAATCTAGAAGATATGCTGGAGTTACCCTTAATTGTTGTGTAATAGAAACACACGTGGATTAGTTACATTAATCGCAGAATTAAAATTTTAGTTATTTTCTGAAAGGTGAGAGAGGCAATCTTCATCAATCATAGATGTCAATTACATTAATAAATAAGCTTCTGTGTCCAACTAAAATAAATCCTCATCAGTTTTGATGTCGTGTTAACTCATAAAACAGTGTAAAGAAGATTGGTTAATATGTTTATGTTCGACACTGGCGAAATGTAAATATTATGTCAGAAAACTGTATAATGAGGCTCATTATAGTACAAGTTTTCATTATGATACAGTTTCTCCCACCAATCAGAGCTCAAGAAACAGTTGTGTGACCAATTAGGTGAGGATAGCATCGTACCTGCGCTCACTTCCATGGGCCCCTATTTTAAATTTCACTGCGTGGCGAGTGTCATAGTGAGGTATTCCAGGAGGCCATGGTCAAATACAAGGTATTCTCTGCATCTCATGCGCTCTGTTCAGTATATAAAACTGGTGAAATCTCATAATAATAATAATGTTATTGGTTTTACGTCCCTTTTAACTACACTGGCTTTTAGAGACGCCGGGGTGCCGGAATTTTGCCCCGAAGGGGATCTTTAACGTGCCAGTAAATCTACTGACACGGCTCCCTCGCATTTGCGCACCCTCAAATGCCAGCTGACTGCGCCAGGTTTCGAACCTGCAACCTTGGGCTCAGTAAGCGAGAACGTTATGGTGAAATCTCGACAGATATTTATGAATATTTATGTTCGAACATAAAATAGTTATAATTATCGTCGAACATAAACAGTCGTATGCAACTCATCTATAATTGTAATTAAGACACTCGTATGGAAATTATAAAACTTGTGTCTTAATTATTGTCATTATAGGCTCGTTGCATAATGTACTATTAAGTTACAAGGTGCACATATAATAAGCCACTACAACAGAGATCTGAGTGAAATCACATGAAATTTTATTAACAAATAGGTGCAGGCTAGAACTATTACCACTGTGTTGTATTGTTTCTTCCAGTATCACAGTAAACAATTTGTTCTAAAGGACTCTTCACCTTGTATTATGTTATATCGTGGGATAGATAGATACAAGATAAATACAATTCATTTATTATATGCCAATGTAATGGTTGACATACCTATAGGTAGTATTTTATTCCTACACGTTACTTACAATATTTTTCAACACGTAGGATGCTAATGTCTAAGCCAGTCACAGCTCGTGCTCAGTAGCGGCTGATGTAGAAAATTAGTTGTGTGTAGAGATGGGCAGCAGTCGACTGAAAACAGTCGAATTAGTCGATAGTTAAAACAACTGCTTTTAAAAAACAGTCGAATGAATTCAACGACTACTCACCGTATCATAAACAAGTCGTTTGCAAACGACTGATCTCAAAACAATCGTTGGAAATCATTGGAATGAAACAAGTCGTTGGCAAACGACTAATTCCAAGCGAATGGAATCATTCGAATTGAAGTAGTCGTTGTAAACGACTGATCCCAAAGCAATCGTTGGAAATCATTGGAATGAAACAAGTCGTTGGCAAACGACTAATTCCAAGCGAATGGAATCAGTCGAATTGAAGTAGTCGTTGTAAACAACTGATCCCAAAGCAATCGTTGGAAATCATTGGAATGAAACAAGTCGTTGGCAAACGACTAATTCCAAGCGAATGGAATCATTCGAATTTAAGTAGTCGTTCTAATCAAACGACTTCTTCAGGATAACTTCATGCTACAATTCATTGTGCTGTATGTTTATTGTAGAGCTTTAATTAATAAGTTAAGTATACCTGTAGGTGCCTATAGTTTTATACAGTTCGTTGATTCTTTCAATGAAATAGCCTAAATCCAGTTGTCCAAGTTATTGGAAATGTTAAGCATTCAATATTTAGGTTATGCTTGAACTCCCGGTTTTCTGGCCCATCATCCCAGGCAAGCCTCCCAGTCAGATGGATCATTTGGCTGTAATTTTGAATTAGAGTAAGGTTGTAGTATGCGTGGTCAGATTTAGACAATAGCCTACTCCATGAAGGGGTCATGGCTACGCCTTCTATGTTTGTTTATTGAATAGAGTAACTGAAATGAGGGATGTATACTGATTTTAAGATTTGTGGAATGAGTTTATGAATTTTTAATAGAATTTAATGAAGTCTTCAGTAAAGTTGAAGGAGACATGATCGTGTTTAGACAATAGCCTACTCCATGAAGGGGTCATGACTATGCTTTCTATGTCTGTTTAAGGTGTAGTGTGGCTGAAATGAGGGAGGTTTACTGATTTTGGTGTTTGTGGAGTAGTCTTTTCGTTTATAATTTAGGTTTTGTGAAGCTCGTTGCGGAGTTGTTTTATGGATTTTATTGCTCTGCAAATGAAGTGTATTAGGGGGTTCTGGGTTTGGTTTAGCTGTAGTTTACAGGGTTATGGCTGAGAGTTGTTGTAGCAGGCCTAACAACTGTGTCAGAGCAGTGGCGTGCTGTGTGGGAGAGGGGGGGGGGGGGGAAGGGGTTAGTGGCAAAGACATGAGAGCAGGGATGGAAGAGTTGTAGCGTTGTCTGTGGTTAAACTGCCGTTGCCTTATGGCTGATTTTATGTACTGACATCCATCATAAGATAGAGTGGTGATGTGAATCTCTACATCTATTGCAGCGGGTACTGTGAGGACAGCTTGACGGCTGTAGGTGCCTATAGTTTTATACAGTTTCTTGTTCGTAGATTCTTTCAATGAAATAGCCTACGTCCAGTTGTCCAAATATATATTGAACCCTTATTGATCTTCGATAAATAAGTATTCATATTTATTATTATTATTACTACGGCCCAGGCAGCACATAAGGAAGTCGACTTGGATATTAGGGAGGCCAGTATTTCGTAATGGTTGCAACAGAAGCTGAGTTGGTAGCTATTCCTGGGGGACGGCCAGAATTAGTCGAGTTCAAGGCCAAATTGTGCAACTACTGTACCAAAATTGGAGACATAAAGGAAGAATCACGAGGTCCTCTCAACGAACATACGATTGAATCAGCCAATCGCAAGAGACCAAGCTGTGACCACGAGGTGGACGGCGTCAGTAGTAAAAAGCGCGCGGAAGTGTGTATCTAAGGAACCGCCGAACGGATTAATCTCCGCTCGAGTAATTTGAGACGTTGGATTTATTTGGAGAAGAATGACACTAGCCCCATCTTTGTGAGACAAAAACTCTGGAAGTTTTTATCCGACTCCGCCCCACTCCGCCGCCCATGTCAGTTTCTCATAAATAGTTTGGCCTGACGCCAATCTAAGTCTATTCTTGTGGAGCCTTCAGAGGCATACTCCACGCCAGTTTGAAGTGTGATTTTTGACGCTCGAATTAATCTAAGTCTATTCTTGTGGAGCCTTCAGAGGCATACTCCACGCCAGTTTGAAGTGTGATTTTTGACGCTCGAATTTATCTAAGACTATTCTTGTGGAGCCTTCAGAGGTATACTCCACGCCAGTTCGAAATGTGATTTTTTACGCTCTAAAATCAGTGAAGCTAATTTATTTTCTGAGCTCTGGGGAGCTAAAGTCGCAGCGTTTGCAGTATCGAATTTTTAAAAGCTATAATACATTTTGTTCTAAAATCAACTAAATTGTGTGATCTAAATATTTCACGCCAGCGCGTGATAAACTGTAACATTCTTTTAAAGACGACGAGTTCAACTTTAAGGGGGAAGTATCGTATCACCCTAATTAGCGCTTACCAGAACCGAAGTCCAAGACGGGACGGAAATACCGGACGAGATAGCGACTGCTGGTGCAGCCAGGATTTTGAACTTGTTAACGAGCCAGTGGCGCGGACTCGAGATGTATATTTTATGTATAAATTGTGTGTATTGTATGTGTGTTTTTATAGTGCGTATGTGCGATATAATTAGGGCCAGTCTTCGCTATTAATCGCAGTAGGACAATTGTGGGTGAACTGAGTAGCCTGCAAGCGATTATAGATAGGCAAATATTTTAACATTGAACTTTTCTGCCAAGGAGTCGAGACCAAGATGATCAGCACGTGGTTTGAAGTTGGGATGAGCTTCAAGAAATCGACGCAGACGACTACTATGGAGTGCTAAATTGTCCATAGGGCAATGGGTTGAGGAGGATGTCCTTAGTCCTACATGCAGAAGCGGTGATGTACTAAAATTGGATTATTTCAATTATGTAGTTAGATTTGGCCGGGGAACTTTGTAAATAGTCATGTTTTTCTTTCTTGTTTTATAGCTGTTTTTCTTGTACCGACACTATATGTTTAAATGTCCGTTGGCGCGTGGCCAATGTGTTTGTTGATATTTTGATTTTTTTTCTTGAGTCATGTGTAATGTACGCGGCGTGCGTGCGTGATTTTTATCCTTGCAATTGCGGAACCCGTTACATTCGATAAATGGTGCTTTATTAACGTTAATATTTGAAATAGGAATGGGAGGAATTGATTGTAAAACATTTTGCTGAACAGGTTATTATTCATGTTAGGGTAGCCGAGTGCACCAACTTAAAAGTAATTGTAGAACACCTTCGTTCTAATTTGATAGATTTTTCTTGAGTCCTTTTCAGGTGACTAGTCACGGCATAGAACGATGGCGCCAGCATGTGGATATTATTTGTGTCTTTTATTTCAGGGTCTGTCACAACCCATACGTGTGATTAAGTGTGTGTTGATGTGTCTAGTGTGTGTTGATTCTACGTGAGGAGGGGGTAGTTGTCCTACCGCCCTTATATTTTTGCTGCTGTTGTATTTTTAGATGGAAAGACAGAGTGCTCTTGGGAGACTGCTGATTCTTGTCCATATGTTTTTCTGACACACACGTATTATTGTGCTTTGGGGCACATTTCTTCGAGGTTCGACCCCATGTTCTGGGAGGTCGAGGTTATTGACACGTGGGTTGACAGACATGCAGAGTTCCACAAACCGCCCGTTTTGCCTGTGACTTATTTTGATAGGCAGTCCTGTTTGTCCGACTGAACCCTGTAAGCTTTCATGCAGCAAACCTGTTCATTGTGATGGCTAATTTTTAAGCCATAATTAATTGGGGAGTTCGCCATGTGTGTAACGGATTGTTGTACCTTGTATGGATAAGAATATTGTGATTAACGTAAATGTTGGCTGTTTGCCTATTGCTTTGTTGATGACTCGATTTCATGTAATTTTGTTTGTCACACCCGTGTGGTGTAGTGGTAGAGTATTTGTAAATTTTGACAGCGGTCATTTGAGTATTTTTCTATTGGTCACGTGTTAATGTACTTGTGTTGATTTGTATGAGAAGTCCTAAGTTTTTAGGCAGTAAATGTTGCTACGGCAATTTAAGTCCAATTTCACACGGAAATTTTGTGTTTGTTTATAGTAGATTTAGGAAGTGTCGGTTTAACTTAAGTATTGTAGTTGTGTTCCCTCGTGTCGGTCTAGCTCTAGGAAATGCGGATTCGTTGTTTGAAGGGTCATTCTGGATGATAACGAATCACGCATTCAAAGTACACATCGTGGTGCATGTAGAACGGCGTACGCACTTATATGGTCACTTTTTGTATTTTTATTGAAGGACACTTGGTCCAGGTAATTAATCTCTCCAGAGATATCGCCTAAGTTTTTGGCATTTTTATTAAGCGGGAGTCAGTTGGGAGTTTTTGTTGTTAAATTGTTTATGTGTAAATATGGTGTTTTGTTATTAAATTCAGTTGTTTTTAACCCTGGCTTCACTCTTTCCTGCATGTTATTTTGTTATATGTTACCCTGCAAGTTAATGAAGCGCCCTGACAGCAACTTACGAATATGACCTGTTACGCCCCGAATCTGAGTCTCATATGCTTCTTTGCAAGGGTTCAATATGTATGTCATTTCATTGGAACTCCTTAACACAGTCTATACACTTTTAATGAGAATTGGGTGCATTCTTGAATTATTACACAACTTGAACATGGGCTTACCAATTATGGCTTAGAGTTCTATTTATTTTATGATTGAATTTCATTCATTTATTCTACCGCGTGATAAATGAATTACAAGAAAATTATTATGAAATTCTCCCCATAGCGTGATGGTAATGATCGATGCAAACATAGAATAGATTTTCCAGGAAAATTAAATCAGAAAATATTTTATATTGAGATCCAATATTAATAGCATTTTAGCAAGTCGGAGGGTGTGTACGCTCAAATTGATTCTGGTTGTCAATTGGTTTGTAGAGATGGGCATCAGCAGTCGACTGACAAAAGTTAAAACCATCGACTTGTTTGACTGCTTTTAGAAAACAGTCGAATGAATTCAACGACTACTCACCGTAACATAAACAAGTCGTTTGCAAACGACTGAACTGATCCCAATTGTTTTAACATGCTCTGAGCGCTGGCATAGTTTTACGTTCTGGTCATAAATTGTTTGTATTCACATGGTTGCCAACATCTCCACTGAAAGTTCGCTCTCGTTACTGTTCTAAAGTGCTCTATTGTCGTGTCTCGTGTGTATTTATTCTAGGCTGTCGTGAAACAAGTAGGGTAGTCGTATTCATTCATTCCTATTCATGAGCATAAATGGCACTCTGTCAAACGCATACATGTGTCAGAATCCAACACAACACAAAATAACATAATGACTTGATTTTGTCTGCTGTTAATTCATTTTATGGGCTTGGGACATCTTGGTCATCAGCCCCATGCAGTTGGGTGTGGGTAGAATTGCTCCGATAATGCGATGACTGTAGTAGTGTGTGTAGCTTTATAAGGGACAGGCTTGGGGAGGTGCCCCAGGAGTTGAAATAAGGTACTACCGGATTTCCATCAGGAAAGGAATAAAATAAAATAATGTTGAGGCCCACAGGAGAGATCTGCAGAATATCTTGGCTGAGTAGACAGGGAATTTGTAACTGTTCCTGTTGGTATTTCAATTTCATTTTAGTACATATTATTAAAAATTCTTAAAAATAAATGTCCCTAACTATGGCTGCCACCTTTCCAGTCCTCATCTGAATTACAGAAAGTATAGCCTACACACTACTACAGATACCACAATAACAGAGATTATCATATAAATCCTATACCTACACTTCCAAATATATGGGGCTAAATGAATATGTTATCAAAAGCCCTAAAATTAATATCAAAAACACAATGATTCTACAATAAGAGATTCTTTTAAAATATAGTTATAGTAGGTGCAAACATACACATAACAGCAAATTCAAGTTCTCCATTTCAAGCATTACACATTTATTAAGTTAACTGTTTCAACATACAAACTTGCATGTGTTGTAGGAATTTGCGGTTCATCGGTGTCAGCCATGGCGTCAAGGAGGTAATAGGTCCATTATCATGTGCTGTAGCCTACCGTTATACCTTGGCAAGAAAGAAGAACATGCCTCAACACATACTTTTAAAAGGACCAGATTTGATTACTGTATTTTTGCTAAGTTTGATTTTCTCTCTCTGTTATTTTTTCTTCGTTGACAAACTTTTTAAATAAAACGATGATTTCTAGCAGTATTGAGTGTGTTTCTTGTTTTTCATTGAAAGTCCTATTTCTCCTTTCCCCTTCACAGCATGTCATAGAATTTACTGTATTAGTGTGCCATGAAATTTGTTTATGTACATGTACTTACTGTATTTCACCCTTCAAAATTGGTGGACTGGATATATTTTAAAGGGAATATCAAATGAACTACTGTATATACATTTTGTGATATCCAATTATTTTTCTGAAACTAATGAATTTGGCATTAATTACACTAACAATTTTAGTGTGATGAGGATCAGGTTACACCACCTATTTCCTTAGTATTCTCTCTTAAAATTTTCCTGTTATTGCGAACAGCATCAAGCATTTTAAGATATGAATATTCTCCCTTCCCAGTACTTTTACTTTCTAGTTTAATCTCGGAACTAATCGGTTATAATTGGGCCTACAGTGGTTAATTGGAAGGGACCATTTTTTTTAAATTGAGTAATAATATGCTGCAGACCTTATAGTAGCCTAATTCTTGTCAATGCAATATGCTCCAATTGCAACTGAAAGAAATGTAAACATGTAAATTATTGATGAGGTCATGTCCTAAATGCTGTGATTGCTCATTTCAGAGTTCCGGAATTCACAATTTCCCACTTTGGTATTATTAAAAAAAACTGTTATTGCTATTTTGAATGTGATTTATCTCGTGTAGATCATATTATTATCTCCACACTTAAAAACGTGTGCTATAAGTATTGGGAAGATTGTGATTTTCGGAACATTGAAGTGGGCAGAGCAGTTAGGACGAGAATATTTAGCGGAACGAGGGGAAGGGGTGGGGTAGGCTACCCGCACGGCCGTGCTCAACTAGTACCGCGGTCATACACCAGACAGCGCTGAAGTCTTAGGTGCCAAGAATTAGCATGGCTGTCGGCTATCTGTAGTAGTAAGTAATCTGTGCTGTAGGCTACTACTGAATGGACTATGATTCTTCCAGTACCCACGCGGCGCGCCCTCGGTGAGGGTGGGGGAGCGGGGGGGGGGAGGGGGGGGGGGGTGTGGGGGGGGGGGGTGGAAGGGAGGAACGAGACGTCTGCCAAGGCCGTCTCAATTTCGTCTGCCTGTTGATACTTGTCTGTCACTCACTAGTCAGTAAACTCACGCAGTCGGCCTGTTTGTGACTTGTGTAGTATTTTATTTTAAATTATTCTGTGCTGTTACTGTTCTTCTCATGCAAGTTTCAAATCCTTCATGATAGAGGTAAGTGTCGTTATTGTCCATATTAATCTTTGAAAACATAATACGGCAAGTGCACCTATATTACACATGACACCTAATTTCTACACGTTCCGAGAATTGTACGCTTAGCGTAATTATCCACATAGTGCAACTCATAAAGGATATTTTGTCAAGCAACAGCATAGAAATTGATGAGACGATCGCTATTTCAGATCCGATCGACCAATCGACGAGCGTCTTACAAGGGGACCCTCTCAATTCCATCTTATTCAACATCGCTACCTACGACGTGGTAAGAGCAATTAAAGCAGAAGATGTCTTGATTTACATCTATGCTGATGAAATGGCTTTGACTTCGCTATCGAGAACTTCCCTACAAACAGCTGTTGACGTCATGGGCCAAAGAAACAGACCTAAATATAAACAGGAATAAGACGGTAAAAATGATGTTCATAAGAGAAGGCAGAAAACCGATGGATGATGTAATCATCCTAGATCACCAACATCTTAACAATGCGAATAAATCCAAATACCTGGGTGTTATACTGCAAACCGAAGGAACCACCTATCGCATGTGAAGGACTAAGGCATAACAGTTGTGCTGGCCATGAACGACATTCAACACCTCTCCAAGATTTCAATCCAAACTGCGATGAAGCTTTTTAATACCAAAATTGTACCAATAATCACTTATGGTATTCAAGTAATTTGGCAGTACCTTACAAGAAATAATTTAAAAGATATTGAAAATATTAAAGCGACGTTCCTGAAGCGAGCACTTTGCCTTTCTAAATTTACGCCATCCAGACTGGTTTACGAGATGACGAATAAAACAATGTTGCTTGAAGATCTACGATTGAAAATGCTGCTATCATCTACGCTAGCTTATGAAAAAGTAGTAATTGAACACCAAGAAAAAAAACGAGAAATCTGGGTCGATTTCTACAGTGCAAATGCTATGACTAGAAAGGATTGGAAGGAGGCGAATTACCATCTTAGACATCTTGTCACAAGGCTTGCGATGCATGCTTTCCACCATAAGTTATGCCGGACAGAGAGATTCGATGACCCATGCGCGACCTGTATATTTCGTCTCTGTGGAGAGTTATGTGACAGATATCATGTCGTTACTTGTACAGAAAGATATGTATCATTGATCACGTTTTGTTGTGGTTAGTGTTTATGTTAATTTGTATGGAAATTTCGCTGCAATAAACATATTATTATTTTAATAATTTTTTTTAGAAAGCCTTATCACCTATCGTGAAATCTAAACATTTTAAGAACATGACAAATATGACAGTGAAAATCATTGTTACCTGTATTAATAAAAAAATATCAAACATAAAATCGTTTATTCCTGAAAAAGATTTTGAGAAAACTAAATATTTTAGGCCGAGTAGGCTTTTTCCGGATTTTTAGCCTATTTTCATTTTATGAAAAAAAAAAATATATATATAGACTTATGAGATCACCTTTTGTCCGTGTGTGTGTGTGTGTCCCCTAATAACTTCTAAACGGCTGGAGCGATTACAATGAAACTCGGTAAGATCATAGCACTATTCTGGCCGACCCCGACCGTGTCCTTAAAATTTTATTGTGTCTCACCAATCCAACATGGCGGCTGTGCGAAATATTTCGCCAGCATTCAGTATCTCCGAAACTATTACCGATATCGCCCTGAAATTGTGTACGGTGATAAAGGGCACTACTAGCAGTTCACCCATGAGACTTTCAAAAACCTGGTGACTACAAAACCAACATGGCGGCCAAGCGAATTTGAGACTTTTAAATAGACTTTTCTCGCGATTTAACTATCCAAACGTAACGAAACTTGGTACAGCAAATGTTTATACACATTGTAATGCACTGGAGTGTAATTTAGTTCAATCGTTTACATAACCTCAATATGGCGGCTGTGCGAAATATTTCACTGACATTCTATATTTCGCACGGCCAAAAGTAGCCTCTACCGCTACCTCCTTCCCTAAAAGTTCACTACCGGTACCCTTGTTACAACAGCAGTCTGTTTTTGAGCAATTCTCTTTTAGAAATGTCAGCTCGAATGAAGTTAAAGGTGTGATATACTCTATTTCATCCAATGCCACAGGTAATGATGACATTCCTATATCACTGATTAAGGATGTCTTGGGAGCTGTTCTGCCAATACTAACTCATATATTTAACTACTGCCTGACAAACGGAGTGTTCCCAGATGTTTGGAAAGATGCACTAATTAGACCTATCCCGAAGAGCTCCAAGTTTGATTCTCCTTCAGATTATCGTTCAGTATCCATCCTACCACCATTATCCAAGGTACTTGAACGTCTAGTTCATACACAAGTTACTGAATACCTTACAAAACATTCCCTACTCAACCCCTTCCAATCCGGCTTCAGAAAGGGGCATAGCACTGCGACAGCCTTACTACGAGTGACTACATAAATGCTTATATCCTCTGAAACGGTTTGGTAATGTATTCTCTGTTCGACTTAAAGCAATGGATCAACGGGACGTGACTGTACTGACATTATTAGATCTCAGTAGTGCCTTTGACACCGTCAACCCTCAGTTGCTACTGCAGAAACTTCGAGAACTAAATTTTAATAGTGTGTCACTCCGGTTCTTTTCCTCTTACCTCGAAAATCGCCGGCAACGTGTGATAGTGGGAAATGCGAGTTCGGGATGGCAAAGTAAGACCCTCGGTGTCCCTCAGGGTTCGGTTCTTGGGCCACTGTTATTAATCATCCAAATAAATGACATATCAAAAGCCCTTAATTTCTGCAAATTGCAAGTGTATGCAGATGATGTACAGATCTACTATCATTTTGTGCGCTGATAAAGGGTACTGATGCAAGTTTATTTATGTAACTTTCAAAAAACCTGTAAAGTACAAAACGAACATGTCCGCCAAGCGAAGTTGAAACATTTTAATAGACTTTTCTCGTGATTTAACTCTCTGAGCGCAGTGAAATGTGGTACAGTAAATGATTTTACATATTGTAATGCACTGGCATCTAATTTAGTTCAATTGTTTACATAACCTCAAGATGGCGGCTGTGCAAAATTTTAAAATTAAGCTTTTATTTCTTGTGTCGTAATCATGCGATCGAAGTGAAAGTTTGAATAATGACCCTAGGCAATAATTGTCCATGAATGGTACATAAGTCTATGGCCTATATATATAACTAGGGCTCGGATCGATATGCTCGATAAAATCTCCAGATACGCTCGAATGCCATGTGTTTTATGCTCGATAGATATGCTCAAAAAACATTATATGCTCGATAGATATGCTCTAAAAACCATTATATGCGGTTAAATATGCAGAATATGCTCGAAAACACCGTTAAAAACTATAGAAAGGAAAGTGAAACGAAAAAACAATAACATACCTTTATATACGAGCTTTATTTTCTAATTGTATGTATGATACACTGCAATATACTCGCATTCAAGTTTTTCAAGTATAGGCTATATATAAGACAAGTTTTGTTATAAAAGTTACATTTTAAAAGTTCATTTACAAAATGTTCAGAATTAGGCGAGTCATTGAAGTAGATCTGCCTTGGTCTGTACAACAACATTGTTTTCTATGTTTTCAGCTTTGAATGATTTTCTTAAATCAGTCAATAAAAGTTTCAATGAAGAAAACGACCTCGCTAAAGGCTAAAAACCTGCGGTTCTATTATTCGCACCAGATAGGCTTTTCAAGCCGGCCCCGTGGTGTTGGGGTAGCGCGCCTGCCTCTCACCCGGAGGCCCCGGGTTCGATCCCCGGCTCCGTCAGGGATTTTAAAACTGACGTGAGGGTTGGAACGGGGTGCACTCAGCCTCGTGAGGACAATTGAGTAGCTGTCTGACAGTGAGACAGCGCCCCGATCACGAAAACCAAGATTAACGGCCGAGGGGACCCGAAGCGCTGATCACGCGTCACCCCAATATCTGCAGGCCGAATGGCTGGGCAGCGGTCGCTTGGTCGGCCTTAGCCTGTCATGGGCTGGATAGTGCCAGGGGTTGACTTTTTTTTTTTATAGGCTTTTCAATAATTTTATTATTTCTGTTTTCGAACCTTAAGGATGGTCAGGGCCCGAATCCGGGGTGGGGAATTCGAAGAAAAGCAAACTATTTGGACGAAAATCACAATAATATGCATTTATATGTTTCTATTCTGAAAACCGCGGTTTTATGCATTTATATGCTCGATAAATTTCAATTCTGTTGATCCCAGAGAGGTGAAAATACCACCGAAAGGCTTCTTTCAATGTGTACTATTCAGGAAAAAAATATGCAAATATGCTCGAATCCGAGCCCAACATTTAACAATCCAAAATGGCGAGCATCCGAAATATTTAGTCGGTTCTCAAAATCTATGAATCATTTACAGCAATCAAACTGAAATTTTTCATGTTCATAGAGGCTATAAACAAATGTTCACCTGTAGGACTTTCAGTAACCTGGTGAGCACAAATCCAACATGGCGGCGACGCGAAGAATAAATATTTAAATGGACGTTTCTCGCGAATTAACTATCCGAGTATAGTGAAACGTTGCACGTTAAATGCTTATACAAATGTTAATCCACTGGCATCTAATTTATTTCAATTGTTTGCATAATCACAAGATGACAGCTGTGCGAAATTTTAAAATCTCGTTTTTACGTCTTGTGTTCTAATCATGCGATTGAAGTTTGAATACCACACGTAGGCTACACAATAATCTTAATGTAATAGTACGAAAATAAAAATCACACCTGGCGACCATCTTAAATATTTAGACGGTTCTCAATATCTACGAATCTATCACAACTATCAAACTGAAATTTTGTATGTTGATAGAGGCAATTAACATGAGTAGGATATATGAAAATAGGCTGTATAGTTCTTCACGGAACTTATTGTTTCTATTTTACATCACTTCAATTTTATATTTCATACCATTAAATAAACGTGCATTTAGTTTTAATTTTGTTGTCGTTGTCGACTTACTTAACCTTTTCACTGCTACGTAGTAGGGGACAGACTGTGCCCTGTGTGCTGGCCTCCAACAACCTCAACTTACCGCCGGTGCTACGTATTTTACGCCTCTCCGTTTCCTCTGAATTATTGTCACGTTTATTTTTTCATTCAAACCTTCATTGTTTCTATTGCAATTTCACATCTATTGTAAATAATAATAGCCTACTGACATATTTTATTTAGCGTAAATTCGATTCAAATAATAATGAATCGGATAAATTATAAACGTTCAAAACCACTGGAGAAATTTACTTTTATCAATTTAATTAATTGTGTTATTTACCTAATAAGTGGATTGTTTAATAATCTAAATGAATTTATAAATTGTTTTTTGCAAGTGCATACTTTAATTAGTCATATTTGTTTTTGCGGGCTACAAATAATGGACAAGGGAAAAAAAAGAAAAAAGGAGGCATGCATTTCATCAAGAAAAGAAAAACAAACTTCTACTCCAGTCTGCAAAATCATGTTAAAAAATAACAACTTTATTTAAAAAACCTGACGGCCCATCCGAAGATGAAAATCTTGAATCACATACACAAAACAAGGCGTTTGAGGAAGCAGAATTTGTTAGCCTCTCTTCACTATCAAACTCATCAAATCTTGATTGTTCCAAAACGATAGAGAATCAACAGACGGCCTCGTTGACGATGAATCAGTTTTCCGATTCCAGTTCTGATAAATTTCAGGGATTCACAGTAGTGGAAAATTCACAAATCCAAGAGGAAGACCCGATTAACCTTAGCCCTCGTAAACTAGAAGAACATTCATTCGACACAGGAAATTCTGCACGAGGATGTAATCTTACAGCAGAAGAATCTCAAGAATCTACAATGAATTACTTCAAAAAACCAAGTGAAAGAGATTTATTGGCATATTTTGATTATTATCCAATCCAACCTGATGAAAGAGAGTTGCCTTTCAATGACAAAAAACCTTTATACATTGTAAAACGAAACGATGGAGAAACCCATCAGAGACATTGGATTTCATATGAAGAAAATTCAAAGAAAATGTTTTGTTTTATTTTTATCGTTTACAGAAGCAACTCCAATTCAGCCTTTTGTACAGGGTTTGAAGACTGGAAACATGTCCACCAAAGAGTTAATGAACATGAAATGTCCAAAGCTCATTTTAAATCTGTCGATGCTTTTATGTTAGCCAAACGTAAGAAAAGTACTCGCGACCTTCTTTTTTGTGATCAACTAGAGAAGAGGAAACAAGAAGTTTTAGAAAGGAGACATGTGGTGACAATTTTAATAGATCTCTTGAAGCTTATAGGAAAGCAAGAATTGGCTTTTCGTGCATCAAAGGAAGCCGCCTACTCTCTTAAAGATGACACAATCAACCATGGCAACTTCTTAGAAATTATTCTATTAATGTCCAATATGATCCATGGTCAGAGAAACACTTGAAAAAGGCTATCGGAAAAGTGATATGCGCATGTCTAAAAGATCAGAAAAAACTGACGTGGAACATGTAGGAAAAAGCAGGAACAAAAAGGTGGGCAGAGGAAGTACCGTGACACAGTAGAAAAAATAATAACCTGCATGACAAAATAAATAAAATCTTAGTAGACTAAAACGCCTACGAGACAAGTTTTCTGAAACTTTGAAATCAGCACAACGCTTTGTTCTGAAAATGACGCAGATACTTGAAGAAAGAGAAAAGAACGATGAAACTCTTAATAACATCGTTATTGGCAAAGCAATAACTGAGAAAAGAAAGAAGAAAATAAAGAAAATGTCAGGAGAATTTGCTGAAGACGACAGTGCTAGAACTTCTCCCGAAGAAGAATTCAAAATAAAGATCTTCTTCGTAATTGTGGATACAGCTGTCCAAACTATGGAAAGCCGTTTTGTGCAGCACAAATCGATCTATTTAGATCAGGCCTATTTCGACCCAAGAAGATTCAAATCCCAAGAATCACTTCCTCCTAAATCATTGAAGAAAATAGAATTACTTTTGAAGGTTGATGAAGAAAAGCTGAAAGAAGAACTTATCTCGTTCATGAATGTATGGCCCCATATTTCAAATGTAAGTATGAATGCTGACTATGAGTATGAAGACGTCTCAGACGAGAAAATCGATGACCACCGTGATGATGACAATGATCAAGAAGAAGATGATGATGAAGACTACAAGACCCAGTGCAAAGTGGCGGCATCATGCAACAGTTGTATCAAGTGTGCATACAAAATTATATTAGAATATGACATGTACTGTTTACAATACACAGAACTTTCAAAAGTACCTCTTCTAACCATCCCATTGACTCAAGTCTCTTGCGAACGATAATTTTCTAAACTGAAGCTTATCAATACCGTACCAGATTGAGATCGTCTTTGACAAACGAAAATTTAGAATCTTTACTGTTAATGCACTCAGAAGCTGATATTTTGAACTCCATAGATCCCGACACCATTATTGATTATCTCTGCCACTCCAGCTCCGAATTAAAAAGACTTCTTCAGGTGTAGTTTGTAAGTTCACTCGAAGAACATTACATTTGTGAACATATTCGTTTTTGTTACTTTCTTTAAGAAATTAAATAGTAAATTCTGGTAACTATTTTTTGAAATGTATGTAATGTAAAATTGTATCGTCTTTATTTTATGTGTGTGTTAGTTTACCAAAATTACACTAATTATGTTTCAACTACTACTTTGTCTTTTATTTTGCCCTAAGACATTGCAAATATTTGAAATGGATCAAATGAACATTGGAATTCAACAAACAATCCATGGTCATTTTGTTTGACAAATACCGGTACGATATGTGTAAGTGTGATTGTCTGTTCGTACCATGACCAGCTGCCAGAAAGGCATATTGGACCCAGCGTCATGTGCGATTAACGCTTTAGTTATTATATTCCATACCCCACTACCCTCCCCCGCCCCGGTAGTCCTCACCCTGCATAGTGCTAGCGCCCTCTGGCCATGGCCGTCCACCGCCCTAAGAAGGGGTCCAGCACGGGCCTGATGCAGATCCATTGGAGAACTTTGTTTTAATTAAATATATATTTTCCATTGCCCCATTAAAGAAATTCCTACCATAAATCATCTTCAAGTTGTCGTTCTTTGGTGGGAAAAAGCTCATTATATCATATTTGCTGAAAGGATTTGGAGTTTTATAAGTAGCGCGCGGTGACGGAGATTGGTACAACGACGTACTGTTGGCCATATGGCTATGTGGAATGTAAATCGCATACGGTTTACCTCAACGTTTGGAGGCCCCATTACAGATATTCCTACACTAAATCATCTTCAAACTGTCGTTCTTTGGTGTGTAAATATTCATTATATCATATTTGCTGAAAACAATTATGATTTATTAAATCTTACTACTTTGACTGTATTCTTATTTAATGTAAGCACTCGAGGTACTTTCGGCCAAAATACATCACTATTATAACATATTTGCTGAAAGGATTTGTCCAGTGGCGTAGCCAGGGGGGGTGTTAGGGGGGGGGGGGTGTTAGAACCCCTCCCATTGGAAAATTGCCAGGTTGTGATTTGTGTCTGTGGTGATGTACTGTTGTCGCCTTTAGGCCCGGGTCCCCATTTGTGGCTACACACGTCTTCATGACAACGTATAACCACAATCTACCTACAGATAGAGAAGCTTGGCTCATATTTTTCTAACGCGAGACAATAATGCTCTCATGCAGCCAGCAAGAATGTGCCGACTACGCTATGTTGGTGTATGTTATTGTTGCTGGATTTACTGTATGTGAGCATTGTGTAAAGGTTATTTCTTTAATTTAGCATGTGCTTTACAAGAGGAGATGTGCAGTTCAATAAATAGATCTAATATAAATAATTCATGTTTGTTTGGGCTAATGCCGCAAAAACATGAATTATTTACATAATCCAGGCCGTGAAAGCCTTAATATACACAATAGATCTAATGTTAGAAGCAATATTTCAGTGTTGCTAAGTAACCTATATGGTCTCTTTTCAGTCGGTCAACACGAGTGTACGGTACCCAATTAGATTAGCTGGGCAGTGGCAATTTATCTCCTAATGCCTAAAATAAAAATACATGAATAGTTTATACACTTAATAAAAAACTTCTCACATAAAGGTGGGGGTGGGGGTTTGTATGAGAAGCGTTTTATTAAATGTATAAATAATTATTGTATTATGAATTACACAAGGAAATTAGTTACTCCTCGCCCAATCTAATAGGGTGTATTCGTGTTGACCGACTGGGAAGTCAGACTGTTCAGTTCAAATAGTAAGACGACCCGAGTTTCCAAAGGACCCTAAAAGGTAAGATTTGATCCATGGATTTTAGGCTAGTATTATAAAGCTTTTCAAGGGGAGCGTGATGGTGCAGCGGCTTAGCTGCTCGTCAATCACCCGGACGGCCGGAGTTCCAATCCCGGTAACAGTGGGGTGGAATTTTCACCTGTATAGTTACGTGGCGTCAGGAAGGGCATCTGGCCTTAAATCCCCGGCCAAAACCATAATGAGCCTGATTGGCTCCGGCGATCCCAATTAATTGGGATACGCAGTAGAAAGTATTATAAAGCTTTTCAATCAAACAACGGAACTAGGTCTTTAAATGGTTATAAATCAATAATAATGTTATTGGTTTTATATCCCTTTTAACTTCTGTGGCTTTTAGAGACACCGGGGTGCCGGAATTTTGCCCTGAAGGGAATCTTTAACGTGCCAGTAAATCTACAGACGCGGTTCCCTCGCATGTATGCACCCTTAAATGCCAGCTGACTGCGCCAGGATAAGATCCTGCAACCTTGGGAACAGCAGGCGTGAACGTTACCGCTGAACCACGGAGCCAGTCGGTTATAAATCAGAAGCATATCTCGGTAAGATATCTATGCATGACTTCGGTGGCGTAGTCGCTAGAATGTTGAACTGCTATACCCAAGATCGCGGGTTCAAACCCAGTCGAAGTCGTCGGGCCCATGTCATAGATTTATGGCACGTAAAAGAACTTACAACTACAATTGGTAGTGTGTAGCCAAAATTTGTAGGCTATTGGGTTAGACACGCTCTATCAAGTTCAAACGTTCGCCGTTGGGTTTCAGTTCTGGTAGCTTAAGTTGGAACTACTTGACATAGAAATTGGGGAACCTACGGGCGTTCATGTGAAATACCCTGCTATGGCCATTGGCTGCAAATCAAATATAAATATCTATGCATTTTGAAAATTAAGACATACGGTAGTTAGCCTACCGTAAACGTAAAAGATGTCATCTCATACGCGTGCCGACATTTTAATTTTCAGATGTAGAAAATGGCTTTTTAATATTCAGAGAGCTGATTTAATAAATCAAGATTTTGCACAATAATATAAACTTCTTCTCGAATCCTTTGGAAGCATGCCAATTTATGTAGTCAGGATAATGCTCACAAACGTAGATGTGGTACACTGTTTGTTAATTCTCTTATGAAATACCTGGTCTCCCACATGGCTGCTGTGAAGGTATGGTACACATTTGTTATTGCCGATATTTTGTAAAATTGGCATTGTATTATTTTGTCAAATTCATGAATGAAAGATTTCAAACCCACAGAAAAAAATACGAAGTACCTACAATTGAGTCATTTAAGACCTTAAGATCTTTTTATGCTTTTCGTTTCACAAATCACACTGGTATTTTTTACTAATTAACTATAATGTTACTCAATTTTACGGAATAACAAGCTTTTGATATGGTTAAGAATTTGATATTATATTATACCCATACTATCAACCCGCCCCGGCTTCGCCTGGTATCTTAATGGGGTTACTCAGCGTAAGCTTAAAAGGCGCACGGACGGTAGGTCTCAGACACAATTCAGAAAAGCCGAGGTGAACAGCGAAACTCCAACATTTATAGTCTAATCTTCTCTGAAGTCTTAACTCGACACGACTCGACAATTAATTCTGGTCGAAGCTGGGGTGATCGGCTCGCTCGCTAGCTCGTAAACTCGCTCCGAGGCTATTAATTTAAATTTCCACTGAATGGAGACTGTTGGAAGAAATTAAAACGTAAAATCACTTATAGTTGGCGATGTATTAAAGATAAAGATATGCTGTCGCGGACTTCGTTGTAGAACTTTTCATGCTGACCGATTCTTACACTCAAAGTGCATGGATATTTTTTATGGTTTACCCAGCGTAAGCTTAAAAGGCGCACGGACGGTAGGTTTTCCTTCGACACGATTCACTGAAATCGTTACTGCTCGGCTTCCTTTGGTTATAATTGAATGTTTTCCTACAGAAACCTTCCTCGAGAAATTCTTTACTGAATGGTGAAAACCGCATCAAAATCCATTCAGTGGATTTAGAGATTACCTGTTACATCCAGGAATCGTGGACTTGGTTTTATATAGAGACTAGCAGAAGTACCCATTCTTCGAACGGTCTTCGGTATTAATAACCAGATGTTATCAATTGAGCTACTGTTGCAATGTTTAGGGGCTTGGAACCTGTTTGTTGGCAAAGAAAAAATATTAGTTAAAATGTGCTCTCAAACTAAATTGACCTAACGTGTTCTTCCTGGCGTGAAAATAAAATTGAAAACTTCGTAGAAGAATCGCAATACACGTCACATACGAACTGACCCTAACCGTTGTGTCAAGTGCCCAACTACAGGAAGACCCCTTTTATAAATTATAAAGGCTTGTAGTGCATGAAAATTTAGTGTTTTTAGCCTCCAATGGCCCAAATTCCTAAAATCAGCAAAAAACAGTCTACTATTTCTATTCAGGAATTTTTGAAAATAATGTTGATGTTTGGAGATATAATAGACTTTCTGTACGACATATCGCCCGTGTAAGTCGTGTGAAAAAATCTAGGGTAATCCATTTGCAACCTTTCACAGAAATGTAATAAATGGAGTGGCATTACTTATTCCAGAAATAGATGGAAAGTTGGATGCCACCTCTTGAGATACTGTTGTCATGGTTAGTGGCTTGCATTCCTTCTTTAGTTTATTAAATGAAATTAGTTTTCTGGGAATATCAAAGAAACTGTTGGGTTTAGAGCCTTAAAATGTAGTTTTCGGGGACCCTTTACGGCTCTTGAGGGGCCCCGAGTTTTGTTTCTGACCCCTAGGGTTTTAAAATGAGCTTTGTCTCTTCGTTGTACGTCATAATAATGATAATAATTAAAAGAATAATACTAATAATAATAACAATAATAATAATAATAATATAACAAAATAGGGATAGGGATATAATAGACCTTCCGGACCATACCCGCACGTGTAAATCGCGTTAAAATTCTAGATTACCCCTTGACCCCTTAAGCGCATTATATGTATTGATGAATATTTCAGCTTAATTTGGATCCGTTATAACCTTATTGCCGTTTGCAAACCTTCACAGTAATGTAATAAATGGAATTGTATTGCGTCTTACAGAAATAGATGGACCTCTGAGATTCTGTTGCCATTGTTACCGGCATGCATTCCTTCATTAATTTATTAAGTGAAATTAGATTTTTGGGAATATCTCAAAAACTGTTGGTTTTAGGGCCTTAAAATGTGGTTTTCGGGGTCCTTTTAGGGCCCCCGAGTTTCGTTTCTCACATTGAGGGGCTGAAAATTAGCTTTGTCTCACGCTTATTTCAGCATGTATTTTAAGGGGGTAGACCCCCTGTTATGAGAGGTACGGAGAAGAGTTACATCAATGATTAGTGTCGTGCCTCTGATGGATATCTGTATCAAATTTTACGTTAATCCACCCAGCCGTTCTCGAGTTATAAGGACACAAAAAATTGTCCACAGACAGACAGACAAAAATATATTTTTGCGTGCATCCGTCACAAAACAGTCTGAAACGGGCAAATATGTCAAATTTTCGTAGAAAAGCCGAAAAATCAGACAAACATTCATTTTTATATAATAGAGAAGGGATATAATAGACCTTCCGTACCACACCCGCACGTGTAAATCGCGTGGAAAAATCCTAGAGTACCCCTTGACCCCTTAAGCGCATTAGTAGGGGGGTGATGATGGTTCTGCCCCCCCCCCCACTACTCCCAATGCGAGCCGATAATTCCCGAACCCGTTGTCGGAGATTCACGAATGAAGTGTCGTTGGACTCGGGATGACGGGGGCTTTGCTATGGACCACTCGTTATATTTTTGTTTTTTTTTTGATTTTTTTGTTTTCGAAAATAGGCGATAGTTTGAAAATCAAACAGGATAGAACGTTGTGCCATGGCTCAAACGAATGGTCTTTATGACCTTTATTTTCTGTAATAAAACTTTTTTATTTTTTATGTTTTTTTGAAAACGCTCGAATTTTGAAAATCCTATATTTTGGAAACTAGGAACTCTACAAAAAAATTGTTTGACGTAAATCAATGGACCCCTACCCCTCTACCCCCAAAATAAATTTCAAGTCTCTAGGATGAAAACCTGTAGTAGTGGGAACACAGGAGCTGCTTCCAAAAGCAAGTGGTGAGCCCCTGCGACCTTGGAATGGAAGGAGTCATGCTAGGAGGGCGTGCTTGGATTCGATTTTTTCGTCTCGTCGTGCTCTTTACGGGAATGTAGGTGTCGAAAGGGTGAAAATTTGGAAACATGTATTTTTGGGGGGATAAAACCGTGATTTTAAACTTTTTGCTATATCTCGCGAACCAATCATGCTAGAGGCATGTACGACGGGTCCAAGGACTCGGGGTGACGTCCTCTCTGCTATGGACCACTCGTTATAATTTTTAAAAATTGGAAACTTGATTTTGGGGTAAATACGTGTTTTTTGTGATTTTTGCCGATATCTCACGAACCAATAACGCTAGAGACGTGTACGAGGTGTCCTAGCACTCGGGCTAACGCCCCCTTTCAAATGTGGCAGATATGTTTTCCAAAAAAATAATTCACAAAGGGCCTAACGCCATACATGTTAAAAAAAACCTGTTTTTTTCTTTACTTGTTTATAATGTCCATGAAGCGTGGTGGTTGAGAGAGAGACGATACGGCTGGGTGTGTGTGTTTCAACGAACCTGTCGCTAACCACAAGGACCATGCTTAATAGATCAATCGATATTTCGACGGGTCGGTGTATGAAAGAGCGAGCGTGCGTTTTTTCACACATTTTACCTTTAACGTGTAAACGGTGATGAGAACTTGGTTCTATGTTGGTCGAAGCGAGTACAGAAAACCAACTTGCCGACGAGCAGGAGGTGAAGGTCATTTGAGCTTATTGGAAGGCGTTGATCTGACTTGACAACAAGTGCAATGGAAAATGACCAAGACGCGTGAAGGTGAAATAATCTGACCATTATGGTGGCAGGGGAGTGCGAAAGGCATGTAAACACATGTGTGAAACCACATGCACGCTAAACCAGTGACATCCTGTCTTGCTTCGTACGTGACAAAATGCAAGTTCATGTGAAATTTGATCTACCACAGGTGTTCGCCTGGGACGTTAGCTGTCCACGTGCGCGATAACTGTTAACAAGTCACATCCTGTTTTGCTTCGTACGTGACAAAATGCAAGTTCATGTGAAATTTGATTCGCCACAGGTGTTCACTTTGGGCGTTAGCTGTCCACGTGACCGATAACAGAATGTTCAAAGCGTGGGAAAAAATGATTATACATGCAACGTAGCATATATAAAGACATGTCGTTATCATTTCCACTTTCACTTGGGTGGACTACCTTTGAACACACTGCGTTGCATGAAACCCCTGGTCTTGTTTAACAGTTTTGGTGTTGGTGGAAAATACTTAACCTTGTTGTGGGATAGGTATTTATTTATATATTTATTCATTTATACATTTATTGATTAATATATATATATTTACAAGCAATTATTTATTGATTAGGTAATTAATGATTTTATTTATTTGTTTGCAGATAACCGGCATACCTTACATGTCTGAGGGAGAAGAAACCATTGCACTTTTGAGCCCACTAGAAGGGAAGAGCAACAAGTCACTGCAAGTAAAGGTGAGATGATTTTTTTAAACTAACTTGTTTCATTTTTTTGTTTTATGTTTTATTTTATGAAATGTATGTATTAACCTGAATTTAGGTATTTATAGCGGTTTATTTTAATTATTTTTAGAAACTTGGAAAGAATAGCCTTACCGCCGTAGCAGTCGCTGAAAAAAAACAGAAACGCACTAAAGCGAAACCACTGCCAAAGAGTGAACTGTTTAAAACTCAGGTAAGTCCAACTTAAAAATGCTATTCCATTTTACCACTACTGAAAACTCGTAGACAAAAAAAAATTCATTACCTGTACATGACTGGGACAATGATTGGTTTCTTGATTAATGGCTATGTTGTTGTTGTTGACTGGGAAAAGTACAAGGCCATGTTGGATTTTCTAAAAATAAAAATAAAAATAATAAATTTAATTTATGGGTGGTTCCCTATGGACTCAACGAATATCCACAGGTTTGAACATGATAATGTGAACAAAATGACATGACATTCATTTTTGTTTATATATTGGTTAAAGGGAGGGTGGGGGAATGTAAATGACTGTAGCTTTATAAAAAAGAAAATAAGTACATGGGTTACTGTTAGTGCCAACATACAGTTTATTTTTAATGGTGTTTTGATATATTAATGTCAATTAACGTTAACGTTTTATTTACAAGTATTGATTGATTGATTGATTGAGTGATGGGTTATTTTGTTTGCTTTTAGGTGTCGTCATGTGCCATTAACGTAATGAACAGACAGTGAACAAACATGCATTATGCTTTAAAGTACTCTGTGCTCTTGTGCAATGTTAATAACTTACAATAAGAAAAAGTTTTATTATAACACATGGCGTTAGTACCAAATACAACAAGTGAGCAAGTTGGTTTACCACGTGGGTTAAATTTAAAATCAGAACATGATCGATGGTTAACATTTGAATCCTGGCCTGTAGGCTTTTTGTCGACGCATGAACTTGCAAAAGCCGTTTTTTTTTACTTGAACCGAGAAGATGTGTTGCGCTGTGTGTTTTGTCGTATTGAACTTTCACACTGGAAAGAAGGGGATGATCCCTTTAGAGACCATTTGCGATGGTCTCCTCACTGGCCTTACATGCTTGGAAAGCAAGTGGGTAACCTACCCGTGCATTCATTTTACCGAACCACAAGGCCTTTGGCCGCTACTTACGTTGCTGAATCACAAATAAATAATAATAATAATGATGTATTACCAGCCAACGGTAGTGTCGATATATGTGGTCCATATGCCATAGACAGTGTTGAATTGGCGTGTGCTTTTGAAAAATTGGGAGTTTGCAAGACTAAAGCACTAGCACACTCAGAGTACAGCTCTGTTGAAAAACGTTTCGAATCTTATAAAAATGTTTGGCCATTAATATTAAAACACCTTACCAAACAGCTAAGTGAAGCTGGATTTTTTTATACTGGTGAAGGGGATAAAACAATATGTTTTTATTGTGGATTTGCTTTAAAGGATTGGCAAATGACTGATGACCCTTTTGTGCAACACGCTCGTTGGTTACCAAACTGTAAATACATGGTGTTGCTTAAAGGTCAGGAATTTGTGAACACTATTCGTAAAGAAAAAGTGATTGCAGCACAAGACATAAAAGTGCCTTTAGAGTTAGAGCACGCGGAGCAAATACATAAGGCTGAAAGAAAAGACTTGTCTCACGAACAGATACAAAAGTGTGACCAACAATTATGTAAAATTTGTTATCAAGATGAACTAGGTGTTGTATTTTTACCCTGTGGACACATGATAGCCTGTGTCAAGTGTGCATTAGAACTTAACACTTGTGCTATATGCAGAAAAGTAGTATCCGCTACAGTTAGGGCATTTCTTGCATAACTAGTATAATTTATTCGCCATGCATAGTGCAAAATCCCTAATTACACAATATTATTAAAGCTGTTTTAGAGTGTAATAGATATGCTTTTGTTTTGTTTATAGACTACTGCAATGAATGTTTTGAATGCTGTGGGACAATCATGTGGCTTAGAGACAAAGAAGCTCAGCGAATTGCCAACGCATATTCCATTCCGCATTATCAAGATTCGGAAATTGAAAACAGCATATGGTGATCGTGTACTTTGTGTATGTGAAAACTTTGAGACATTTCTGCCTATACGGTTTAATGATATGTCGGAAAGTGTTTTTGATGAAGTCAATAATGCTGTGCAACCTGTACACTTAATTTATGAAGGTTTTAAAACAATAGGTGCATGGTTCGTTTTAATTAAATAAATTTTAAAAAAATGTAAAATAATAATGGAAAATATAAGTAATGACAATATACTGAAAAAGAAAGAAAATATGTGTATAGAATAGTAATGTTTTAGTGTTTAGTGTTGTCTTTAAAAATATTATGATGAAACAAAAAAAACAAGAAATGTATATAAAGTTTGTAAATAAATGCAAAATCATGTTACAATGTTGTTTTATTTTATACAAAGTTAGTATATTTAACATTGCAGAGTATACATGATTATGACAATATATGCACACTGAATACAAGCCTTTCTCACTTTAGAATAGTCTGTTATAGTTTTAAACACAAGGCTTGTTGTAGATTATTTTATAGCAATGTCCATTCAACGTTGTTTTCGAAAAGTGGGAAGCCGCAATGGTTGTATAGGCATAAAAACCTTATTGTTATTACTATTTAGTCACTTTGATCCCCTTGCATATCAAGAGCACATGACCTAGTTGTTCCACTCTTTAAAACGACAACATCAACACTACCTCTTGCATAGTTTGTGATGTTGATGGCTCTTGCGACGTGGAAGATGGATTAAAAATAACTTTTAGAACTGGGGTTAAACGTTGCTCATTAAACAATGCACTATTTTGAGTAGCAATATGGTTTTCTTGATTTTTTTGTCGACGGCAACTGTGTTTCATGCAGCACACTACATTGATGATCACTGACACTTAAAACCTCACTATTTTTACTTTTTAGGTCACCACGACAACGTTTGGAACGTTGCTTTGAACAACGCCAAATAACAGTTCCATTTTTATTGGTTCGTTTCACAATATATGAATATCCTTTATAGTATGCGTAAGGCTTACCATACCTAGTCACTGATACTTCCATATCAACTGTCAAGCATAGACTAAGCTCTAGTAAAGTCAACTTGGTAATAAGAATACTAGTTTAGTGTGAGAGCAAATATGGATCCTAAGAGTTCAGGTAAAAGTGAAAGCAAATAAGCAAATATAAGAAACAAGAGTGGGGGGTAAAAGTGGTCGCAAAGTGGCAGACTCATTACACAATAATTTCAGCACGACGAAGCTCTTGTTCAATTTCTTTGATTTCCCAATCGTGACCGATATGCCCAGCTTGTCGTAAAGCATGCAATTGTCGAAGCCGTTGAATTAGCTTACTGGGTTTGTTCCAGTATACAAATTTAACAAATGATTTTTAGGTGTAAACAAAGCATTACCATTATCATGATCATTATCATCATCATCATCATCATCATTATCATCATCATGATCACCATTATCATCATGACCATCATCACTGTTACTATATAGTCCTTTTTGATCCTCTTGCAATACCACTTTATTTATAGTCTGAGTTGATTTTGATAGTGTTGAAGGTTTCTTGGACGTTGACAACTGTCCTAACATGACGTTTTGAGGACATGATAAGTCCTTTTGAACAAACACTGCACTATCTTTAGCCGCAATATCGTTTTCTTGAACTTGCTTTTTAGCATTTTGATAATTGTTTGTAAACAGTAAGCGTGGTTCGTTTCGAGCACTACATTGATGAACACTCACACTTAAAACCTTTCCATTTTTACTTTTCAGATTGCCTCGACATTTTGTTGACCTCTCTTTTGAGCATCGCCAGAATATTATTCCATTCACATTCTGGCGATTATAGTTATAGGAGTAGCCTTGATAGAGTGCACGTAGCCTACCTTTGTTGGTTGTAATAAGTTCCATAGTAGTAACTGACCTGTCAGTACGATGTTCACACTACAAAGGTTACAACTGTTTTGCTGATGGAGTGACCTACCATAAGCTTATATATTGGCTTATGTGTTGGCTTTTTGTGTTGGCTTTTTGTGTTGGCTTTTCGTGTTGGCTTTTGTGTTGGCTTATGTGTTGGCTTTTCGTGTTGGCTTTTCGTGTTGGCTTTTTGTGTTGGCTTTTCGTGTTGGCATTTCGTGTTGGCTTTTGTGTTGGCTTTTCGTGTTGGCTTTTTGTGTTGGCTCTTCGTGTTGGCATTTCGTGTTGGCTTTTCGTGTTGGCTTTTTTGTATTGGCCTTTCGTGTTGGCTTTTTGTATTGGCTTTTCGTGTTGGCTTTTTGTGTTGGCTTTTCGTGTTGGCATTTCGTGTTGGCTTTTGTGTTGGCTTTTCGTGTTGGCATTTCGTGTTGGCTTTTGTGTTGGCTTTTCGTGTTGGCTTTTTGTGTTAGCTTTTCGTGTTGGCATTTCGTGTTGGCTTTTCGTGTTGGCTTTTTTGTATTGGCCTTTCGTGTTGGCTTTTTGTATTGGCTTTTCGTGTTGGCTTTTTGTGTTGGCTTTAGTATTGGCTTTTGTATTGCCTTATTTGACAAGTTATTTGTGTCAATGTATTTAGTGGATTTTTTTCTTGGTGTTGGAAAGTAGTTGAAAGAGAGGGAATATTTAAAGACTTAACCTCAGCTCACTAACCTAACCTAACCTAACCTAACCTAACTTTACCTAACCTAACCTAACCTTTCAACTCTCAGATGTTAATTAAATTCTGTGCATAGACGAGTAGGAACCCAAGACCTCAGGGGTAAAAAAACAATTATTTTTGACGACTTATTTTGGTAACTTATTTTAATGGCTAACCTAATTTTACCTAACCTAACCTCAGCTCACTTTGGATATTACTAGTAAGTGTTCATATCCTCTGCTAGGTAGCATGCTAGTAGTACAGGTAGTGCTCATATTTACCGCTAGGTAGCGGAAACATACTTTGCATGTTGCATGTGACACTTGTGAAGTTTAACCACATGCAAGACGTGCTTGTATAAGTTCTCTATTTAAACTCAATATACAATTAACCACTAAATGTTCAGAACTAACATGTATAGCCATGTTTAGGGTATATAGGAGACCCTTAGCAAGAAAGGCTGTCTAACCCACGAGTGTACAGCCTTGTCATACGCAGTAAACACCTGTTGGCAGAAAACAACAACAACAACAACAACAACAACAATTTGAGAAAGCCAACAAAAAACTGTTTCCTTTAAATACATTAATGGATATGTTGTTGGCTTTCTCAAATTGTTGTTGTTGTTTTCTGCAAACAGGTCAAATAAGCCAATACAAAAGCCAATACTAAAGCCAACACAAAAAGCCAACACGAAAAGCCAATACAAAAAGCCAACACGAAAGGCCAATACAAAAAAAGCCAACACGAAAAGTCAACACGAAATGCCAACACGAAAAGCCAACACAAAAAGCCAACACGAAAAGCCAACACAAAAGCCAACACGAAATGCCAACACGAAAAGCCAACACAAAAAGCCAACACGAAAAGCCAACACGAAAAGCCAACACGAAAAGCCAACACAAAAAGCCAACACAAAAAGCCAACACATAAGCCAACACAAAAGCCAACACGAAAAGCCAACACAAAATGCCAACACAAAAAGCCAACACATAAGCCAATATATAAGCTTATGGTAGGTCACTCCATCAGCAAAACAGTTGTAACCTTTGTAGTGTGAACATCGTACTGACAGGTCAGTTACTACTATGGAACTTATTACAACCAACAAAGGTAGGCTACGTGCACTCTATCAAGGCTACTCCTATAACTATAATCGCCAGAATGTGAATGGAATAATATTCTGGCGATGCTCAAAAGAGAGGTCAACAAAATGTCGAGGCAATCTGAAAAGTAAAAATGGAAAGGTTTTAAGTGTGAGTGTTCATCAATGTAGTGCTCGAAACGAACCACGCTTACTGTTTACAAACAATTATCAAAATGCTAAAAACCAAGTTCAAGAAAACGATATTGCGGCTAAAGATAGTGCAGTGTTTGTTCAAAAGGACTTATCATGTCCTCAAAACGTCATGTTAGGACAGTTGTCAACGTCCAAGAAACCTTCAACACTATCAAAATCAACTCAGACTATAAATAAAGTGGTATTGCAAGAGGATCAAAAAGGACTATATAGTAACAGTGATGATGGTCATGATGATAATGGTGATCATGATGATGATAATGATGATGATGATGATGATGATGATAATGATCATGATAATGGTAATGCTTTGTTTACACCTAAAAAATCATTTGTTAAATTTGTATACTGGAACAAACCCAGTAAGCTAATTCAACGGCTTCGACAATTGCATGCTTTACGACAAGCTGGGCATATCGGTCACGATTGGGAAATCAAAGAAATTGAACAAGAGCTTCGTCGTGCTGAAATTATTGTGTAATGAGTCTGCCACTTTGCGACCACTTTTACCCCCCACTCTTGTTTCTTATATTTGCTTATTTGCTTTCACTTTTACCTGAACTCTTTGGATCCATATTTGCTCTCACACTAAACTAGTATTCTTATTACCAAGTTGACTTTACTAGAGCTTAGTCTATGCTTGACAGTTGATATGGAAGTATCAGTGACTAGGTATGGTAAGCCTTACGCATACTATAAAGGATATTCATATATTGTGAAACGAACCAATAAAAATGGAACTGTTATTTGGCGTTGTTCAAAGCAACGTTCCAAACGTTGTCGTGGTGACCTAAAAAGTAAAAATAGTGAGGTTTTAAGTGTCAGTGATCATCAATGTAGTGTGCTGCATGAAACACAGTTGCCGTCGACAAAAAATCAAGAAAACCATATTGCTACTCAAAATAGTGCATTGTTTAATGAGCAACGTTTAACTCCAGTTCTAAAAGTTATTTTTAATCCATCTTCCACGTCGCAAGAGCCATCAACATCACAAACTATGCAAGAGGTAGTGTTGATGTTGTCGTTTTAAAGAGTGGAACAACTAGGTCATGTGCTCTTGATATGCAAGGGGATCAAAGTGACTAAATAGTAATAACAATAAGGTTTTTATGCCTATACAACCATTGCGGCTTCCCACTTTTCGAAAACAACGTTGAATGGACAATGCTATAAAATAATCTACAACAAGCCTTGTGTTTAAAACTATAACAGACTATTGTAAAGTGAGAAAGGCTTGTATTCAGTGTGCATTTATTGTCATAATCATGTATACTCTGCAATGTTAAATATACTAACTTTGTATAAAATAAAACAACATTGTAACATGATTTTGCATTTATTTACAAACTTTATATACATTTCTTGTTTTTTTTGTTTCATCATAATATTTTTAAAGACAACACTAAACACTAAAACATTACTATTCTATACACATATTTTCTTTCTTTTTCAGTATATTGTCATTACTTATATTTTCCATTATTATTTTACATTTTTTTAAAAATTTATTTAATTAAAACGAACCATGCACCTATTGTTTTTAAAACCTTCATAAATTAAGTGTACAGGTTGCACAGCATTATTGACTTCATCAAAAACACTTTCCGACATATCATTAAACCGTATAGGCAGAAATGTCTCAAAGTTTTCACATACACAAAGTACACGATCACCATATGCTGTTTTCAATTTCCGAATCTTGATAATGCGGAATGGAATATGCGTTGGCAATTCGCTGAGCTTCTTTGTCTCTAAGCCACATGATTGTCCCACAGCATTCAAAACATTCATTGCAGTAGTCTATAAACAAAACAAAAGCATATCTATTACACTCTAAAACAGCTTTAATAATATTGTGTAATTAGGGATTTTGCACTATGCATGGCGAATAAATTATACTAGTTATGCAAGAAATGCCCTAACTGTAGCGGATACTACTTTTCTGCATATAGCACAAGTGTTAAGTTCTAATGCACACTTGACACAGGCTATCATGTGTCCACAGGGTAAAAATACAATACCTAGTTCATCTTGATAACAAATTTTACATAATTGTTGGTCACACTTTTGTATCTGTTCGTGAGACAAGTCTTTTCTTTCAGCCTTATGTATTTGCTCCGCGTGCTCTAACTCTAAAGGCACTTTTATGTCTTGTGCTGCAATCACTTTTTCTTTACGAATAGTGTTCACAAATTCCTGACCTTTAAGCAACACCATGTATTTACAGTTTGGTAACCAACAAGCGTGTTGCACAAAAGGGTCATCAGTCATTTGCCAATCCTTTAAAGCAAATCCACAATAAAAACATATTGTTTTATCCCCTTCACCAGTATAAAAAAATCCAGCTTCACTTAGCTGTTTGGTAAGGTGTTTTAATATTAATGGCCAAACATTTTTATAAGATTCGAAACGTTTTTCAACAGAGCTGTACTCTGAGTGTGCTAGTGCTTTAGTCTTGCAAACTCCCAATTTTTCAAAAGCACACGCCAATTCAACACTGTCTATGGCATATGGACCACATATATCGACACTACCGTTGGCTGGTAATACATCATTATTATTATTTATTTGTGATTCAGCAACGTAAGTAGCGGCCAAAGGCCTTGTGGTTCGGTAAAATGAATGCACGGGTAGGTTACCCACTTGCTTTCCAAGCATGTAAGGACAGGGAGGAGACCATCGCAAATGGTCTCTAAAGGGATTATCCCCTTCTTCCCAGTGTGAAAGTTCAATACGACAAAACACACAGCGCACCACATCTTCTCGGTTCAAGTAAAATAAACCGGCTTTTGCAAGTTCATGCGTCGACAAAAAGCCTACAGGCCAGGATTCAAATGTTAACCATCGATCATGTTCTGATTTTAAATTTAACCCACGTGGTAAACCAACTTGCTCACTTGTTGTATTTGGTACTAACGCCATGTGTTATAATAAAACTTTTTCTTATTGTAAGTTATTAACATTGCACAAGAGCACAGAGTACTTTAAAGCATAATGCATGTTTGTTCACTGTCTGTTCATTACGTTAATGGCACATGACGACACCTAAAAAAACAAAATAACCCATCACTCAATCAATCAATCAATCAATACTTGTAAATAAAACGTTAACGTTAATTGACATTAATATATCAAAACACCATTAAAAATAAACTGTATGTTGGCACTAACAGTAACCCATGTACTTATTTTCTTTTTTTTATAAAGCTACAGTCATTTACATTCCCCCACCCTCCCTTTAACCAATATATAAACAAAAATGAATGTCATGTTATTTTGTTCACATTATCATGTTCAAACCTGTGGATATTCGTTGAGTCCATAGGGAACCACCCATAAATTAAATTTATTATTTTTATTTTTAGAAAATCCAACATGGCCTTGTACTTTTCCCATTCAACAACAACAACATAGCCATTAATCAAGAAAGCAATCATTGTCCCAGTCATGTACAGGTAATGAATTTTTTTTTGTCTACGAGTTTTCAGTAGTGGTAAAATGGAATAGCATTTTTAAGTTGGACTTACCTGAGTTTTAAACAGTTCACTCTTTGGCAGTGGTTTCGCTTTAGTGCGTTTCTGTTTTTTTTCAGCGACTGCTACGGCGGTAAGGCTATTCTTTCCAAGTTTCTAAAAATAATTAAAATAAACCGCTATAAATACCTAAATTCAGGTTAATACATACATTTCATAAAATAAAACATAAAACAAAAAAATGAAACAAGTTAGTTTAAAAAAATCATCTCACCTTTACTTGCAGTGACTTGTTGCTCTTCCCTTCTAGTGGGCTCAAAAGTGCAATGGTTTCTTCTCCCTCAGACATGTAAGGTATGCCGGTTATCTGCAAACAAATAAATAAAATCATTAATTACCTAATCAATAAATAATTGCTTGTAAATATATATATTAATCAATAAATGTATAAATGAATAAATATATAAATAAATACCTACCCCACAACAAGGTTAAGTATTTTCCACCAACACCAAAACTGTTAAACAAGACCAGGGGTTTCATGCAACGCAGTGTGTTCAAAGGTAGTCCACCCAAGTGAAAGTGGAAATGATAACGACATGTCTTTATATATGCTACGTTGCATGTATAATCATTTTTTCCCACGCTTTGAACATTCTGTTATCGGTCACGTGGACAGCTAACGCCCAAAGTGAACACCTGTGGCGAATCAAATTTCACATGAACTTGCATTTTGTCACGTACGAAGCAAAACAGGATGTGACTTGTTAACAGTTATCGCGCACGTGGACAGCTAACGTCCCAGGCGAACACCTGTGGTAGATCAAATTTCACATGAACTTGCATTTTGTCACGTACGAAGCAAGACAGGATGTCACTGGTTTAGCGTGCATGTGGTTTCACACATGTGTTTACATGCCTTTCGCACTCCCCTGCCACCATAATTGTCAGATTATTTCACCTTCACGCGTCTTGGTCAGTTTCCATTGCACTTGTTGTCAAGTCAGATCAACGCCTTCCAATAAGCTCAAATGACCTTCACCTCCTGCTCGTCGGCAAGTTGGTTTTCTGTACTCGCTTCGACCAACATAGAACCAAGTTCTCATCACCGTTTACACGTTAAAGGTAAAATGTGTGAAAAAACGCACGCTCGCTCTTTCATACACCGACCCGTCGAAATATCGATTGATCTATTAAGCATGGTCCTTGTGGTTAGCGACAGGTTCGTTGAAACACACACACCCAGCCGTATCGTCTCTCTCTCAACCACCACGCTTCATGGACATTATAAACAAGTAAAGAAAAAAACAGGTTTTTTTTAACATGTATGGCGTTAGGCCCTTTGTGAATTATTTCTTTGGAAAACATATCTGCCACATTTGAAAGGGGGCGTTAGCCCGAGTGCTAGGACACCTCGTACACGTCTCTGGCGTTATTGGTTCGTGAGATATCGGCAAAAATCACAAAAAACACGTATTTACCCCAAAATCAAGTTTCCAATTTTTAAAAATTATAACGAGTGGTCCATAGCAGAGAGGACGTCACCCCGAGTCCTTGGACCCGTCGTACATGCCTCTAGCATGATTGGTTCGCGAGATATAGCAAAAAGTTTAAAATCACGGTTTTACCCCCCAAAAAACATGTTTCCAAATTTTCACCCTTTCGACACCTACATTCCCGTAAAGAGCACGACGAGACGAAAAAAACGAATCCAAGCACGCCCTCCTAGCATGACTCCTTCCATTCCAAGGTCGCAGGGGCTCACCACTTGCTTTTGGAAGCAGCTCCTGTGTTACCCCACTACTACAGGTTTTCATCCTAGAGACTTGAAATTTATTTTGGGGGTAGAGGGGTAGGGGTCCATTGATTTACGTCAAACAATTTTTTGTAGAGTTCCTAGTTTCCAAAATATAGGATTTTCAAAATTCGAGCGTTTTCAAAAAAACATAAAAAATAAAAAAGTTTTATTACAGAAAATAAAGGTCATAAAGACCATTTGTTTGAGCCATGGCACAACGTTCTATCCTGTTTGATTTTCAAACTATCGCCTATTTTCGAAAACAAAAAAAATCTAAAAAATTTTGAAAAATATAACGATTGTCCATAGCAAAGCCCCCGTCATCCCGAGTCCAACGACACTTCATTCGTGAATCTCCGACAACGGGTTCGGGAATTATCGGCTCGCATTGGGAGTAGTGGGGGGGGGGGGGGGCAGAACCATCATCACCCACCAACTCGCATTGTATGTATTAATGAATATTTCAGCTTAATTTGGATCCATTATAACCTTATAACCGTTTGCAAACCTTCACAGTAATGTAATAAATGGAATTGCATTGCGTCTTACAGAAATAGATGGACCTCTGAGATTCAGTTGCCATGGTTACCGCCATGCATTCTTTCATTAATTTATTAAGTGAAATTAGTTTTCTGGGAATATCTCAAAAACTGTTGGTTTTAGGGCCTTAAAATATGGTTAGGGCCCCCGAGTTTCGTTTTTCACATTGAGGGGCTGAAAATGAGCTTTGTTTCACCCTTCTACGCCTATTTCAGCATGTATTTTAAGGGGGTAGGGCCCCTTTTATGAGAGGTACGGAGAAGAGTTACATCAATGATTAGTGTGGTGCCTCTGATGGATATCTGTATCAAATTTTACGTTGATCCACCCAACCGTTCTCAAGTTATAAGGACTCGTAGAAGTTGTCCACAGACGGACAGACAGACGGACAGACAGACAGACAAAAAAATTATTTTTGCGCGCATCCGTCATAAAACAGCCTGAAACGCGCAAATATCGCAAATTTCCGTGGAAAATCAGAAAGAACAGACAAACTTTCATATATATATATATATATATATATATATATATATAGATGCCAGCGACTATCATTAAACCAATACATGAATTTATAACTAGTATGGACTATGAATTCTACGTAAGACTCATTAAATATGTCATACAACTGTATCTAGAGATACTTATAGAGGACTGAACTAATAAAAACGGAGCATTCTTTTTATGTTTCTATGAGTTAATAGTGTACAGTATGTCAACATTCTGGCTTTTTTTTTCTGTAGTAGCTGGTGATTTAACGTGACTTATGTTTAAATTGGAAATAATCACTCAGGTGAGTTAAAATTCAAAAAACCCTTGCAAAATGAAATCATCTGTCCCGCGAATAACGTGCTCAAGGTAGTTGCCAGCTTGCGATCGCTAGTGTCGCTTCACCTACAAAGATGATGCAATTACGTAACGCAGCGAGCTTCGCGACTATGTATTTTAGACTGTGGTAATACAACTCCGTCCTCCCAGGGTTGCCAATCTAACTTTTCCCCCTCGAAATAACTTATAGCTTATTTCAAACTGAGGCTAGCGCCAAATAATTTAGAATCCCACACAGCGGGATAATATTAGCTTTTTTTTCTTGGCGGGAGAGAAGTTATATGTAAATTAATCTAGTTTTAATTTAAAATAACGCGCTTTTAATGAAGACTTAGAAAATTTTATGGGTACATTAACACTAATTTTGGGATCATTATTAATCATTGCCCAAGAGGAGTGCGTCAGGCCTCGGCAACCGGCACGTTCATATCCTCGCCGCTAGATGGGGGCTTCATTCATTCCATTCCTGACCCGGTCGGAGACTGGAAGCAGGCTGTGGATTTTCATTTTCATTAACATCTTGAGCATGAGATAACCATCAGCCGAGTTGCTTCATATTACGTAAATATTATGTCCAGAAATTCCCCGAATTATGGTTATCTCCCAGTTACGAATGAGTGAAATTTGTCGCCTGAGTAGTATAAGCAATTAAACCTTATTGCGGCTGCATGTAGCATTTGTAAGGTAAGAAGGACCTTGGTAGGTGACAAAACTCTTCGAAAATGATACTTTAAGCATTCAGGACTGATTGCAATATAAAGCACAGGATCTTGTTGGAAAAACTGAATAAACATAAAAATGTGTACCGGTATTGAATTACTCTTATCTTAAATCAACATGATACATCGTGAGAGGACATGCCCACTTTTGCAGAGACCTCTGTAAATAATTTCTCTTGTTGAGAGATACGCAGTCTTCATGTTGGAGGCACAGATATTGAGTTATTTTGTTCCTGTCAGGGGAACAGGAATGTTCTAGATTTACCATTGAGGTGAGATATTTTAGTCAAAAATTAACTTAATTTTTTAAAGAACTGATTTGTTTTTGTCTTTTGAGCATATTGTATTACTCGAAAAATTCCGGATCAAAATACATGAAACTTTTCTTGTGTAATAATGAGAAATGGAAATACGTGTAGAGTTGTTGTTAATTCATTTGAGGGGCTTGAGACACCTTGGTCATCAATCTCGTGTAGTTGGGAGTGTGTTGAAGCTGTCCGGCAACCTGTATTGCTGTGATGATTGTAGTTGTGTGTGTAAATGTATCTGGGACAGGGATGGAGTAGACGCTCCGGGACTTGAGCAAAGCACTATCCCGGCAATTTCCTGTAGGGAGTGTGGCAAAACCCGGGGAAAAACACACTCAGGATAACCGCTGTCAGCACCGGGATTCGAACCTACGATATCCATACTTACCACAGCTGCCCTTGCGACCATGGTGCACGTTTGACGAATGCGGCTACGCCACGGGACGAAATGCTTGTAGAATTTGGCTTGAGTACCTATAACCCCTCCCATTGGTCGATCCTGGCTACGCTACTGGATTTGTCACTGGAGTTTTACAAGTACCGGTAGTTATTGTAGAAATAATAGTAATGAGGACTTACCGATGGTAATAACATGTTTGCTGGCACAAGGTAGCACATGAGTTCATTCTTTTAAAAAAATGCTAGTAAGTAGGCTAATATGGAATTATTCGAGTAACATGTCAGATGTTACACTGTAAGGCTCGTTTTTTCCTTATTCAACAAATTTGTGTTTTCTTAGTTTTTCTCATCAGTTGGTTTGTAGGCTCCAGCAATTTTATTCATTACAGAAATAGATTTTCTTCTTGTGGACAATTTTATAAAAATATCTTGGCTCTCCTTAACTCAGTGAACCTTAATAAATGATTCCCTACTGACAACATACAGCAGCAAGTCAATGTTATTAAGACTACCATTACCAAGGTCATATGGACTACCTCCTATGTACTTCCAAGGTCACTAGACTACAAGTTCTCAGGTTTATTAAATCAACACAAAAGAAAATTTTTAAAAAAAATGAAAAATTGGTCCGGTCAGCTTAAATCAGTTTGTCAGCATTTTGCCTCAGTGTACCATTGGGCTCGTTAGTTGGTATGGTACACCTCACCAAGATGCTGGGTTGTACATACTGTGAAGGCCACTGCAAGGCTATTATGAACCAAGAGCAGTGCCAATGGACTTATTTCAAAAATTAGCCTGGGGTGAAACACTGAAAAACTGTTTTCCTGACTAATCACTTAAATACTAGCAACACCTTATGGTACTTGTATAAATCCAGCACACAGGTTTATTGCAACACAGTACCGTACAATACTAAAACTATGGCAATTTGGCTAAACCATAAATATTCTTATTTATTGCTGCTATGGTAAGAATATCTAAATCTTTGCTCCAAATAAATTCAAACAAGTGGCCTATCACATGGCTTTATTCTCCATATTGCGACCTACAAGTATTAACATTGTATTGTAATGGGTACAGGGTTAACACCTGTCACACTGTATTTCCTGATCACAACTTTCATCATACACAGCAGAGAATTTCAATATTTCAGTGCAGATCCAGAAATAATAAAAATTGGTAGAAAGAAAAGAGATGTACTGTGGAAGTGTGAGTTGTGTGAAAGTTGGAGGGGAATGAACAGACTGGTTCAGACAAATGAGTGGTCTGAAACAGGGTAGTGCACTGTCATCCCTTCTCTTTATTGTGGTTATGGACGAGGTAATGACACGGGTAGCAGGAAAGATAGGAGAAGATAAGATGAAAGCATTGGTGTTTGCAGATGATCTCATGGTTGGGGAAACAAGTTGGAGGAAATTCAGGAGCAACTGAAGGCTTGGGAAGAAACAGTGGGAGAGTACGGATGGAAGTTCAAAATCAGTAAATGTGAGATCCTGTTAACGACCAGAAAAAAGGACAGACTAATGAGTGGGGTAACACTTGGAGGTGGACAGCTGAAGAAGGTGGAGAGTCTCAAGTACTTGGGAAGTAAAGTGGAGGAAAATGGGAGAAATGACAAAGAGATTACGGAACGTGGCAGACAGGCAGAAGCATTTCTGAGAAGCATCAAGAGCTTAGTGTGGAATAAAGATGTTCCACAAAAAAGCAAGGAAGTGTTATACAGAAGCTACTATATCCCGATTATGACCTATGCATCAGAAACTTGGATAATGAAGAAAAGAGACATAAGCAGAATACAGGCAAGTGAAATGAAGTTCCTACGAAGTAGGATCGGAGTAACAAGAAGAGACAGGGTGAGGAATGAAAAGGTCAGGGAAATAATGAAAGAGGAGCCCTTGCAGGGTAGGATTGAGACATCAAGACTGAGGTGGTATGGGCACTTAAAGAGAATGGAAGAGCAGAAGATTCCCAAGAGGATACATGAGATGCAGATGCAGAAGAAACGACCAAGGGGAAGACCAAGAGATAGATGGCTGAAAGGAGTGGAGGAATGTGTCAAGAAGAGAGGCGAGGACTGGACTAGAGTGACAGCGAAGAGGTGGTGGGAAGAAAGGACTAAGTGGCGAAGCTTATGTTCCAAACAGACCCAGCCTGGGGCTGGAAACTGTACAAGATGATGATGATGATGAGAAAGAAAATCTTGCGACATTGATGTTAATACCAACTTCTATACCAATGTGTTGATCCCGAGACAACTCTATGTGAAATCAAGACCATTGACTTTTGTGAGCCAACATTTCCTCAATTACGTTAGACAAATTGCCAAAAACCAGAGTCAAGGGAATTATTGACCATTAATTAGAAAGTCGATGGCCGAAGATCAAGACAATGTGTTCTATTTTAATGGATTGACCAACCCAAGAGCCTGCAGGAAGCAATCCAAGGAATCCTAGAGTTGGATCACGAGAGAGGAAGAGCGACAGATAAATTTCCTTTTGTAGAATTTTAACTTGTTGTTTGTAGCTCTTCAGTCCGTCAACACGATTGTGCCCAATGAATGGGTGGGGTACAAAATATAAATATGTAACCACAATCCTGGAAAAAATTACATGTATTAATTAGATTATCACAATGGCGCAATTTTAACTGTAAATTTCGTCACTGAGTCTTCAATTTGACAGTGTTATTAATTTGATTCTTTAATATTGCTGGGTATGACAGTCCAATTTCTTCAAATAAGTGTACTCTAATGATAGGCATGTTCCTTGTATTTGTGGTGCAACTATATCGGCAAATGAGAAGTGGGTATAAGATGGTTTACAATTATTGCAGGAGTGTACAGAAAGAAAGAACTCTTGGCAACTGTGTAAATTTTCTTTCTGGTTTAACAACCTGGGAAGAAAAGAAGTGTTTTTCTGTTTATATTTTTTTTAATCAAATCATACCTTATGGAGAACTCTGGCACCCAAAGAACCTCTTCTATCTGGCCATTTGTAATCATTATTAACATTAAATGTTTGAGTAGAAATAAAATTACAATTGCCACTCATTGAGTGTGAATGAATAGTAAGATTACAAAACTTAATTCTGTCACTCATAAATTTAAAGTTTTCTTTTGTTTACTGGTAGTATTGTGTAGGCAATGCAGAGAAATTTGGTCAATAAGGATTCTTTAATACAAGTCAATGTAAAAAATTCTTAAGAGAAAATTAATTTGTGACAGGGAGATACTGAAAAAAGAATGGGATTAAATCCACTGTCAATCATGGACCGTGAGAAGCAACACCTGATTCCTGATGACCAATTTAACTTTATCAGTGTTGTGTGCTTGCCGTGTATCAGTCTGCTCGTCGAGTTGCTACCTAACACAGAACCTCTTCTTGAGCAGTGCCTGTGAGTACTATATGTTACATTACATTTTAGCCGGGAATGTCAGACACTGTTGTCTGTCATGCCTTCACAGTCTGTTTGGATCGCCAAGATACTGTCCGTCCACCAGCTTAAGGTCCGTGGCAGGAATGCAACGAGTCAGCTGGAGACAGCTGGCCTCTGCGCGAACGACAATAGTGCCAACCTACTACTGACCAGTACGATTTCACAATTGAAACTAAATGAAAGTAGCAGTGAGTAACCATAGAGTGAATAACATCGGTGCTGAGTTGGCAATACCTGCAGCGGCACGTCCACTCAATCAACGCAGTTGGAATGTCTCTCCTCTCCCCTTCAGTCCCCTAAGACCATGAGCTGGTGGACGGACAGTAGTAGTAATTACGACGGCAGATCGTAAATTAACGCATAATCATTCTTTTCTCCCCTGGTATTGCAGCTGGAATTATGAAATTTCATAACAATATAGTTTGAATTTCTATAAGATAAAGTCCACTTTTCAATACAACAGCATTCTTTTATAGATAAAAGAATCTTTATTTCAACACAGTACAATACTAAAACTATGGCAAGTTGGCTAAACCATAATATTTATTGCTGCTATGGTGAGGAAATCGAAATTTTTGCTTTATTTTAGATTATAGAAGATAGATAGATAGATACCTAATGGAGATTATAGATAAAAGAATGTTGTATTGAAGAGTGGACTTTATATCTTATAGATCTTGAACTCAATACGGATAATAATGGTGATTATGACTGAAGTCATAGATATACATAGTTTGAAGTTTATGCTACATAGGGTATTTTGTTTTCATGTGCAGCTCTAGCAAGAGAAGACTGAACTACGAAACAAACATGGTGCGCATACTGTCGTCAACTTGTGAAGAGCAGCGAAGTGTAGCTCGATATTTGTGGACCAAAGGACATAAACCGAGTGAAGTTCACAGGGACATGCGTGGCGTGTATGGGGATGACTGCATGGACCGTAGCAATGTCTCCAGGTGGAGTGCATTCTTCCAAGAGGGCTGTGTGAACCTTGGTGATTCGCCACGCTCCGGGCTGCTGGTAACAGCTACAATCCCGCAGAATGTCCGAGCCATTGAGGCAGCAATTGTGAAAGACCGGCGTGTGCACCTGCGAACCTTATCGCAGACGTTCAACATTTCCTATGGTGCGGTGTACGACATTGTTCATCATACGTTGAAATTCCGTAAAGTTAGTGCTCGCCTGGTGCCTAAGAACCTGACAGATAACCATAAGGACCAGTGGATGATGACAAGCTTGGTTCACTTAACGCGCTACACCGCATGACTTTCTGAAAGGAATCGTCACTGGTGATGAGTCGTGGGCGTACCACTACATGCCCAAAACAAAGCAGGCCTCTATGGAGTGGAAACATTCTGGTTCCCCTGCATGAAAAAAAATAAATCAAAGTGACTCAATTTTCTAGGAAAGCGCTAGTGTTCTGGGTTACTGTGATTTGTTACCTATAATTTTTTGGGGGGAAAAGTTGATTGTGCGTTACTTTCCGATCTGTCCTCGTATATTAAAATTTTTCTCTTACACTAGTAGTAGTACAATGTTTTAGTCTAAAGGACCCTTTTCAGGTTCACTCTTACACATAAAATTGTTATACAATAAAGTTATTTTTAATACAGTATATGAATTGCAGCCAATGGCCATAGCAGGGTATTTAACTGAATGCCCGTAGGCTCCTAGCAAGTTCAAATTTCAAGTAGTTCCAACTTCGGCTACCAGATGCCACTGTCACTGACACCTAGCGATAAATTTTGGAACTTAAAAGAGCATTTCTAACCAAATAACCGACAAATTTGGCTACACACTACCAATGGTAGTGGTAGGTTCTAATAAAGTTAATTTTGCAACATAATTATGTACCGTATGTTAAAATCACTGTCATTTGCCTTACAATGGGTAAGACATTTTAAAAAAATAGGTTAAATAATTTAAAAATACACATATCTTTTTCGGAATATTATTCCATGTCTAAAACAAGTGCCATTGGATTAATCCTTATACTGCCAAGGACCAATATATCAGCCAAGGGAGCTTCTGCGACCACATGGCTACCACGAACCGATCTATCGACCACATTCTTTTATACGAGTTTTATTATTATTCCCAGCTGTGTAGTGCTATCACTGTTGTAACCATCAAAACAGATGAATCATTCATTCTCTCTCTCTCTGGATATATCGATGTTCTGTGCCTAGTTAATTTAAAGGTGTTTTTTATTTGTACAAGTTTCAGACTTTACGTTCATCAGAAAATGATGAATGATAAAAAGAAATCATTTCTGGGTCACGCAGTGTGGGTATCGGAACACTGTCACGGTGGTAAATGCACTGGAATGTCCCTTCAACAACGATTCACCCAATAATTGCACTAGCTTTGTTTTGGATTCAACATTAGGGACTAACCAAAGTCTAATTCTTCAGGTCACCAGTGACCCGAAACAATAATATCTAAAGAAAGCAACAGGACACGGGTGAGCCAAAGTGACTTAAAATTAAGTCAATATCCACTGCCGCGGGGAACGTGTTGATGCCATATTTATACGTACTTAAATAACGAGAAATGAACTTAAAAATAATATTTTAATTAATTTAACAATATTATTATCCATCCTCCAATACAATAGTTAATGTTGGTGAGATCGGCACCTGCCGGTATCGACCTCCATCCTGACCTATAGGCGCAACTAGCGCCCTCAACTATCTTTTAAACAGTTCGTTTTATGATCAGTTCACGGCACAACGCATTTAAACTGTTCATGTGTTTTGTGTTAAATAAATCAGTTGAGTTACATTTAAACGAGCGTTACATTTCATTGCCGCTTTAAAACCTCTAATAGGTTATGGGCCCAGAACAATTGGCTCAGATTTAAATTAACTGAAAACTGGAAACAGCGGGATCAAGCGGACACACAAAGAGAAGAACGCGTCGAATCGGCAGACATCTTGCTCTCTCGAGAAACTTCTGGACATCGACAAAGCGAGAAGAAACAAACGCCGTCTTCTCGAATATTGTGTGCTTGATTGTGAGTGAACAGTGAAAAAGCCAATCGCGAGTGTTTGGACAATAACACGTGACGCGAATTTTGGCTTATGGCGAGTGTTTTGGACTATAACACGTGACGCAAGAAAACGTGCTTAACGTGCGAGTTGTTTACAAACGCGCACGACACGAAATTCCGTAGGCCTATTTGCGAGTGTCCCGGACAATAGCACGCGACGCAAGGTGTATGGTCGGTTGTGAGTGTTTCAAACAATAACATGCGGCACAGCAAATTTATTGTGAACAATCGTGAGTGTTCCGGACATTAACACGCGGCACGATTGAAGTGAGACAATGAATTCAAACGGTGTAGTGCGCATCGAGGCCTTAGGGCACGATAATTACGACACCTGGAAAATGCAAATGCGCGCCATTCTGATAAAGAATGACTCGTGGGGTTATGTCAACCGCCAGATCGTCAAACCCGAGCCGGGTGAGGACAATGCAGCCCAAGTGACCGACTGGACGACTAGGGATGAAAAGGCCATGTCAGACCTAATCCTGTCCATCGAACCAAGCCAGCTCAAGTTTGTGAAGAACTGCAGGTCATCAAGCGAGATATGGCAGAAACTTGAGGATACGTTTCAGTCGAAGGGGCCGGCTCGCAAGGCCACGTTGTTGAAGAGTCTAACCTTGCAAAAGATGACTGAAGGTGGCGAGATCCGTGAGCACCACAACAACTACTTTGACTGTGTCGACAAGTTGGCTGACATGGACGTAGTTATTAACCCAGACCAACTTACCATCATGATGCTGTACAGTTTGCGGGCAAGTTTTGAAAATTTCAGAATTGCCATCGAGAGCCGGGACGATCTACCGAAGCCTGAGAATCTACGTACGAAGATAATCGAAGAACACGATGCCAGAGTTGCCTCGTCAACACCTATGGAAAATCAAGGCGCCATGTACGTGAAGAAGAAAGGTCCTTCAAGGAAACCACAGTCGAAGCCTCAAAACAAAAACCACGGCTACTCCGGTGGTAAGAGTGACAAGGAGAATCATTTCCGTTCAAATGCTCGAAGTGCGGAATCAAGGGACATAAGGCAGTGGACTGCAATATTAAGGTCAACAAAAATCAGCTGTCGGACGCGTCACTCTTATCAGTCGAGGAACTTGATACGTGCCAGATCGCGACGAGCAGCGTCGAAAACCTGTGGTGTCTCGACAGTGGGTGTACGTCTCATCTGTGCGGTGATGCGACTGTGTTTACAGAGATGGACAAGGGCGAGACTGGCAAGCTGAAGTTAGCGAGCAGCGCAACCGCAGAGATAAAGGCCCGAGGAACTGCAAAAATTGCAACAAGTGTAGACGGTAAAACTTGCAACGTTACTCTCAATGAGATTTTGCACGTTCCTGAGATCCGCACTCAAATCTTATCAGTCTCGAAGATGACAGACCGTGGCTTCTCGGTTGTTTTTGGCAAAGAGAAGGCGGAAGTTTTCGACCAGAATGGACTGACAAGGTTAGTTGCGAAGCGCAAGGACAATCTGTACTACATACAGGGCACCACACTGGAAAAAGGTCAAAACGCAGTGTCAGAAGACAAGCGCGACGAGAATGTGGCGCAGCTGTGGCATCGAAGGATGGGCCACGTCAATTTTCGTGATCTCGATACGGCAGTGAAGAGCGGATCCATTCGAGGTGTGCAACTAAAAGGGAGATGTGGAGATCTAACGTGTGACATTTGCATTAAATGCAAAATGACTCGAATGCCTTTCCCGAAAGAGTCAAATCGTGTGACCGGTGAGCTCGATATTATTCACACAGACGTTTGTGGCCCTGTGGGTGTTGTGTCGAACGGTGGATCTAAGTACATGATCACATTTACGGACGACTACTCGAGATGGACAGAGGTACGATTTATGAAGACGAAGTGCGAGGCGTTGCAAATGTCCCGAGAGTACAAGGCTTTCGTCGAGAAGCAGCACGGTCTGAAAATAAAGTGCGTACAGTCCGACAATGGACGTGAATATGTCAACAGGGAATTTGACGAGTTCTTGAAATCTGAGGGGATCGAGCGCCGTCTCACAACACCATATACGCCTGAACAAAATGGTGTGGCCGAGAGGAAAAATCGGACCCTTGAAGAGGCAGCACGATGTTTACTCCTGCAATCTGGCCTACCGATGACATTCTGGGCGGAGGCGATCAACACCGCAAATTATCAGAGGAACCGATGTCCAACCAAAAAGCTAAACGGGAAGACTCCATTTGAGCGCTGGTTCGACAGAACTCCGACTGCACACTATTTCAAGGACTTTGGGAGCAAGGTGTTCTGCCTGGACAAGACCCCAAACAAGGGGAAGCTTAGCCCTCGCTCAAAAAAGGGAATTTTTGTTGGATATTCGGAGCAGTCGACGGCTTACCGTATCTGGATTCCTGAAATGAAGAAGATCGAGATCACGAGATACTTTTTCGTGAGGAGATGACTGCGCCTAAGAAATCAGTCGATGATCTGTTCCCGCGTGACTCTCCGGACAAAGTACGCATTGAGCCAGAGGATCCGATCCATGAACTGGAGTTCTAGCTGGTGTCGAGAGACGAAGTTCTGGCAGAAAACCAACCTGATGTTGCTGAATGGAAATTCCCCGATGGCTTCATAGGCTTTCCTGCCGACGATTACTTTGTTGAACCGGAGATCCAATCCGATGAGCAACAAGCAGCATCATCTAGGAGAAGAGGCGGACGGCCTTGTTTGATTAGAACTGGAAAATCTGGGCGACCCCGCAAGGACTACGGTGATCGACCAGGGGAAGCGGCTAACGTCGCTGAAATCCCAGTGACCCAGGCTATCTCCGGAGATGACTCACCTGCGTGGATCGAAGCAATGTCAGAAGAAGCAGTTTCACTGATTCGGAACAATACGTGGAAGCTGGTCGACCGTCCCAAGGGGCAACGTGTGATAGGAAGCAGATTCGTTCTCCGGAATAAGTATAATCCTGACGGCACTAACAGCAAGTGGAAGGCGCGCATGGTAGCGAGAGGTTTCACTCAGAGACCAGGAATAGAGTTTCACGACAAGTTCGCTCCAGTCGCAAGGCTGAGCACAATAAGGACTGCGGTGGCGTTAGCTGTACAAGATAATCTAAAGATCCGACAGCTAGATGTCAAGACGGCGTTCTTGAACGGAGAAGTCGAGGAGCAAATCTTCATGGAGACCCCGGACCACTTCGAGGACGTTCTTGCCCATACCGTTCAAGACGAGTCGGTTGACGAGACTGTGCGAAAGACCGCAGATGAGATGCTGGAGAAGTTGACCAATCGTGACATGGTGTGCTCACTAAACAAAGCGTTGTACGGACTGCGACAGGCAGGACGCGCTTGGTATCACCATCTCGAGGAAGAGATGAAACATCTCAAGGCGACTCGCTCGGATGCAGATCCATGCATGTACCACATCGGACCGGTCGAAGATAGGATTTATATAATCATCTAAGTCGACGACATGATGATCATGGCTTGAGACGACAAGAAGATCGACGTGGTGAGAGACTTTCTGAATACCAAGTTCGAGATCAAGGATTTGGGGGATGTGCGGTATTGTCTGAGGCTGGAGTTCGAGAGGAGCGCCATCCAGATGAAACTCAGCCAAAAAGGATACATAGACGAGGTCCTGGAGAGATTCGGAATGGCTGAGTGCAGGCCTGTCAGCACTCCCATTGATCCAGGTACGAAGCTGCAGAAGGAAGACGTGAACCCTGGCGAACAAGCGGAGAGCGTCCCCTACCGACAGTTGATAGGAGCTCTAATGTACCTGTCAGTGGGAACGAGGCCGGACATATCCCATGCAGTCAGATCTCTCTCTCAGTTCAACGACTGTCACGGACAGCAGCACTGGAAGGCTGCAAAACGTGTCTTGCGATACCTCGATAACACACGTGATCTCGGCCTCATGTACTCCAAATCCAGCGGTCCAGCGGTGATGTACGTGGACGCTGACTGGGGAAGCTGCCTGGTGGATCGAAAATCGTACACCGGATACGCGTCACACTAGGCGGCGCTGCAGTGAGTTGGGAGTCCAGGAAGCAGCCTACTGTGGCCCTGTCGTCGACGGAGGCCGAATACATGGCTTTGACAGAAGCAACCAAGGAAGCTCTACACATGAGGAAACTCCTGAAAGACTTCGGAAAACCGATAGATGTTGTCCCAGTGAAGAACGATAATGTAGGTGCGCAGAAGGTGACGTCGAATCCTATGTTTCATTCACGGATGAAGCACATCGACCTCAGGCACCATTTCGTCCGAGATGCCGTGGCCAAAAAGGTGGTTTCGGATGAGATGCCTGCCGACATATTGACAAAAGGATTGTCAAGGCCCAAGCACGAGAAATGTGCTCAAAGCCTTGGCTTGAGACCACATGTACCAGGATAACTCCGGCTGTTGGTCGAGGGGAAGTGTTGGTGAGATCGGCACCTGCCGGTATCGACCTCCATCCTGATCGATAGGCGCAACTAGCGCCCTCAATTAACTTTTAAACAGTTCATTTTATGATCTGTTCACGGCACAACGCAGTTTAACTGTTCATGTATTTTGTGTTAAATAAATCAGTTGAGTTACATTTACACGAGCGTTTTTTTTTTTTTTTTTTTTTTTTTTTTTTTTTTTTTCATTGCCGCTTTAAAACCTCTAATAGTTAACTATTGCCAGCATGCTTGTTTTCAAATTTATATTAGAAATTAATATTTTTAAAATGCTTAACATGTGGGTTTGTTGCAAAACTACCCAGCTTTCACACACAGATAAATTTTGGCTATTTACTTGTAATCATGAGCCATTAACGCAGTAAACCCCTACAAACTTGCAACATTTATTTCACTTCCTAAGCAAATATGCTTCATCAAAGCAATTGTGCCATCGTCTAGTTCTGTGCAGCAGGTACAAACCAACCTGTATACAAAGTCGCTTCAAAATTATTGCACAATAATTTTCGAAAATCCAAATAATTTTTCTACACCTTTCAAATTTTTACAGTAGCCTACATCCTTTCAGCATAAAATGTCATTCTCCACATAAACTCTGTTTCTTTCAACTGCCTTATGCCACCTCAGAATGAGTGCATGCATTCCTGCATAGTATAAGTCTAGGCTACCCTTCGACAGTGTAACAGCATTCATGAGAAGAAATGAAATTTACCAAAGGGATAGTAATCGGAGGGTGCCAAATCCAGGCTATTACGTGGTGTTGTGATGTTGTCCATCCCAGTGTTTGGATGGCATCCTGTGTTTTCCGACTGGTGTGAGGTCGCACGTTATCATGCAAATACAAAACATTCTACCATTGTGGTCGAACAAGCTTCATATGAGCATGAGATTTCTTTAAGTTTTCCACATAAAGTATGTGTCTGGTTCTACGAAGCATAATTTCAACAAGCTAAAGTTTGTCTGAATGCTAGAAAACTGTAGCCATCACTTTTCATGCTGAAGGCACCACTTTGAATTTCATTTGAAGTGAATTTGCACGATATCACTCCAGTTCAAAATGGTACAGCCATGTTTTTTTATCTCCTGACACCATTTTTGAAAGGAAATCACCTCCATCATTCTTGTACAACACCAAAGGTTTTCTGCTCACAGTTTTTAATTTATTTTTATGGGTTGTTTTCAACAATCTCGGAACCCTCCTGGTACAAACCTCCAACCCCAGCTGATTCAGTATGCTGCACACACTTGCTTCCTAAAGTCCCAATTGGTGTGAAAATTCACATTTTTTTTTTGTAAAAACCATGTCGTTAACTCGCTCCACATCATCAGCTGTTTGAACAGTGTACGGTCAGCCACAGTGAGGAGAATCTTGAATCCTGACATGTCTATTGTTGCCTGACAATCTCTGCCTTCGATACATGTTGCAGCCTCTAGTGAATGTTTCCCACTGCCTCCTTCTCACAACACAGGAACTCTATAACAGCAAGTTGCTTTTGTTGGACATAAAGCACAGCAGCCATCTTAAATGAGTACTATGACTGCACCGAAAATAAGAACTGATGCAGAATAAAAATTAGATTGAAAAAAAGTGCATTAATTATAGAGAGACCCTCATATAATGGGGTATTGATGCACATAGGCCTAGTGCTGAACTGTAAAGTGGTATTAAACTAATTCCTAAGCAATGTGATGTTCTGAACTGACTTTCTTGCTTCCCAGTAGGGTGATTGTGTCTTCGTGATGCACCAGAAAGCAAACCAGCATTTGAAAATTTAGTCCTTGATCCATCTCCAACACAGGATACATTGAGAAGTATTGAAAATTCCTTGGGTGTGCACCCAAGTTAATACGGAATGTCTGGAATAATCTGGTACATGACATTTATACATAGGTTACGTTTTACACACATTTACTCAAGTTTCCTTTAGTGGCTCACCCGGAAAATACTTTCGGTGGGAGATAATGGATGAGGATGAAGGTAAAGACTACTGTTGAAAATAACACTTAATTCAACTAACTTTTGAATACTGATTGTGTCTTACGACCATGTTTTATATGGACTCTAATACAATAATCAACAAACGGACAACATCTCCTTCTTTTAGGATGATCTTCTTCTCTCCTCTAGGTCGCTGGATCAGCAGGGCGAGATATTCCTTACGAATGAATATCTATGACTTTAGTCATATTTCTAAATTTTCCTGTATTGATTATGATATTCTTATAATATATGCCTTACGAAACCGCTGTTGCAATTCTTTCAGCAATTACTGCCGATATCGTAGTCTTTGTTGGAACTTGTTATTTTCCAACTTGTCGACGTCTGGAAGTCGGTCTTCTCTTATTTCCTGGAGGAACATTGCTGGCATGAGAGGAGTCTCGTCCTCTGGGTTTTCAGATACATATGTTAATGGTCTATTGTTTATGACCGATTCAACATCACACAATGTAGTATGCAGTTCATCGTAAGTGAAGACAGCTTTTCCTAGCATTCTCTTCAGAAGATCTTTTATGGACCGCACGAGATGCTCCCACCATCCTCACCACCAACTTGCTGGGGGAGGGTTCAATTTCCACTCAATTCCTTGAACTCCACATTGGAGTTGTATCTTCTAAATGTCTTGAGTTCTCAGAGCGTTACGGCCTCCCACAAAATTAGTCCCATTATCTGAATAAATAATGGAAGGACGACCACGCCTGGCTATGAAACATCGCATAGTCTGCAGAAATCCTTCTGTACAGAGAGTTGATGTCAATTCTAAATGAACAGCTCTGTACAAAGCACATGTGTGGAGAACAATCCACACATTTTCTTTTGATTTTAGTAACAGCTGCCCTGCAAGATCAACTCCTGTAACTTCAAAGGGGGATGCATCTTTTATGCGGTCAACTGGTAATGGTGCAGTGTCTGTTTCCACTCATTTAGCATTTTGTGGTCTACACTGAGCACATTTAGAGAGAATGCTTCTTATGGTTCTTCCACTCTGAATCATCCAGAACTTCATTCGAAGCCCCGTCATCATAAATTGTACACCTGCATGACAATGTAAACGATGCTGTTCTTCAATAAGCGCATCAACAATGGATAACGAAATCTTAAAATGTCTTCACGCATTATGATTTTTGTCTTGACACGTATAAGACCTGCTTCATCTCTAACAGTCTGAATGCCCTCAATGATGTTGTTCTGAGAGAAGGATTCCTACTGGACACTGCGAATCAAGGTCAATTCATCTTGTTTCAATTCCTGAAATGAGAGGGGACCAAAGATTCTTGAGGTACCTCCTTTTGCATTATTTACAAATCTCCTAATCCAACCCACAACTCTCACCATTTGTGAAAATGTGTAGCTCCTGAATCTTTCCAGATTTATCATAGTCAAATTCTTCTCGGTTGTTTTGCTCTTCTCAGCAGTTATTACATTTTCATCTGTTTCATCTTCACCGGAGTTACAAGGCCATTCTTCTTCTGGAAGTCTCAGCCATTCTGGTCCTTCCCACCATCTTGACATTACTAATTCAGAAGGATAACAGCCACGTGATGCTAAGTCTGCAGGATTATGCACACCAGGAATATGTCTCCAATTCTCAGATCTAGTCAGTTGGTTGATATCTTGTACCCCGCCTCCTACAACTGTTGCCCAGTTCTCGTTTCTTCTTATCCAAGCTAGTGCTGTAGTGGAATCTGTCCAATAATATTCTTTTGTATCTTCTACTGATAGTGCTCTCTGTATTAAGGCTGCAAGACAACTTTCTATCAAGCAACCCAAGAGCTCTAAACGTGGTATTGTTACAGCTTTCAGCGGAGCGACTCTCGCCTTGGCCATCATTGATTGTATTACTACTCCTTTATCTGTCTGGGTTCTCAATTAAGTAACAGCTTCATATGCATCTGTGAATGTATGCAGCTACCAGTGGCGTCTGTCCATTACTCCTTCAGTAGCCAAGCGCTGAATCCTTATTTTACTCAACAATGGTATTTTCTCATATCGCTTACTAAACTCTCTTGCCAGATCTTCCGATATGGGTAAATCCCAGTGTGACTTAGCTGCGTTCTTATTGGACTTGCATGCAGCATTACTTTGCGACAGCCTCTGTAACAAAGTCAAAGGAATGCTATTATATCAAAAATCCTTTGTACTGTCGAAAGAATAACTCTCTTTGTCAATACATGTGGAAGATCTTCTATAGGTAGTTTTAGAGGTAATTCCACTTCCAATGTATCCAGCCACTTAATCCATTTAAGATCTAAAACATTCGAATAGGGTTCATTTCTCGTTTCACAACTCTAATTAAAATTGTAGCCACGATATGGTGTATGTACGGACGTGTGTTCCCAACATCTTAACTCCATTTTAGGTCCATACAAAATACGTGGACTATTGTTGCGAAACACCTCACAGTCTTTCAATGACCGGACTGATGTAACACAATTGTCTACATACAAAGATCTTTTCACCTTACTGATGATTGTCCCATCTTCTTCACTTGGATTTGAAAGATGCTAGTCGATAACAGCTCCTAGGATGAAACTCCAAATACTATCCTCTTGTGTCTGTAGTACGGTACTTAAGTTTTGTCTTCATATGATACTCCCACCATAGGAACTGTAAAAAATCTGTCTTTTTCTTGTAATTCAATCATCTGAAAAGCCTATCTGATATCTAAAATAACTTAATCCCAATTTTCTTCTCGCGACCTCATCAAAAGCTCTGGAATTTCTTGTATACAATTGGGACCCTTCTCTAAACAGTCATTGAGAGAGACTCCTTCAACTGTCTTACAAGAAGCATCAAACACCGGGCGTATGGGAGTGGTTACACTAGCTTATTTAAACACTGGACGGTGAGGAATGTAGTGACACCTCTTTTGCAACTCTTCTACTTTCTCGTTCCCAATCTTTGAAGATCTCGCTATTAAAAAAAACCAACCCCTGGCACTATACAGCCCATGGCGGGCTAAGGCCGACCAAGCGACCGCTATACTTAGAGAAAAGGTTTACTTTCTCTAACGTTTTTGAGACAGACAGAAGTCTATTCTCGGCAACTTGCTTGTTACACGACAACTCAGGATGTCTATCAGCCCATGGCAATCCAACCACATAACGACCATCTTCATTTCTCTTCAAGGTATTCAGAAGGTAATCATTAGCTTCTTGATCTCGTGCTGTTGATGACCGTAATTCTACAGGATCTAAAATATCAATAGTTTCTAGATCCCATAACTGTGTGATAGATCCATCATTTCAAGTCATTGTTATGGTAAGGTTAGCCATATTAGTTTCAGATAGTCCATCAAGTCTCTCACCGCCTGGTGTCCACCCAAATTTGGTTTCTACAGCAGTAAGTCCATTCAATAGTGGAACAATTTTCCCTGTTCGAATATCTGCATAAACATCCATGCCAATCAGTAACTCAATATCAGGGCAGTTTTCTCCCAAGTCATTGATCCAGATCCTCTTTTCTTTCAGTTCTTCCATTAGTGTTGTAGAACTATTTGATATCTGCTGGATGGACTGACAGATCTTTTCTGTATCTCTCACTTGGATTTCGCGAATATACTGGCCTCCCATCTTCTGTACCTTCAAGTTATACTTCAGATGTCTGGCTGCCTTCAAAAAGAACATGAGCTACTGATTCTTCAGCAACAGCTTTCAACTCCAGCTTGTCTACTGTCTTCTTGAGTAAATAGGAACGTTGAGAACCACAGTCCAGAAATGCTCTAATTGTCTTGGTTTTGTGCTTTCCATATACAGTGACCATCAGAGTTTATAGTACTACGGTACCTTAGTAGTGTATGTACAGTTGGCCATGTCTGAGGTAATGCCAATCTTCTCTGGCATTAACTTCTTTCTTTCTTTCCAACATTTGATGGGCACGTGACTCTCCTTACCCAATAACAAGGTTAGCAGAAGTAAAAAGTCACACGATATACCGAATACTGTGGAAGCAGAAGTCATACAGTAGCACTAGTCAAGATTAAGATCACTCGTAAACCAAAGTCCATGAACGGAGAGAAAACACTCTTGTAAGAGAAACACGCAACAAGGAAGGAGAAGAAGTTAGGGACGGGCAAGTGTACCATGTATCCAGGCCCCGGGCTATAAACGGGCATACTGGGCATTTGCCCAGGGCGCCAAATTTTAGGGGGCGCCGAAATTTAAGTGACGCTGAACGCAGAAAAAAGTTGACCCAACAATCCCAACATTAAAAATAAGTATGACATGGAAATCTTTAAAAAGTAGGATAAAATAACTATAGGCCTAATTTGCGTGAATATAAAATAAAAGTAATATTAAATATTACATACATTCGTAGTATTTATGTTTAATCATGATTGTATTATAATTCATTATTATAATATAATCAGTCTAAGCCTCCGTGGCTTAGGCGGCAGCACGCCGGCCTCTTACCGCTGGGTCCGTGGTTCAAATCCCGGTCACTCCATGTGAGATTTGTGCTGGACAAAACGGAGGCAGACAGGTTTTTCTCCGGGTACTCCGGTTTTCCCTGTCAAAATTTCATTCCAGCAACACTCTCCACTATCATTTCATTTCATCTGTCATTCATTTAATCATTGCCCCAGAGGAGTGCGTCAGGCCTCGGCAGCCGGCACAGTTCATATCCTCGCCGCTAGGTGGGGGCTTCATTCATTCCATTCCTGACCCGGTCGGAGATTGGAAGCAGGCTGTGGATTTTCATTTTCATTATAATATAATCAGTATTATCTGTAAAGAATACTAGTGCTGGCAACAATGTAAGCAGCGATGCACGGTTGACGCTGTTGGCAATACTCATGGATTTACAACTGGCGCATGCGCCGCGTGTTCTTGTCAACGTCATAACCTCAAAGGTTGTTTGTATGTATTGCTTGTATTGCGTGTCAACTGTGATTTGTGAAAATGTGTCTACTTTAGTTATTTCAAAATGAACAAAAAATTAAGTGAATCAGAATTCAGGAAACGTGCTGCCAAGAAGGAAAGTGACGAACAAGAACTTTTAAACAAAATGCCTCAAATTGCATCGTTCTTTACACAAAGAGCTACAACTATCACGCCTACTGCAACTTCAAGCTTTGTTAGCCTCCAATAATATAAAAAAAAGCCTGCCCGTTAGCCTCTGGGAGCTGTCCGTCCTGCAGATGCTATGTTTGCCACTAGAAGCTTCAAGCAAGGAAACTCTAGGCCTACATGATCTCTCTCAAGGTACGCTTACCTAATAATGAAGCTAATACAGACACAATTATTTCCAATAATGATGAAAATTCAGATGGCCAGATTGTTTCTGAATCAAAACCTGATGATGTGTTGGCTTTTACTTGTAACATCAATGACCCTACAACATGGGACGTCACTTTGCCTTCAACTATAGAATCTATTGCTATCAATCCCCCAAAACAAAACTTTCAAGCGGATTTTTCTAGATCTGAGCATATTTATAATGACGGAACTAAGCGTAGGCTACACTTGCTGTAAAACTGTTTAAATGTACACTTTCTAATGGTGAATCTTATGTTAGAGATAGGCTGATCTACTCACAATCGTCTGGAAAAGTCTTTTGTGTTCCTTGCTGCTTGTTTCAGCCGTTGGACAAGAAAATTGGACTTTCATCCGAGTTCAATGATTGGAAACATGGAAATGAGTTGATAAAACAACATGAACAATCAGAAGACCATCGTCCCAACATGCTAACTTACATTAATAGACGAAAACACAAAGAGGAAATAAATACTGTTCTTTCAACGCAATATGAGCAGGAGGTCACATACCGTATTGGCGAAGTGTATTACTCAGAATTGTGTCTGTTGTGAAATTTCTCTCAGTTAGAGGGTTATCTTTTCAAGGTGACAATGAACGTTTATGATCTACCTCTAATGGTCTGTATCTAGGATGCCTTGAGTTGATAAGCGATTTCGACCCTTTTCTTTCCCAGCACCTTGCTCGGTATGGGAACAAAGGGCTAGGACGAATGTCATACCTATCTGTTCAAACGTGTGACGAGTTCATCAATGTTATGGCATACTTAGTGCTGCAAACAATGACAAAGGATGTCAAACATTCTCGATACTATGCCCTCATCGTGGTTTCTACTCCCGATTGTTCACACACCGATCAATTACGGTAGCATTGGTTCTACGTTATAACTTATTTGCTTCAAGGATGCAAAGCCAAAGCCAAAGGGACGTGTCTCCAATCTTCTCCCTGGAATAGGCCATACCTCAAGTAGTTTAGAAGAGGCAGTTTTAAGTTCAACCTCGCAATAAGGCCTAGATATTGAGTTATGCAGAGGACAAAGCTATGATAACGCGGCAAATATGTCTGGAGCTTACTCAGGCCTACAAACTAGAAATAAACAACACTACTCTTTTGCTGAGTTTGTCCCTTGTGCAGCGCATTCTCTCAACCCTGTTGGTTCTTCTGCTGCAGAGTGCTGCACTGAAGCTATTGTGTGTTTTTTTTGATTCGTCCATAACCTTTACATCTTTTTTTTTTCCTATTCAACCCATAGATGGGGTATTTTGAAAACATGTTTAGAAAACAGTAAACATCCAATGTTGAAATCCCTATCTCAAACAAGATCGTCAGCGAGAGCCGATGCTGTAAAGGCCCTTGTCAAAGGCTACAAGGCGATACATAAATCACTGAAGGAAATATCTGTAGACCCTACTCAGAAGCCTGCAGTCCAAGTTGAAGCTTCAGGACTAAAACAGAAGTTTGACAAATTTGAAATAGTCTTCCTCACTATTTTGTGGAGTGATACTTTGGAAAGATTTGATAAAGTTAGCAACAATCTAAAAAGTGAAACGCTTAATCTCGTAGTAGGTACTGTGCCCGTTTAGACCGGAGTCCGCGCGACCACATATGCATTTTACCAAGAATCAGTCAGCACGAGAGTCAAAATATCCCGGGGTGCCAGATGAGTTAAAGCTAATCGCAAAAAAAAAAAAAAAAAAAAGACATCAAAATAATAATAAAAAAATGCTTTACTGATTTTTGGCTCAATGCAACAATAAGGATAGAAGGAGATTCACCTGGGCATAACACAACATGTAAAATTATCTCATTTTATTCTAAATTTTAAAATTGACTGCAGAATGATGCTCAAGGTAACATCATTCCAGTGCGACGGCACACACTACTATTTACACAATGTACAGAAATTTCCCAACACATTGAACAATTGTCCTTGGAGACACAAGTCTGATTATCAGTCCTGTAGACTGTGTTCAAAAATTATATCAATTATTTACGATGAAATCCAGTTCAAATTTAATTGTCTTTACTGGAAATATTGTAGTTCACTGGTTGAATTTCTAACATGATATTAACACTCGTAGAAATTCTCACTGTTTATAATTGTTTATAGAATTTTTTACTTCCACTTATTTTTCCAGTTTCAAAAATATTGTCAAAAATATTATATTTGACCCAACACTAATTATGTACACATATTAATAACAACATCTGAAAAGTATTTGACCCTTGAGCATAGCATCGAAGAACTGTGCGAAGCACAACAAAATTTATTATTCTTCCAAAATTAAACATTTCGAGAAGTGACTCGATTATGAACTTCAAATTCCAAAGAAATATGATTTCTGAATTATCAGCTTGATCATAAAAAATTGTTGAACCATTCAACTATTCGATTTTCCACTTGGAATTATCATTAAGAAAAATATTTATATTTGTTGCTATTTTAGTAACTTTCACAACTTGCAATTCTTGAACAGAATGCGGAAATAAGAATTGTAGCTTTATAATAAATTCATTTAGTTCATGACAATAGGATTGAAAACATCCTTTAAGTAATTCGTGGATACAGAATTATTATTTTTTAATTGGCAGTGGCCCATTCAATTATTTGTGTAAGAACACAATATCCCAACAACAACGGCAAAGGTCTTCCTCTGAAGAAGAATAAAATTTTATCATGACAAAACCGGGTTCTAGCAAATCCAAAGTATTAATGGAATACGTAAACAAGTTTGAAATAATTACTGATGGTTTGGTCATTCATTCGACGAAATGTGTGGTTCCAATACTCCTCCTATAAACCTGAGCCATCGAACCTGCTATTTGATTGATGCTAAAAAAAAAAAACTCCTCATTCCTGCGACTTAAACATGCACACCTGGGAATGGCATTTCAACTACTCCACACACATAAATTTTCTTCCCAAAATTTATACAATAAATCAAGCCTCTGCTTGTTATCAAAACTGGAAGATCTATAAACTTACAAGTTTATTTTATTTTACCATTCAGTTCAAACCGTGAAGTTACCACACTTGTGATATTCTCTATTTCACTTTCGAATGTGTGCCTACGTCATGATTTTATATAAACACAAAAAAATCCTAATTGATACAAATATCATTGGCTTCCTGTTTCATGCCTTTCCGTGTTATCTGAAAAATATACTTTGCTCAATGCAAATATTAACTGTTCAACCAGAACTATAATGTTGGTGGAATACGGGCTTGCGCTATCCACTAGCTTTCGGAAAATCACCTGTTCCAAACTAGGAATGACTAAACTAATCCTTAAGCTCTCTCTCTCAACGAATGTGATTATTAGAAAATGTAAGATCCAATAATTATTTAAAAAAATTATGAAAATTATTATTATTATTATTAGATTATTATTGTTATTATTTCCTTAAATATGTTTAATTATTATTTCCTTATGTGAAAAAACCACATGTTCGACTCTTCGAATATGGACAAAATATCCATTCCTCAACAAAAATAAATATTAACTTCTACAGTTATATCGGCTGATTACCGTGATTCTCAAACAAAAAGAACATTCAAATAAATGCTCGGTATGCTCGGTCATCGATCCTAAACTGTTCTGAGTGCTGAAAATACTCAGAATAACCCTAATGTGTCTTGCGTAAATCAATGCAAGATTTAAATACGAAGAAAAATAAATGTGTTGGTCATCTGCAGAAAATGAGTTTGTTGCAATTAGCTAGGCATAATATAAAAGTCAAATGTGGCTTACATTTCTCGTTGGTCTTGAAGCGTAGTGAACCTGGTCTGTACCAGATTTATCCAGATACATGCCCTATTGGACACGCACGTCTAATCCTTGTATCGGCCGCCATTATATACCCACAATCTGTCTAGCACGACAGAGTGGAAATATTTCTTGAAGTTTGATGTAACTGCTGATCCATTTTAATATTGACTTCAATTAAATCCATAGCAGTTTGCTTAAATGGGGTCAGATCCAAATGATCTCTTCTCAAAAGCGTCAGTTGTAACATAACTCACGGTAATCTTTTCAGTACAGGAAAACACTGATAGTCTAAAACAATCAACGGCTGTTCTGAAGATCGTTCCCTGGGCATGGCTTCACACCATCTATCATGCGCGAAGCAACATATAGTTTCCCTTTGTCGGCTAATGAACAACACCGTGATAGACTGGCCTTCAATATACTGAAAGATCTGAGTGGTTATTTAGTTACAATTTGTGAAACTGACAAGTTGGATTAAAATATCCAAGTATTGAATTATTGTTACTGGACTGTGACAGAATAATATCTAGACAAAGTCTAGCATATGTCCATATATAAACAAAGTGTTTCACCAATGTCCGTAGAAAATAACAATCACCTTAGTGATTCCCTCTACCGGAAACTTACTACGTTCCCCACGTATCGTAGCACTTTTGTGACTATCACAATTCAAAGATATCTTCTGCGTAGATTCGGCAACCATGTGCCTTGGCTCGACGTAGTAGCAGCACCTTGTCCTACAAGAGCTTGGTTTGAAGTGAGCTGCTTATGCTTGGGCCGAGTGGCTTTTATACAAAACGGTCGGCTCCACGCTGGATCACGCTGAAATCTGTAAATCCTCATATCTCCGGTGTCTCTGGTCTGATTCACTTGAGACTAAGTGCATCCTCTTTCATTTGGCCGTGCCAGTAATCTGATCCAAGTATCAAGTCTCTACTCCATGGCTAAGTATTTAATCACCAAATAGTCTCGACCTCTGCTACTATTTGCCACGTCACTTAACATCTTCTTGGCTGCATAAAGTCTCCATTTCAATCTAGAAGGAAAGGAGCGCGATATTCAAATATCTCAACTTTCAAAAGTGGCTGTAGCCTTTCCCTTGATACCTAGGTGTCTGAATCTTGGAATACCCATTCCTAGAATTGGGCAGTGGCGGCCGGCAATAAGGTTGCAGTGTTGCACAACGACCAGATTAATTCATGAAAAACAATTAATTCCGTAATAATATTTTTAGTACTAGAAGTTGTATGTTTCCTTTTATATGTATAGGAATTCATAATTCTATTCTTTAATAATTCAGGAAATCTTATAGTAAGTTACTGTGAACTGACAGGAAGCGAGGCGCGCCAGCCGTCTAGAGGCGCTCGTCCGTTTGGTCGTTGCCAGGCCGAAGCACCGACCAGATCTCAATAGTGAAAGGTATGGCAGAGATGCTAGACCGGGTAAGCCCTATCCCAACAGTTAACACGGCTGGGCGTTGCCCACTGACTGCAACCAGAAGCTGAGGCGCAGGCGCGGCCGGAGACATCCGAGATGCTTTGTCAACTGCCAAAGCCATCCATGTCTTGCAATGTTGCGCGTGAACTTGTGACACTCGCAATTCTCGCCCTCATAATTATATAGCCTAACTTACGTTGTTTTGTTATCGTGAAGGTTTTTATGTAGACTAGCCTAACTTATATTCCATTTAATCCGATGAAATTGTGTTGTCTCTGAACTGCGGCATTCGTTATTAATGAGATAGATCCGTTTTACCGCGCATGTGAATACAATTTTCTCCGATATCAAGCAGTCTTTTAACCTATCACCTCATGGGCGCCCGTAGGAGGTGTGGGGCAAGGAGGGGCCGTGTCCCACCCCCTGAAATTCCGAGAATATTTCGATTGTTCATTGTCACACCAGTTTATTTCATAAAGTGAAGTTACTGATTGTTAACAGATTTAGATGTAGGAATAATTCCAGAGTTTTAATTAACTTAGTAATTTGTGATTATTGGGGAATATCTTCAATTATTAAAAAAATCGGCGAACTGGATTAACATTACTATTTTAATGAACTGCTTGATTTTTATATTTGTCGATAGGCCTACATGGTGATACCACTGTATTTTGCCTGTTTTTAAAGAATGAACATTATGACGATGATTCACAAAGAAAAGCGAACTCCTATGAGCAAAAACTCTGAACAAAAAAAAATTATGCCATAAAGACTATGTACTCAACGGTTTAAGAGCAGCCAAATAATGAGTGTCACAAAGCAAGTAAGAAATTAAACGAAAATTGCGAGGGGGGGGGGGGGGGTATGTAAGTCTCAATATGACATGTTAGGTAACGAAATAAAAAATACACCCCCGCCCCTAGAAAAAATCCTGCGGGTGCCCATGTACCACCTTAATGAAAATTGTGCAACACCCAGAAAAATTATCCGCCAGCCGCTACTGGAATTGGGCACAGTACAAAGCAACTTCAAACTTTGGAGAGCTATTTAAATGAAAAAAGAAATGAGTTTGACTAGTATGAACAAGCAGCCATGAAGTTGTTACAAGTTGAATAACCCAACACCAAGTACAAAAGATTAAGAATCAGAATAACTTTTGCGGATGAGAGCCTAGGCGATGAAGCTATTCTTGATGAATGGTCACTTTTCAAATCCCAAGTTTACATTAAAATCTTTGACTCTTTGATAAGTAACCTGTCAAGGCGAAAAACAGCTTATGAAAATGTATCTGACACATTTGAAATATTTTCTATTCTTGTACAAAAGGGATCGTAAAAAGAGGTCGTATCCCTAATCTTGAGGTAGCAACTAGAATATTCCTGACTTTACCAGTCACCAACTGCTCCGCAGAAAGAGGATTTTCTGTTTTGACTCGGCTAAAGAATGAGAAAAGATCAATTCTTTCAGACAGCAAACTAAATTCACTATTGTTATTGTGTTGTGAAAAAGACGTAACCCTTAGCACAGACTTTTCTGTAACAAAAATAAATTTGCAAAGTTAAAAGCCAGAAAAGAACCTTTGGTTTGAAATGTATCTGTATAATGTACTTTTAAAATTTTACTTTTGAATTTGTAATCTTGGTTTTTAGTGTGATTTATGTATCAATAAATGGCTACAAAATTGTATGAATGACTTACTTTTCTTATTATTTCCTGAGATACAATATTAGTAACGTACCGGTAGTTGATTGTAAAAACAGTCCTATTATGCTATTTTTTTAACACGTAAATGAGAAAAAGGGCGCCAGTAGACAATTTGCCCAGGGCGTCTATCACCTTAACCCGGGGCCTGCATGTATCCACTCCGGTCCCGCCCAAGCCGGACGACTGACACAAAACTATCTAAATGGGAACTCCAATGGTATCAAAAAACTGATTAAGTGCGTGCACTACTGGCGGTAGCGGGGCATGCAAAAGATGAGCAATATTTAACGGCAACTTAAAGCCTTGTAATTGTAATATCCTAAGCATAGTAGTACGTGTTGCATCGTATTGAGAACACTGAAATAAAATAATGATGTAGTGAACCTTCAGCTTGCTGTCAACTACATCGGCCGTCCGGATGACGCCCGACACGTGCGAAATAGCTAGGCGTTAGGGCATGATTAAAGCGCATGCGGATGATATTGATAATATGACGACGAGTGTATTGCCCCAAAGAGAACCATGGCTGAGACCGAATTTCAGATTGAACCCAGACATATTGTCGACCTTTAGTCCGTGTAAAAGCCATCCATTCCCGTTGCCACTCGTGCCGTATCTTTTCCCTGAGATGTGGGAGTAACCGCAATGTCATACGGTACTTCATGCCGGATCTTAAAGCGGCAGTTTTAGCGAGGACATCAGCCCGTTCATTACCCATGATATTCTGGTGACTGGGAATCCACGTTAAAATGACGTCATGACCCGAGAGATGTAAACCATAGAGCAGCTGCGCTAATTGTATGAGATACCGGTACCAATTTAATTATTGAGAAGGTGATTGTAAGGCCTGAAGAACACTGAGGGAATCAGTGCAAATAATAGTCCGAAGAAGGTGCTGTTACCTAATGTAAAGACAAGCCTGTCTGATAGCAAAGATTTCAGCGGTAAATATCGTACAACGAGGTGATAAAGTATATTGCCGTTCAAGTTGTAAGTCCGGTGCATGAAAAGCGGCACCTGCGGGGTTAGCAAGCTTCCAGCCATCCGTATAAAAAAACAACCCGGGGGAACAAAGGACGTAAATATTCTTGAAACGCATTGTTGAGGAAATTGGGTAAATTAACAGTAACATTACAGATATCCATTAAAGTATGATCAAGGATATTAGGCTGAAAATGATGGACATCATAGGGAACCATATAGGAAGGCATACGTGGCATTTGTAAAATCTCGGATCGAAACTCCAGATCAGAAAAAGCACGCACCAGGGCAGGTGTTCGCGTAGGAACCAGGTTTCGCCGTGAATAATATTCCAACAGTAATTGCAATTTGTTCAACAAGGGACAAGAAGCTAGCGAAAACTGAAGAAGTAAATATTTATAAGATAAATAGTGTCTTCGGCAACGTAAATTCATTTCACCCGACTCCACTAGGAGGGCATATGTGGGTGTTGATACAAAGGCCCCCCGAAATCGTCCTTAATGCTTTAAATTGAATTCTATCCAAACATTCAGTGTGGCGGGTTGACATAAGATCAAAGAAAAAACAATTATAATCCAACACAGAGCGGATAATTGCTCGGTAGACCTATAATAACATTATGGGATCCGCACCCCAATACCGGCGGGTAAGAGCTTTGAGTACAGTCAGTTTCAGCGGCGGCTCGTGAAGGGGTGCTGCAGAGCTGCTTCCCCCCCCCCCCCCCCCGGGTATTAGACAATATCAATTTACACGTTGAAAGTAATGGGGTAACGGTGTAATTAAATAGATCCCTTTAAATTATTCACAAGTAAAGGGGCTCGTAAATCCACTTCCCCCACGGCTGCTGCATTCTCAGCAGCACCTTAGGAACTTAACTTTGCACTTCCTGAATCCACTTCCCCCATTGCCAAGTTGTCCTATGAAAGCCTCTTTGGGTGCTGCAATCATTGCAGCTTCGCCACAGAGTGCCAACTCATCTTTGGAAACAAAAGAGTATACAGTTTGCAAACAGCTCAAATATTATACTGGCAGCGGCTAACAGCCCCTAATTCGTATTCAGAAAATTTACGACTTATATTCTAATGCACTAAATTATAAATATAATCATAATAATATCGCAAGAAAATGTTTAAATGGGAAAAACTTTTGCTGCAACATGGCTATGTTAGTAGCACTGAATGGCAATGAGAATCATGAGTAGAAGAAGGATAGAACTCAAGTAGGCGCTCACGGCATATAGTGGGTACTAGAAGAACCATGTCCATTATCAACCCTTAGCCAATGAAAGGGAGGCATTCCACCATCTCCATGATTTGTGCATTTTCTTCAAACACTTGTACGATCAGTCTTGCCAACATGCGAATTATAGATCAATATTCTAATGTAGTATGCTTGCGTGATATTTACAAATACTTGTATATTATTTCACAGTATAGTCGGTGGAGAATTTAGCTGAACTCAAAAGAGAGTGACAGATCTTAGAAAACTGAGCGAAGAAATTCAGAAGCCGCATCTTCCGGAACTCATTTAAATAACATGTAAAATTTTGCAGTATTACGCTTAAGTTCGGCGTATCAACAATAGGTTGACCGTCATAACAATGAAGTAACTAGAAACAAGGAAATATATAAATAGAATCATAATACTATGTCTGTTAGGTAGTCAGTCCGAAGGCTGGTTGGATCCCCAAAAAGTGCTATATTGAGGCGTACTATGCAAGAAGAAGAGTGAGGTAGTTTGCCATAGCTTTCCTCACTGAGTCAGAACAGCAGTACTAACCCTATGAGTAGAATCTTTCACAGCATTCACAGGCACTGACTGTGCCCTGAATGTCATTACTAAGCAGCACCCATACCTCAGTAGCTTACATATAATCACAGCCATGAGTGAGACTGAGATATCGGTGAAAAGCCACATTTTATTCTAGCCTGTGCCAACAGACAAATGCAAATGTACTGCATTCATCAAGAGATGGCAAACAGGCTAAATACTATCAAAAGAAAATGTTTATATCGAAGAGAAGAATTTCGAAATATAGGTGGAGCTGTAAAACCTTCGAGTTTCCTTCTCACTGGTTCTTAGGCCCGTCATCTACAGAGATTGTTAAACTGTTACGTATCGCTATCACCCTGCCTATGGCTACCGCTGAACCCGAACGCTGCTTTTCGTGCCTCAGGAGGATCAAAGTGTACCTCAGGACTGCCACGGGTAAAGCCCTGCGCGGATATCCGCAACATTTGTCGTCATACGGATATAGTTGGAATGGATGTGCGGATAGTGGATACCGGTAATGTTTGGAGTAAATTTGCGGATAGTTTTTAGAATACAGTACAATCCGAACTTGTTGAATATCATTACTAGGACCCGGATGTTTATTGTTATGTTTTTTATGACAAATGTAAAATGGTGATTAAGCTTATCTCATTCAAATTATGTCATTAAGCATAATTAACTCTCCAAACTGAAAAGGGTTGCAATTCTGGCTGTATAACATTCATTTTAAACATAGCACATGACATACATAGCCTAAGGGAACGACTTTCTCCTCAAATGTCTAAATGTGTTGCTTTAATGTATGTCTACCCCTTATTATTCCCGTTCTCCAAAGGGGTCGAGGATGAGATGCGATGTAAGTCTTTGTGGTGGATGGTTTTTACGGCCAGATTGGATGTGTTGCTTTAATAAAAAAATAAAAATATTTTTGTAATGCCAGTAGATTCGAATAACAAACATGCGGATAACAGTCGTGCGGATGAGAGGTGGATGTGGATAACGTTTTCTTTATCCGCGCAGGGCTTTAGCCATAGGACAAGAAAGACTTACTGCACTTGGAATGCTGTCTATTGAGAATGGTTTGATTAACAGCATACCGAATTTCAATAACCTCGTCATCGAAAAATTCGTCGCGTTCAAGACTCGACGCCTGGAACTGATCTACAAATAAGGTAAGTTAATGCATGTGCATGCAGCTCCACCAACTGCGATATGTGCGAGCCGCCACTGGTCAGTTTTGGCTCTAATGAGTCTGTAAGATATTGTATGTGACGAAAATCCGTTAATTTGTTATCAAACTGTAAACCAAGATAACGCACAGAGGGAGCCACCCTGATTTCGCCCTGGCGATAAAATATCGGGGACTGATCATATCTCCGCTTATGCGTAAAAATGAGGGTCGTATTCTTGACTAATGAGGTGGTAAAGCCATATGTTTGGAACCAATCATGAGCCCGCGAGAGAGCAATATTTAAGCCCTGTCTACAAACGTTTAAATCATCTCGAGAAGAATATATTAAGATATCGTCCGCGTACTGTAAGATCCGTGTGTGAGGCAGAATATCCGTCTCCAAGGGACGGAGAACCACTAAGTATATCACCTTGTGGGACACCTTGTTGAGTCATGCGATCATCCAAGGTCTCACTCGGGGTGTGAAGAATAATGCGGCGTCGAAATAACATGTTATGTATTAAGCTAATAAAAGACAATGGAAAGCGCATCTCCAGAAGTATCTGACTTAAGATATAGAGCTGGACAGAATCGTATGCATTGGTGATATCTAAAAATACCACAATCGTGTGCCGTTTCTTAGCTTTAGCAAGTGATAACTCGGTAAGAAATATGTTCAAAGGGTCCCGCGTGCTACAATGTTTCCGGAACGCAAATTGAGTTTTCGCATAATAAGAGTAGTATGAGAAACACCATTGTAGCCGCGCCAACATGAACTGTTTGAAACGTTTTGCGGAGGCATGAGCCCAACTGAATTCTCCGATAGTTAGCAGGATCAACACCACCTAGAGAGAAAGCCTTGCGATATGGAATTGACGTGTGAGTGACGTCACGGAGGACCGGCCATGAAAATTGAGACAAAACATTCGAGTTATGGAGGTTATGGTGTCGTTTCCGCATGTTGTGTTTCGTGTTTACAGTTTCAGGTACTGATTTTCTGCGAATTCCTACCCGGTTATACTTAATGGTTATCAGTGTAGTGTAAAATTATGCCGTATAAGTGCAGTGTCCCAAATTGTATATGCAATTATGCCAATGGACCGAAAGTAAACGTTTTCTCTTTCCCTAATGATGAAGGTAGAGACGAAATGGATTCGAGCCATTCACCGCAAGGATTCCTACGAAATATTCCATGGTACGTGTTACTTCTATTATGCTCCAATTCTCACAAGTTTAGTATAATGGGAGGAAGGAACCTTGTAACAAGTCTCTTTTCTTGTAGGTGTGTGGGCTCCATTTCAAGCCACATAAGATTGAATGGAGCACTAGTATGTATGATGAAAAGAATGCTAAGCTAGTTACTGCACCGTTGTATAAATCAAGACTTATTAAATGTTAGTAAGCAGATAGTCCTACCTTTAAATTTTAGCATAGGCTAGCTCCTCTGTTCGAAAATTCATTTAGATGTAGAAATCAGAATATTCTAACCTAAATTATGTGCTACAGGCTACTGTCATAGGTTAGGTTTATTTGTTTTATGGGGGCTATCAATTTCAAGTGGGAGGTGTAAGTGGATAGTATCTCATTTCTATTGGAGTTTAAATTGCAAGAACTGCACGAGGTTAGAGACCGATAACCTGTAGCAGGTCCTGATTAATCTATTTTTTATCTATTGCAGTAATCTCATTCATTAGATTTCTTATTGGGATGGGGAAAGTGGTGTGTGTGAGTCAGGTTGGTGATTGAATACATTTAGAATAAGTACCGGTAGTGTAATTAATGTAATGCAAGGTGATCAAATGATTGTATCGCAACTTAAACGCCTTAGGAGTCCTCTTCAGGAACCAATAACGACCACCTCGCCTCATAGTTTTTAACAACAATTATACATCCGCCTTAGTCAATACATAAACGAAAGAAAATATAAGTTAATTAGATTTGCTCCTGGTACATGTTTCAGGGATTAATTGCTTTTATCCCCTTCATCAGCCAATATTAATACCTGAAGAAAATTATAAAATAGCATAGCACTCAAAAAAAAAACAAATGGCTATTAGACTTAATATGGTGCACCATATAAGTAGGCCTAGGTCACAGGAAAATATTTTAAAGCATAGAGCAAAACTAAAAAAAATATGAGACGGTGATGATATTCAGCCATCAAACACAAGCTAATATATACGTAGAGAACCAGTGGACAGTTCATTCACATATCCGCTCCAAAACACAAGTCAACTTGACTTGGCTAGATAGGTGGAAAACAATCGACGGTAACAGTGAATGAAGGTAGAACGCGCGATAAAACTCTCCACAATACTTGAATTAGCCAAAATACCTTATGAAACGCTGGGAAATAAACCAGGGAACGATGTTTTAGTAGATATTCCCTCCTCCGATGTGTGTGACCCACCCAGCCATCCCAAATAGGTACATGTCTTACATAGCGAAAATTGCAGCTGTCAGCGCCATTATTCTCATCGATCGTTATCAAAACAGTACCATGACAGTACTGCCAACCTCGCGCTTACGGTAGTATGAAAAACAAAGAAGGGCCCAATTCAGTCGCTAGTGCGCATCATTCGTGCGCAGCACTCAATTCATAGATAGTGCGCCCAATTGAATTGTTTATTGATCATGGATTGTGGAAATTGCCTCCCAAAGGCCGCACCTGCCCCCGACCTTCTAACCTTCGTTTTGTCCAATCCAATGGTTTTTGACAATGGTTACAGCCTAACGCGCCCAGATCAATGGTTTTGAGTCCACCGTGCCCTGCCAGCTGCGCGCGGCCACACCTACCCCCGACCTTCTAACCTTCGTTTTGTCCAATCAAATGGTCTTTGACAATGGTTACAGCCTAGCGTGCCGAGATCAATGAGTTTTGAGTCAGTCGTGCCCCGCTAGCTGCGCGCGGTCGCACCTACCCCCGACCTTCTAATCTTCGTTTTGTCCAATCCAATGGTTTTTGACAATGATTACAGCCTAACGCGCCCAGATCAATGAGTTTTGAGTCAACCGTGACACTACATCAGTGGTTATTGCTCGTATGTTTTTTTTAAGTGAACTGTTTAGTCTGTGGTTGGCACACACTTGAACACTTTTACCAACCATGTTCAATAATATGTACTTACAGTGCTCATAGTCGATTATGAAAATGTCCTCCCTCTCTTGTAATGCACAACTGACATCTTCTGATGAAAGAATGGACAACAATCTCATCTAAAAAGATGATATATGGGCTTTTACAGCCAGTGAATTTAAACTCAGCAATTCTTCTAGGTTTGTGCCGTGTCTTGTGTGGTGTTTCGCCAAGGACACCAAGCTGGCTCATCAGCAGGCTCTTGGTATCCCCGTTCTGTAAGAACACAGCGTTGTCTGTTAAAATGCTTATTATTTACAGAGCCTGTTTTTTTAATCGTTTAGCGAGCCTCCTAATTGTACTGGCATTAGGCACAGGTCTTCCTGGAAACTTGATTCGAAATTTTTATCCTGTTTCACAACAAGACTTTCTGCTTTTCATTTACGAATTATGGATATACACACTTTCGTGCAATGTGAATTGGTGTCTAGGCATGACCAACAATCACAGTAATCACAATACTAACGTCTAAACTTTGCAGATACACATCCATATGAATGACAAAACATGTGTGAACTAACGATATGAGTCAGCGGAGCGGGGTATTGCGAGGTCCACTCGCTCCGTACCTGACCAGCCAAATGACACCAGAGTTTGTCACGATTTTCGGGGCGCACCAAGATAATGACCATGTAGTTCAATTAATATTGTGTTACTTGATCCAATTCTGTGCCTGGCTAATTACTAATCTATAAGTATAGCAGTGGCGACTGGCGGATAATTGTTATGGGTTTTGTCCTTTTTCATTGGGGGGGGGGAAGACTGCTTGATATCAAAGAAAACTGTATTCAATTGCGCGGTAAAACGGATGTACCTCATTCATCCCTATTGCCGCAGTTCAGAGAACATCACATTGTCACTGAATCACCGGATTAAATAGTTAGGCTACATGAAAACCTTTACAAGAACAAAACAACATAAGTTATAATACGAGTGCGAGAAAGAACCGTGAGTGTCACAAGCATGCGCAACATTGCAAGACATGAGTTAGTATCGGCAGTTGACGGAGCATCTCAGATGTCTCCATCCACTCCTCGGCTCCCTTGTTGCAATCAGCGGACAACGACCAGCCGAGTTAACTGTTGGGTTAGGACCTACTCAGTCTAGCATCTCAGCCATACCCTTCACTATTGAGATATGGTCGGTGCTCGGGCCTGGTTCCTAGCCGGTTGGCGCGTTTTGCTTTCTCAGACATTTCACAGTAACTTTCTATAAGATTTCCTGAATTTATTGAAGAACAGAATTATGAAATCCTATACATATAAAAGGAAACGTACAGCTTTTATTACTAAAAATATTATTACGGTATTAATTGTTTTTCTTGAATTAATCTGGTCGTTGTGCAATACTGCAACCTTATTACTGACCACCTCTGAAGTATAGGAAGAATGTTGCACTGAACAAATTTTTATTTGTACAGATTTTTAACAATGGACTGAATGAAGTCTTGCAAGTTTCTTTAAGAATTTTACACCTATTTTCATTGGAAAACGTTAATGTAGGCCTATTTTAAAAGTTTTAATCTAATGTAGTATGATATGTGAATGAAAATCCACATGATACGTGCTAGAGAGTATTTTTAGAAAGTGTTCGCATAAGGACTGTTGAAGGTGCATATGCCGAAAAATTTATCCACCCTATAAATAATATAATATTAATTCTAAATGAAAGTAGAACGCGGTTTATACACTTGCATCAGCATTGAAATGAGGAAACCTGGTCAATACTGCACCTCATATAAGTTAGGCAATGTGCTTAAGTACATAAATATGTGTTTTTATTTATTGCTCTTTTTATAAACGGTTGCTATGTTCTGACAGTGCTTGCGTCTCGTTGAACTGTCAACAAGGCGTACCCGAGCGGCACACACTGTTGATTTAAAAAAAATCATCGGGACGTGTTTGCTGTAACCATTGTAAAAAACCATTGATCTGGATGCGTTAGGCTATAACCATTGGATTAGACAAAAGGAAGGTTAGAATGGTCGGGTGTAGGTTCGGCCTAGGCGCGTGCAGCTATCGGGGCACGGTCGATACAAAACCAATTGATCTGGGTGAGTTAGGCTGTAAACATTTTCAAAACCACAGTTATGCAGGGTGAAAAACCAAATATTTATCACAGTTGATCATAGAACCGTCGATTGAAATTACAGATCGTTATGAGCCAATTTCCGCAATCCATGGTGAAGAAACGATTCGATTCGGTGCACGATGTAATGAACTGAGTGGTGCGCACGAATGATGTGCACTAGAGACACCTGGGCGCTTCTTTGCTTTTCATTGTACTATAAGGGCGAGGTTGACAGAACTGTCATTTATTTATTGATTTGTGCCTTTATTGTGGCGAAGTTAGGGCTCTAGACCATCTCTTACACTTAACCACAAACAGTGCAACTTACATGAATACTCAAATATGATATACTTAACCTACCAAACTTAAATACTAGGAAAACTTAAATACTAGAATTAAATTAAATTAAATTGGTGACTGCGTGATATTAACTAAGCTATACAATTTAAATGACATACATTTTTAACAAAATTATACTATGGCCATTCACTCACACATTCATACACAAATTGTTCTAGTTGGCCTACGGATTCAAGAGGAAATCTTTACGTGCACGTTTTGAAAGTTGTTAGGGATGTACAATTTCTAACGTCACGAGGACAATTATTCCAAATTCTAGTTCCCGACATGAGGAAAGAGTTACTGAAGGCAGATGAATGATGTAGAGGAATTGCAATTATAGATCCAGATCATGTGTGACGATCATGAAAGGAAGAAAGAAAACGAAAATTACAAGAGAGATAGTGAGGTGTACTTTCATTGAGAAGTCGATAGATGACGGTACATATGTGCAGGTTTCTTACTTGTTCTACTTTAAGCCAGGAAAGTAAATTATAAAAAGGAGACACGTGTGAGGAAAATTTAAAGGAGAAAATAAACCTAATGCAGGAATTTAAAGCTCTGTTTTGATGACGATTGATTTGAACAATAGCGCTGACAGCAGTAATTTTCGCCATATAAGTCGTGGACCTATTTGGGATGGCTGGGTGGATCACAGACAGTGGAGGAAGAAATATCTACTAAAACATCGCTCCCTGATTTATTTCTCATCGTTTCATAAGGTATTTTGGCTGATTCATGTATTGTAGAGAATTTCATCGTTCGTTCTATCTTCATTCAGAGCTACCGTTGATTTCAATTTGAATCGTCACTACTGAACCTCATATGCGTGCTCAAGTTTGTAAATATGTGTTTTTATTTATTGCTACTGTATTTTAAAAACGGCTGCCATGTTTCGACAGCGCTTGCATCTCGTTCAACTGTCATCAAGGCTAACTCTAGCGGCACGCACCGGGGTGCACATATTGTTCCCAACGTGTGAGATCTAAAATCACTGTTGATAAAAAGAAGTGGGATACAATATCACTGTTGATCAAAACAAAATCATCGGGACGCGTTAGGCTGTAACCATTGTCAAAAAACATTGGATTGGAAAAAACTAAGGTTAGAGTGGTCGGGTGCAGCTAGCGGGGCACGGTTCACACAAAACCATTGATCTGGACGCGTTAGGCTGTAACCATTGTCTTGAACCATTGGATTGGACAAAACGAAGGTTAGAAGGTAGGGTGTAGGTGCGGCCTTGGCAGCGCGCGGTTTACACAAAACCATCGATCTGGACGCGTTAGGCTGTAACCATTGTCAAAACCATTGAATAGGACAAAACGAAGGTTAGAATGGTCGGGGATAGGTGCGGCCTTGGCCGAGCGCAGCCAGTGGGGTACGGTTGACAAAAAACCATTGATCTGGACGCGTCAAAAACAATTTGGATTGGACAAATCGAAGGGTGTTGGTGCGGCATTGTACCATAAGGGCGAGGTTGGCAATACCGGTTTGATGATGATTGATGTGGACAATGGTGGCCACAGCTGGAATTTTGCCTATATAAGTCGTGATCCTTTTTGGGATGGCTGGGTGGATCACAGACAGTGGAGGAGGAAACATATTTTAAAACATAATTCCCTGATTTATTTCTCATAGTTTGATAAGGTATTTTGGCTAATTCATGTACTATAGAAAATGTTATCGCTCGTTCTACTTTCATTAAGTGCTACCAATATAATAGGGAATACAACAATTTTGTGTTGAAAAGTGGAAAGGATCTTTTGAAAAGGCTATATTTATTTAACTAGTGATAGGCTGTAACCATTGTCAAAAAACATTGGATTGGACAAAACGAAGGTTAGAGTGGTCATTTTTTAAAATTTTTTTTACAAAACAGCACAGTTTGTGTAACGTAGAAAATATGAGAACAACATGTTTTTGCAGATGACTCACTGTATTCTGTTCAAAACAAACTGGGAATTAGCATGTTTTATGTATTGTCGGGTATGCCATGCTTGATATTATAAATATTGCAATATGAAAACTACTCTAGGGTTACTCTATATCAAGTGTTTGTTACTAAATTATTACCACATCATCATGCCCCTATATGAATCATCAACAACAACAAGTTTCCTCTTTTGTAAATGTTTTCATGGCTCATGACTTCTGCTCTGTTCCATTTCAGTGGGTAACCTTTTCTGTCATAGGCATGCCATTACTAGCCTGTTTTCTTATCACGGATGAAAACTTTCTGTGGCTAGTTGTTGTTGTTGTTGTTTTGTTAGTGGGTTAGGACATCACTGTCATCAGCCATGTGTAAGTTACTTGGATATGGGTAGAATTTGTATGTGTGTATTGTTATGCTAGAATTGGGAAGGTCAGGTACCGGTATTGTAGTTTTAAGGGGAGGAACTACGAGGTCATCTGCCCTTGGGAAGGAGGTGACCATGGTCTTCTGCTAGGAACAATCCCAGCATTTACCTGGAGGAGAAAGGAGAAATCGAACCCACTTCTTCTCAGTTCAGTTTTAACTCATGAGGCTGAGTGAATTTCGTTTCACACTCAAATCAGAATTGTATTTTTAGGGGCAGATGACCTCGTAATTTCGCCCCTTAAAACAACAATAATCAACAATAACTAACTAGAATTATATTTCTCGGCAGAGATGGGAATCAAACCTAGACCTTTGGACAGATATGATTGACTATACTGTAGATATTAATTTCCGTTTTAACTGTTACAAATTAATTAGTTATTTGTTGTTGTGTAGTCGACATCTCACGTTAAAATGGGGTGAATATTTTTCAAGTTTTCTATTGAATTCTTCTATATATCGCATTTATTGCGACATCAGTGTTTTCGGTCAAGTTCACACTCGCAAGGTTCGAAATGCATACTTATCGATTATGATCGAAAACGTCGATTTATTAGCTAGAGTAATGTATCGATCGCATCAACTTCTGACCATATGTTCCATTTATGGTTACGTTATTTATTTATTCGCGTCTGTAGAACGTAATTTGACACATAAACACTCAGTCGCGTTTCCTCACAGGTTGTTCATAGCAGCCGTGCTGGGTAGCGCGCTCGCTGACGGCCGGAAGGCTATGACGTCATAAATTGTATCGCAAGGCTTTCTCTCTAGGTGGTGTTGGCAGGATCGGCGGGGTTTTTCTGCGGTTTCAAAATGGGAACGACAATAAACTCGTTCCATTCTTCAGGGGTGGTGCCCATCGAAAGAATTGAAGAAAAATAATTTTTTTTTTCGTGTGGCCTCCTAGGAGGCCGAGTGCAGGTCTTTCTAGTCGACGCCCGTGGGCGACCTGCGTGCCGGGATGAGAGATGGAATGGATGAAGATGAATGAAACTGGGCTAGGATGTGGAAGGAAGCGGCCGTGGCCTGTCAGAAGGTACCGTCCCAGCATTTGCCTGGTGTTGAAAATGGGAAACCACGGAAAACCATTTCAAGGACGGCCGACGGTGGGGCTCGAACCCACGCGTCTACCGAGTCAGCAGAGAGCTTGGCCCCATGACCTAACGCTGCGCTTTGGCGCGCATAGCCACTGCTATCGGTAAGAAAAATAATTAAGGATAAGGAGTTGTGCATTCGGAGGTAAATGTGTCAGCATCTTGTATGTAATACCATCTGCGCCGGGAGCAGTAGAGGTTTTGCGACTGAGAGCATGTTGCCATTCTGAAATTCGCAGCGTTTGCAGTAGCGTAGAAAAATGTGGAACGGCCTGATGATGAGCTTGGGGTGTGGGTATACGCAAAACCAGTGGCGTGGCGTGGAATTTTTTCTAGGGTAAACTGTGAAGAAGACTCAAAATATAGGCTTAAACCAAAAAGCAACTTCAGCACCCGGTTCCAGCTATGCCCTTGTCAATGTTGAGGTTGATATCTGAAGTAGCAACAATTACTCTACACACATAATTATTAGTCTTTCACATTTAAAAAATAAAAATAGAAAGAATTGTAATACAGCACAGCTCATTTTTCCCTTTTCAACTTTAGGCATGCCAATCCATGTACAATAAGTGTGGAGAAAATTATTCAACAATAGAGTTGGCGAGCTTCTCTAATCGTGTATCATTTGACGATTGAACAGTGTGGCAATTTGTGTTTTTGTTGTTCGCATTTCTTGGCCTAAGGAGCTAAACTTTTAGGTTATTACCCGTAAATTTTCTATTGTGCGTGGCTCAGCGGTAACGTTCTAGCTTGCTGAGCTTAAGATAGCGGGATCGAATGCCGTCGCAGCCAGTCGGCATTTGAGGGTGTGCAAATGCGAGGGAGCCGTGTCAGTATATTTACTGGCACGTTAAAGATTCCCTTCGGGTCAAAATTCCGGCACCCCGGCGTCTCTAAAAGCCTCAGTAGTTAACAGGGACGTAAAACCAATAACATTATTATTTTCTATTATGAGACCTAAGTGAACATTAAAATAATAAACATGCTATTAGTAGACTAATAGATATTCTTATGTCATTGTATTGCATGTTCAGTTAATATTTATTTGCAAATATCACTCAAATTGTACTGATGTAAGTTTTCACGGCTTCATTAGTTTGAATGACTTAATTGGGGCGTAGGCCTATAACTTATGCAAACTAGTACTAAGGGGGGCGTGGTGGCGCAGCGGTCAAGCAGTTGGCCTCTCACCAATGTGGACCGGGTTCGATTCCCAGTCAATGCATGTGAGATTTCGAAGTGAAATTCCATATCCTGTGGTTCGGATTCCACGTAAAAAGGAGGTCCCGTGGCTCATGATCGCATGATTAATGGTCACGTAAAACTAAAAGCTTCCTTCTTTTTTTAAACTAGTACTGACAATTCCGGCGTCTAGTGCATCAGTGGAAAGAATGTTTTCTGCCATGAAACGTATAAAAACCTTCACCCGAAACTCAATGCATCAAGAAGGACTTTCACATCTTGCGCTTCTTTCCATTGAAAAGGTGTTATTGTGCAGCCTTCAGGGGAACACTGATTTTCACGACCATGTAATTGATGAATTCGCTAAGAGGGAGAGAAGAATTGAACTTCGCTACAAATGATCCGCCAAGGAACAGTAAATAGTGGCATTAATTAATTTTGTACAAATGAGAATTTGATAGACCCTACCTACCGTAATTACCAAATATTTTTTAAAATAATGTGATAGGTCTTTAAAATATTATTCAAATTATACGGATGTACATACATTTAAAATTATGTATCCTTTACACCTACTCTTTGAATATAATTTGAATGATAATCAGAGGAACTTTTCGGGTTGATGGGTCACTCTGAAGATTCCAACGCACTGTTCACTCCCAACACAATAATATCAACAGTAGTTACGGTATACTAAATTTTGCTAATTGCACTCAAAAACATAGAGTTGTGAGTTAACCGGACGAAGAAGAATTTTAACTACCGCGCCCAGCAAAGGTCGGGTCTGATGGTCAGATTGAGGATGGGGACTGGAGAGGCGCGCCAAATAATTTTAAGCAGTGCTGGTGTCCAGGCTCGCTAGGGTAAGCCGCCCCAACCGATGCAGACCTTGCTACCCGCTTTGACTTGTCTCGACGACAGCCCTGTGGCTATGGAACGCCACACCCCCTGTCTTAGCCAATCAAGGACGACCTGGCGTTCTTGGTGTACCACTCCATCGGCCATAGCAGTGTTCCGGGCCTGAAGGCTCCTGGAGGTAAACAAGCCGTTGTCATAGCGACCAGCCGCACTCTTTCTTCTTTCTCTCCAAAGTAGTACTGGCTGATCGTGGAGAACTGCGGTAGAGAATGAGGAACGTCATTCAAAGCGGCGTTTTTGCAGTTGCTTGCGCGTTAGAAAGTGATATTATATACTTTATTCTTATGAGAATATGCTAGGTAAGCGGTGCTTACCCCGTGGTATTGGAGAAAACGCCACTGCGCAAAACACAATCCGGGGTCATAGAACGATAGAAAGTAGAATATCCTGTCGGCGATAAACTAGGTAAGGACGTAGTTATGGGTCTATTTGAAAGTGTTTTAATCACGGACCATAGTCCAGTAAAATTAGGGGAAGAAGGGGGTAAGTGTACATCAATTTCCGGCAAGCTGGAAATGGTGTTAATACCTTCATTCCATGTAGAAATCATGTACTCTGAGTTTGCACCATCGCAGGAAGTGAGCATAACTTTTGCCGGCCAAAAAAACGCGAAATTTTCAGACTTTATTCAGTTTTCCACGTATAACATAAAAACTATGGGCCGTACGGAAAATTTTTTAAAAAGCATAAAATTTTGCGTCGAATGACCCCCCCAACTTTAAATGTTGATGAGAATTTGAGGGAGTAATCTCCGTTCGAAGTTGGAGTTTTTTTCCATCTTGGCGAAAAAAACCGAATTCCTCGACTTTCAATCGTCTCTAGCACCCAAACGGCTGTTCCTATGTTTAGTGTGTGTGCGTGTGTGTGTGTTTGTGGTACCCTAGGCCGACCCCTCGTATACCTGGGCCTCAACCCCTCAACAAAGGGATCGCACCTAAAGCATTAGCTCCCCTCCCCTCTCTGCCCTCTACATTCTTCGAACAGCCCGTTTCTCTCACATTTCAGTTCAGTTTCCATGTTGTTCTCAACTTGTGTACACGTAATGTACTGTGCTGGAATTTAGATGTTCCCGAACTGTTTTTTCGTGAGGGTGATATGATTCGTGGTTATGCTTCGATCTACTCGTGCTCACGATGGAATTGTTTTATATGTGACAGAGGCCTGTTTGTTGAGGAAACAACAACAGTGCTTGAACGAGGAATACAGTCGTTAATCACTCACAGCAAAACAAAGAAAGACAATAAACACCTTCTACTTAGGGGTCGTTCCTCACTGTTCATCAAAGATGCAGGAAACTGTATTTGAAACGCAGGAGTGGGGAAGATGAAGCCACAGCAAGTCGCGGCTCCAAGCGCAATGTGCAGGGATTTGATTTTAAAAATAAGTGTATAATCTGTGAGGGAGATGCGTCAGGCGATTTTGTGGCAAAATAAAAAAAGAAGCCAGCAAGCAGATGAGAATCTGTGCAGCATGTTATGACGCTGGAATTCAAGGATTCTCTCATTGCAGCTGCTACGAGCGGAGAAGATGAACAGGTCCTCGGTAGACTCACGAGTGTTTCTGATTTGGTTGCTGAGGAGGCCAGGTACCACAGATCGTGTGGTAAGAAGTTCCTGGGTCATGTTGGAAAGGGCCACAAAGTAGGACGTACTGAAGATGGCCATGTGAGTGAGGCCTTCAATTACATTTGTAAATACATTGAGGATAATGATGATGAATGCCAATTTACATTTCCGGAGATTCTCAAAGACTTCAAAGGAAGTGTTCCAAACAGACAAACCCTGAGAACAAGACTAAGGAAGAAGTATGGCGAGGACATCATATATACGAATGTGCCCGGCAAGCCCTCAGTGATATGCTTTCGAAACACAGGGCATAAGATCTTAACGGACACCTGGTATAATTCCAAGAAGAAGGACGTCAGAGAAGAACGCCTTCGCATTGTGGAAGCAGCTGCGGCTATCATTCGAGAGGATATCAGATCAATAGCTTATGAAATAGATTCTTACCCCAAAGTGGATAATTTCTTGGGAGATGTTGAGAAAGATATACCAGAAACGTTACTGGTGCTCCTCAAAGGAATCGTCAAATCAAAAAATCAAAAGAAGGCCAAGCCACCTCATTTGAAAACCAAAGTAGCTTCCATTGCTCATGCCATAATCAGCGCCACAAGACCTCGATCTTTCATCTCTCCAATTCTCACAGGACTTGGTGCAATCATCTACAAGAAGTATGGCTCCAAAGACCTTGTGGAGCTGCTGTCAAGTCTGGGGTTCTGTTGCTCATACAAAGATGCAAAAGTTCAAGAAGCTTCGTGCATTGAGAAACCACCCAAGGTGTTGCTGGAAGGATCTTTCAGCCAATTTGCTTGGGATAACGCTGATGCCAACATGGACACACTCGATGGCAATAAAACATTCCATGCCATGGGAGGTCTTCAGTGCATAACTCCTCGTACTTCAGTGCACTCAGAGACAAGGATACCCAAGTTGAAGAAGTTACCGTCAGTCCAAGAAATGAGTTCATCCACCAGTATCCCACTGGTACCTTTCCACCGGAACACGATGCAGCAGGGCCTTAAGTCAATACTTATCGACGATGTCAACCAGAAAAATCCAGTCAATGAGGAAAACCTTTCTTCCTCTGACTTCCTGTGGATTTACGGCAAGTGGAAACAGCGTCTTGACGTGACTGGATGGAATGGCTTTGTGGAGAAGGTGACAGCAGGACATCCATATTCTGTTTCTCATGCAGTGTGCCTACCCTTCCTGAACTCTCCTCCAGGACACGTTGACACAATTTACTCTGTCCTGTTGGAATCTGTTCGAAGAAAAGGCAAAAACCAGAATTGCTGTTTTGTCACATTTAATCAGCCCCTGTTCCAGAAAGTGCGTGAAATCGTGGCCTCGTGTGACCCCAGTTCCCCAGTATCCTCAGTCATCGTGCGTCTTGGAGGTTTCCACCTTCTCATGTCTTTCATGGGAGCCATAGGTTACATTACGGATGGGAGTGGACTACAAGATCTTCTGAGCACTATATATGCACGAGCATCAACAGAGAAAATGTTGACAGGTCATGCTTATTCGAGGGCAGTCAGGGGGCACATTTCAGTTCACCTGGCTTTGGCAAACATTGTGTTGTCAAGTATGGATATATGTCATCAAGAGAGCGATGCGACTTTGGAAATACTCAACAATGTTGGTTCCCCACTGTTTCAAGAAAAATTGCAGCAACCGCCCTTCCCAGACATTTTGAAACAGTTCAATGAAAAGTTGTGAGAAATTGCAGACCGTGGAGCAACCGCTAAATTATGGGTGCAATATTTCAACATGGTTACACTTGTGAAGAGATATATTCAGGCCGAACGAAGTGCCGACTTTTAACAGCATTTGGATTGTGTGCAGCAAATGTTGCCCTACTTCCTCGCTAGTGGACACTTTCTTTACGCCAAATCTGCCCAGTTGTACATCCAGGACATGTTGAACCTGCATTCAGTGATGGCAGCTGATGAGTATCACCAGTTTGTGAATAAAGGCTTCTTCACAATCAGAAAAACCGACAAGTTTTGGTCTGGTATTTGGACAGATATGACCATTGAGCAGGTGGTTATGAGGACCATGAAGACGAGAGGTGGAGGGTTGACTCACGGTCGAGGCATAACTGACAGCACCATCATGAAATGGGTTGCATCCATGCCTCCCATTATGAAAATTTCAATGCAATTTGAAGATTTTTGTGGCTTCACATATGTATCATGTGTGGAGATGGTGAGAGCAGCAGGGGTGATAGGAACACAGTGGCTCTTTCGAGTAATGAAAGTGATATGGAGGGAGAAGAAAATACCAGAGGACTGGAAAAGAGGGATAATAATACCCATATTTAAAAAGGGAAGTAGGAAGGAATGCAAGAACTACAGGGGAATTACACTCATGTGCCACTGCGCCAAAATATTTGAGAAGGTACTGGAAAGAAGAATTCGGACAGAAGTTGAAGATGGGCTGAGGGAAGAACAGTATGGATTCAGGCCAGGAAGGTCAACAGTTGACCTCATCTTTGCAGTAAGACAGCTACAAGAACACCATTATGAATATGGGAAAGATCTGGTGATGACCTTCTTGGATATTGAGAAAGCATATGATAGTATTAATAGAAATAAGGTATGGGAAGCAATGAGAGCAAAAGCAGTGAACAAGGAGACAGTGGCAAGAGTGAAAGCAATGTACGAGGGAAGCAAAAGCTGTGTAAAGGTGGGAAGAGAGAGAACGGAATGGTTTCAACTGGAGAGTGGTCTGAAACAGGGAAGTGCCCTCTCACCCCTGTTATTTATAGTGGTGATGGATGAAATCATACGAAAAGTGGTAAATAGCATTGGGGAAAGGAAAATGAAGGCAATGTTGTTTGCTGATGACCTTCTGGTATGGGGAGAGGATGAGGAAGAAGTACAAGAGCAATTAGATGAGTGGGAGAAGGTAGTGTTATCATATGGGATGAAGTTCTCAGCACAAAAGAGTGAAGTGGTCATCACAACGAGGAAGAAGAACAGACTGGATATGGGCATAACACTTGGAGGACAGCAGTTGCAGAAAGTAGAATGCTTCAAGTACTTGGGAAGCATAATTGAAGAAAAGGGAGGCAATAGGATGGAAATAAATGAGCGGGGAAGGTGCGCAGATGGATTTTTCAAGAGTGTTAGGGGGATGATATGGAATAAAGATGTACCACAAAAATGTAAAGGAATCATCTACAAGACCTACTTTGTGCCAATTTTGACATATGGTTCAGAAACATGGGTGATGAAGGAAAGGGACAAGAATAAAATACGAGCAGTGGAGATGAAGTTCCAGAGGAGTAGGGTAGGAGTGACAAGAATGGACAGAGTAAGGAATGAGAGAGTCAGGGAGATGGTAAGAGAGGAACCATTGCAAAATAGAATAGAGGGATCTAGGCTACAATGGTATGGACATGTGAGGAGGATGCAAGAGGAGAGGATACCGAAGAAGATGTTTGGAATGGAAATGACGGGAAGGAGGCCAAGGGGAAGACCAAGGGACAGATGGACAAAAGGAGTTAAGAAGAGTGTGGAGGAAAGAGGAGTGTGCTGGGACACAGTAAATGACGAGAGATGGTGGATGGACAGGAAACGATGGAGAGGCTTATGTTCCAAGCAGACCCGACCAGCGGTTGGAAACTGCTCAAGATGATGATGATGACATATGTATCATAAGAACAACACGTTGATGCCAGGCTGACGAGGGTTACGAGAGAAAACAACGATTCGGCACTGCTGCTTGACTGGTTTGGATCAAATGATCCATTTCCATTTTCAGATTTTTTGATGAGTATTAGCACAGGAGTGACAGGAGATGAAACCATCAATTGCCATGAGGCACTGGAAGAGGGAAAAGAGAGCATTCAGAGGATCGTTGGACAAAATTTCAGTGATGTTAAGTTCCGCAGAAAAGATCGGGTAATTCCTCTGAAAGCGGTTAAATCCAAAGTCAGAATCCATCAAGAAGACATCCCAGTGAATTCAGATACCTTCTTTCGACGAATTACATTCTTTAAACAGTCAAATGAGCAGCTGAAATCTTACTTTGAATACGAGTTGGCTCCATTCCTGCTTTCAATGTTCGACGACACGGGGCTACGGAAAACCAAAAAGTTTGTGTTCTATGAGTTATCCGAACCTCTGACTGAAGCACCTGATCTCTCTCAAAGTGCCTTTGTAATTGACGGTGGCTTTCTTATACACAAAGTGCATTGGCAGTCCAAAGAAAAGTTCTTTAGTATAATAAATAAGTACACCAACTACTTGAAATATCACTACAAGCCGGAAACAACGACAATAGTTTTCGATGGCTATCCAGAAGATGCCGGGGCCAAAAGCACGAAGTGCGCCGAGAGGCTTCGACGCCAGACCAAGCTTTCGGCAGCGACTGTGGTCTTCTCAGAAGCAATGACGTCAACGATGCCAAGGGAGAAATTTTTGTCTAATGACAAGAATAAAGCACGGCTCATTGACATGTTGACTACAAGGCTAACGTCTGAAGGCTTCACGGTAATCCAGGCTGTTGAAGATGCTGACTCCCTCATTGTCAGGCAAGCCATGGAAAAGTCAAAGAAGTTTCCCAAAGTGGTTATTGTTGGAGAAGACACAGACCTCCTCATACTTCTCACAGCACTGGCGCCGTCGTCTTCAAATGTCCTCCTTATGAAGCCAGGAAAGGGCACCGCGGACAACATATCCTTTTCCCCAGATCAGCTGAAATGCTCAAATGTTGTCAAAGAGCACATACTCTTTCTGCATGCCATGAGTGGCTGTGATACTACCTCGGCGTGTTATCGGCAGGGGAAAATGAAATTTGTAAATACCCTTGAAAAATCTGAGAAGTTGCAGGAAGCTGCCAAGTGTTTCAAGACGCACCATTCCACACACGGAGAAGTCGCAGCAGCTGGTGAACAGTTCCTGGCAGCAGTATATTCAAATATTATTCATTTCAGGTTCCGTATTGACAGTAATTATGACGAATAAGAATTTTCAATTTTCCGCCTATTCAATACTTTGATTTATGACAACATTTCAGGGGTACATGTTTCAAGTCCCGTTTCTTTTGGACCCTTCTTCAGCCTACAAACTTATATATAGAGCCCATCTAAACACGAAAAACATCGAAATCTTTACGATGACACAAAAATGCACATACATAATAAATGGATAACAACACTGCAACAATATCTAAAAATCTAAAAACAGCGTGCATAGTTCACAAGCTTCAGGTACACGTTCTTGCACTTGTTCTATTCTATGTAAAACGTCATTTGACACTGTATAACGACAGACTCATTTTTGACGGTTGATGTCTATAATGGTGTACTGTAGGACAACTTTGCGGCATATCTTGTACTGTTCCTAACACTTCTATTGGTGTGGCTGAGATTGCCAAATGCCATAAGTTATAACAAGAATTTGATAAAAGGTTTAGCAATCGCCGTTCAACCTCATCTTCAGCCACACCAATAGAAGTGTTAGGAACAGTACAAGATATGCCGCAAAGTTGACCTACAGTACACCATTATAGACATCAACCGTCAAAAATGAGTCTGTCGTTATACAATGTCAAATGACGTTTTACATAGAATAGAACAAGTGCAAGAACGTGTACCTGAAGCTTGTGAACTATGCACGCTATTTTTAGATTTCTAGATATTGTTGCAGTGTTGTTATCCATTTATTATGTATGTGCATTTTTGTGTCATTGTAAAGATTTCGATGTTTTTTGTGTTTAAATGGGCTCTATATATAAGTTTGTGGGCTGAAGAAGGGTCCAAAAGAAACAGGACTTGAAACATGTACCCCTGAAATGTTGTCATAAATCAAAGTATTGAATAGGCGGAAAATTGAAAATTCTTATTCTTCATAGCAGTATATTCACCAAAAAACGATGGCAAGTCACTCGATGATCTTCGATTTTCAACCTTCACGAAGACATTGTCAAAGGCTGCCTTCGACCTGGCTGCTCTGCCCCCTACAAGCACAGCTGCAAAACAACATTCATTCCGAGTGTACCACCAGGGACAGGCTTGGTATGGGCGAGAGCTCGACCCTATCACTTGGGGTCGGCGAAGATCCGCGCAAGGACTCCTCCCAGTCACCAACACCAAGGACCCTGCTCCCAGCGAGGTGCTACATGCCATAGCATGCAAGTGCGTCCAGGGGTGCAGGGGCAAGTGCTCCTGCAGAAAGGCTGGACTGAAATGCTCAACAATCTGCCTTAACTGTCGGGGCCAGGCTTGCTCGAACACCCCTTTGGAAGAAGAGGAAGAAGTCATCACTAGCCCTATGAATTTGGATGAGGAATTCGAGACAAGAGACGTACATCATGATGATGAAGAGGACGGATCTACCGACGAGGAAGAAAAAGCCTGGGAACCTGCGTCCATGGAACCAGAAGCGGGGCCATTGTCTTAAAAAAAAGTGTAAATAGACTTTCACCACTTACTTTTTATTAATTTCATAAATTACCTATTTCACTCAATACACAATTCACACGTTACTTGAAAAAAATTTTTTTTACATGTTTATTGTTTTTCTTCTTCACTCCTGATTTCCTAAAACACCAACATCAGCCATCACATCTCGAAACTTGAATTAAGATTAAAAAAAGTCAATGAGTATCCATTAAAGTGAAGTGCTCTCAGTGTTTCTTCTGAATTCTCAGAAAATTCAATTACATATTATTCACAACTTTTATTTCATGAGTTTTTGAATTGGAACAGCCGTTTGGGTGCTAGAGACGACTGAAAGTCGAGGAATTCGTTTTTTTTGCCAAGATGAAAAAAACTCCAACTTTGATTACTCCCTCAAATTCTCATCAAAATTTAAAGTTGGGGAGGTCATTCGACACAGAATTTTATGCTCTTTAAAAACGGTAAGTATAAAATTTTCTGTAAGGCCCTTAGTTTTAATGTTATGGGCGAAAAACTGAAAAAAGTCTGAAAATTTCGTGGTTTTTTGGCCGCCAAACGTTATGCTCACTTCCTGCGATGGTGCAAACTCAGAGTACATGTTTTCTACATGGAATCGAGGTATTAACACCATTTCCAGCCTGCCGGAAATTGATGTACACTCGATCCCTTATTTTACTGGACTATAGTGTCGAAAGAGCAGTATGCTGATTAAATTGCAAAATTGGGTGGACTCGCCCTCCCATTCCGTCTTTTTTGAGTAAATATTTTTTGTAACTTCGCCGTCAATGCCTAATAATTCTGGTATGCGTCATATGTTCCAACCGTCCGAAATAAACATAAACTGGCTTCCTTTTCTTCACCAAAACTTTTATTCTACACACATCAAAAAAAGTTTTGCATCACCTCGGTTCCCAGATCTCCGGCATATAGACGTTGACTGTGTATATTGTATCCAAGATACAGTCCCTTTGACTGTTCATAGATGTCACCAAAACTGCTCAAAGATGTAAACAACCATGCATGAGCAGGGCCTATTAGACGGAGGGGGTACGACAGCCGATCAGTTCCAGTCATTCCACCAGGACGAAGGTACGCTGCTCATGTTGTCTGTAGTTCTACCATGCCTAGAAGGTCAATACCGCAGTTCGATCGCGTCCGCATTGTTACTTTGTGTCAAGAAGGGCTCTCAACAAGGGAAGTTTCCAGGCGTCTCAGAGTGAACCAAAGCGATGTTGTTCGGACATGGAGGAGGTACAGAGATACAGGAACTGTCGATGACAGGCCTCGCTCAGGCCGCCCAAGGGCTACTACTGTAGTGGATGACCGCTACTTACGGATTGCCGCTCGGAGGAACCCTGACAGCAATGCCACCATGTTGAATAATGCGTTTCGTTCAGCCACAGGACGTCGTGTTTCAACTCAAACTGTGCGCAATAGGCTGCATGATGCGCAACTTCACTCCCGACGTCCATGGCGAGGTCCAGCTTTGCAACCCCGACACCATGCAGCGCGGTACAGATGGGCCCAACAACATGCTGAATGGACCCCACGGAATTGGCATCACGTTCTCTTCACCGATGAGTGTCGCATATGCCTTCAACCAGACAATCGTCGGAGACGTGTTTGGAGGCACCCTGGTCAGGCTGAACGTCTTAGACACACTGTCCAGCGAGTGCAGCAAGGTGGTGGTTCCCTGATGTTTTGGGGTGGCATTATGTGGGGCCGACGTACGCCACTGGTGGTCATGGAAGGCTCCGAAACGGCTTTACGATACCTGAATGACATCCTCCGACCCATAGTGCAACCATATCGGCAGAATATTGGAGAGGCATTTGTCTTCATGGACGACAATTCTCGACCTCATCGTGCACATCTTGTGAATGCGTTCCTTCAAGATAACGACATCGCTCGACTACAGTGGCCAGCATGTTCGCCAGACATGAACCCTATCGTACATGCCTGGGATATGTTGAAAAGGGCTGTTTATGGACGTCTTGACCCACCAACCACTCTGAGAGATTTACGCCGAATTGTCGTTGAGGAGTGGGACAATTTGGACCAACAGTGTCTTGATGAACTTGTGGATAGTATGCCACGGCGAATACAGGCATGCATCAATGCAAGAGGACGTGCTACTGGGTATTAGAGGTAGTGGTGTGTACTGCAATCTGGACCACAAATGCTGAAAGTCTAGCTGTATGATGGTACAACATGCAATGTGTGGGTCTCATGAGCAATAAAACGAGCTGAAATGTTGTTTGTGTTGATCTCTATTCCCTTTGTATTTTAACGGTTCCGGAACTCTTGGAACCGAGGTGATGCAAAACTTTTTTTGATGTGTGTAGATCCCACCAACGGGGGAGACGGATGGGGCGACGTAATGGCATCAGAGACTTTCGAAAAGGATGATGGGCATCTAGATATTCTTGCATTAAACTCTGGATAACCGTATAGCCCTGCTTCCCTAAAAATCGTTTGCCAGGGATGCGAGTTTGTAAAAAGTGTGTAAAGGCGCCATAATCGAAGTTTCGCATATTACGGGACCGTTTCAAAAACGTAGGGGCATGAATAGGGGAAACATGAGCGGTATACATAATAAGAATAGGAAAATGGTCACTCTCATGAGTGTCCGCAATTGTTTTCCAATGGAAGCAATGTGCAATATCCAAAGTAGTGATAGATCTACAGCACTTTTCGGGCTATGTGGGGGGTTGAAACGCGTTGGGGAACCGTCATTCAGGAGGTGCAAAGATTTGTCATGTATTGCGGCGGTTTATTCGACCACTCCCCCACAAATCGTGATGGGCATTGAAATCCCCTAAAACTATGTGACGGGGTGTAGTACAATGATAATTAAAAAACATTTTCCATTGTCGCCCTGTATGTTCGGGGGGCAATAAATAAGACTGAGGGCGAGCCCCGACATGTGAAAGGTTTGCTGATATGAATGCGGTAATTAAAACTCAGGTGATGCAACGTCGAAATCTAATGTGGTTTTGAAAAGCGTAAGCAGGCCACGATAACCGGGGCATCTGTTCGAATAGTTCTATATTGAGGAACCTGAAAATCATAAATTGGTTTCAACCACGTTTCCTGGAGGCAAACAATATCAGGGTGGTATTCTTGGATTGAAAAATGAAAATCCACAGCCTGCTTCCAGTCTCCGACCGGGTCAGGAATGGAATGAATGAAGCCCCCATCTAGCGGCGAGGATATGAACTGTGTAATTGTTTCTTTAATGTGATATAAATATAAGTTTCCGGGAGGGCGCCAATTCATAGATAGAATAGTCTACTAGAATGAATATTCTTTTAATACAGACACGAGAACTCATTCATCTCAGGAATGGTGTGTTTATAACACCAACCAGGACACTACAGTAAACAAGGCAGCTTAATATTATACTGCAACATAACAATAAATCATTGGAATGCTACTTACTATTTAGTGGTATTGTGGGATGTATATTTAAATGGTTCCTGTAATGTAGTCACAATGATATAATTTCCAAGTTATATCATTAGTCTTTATATCCTTTATTAACTTTTACTGCCGTGGAAGAGCTATAGATGAAGCCGTAAAACTATAACTAATACGACGTATTAAATAAGACAGATGAAACAAGTATATTCTCCTTCGCGTTTTTTTTATACAAAAACATTTCTTTTATAATCGGTAATAACCTCCAATCACTTTTTATTTATCAAAGTTCAACTCTCATTGTCTAAACTCATCTCTGCTATCGTCAGAGTTGACACTCTCGTTTCACTAGTTCAAGTTTCCTCCACTCAAGCGCACCAACGCCACCTCCAAAGAACACTAAGCATTTATATAAAAACGAATCACGGCCTATGTGGTCTCAGTAAACGTTACAATCGCCCCCAGAAAGCCTGACAACTATGTCATATTGAAGGGCTTTCTGATACACATACAACACAAAAAAATACATAAGAGCGTGATACACGGAGATCTGGACTTCCCTCTTCTTCATGTGATTATACTATCATCTTGTTCAAATCAAGCTGCACAACACACCATCTTCCAACCGTTATCCGCCTCTTCAACCAATTCTGTAGTCTCCTCTCCATACCTCAAGCTCACCCTGATTAACTTGAAATTTTCTTGAAGAAAAACATCCACAATTGGATATCAAGATACCAAATCACCATCTCCACCTCCACTGCCGCTAGCACAAGGTGGCTTAGTCGTAACTACCACATTTTCCTAAGCAACTGAGAAGGCTATTGCAAAACTGGTTATAGGTCGGCCGTTCATTTTTGTAGTGAATATATATATATTGGTACTATATCCTCTGATATTGGTTAAGCATCCATTTTTAGGCGATCCATGGTTCTTTGCAGTAGATCACACGATACAATTCCCAATTGCTTATAGCTGATTGTGAACATTGCTCCACCATCAAAAGCTTGTCAAATCTGTCCACTTTAGAATGCAGTGTAGGACATTCCTTGAAGTATTCTGTACAAAGTTCCAACTTTAATTCGATGACTTAGAAAACTTGGAAATTATATTTTAATTGTTCAGAATTACTACACAAAATCAAGTAAAAAAAAAACAAAAAAGCTGCAATAATATAAATGGACAAAAGGTTAAATAGAAGATAACGAAAAATATCCACAGCATAACTCAAAATTAAGAAAGATACTACAGTAGGTAACACACACAATGAAAAACATATATATTACAGCATACAAACGAATACATATACATTATGCAACTGTATCAAAAATTAAGAAAATAGACATATACTGTATATGCCTCCAATACTGAATTCATAACTAGAACAACAAATAGCGGCACGCGCCCCCAACACATTAATTTTACGTCCAGATAAAAAATGATCTTGGCAACTTCCTATAACCAAATCTAAGTAATATTCCTCCATTTCTTCTTTGTCTCTTAATTCAGTGTCTCTATGGATTTTCTTCTCAGCTTTAACTTCCAACGTAACTCTTTTCTTGACATCAAATTTATCAACATTGCCAATACATTTAGGCTCATTATCATCATCATCATCATCATCATCATTAGATTCATTATAGCATTGGGCTGTATGTCTTGTCCATGCTCTAATATAGCGAACTCCTACTGCTCTTCTAGACCTATCTGTATCATTTATTCTAAAATGAGACGTATCCCCAGTACCATTTTCATCATTATCACGCCTACAATATCCATCCCCTCTATTTCCATTAAAGCGTCCTCCTCTGCTGTGTCGGCGGCGACCTCTACGTCTACCTCTACAACCTTCCTTTCTTCTTTGCCTATTATGGCCTATCCCACGTCTACCTCTATAACCTAAGCGATTTCGACCTATACATCCGCGGCGTCTACCTCCACATCTGATTCCTCTTTGCCGCCTACTACGTCCTCGCCAATATATGCCTTTAAAACATCGCCTTATCTTATATCGTAATTTTGCTTCAAGCTCAACTATCTTCCCCTCATCTACTCTATTCTCCCCTACAATTTCCTCTAACTCTATGCTACTTTCGCGTAACGTATCCTCTAACAAATTCTTCCTCTCCTCTACTCCATTCTCACTTACAATTTCCTCTAACTCTATGCTACTTTCGCGTAACGTCTCCTCTAACAAATTCTTCCTCTCCTCTACTCCATTCTCACTTACAATTTCCTCTAACTCTATGCTACTTTCGCGTAACGTATCCTCTAACAAATTCTTCCTCTCCTCTACTCCATTCTCACTTACAATTTCCTCTAACTCTATGCTACTTTCGCGTAACGTCTCCTCTAACAAATTCTTCCTCTCATCTACTCTATTCTCACTCACAATTGCCTCTAACTCTATGCTACTTTCATCTACCATCTCCTTTAACTCCAAACTACTTTCACCTACAGTCTTTTCTTCCTTTATAATACTTTTAGCCTCTTCTTCTAACATATTCTTAATTTCACATCTGATCTCCTGTTTCACCCCCTGAATACTCTCCTGCAGAGTCCCATACTTCCTATTTAATTCTTCATTTCCCTTGACCACATTGTCTAACCTTTGATGATGAATTTCCTTATTATTTTTATCTATCGTCTCTCTCATCTTCTGATTTTGCCTACTTATTTCCTCTCTCATATCCTGATTTTGCCTACTTATTTCCTCTTGCATCTCCTGATTTTGCCTACTTATTTCCTGATTTTGCCTACTTATTTCCTCTCGCATCTCCTGATTTTGCCTACTTATTTCCTCTCGCATCTCCTGATTTTGCCTACTTATTTCCTGATTTTGCCTACTTATTTCCTCTCGCATCTCCTGATTATCTTTCTTACTTTCATCAAATCTTTCACTCAGCATTCTCATGATCGCAGCTAATGAATCTTCCGAAATTCCTTTCTCTTTACTAGTATTCGGGTTACTCTCTGACATCATAGTATTATCATCTACGCTCTCTTCACTATCAAGACCACTTCTTAGCTTCATATCTTTCTCCGACATACTGAATTACACTTCTAAACACAAGCCCCAAAATCACTCGCACAATATATAAGCATTCCTACCCCTACACTGATGTGTCCTGGTTCTCGTGCCCTACGTTGAGATGTCATTTGCAGGGGCGGCTCCTGAGGTGGTGCCCGTGTGCCATGGCACCACCAGTGTAATGAAGAGAGAATATGTGACTTTTTCCTCTCAAGAACAGTTTATATTACATTTACATTTTGAGGAAATTGTATACATATTCTGCACTATTTGAACGAGCGCGCAAACTGACATGCGTTCTGGTGGCGCTTTATTGAATTACTGAGCCAGAGCCAACCGGCACTACCTACGAACATCAGACACTGTACTGCAATAAGGACTAGTTTGGCTTGAGTTTGTTTGTGTTGTGTTGAGACGCATATTACCCTGAGGTAGAGCCAACGGCCCCGTGACGCGGAGCTTCAATTCTATCCACGAGATAGCAGCACGTCACAGGTCGGCTACAAGCACAAATTACATACACGTTAGAACTGCTGAACTGCTTTATCTTTCCACCACTAGAGTGCAGCATATGGCAGCACAGCTCCAGTGGTACCAGCTTGACGATATATCACTGTGTCTGACTATTAAATAAATTCAAACTACAAAATAGTATTAGTTCTTTATTGTTTGACATTTAGCAACATTTTAGGCGCATATTGATGACGGGGATTATTTGTTCTCTCTTTGTAATGTAAAAATTCGGAATTTTTCAACGAGTTTTACTGTGTTTCGTTAATTTAATTTGGCGGCACAGTTTCACGTCCCAAGCGTAAACACAAATTCTCAAGTTTGACTGCAAATGTGTATGAATAGTGTCCGTCGTTAAATAGCTTTTGTGTTCATTTATATTAGATGCAGGGGATATCCTTTCCAATCAATCCGTATGTACGATAAGTAAGGTTGTCTTAGAGGTAGGTCATCGTGTTCATTTCATCTCACCTATTTATTTTGAGACAGCAACTGAAATTGCGACAAAGAGGCTGTGGTCACGTGTGTGTTAGCAATAGCCATGCTTATTTTTTTCCTATATAGACATGTTACATAAACTTGCATAGCATAATGCGGCATTGACCATATAAACACCGTTTTAATCTAATAAGTGTGCTTTTGGAATCGATACATGCAAGCTAGGTTCCTTAATAAAATTTGATTTGTTTCATGTTTGAAGATCGCATAGCTCGAGCGCAACGTACGAAGCCGTAGGAATCTCAATGAGCTCTGTGTCACCTTTCGGAAGTGTAACAATGAATAAAATAAGTGAGTTGTTACAATCTCCATTTAGCGATAGGACCGCTCTTATTAATTCAAATGAAGGTGTCGATCGAGGTTTTGGAACAAATATTTTTGATGAGTAGGCCTAGCATATGTTGTTTTCTTCAAATTATTTTTCTGAGAGGTTTGTTCAATTATAATTCTTAAAAGTGGTTTTTATTTAAAATGCATATGGATCAAAATATGTGTATGATATAATATCGTATGGCCTCGGTGCCAGGTGAAAGCGTTGTTGTTTGACACCCAAAGGGCAGCTTGCTTGTCGAATTTTTGTTGTTCCTTGGAGCTTAGATATCTAACCTCCTTGACACTTTAGCGCTTTCTAGTAGAGAAAGGAAGAACTTTTGTTTTGGCGAAAAATCCCGAGACTAAAATATTTGTAGTAGTTATGCAATTTCTCAATTCACTTCAGCTGACACTTCAATTAAAAACGTCGGCTCTCCTGTAGTATACGTTGCCCGTTTCGAAAGTGCGTTATTTTACTTAGTAGCGCTCTGAAAATGGTTTGTATTTACTCTGCCACGTTATTAAAGCCATTTGCCATTAACAAACACCGCGTAAACACTTCCAAAAAAGGAAATTGTCAACCTTAACTTTCAAGTAATAAACTTATCAAAAAGCACGTCACCATGTTTGATTACGTAATGCTGCCAACTTACTGATTGTACTACTAGGCAAAATCATTGGCCTGGTTAAAGATTATTGATGCGTGACTACCCCACTGTGCGTGACAAAAACCAGGGGTGTTATCCATTAGCCTAACGCGGCCCGCAGGGACGGGCTACCTAACCTTTATTGGCCTAGACGAAAACCATTGGGCTGGATGAAAATATTGGTCTGGAAACAATAATGTTGGCACTCTGAAAAAATACCGTAACACTCTCTAGCGATGAAATATTCAACTGCTGTATATTAGTAACATTGGCCATATCTATAGAAAATTTTTTCGGATTTTAATGGCGCCGGGCAACGTATACTACACGAGTTCCAAAACGTCTTCTACAATAGCACAGTTAAATAATGTTAAACATATAACTTATTGCATAAAATATGCACTATCCGTACCTGCAACTTTGAATGATTTTATTGCAAATTTTTAATATGCTGGCACCACCAAGTGAAAAATCACCAGCCGCCACTGGTCATTTGTAATTGTTTCTTTAATGTGATATAAATATAAGTTTCCGGGAGGGCGCCAATTCATAGATAGAATAGTCTACTATGAATGAATATTCTTTTAATACAGACACGAGAACTCATTCATCTCAGGAATGGTGTGTTTATAACACCAACCAGGACACTACAGTAAACAAGGCAGCTTAATATTATACTGCAACATAACAATAAATCATTGGAATGCTACTTACTATTTAGTGGTATTGTGGGATGTATATTTAAATGGTTCCTGTAATGTAGTCACAATGATATAATTTCCAAGTTATATCATTAGTCTTTATATCCTTTATTAACTTTTACTGCCGTGGAAGAGCTATAGATGAAGCCGTAAAACTATAACTAATACGACGTATTAAATAAGACAGATGAAACAAGTATATTCTCCTTCGCGTTTTTTTTATACAAAAACATTTCTTTTATAATCGGTAATAACCTCCAATCACTTTTTATTTATCAAAGTTCAACTCTCATTGTCTAAACTCATCTCTGCTATCGTCAGAGTTGACACTCTCGTTTCACTAGTTCAAGTTTCCTCCACTCAAGCGCACCAACGCCACCTCCAAAGAACACTAAGCATTTATATAAAAACGAATCACGGCCTATGTGGTCTCAGTAAACGTTACAACTGTGCCGGCTGCCGAGGCCTGACGCACTCCTTTGGGGCAATGATGAAATGAATGACAGATGAAATGAAATGATAGTGGAGAATGTTGCTGGAATGAAATTTTGACAGGGAAAACCGGAGTACCCGGAGAAAAGCCCGTCTGCCTCCGTTTTGTCCAGCACAGAACTCACATGGAGTGACCGGGATTTGAACCACGGACCCAGCGGTGAGAGGCCGGCGTGCTACTGCCTAAGCCACGGAGGCTTCGGTATTCTTGGATTAATTGTATTAACTCTGCTTTTTTGTTTAAGATACTACGGCAATTCCACTGTAATGTTATCAGCTCAGTTCATCCTGCTCCGGACGAGTCAAAATGGACCCCATAGTAATAGGAGTCACAGGAGGGGGTAATAACGGTAATACTTTGGCACGTAATGCCTGTAACTTGGAGCTCCACTGGGCATTATGACCCAATAGCTGTATGAGGGCATGAAAATCTTCACAGATTTTGGTATACTCATCGTCCATAGACATTTGGTCTACTGCACGAGGGGGAAGAAGTTGGCGGAACCACAGGGCCAATCGAAATCGCACGTGGCGTTATCCGGCTGCCCATGAGAGGCGAAATCCGAGCATTATACGCCTGCCGATCATATCCCAATGGTTGATATGTTTTGGACGAACGTACCACCACCTCCGTAAATCTAAGTTTGCAAAGATGCAAAGATTTGTCATGTACTGCGGCGGCAATATGGCGACCCTTCGGGTTTACTCGACCACTCCCCCACAAATCGTGATGGGTATTGAAATCCCCTTGAAATGTCAGCGTGAATGGAATAATTGGGGGGAACTGTTGTGGCAAATTTTGAGGATGAAAGGGGGGGGGGGCTCATACTGTTAAGCACTTCGTGATAGGATTTGTTCTCCACACACATTTGTTTCTTGATTGCTTCCTGTTTTTTTTTTCGTTCCGGACAAGTCAATGATGTAGCAAGATGATTATTTTCACAATTGACACATTAGTTCAACGGACTGACAGCCATTCGTGTCATGGGGACCTGCACAGCGACCACATCTGGGGGTCCGCGCACGACAATGTTGCTGGATGTGGCCAAAGCGAAGACACTTCAAACATTGAGTTGGGGAAAAGATAAATATTTGCACTTCAAGCAATACATTGAAAATGGAGACAAACTCGGGTAAACGTTGGGCTTCAAAGTGGATTTTAACCGTTCCCGTTGGTATACGGTCCATGACGCCATTATTGTCCTATTTTTGGTAAATACGTTGAATACGGGACGGGGGATTGTAAATATTGTAAAATTTCATCCTCCGTAAGGGCGGTATCCACCCCCCGTATAAGTCCCACGCGCTGTATATTGTTGTATCCGTAGGGGATGCACCACCCTCGCCCTATTATTTACATCAACATCTAAATACAGCTACACGATTTCAAGCCCCAATTCCACATACAGTTACATCTACATGTTCATTTGAACTCTCATAACCTCTACAAACCCGAGTAACCACGTACATGAACTCATACGACCTCTATAGGTGTACCGACCCAATCAGAATGTGCAATTCTGCACACGCTGCAGACTACAAACTATAAAACCGCCAGGCACCGACGGCTCGGGATCCATGTAGTGCCAAACCTTTGAAGGGTGACTTCACGTCGGGCTGTCATCTGGGTGAGTGTATCTGCGAGTATCTATTCCATAACATCCCTACATTTTACCCCTTTGTCTCACACCTTGTACTTGTACTGTCAGACATCAGGGTCTTTAACACTGCTTTGAACAGTAATTGTGCTTCACTTTAGAAGTACTCATTAAAGCCAACAGTCTCTACCAGACTGGTCTTGCGACTTATTTAACTATTTGATAAGATCATACCCCATAAACCTTATCCGAGTAGGAACCTCCAGTATTAATTGTTTAAAGGAATTAGCCGAGCCGTCACTTGACGCATCACTATCGAGCTCGCGTCGGCTTATTGGTTTATTTCTTCGCTAGCCTGTGCACGCTATCAGTAAGCTGAGTAGTGCTGCATTAACTCAGATTATTAGTTACTAAGCAACCATTACACTGCTACCACACCCCCGGGCTTCCCAATCATCCAGAATACCTGGGAGCTCTTCCTCAAACCCCGTCTACGCTATTAGACAGCTCATTCTCACACCACACGCTGTACACTTACTCGAACCTTCCCTAACACCCTTCTACTCAACACACCCTCTAACACAACCCCGTATAGGACACACAAGAGTCCATACAATATTTGCAGACAGAATAAATGCATCTAATTGCTTTTCAGAGAGAATGGGATGCCGTAAAAAGGAGTTGGCATGCAGGCGTGTGTCAACTAAAACCTGCACTCTGTTATGACCTTTTCTTTGAATGGCTTGAATGCCAGGAATGTGATGTTAAAAAAAAAAGCGCCCCAAAGCCATGGGGTGCAAATTTCCAAGTCTCTGATCGCCTTGACCCTGCACAAATACATTGTATGGCCCCGTGTGATGGGCGTAATATGACATAGGCTTGTGAACAGGAACCTCGGTGTTCGGTAAAAGCTGAGTAATTGTCGCTGTTGACGTCTCAAGAGGTACAATACTGTCCGCAGGGACGATTACCATGTCCTCCACTAATACTGGTGGGTCATATTCAACCGTTTGCAAAAAGTTCGGCGGGCGGCCAGAGTCCGTCCCATCACTCGTGGAGCCCATCGCACTTACCGCTCAAGGCACTGTACACACTTATGAAAAGACACAAAATCAAACAACTGAAAACACACACGCACACACGGCTGACTCGAATTCGAGAAAGCTGGACCTAGAGCTTACCCAACCGTAGACTAAGCAAGCTGAGAACCGAGTGGGCATTAACTTCTCTGATGCACCGTTTTCAGATGATTCTCTTTTATCAAAGAGCTCATAACACATCACTGTAAGATGTTTACTTTGCAATTAACAGCCATATGATTCAGCCAAAGATATTTATAGCAACATTTTTTCTCCTTGGCATTCATTTTTCTATCTTCCAACATCATAGAATTCTCAAATCCTGACTGAGCTAACTTGATTTGTTGTGCACTTTGAACTTCCATTCTAACAAATTCCATTAGGCAATCAAGCCGTGTTTGAGAACTGTTTTCTTCGGTTTCTGCTATTCTAGAACTTGAGTTTCTCTGCCAGGCTCGCAATGTTTCTTCCGGCAGACTCGATTCAACAACAGGAAACAACTAGCTACATACTAAGGTCTGCAGAATCAAGCTGTAGCATCTTCAATGATCGAAGCTGAGATTCCAACTTGATCATCAGCGTTGACAACGGCAGCTCTTCCTTACTTGTTGCATTTGAAATAGCTAACTTGAGTAGTTCCCTCACATACACTTGCAGGAGTAAATCCTTTCTCCCAAAACGTTTGGTTAGTGCTTCAATTGCCTTGCTGTAGTACTCTGCTGTTTGTGGATAACTTACAACAATTTCTCTTGCCTCGATCTCAGGTTCCATAGCTTGGAGCAGATATTGAAACTTGTCACTTCCATGCTAAGTCTTATCTTCATGAATTTTCTTGAATTGAGACCAGAAACCAAGCCACTCCTTTAAATCCCCATTAAATGTTTTAAGTTCAATTCTGGGCATCTTGAACGACCTAGTTTTGTCTTATGTTGAACCCTCTGAAGCCTTTACTCACAGTGAAAAGACGATCAGCATCCCCGTATGTTGTGTTAAGTCATTAACGCATTATCCATCTGAAGTCTCACATTCGGTACGATATTCAACCCTTTCACGTTCTTCTAAAATTCTTTCTTCACTCCCATCGTTCTCTAATAGCATGTCCATAACCTTTTCATCCCATCCCATCATTTCTTTTATCAATTCTCCAAGCCGCTGAAATATAACCTTCAAACAACATGGCCGGGCGTCACGACCTCTCTCGCGAGCATGTCCTTCACTTCCCTAGTAAACAGAGTTCTGACTGGTCGTCTCACTTTTGTAATTCTTTTCATTTCTTAGGTTAATAGTATTTAATCTACACTAGCTCCAATACCATACAGTTTTCTTCTAAATGCGATCTTCACAGCATCAAATTCTTCAATAGAATCACATCTCACTCACACGTGCTAGTTAATCAGGTACTTGTAATGACTTAATCTTACCGTATAGTCATGAAGATCACGTCGGGGTTTTTATTTGGACTCTTAATATAATAATCAACAAAAACAAAACACTAACTAAAGCCGTCAAGGCACCAAATTTATTACTACTACTACCTTATACAGTATAGCTACTCCTTTCCTTATATATTCTCCTCCCGATAATAGAACATTTTTTTTTGTCAATCTCCGGATTAGTGTCTGGGTCAAGGGTTTACTGCGCCAAACACCCCTCAAGAGAACAAGGAAGAAGTGACTGGCTGAGCACCTTTCATTAGGCGCGATTAATCGAATCTTTAGGGGAGATAAATTCCCTACGTCCCGTCCTGGGCACTGTACAGTACTGTATAAGAATTGCCAATACTCTATTTTGTATGTTGTCAGTCATTACAGCGCTCAGAAATCAAACTTTGCCATCTCTTTGAAGAAATGAATAGCGCTAGTCACATCACCATCATCATCTTGCACAGTTTCCAGCCACTGGCCGGGTCTGTTTGGTACACAAGCCTCTCCAACGTCTTCTGTCTTGCACATCACCATACAGATTAAAAAAGCAAATTAAATGGTTCTATGGACTATGACAAAAGAGCAAGTAAGTCTACTTTCAAATATCGCCTCAAACAGCTGGAATGTGAAACTAAAAAGGTGAGCGCGTAGCAAATAACAGTTTCATCAGTTGCACCACCAGAATTGGTTATGAACCGTTTCATCTCTAGCACACTGAAGGTTAATTCACCGTTCTGAAATATTGTTAGCGGTTATTTTTGAAGAGAAATACTGTATATTTCCTGGTTTGTGGTAGATGTGCATTTTAAATTCCATAATCTATGTATACATGGTCCTTGGGTACTGGCGTTACTAAAGGAACACCAAATCAGCCCAGTTATGGTACAGCCTCTTCTAAAAATGGATCTTTCAGTGGGGGGGATTTGAAGAATCACTAGAATAACTTAAGTTTTGTATCTGTGTTTGTTTTAGGTAAATTTCATTAGAAAGCTAACTATTTTTATTCATGCTACAGACTTTTTCCAGTTGAACGATTGATTTGAATAACAATGTTTTATCTTTTGCAGCACACTTCGAGAACAATGGCGAGAGATTATAGCACTAAGAGGACAAGGAGTCTGGAGACCAGAGGATTCTATTGTCGTGGATTAATGTTTATAGCAGCATCCTGGGTACTCCAATTTGGAAGAAAAGAAATGAATAGTGGGGGACCCTTGTGGATTTGGACAGTTCCAGTATATTCCAAATAATTTATTTTTCCTTTTACATCACATTTACAATCTCAATCTTTTGATAAATGTAGAACCAAGTACAGCACTGAAGTAATCATTTGTCTTAAAAATCCAGGGAAACACCTCATAATCTGCAACAATTATATCAAGAACTGTACAAAGAATTGAGTGATAGAACAGTGCAAATAAAACCTGTTTATTCCCACTTACTGTATCTAGACAATTTTTTCCCTCATGTCCTGGATTTGATAAGCCACCTCAGTCATGGGTGGGTTTAGAAAAAATTTACAACGGGGGAGATTCCTACAGAATTGCACCACTGAATATTAAATCCAAGACTTCAGATAACATGAATTTATAAATCCATAAACATTATATACAAATATATCCAAAAAATATTGCATTACAAAATTATAGTATGCTAAAATAAGTCTATAACAAACAATGAAAGAACTGGTATGAAGTTGCATGTACTTTCAAGTTTAATACAAGAGTTTAAAATCATCTGAAACTGATCAATATGCTGATACTATCTTTATCATTAGAAGTTTCTGGACATTAGTATGCAAGTAACACCGAAATTAGTATGCACCAATTGGTATTGCATATAACTATTTTACAAAATTTCTTTACATCCTGCCAGAAGATGATCTTTAAAATATTATAATTTTGAATTCATGATTATTCTATAAAACAATGATTTTTTTAACTCCCTTTAGTTATGCACTTCCAGAATCTAACATGAATTTCCAATATATAATATCAATAAAAAAATAAATAAAAAAAACATAACACCAATATTGCCACTTTCAGAAAAACTAGGATACATCTTAAAAGAAAATTCTCAAATAAGAAAAACTATGATACTTCTTAGAAGAAAATTCTCCAGATATACAAAATAAACTGGCCATCCACATCTGGACAGGCTAAAAACCGTAGAATAAAACAAGGATTACTCCAATACACTGTCCACATCACAGCTGAATTCCAGGGCCACCAATAGTCCCCTGAACACAAATAAACAACAGCACAATCTATACACTAAGGAATGCCAACAATATGTGTAACACAGAAGCTTCAGTAAATGGGCAACTACTCCTAATGCTATAAACCTTACACACTGTTCCGAGTGTAAAAATAATAAATCAGAACTGAGCATTGGAGACATACCATCCTTGTATGTTTTGAGTGATACTAGCACCAGTATACCTGTTACTAACTAGCAACATTAAATCCAGATGTGGGAATAATGGTAAGCTGCTATTGTGGAACTGAACTATTTTCATTGTCCATGATAGTGATGAGATTTGGAAATAAGGATGGATGGCAATAGATACAGGTATTTACTTGGAAATGAAATTATATTAATAAATGAACAATAAAAATATCTTATACAAGTATATGCATATTTATACAGCTTAATATTTCATTTTTATATAAACTGTGGAAAATTTACTCAACATATTATGTCTTTGCCAAATTTACAGCATATATATGATTCTAAATCATATAACAGCTAAAAACAATAACAAAAAAAATAATATTATAGATTAAATTAAACGATGTCCAACTTTAGGTAATAACATCACACACACACAGCGACAAGATCATTCATGAAGTGTTTTGTAGCCATTACGCATTTCTAATTTTCCCTGGAACATAGTTCTTATCAATTACTGGCTCCTGCAGGAACATGTGCAGACACCTTTCATTCTGAGCTAAGGGATGTCCAGCAATCCTGAAACATAAAATACAGCACAGGTTGGTTAATTTGAACAAATATTCATATCTCTATCTAAAACCAATGTTAAAAGCATATTTAATTAAAATAATCCTCTCTTTCTCCTAGTTCCCTCACTACTGACCATTGAGATATCTGTAGGGACTATACAGTCTTCTCGAACCTTCTCAATATTGCACCAAAACATTGCCTACGAGGGGGATGTCCAGTTACTTGCTCGATAATGTCAGTTTAGCTTATGTTCATCCACAATTGCCCCTAGTCTCTCGATTCCCTTCTCCAGAGAAGAATATAATATAACTAGTGATCCCGTGCGAGTACTCTCGCATATTCTAATGTGTTGTGTGCGCCCCATGCGTACAGACTACCTGCCCGGCCCTAGTGCTATGTGGGCTGTATGCGCAACAGTTCTGCCAGGGCCTATCGTCTTGTTTAGTTGTTTAATAGCACTTTATAAACAAATATATTTCCGTTGACTTTTCAAGAAATGCAAGACTTTCCTGTACTATTGAGACAATTTGGAAGATTTTGGTACAAAACACACCTTACTCCCTATGGTTTATGAGTTTGAGTTGTGTGAGCCATACACCTTAAGAATATTATATATAATATTATAAACATTGCTTTTATTATAGTAATTACTATTATTGACGTGAACATGGCTATGTAAGGTACACCACAATGATCCAAGCACTTTAGAAAGTGCACCTCCAGTGAAATTAAAACCTTCAAATTTGGTATATACGGGGAGGGGCAAAAATAACCGGAATGTCATAAAATGCATTTACTTTATTAGTTTCGAATAAAACGTTAATCTCCCTCAAAGTACTCTCCTTAACACCAATTCATTTGTCCAAACATTCATTCCATTGTTCGAAGCACCGTAAAAATTCATCTCCATTGATACCTACTAGCACCACTGTGACAGTGTTTTATGTCATCGATGTTGACAAAACGTTGTCCTTTCAGTCCCTTTTCATCCTAGAAAGCAGGAAGAAGTCAAGAGAGCTAAATCTGGCGAATAGGATGTTTCGTTCAGAGTATAGTACCCACAAGAAGAGCTTGTCGAAACTCAACGATGCGCAGAGACCAATATCAATCTGCATATTTTTATGCTTATTGTGGGGCTCCTGTGTGTCCCCTGAATGCTGATTACTGGGATCACTGCTCACTCCATTCTTCAACTCCGCGGGCTCGCAGCGAGATGCGGTCTACAGCTGTAAATGAAGCGTACAATGAAGGAAGCAGCAAACGTGTGTGTAGTATTAGTTACTAATTTATGTATATAAGAAACATTTATTGCAGCCAATGGCCATATCAAATAAACTAACACACATTATAATAATAAGGAAATGCACACTGTACAGATTACATTAATAATGAGAATCTCCCACAATGTGCATTAATTGGTACAGAATTGCATTAAGAGACATTTTGCATTCGATATGTGGAAATAAAATGTATGCAATGCACACATTAGCATCCAAGGTGAGAGAGGTAGACCCAGCGGTGGAATAATGTGTCCAGTAAATCCGAAACTTGCTCCAACTAGAACGGTATACGGTATAGTAGCCCTAACATAATAATGGTTGAAACGAAATACTTAGAACTGATAGGTGCTTATTTCAAACCAGAATTTAAACAAGAGGACATAATAGCGTAACTACACTTCGTGCTACAGAAAGCAAATAGAAATAGAATGATTATTATTGTAGCAGGGGATTTTAATGGTCGAATGGACCAACTTACTATTTTATGTATAATACGTGGCTGAAAGAGCATTTCTTATACCTAAAGCCTTGAAAATTCTGTATAATAATACAGTCCAACCTGCCCTAACGGACACCCTTATTCAGCGGACACCTGCCTATATGGACATTTTTCCTTGGAACCGATTTTATTTTACACAAGACAAGTGCTAAATTAGCCTCATTTCAGTGGACACCTTGAAGTCTGGACAGCCGACATCACCATCTGTCCCGTCCACTTGACTTAAGCGGACACTTCACAGGCTGCAGGACATTTTTTACACGGGACCATGTCGTCCTTTCTTTTAAAACCATTCCGCAGACATACGGAAATCCCTCTTGAATGTCTGTACTACACCTAATTCGAGTCAAAGGAGAGAGAGTGACATGCAGGCTACATCGCAACGCTGTAGTAGCCGTAAAGTTAATTCATCTGTACATTCCTCTTTCCAAACCTTTCGTTACGGTTTTCTACCTATTGGTGTACATTCCGAGAATTCTAATTGTCCAGGATTGCTGCCAGTGACTGTTTCCTCACGAGTTACCTGAGGATTTTCTTCCCTGCTTGCATCATTCTATTCATAACTCTGATTGCCACCGACAAGGTCGAGCTCAGGTAGTCAACTTTGAGAAGGAAAAGACTTGCAGTACATGCGCTAATTGGTGAGACAGAAATACCGTAGCATTTCAGTCGTCAAGTAAACATGAGTAACAAGGGATGAACATGTTTAGACCTCGAAACAAGAAGAAATGCGATTGTAGAAAGTGACAAGGGACTTTCAGTGAGAAAGCTTGCCGAAAAATTCTAATGCGGGAAAACTCAAATAAACACTATTGTGAAGAATAGAAATGAAATTTTAAAGGAGTGGGAGGAAAATAGGAATCAAGGGGTGAAAAGAAAGCGGGAGTCAGTTTTTTCAGAAGTGAAAGTTTTGGTATATGAGTGGTTCAAGTGTGCTCAGGCGAAGAAACTGTGTGTGAGTGGGCCAATGTTACAAGAAAAAGCGCGAGAAATCTCAAATAATTTGAAGGTTGAGAATTTTGTAGCTAGCAATGGGTGGCTAGATTGTTTTAGAAAACGTCATAACGTTACTTTCAAAACAGTCTGTGGAGAAGGTGGTGATGTGTCTGTGACTGAAGTAGCGGATTGGAAAGATAGGTTAACTGACATCTTGAGCAGTTACGAACTGAAAGACATTTTGAATGTTGACGAAACTGGTCTGTTCTTTAGGGCGATCCCGAAGAAGTCACTAAGTTTGCCAAATGAAAGTTGCAAGGGTGGGAAAATGTCAAAAGAAAGAATCACCATCATGTTTTGTTGTAACGCACTCTGTGAAAAGGAAGTTCCTCTAATAATTGGTAAATCCTTGAAACCCAGGTGCTTCAAAAACATGGACTTAAATGTTCTTGGTGTTGAATGGCATGCGAATAAAAAGGCATGGATGACTTCAGCAATATTCGAGAATTGGCTCCTAGCTTTGAATTCCAAGATGAAGGCCAGGAACCGTAACTTGATCTTATTGCTAGATAGTGCTACGTTGTTGTCCAGAAATACGACTTCCAAATGTAAAACTGTTTCTTCCACCCAATACCACTTCTCATCTTCAACCATTGGATCAAGAGATCATTCAAGCACTCAAATTAGGCTATCGCAAGAGGGCTTTGTGGTCGTTAGTGGCACACATGGATGAAGCAGACTCAGCTTTCGATTTAATGAAGAAGATCAACGTTTGTGACAGTTTCGCGGACAAAGGCAGCCTGGAATGCAGTCTGCGAAACCACAATCTGGAAATGCTTTGAAAAATGCGGCATCGCTATTTCTACAGTTCAAGAACAAGCAGAGGTAGAGGTTCTAAATCCATATGATGAACTTCAGACTTTAGCTACGACAGCTGGATTGACGTATGATATTGACGCCGAAGAAGAGAATATTCCTTGCTGCGACGATCTCGAGGGCGACTGGCAGTCCCGACTTCAGGACGTATTTGACGGTAAGCTTGCTGAGTTACATCAGTTATACAATACTGTAGTTGTATGTTACATGTATCATAAGGTATGTTTGTACCTCGACTTCTCATTCATTTTCTTCTCGTGATAAGACAGTTTTTAAATCTTTAACCTAAATTTTCACTTTAATTTAATTCATTGCACTTCGTAAATTTCTAGCTATACCTAGCTGCCTTTACTAGTCGTACAAAAGGAGCATTTTAATAAAACTTGTTACAGTTTTACAGAGCCCGAATCAGGAACGAAAAGTGACGACAGTGAGGCAGAAGAAAAACAAGAAGTCCTGTCAGTGAAGCAGGGACTAAATATGCTTAAACAGATAAAGAATTTGTGAGTCACGCTGGACCACGAATACGGCGATAACACATAGGAACCCTTTAACAGACTTTATTCCCTTTTCGAGAATATCGCAGTTAAGGAAACATGTGCTAAATTTACACAGACAAATCTTAATTAATAGTTCACGAAGCTGTAATGTTTGTAAATTATGTAACATCACTTGTAATAACTCCCAAGAAAATACTTAAACAGAAACGACTTAGAATAATCAAAATAAAGATATGCATGTTTATGTTTAAGGTGGATGTACTTTGCCGTTAAAATGTTCGATTATTTTTACAAACTTGTTTCAGCGGACACCTCTCGTAACGGACATTTTCCCTCGGAACCGACGGTGTCCGCAGAAGAGAGGTTTGACTGTAATAATAATATCGTATGGCCTCGGGTGCAAGCTTTGTTATTTGACACCCAGAGGGTAGCTTGCATGTCAAATTTTGTTGTTCCTTGAAGCACTATGAAAGTCGAGGAGGTTAGATATCTAAGCTCCTTGAACACTATAGCGCATTCTAGTAGAAAAACGAGGAACTTTTGTGTTGGCGGAAACTTCCCGAGATTAATTTTGCCATTATGAACACTGCCTACTGAATTCAAATGGGTTCTTTGACATACCAACATCGTATGACATGCGTGTCGTATTTTTGCCGCCTTTCAAAAATCACTTACCACGGCCAGGAGCGAACCTGCAAGCTTGGGGTTAGTGGAGCGACACGCTAACCACTAACCTACCGTGGCAAGCTAAATTGTGTATAATATTCAATTTAGGAATGCCACAGTTTCGCTCTAAATTAGGGAGTGCCAAAACTTTACACAAACTAGGGAAGTTATTCATAATGTGTATAAATTCATGAAAAACGAAACACATTCCTCTGGGAACATATGCGCAATTCAAAAGGAAGTAGCTAAAGCAACAGGTGTGTCGGAAAGGACATATTACAAGGCGCTGAATAATTGAAAGTGGTGAGGTGGACACATTTTCAACGCCTGGAAGAGAAGACCAAAATCCGTCAAGAAGTGTGAATTAGACGATATTGATAAATGCGTGGTCAGGCGTACGATTCATAATTTTCACGATACCAAAGGTGACCGGCCAACGCTGGAAACGATCCGTAGGAAACTGGTTGAGGATATAAGTTTTAAAGATGGTGTACGAACATTTACCCTAGAGCGGGCGCACCTATAAATGTTACATTGCCGGGCGCGTGGTGAATTTCGTTCACCATTCATTTTTCTAAGTCTTAGCAACTGGTTAACAAGTGCTTACTCTTACACGATTGATATTGTTACTCCTTATGTGTTTTATAAACCTTAGATATAATAATTACAACACAAATTACAAGTGACAGTACATACAAATAATAATAAAGGGTCAAAATGTTATTGGGTTGAAGAATGAAAATACAATTGAATCCGATGAATACTTCACTCATGAGAACTTAAAATGAAACGATTCTAACAATCTTCATTAATCATTAATCTTCATTTTCACAGCTTACACATCTAATGCATCTTCTAAAGTGTGTTTTACACACAAAGTTATGACACTCGTGGCACTTCATTGTGGTGACTTGATTTTGTTTCCGCTCACAGTGAATGCATCGTCCTCTCTTCGTTGGCACTTTTATTTCTTCTGATGTTTCTTCCTGATGGTATGGGGATAACACTGCTCGGACATCTGGAGGCAGTGTTCCTATCTTAGCTCGTTCAACCAACCACTTATTCACGAGTTGAAATGAAAGATTCTTCAAAAACACACGTCACTTTACTGGTTGGTTCTTCGGATTCCCTTTGTAAAGAACCTGACTATTTATTCCATCAATGTTGAGTAGAGCAAAAAAGACACACATTGTCCACCATGGGGTTTTCCGGGTTACCGAATACTTGCCTTCCATTTGGTCCGAAGTATCGACTCAGACTTTCGTTAGATTATAATCCAGTATAGCATGGGGCTTTGAACTGTTGGTATCCACAGAGGGTTCGTCGTGCATAGAAGAAAGTAAGATAACTGATTTATTCATTTTAGGAACATGCGAAATGAGCAGGATTTCATACTGAAACCCAAACGTTGTTGAACCAACTGGCCTATCTTTATGAGGAAGAAACTGCTGTGGAATTTCTCTTTTATTCTTCCTGAGAGTGCCTATACACGTTATTTTATCTTCTAAAAGATCGAGGACTAGGTCATAGCTGGTATACCAGTTGTCGATTGTTAGATTACGATTATTTCCCTTCACGTGGTCTATTAGACGTTTCACTATATCATCTGGTTTATTAGAGAGTTCATAGGGGCCAGGAGGTTGCCTGCCACAGTATAACTCCAGAGATGAAGTATAAAAAGTTTTAGCATCATTCAGGACGTAGAATTTTAACCCATACTTTGCCGGCTTACTTGGCATAAACTGTATAAATGCACATCTCCCTCGAAAAGGCACTAGCTTCTCATCTATTTTTACAAACTCACTTGGTGTGTAGCTCTTTTTACAGTTCACTACAAAGGAATCCAACTATGTGCGAACTGCTGCAGGCGATCGTTACGTGTAGTTTTGTCGTCAAAACGAAGACTCAGTAACAAAAATAGAAACCTCTTTGAAGACATGCAGGCTATTGCTATTCCCATTCCAGTTCCATCTTTCGCCCAGATTTTTTCTACATATGTGTACTGTTCACCTTTCAAACCAGTGAGGAACAATAAACCAATCAAAGCAATTATTTCTTCATGGCAAGTAGGTTTAGCATCGCGCTCACGACTGTAAGTCACTTCTTCGCAATGCCTTGCAATATAAATGTTAGTATAAGAAACTCTCTCATCATCATTTCAGAATCAATTATGTGTAAGAAAGCATCCATTTCACAAGACACTGTTTTCGCATCTCCTTTTGGACAAGGAAATATTTTTATTATATTTTTTGATTTAATCCTAGAGGCAGCTCTTGCAAAGCTATTGGTGCACCACATTGCTTCGTCTTTCCCGAAGAAAAAATCCCTCTAGTTCATCGTGTTCATAGCTATCAACTAGGCTACATCACCTTCTTGTTCACTCTCACTGTCATGATTAATGTCTGAATAATTTACCACTTCATCTTCACAATCAGAAAAATCACAAACTTCAACTCCCTCAGTCCCCCCTCCTCCTCATCAGATAATTCCTGTAACAGCGTTTGTATGTCTTCATCCTTCACAAACTTCGCCCTACAATAAAAATAGACAGTTACTTTTGTATCCTCTATATTCTATATTTTAAAATAATGAAACACCAAGAACGTATAAGGTACAATTTTACTTACATTTCCGGGCGCGTGCTGAAGAAAGTTCACCAAATGACGGCACTTGCGAGTCAATGTCGAATAGTGTGACACGTACAACTTCCTGAACAGATACCGCTACACTGAGTGTATCGATAAGACTTCGCCGGAAGGTACTAGCAGCGCCACGGCTGTAGCTCTTAGGAACTAACAACAACAGATTAAATACGAGGGTTGGTGAACGAAATTCACCAGCGCGCCCGGTTTAGGGTTAAGCAAGATAGTTCGAGGCCTAGGTTTTAGATGGAGGAAAACATGCATAGAATACTTATGGAGAAGCCTGACAAAAGGTTCCAACGTATGCAGTACTTACAGAGCATAAGGCAGTACCGGCAATAGGGTAGGCCTAATGAGACATACGGTATTTGCATAGTTCGCACACTAAACCAAGTGCTTGGAGTGACTGTTCTCGTCATGGACTGAAGTTACCTATCTCGAAAGGGCAAAGATTAATAGAGATTATTGAAGTCTTTACTTAAAAACCAGATAACACATAGAATTACTCTGTATTTATGAACAAACTACATTATACATTAGATTAGGTAGCCATTACTAACGGACACTATTTGAACTGCTGTACAAAACCAAATGAACAAGAGTGAACACAGAACAATCAACATTGTAACATGAAATGTTACAAAAGAAGAAAGTTATTGGATAACTGAAGTGAACATCAACACACACCCTTATTCAATAACTTGCAGACCCCCCTGGTGTCCCACAAATTGTTGGAGTCTAGTTGAAAACAATGGTTTTGTAAGCATGACTGAGAGCTGCTTCTCTGTATCCACTTTTGAAACAGTAATTTCATCAGCAGTTGCTAGTTCACGAACGAAGAAATGTCTCGCACGAATGTGTTTGGTTCTTCGGCGAAACTCTGGGTTCTGAGCAAGTCGAATTGCAGCTTCATTATCAACCTGGAGATCAGGCGTTGCATTCAACTGGCCAAATTCAGTCAAAAGAGTTAACCCAGATGATTTCTCGTGCTGCTTCACTGGCTGCTACAACCTCAGCTTCTGTAGTCGCTATTGCAACTGAAGATTGTCGTTGACTAATCAATGTTAAAAAGAAGAAAGTTATTGGATAACTGATGTGAACATCAACAGTTGTACATGCAGGTTTCGTTCCAAATGCTTTGTTGGTTTTCAAATCCAACCAAACAGGGGACTATCACGATGAGATGAACTATAGAAATTAAGAAAAATATCTGACAGAAATTAATTCCTAATTTGCTCAGGTTATAACTACTGTGCAAGGCATTAAATACACACGCTGAGATCTCACTTGAACTCCAGTCACAGTTCAGCTTCTCAAGCCTGGGCAGACGATCCGTTCAGAATTGCTGCCAGCAAGTTACTGCAGTGAAATGGGAGGGGCGTGTTCTGCCACTACCGAGCCCACACGATCATTGCCGAAGATCTGCGGCAATCTCTTCTGTGTCTTAGTTGAGGTCAGAAACTGACGAACTTTGAGATCTGTGTGCGCATTATGATGTGGGAACCACTCACCGAAAGTCCATTAAATTGGAAGTTTTCGAGTAGTTTCATAAAAATGTTGGTTTACTGTGTTTTTGAGGCATAAATTCTGAATGTATGATCCCTCTGATGTAAAAAACACAGATCATCGTTTTCATATCGATTTCACCTGATGAGCCTTTTTTTTGGACGAGGTGAGACAGGCGATTTCCATTGACTTGACTGTTTGTTTTCTGGATCATATGCATAGCACTATGACTCATCGCCCGTGACTGATCTGTTGAAAAAATGTGGATCATCTTGGAATGCACCGTTCATTTCACGACAGGCTTAAACGCAAAGATTCTTTTGTTCCTTGGTGAGAAGTCACGGCACAAACTTTGCTGCCACTCTTCACTTTTCCAAATCAATGTTCATCATCATAAACAGCTCCAGTCACCCAGGTGCTGTGAACGAGTCCTCTCCATTTCTTTCTATCCATGAATAGTTGGTCTTCACGAGTGCTCTCCCAATCCAGCCCTTTGTCTGCCAAGTCACCCTTAATCTGGTCTATCCATTTCCTTTTAGGTCTTCCAACACATCATCTTCCTTTGATGTTCAGATTGAAGTATGCCTTTGCCTTTTGTTCATCTTTCATCCGTTGAATATGTCCATACCACCTCAGACGAGACCTCGGCAAGGTCTCCATTACAGTGATGTTAATACCTGCTTCTGCACGATTTATTTAATTTCTTACTTTATCCTTTCTTGTCCTCTGAAGCATGGTACGCACAAACTTCAGATGCCTGAAGTGTACCGTTATCTTTTAGAAAGGGTACATGTTTCAAGTGCGTAAGTCAGTATGGGTATGTAGTATGTTTTAAATAATATATGTTTACACCGTATAGGTACTTTGTTACCCCACAATAGTATTCTGACTTGGTTGTTCAGGTAGATGCTTGTACTAGTACACCCTGAACCTTTTGCCATAGCAACAGTCTTATTCTGACTAATTTTAAGCCCATATTCCTCAAACAACTTGTTCCAAATCTCTAGATTTTTTTGCACCTCTTCTGCACTTTCACCCCAAATCATATCAGTGAATACCAGGGCTGAATAAAGCTCCAGGACAACCAGATAAGTACGATAGTATGTCAATTGACCTACGTCAATCTTCATTGATGAGATTACGGACTATGTCAATGTCCTCTGTTCGAATAGTTGAAGGACGACCGGAATGGGGTTAATTTTCAATGGTAATTTCTCCCTTTTCTTTTTAAACTGAGAAAACCATACACAGTAGTATGATTCCAGTTATTTTTGGGTACTCCATCATATGTGGGTTGAAAATAAAGGAGTGGCAACATAGACAGCATGAACGTAATATTGAGCTTTCATGGAAAATATATTTCCATCCCGTCAATATAATCATCAGCATGGTCCTATAACATATGCCAAATCCGTTGATTGCCAATAGCGAAGTTGCTGCTTCTGCTATCTCTCTGATGGACTGTGCACGAAGAAACTATGCAATATCTGGAAAACTTGTTTATATTGGAGCTTTTCTAGCAAGCTATGTTCTGAACACAGACCACAATTTGTAGTCCAAAGGGTCTAGGCCAGGACAAGCAGATGGCAGTAGAAATATTAACAATGAAGGAGACGAGAACCTGACTTTTATACTTGCACTTGGATAATATAGGGTGATTCTTTTGCTGGAGCGGAACTGGCGGCCGGCTGGGGGCGGGCAGGTGTGCCTTCTGCCAGCCAATCTAGCTCGCACCGCAGATTGCGTGCAGGTGGAAACCGTAACAAAGTACGTTAATTAATGGTAAATTCGCCAGCAAATCATGATTAAAGAACTTGCCTATCCACGGGAGATGCTAAGAGCGTTCTCCTTCAGCTGACAGGCGTTGTACTGTGTTAATAAATTAGCGTTTACATGTTGTGATTCCCTTCTGTTGTAAGGGTTATCTTCTGCCGTATATTGTTCTCCAGCTCCAGTCAAGTACGGGTAATTGATCTGTACACTTTGTATTTGAAATTAACCCACAATTGAACATCAAACGGGCTTAGATCCGGGCTTCGATTAATTACAGAAAAAACGCAAGGGGGTGCAGGAGTAGCTACATAATGTAACTTCCAAAGTTACTGTCTGTCAGCTGAAGGAGAACATTTGTAGTATCTTCTGTGAAAAGATAAGTTCTAACCTTTAACTGGTGATGTGAGGTCATCCAGATTTCCAAGAAATAAAAAAACATCTGTGCTTCTTTAATTAAATATTGCAGCTGTTGTTTATGTTACCTTCTTATCTGTGCACTGACACTACACACCCTCGATGAAATTTTAGTGACTTAATGACCCTGGTTAGCTCGGCTCCGCTTCAAGCAACCCTGCTGCCAGAGCTCAGTTGGCTGGCTGGCGGGAGGCGCAGTCGGGCGCGCCGGTCACGCTCCATCATAAGAATCTCACTGTATATGATTTTCATACCGTTCCAGGGGACAATACCAATGGAAATTGCCATCCATTATGACTAGTGTACTGGAAATATGTGCTAAATTATGTAAATGTGTGTTTCGTGCTCATTAAACTACAGCAGCCATGTTCTGCAAGCGCATGTGGTTTGTTCAACTGTTACTGTATCTAGGTGGACACATGGTAGTGTTGCCAATATGTAAAATATAAAATACACCACCACTAGACAAAACCCATTGGTCTACAGAAAGTTTGTGCATGATTAAAACCAGGGGAACATATGTGGCTAACTATTGGTCTAGGCAAGATCCTTACAAAACCACCTATACAATTAGTACAGTATGGATGGGGTTGGCAATACTGTACTTGTGAATAATTCATGTAGATAATGGCCGACACAGTTGGAATTTTACTATATACTGTAAGTCGTGGTATTAAAAGGGACGGCAGGTGGGTTATAGACAGCAGAGCAGTGAACTACATTTCCAGATCAATTTTGAATCATTACGAAAGGTATTTATGGCTGATTTCAGTAGTTAAAAATTTCTTACCGTAGGTTCTCATCTCCTTCACTGTTACCGTAGAAATGAAGTCTGGCACATTCAGTTCAAGCCAATGTCCAAGCCTTATGAGTTGGTGTTGAATCTTGCGGAAAGTATGAAAGAGGGTGGAGTCGAGATCCTTAACCAGTGGTTCAAGAACTGACACCTGGTACACTCACCTCTTTATCGCAGAAGTGGAGCTCATCGGTGCCGTCGTAGTCTACTCCCCCACCATACCATTACCGGAGCAAGATGATTCCACCTTCGGACCCTACTCAGCAGCTTCTCAAAATCTTCAGGCACATACCCTTGTCATTTTGAGAGTTGTAAGCCTTATCGACAGTAAAAATCTTCTCATCGCCGAACGAAGTTAGTCTGTGCTGATTTCACATGTAATGCTCATGTAGGCACTGACTCTGGCAATTCATCTTTGCTGTGAGAAAGTGACCTTTACATAGTTTCTAAGCACAAACATCTAGATCATGTTTTAATATGCAAGCCATGGACATTTTGGATAGTTCCAGTTTCCAGACCATCACAGCATTTCTGTGTAGGCAAGCCACCACTGCTTTAACTTCCTCCCTGAGCTGATCATTGATGGTTCCACTGGGTAGTGTGATACACAAACCTCGTAAGAGCCTCATTAAGGTCTTGAAAATCTTGCTAGCTGACTTCCTTATGTTACGGGGTCCAGTAATCATGGGTGTCATTGCCATAGCAACCGGGCATTTGCTAATGCTGTCCAAATGTTGGCCCCCAAAAGTCACTTTCCTGTTCTTTTTTTTTAATGTATTCCTTCTCCTACCTAAAAATCAACAGTGATATGTCCTACTGTGCGATAGCCAGTCTGTTGAACGTGTTCTCCCAGTCTCTACAGCATAGTGTGAGTAAGGATTTGGTATGGTATGTGACTTGACGTGTGTAATTTGAGTGGACCAGCAGTAAAGGAATTTAATCCTTCAAGGGCTGTGAACCAGCAGCAAGACCAGAAGGCATACCCATAGTTGTTGCTTATTTTAGGGGCTGTAGCATTATGGTCATATGACCCCATGTATTTGGGTGTGTGTGGAATTCGTGTGATAACATGTATTATTGTGATGGCTGTACTAGTATGTGTATTTGTAAATTGAGGATAGGATTGGGAATGAGGCAGCCATGGCCTTAAGTTAGGAACCATCCCAGCATTTGCCTGGAGTAGAAGTGGGGAATCCACGGAAAACCACATCCATGGTGGCTGAGATGGGAATCGAACCCTCTCTTCTCAGTTTTGCCTCACGAGGTTGATGTGTACCCCATTCCAACCCTCAACACCAGAATTAAAATTTCTTGGCAAAGCTGGGAATCGAACCCAGACCTGCGGGTCAACAGCCAGGAACGCTAGACACTACACCACGAGGTGAGTCGCCCATAGTAAATTAAAAATAAAACCCCATCTTGCCCCCAATCCTATTCTATAACTTTCACAACAAATTTTCTTTTTCTGTCTTCAGCGATGTTACAGAACCAACATATTTCCAAGAATCATAATCCCACTACTATTACATTCATACCAACATAAGGCGCAAAGAACTAACAGCTACGCTCACAAAGGAGTCAAGTTCAAATCACAATTCAAGCACAAATCAATGCTTTTCTTAAATAAGTTTCTCATTATGATATAAAGACTACATGCTGGACATTACAAAATGTTTTCCAGTCCAACATAATTTTGTGAAGCATAAAAAGCATCCACAAACCGAGTTACTGTCTTGTAAAACAAACCCAATACCATACAAGAAGTTACTGCTCAATACAAATCAAGTTGTGAACTGTCGAAAGCACCAATAAACCGAGTACAAGGGCAAGTAGCCCCAAGCTAATTTTTAAGCTTAATAATGCTAGATTTTAACCACTGTTTGTGTGCTTAACATCTGTTATAAAATTTTAGCAAGTCTTCCTCACGAAGATATTTGAGCAAATCTAATTTACACTAGAGCACCGACGAGCAGTCTCTTGAAATATTTACGGCTCTACAAAACGCTACCAAACCTAGTGACAATGGACAATCTCTGCCCTCCAAAAACAAAATACAAGAAAACTTAGTAATATATATATATATAGTATATAATTCTTCTGCGCATGTGTATGTCACTTAACTCCTCCTAAAAGTCTCTAGCGATTTTGATGAAATGTTTTATGTATGTTTGAGTGCATCTCTGTATGGTTTAGATTTACAATTGGACCTGGTAGATGGCATAGCGACCAAAATATAGGATAAACACAATTTTAGAGCCACGAGATACAGTCAACAAAAACTGCCGTCATGGAAACTGACAGTCTTAGTGAAAACTTAAGTCTTTGGGATTGTTTGTCTCTGCCCGTGGCAGTACCTGGTGGCAAACTGTGTTACTGCCGCCACACCAGACCCTCTCGGAGTTGAGGTGGCTACGGTCGAAAATAGCCCGTAAATATCACACGTCTGCCAGAAAGCGTTGTCGTTGCTGGCCCGATTTGAGTCCTCTTGCGTGCAACCAAAATTTAGGATGAACGCACTTTTATTTCAAGAACCACAAGATACAGTCACAGGTACAAAGAACAGATAGCCTAATACCAATTTGTCGACAAAACAAAAACTGTAGTCATGGTAACCGCTCGCCTTAGTGAAAACTAAAGTCTTTGGATTGTTGGTCTCTGCACGTTGGTGGCACCTGGTGACAAACTGTGTCACTGCTGCCACACCTTAAACTCTGCCCATGGCTGTACCTGGTGGCAAACTGTGTTACTGCCACCACACCAGCTCAACAGGGTCTTCTTTCCCCACTAATTCTCCCAAGCCCATTCCCTTGGCAGTGGTTTCTCCTGAAAAGTTCATGAATAATGGACTGTCTGAGAATAATTTATAGTTATGGCTTTGTACCATAGGTGGCAGTGATGTCGAATTGTTGGTATTTAATGTAGCCTTCAAAACTTGCACAAATGACTTGCATCATAGCTTGGCGTTGTTTTGACATTTCAATAATGGCTCATCAAAAAAAAAAAACATGTAATTTTTTTCAACAATTTATAACATCCATACAATTCAAATGCAAGTCACATATTTATGTGTTGTGTCTTCATAACATAATGCAAATGTGTAAGGTGCAGTGTTAAAGTGAATATCTTACATAACCTTCCATGAATTTCAAATATCCTGCAATTTCCAATTCACTTTGAATTTGCAATGACAATAAGTCACAAGGCCAAACAATGTCCATTTGTGGGTTAGATCTAGAAAATCCCTGCTTCTCACATGGCCAATTATATGTTGAGTGTTCTCAAGTTGGCAAACAGTCATGTTTGTTCATTTATACACCTCAGGGATTGACGAAACACATTGTTCATCAACTCGAATTAAGATCAAACCAAACATTTCTTTTAGTTTTAAATTTCAACATTTATTTCAATACTTTTTTTTACAACAAAGATATGACTGTCATGGAAATGATTTCAGCTTTTTCTTAAAAAATCAATGTCAAATGTCATTTAGTATATAGTTCATTGAAAATTCAAGCATGCTTGCTGAACCCGCTCTATATTCAGGCAGAATGTCTGCCGGGTCCGCTAGTTACTGATAAATATTAAAGCATTAAGCACCGATAAAAGAACTGTAGTGCGTAACAATATCGGCGGCCGATACTCGTATCCGAGCTTATGCTTCTTGCCTGCAGTTCCATAATCTTTAGTCCAGGCGATGAAGATGGCGCTGATGGCTTGTCAGGCCAATTCTTGCATAGAACATACGACTACATGTCACATACGATGGAGGGTGGAGGACGTGGTAGTTTTGACCTATCTTCTTCCTCTGGCGAACTTCCTCTTTCTGTCTTCGACGTTCCTCCTCAAACTGTGCAACTGCAGCCGAGATGGTAGCATGCCAGCGAGGGCGATCCAGTGCAAGAGTATGCCAGGTATTTGGGTTTATCTCTACTCTTCTCAGGGTCTGCTTGAGTTGGTCTTTATATTGTTTTAAAGGAGCACCACATGGCCTCTTACCAGTGTTGAGTTCACTACACAGGATTTGCCGAGGTAGTCTGCTGTCACTCATACGATGGATATGGCCTGCCCATCTAAGCCGATGACCAACAATGGAGGCTTCAATACTGTTTATCATTGCTTTCTCAAGGACTGCTATATTAGTTACATAGTCATCCCATTTAATGTTCATGATTGATCTAAGTTTTTGTTGATGAAAGTGTTCCAGTTTCTTGATGTCCCGGCGATATAGGGTCCAGGTTTCACATCTGTCGAGTAGCGCAGAAATAACAACAGCTTGGTACACCAATACTTTCGAGCAGATACTTAGATCTTTGTTCAGAAACACACGATGTGAGACGTCCAAAAGCCACATGGGCAGCCTGTATTCTGTTTTCCACGTCCTTCTCAGAGGTACAGGTAACAAACACATGCAAGTTACTTCAGGTTATTTTTCACATATTCCAGTAGTTGGAATGATTGTTGTGTTGACCGACTGAAAGCTACAATATAAATTCACTACCGGTAATTACATTTTGTATTTGACAAATTTTTGTGTTGACTGGGCAGACTATTTTACTACCTTTAAAGATTTTCATTAATGCTGTCTCAACTAGTATGATGTCATATAAATGTGGTTCACTATCCAATAGTATCTGTGATGTTTGAAATAATGTAGCCTAGTCTTGTATAGTGGAGCGCAAACCTCCTGACATTTGAGATGGGGGTATGGTTTTATTTGAGGGGCTTTGACATCAAGATCATTTAACCCCATGTACTTGGGTGTGTAGAATTTGTATGATAACCTGTTTTACTGTGATGTCGTAATGTGTATTTTCTAATTCAGATGAGGAATAGGAAGGAGGCGGCCATGGCTCTAAATTAAGAACCATCCTGGCATTTGCCGAGAGTAGAAGTGGACACCACGAAAAACCACTTCCATGATGGCTGAGGTGGGATTATAACCAGGGTTGTTACAAGACCAAGATTTGCATTTTCCCTGACTTTTCCCTGACTTAAGATCCCATTTTCCCTGACCACCAATACTTTATTCTGATCACCGTATGAACATTATTTTAAAAATAAAGCTTGTCGAATTGATCAAACGATAGTTACATCTTCAAATCGCACAACATACGGTGATCAATTTTTTTTTTTTTTAAATACACGTCCATGCTGACTTTTTTCCCAGCTACTGTATTACACAAGATATGTAAGCTACCTCATACAGAAAAAGAGTTTGTTTTCAGAGATTGTAAAGAAAAGGCTTAAAGGAAGAATTCAAGAAGCTAATTTTAAGAATTAGCCCAGTTTTAGATGTCGTGAGCACTTCAGAAGGCATGAAAAAACTGGCTTCATCTCACTTTCTTAGTAAATTAATCGGTTATGCTAAAAAAAACACAAATAAATTTAAAAAAATGGATTCAAGGAACATAATTTTTAACTTCTTTCTTTGTCAGTACACTCAGTTCACAATGAAACTTCTTACATTCAAAAAGTTGTTGCAATTGTCATAACTAATGACTTAAAACTATGGCCTAATAGTCAAATAATACGGTGGGCAAGTAACGTACATGGCACGGATCCTTTCAAAATTATTGCTAAGGTAAGAAAGAATTAAAAATAGGTAACCAAAAAAATGGCACTACGAAACCATTTAATTGGACTCAAAAGCTATCGGACTTATTTACATCGATTGACTCCAAAAGCCCTTTTCTCTGTCTAGGAAGCAAACAAGTATTGCATGGACCCACAGACAACACAGAAAGACATTTAACACTTTGTAATCGTTTAAGTCTTACGACTGCGCCATGACTGACATCAATACGCGATCTAGGCGACAGTCTGGTATGGCACGGATTCGTTGATACCTTATCCTATACTGATCAGAATTGAAGAACAAAAATAATGGTTTGAAACTTAAAAGCTTTAACGGACGCCTGCCGTACACTAGAAAACCCTTGCATCGTGACACAAGTTTTGTGCCCGTAAGCTCTTATTGCTATAATTACTAACACTTAAAATACATAAACAATACTGAGAAAAAAAAAGAGCGATAGTCAGTCTGAAAGACTAGACTTTATATCATTTTAAATGCTACAAATGCTGAAAAATGCTGGGTGAAAGCCTCATGATCATGCAGCGAACTGCGTGAACTCAAACTCCATTAGCAAGTGCAAACCAAGGTCAAAGGAGGTAGCTGGCTGGATGACGTCACGCTCACCGGTGCGCGCGGGGAGCTCAAGCGGTACTATGATGTCACACACCTCAGTGCGTTCTCGGTACATTTCGTCCCGTCGCCGTAACATAACGCCAGACAAGCGTAACGACAAAGTCGACAAGATCATTTAAAATGATAAAATATAGACATCGAAAACACAAAATTTAGTGACTGATACTGGTAAAGAAATCGATGGACTAAAACAGGAAATACACGCATTTGGCTTGGAGTATACACCTTTTTGCTACATTCTTAGTGAAAGTAAGTACAATCACATTTTGAAAAGCTAAAGCACTAGCTTTAAAACTTTCGTTGCATACATCTATTTCAATAACTCTCTACAAGTAGCTGCTGTTTAGCACTTTTTAAACGTTCTTCAATATTATTTAGTTCGGCTTCTTTTTCTAACATCAATTTGACTCTTTTGGTTTTCAACTCTGTTACCTCGTCTACAATTGCTCTCTTCTGGTTTTCTTTGTCCTCGTTTTCTTTTCTTTTCGGCTGCCCTCTCCTTAGGCGCATTTTCATATTCTGAATAAGCATGCCTCACCTTAACGAGCATTTCTTTGGTGACAGTCACTTTACCCAACTCTCTCTCGGATTGAACACCATCATACACTTGTCTTAGGCCTATGAGAGAACGTTCGAGCTGATTTTCGACTATCATCTTTGTATTAGTAGATCAAGCATACGTGCTATGCGGAAGGTACACGAAGTGAAACTTCGGTGAACCGAACACGGGACGAGATGAAAGGGGACGCGAGGGGGATGGTGCATGTGGAGTAGAGGCTTTGGCCCCGAACAAGCGCGATTCCCGATGAAACGGGACCGACTTGGGCAAGGGAGAGTGGAGGAAAGAGTGTAGTGGGGACAAACGACGAGACGAAGTATTGAGAGCAGCAGGGCTACCGCAATGTGTTCCTTTCTTGCTCTCTCTCCTCTATTTTACATCGTCTGGCTGCGTGGCTCAGGGGTAACGTTCTCGCTTGCTGAGCCCAAGGTTGCAGGTTCGAAACCTGGCGCAGTCAGCTGGCATTTGAGGGTGCGCAAATGCGAGGGAGCCATGTCAGTACATTTACTGGCACGTTAAAGATCCCCTTCGGGGCAAAATTCCAGCACCCCGGCGTCTCTAAAAGCCAGTGTAGTTAAAAGGGACGTAAAACCAATAACATTATTATTATTCTATTTTACAATTTTAGCATTTTGCAGCCCTAACCCGACAAAGCGAAGGAGCTTTGCGCTAAAGGCAAATAAGACAGATTCACGCTCCAGCATGTATTTTTTATTTTTAAAAACTAAAAAGTTCCCTGACCTTGCAGAAAATTTCCCCGACATTTCCCCGACTTCCATGACCGGAATTTTTTTCACTGACTTTTCCCCGACTTCCCTGACCTGTAACAGTCCTGATAACCCACCTCTTCTCAGCTTTGACTCACGAGTCTGAGTGAATCCCGTTCCAACCCTCAGACCAGAATTAAATAGGCTCTCTTCAACTTCCGGGACGACAGCCAAAAATGCTCGGCACTACGAGAGGATCTCATTTGAGATGTAGCAATGTATCTGTCATAAAGGGAGACTCAACATTAGTAAACCAATAGCTTTTAGTATATTACCTAATTTGTTCTATCACATACTGAAACTGCCTATTAATTAAAACAAACATTTTTGAGGAACTGTACTGCTTACATCTTCTTCATTTCCCGTTTTCAGTTCCCTGGGTCGGGTTGCGAATTAAGGATCTCCACAACTGTCTATCCCTCCACCATTTATTTCCTTCTTTCAATACTTCTTTTTCTTTTACTCTTCTTTTCTCTATGCTTTCCTTCACCGTATCCACCTCTTTCTAGGCCTTCTTCCTGGTATTTTCTCCATACATATTTGTTTTGGTACTCTATATTCTTCCATTCTCATCATATGTCCGTACCACTTCGGCTTACTGGTTTCTATCTTGTCTTCCAGTTTTGGGAACCCAGTTCTCTCCCTAAAGTCCACATTTCTGATTTTATCCCTCCGTGTCTTCCCAATTATTCCTCTAAGGAACTTCATCTCGGCTGCTTGGATTCGCGTTTTGTTGTGGTCCAAGTATCTGCTGCATATGTCAAAATTGGTGTGTAATACATTGAGAATAGAACTTTCTTGCATTCCTCTGGGACTTCCTGGTTCCATACTAAACCTCTCACACACTGGTAAAACCCATTAGCTTGTTGGATTCTCTTTCCAATTTCTTCATTTATTGTACCATCTTCTGTGAGTATGCTCCCCAAATACTTAAAAGTTTTTTCCATTTCCAATGGATTTCCATTGACTTCAATATTCGGTCTTCCTTCTCTCTTGTTTCTTGTCATCACTACAGTCTTACTCTTCTCCATATTTATTTTCATTCCATATTTCTCTATCTCTTGATTCCATACAGTAACTTGTTCTTGCACTTCGATTTCATTTTTTTCCCATATTACTATGTCATCTGCCAAGAGTAAGCCCTTAGTCTCATTGCTTCCCATTCTTAGTTTCACACTCTTGTGGATTTCATCCATGACAGTTATAAACAGTATAGGGGATAACACACTTCCTGCTTGCATACCATAATAAAAATAGTAAGCTATTTGCCAAGTGATCAAACAGTGCCTTTATAAGCAGGCTTTGAGAGTTTCACTCTGTAGCAGAGTACTTCAATGCAAACATACCAATATTAATGGTATTTTTTTTCTTTGAATATCAAGGAAAGATTTATTCAAGGCTAAATCATGAGAAACTTTTGTAGCATTTTAATATTACTAATTAATCATGAAATAAATATAGCAATTGCACCAATAACACCACACATGAAATATGCTTAACTACAGTCACTTGTATAATCTATTGAAAAAAATGAAGCAGTAACTTAGGCTGTGTCCCAATAGTACAATTTCAGCCGTAGTGAACTAGATAGTCTACTACTTTACCGGATGTGATGTCAGAAGTCGTGATCCAATACTGCTTAGCACATAGCAATCAAGTCTGTAGTAGCTAGTGAACGTAAGTGTTTGCTAGATTGGCCGACTACGTCAAGGAAGTTATAGAAATTTTAGCTTATCGGTATTGTAGGTTATGTAAATTGTAGGTTGTCTTTGACTTAAGCCAAACACAAACCATAATTAGGGCTCGGCTAAAAAGTGATCATCATGGCGTATCCATGATCGTATCATTCAGGTATTGTTTATTTAAAACAGCTCATGAAGGCGCAAAGAGCTTACAAGGAGTAGCAGATCACCGCCATCTTGAGTGTTGGTTTGGCACCAGCATGTAAGTCCAGTGCTTTTCAGAACACAAGTCTATGAAGGAGGCTGTGATCAAGCAGACATGTCCCAAATCACCGTAGTGCATAGCACACAGTAGCAAGCAGCTACTCAATAGCAGACAACTTGAGTATTGGGACACAGCCTTAGTTCCACCACAAACATTGAACATGATTAATTTTTGGACTACAGTGGTTTGGATATAAATTTCTAATTGTATGGGGATAATAGTCAAGCATAACTTCTTAACCCTTTATGCACAGCTCACTTCACATGCTGGAAGCTTGATAAACCAATAATTTCAGTATCCACCTGACCTAACCTTGGTAAACCAATGGTTTTAATAACCACTGGATCTAACCTTGGTAGACCAATTATTTTAGCACGATCTTGAATGCATAGCAATCAGAATTAAATAGAATAGAATAATAAAAAAAAGCACTACGCCACATGAACAGACATCTTTTGTTTTGTGCCAGCGTTTGCTTAGTGATAATGAGAAACAATTCCAGTAGGGTATATTTAAGTTACTGCTAGGCTATCAGCTAGTGCGATCTTCCATACAAATAAATACAGGGTGCTTCAAAAAAATGTATACACACTTTAAACTATCGTAGTTTTCCCGCTCTACAAGGCTAATGTTATATTTCTTCGCCAGGTGGCAGCATAATCGTCCCTCTATGTTATATTGTCAGTTGGAATTTGTAATATCAACATGGCGGACGTACGTTGAGTTTTGAAGAACGTAAGCAGGTTATTAAGTGGTACTGGAAGTTTGAGAATGTAAATGAAGTTCAAAGACAGTGGAGAAGGGAGTATGATACAGAACCACCTTCAAGATTAACAATTACACGCATACGAGACAAATTAGAAGTTCATGGAACAGTGTGTGATGTGCATAAAGGTCATTCAGGTCGACCTCGAACAGCTACAAGTGATGAGTCATCAACGGCAGTCTTGGAACTGTTTCAATGCTCTCCTAACAAATCTTCAAGGCAAGGGGCACGTGAAAGTGATGTAAGTGCTAGCAGCGTGCTACGCATTCTGAAGAGAGGCAAGTATCGTGTTTACATTCCAAGGCTGGTGCAGCAGCTAAGTGACGACGATCCAGATCGAAGGTTGCAATTTTGTGAATGGGTTCAGGAGATGGTGATACGTGAACCGGGATTTATGGGTAGCATCATTTGGTCGGATGATACCCAATTCAAACTTAATGGAACTGTCAATAGGCACAATTGTGTTTACTGGGGTGAAGAAAATCCTCACATTACAATTGAAAAAGCTGTAAATTTGCCTGGTGTAAATGTGTGGTGCGGTTTGTCTTCAAGGGGACTCATTGGACCTTTTCGATTTGAAGGCACTGTAACTGGTATAATTTACCTAACAATGCTTGCTGATTCCATATTTCCTGCCATTCGTGCATTATACGGTAATGATAATTTTTATTTTCAACAAGATGGTGCCCCGCCCCACTATCACAGGGACGTACGAGCTTACCTGGATCAAAATTTGCCGGGCCAGTGGATAGGACGCAGGGGGCCAATCGAGTTTCCAGCACGCTCTCCAGACCTTACACCACTGGATTTCTTCTTATGGGGCACAGTAAAAGATGAGGTGTACAACGTAAACCACGTAACCTAGACATTCTTTGGAATGAGATTCAAGCCGTGTGTAGAGAAATCTCATTGGACGTTACGATGTACAGAATCAGTGGTGACTCGTACTCAGAATTGTATTGATGCTGCAGGTCGCCAATTTGAACAGTATTAACATTTGTTATTTATGTTTCATTTACATTGGACTTTCAGCTTTCTAATTTCCTGAAATTTAACTTTGTAGAACGGTAAATAAATTTTCTATGGAAGTTCAAAGTGTGTACACATTTTTTTGAAGCACCCTGTATGTAATAAATATATTTCTTTAAATGCTGCAAAATTATCACTTGATTTGGCCATAAATATTACTGTATTTGTTGCTTCTTGATTTTCAGATCAAAGAATATTTATGCAGGCATGTTGGTTGTAGTATATATCGCGAGTCCCGGGGTTTAGTGGGATGTTAGTGACCTCCATGACGTCACCTATGACGTATTTGTGTTGACGCTCATTTGTTGCCGATGATACTTGACCTGAGTGGTCAGAAGACATTCATTGCCTTTAATTGTGATTGGCCAGCTGATGTGCGCTGTGATTGGTCAGCGCCATTTTGGATTTTAGTCGCCGGGGAGATTTTGAAATGTTCGGTTGCGATACTTATGCGTTGCATAAATAAATTAAAGTAAGATTTAGTTATGGTATAATGTGGATGGTATATTTATAGTGATTGTGGTATTTTTGATGGTTGGTAGTGTGTATGTAAGAAGGCAGTGTCTGTGCATGTAAATTACACCTAATGAAGTTGCTGTTGGACTCCGGTGTCGAATGGGGTAAGTGTTGTATTTCTTCATATGCTTCTTAGAGTGATTCTGGTAGTTGAAGGATCAACATCCCATGGATGTTTTGCTGTGTATCGCGATTGTTTGAAAATGAGGTGAAATGGAAAATTTTCGCCTCCGCAGAAAAAGTAAAGATCGCGATACCCATGACAAATTTGCCATTTCTGCTAATTTTCAAGCAATCGCCTAACGCAGAAAAAAAAAGATCGCGATACCCATCACAAATTTGCCATTTCAGCTCTTTTTCAAGCAATAGCGCTACGCAGAAAAAAAGTAAAGAAGCTAGTGGGGCACTGTTCACACCAAACCATTGGTCTGGGCGGTTAGGCTGTAACCATTGTCAAAACCATTGGATAGTACGCAACGAAGGTTAGAAGTCTGTGGGTAGGTGTGCGGCAGCTAGTGGGGCACTGATCACACTAAACCATTGGTCTGGGCGGTTAGGCTCTAACCATTGGATAGGATGCAACGAAGGTTAGAAGTCTGTGGGTGGGCGGTTAGGCTGTAACCATTGTCAAAACCAATGGATAGGGCGCAATGAAGGTTAGAAGTCTGTGGTTAGGTGTGCGGCAGCTAGTGGGGCACTGTTCACACTAAACCATTGATCTGGGCGGTTAGGCTGTAACCATTGTCAAAACCATTGGATAGGACGCAACGAAAGTTAGAAGTCTGTGGTTAGGTGTGCGGCAGCTAGTGGGGCACTGTTCACACTAAACCATTGGTCTGGGCGGTTAGGCTGTAACCATTGTCAAAACCAATGGATAGGGCGCAACGAAGGTTAGAAGTCTGTGGTTAGGTGTGCGGCAGCTAGTGGGGCACTGTTCACACTAAACCATTGGTCTGGGCGGTTAGGCTGTATGAAATGAAAATCCACAGCCTGCTTCCAGTCTCCGACCGGGTCAGGAATGGAATGAATGAAGCCCCCATCTAGCGGCGAGGATATGAACTGTGCCGGCTGCCGAGGCCTGACGCACTCCTCTGGGGCAATGATTAAATGAATGACAGATGAAATGAAATGATAGTGGAGTGTGTTGCTGGAATGAAATTGACAGGGAAAACCGGAGTACCCGGAGAAAAACCTGTCTGCCTCCGTTTTGTCCAGCACAGATCTCACATGGAGTGACCGGGATTTGAACCACGGACCCAGCTGTGAGAGGCCGGCGTGCTGCCGCCTAAGCCACGGAGGCTCCCGGTTAGGCTGTAACCATTGTCAAAACCATTGGATAGGACGCAACGAAGGTTAGAAGTCTGTGGGTAGGTGTGCGGCAGCTAGTGGGGCACTGTTCACACTAAACCATTGGTCTGGGCGGTTGGGCTGTAACCATTGTCAAAACCATTGGATAGGACGCAATGAAGGTTAGAAGTCTGTGGGTAGGTGTGCGGCAGCTAGTGGGGCACCGTTCACACTAAACCATTGGTCTGGGCGGTTAGACTGTAACTATTGTTAAAACCAATGGATAGGACGCAACGAAGGTTAGAAGTCTGAGGTTAAGTGCACGGCAGCTAGTGGGGCACTGTTCACACTAAACCATTGGTCTGGGCGGTTAGGCTGTAACCATTGTCAAAACCATTGGATAGGACGCAACGAAGGTTAGAAGTCTGTGGGTAGGTGTGCGGCAGTTGGTGGGGCACTGTTCACACTAAACCATTGGATAGGACGCAACGAAGGTTAGAAGTCTGTGGTCAGGTGTGCGGCAGCTAGTGGGGCACTGTTCACACTAAACCATTGGTCTGGGCGGTTAGGCTCTAACCATTGGATAGGATGCAACGAAGGTTAGAAGTCTGTGGGTAGGTGTGCAGCAGCTAGTGGGGCACTGTTCACACTAAACCATTGGTCTGGGCGGTTAGACTGTAACCATTGTCAAAACCATTGGATAGGACGCAACGAAGGTTAGAAGTCTGTGGGTAGGTGTGCGGCAGCTAGTGGGGCACTGTTCACACTAAACCATTGGTCTGGGCGGTTAGGCTGTAACCATTGTCAAAACCATTGGATAGGACGCAACGAAGGATAGAAGTCTGTGGGTAGGTGTGTGGCAGCTAGTGGGACACTGTTCACACTAAACCATTGGTCTGGGCGGTTAGGCTGTAACCATTGTCAAAACCATAGGATAGGACGCAACGAAGGTTAGAAGTTTGTGGGTAGGTGCAGCCTTTGGCTGTGGCCACAGAGGGGCACCAATATTCCTCTAGGCGGGTTAGGCAGTAACAATTGACGAAAACCGTGTGTGTGTGTGTGAAATATTAAAAATGGGCAGAAATGGCAAATTTTTAATGGGTATCCCGATCTTCCCTTCCTCTGCGTAGCGTGATTGCTTGAAAATGTGCAGAAATGGCAAATTTGTGATGGGTATCACGATCTTTATTTTTCTCTGATAGCGCGGTTGCTTGAAAATGTGCAGAAATGGCGAATTTGTGATGGGTATCGCGATCTTTATTTTTCTCTGCGTAGCGCGATTGCTTGAAAATGTGCAGAAATGGGAAATTTGTGATGGGTATCGCGATCTTTATTTTTCTCTGCATAGCGCTATTGCTTGAAAAAGAGCTGAAATGGCAAATTTGTGATGGGTATCGCGATCTTTATTTTTCACTGCGTAGCAAGATCGTTTGAAAAAGAGCCGAAGTGGCGAATTTGTGATGGGTATTGCGATCTTTATTTTTCACTGCGTAGCGAGATTGCTTGAAAAAGAGCTGAAGTGGCGTATTTGTGATGGGTATCGCGATCTTTATTCTTCACTGCGTAGCGCGATTGGTTGAAAAAGAGCTGAAATGGCGAATTTGTGATGGGTATCGCGATGGGTACTTCACCAATATCCCTAAGTGTAGATTTGTTTTCTCTGTGATATCACAGGTTGCTTTATTTCTGCTCACTTCACCAGTAAGACCTCCAGGCATTTGAGAGTAAAGGAAAAGGGTGATTTTGGGAAGGATGTCTTTGTATTTTTTCAGTTGGGATTTATTGAAAGCTGATGTTGGACACAGTGTCCTTAAGTGTAGATTTGTTTTTTCTAGTTGGCCTATTTGCTTATCAATAGATCTTTCGTGGGAGGGATGCTTCTCATTGCCAGCTTAGCTACACACCGTACACTCTTATCGAGCAGTTATGTTTCAGTGGTACGTCAACCCAAACATGCCGGGATTAGTATAGACTGCGAGTCCCGGCGGCACCAAATTCCCCTAAAATAAAATGGTGGTGTCCGTGACGTCACGAAATACTACTCTAGCAAACTTACGGGAAAAGCCTGGGGAATAGGGGGGTTTTGGGTGGAGAACAACAAAAAACGTGAAAAACGGGATGGGTATCGCGATCTTTACTTGAGCCCCCCCCCGCTCAAGTAGAGATCGTGATACCCATCAAACATTTGCCATTTCACCTCATTTTCAAACAATCGCGATACACAGAAAAAGATCCAATTTCACACCGCATTTTTTATAAAAGCCGGTATCGCGATCTTTACTTGAGCTCCCCTGCTCAAGTACAGATTGTGATACCCATAAAAAAATTTGCCATTTCAGCTCTTCTTCAAACAATCTGAATTTGCCATTTCATCTCTTTTTCAAACAATCGAGATACACAGAAAAAAATCCGCATTACAGCGCATTAAAATAAAACAGGAGCTTTCAATAAACCCCACTGAAAAAATACAAAGACATCCTTCCCAAAATCACCCTTTTCCTTTACTCTCAAATGCCTCGAGGTGTTACTGGTGAAGTGAGCAGAAATAAAGCAACCTGTGATATCGCAGAGAAAACAAATCTGATTCTCTATACAAAGTTAGTTATTGGAGTTTTAAGGGGTGGAACAGCAAAATCATCTGCCCCTTCTCTATATAAAAACATGCTAAAATAAAATAGGGGCAACCTTCAGTTAATTCATACCCCAACAATCATAGGGACTAAACATAATTCTGTGGAAAAAGGAAAGGAAAGACAATGTGATGAACTCCAAGCAGTATCACATCGAGCATGGCTGTACATTGGACGACTACTTCCGAGTGCGACCACTGATAAAATAGTGAGCCATCTAAAGAAGCTGCAAGTAGACGAGATATATGATTGTGAAGAACTTCAATCCAAAGGTACACTCAAATCCTTCAAAGTTGGAATCCCCATTACAGATCTCAACAAAGTTGTCATCCCTGAACTCTGGCCAACAGGAGCTCTTATTAGAAGATATCGTCTTTTTCGCTCCAAATGGCAAGGAGCAAGATTTACGGATTAATCTACTAATCTGGAATGTGGAAGGATTGAAGAGCATCATCGACCTATCCCCGAGAAATATATTTGATAAACAAGACATTCTCATCTTAACTGAAACTTTTGCGACCAAGGCAATACATATTACCGGATTTTACTCAGAGCATGTCCTCGCTACCCAAGGACCAAGAGGAAGACCTATGAGAGGTATTTCCTGTTACTTCAAACCCACAATTGGAAAGTTACTAGCTGCCTACAGTGACGAGGAGACCATAATAATCAAATTAGAGAACTTAACACTCATAGGCCTTTATATAGAACCTTCAACATCCTTAGAGGATGTCATAACAACGGTCCTGACTGCACTAACGAAAGCAAACCCTAAAACCAAAGTAATCATTGCTGGTGACTTCAACTGCAGATTAGATACTGACAACATCAGGAGCAAAGAATTACTATTGTTAATGGAAGAAGAGGGATTTACCCTCGTCAATAAAAAAGATGACAAAACGTATTTCGCATACAATGGGAGTAGTACAATAGATTTAATTTTCTTCAGGGGAGTCGGGATGAAATTATTGGACTACACAGTTCGTTCCTCAGGAGCAGAAGCACCACTTAAGAAACATTGTCCTGTTGTGGCACGCTTCGTAATTACTGGTAATGCTAAAGTTCAGAATGAGAAATGTATCACAAAGAATATCTCCAGAAAGTTGAATGAAAGTGTGCTCCTGCAATGTACAGACAAACTTACCCACTTTAATGATAGAATAAAAGCGAACGATCTTGATTCTGCTGCTATTGCGCTAGAGAATATAATTCAATCCTCAACCACCACAAAAACAGATCGAAAATCACAAAAATGGTTTAATAAAACCTGCTACTTAGAAAGGAAAAGAGTATTGCATGCCCTTCACAAAGCAAAGGTTAGCAATAAGCAAGAAGACCTAACAACGTATAGTCACCTGAGAAAGGAATATAAGAAATTACTCAAGAAAATTCGAAATGACTTCATCGAACTCGAAACATACAGGATAGTGGAGGAAGCAAAGAAAAACCCTTACTTAGCTCTCAGACCCCGGAAAACACAAGCTGCAGGAAAAATCGATATGTCAGCCTGGGAGGAACATTTTACACTTATTCTGAACCAGAATGGATCCACAACAGCTTATCATAAGAAAGAAATCGACCCTGACGGCTTCAAAATATGCTCGTTCACGACAGAGGAGGTTCGAAATGCTGTGTCTGTTTTGAAAAACGGAAAAGCACCCGGACCAGACGGTATCTTTAATGAGCATATCAAGACAGCAGTTACGGTATTACTCCCAGCTATTACAGACCTAATGAACCTATGCTTACAATCAGGAGACATACCATTGTCATGGAAAACTTCTACAATAAAGGTACTACACAAAGGAAAAGGAGATGTGTGTGACCCCAACTCATACAGAGGGATTGCCCTAGAAAGCAATTTATTAAAGATACTTACAAAGCTCATGACGAACAGACTTACTGAAGAAATCGACGTTAAAATACCAGAAGAGCAATTTGGTTTTAGACGAGGGAGAAACACGCTTCAGGCAATTAGAAATCTAAAAGATGACATAGAGAATACCCTTAGAACACCTCAAGGAAAATTCCATGCAGTATTTATTGATTTCTCGAAAGCCTTCGACAATCTAAGCAGGACCATCATCTCCACGAAACTAAATTCGATATCGACAGAAAATAAAGCACTCACAATTCTGGTTCATAACATGTTAAGGAGCAATAATATAAAAATCTCCGACAACGTAACCATTTCCAGACAGATCATACAAACGAACGGCGTACTTCAGGGAGATCCCCTCAGTCCCCTGCTGTTCAATGTCGCCACGCACGATATTGTTCATGCAGTCAGAGAAGTTTCAAAGGAAACGAAGATATACCTTTACGCCGACGACATGGTTTTGGGGTCGCAGAACATCAGGGACCTCCAAATTGCAACCCATGCTCTGGAGAAATGGGCAGATAAGAATGAATTGCAAGTTAATGCAGAGAAGACCGAGCATATGATTTTCAGGAAGGGTGGACGTGTTTCCCAAGAACAGAGAATATTTTTCAAAAGTAAACCACTGAAGACTGTCAATAGCTTTAAATATCTGGGTGTAACGTTACAAACGACAATGAACTCGTTTAAAATCCACGTAAAACAAAGAGCGACAGCAGCTACCAAGGCTATATTTGACGTCAAAGCCATTACAAGACTTTCCTTGAGATCCGCCATTGCACTCTTCGATGCAAAAATTGTCCCAATCCTCACGTATGGCATAGAGATAATTTGGGACAAGTTAAGCATAGGAGACCTCCGAACATTGGAACAGGTAAAGGCTAGATACTTGAAGGCTGTCCTTGGAGTATCCAAATACACGCGATCGAGATTAGTGTATATGCTCTCTCGGGAACCCTTCTTGATGGAGGATTTTAGATTCAAGTTCGCTTTGCCTACTACGACCTGCTGGAAGAGGGTTCTAGCAGAAAGAACGTTGAAAAGAAGTGAAATCTGGGAAGAATTCTACTCGACCGAGGCTATGATCAACAGAGCATGGATGGAACCGAACCAGGACTTGCGGCACTTTGTGACCTCTTTGGCTGTGCACGGTTTCCACCATAGAATGTGCAAGACAAAGACATTCCATGATCCGGACGCGGCCTGTGTCTGTGAGCTGTGTGACGGAATCTGTGAACGTTATCACGTTCTTCATTGCAGAAATAGAGGGAAACCCATCATAGATCACTGCATAGGCTGAAGTGCATCTTTCCTTGCATGTTATTTGTAATTTTGCACAACTTGTGCGCAATAAAACGTTATTATTATAAAACTTTCAGAAGGAAATGGAGTGTTTACTATACTCACTTATTGACAAAAACCTCTAATCCTTTCCTTCTATCTTCAATAAAGTCTTCTTCAAATATACCATCATCTCCTCTGAAAGGCATCTGCCTTTTCCAAGCCTTTCCTGGTAAGGGTGGAACCACAATCTAAAGAAGCAAAAGAGAAGAGCCGATCACAATTTGAGGAAGGTCTTTATGTAGAACTATTGGCCAAAGCAAGAAAATGCTTGAAAGCAGTGACTAACCTTGCTATCCCTTTCCAGTTCATTTCTCAACCATTCAAAATCGCTGTACCTTCGACGCACACTGGATTCTTTTACTTTGAAGACGGGAAGATTTGTCTGCAAGAAATCACGGTCTCCAATTAACAACAAATGTCAGAAATCAAGAAAATGCAATAGTAGTGTCAGAATATTAACTCAGAAAAACACAAAACATTAATTTACAGTCATAAATCACAAGCAAGTACATTTCCCCATTGCACAAAATACCAAATACTAACAAACAAGTTCTAATTAAGTGGAAACTTCACACGTAACAGATAAAACAACTTGTACGGTTTCGTCCTTTGACAAGCCATACAACTACAAAAACTTACCCTCATTCTGACTTCATAATCGGTGTACCTTTTCTTCCCAACTCCGTGGGTGATAGGATTTATTACGTCTATTTCTAGAAAATTGGCTGGAGCAGCATAAGCATCATCCAAAGTTTGTTTTTTCACATTTAGCCGACGGGTAGCATCCACCGTGGTGTCCGCCATAATGCACACCTCCTCCTTTCTGTCACTTGCTAAAGATGTCAGCAGCAGACCACGAGATTGCACGAGAAGTACGACAGAAGTTTTCATTCAAGGCAGATACTCCTCCCCATCTAGGCCAGCCCGATAATTTACGATAGCGCTGGTTGGTTAGGAAATATGTTAATGTTATCTGCAAATGCACGTGTTGAGTCTTTGAAGCCGTGAAGAAGAAAGAACGAGTGGACTTGCTTCCATCCCTATACACTTTGGTTTCATGGAATGTGAATTTTCCTCCAAAATACTTCTTTACCTATTCTTTGCTTCTGGTATAGGATGTTTATGTTTACTTTTCGTCACTGTTGTCTATTCGTATGTTTTTGGGAAAGATTGTAAGGTATTAACATACGCTCGCAATGGGTACTATTCGAAGGCTATAAGCCTATAAGCCTATAAATTACTTAAAAATTGATTTATAGTTGATTTTACGCACTGTATACCTTCTGAAGTTAAGGTTATGGTCGTAGTTAAATTTGACAGCCGTCGTATGAACCAAGGTCCTTATGCCGCAGAAATAGCTACTGTAGCATTACAGTGTACATGTTGCGTTCCCTTTATGGTCGAACACAATGTGAAATAAACTCTGAATGAAATCCTGACTAGTGATCTTGTTTCCTTCATTTAGCATGGATCTTCTGAGTGTTGTTATTGTAGTGGGATTGATACACTGTGCCCTTTTTTTCTTCGATACATTATTTAAGGTAATTCCAAATAAACTGTACGTATTCGTTTTTCCAACATTGCATCATTTGTTGTGTTATGAGATTTTGATACAGTGTTGAGAGCAATTGATTCCTGATAGCACATATTCGGTGTTTGCACTGCTGAGGATTTGTGCCATCAGGAATTAATTGCAGTATAGTTATTCTGAAACCTCTTGGTTTCTGTTAAATATATCATGTTCCATTTTAATATATTTATTTTGTATTTCAGAGTTGTTCTCATTATCCCTACTTGTACTTTCTACAAAACACTGGCTTTCAAATTGAGGTACTACGGGTGAGATGGTTTACCACTGCCTTCAATCGACAGGTTCAAAAATGGGGAACATGGCATCCAAAACTTCTTCAATGTTGGTTTACTATGGGTTCATGGTTTTCGTTGGGATTGCTACCTCTAGCAACGTACCTCATTATCAAAGCTTCCATCGATATATGGCAGACAGATAGTGATGCCAGTGGGAGTAAGCAGACACAAGCACCTGTTCTTGAACCAATGGTAGGTTGCTGCTAATATGAGTTGTATGGAAACATTGAGTTTAGATGATTAACCCTTGGGACGTCGCGCCGCGGTCTTTTTGACCGCACGCATACTTTTTTTGTTACTCTATCTAGCCTTGTTGTAGGACAGGCCCCTCCCTCCACCATATCTAACCCGCACCCCTCCTCTACGGATTAAGGCCAGGTAGCGCTACTCAGTTGCTGTAATCAGCCAGTTGTATGTTAATTTGGTGCTCCGTGCACAACCATTCCCAGTAATAAAAATTTACATTATTAAGCTGTAACATTGCTTTATATATAATTATTTTACTGATAGTTGTAAATTACTCGTACATTGTACTGTACCTTTTTTATCAGTTTGCTTTTGTGAATGTTAGATAGATATTTATTCAATTAATTCCAAAGAGCCATAGGCTCGTACAGAGGAATTGTACAGTAATATGTGTGTTTACACACCAGGAAGAAAATTCTGAAGGTAACACAAATTGATGAATTAGGGCATAGTCCTATTAGTAAAGTTGATTCTATATCTAAGATTGTTTAGACCAAGGTCTCTTAAAATGATAAGCACAGGATTTTAAGCTTATTTGATGTATTACGATGCATCGAATTTTTCCCACAATACTTTCGTAGTTTTCCTCTTAAATACTGACAAAGTTGGTGCACTTTTTACTTCATCGGGAAGTTTATTATATGACTGTGATGCAGAGAACTTGAAACTATTTCTACCGTATTTAGAAGAGTGAATGATATATAAGGCTACGTCCTTCGCATGCCTAGTTCCATAAGAATGATTGTCTGAGTTCAAGATGTAGGGAGAGCTATAGAGTATTGTGTTATGTTTAATTTTGTATATTAGCATAGCTGCTCGGAGATCTGCACTTATGCTGAGGGGTAGAATTTTACTTCTGATGTACAGATCTTTTACTGGAGTGCAGTAAGGAAGGTTAAATATGTTTCTAATAGCCCTATTCTGAATAGTCATTAAATCATTCAGTGTGGATTTCCTGCAGTGAGCCCAAATAACATTTAAATATTGGAGCTTGCTATGTACAAGTGAATAGTAGATTTGTTTTACAAGGTTTAGGGGAATAAGATACCGAAGTTTCCTTAGGATCCCTACTATAGGTGAGAGTTTCTTAGCAATTCGTTCAACGTGTTCAATCCAGGTCAGGTGTTTGTCGATGATTAGACCTAAATACTTTGCCTGATTAACCTCTTTTATTTCAATATTATTTATATATATTTTGTCATGTGTGATTTCTTTCATGCTTTGCTTTGAAATTACCATGTAATTGGTCTTGTGTAGGTTCATTGTTAATTTATTGGCCTGGAACCATTGTGAGAGAGTATTTATATCTTGTTGCACATTTTGTATGATTTCAATTATGTCTTTCCCAGTGTAGAAGATATTTGTATCATCTGCATACAATTTGATATGCCCTCTCAAATTACATTCCACAATATCATTTATATAAATTAAGAATAATGTAGGTCCAAGTATAGATCCTTGTGGAACTCCATGAGTTATATATTTTCCTGAACTTATGCATTTATTCAAAGCTACATGCTGCTTTCTTCCAATAAGGTAGCTTTGGAACCATTTTAGTGCTATACCTCGGACACCAGCATTTTCTAATTTTGATAACAGTATTTTATGATCTACTGTATCAAAGGCTTTTGTGAGATCAATAAATAACCCAACTGCCATATTATTTTTGTCAATAGTTTCTTGTAGCATTGTTATTAGGTCAATAGTTGCTGCCTCAGTACTAGAATTTTCCCTGAATCCATATTGCATATTATGAAAGAATGTATTCTTGTTCAGAAATGAAAGCAATCTTGTTTTTACCACTTCTTCCAGAATTTTTGAAACTACCGATAAAATAGAAACAGGTCTATAATTATTTGGATTTCTTTTGTCACCACCCTTAAATATAGGAACTACTTTGGCCACTTTTAAGTCATCTGGTATCATGCCAGTAACTAAGGACTCATTAATCATTTCAACCAAGATTTTAATAAATGATTGTATATTGTTTTTAATGAAATTTGTCTTGATCCTATCTAATCCACAGCTCTTTTTATTCTTTAAATTTGTGATGATGGACTTGACCTCTGCTTCATCTGTCGGATATAAGTAGAGAGAATTTGACTGATTGTGGTCCTTACTGAGGATTTCCTTCTGTTCAGGAATAGCTTTTGCTAGACTTCCAGCAATGTTTGTGAAGAACAAGTTAAATGATTCACATAGTTCTTGATTGTCTGTGTTAATTTTGTTGTCTATTTCAAGTGAAGTGCATGTCTCAACTGTTGGTTTTTTGTTGTGTATGATTTCTTTGATAGTCTCCCAAGTTTTATTAGAATTGTTTCCATATGTTCTGAATTTATCTGAGTAGTAATTTGACTTTAGTCTTCTTTTTAAGTTTGTTACATTATTCCGGCATCTACAGTATTCTTGGTTCATATCATTATTATTTCTGTGAAGGGGATTTTTGAGCTTTGCATGCAGAGTGTCTCGTTGATTTATAAGTGTAAGGAGTTCAGCTGTGACCCATGGTAAGTTAGTAGTCTGTCTGTTATTGTTAGTATTGTTTGTTATTTTTCTTTGGCTATGCCTGTTCCTTAGATTCAATTGTTTGATGAAAGAGTTATATAGAGAGTTAACAGTACTATCTGCATCATTATGGGAATCTGCATTTATAGATATATTAGTTTCAGGAGTGTGTTGCCTATCCCAAGAGTCCTCGTGTGTTGTTGATTTTGTCGGCTTATGTGACAGAGTGTACGTGCTATAATTGGTCTTGGAAATATCAAGAATTAATATACTGTGATCACTAATATCATTGCTGACATTTGATATTTTATAACTTAATTCTGAATTGTTTAGTGACACGTGGTCTATTAAGGTAGCTGCAGTGTCACAAAGTCGTGTAGCATATTTAGTGTTGCATTGTTTAAAACCATAGCATGCTATTAAATTTAGATATTTCCTTCTTAATTGATCATCAGCTAGGATATCAATGTTGGTATCTCCGAGGAAGATGCATAATTTATTGTTTATCTGGCTAAGAATACTTTCAAATGAATTTAAGAAGGGTATGGCATTGCTTCTATTGGGGTTATATGCTGCAATAATGTCAATGCTTTTGTATGTTGGCCTATTACTTTTAACATCATCTCTGAATACCTCAATCCACATCAAACTATGATTCATTTCACACTTTCTTTTAACGTTCACTTTCCATTTGTGTGATACATAAATACCCAGACCCCCACCAACTTTGTCATCTCTATGAGCAAACACGCTTGTGAAATTGTTGAAGTTATAAAAATCTGCCTCATTACTTTTCACCCAGGTTTCTGTAACTACCAATACATCTATCTGACCTATCATCTGCACGAGAATTTCAATGTCATCAAGCTTATTCCGAATACTTCTGCTATTAATGTACAAACACCTAACCTCTCCACCTTTCCACTGTATTTTTATGTGTGTTTTTAAGTAGAACGTAACATGAGTTATTGTATTCTTTTAAATCACTATTTGGATGTAAATAAATAAGGTGTATACTTTGAACGATGAAAATAGAGAGTAAGCACATAAAGAAAGCAACCTAACAATAATCATCATATATATTATTTCAGTAGTATGCATCCCTCCTGCGGCGCTCACAAGCGACCGATCGTGACAAATGAGCATTCAAATGAAAGAGAATAGACATTAGCAGTGACTTATTGCACTATAATTTCATAAATATCTATAATTTCTTTAAAAAATGACTTTAAAAAAATTGTACGAAGTGTGCGATATGCAAACACCATTGATATCGGAAAATACGCTCCATAATTGCTGTCCGCGGGCCGCTGTGACGCCTGTTTCATGTCATATTAACATTCTGAGGTATTTCCTTTATCCTGAAATGTAAATAGTGTTCTATAATCATTTGGTTGAAATAAAAGCATAACCTTTCTCCTTAAATGTCTCATTATAAACCTATTGGGGAAAGTGTGGTTTAAGAACATGCGAGATATATCACACGGGTCCGCTAGTATATAGTAAATGGAAATAATTAAACGATATTGAATGCTTGCGGTCCTTTCAACCGCGCGCGACGACTGACGTTACACTGCCTCGCGTGGCGTCACGAGGATTAAGTACGGTACTGGTATAAGTTAAGGTCATATTGGTAGATGTCTAGTTGGCTGAATTGGTTCAGATTTTCTTATTATAAAAACCTTTAAGAAATGTTCAAACTCATTGATTCAATAGGCCTAAGCAGTTATTTGCTGATGGTGGTAAAAATTAATATTATAAAAGTAACATAGGCCTACTGTATTTGTTAACATTTTTTGTGAATGAAAATGTTCTTGTTTCTTAAATTTTGAGCTGAGATTTGTAATATTCGATCAGTATGGATTCTTAGCAGTGAATTATATTCTAATTGCTGGTGTTGTGTATTTGGCACATGATCGTGTAGCTGCAGCTTGTTGCTGATTCCTGTTTTTAAGGGGTTTCATACATTAGTGAGTACACATTCCATAAAATATTCAATATATCTGCAACAGTTTGAGGGATTTTCTAAAATTTTGGCTCCTATGTAAACTTACATATTCCTTCCGAAGCCGTCGGATTTTTTAAGAGCGTTAAAAATCCCTCAGTATGCCTTCCTTCGGAGGGGAAGTAAAGCTGGCGGTCCCATGTCATAGATTTATGGCATGTTAAAGAACCTTCCACTAATTGCACCTGTGTGAAGCTAAATTGGATAGGTTATTGTAAACAACGCTCTTAGGTTTCTAAGTTCGTTGCCAAGAGCCGACTGCGGTGGCGTCTAGCAGCTGAGTTGTGAACTTAGCCTAGTAGTCGTTGACGGTGGCGCTTGGCTGCAAAAGTAGGAACTATTTGAAAAATTCTAAGTTGCAGTACTTAAATTAAAATAACAGATAACACACACTAATACAGTCATCACAATTAACACCGGTTATCAGACAGATTCTACACACACCCAAAGTACACGGGGCTACATGACCGCGTTGTCGCAGCCCCTAAACTTAAGAACCAACCAACCTACATATTCCTTGGGTGTTTCATAAAGCAAGAATACAAAATTTTATATGATGCGAATAGTTTTTATTAATTTTTGAAATTTTGTAGCCTTATTTTCCAAAAAAATCAATATCAAAAATATTGCAGAGATAGAAAATGTTCTCACACCTCATTTAAACAGAGGTTTTATTTTATAGAATAAACCATAATGAGGTTAACAGCTACGCTTATATACAGTGAGGGCTATATTAGCTGTACAGTATTATGTATGCAATTGGTCGAGAAAGTTTATGGAACAGTATTTAATAATCATAATCACTTACATGAATTTCAGGGTAAGTTAGTTGCTGGAAATGCTGTCCTTTATTCGCTACACACACATTGCACCGACGTAGGAAGTTTTGGTACACTCGCTGTAATTCATCCTCACTGATATTTTGTGTCAGTGCAGTTACTGTATTTAGTTCTCGAGAGCCTCCAGAGTACGCAAATTGTTTCTGTATACCTTTTTTTTGAGGTTTACCTACAAGAAAGAATCGCACGCCGCTGAAACTTATGAACAAATTTACTGCAAACTTCTTCTTGAAAAGATAAGTATTCACTAAGAAAATTCAGTGTTTTATTCTATACCTAACCATGCTCACTGGATACGAGGTAGGCTACAATACTTCACAGCAAGTGTTAATTATCACATCTAAGGTATCTTGTCAGCTGCGTATGTAATAAATGCTATGACATCATCCAGGGCTTCCCGACCCGCTGTGTTGTAATCGGCATGTGCTATAAATCTGGTGGGGAGTCATTGCAACCTGTCCCCGCATGTCCTCTGCAAAGCTCCGTTCTATAAGGAGGGCCCTCACTATAGATGTAACAAGAACACTGATTTTAATTTTTGAATTAAAAATGTTTTTTGGTGGTTCTTTGGATGTAATTGTTTCAGATTTTGATTGAATTTGATCATTGTGAGAATATATATATATAAGTTACAGGGTGTATCTTAATTATACCGACAAAAAATCAGGGACGCTCTGCGTGTTATGTAAAAGACGATGCCGCAATAGGATTGGCGGAGAAAATTTTTCCCTCCGAGAAAATGAGGTTACTTTGTTACTTCCGGGCGCGCGATTCAAATCTATGAACTCGCCGTATTTGCTGAGCTAGAGAGCAAGCCGCTGGCCACCGCTGTGCTTCAAGCAAGGGAAGGAAGTATGATAGAAGGTGACAGAGATATGCTGGCAATGTTGATTTCTTCATGAGTGAAGGGTTCAGAGTATGCAGAATGAGTTGGTGAAGAGGCTTTGAGTTGTTTTAATTTTCTTTTCACCATTCTTGTGTGATTTACATCCTGAGTGATTCTGGAAGTTGAGACAATGTGTTAAGCAATCTCATCTGGTGTAATGTTAGATTTCTCTTTTATTATTGGTATGCTACCCCCAAGTTTCTGCAGTAAGCCCCAAGCTTTTCTACTGGAGTGACGAAAATCCATCTCTTCAACAGTCTTGGACCATTTTTTCCCTGCGTGCCGCATCTAAGCTTTGTAACAGTTCCTCCGCTACTTCACGGTCTCCATTTCTTAGATATTCATTGTAGAGTGTATCACTCTGCTGATTCCATCCTGGAACATACTCTTTTCTGAAACCACTTGGAACGTGGATAAAATACGAGTTGTGTGCTCAGCTGTTGACCAGCAGCGTCTACTAGACTCACTTCAATGAGCAAGCTCTCTGGGACACCGGCAGTAATTTGGTGGTGTAGGTTGTAAAATATGTTTTTTGCAATGAATTAAAAAATTTAACATACTCTTTCCGCATGTGTCTTAATAATATTTTTTTGTGTGTGTTATTTTTGCATATTTCTGACTTGCACATGTTTTGATTCCTCTAATTGTGTTTTTTCTTCCCTTAGGTACCTGGGTTAAACATTCCTATCAGTGACCTAGGCTACTATGTGATCACGCTTATTACCTGCAGTGTTGTGCACGAAGTTGGACATGCTATTGCTGCTGTTAGGTGAGTATTGACCAATTGATTGCAGTAAAACATGGCAGAGGTAGATTGAAAGGAGGGAAGTGTGTTCCTTCTAATATACTTCTAGTATACTTTAAAACAAACAATCCATGGACAGGAAATGAAATAACATAAAAAAGGTAAACGCAGGATAGGCAAGTGTGGGCAGAGGGAGGGAAAACTGTGGTGAGTTTGGCTGTTCCTTTTTTTTGTGTTTATCCTTGTTTTTCCTTTTGAATCTCTCCGTCTGCCTGCACCCACCTTTCATTGACAGTTTTTAAAATGTATACTTATTTTCTTGTCCATTTATTTGTGTCCACCTTGTTGCGTTTTTCTAGTACCTTATATCTGATTGAGTTTCAGTGTTTCATATTAACAGGGATCATTATGTGTGTGAAAATGTGTACTCGAGAGAACTGAGAGTTTACAGAGTCCCTCAGGGTTTTACAACTTGTGGAATGTGGCTCAATGATCTCGGCAGGACTCCTCTTTTATTTTATTTCCTATCAAATCCCTTGTTCTCTTCTGACCCTGCTGGTCTTACCTATGGTGTCTTTCAATTTTCTATCTTTCATAGTCTGTCGTTTTCTTTTCTTAATGTCATATATTTGAGGGATCAGATTTCTTTCTTTATCCTTCTTGAACAGCATAATTGTATGTTGCTAGAGAAAGATGACTTCAGTGTTCCTTCCCATAAAACAAAAATTGCCACCACCTCCATAATTTTCAGGAAGATACAGTTCAGAATTGTGTGGAAAATAATGAAATGGTTGTAACTGGATGTAAAAGTGAGCTAGTAGTTTTCTCAATCAAATTTTTTATGTTATTTTTTTTATTTCGTATGCCAAAATGAGGTTGCATTGTGGCAAAAAGTTAAAAACAAACAGATAACAAAAAGATTAAAATATATACAATATTTACAAAGTAGATTGTTGGTACCATAACAGTTTAGGTGTATTTGCAGCACAATGTCCAGGTTATTCAGCCAGTTGACATTATCATCAGTGGCATTGTGTAAGTCTTGAGTCATCATCATCAACTAGAGCATTTTCCTACCGCAGGTTGGGTCTGCTTGGAGCACAAGCCTCTCCATCGTTTTCTGTCCATCCACCACTTCTCTTCTGTCACTGTTGTCCAATTAACTCCTTTTCTTTCGACACTTTTTTTTCACACCCATTATCCACCTATCCCTTGGTGCTCTAGGTCTCTTTTTCTTCCACTCCATTTCCAATATTTTCCGTGGTATTCTCTCTTCTCCCATTCTTTTCACGTGACCATATCACTGTAGCCTTGATTTTTCAATCCTATCCTGTAGGGGTTCTTCCTTTAATATTTCTCTGACTCTCATTTCTGACTCTGTCCATTCTGGTTACACCTATACGACTCCTCTGAAACTTCATTTCCACTGCTTGTATTCTGCTTTTATCTCTCTCCCTCATCACCCAAGTTTCTGATCCATAGGTTATGATCGGCACAAAGTAAGTCTTGTACATGATCCCTTTACATTTCTGTGGCAATCCTTGCTCCTTATCAGGCCTCTAACACTCTTGAAGAATCCATCAGCACACCTTCCTATTTCATCTAATTCCAAGGCATTTCCCCCATTTTCTTCAATGACACTTCCCAGATACTTGAAGCTCTGCACTCTCTTCAACTGCTCCCGCCTAACTTTATCCCAGAGTATACTCTGTCCTTCTCACGTGTTGTTATCACCACTTCACTCTTTTGCGTCGAAAACTTCATTCCATAGGATGACACTACTTCCTCCCATGCAATGAGTTGCTCCTGTACATCTCTTTCCTTGTTTCCCCAGATCATCAAGTCATCTGCAAAGTCTTGGATGGTTCCTTCAAATCTCCTCCTTGGAGATGGAAGCAGCTAACTTCGGTCTTGTTTAAGTTACGTTTAAGTCGCCATGAATTGAAATATTTGTTCAATTTTTGGAGGTCCTTTGTAAGAACTGGGAGTTAGGGTCAGTCAGAGATAGTCTGGTTTTTAGCTTATTCTTGAGTCTTTTGGCTTCATGTTTGTCGACATCGACTGATCACTTTGAGATACTTACAATTCTGTTGGATACATTTCCTGGGGATACTTTTGAGCTTTTATTGAGGAATTTAGGAGAACTACTGCTGAGTTTTCTCAGGAGTGTCTATGCTTTTCTACAATTTTTTAATTATTACTTGCCATGAGAATTAAAATGTCTGTCCTTAAGCTTAGTGGTCAAGCAACAGTACACAGATTCAGAGGTTACGAGTTTGAGTTAATTCTCATCCTTGAGGGCTTGTATTTATATACTTGATCTATTCCTCATTTGCGGTCATGAAAATCCTGGACCGGATAACATCCACAATCAAATGTTGAAACATCTGTGCGAATCCAGTATGAAACAACTGTTGATCCTCTTCAATCTTATATGGATTGAAGGGGAGTTTCCATCTCAATGGCGAGAGGGCATCGTGATAGGGTCAATCCAGGCCAAGTGGTCCAGCACTAGTTGCTTGACCATCTCAGAAAAATTTGATACTTGCTGGATTTGTTCCTTATCATGTAGTGAGCTTAAAAATATTTTTTTGAACTTTTTTTGAATTACCGTTTTTAAATGGTGGCCATTTTGTTATAGGCCGATCGTGTTTTTTGTGTTTGTAAGCATCTGCGTTTTTTAAATATCTCGGCAATGGGTTGCTCTAGGCCTATCAAATAAAAAGCATTGAATTCAGTACACTTTGGCCTACACATTGAACCCATTATCACTAGGGTTCATGTGTATTTTTACAGATTTTTAATTACTCAAAGTTTTTGTTTTGAACTTCAAAAAATATGAATTTTCAATCAATAATTTTTCTAAGAAAGGACAGTTTCTCATCCCTAATATTTTTTTGTGCTTCTACACTTCATAGTAGTGTAATTGTTTATAAAGTTTCAGTGGTGAGAAGTTACCCCTTAAAAAGTTACAGGCTTTTAAAAAACTGATTTTTGAAAAATTTTCAATTTTTGACCTGCAATATTTTGGTTGGGGGACCAGATGAAAATCTGAAAATTTCTCATTTTAAAGATCTTTATAGAAGTAAACTTCAGTATAAATTTCAAGTTTGAGATTTAATTGGAAGTCAGTTAAAAAAAAAAATATTAGTAAAATTACATTCGCACTTACTCTATTTTTGAGGCACAAAATGTAGGGTGAATAAAATACACAAGTTGCATAGTAATGAATTTGTATTTAATTGTTAGAACTAATTAAATAAAGAATTTTAAGTAAAAAAATTGACTAGACCATTCTTATTTACAGTTGTGCAATGATGTGTATGTGTCGTTTAAACGAAATAATAAAGTATACAAATTGTAAAATAAAAAACAATCAAGACTTTGAATGTCAATTCTTAAGTTTAAACCTTTTTAAAAGAAATTTAACAACATTTATAGAATAGGTTTATAAATAGCTAAACTGACAGTTATTTTTTATTTACTTAGTAGCTCGTTGAATATCTTGGGAGATTTCTTCACACACTTTGGGAGTTAAGTGTTCGCCCTGTCACAGTAGTAAACTCCAGAGAAGACAGCTTCCTTAGTACTTTTTTAACTGGCATCCAAACTCGATCTTTTTAATTTTTTTAAATGAAGTTCTTGGTCCTGGAGGGTGATTAAATATGATGTGCGAATCTTGGTTTTGGTTGGTTGGTTCCTTAGTTTAGGGGCTGCGACAACGCGGTCATGGTTATCAACATTGTCAACTTCTGCAATCCACCACTGACCATCATAGACACAAGCCACTATGTCTTTATTTTGAATTGTCAGTGGCATGGCACAGCTTTGCCAGTTTTGTGGAGTACACTGTCCGGAGATGTTTATGTTAACTGACACTTCAGCAGGTTGTCTGACTGTGGTATAAAACAATGAAAAGATAGAGTACCTTTTATCTTTTTGCAGGTGTTGAACCTTTCCTCCAAGACGTTGACATACATTTCTTGGACTTCCTCTGACCTAACAAAAACAACTGTCAGTTTAGCTATTTATAAACCTTTGATCTTTTCTTTACAGAATTCAAACATTTGTTGAGGAGTCAGAATCTGGTTTTCATATGCTCGCTGAACACTTGCTTTTGTGACAGCTCGCTTTGTTGTACCACCGACACTGTCACACGCATTCTTTCCATGGCATGATGCAAAAAAATGCCACTCTACATTCATACCAAAGTCTTCTTGGTGGTAACATATGTTAACAAAGTTTTTTTTGTTTTTATACTGACATGAAGCCCCATCAGAAAAATAAATCAGTTTTTTAATGGACGGGTGGTGTTCTTTAATGTATTTAACTAACTGAACTTGGAAGGCATGTACTGGTGATGTGTTGTGCTCAAGGTGGTCACTTATGACACAGAAACGGTGACTTTTAAGGCAGTCTAGTTCATCTTTGTAATAAAACACAAAGGGATGAACTGTGGCTTGTTTGTTTACCCAGTGGTGTCTTTGCACTTCATCTTGCACAATAAACGAGAAGTTTTCTGAAAAGTCTGCAAGAACTAAGCATTCATGAATTGTCAAAGACTGCTTTTTATCTTTCATATATTTACCGTCGCCTCCGTAGTGTAGCGGTCAGCATGGTTAGCTGCCGCCCCGGAGGTCCTGGGTTCGATTCCCGGCTCTGCCACGAAATTTGAAAAAGTGGTATGAGGACTGGAACGGGGTCTACTCAGCATCGGGTGTTTCAAATGAGTAGAGGGGGTTCGATTCCCACCTCAGCCATCCTCGAAGTGGTTTTCCGTGGTTTCCCACTTCGTATTCGGGCAAATGCCGGGATGGTACTGTCCCCGAAATACCTACCGTCAGCTTGTTGATATCCCTCGTTGGTAGCTGGATTGCAGAACCTGAAAACCCCGACTAAAAAAACCCCAGATTCCACTCAACAAGAGACGAGGATAATGGGGCACAAGGATTACCTAACTGAGGTAACGTCAAGAAAAACCATAGCAACAAAAGAAAAATCTAGCTCGGTAGAACACAAGAATGAGAAAAACAAAATCTTTAAAGCGTGGAATTATACTGAAATGCCTGCGACGGTTTCCTTAACGTGACCTCCTATCGCAGCTATAAAATACCACTCTAAAAGAATTAAAATAAAATTCTTCAAAATTTATTCATAAAGTCAAAATAGCAGAAAGTGCTATCAAAAGGTTACAAGAAATGAAAAATAATTACAGCTTCAACTGGAAGCTCAAATCACAGTGACCTGAATACAACTTCTAGTCATCACTAGACACACTGTATTCTCCAAAAAAAATAATTTAACACTCTTTAAGATAATACCCTACTATGGCACAAGCAATGCCTCAAAAGCCTTATTGAAATTAATTCCACGTGTCAGTAGGTCATTATTAATACTACAATTAGCACTATCATTTATGTACAAAATCTACATTGGAAAATATATCTATATACAATGGAACACTCCAAGTGTGTTTCCTTTTATTTCGCAAGCCTCAGTTTAACATTCTTCCATTAGAATAAGATCATTAGTTTCCTTTAACTGATTCGAAAATATTTAAATTGGTCCTTTGTCAACCAGATGACAAAGCTTAATAGAGGTAATCTATCACTTTAATAATTATTGCATTCACCAAAATAACTGATCAGGATAACTGAAAAACCCTCGTCAGCATGGTGATTAAAACCAGAATATTAAGGTTGACATCATTTAATACATGTTTTAATGTTTTACTTTGTAGTTAGCATGCTTCTAAGCAACAACAAAATGCTTGTAGTACAACGCTGAATTAGACTTGAAAACAAGTCAACTTATATTTGACTACACAATCACAATTATCATGGGTTAGTTTCCATGAAATACCTTAACGTTTATTTCATTCTTTCACTGCCTTCACGCGGCTCTATTCTTATACAAATGTACTCCCCTGAGTACTCTATTCAGAATTAATTTATTATAATCATACATATTTTAACGTAACTGGATCACCTTCATTGCTTAATGACGAATTTCATTCTCAGCTGATAATTGTTGTTACTACATCGTTGTTTAAATTTATACATAGTTTACATTAGTTTTCAATGATGTTGGTTGGATTTTCTCAATAATAAAATATCCTTTTAGAATTAATACCTATGCTATGAGAGATTGCAATAGCATCGACTCTCCTTAATCAGAATGTATTTATACATTTATTAAATTTGGATACGCTGCTTAAAAAAGTGAATGATGTTTCAGAGATATATTAAAGTCAAATGAAGATAATCAAAAACACTGATAAATTCCTTCGACCAAGGATCTCAACTATGCCTTCACGGGAGAGGCTAACATGAAACAAGTTAAATACAAATAAAGAGAAAGTTGATCAATCCAATGTTCGGTACACCCCTGCACGGATGAATTCGAGAAACAAAGAAATGCCTCTACACCACCGGACATGGTAATCATAACATAGCACAATTGTCTGGTTAGAAAACATCACCAGCCTCTGTCCTTCACCAACACAAAGAATGGTTACTAATAAAAGCGAGAAATCAAACTCCTCTATAAAAGTATAAAATAAACTTCACAAAACTCAAAACTTGCTATCAAAATCAGTGTTCTATTCATAATCCAAACATTCGGATGTATAAAGTTCGAAAATGCAGTAGGAAAATGTAGCTCAACAAAAACACAGTCTAACGATGCGAAGAATGTCACAAATTGACATAATAAAGAGCTCACCACGTTGATAAACTACACTGAATCACAAAATGACTATCGTTGTCCTCTTCACTACCCTAAGAAAGCTTCATGAAATATTACTGAATTTAAGATGAAATCTACTTAAACATACTTAAATTACAAGCTGAAAATGGGTTGCACTTCTTATGGAAGTCTAAAACCTGTCGAATGTGAAATCAGTCATGATTAAAAACGTCAAGCCTGAATTCCACAGTCCGACATACTACTCAAAAACATAAACATTAAAAAAAAAAAAAAAGGCGTGAATTAACATTGAAATATCTACACTTAGCTACGAGAGATGAAGTTGTGTAGGCTGTACCTTGTTGATCGATGAATTCCCAAGAGCGAGCATTGATATGCACTGCATATCACACCTTCTCTATATGTAGCTGTAACTAGCATTCCCCAGGTCGTCGGGAATCGAACCAGGGTATACCTTCTCCAAACCGCACGTTCTTCCCGGTTCAGAAGGCTATTACCCATCCTGGGTAAATAGTCAGGAATCGCTACTTCACGCCTCCAACATCTTCCAGTACACAGTTCGTTTCTCTGTAGGGTCGCATTCTTCATAACGGGCCGAAATATTAATGAACGAAAAACGAATGACTGCCCATGCGAATAGCATTCATGATTTCTAATGAGGTAGACACAAGTGGTCACACAATCAGAATCAGTCATCACGGGGGCCATGGCGATAGTTCATTGAAATGTTCGATACAATGCCGGTCTAGTAGTGTTCATGTTGCTGCGTTATTTAGCCTGCCATTATAAAAGAAATGAACAGCACTAAAATTATTCCTCTTGACATCTTGATTAAGAATATGTCTGTTCGCGATGAGGAATAGTGTCTAGAGTTCAATACCATTGCTGTGCACTCGGCATCAACGCAATGAAAATGGAGACTGCTTTCAAAACCAAAGTTCGCTGTGTTGACAAGCAGCTTGCTGTATTGAAATATTACAGTTTCTAATACTGCTTTACCCTTGTAGCGGTATAGCTTGCATCTCGTGAAAACGAACAGAGTCCTTCGACACTGGCTCTGCATATACTTTGAAGTGTTGGACATAAAGCTCGCGTCACATTACAATCACGAAACGCGTTCACAAGCTTCACGATGAGACATGCTCTCAAGCACTCCGTAATGTTATCTGCCCACAGCTGACTGTGTGTCCATCCACCTGGCCTCACGCTACCCCCACTCAGGCGTGACAGTAATCCAACTGCTTTCTCATTGGTGGATGTAAATCATAATTTATAATATCTCCAACAGCTACTAAACCTGTATTAATAACAAAATATACATTATGCTCTGTTCCAGAGTCTCGTATAATGTTGCAAATCTTGCATGTTATTCTCTTTCTTCTTATTGCTGATAAAAAATGTAGTCCTAGTGACCGATCAATAAACTGGGTCGATGGTCGCCATGTTGTAATCATATGCACCTGGCTTCGTGCGTGCACGTCGTTCCTCGGCAAGTACCGTAATCGAGCGGGCGACTCCAGCTTCGGTTAGCACTCGTGGATCGCGCCGATCTTCAACATATACTTCAAACTGCACTATACATCATAACAATATGAGTATAATGGTACAGTACCTTCTTCAGGGCCACGGCCGCCTCCTTCTCTCTTCCTTGCCTATCCATCCTGACCTTCCATTACCTTCCCTCATGAGGCCTCTGTTCGCTTTGCAGGTGAGGCCGCCTGGGCGAGGTGCCAATCACACCTCACCAGTTGTATCCCCTCTGATTAGATGTTCCCAGCTCTAGGACACTGCCCGTAGAGACGGTAGTGGTGAATTCCCTCGCTGAGTCCGTGGGTTCCACCATCCTGGAGGGTAAACGACTAAGAAAGAAGAAGAAGTTATATTTACCTTGAGCTTTTGCAATAAAATGATGCATTTTAAGATTTTCAAGTTTCGCTACAAACACTTCAAAAAATTCTTCCCGTGGTTTTATGATTGTTGCCATTTCTGTTCTGTCTTGAGTTACCCATTGTTTATATTCAATATTGTCTGGCATCAAATCTTCCTCCTCTGATTCTTCAAACATGTCAAATAATGCTTGTTTGCCAGGACACTCATGACATTTTCCCATCATACAGTTATAGCTGTCAATACTACAAACTAGAATTTCTAAGAGGTCTTTGTAGTCTACTTTAAGGTTAGCTCCACTAATCATCAATTTTACGTTTTGGTGGTACAAACAAACACAAACATTATGAGTGCCAGATCCTGCAGCGATAATACACCATTTTGGTCTCAACTCACAAAACTTTGATCTTCCAATTTTAATTTCAGGATTTTCTTTTTTGAACTCACTGAAAAGCTCATTTAAATTACACAAAAGTAACCTATTTTGTCTATAAATCTTAGTACCATTTTCTTTCACAGGAAAACAATCTTTTTTTTCCAGGCATCAAACGGCTATTTTTGTCATCTTCGTAAAACATGATGACCTTTTTGATTATGCTATCATCTATCAAATTATTTGCATTTTTCTTTTGCAAAACAGGTAAGATTCCCTGTTCTTGTACTAATTGCCTTGTTATTTTAACTAAGTGTTCTGACACTTTGAATTCATCTCTTATTTTTGCCCTACTCCAAAAATTTGGCAGTAAACTGATAATCTTAATCTTTTCTTCTTTATTTGAAATCTCCCATTTATTTTTTAGGTTTTCAATCAAATCTTCATATTCTGCTGGCAAATTTTGTGAACTAGTTCCTGGGTTTAAACTAATTTCCTTTTGAAAGGAGATTTCTAAATTTCTTTTAATTGAAGTTGAAACTTTCTCAATTTTGGCTTTCAAAGCTCTGCCTCTGCTCTTCATTTAATTTTCTAATTTTACTTGCAGGAGATACACCAAGGATTTTACAAGCTGAGTCTACTTTTGTTATTGTTTCTTCTAAATTACAAAATTCTTCATCAGAACTATCACTAGCCCTATCTTTGTTAGCCACAAATACCTTTGTATAACAGGTTGGACATAATGATTTCCCTGGTATTAGGTTAATGACAGGATTTTCATTTTTATAGTATTGATCTAAAGTTATTTCTCTCAGTCCTTTAGTTATAGGCTTCTTGTGTTTCTTCAATGGGTCCAAACAAGATTGTCCATAGAGGTGATGAAATTTGTTCAAGTATTTTACTTCATGGTACTTACAGCTTGATTTGACATCTAGGTGAACTCTTAAACGAAACAACACTTTTTCTTCTTCACTGTAATTTCTTTAGAAAACACTCCATAAACACTTTTGTGACATACTTCATTAGTAAAAATGCCAATTGAACACTGAGGCTCTATTTAACTACAATAATACAACTGCTCACTGTAAAAGCTCATGGACAATTAAGTGGGAGAGAACAGATTGAGTGGAAGGGGAAACAAGATAGCCAGCTCACAGACTTGTACAGTGTTTGACTAGGTAACTCACAGACATGTTGAGACTCGTGGTGTATTGTCTGTCAGTGAGCCTGTACAGACTTGCACATGCTGCCAAAGAGCCTCTTTCAGTTTATATTTAGAAAAGTTTAGCAACAAATAAGGCCTAAATATTGTTTACATAAATTGAATGTACATAGATCTTAAGTTGAAAATACTTACCCACATTAGACTAGATGTATTGCGAATGATAAAAACCTTCTTTTTATTATATTTGTGATTTTTTAAAAACTAACTTCCAATTAAATCTCAAACTTGAAATTTATAATGAAGTTTACTACTGTAAAGATCTTTAAAATGTGAAATTTTCATATTTTTATCTGGTCCCCCAACCAAAATATTGCAGGTCAAAAATTGAAAATTTGTCAAAAATCAGTTTTTTAAAAGCCTGTAACTTTTTAAGGGGTAACTTCTCACCACTGAAACTTTATAAACAATTACACTACTATGAAGTGTGGAAGCACAAAAAATATTAGGGATGAGAAACTGTCCTTTCTTAGAAAAATTATTGATTGAAAATTCATATTTTTGAAGTTCAAAACAAAAACTTTGAGTAATTAAAAATCTGTAAAAATACACATGAACCCTAGTGATAATGGGTTCAATGTGTAGGCCAAAGTGTACTGAATTCAATGCTTTTTATTTGATAGGCCTAGAGCAACCCATTGCCGAGATATTTAAAAAACCGCAGATGCTTACAAACACGAAAAAACCACGATCTGCCTATAACAAAATGGCCGCCATTTAAAAACGGTAATTCAAAAAAAGTTCAAAAAAAATATTTTTAAGCTCACTTCATGATAAGGAACAAACCCAGCAAGTATCAAATTTTTCTGAGATGGTCAAGCAACCATTTATTTTTATATTGGACCACTTGGCCTGGATTAACCCGATACCGATTTCCAAGGCCGGAGACAAATGGCCTATGTAAGCTGCTGGAGGAGATAGTAAACCGTCGACTGGTGTGGTTCTTGGGGAGAGAGGCCTGCTGTCTGAGTACCAGTGTGGGTTTTGCTCTCATAGGTCCACCACCGACCATCTGGTGCGACTGAAGAGTGCCATACAGGGGGCTTTCCTCAGAAAGGAGCACTTAGTCACGATTTTCTTTGACCTAGAAAAAATGTACGACACCACATCATGCTACGGGATCCTTTCTACCCTTCACGAGTGGGGACTCTGTGGTAATTTACCAATCTTTATTCATGTCCGACTGACTCTTCCGTGTGAGAGTCGTTAGGACATCACAATATTACACCCAAGAAAATGGAGTTCCTCAGGGTTCTCTGCTGAATGTCACCTTGTTCGCGATTGCCATGAACGGCATTGTTGCCGCCGCCAGGCCCATGGTAGTTCCATTTCTGTATGTAAACAATTTAGCTCTACATTACAGCACTGTTTAGTCATCAGAGACACATCCACAAGCTGGTTTGAAAGACTCTATGCAGGAAGAAGTATGTGTACTCGGAATTTTACAGCTGCCACCGCCACCAGCTCTGGAAGTATGGCAATCGTGGAACGGCAATTGCAGCTAGCTATTAACCTGGTCGACAGGTGGGCTCACGACCATCCGTCGTCCATTTTTGTCGGCTTCGGAGGCTACACTTACACCGGGAACTACACCTCCGAGATGCTGAGTTGCCGGTGGTAGACACTTATCGCTTCCTGGGGCTTAATTTTGACAGCAAGTTAACGTGGCAGCACCATACATGGCAACTAAAAACGGGGTGTCTCAGGAAACTGAACATGCTCAAGTTTCTTCGTGGCACTACATGGAGGGCTGACCGTGTGGTGCTGCTACGGTTTTACCAAGCCCTCGTCCTGTACCGGCTTGACTATGGTTCTGCGGCATATGGTTTAGCAAGTTCGGCAACCTTGAAAATGCTGGACAGTATCCACCATAGTGGCATTAGGCTGGCTACCGGTGCCTTCCGGACCAGCCTGAATCCCAGCCTACTCGCTGAATCGGGTGTTCCACCTCTCAATTATAGACGCCAGCATATGCTTTTAGCATTTGCTGCCAATGTGTGTCAAATGCCGCAACATCGGAGCTATCGAGCTCTTTTCAGTACCCAATACCACCAGAGGTACGCCAATAGCCTCGCGCCACCCGGCTGGTAGGTATAAGACTTGATAGCTTGTGTGATGAAATAGGAGTGGCTGTAGGTCCCTGTATGATCCGGACACCTAGCGAGGTGCCTCCTGGACAAATCCCGCATCCAGAAATTCGGTTAGATCCACACCGAGGTCCAATGGTGAACACAGATGCTTCTGTTTACTGGAGGCATTTCCACAGCATAGTTCACCAAACTCCGGACGCTGGCATTCTCTACACGGATGGTTCGATGGTGGACGAGAAGGTGGGTTGTGCTTATGTTATTGATGGTGCAAATACCAAGATCTCTTTGCCTGAGGCCTGTAGTGTGTTTACTGTGGAGCTCATTGCCATCTATGAAGCTCTGCAGTTCGCACTACAGTATGCACGAATCCACTTTCTTGTGTGTACCGACTCCTTGGGTTTGTTGCATTCAATTGCTAAATGTTTCCTGCAACACCCCCTAGTGCAGTGAATCCACGACCTACTAGCCGGGTTGTGCCGCGCTGACACTCGAATCACCTTTCTGTGGCTTCCAAGCTACATGGGTACTGCGGGAAATGAGTTAGCAGATCAAGATGCAAAAGAGGCGGCATCACTACCACCTCGACCAATGGAGGTACCCACTAGAGATATTCGCTCTCAGTTACGCCAACAAGTACTGGGATTTTGGGAGAGTCAGTGGCTACCTGACCCAAAGCTCAGTAAACCGAGAGCGATCAAGGGAACTACTCGCGTGTGGCGGAGCTCTTTCCAGTCACGGAGGGAGTCTATCATTTTGTGTAGGCTAAGGATAGGTCATACAAGATCCACCCACTCGCCCCTAATGAGAAGAGAAGACCCCTCACTTTGTACCTGTGGAGCCATTTTAACCGAGTGTGTGGATCTTGCTGACTTACGAAGAAACCTTGGTTTGATGTACCTTCAGCAAGTAGAAAGAGTCTGTGCGTGATAGCTCAGTTGATAAGGGAATCAGGCTTGAAATCCGAAGGTCCCGGATTCTAGTCCTGGTCGCGTCAGACATTTTAAATCCCTGTTTAACATCTTGATGGCTTGTAATTGATGTACACAACACAACCTAATAGCTGCAAAACCGCATTTGGTAAGATTAAGTTGCTCAGACTAATTATTGAAAATATCTTCACATGGGTAAGTATACAGGGGATATGATTGCCTAGGAATCCCTGCACATTATAGTATGGACAATCAGAAATTATTGTTGGAGTGAAATCTGTTGAAGTAATCTGCTCATGCATAGGATCCTCATCCAGGCTAACTGGAGGGTGTGCAAAGAGGAGCTACTTGTTTTGTCATGGGGGATTTATTTATTTAGCATATGTCCTTTAGTACAGAATATGTTGTGAAGTTACGTATAGATGGAATCAGGAAGTAGAAAACAAAGGCATTACTCATCTGGGAAAGCGTGTCGAGTACTGAAGGATAATGAGTAGAGGTACGAATTTGTGGTGAAGTTAGGTAATGTCGTTTTATGTTTTGATATCATGCCTGTGCTGTGCCCAAGGTTGCAGGATCGAATCCTGGCACAGCCAGTTGGCCTTTTAGAGTGCGCAAATGTGAGGTTTAAGATCCCCTTTGGGGCAAAATTCCGGCACCCCGCCGTCTCTAAAAGCTGCGGTAGTTAAAAGGGACAATAACATTATGATATATTTGGAATGAGTTTTCCAATATTCAGTCAGAAGTGGGAATAACTTGTGGAAGTAAAGTACTCCAAAAGTAGATGACATCAGGAGGATTAAATTTGTAACAGTAATTGACAAAAAGTAAGTTTTGGTGATTTTTCTTTGATAAAATACACTGTTACGTAAACATGATATAAAAATTACATTGGAACTGTGTTATGTCAAGTAAGTTAAATTTCTGATTTACATAGACTTGCCCCCTAGAGTAGAGAATTAGCCACACACAGGGACAAGTTTATGAGGGATTACTTCTTGTGATAACTACCGTCATGGAGGTAGTCAATTGTGCCTTTCACAGCACCGACACCAGATGCTATCAAGCCATAATTTCGACTTGTTATACAGGGTGAGGCAATGAAACGGCACGATTTCAACTCCAGCTGACGGGTGGGGTGGGGGGTTACGGAAGTAGGGGATATGGCCTTGAGCGTTTAGGCAAGTGGAAATTTCAGTTGTCATGGAGCGTTGGACGGGTGCGCAACGTGCGTTTGCTGTAAAGGCATATTACAAAAATGCGGATAGTGTGGTTTGTGCTTAGCGCGCTTTCCGTCGTGAGTTCAATCTACCGCCACGCGCTCCCGTGCCGTCAAGGAAAGCTATCCTCCTTTGGGTGAATAACTTTGAAGCCACTGCTATCACGACAAAGAAAAGCGGCGGTAGTGAAAAAACAGTTCGGATCCCAGAGAACATTGATCGTGTGCGCGAAGCATTGCAACGAAGTCGTCGAAAATCAGCGAGACGTCACAGCGCAGAACTTGGTCTCAGCAAAGTCCAAAGTCTTCCAGGAAAATCCACCAAGAACAAAATAAGACATGAAGGAGCGAATTCGGCAAGAAATTAACATCATTCCGTTGCAGATGCTACAAAACGTCATGGGTGGATTTCATCTCAGACTCCGACAATGCGTGGAAAACCAAGGACGCCATCTTACTGGCACTGTATTCAAATAATAATAATGTTTTTATGGTTAAACATTAATTTCCACTCATGATCTTAAGATTCATGTTAAAACAATTATCCTTTTTTTCTAAATAAATTATTTGTGGGTTTTCAAAATCGTGCCGTTTCATTGCCTCACCCTGTATTTGACTAACAAATTGTTTCATAAGGCAAAGAATGGAAAACACATATTGTTATTCCTGTCATCTTCAAATGTACAATTCAACAAAATAAGCATGTTATTTTAAGATTTCAAACAATGTACTTTATCAAAGTTAACTACAATAATTTTAACAATCAGGAGATCTACAGAATACCCCACTTGACTAATAGAGGGTCACTGGACAGCTGTAAGTTATGTTGTATCTGTGATTTTTTTTTTTTTTTTTATTATTTTTTTTTTTTTTTTACAAGACCAACTCACTAATGACTCAAATTTGATAGTTAAAATGTTAACTATTGTTACCAAATGTCTTGTTAAAGTAATTCGTAAGGTATTACTTCTCTGATGAGATTGAAGTTAAAATGTGTTTGTGTCTAAGGTTGTGCCATTGTTTTGGAACAGTAGTACACCAGTATATTTAATTTCTTAAAATCAGATATAAAGTTTGCTCAGGTGGTAAAATAATACAGTAAATAGCACACATATTAATGACATGCTCGGCTAGTGTGGTGGTGGGAGGTCTGGGCTTACTACCTGACATTCATATACTGTAAGTCTTTCATCAATGGATGGTATATGATAACAACTTACAAAATAAAATAATTCAGTTAGGGTAAGCCACATTCCTTTGCTAGGTGTCTGGAAAGTGCTTATTTCAAGCCCAGCTTGCATATCTTCAAGAGTCTCTCTTTCCTATGTCTCTTTTTGTTTGAGACATTATCTGTCTTTCAGAGCAAACTGTGGACATGTGTCTTTAAAGGTGGTGGACTCCCCGGAAACTTTTGTACACACTTGTGTGACTTATTTAATCATGATAACTTCATGCAATCAAGCACTTCGCAATATTGTGCATCATGTTTAAACACCTGACGAGGATACGGCTTGTACTAAGCGAAGGAGGAGGAAGCCTGGGCTTCACTGCCAGCATACTCTTTAATATGCCATAAACTTGTGTGATGCTCACTTTAGTAGGCTGCTTATGCTGCTTTTTCTTTCTTTCTTTCTTTCTTTCTTTCTTTCTTTCTTTCTTTGAGATGTCTCTTTTGCATGCTGCAGCAAGTGTTAATTTAAGTACCACCTGATGTGTGGATGACTATGTGCCAGCTTAGGAGATTATACATTTAGCATATTTTGTCACTTGTTACTTATTGTATACAGCTCTCATTAGCAAAAATAAAAATCTGTGTAACCAAATCAAACACATTTCTAAATGAATGACATGCTCTGGGTGATAAACTTGTAAAAGACAATGGATACAATTTTAACACACAATATGATCAAATGGTCCGGCTAACTCAAATTGCCCCCGTGTGGGTTGCGGGTTAGAATACACCCACGGTATGCTCTCTGCCTGTCGTAGGAGGCGACTAATAGGACTGACATGACTGATTTTGATTTGGAAGACCCCCTGTGGATGGGGAGGGCAAAATTCATCCACGGTATCCCCTGCCTCTCGTAAAAGGAGACTAATAGGGGGCCTTCTTTAGGTCTTTTTCGACTTCTGGTCCCATTTTTGGTTTGACCCTTAGAAATAAACGTGCGGCCCGTGTGGGTTGCGGGTTAGAATACACCCACGGTATGCTCTGCCTGTCGTAGGAGGCGACTAATAGGGCCGACTGACACGACTGACTTTGAATTGGAAGACCCCCTGTGGATGGGGAGGGAAGTATTCATACGCGCTGAGGAGGTCCGAGGTGAGGTGGTCCGCACTGAGGTGGTCTGCGCTGAGTTGGTCCGCCCTGAGGTGGTCTTTTCAAATTTAGGTGTCCATCTCTAAATTTTAAGTTCAATTCCAAATTTGTATTCTTATGAGTGTTAAGAGGGGCAGATGACCTCGAAGTTCCACCCCTTAAAACAACAATAACTAACTCAAATTACTAGCGTTTTGCCCCAGTGTACCATTGGGCTCTTCAGTTGGTATGGTACACCTCACCAAGACGCGTGGCTAGTGCACAGTGGTACACTGGGGCGAAACACTAGCAATTTGTTTGAGTTAGCCGGACCATTTATTCATATTGTGTGTTAAAATATTTAGCTCAAACGGACAATACAACATGTTTTCTTTCGAGAACATTCTATTCTAATGGATACAATGTCGCAAAATGCAAAGAGCTGATTAACTATCAACAAACAAAGGTGATTATTGATGCAATCCATTGAACCAACCTGTGTAGTTAAACAGGGTAAACCAATAGCAGAGGTTTATGAACACCGTATGTTGACAGCCTTTGGCAATAATAAACAAAGTGATCATTTCTGCACTACTATTTTAGTATTCATGGCATGTGGCCTATAGAGAGGCCCGGTGCAGGTCTTTCAAGTTGATACCAGTAGACAAATTGCACACTGTGATGACAATGAAATGAATGATGATGATGTCACAAACACCTAGGGGAATAAACCACATTTTAAAATCCTGTGACCCAACTGGGAAGTAAACCTAGGGCTCTTCAGACCAAAGTCTAGTGTGCTATCACATTACCACCAAGCCAGACATTTTAGTAATGTATAGTAATAATAATGCTTGCCCCGAGGTGTTGGGTTTGATTCCCGGCTCCGTCAGAGATTTTAGAAACTGACGTGAGGGCTGGAACGGGGTACAATCAGCCTCATGAGGGCAATTGAGTAGCTGTCTGACAGTAAGGCAGCACCCCAGTCACGAAAACCGTGGGGACCCGATTAGCTGACCACGCGTTACCCCAATATCTGCAGGCAAAATGACTGGGCAGCAGTCGCTTTGTAGGCCTTTCATGGGCTGTAGTGCAAGGGGTTATTATAGTTAGAGCCCTGCGCGGATAAACAAAACGTTATCCGCATCCGCCCCGCATCCGCACGACTGTTATCGGCATCCGCCCCGCATCCGCAAGACTGTTATCCGCCCCGCATCCGCACGACTGTTATCCGCATCCGCCCCGCTTCCGCAAGACTGTTATCCGCATCTGCCCCGCATCCGCAAGACTTGTATAAAAATCTGCTGATATTTCAATTCTGGTTTCCTGACCTCCACTTTAGACAAAAAACTGGTTGGCTATACTTCTTTGGCTACTATCGCACTTGTGCCGCAGTAGGTTTGATGTGCCTGATTTGTGTCCTGAGTATGAATACACTGTTTTAAAGGTAAAACATCCTACTATATCGTTCACCTCTTTGGTTCCATTGAAAACGTAACCAAATATCTGCCTTATCCTTGACTTGAGCTTTGTTTCACGCACTATTGAACATACACCTTGTTTTGTTTTAATAGATATTTTATCAATGTTGGTTAAATGATGTTCATACTCCCGGTCTCGGTAACATTTACTAAGTGAACTTCTCTTTAAGCTTGGAGAAAGGGATTGACATTTGGCCGGAACTTCCAAGTCAGTCATCATACTTCTGCCTCTTGACCCATCAATGTTCGCATAGTTGATGTCATAACTGTCTCCGTTGCAATATCACAGCCCACGCGTTTCAGTGCCAAGATGGAAATAAATCTACAGATAAACCTGGAACCAGATCTTACAGGATAGCTTAGATAGCGAAGTAGCTGACTTGAGAAATGTTAATGATGTCACCACGATGAACTAACACACCTATTGACAGCATTATATCTCGTCGATAATGACAGCGAGAAATTGATGATGATGATGAGATGTCAAGACCTTCTACCACAAACATACTGTACGGTACTTAATAAAATGTAGTTGAAACCATATGAGTAAAATAATCTTCTCGTATATAACTGCAAAACGTACCCGAATATTTCATACGCAATAGGCTATATGAGTATTCCTCTTTTAAGCATGAAGCTGTAGATTGGCATATCAAATATGTAATATTATCGAAAGTTCCACATCGTATTCTAAAAACTATCCGCAAATTTACTCCAAACATTATCCGCTATCCGCACAGCCATGCAACCTATATCGGCATGGCGAAAAATGCTGCGGATATCCGCATCCGCGCAGGGCTTTAATTATAGTAATATAATAATAATCATAGTAATATGTGGTCCTAAGATGGACAAGATTGAGAAAAAATAATAAGGATGATGATGATGACTAGTTAAAAACATCCATCAATGGTTTATGTTGTTAATCTTTCCCAGGGTTGAAAATGAGACTGTATAATAATATCACTTGCCTGCTATCAACTTTCTCACTCTTTATTTAAATAACCTAACTGATATTGGAGGGTTTATAAGACTAGGTAATTATTCTATTCTCTGAGCTCTTTTCTAAGGAGGAAAGATATTTTGTTTTCAATGTCAACTTAATCTTAAATTCTTGGTCCTTCTGGCTTCTAAAAATATTTGCACAGATACTTTTCCATGTCTTAGCACCTTAGCTGCTCAAAACATATGTAACAGACAAGCCCTTTTCCTCTTATTTTCTAACTCCTACCTAGACTTTCATTTTATATAACCGACTCTTCTGCATGGAGTGCTCCCACCACAAAATGAGGTCATTAATGTTTCGGTTAATTCTTAAGTAATAGCATTGCTCATAGAATCACCCAGTATATTTTAAAATATGTGTGCATCATGTAAATGAAAAGGTACCAGTTCTTGGCTTAACAGTTACGTAGATATTCCAGTAAAACTATAAGCTAGCAAATCTAGTAGCATTCTTCTGACTCAAACTCAAGCACAGATTGAATCCGACTTACAAAATTATGGTACTTTAGTTGCTTTTCTAGCATTTATCAAGCCATAGGCTTTAGGTTGTAAGTTCCAAGTTCATTTTCCTATGTGATAAACGTACTTCAATACCAAAAAACAACAATTAATTACTTGGATACATATGTATACAGCCTAGAAATAGTGCTAACTCAATTCCTGACAACTGGACCCTTTTCATATACCGTACTTGCTCTCAAGAAAGAAGCAAATTCCAAAGCTCTTTAAGTACAAATGTGAGTAATGTTCACTTCGATTCTGTTTTCTCCATATTTCGGTACACTACTCTGTATCTGTATTGTTTCTTTGCAAATGAGAGCTACTCATGTAGCAAACCGATTAAATTAATACATTCAGCTCCAAGAAATAATGTAAATACATGTGATAGTGAACCTAGAGAGTTTTGGAATTGATCGACTCACATATTCTTATAAAGTGGTGCTCTTCCCTTGCAGGGAAGATGTACACATCTCAGGGTTTGGGCTGGTGCTGGTGTTCTTCTTACCTATAGCTTATGTTCATCTAAATACGGATCAGCTGCAGTCCCTCCCTCCAAAGCGTCAACTTCGAATTCTGTGTGCTGGCATATGGCATAATGTGGTTCTGACAGTGTTCGCTGCAGTACTGCTGGCCTTGCTTCCTCTGCTCTTCTATCCAGCTTATGATTCAGGCAGTGGGGTGGCAGTGCAGAATATTCAACAGGTACAAAGATGCTTATCTCTATATATAAATATGAATGTTACATGATAGTTTGAATGTATGTGTGTCCTTTATGCATTCATATACCATTCATCCGATTACGATGAAACTTTGGTGAGTTGGTGTGCACACTCCTGCGAAGGTTTCTGACTTATTAAAAATCCATTATACACTAGGTAGCGCAGGAGTGGTTTCAACCAAGTCCTGTATGCGTTCATATACCATTCATCCGATTGAGATGAAACTTGGGTTAGTTGGTGTGTACACTCCTGCGAAGGTTTCTGACTTAGTAAATCCATATTACAATAGGTAGCGCATGAGTAGATTCAACAAATTAGTGATCTAGTGTTTATCGAGGGAAATTCATGAAGAAACTGGATTGGTCACTTACTCCGACATTCATCATGGTGAACCACACTGTTTGAAGGGAAACTGGAAGGGAAGACTAGAAGAGGACGACCAAGAGCAGGGTACCTCGATGGTATTAAAGGGTGACGTCCATATCAACTAATCAAGCAGTTGGCTCAAGATAGAAGGTCGCTGGATGAAGACAGTCATGCTACCCACTAACCATCAGGTTGAGGAGAACGAGAGAGAGAATACCAACACGACACTTACAAGAAAAATCACTGAAAGCAAGATTGTGAATTTATGGGAGTGTGTGGAAGAAGTGAAGTATCATCTTAAAACCAGCAATCTTGATCTGGCTATAAAAACTATAGAGGATGGCATCAGGTCAGTCGCCGTTCCTTATCAGAAAAGACATGCAAAGCCCTGGTTTGATAAGGAATGCTATGAAATAAGAATAATACTGCAAGCCCTCTATAAGGCACAACATAGCGGAGAACCAGAGGACATTACAGAATACTCAGTTCAACGATAGGAGTACAAGTTCATTTTAAAAGAAAAGAAAAAAGGTCACCAAGGACGAAAAGCAAAAAAATAAGTTGAAGAGGCGAACATAGACCTGTTTATTGTTCTAAAACAATACAGAGTTCAGCAAACTACAACAATACAAATGGACACATGGGAAAACCATTTCATTAACATCATTAACCTGAATTGCACTACTCCGACTACAAATGTATCAACGCGAACGGGAAATAAACCTCGTCATTGGTGATGTATTTGAATACCCATTGGGCCGATAACCTAGATGTTAGGCACCTTAAAACAAAATTATTATTATTAATACTCAGCAACCAGTTGTCTATCCCTCCAACAGGAGACTATAAACAGCTAGGCCCCAATATGACCAGCAATTTTCAACAGGCCATAATAACCTAAGTGAAGTGAATTCAAATGCATGGACATGGGAACTTTGCTAAACATATTTATTGTTCATAAGAACCTAACGTGAACATTTGCAAGTTTGCTGACATGCACTTAAAGTGCCCTCAATTTTTATATGTTATGTTTTTTATCATTTGTTTTGTAGTAGCTTAAGTCCCTCTTAAGGTATGTTTATTCATGTGTTTATCACCTTATCATTCCTTATTTTTATTATGTTCATTCTCACCCATTTCATCCACTCATTTCATGTAAGATATAACTTTTATGATATCTTTTAATTATACTGATAATTACATCTCAGTTTATGGCTGATGAAGAGGCTAGTACTACAGGCCCTGAAACATGCACCATATGGGTCTAATGTAACCTCATTAGTATAAAAATATATGTATTGATCAGGCTGATCCTCTCTTCCTTTTATTGTACTTAACTGTCAATCAATATGGAACCAAGACTGAACCTTCTAATATTATAAATAAACCACAGTCGAACCTAATCCCAATAACGCCTCCTGGGGTGAAACAAGTGATATCGAAAACTAAATAGATGAAAGCTGCTGGCCCAGATGGAATCTACATAAGTATAATGAAATTATCAAGGCAACTGATGATGTGCTCCTAGAAGTGTAGACTGACTTGTTTAATGTGTTTTTGATCAGTGCTCAAATACCTGAAACATGGAGAAAGTCCATAATAAATGTGATTTATAAAGGTAAAGGAGATAACATGGACCCAAACTCATTTAGGGGTATCACCCTAGAGAACAATGCTTTCAAGATCTTCAAGAGGGTCATCACGGACCAATTAGTCAGAGAAATGATCATCTTCTTCCTGAACGCTTTAGAAAGCATCGCTTGACACTGCAGGCAATAAAGAATATATTAAGTGAAATAGAGCAGGCCATAAGATATCCTAAAGGAAAATACGTTGCATTATTCATTGACTACACGAAAGCTTTCGACACCCTGAACAGAAAAATAGTGCTTGGAAAACTAGGGACACACACAGCATTACAAATCTTCTGAAAACCATCCTAGAATACAATATAGTCAACGTAAATGATGGTATCTTACTTTCACAAGATATTTACCAGACCAATGTAGTAATACAGGACGACCCGAATAGTCCAATACTATTTAACATTGCAACTGCAGACGTATCCAAAGTAGTAGAATTCAGTGGAACAGTATCACAACATATGTATGCTGACGACATGGTAATTGGATCAACAAACCTGGAAGACCTTCAAGAAGTGGTGAACAAGCTGGAAACAAGGGCAGAAGAAAACGAGCTGCAGGTAAAAGAATCTAAGACAGTAATGATGATCTTCAGGAAAAGAGGAAGAGGATCATCACGGAACCTACTTCCTTCAGCTTTCTCACTTATACATAATTTTTCCAGTTCTCCTATAACTGAGGTTTGACTATATTAACAACAAAGAACAAAATTAAATTTAAAAGCAAAGACCTAAGCATAACAAATTCCTTAAAATACCTTGGAATCACTTTACAGACAACAATCAACTCCTACAGAATACACATGGGGAAAAAGGCAGCAACAACCATCAAAGCGATATACAGAATTAAAGACCTTCACAAACTATTCATAAAAACTGCACTCTAGAGAAACTAAAGGTCAGATTCCTAAAGTGAGTATTATTTGTACCATGAATACGAAGTCCAGATTAGGGTATGAGCTTTGTAAAGAACCCTTTTATATTGACGATCTAAGAATTAATCTAGTACCGCCATTCACAAGACAGATCGCAAAAGTGCTTGAAGAGAGAAGAATGAAACGGGCCCAAATATGGCTTGCATTTTATGCTACAGATGCTATGGTGGAGCGAACACGGACGGAAACCAACTATTAGCAGGAAGATGAACTGCAAACAGAAAAGGACTTAACATGGAAAGAAGTGGAAGATGCAGTGAACAAGATGAAAGGAGGGAAGGCACCGGGTGTGGATGAGTTGAGTGTGGAGATGGTGAGAGCAGCAGGAGAGGTGGGGATACAGTGGTTGTACCGAGTGATGAGGACAGCATGGAAGGAAAGGAAGACCCCAGAGGACTGGAAAAAAGGAATAATTGTCCCGATCTTCAAGAAAGGTAGTAGAACAGATTGCAGAAACTATCGGGGAATAACACTGATGAGTCATTGTGCAAAGATCTTCGAGAAAGTTTTGGAAAAGAGAATTAGGACAAGGATAGAAGGAGGGGTGAGGGAAGAACAACATGGCTTCAGAACAGGAAGGTCCACAGTGGATTTGATTTTTGCTGTAAGGCAGTTGCAAGAACAGCACTATGAGTATGGAACAGATCTACTGATGGCCTTCCTGGACATTGAGAAAGCATATGACATTGTATGCAGAAACAAAGTATGGAAGTCCCTGGAGGATAGAGGAGTAGAGAAATGGACTATAAAGAGGATAAAGGAGATGTACAAGGGGAGCGTGAGCTGTGTGAAAGTGGGAGGAGAGAGATCAGACTGGTTGGAACAGAGAAACGGCCTGAAACAAGGAAGTGCACTGTCACCGTTACTTTTCATTGTGGTGATGGATGACATAATGACCCGAGTGGCACAAGTAGTTGGAGAAGGAAAGATGAAAGCAATGGTGTTTGCAGATGATTTGATGATTTGGGGAAACAAGGAGGAGGAGGTACAGGAACAGTTGGACATGTGGGAAGGAATAATACAAGGATATGGGATGAAATTTAGCATAAATAAGAGTGAGATGGTGATCACAACAAGGAAGAAGGAAAGAACCACAATGGGAATAACAATTGGTGGGAAACTGCTGAAGAAAGTGGAGAGTTTCAAGTATCTGGGAAGCCTGATACAAGATAATGGAAGAAACGATAGAGAAATAAATGAGCGGGGGAGGCAGGCAGAAGCATTTCGGAGGAGTGTGAGAAGCATGTTATGGAGCAAGGATGTCCCTCAGAACAGCAAAAAGATCATATATCGGACGTACTATGTCCCTATCCTGACGTATGCCTCGGAGACCTGGGTTATGAAAGGAAGGGGGAAGAGCAAAATACAGGCCAGTGAGATGAGGTTCTTGAGAAGCAGTATTGGAGCTACAAAGATGGACAGAATAAGAAATGAGAGGACCAGAGAATTAATGAAGGAGGAACCATTACAGGATGGTATGGACATGTAAAACGAATGGAGGAGAAGAGGATACCTAGGAGAGTACACGAGACGAAGTGGGAAGGAAAGAGACCGAGAGGAAGACCGAGAGACAGGTGGCTGAAGGGGGTGGAAGAAAGCGTGAAGAAGAGAGGAGAAGACTGGTCAAGGGTGGAGGCTGAGAGATGGTGGGAAGGCAGAAGACGTTGGAGAGGCTTGTGTTCCAAATAGACCCGGCCAGTGGCTGGAAACTGTGCAAGATGATGATGATGATGATGATCTAGTTACAAGGATGGCAGTCCATGGCTTCCATCACAAGATTATGTGCGACTGAGGGATTCCATGAGGTGAACGACGAGTGTGTGTGAGAAAGTGTGTGATCGCCATCACATGCAAAAAAAGAACAAGGGCAATCAACGAGTATAGTAATAATAATAATAATGTCGTATGGCCTCGGGTGCCTGGTGCAAGCTTTGCTATTTGACACCCAGAGGGTAGCTTGCATGTCGAATTTCGTAGTTCCTTGACTATGAAAGTTAAGGAGGTTAGATGTTAGATATCTAATCTCCTTGAACACAATAGCGCTTTCTAGTAGAGAAATGAGGAACTTTGTGCTGGCGGAAACTCCCGAGATTAATTTTGCCATTATGAACTCGGCCTACTGAATTCAAATGGGTTCTTTGACATGCCAACATCGTATGACATGCGTATCGTATTTTTGCCGCCTTTCAAAAATCACTTACCACGGTCAGGGGCGAACCTGCAATCTTGGGGTTAGTAGACCGACACGCTATCCACTCACCCACCGTGGCAAGCTAACGAGTATAGTAAAGACATGTAACTGTTATTCTAATTGATTATCACATCTACTGTACCTTTATGGCCACTTGGCTGCAATACATTCTTGTAAAGAAGCCATGTCTCTAAAGTAAGATTCGAAACTGACAAAACCCCCGGGTTTGAACCCGAGTCTCATTCATTCTGGGCAGGCGCGCTTGTGTTTTTTGTTTGTATCACAACAGCTTTATGCCCAAGGACAGCTGACTTTCAAGTTATTGAGCTAAATGGAAGTAAGCACAAGACACCAATGAGGTATCTGTGATCTCCAATGGCGGCAGCACTCTAGAAGCTTACGTAAGATACTGACATTGATAAGTTGAGTTTCCATTTTTGAAAATACTTCCTCTTAACGTGATCGTATCTGTAGAGTTGCATTACAGACAATTGCCACTTTCACTGTATATTAGCTGTTGAAAGTGAATAAAGATGACAGATGTAAGAGAAAGCCGGGGAATTACCTTACAACAAAAAGTATAAACCAGAAAATGGACTTCTTCCAATGAATGTAGCATTCGATAAAACAATATTTTATGTGTTTCACTAGATGTGGCGCACGGTTCCAAAATCCGCCTTATCCAGTTTTTAGGAAAATTGAGTTTTTTGCTCATCTCCATAGCTCATATGATTTAGCATCTTTATCAACAAGAAAATAGTTACTAAACCCGCCTTATCCCATGTAAATGTAACATGAATTCAGGTGTCGTTTCCCAAACCCGCCTCATACTAAGATGATGTTTCCAAAATCCACCTTATCCATATATGTGGCACCGAAAGTGGAACGTATCTCAAAGAATACTCTATGGAGAAGGCATCAGCACGATATTTATGAAGTTCTATGTACACTGTGTAAGTGTGTATTGTCTGAAACTGGTGGCAATGCTGTTCCCAATTATTTCGTGCCAATTTTTGTACATGCACATTACTTATTTTCTGGATATACATTTCTTAATTTTTAACATATTTTATGACTTTAAAGAACCTAACAATTTCGATTATAATATCACTTTATGACAAAAGTTATCATTATAAAGTTTTAGTTACGTTTCCAAAATTCGCCCTTATCCACCATGAAAGTTCCAGAACTCTCCTTATCCAATCTTAATTTTTTAATATCTTCCTGCAGATCGCAGATATATGAATAAGGGCATGTATCGATATAATAAACATGAATAAATACATTAATTTTACTGAAGTTGAACAAGAAATGTTTTTTTCGTCCCCTGAAAAATCGGCCAAAATGGATAAGTTGGATTTTGGAACCGTGCGCCTCAGACTTCTTCCAATGAATGTAGCATTCAATGATAGTACATGTTTTATAATTTCCAGACGAGTGTCTTAATTACCATTATAGGCGAGTTGCATACGACTGTTTATGTTCGACGATAATTATAACTATTTTATGTTCGAACATAAATATTCATAAATATCTGTTGAGATTTCACCAGTTTTATGTACTGAACAGAGCGCGTGGGACGCAGTTAATACCATGGCCCCCTTGATTACTCCACTATGACACTAGCCCACGCAGTGACATTTAAAATGAGAGGCTGTGGAGGTCAGCACAGGTGTGATGCTATCCTTACCTAATTGGTCACACAACTGTTTCTTGAACTCTGATTGGTGGGAGAAACAGTATCATAATGAAAACTTGTACTATAATGAGCCTCATTATAGTACAGTTTTCTGACATATAATATTTACATTTTGCCATGTTCAAACATAAACAAATATTTTATGTGCTTCATTTGTAAGTTATTCTCACTTATACATAATTTTTCCAGTTCTCCTATAACTGAGGTTCGACTGTATTAACCACTCTTAGATAATTGTTGGCTGATGGAAGACATAAAAGCTTCTATTTTTTAAGGGGCCCATAACTTCTTTGTTGTAGTAGTTCTCTTGCTGATATTCTCAACTTTTCATTCTGTTTGAATTCTTACATAATGGGATTAACCATTCAACATCACCTAATGTTGTATCATAATCAAATACATTGTACTGTTGGTTTGGTGTTAATAAATAGTAAAAAGGTAGCAGCATTTATACACATAAAATGGTTTGTTGGATAGGTTCCATGTTTCATTTAGGAGCTTGAGACATCATGAGCATTAGCCCCAGTTGGATACATCCACTCCAAGATTTCTTCACAAAATTACTGACTGCTTCATATTTAATTTTGCTGTCTTGTGTATGTTGTATTTAATTTCTTATAGAAGTGTGAATTATGTCACTAACTGAACTGCATGATATGAAAAAAAAAATATAGGTAATACAATAAGGTGGACATATAATCAACAATGGACAGATATAGGATGAACACAATGACAGGCAATTGCAGAAGGAAAAAAGAGAAACACACAAAAAGGACAAGACGAATCTCCACAGACTGGCTGCGTGGCACAGTCAGTTGGCATTTGAGGATGCGCAAATGCAAGGGAGCCATCTCAGTATATTTACTGGAATGTTTAAGATCCCCTTTGGGGCAGAATTCCAGCACAATGGCTTCTCTAAAAACCGCAGTAGATAAAAGGGACGTAAAACCATTATTATGGAATTTTCGCAGCCATATACACACACCTGTCGTCAAAGGTGGGCACTTATGCCATCAATTCAAACAGTTGCTGTTCAATGCTATAGCCCCAAATGAGCTCATTTCAATCTCCCAGTAGTTCTTCTGCCACTAAAAACAATGTATAGTGTGGAGGAGGCATTGTTCATTGAGATTTTCTGTCTTGAAGTGGATGGAATGAAAAATGGATAAACACAGGAAAGAAGGACTGCTAAAGTAAAATGATTACGATTATAAAGTGTTTACTCGTAACATTTAATGTAAGGTGGCGTAGTTCTTTGCCGATTCTCATTTCGTATCTATGTATAGGGTTCACCAGTGATGGGTCCGACTGGCCTGCAGCGTGGGGATCGAGTGATAGCTGTGAACCAGTGCGAAGTGTTAGATGGTGATAGCTGGTACAGCTGCATTGTACAGGCTGTTAAACAGCAGAGTCCTGGCTATTGCATATCTGCTGAATTGGTGAAGGAACATGATGAGTCCATTCCAGGTATGTTGGAATTATCTTTTTTTATATAAACTGTGGGTGGTGGTTAATGAAGAAAGCAATAATCTTAATTCCCTCCATATATTATTGTGCATGACCCAGAATTGATTTCAATGATATCAACTTGAAATAGGTTTGGTTGGTTCCTCAGTTTAGGGGATGCGACAGTGCGTAGCCCCGTGTACTTTGGGTGTGTGTAGAATCTGTCCGGTGTAGAATCTGTCCGATTACCGGTGTTAATTGTGATTGCTGTATTAGTATGTGTTATCTGTAATTCAGGTAAGCACTGCAGAATATCAATTTCAAGAAGTTCCTATCATTGCTACCAAATGCAATTGTCAATGACACCTAGCTGTGAACTTGGTTACTAGATGCCACCACAACCTGGCGGCAAACATTGTTACTTAATAGATGGTTAATGAAATCCAACCTACAAATTTAGCTTTACACAGTTGTAGTTAGTGGAAGGTTCTTTTACATGCCATAAATCTATGACACAGGCCCGTCGGCTTTACTTCCCCTCCGAAGGAAGGCATACTGAGGGATTTTTAAAGATCTTAAAAAATCTGACGACTTCGGCCAGATTTGAACTCGCGATCTTGGGCATATAAGCTCAGCATGCTACCAACTACGCCACTGAAGCCTTTAAATAGGTTTATGTATAGAAAAATACGATTGTGCCCATCATCGATCAGATATGTCCTTGTTCCTTGTGTGAAAAGTGCCTAGTTGATTGATCTGGCACTGTGATTCTGCTATGTTTGAAGGTTTCTGTTAACAGATGTTTTGTACTGTTAGAAAGCTGAGGTAAGGGGAGATGTTAGCCCCTATACTAATAATATTAAATTGCCATCCTTTGTGACCCGTTTTCTCTGGAACCGTTAGCCCTACATATACCAAATTTGGTATGCTCTTATGGTGATACTTTTTATGTTCCCTGAGTTTGTTTAAAGAAGTTATTAGTGAATATGAAATTTTGAGGGATATTTTTCTGTAGTACACAATTTTTAGTACATTTTTCATCGAAAAGTTATCTGTAACATCCAAGATGGGAGTTGCGAGTAATTCAGTAGATTTATCATTAGTATCATTATGTATTAACAAAAAATCATTTTTCTATGATGAGAAGTTTCTGGAAAAAATGGGTCATTTATACAAAAAAGAAACAGTTTTCAGAAAAAAGATTTTAAAGTTTCAACATGTATCAGTGCATCCCTGCAGCATACTCTGGATTGCCATCATCATCATACTCATCCTCAGTCTTTCTACTTTGCCTCTTTTGCTTCCTAGCTTAGTTAGTTATTGTCTTCACCAGGCACACCTCCCTCAGTTCAATATCTCCATTTCAAATTTTCCATTAGAACAGGTTGACCACTTCTCGTACCTGGGCAGTACCATTTCTGTGAGCTGTACCTGTGAGCAGGATGTGGATAAGAGAATTGGCGCAGCCCATGCAGCATATGGACGATTAGCGCACCGGGTCTTCATGAATAAAGATCTGTCCATGAGTACAAAGCTTATGGTGTACAAAGCAGTAGTCATTTCTACATTGTTGTATGGCTGTGAAACGTGGACCCTTTACCGACGTGATCTTAGGAAGCTTGAGCGTTTCCACGTACAAAAACTTCGATCAATCCTGAGGATTAAATGGGAAGACCGCATTACCAATATTGCTGTTCTGGAAAAGGCTCAAATCAACAGCATAGAATCATCCATAATAGGTCACCAATTTAGATGGATTGGTCATGTCCATCGGATGGATGATGAGCGATTACCTCGTCAAATGCTATATGGTGAGTTATGCTATGGCACCAGACCTCATGGTGGTCCTAAGAGGTGCTACAAGGACCAATTTAAGCAGACCCTGAAATTGACAGGTCTTGATTCACAAACCTGGGACATGCTGGCTGAAGACCGCTCAACTTGGCGCCGTACCATCTCGGATACTGTAAAGACGTTTGAAAGGGATCGACGCATACATGAAGAGGCCAAGCGTCAAGCTAGGAAACTTCGAGCAGCCCAACCACGTCCTCCTCCAGCAATACTATGCGACTTGTGTGGTCGCTTGTTCCATGCCAGGATTGGACTCTTTAGTCACCGTAAACACATCCACAAACTGGACTGAAGGAAGAAGATTTATACTCGGATTCGAGTTAAAGCCGATGATGATGATGAGTTATTGTCTTAAGGGACGGAACTACGAGGTCATCTGTCCCTCTTCCTAGCTTCCTTAATAAAGTCTTCGATATCCTTATCAGCTCTTTTAACTCTAAAACTATCTATTTATTTAAGCATTCACAGTTTTTTTACCGGGTTCAACGTTTAAATGTTTCAAAACACATATCCTTCCAAAATTACCATCATTAAAGGTCAATACAGCATCAAATACACCAATGCACAGAGTTTCCAAGTTTCCAAGCCAACACGGATTCGAATCCACACAACATTGTTGAAAGACTCGTTGGGGTTTTGCGTCTTGCCGTGCAAACATTTCTTCAGCAAGAGCCATGTAAACTGGTTTTATGATATCTCCAACTGCCACAGGAAGTGAATGTTCATGCCTGTATTGATCTCCAGTAACTTGTGACTTGTTATATTTACACCACGATGATTTGCCATTTGGACAGAGATAATGCTGTGGGTAACTGTCAGTTGAAATTTGTTGGAAATATGTAGCCCACACAGCATGTCTCATATTTTCCAAGGAATCCACATTATTTCTAATTGCAGCCATAGTAACTTTGAAAAATGTCAATGTCAGTCAGTCTATCCTTTCCTGATAAAACATGCCCATCTTCAAGTTTCTTGCCTTTCTCATCCTTCCTCAGTTTTTTTCAGGCTGACACCCATCCTCTTCTGAACGATTCCTATACATTCAAGCTTCTCAATACTAATATCTCTCAACTCGAAAGCATGAAGTATTTCAGAATAACAAGAGAACTGAGGAGCGAAAGAAAAAGGGTGTGTGGCACATAATGCAGCATGCTTATTAAACGTCTATTTAAACTACTAGAAGGTTCGTTAGACGTAAAATTTTGCTTTGGACACGTAAGTGAGGTTATAAGGGACACACAAAACACAAATTTTGTTTTTTGATTTTTTTCACCGAATTGTGCTAGCACCTCCCCTTCTTTCTTGAGAAGTGGCTTTTCTTTCTCTTTGTTCGTGCAGGGTGGGAGATCTTTATCTCTGTTCACACGTGCATGTTGTATTTAAGGAAGGAAGCTTGTAGTTTTACATGACCATCAATCTCGTGATCATGAGCCACAGGACGTGACATTTCACTTTAAATATCTCATGTTCATAACCTGGAATTGAACCTGGTCTGCCTTGGTTAGAGGCAAGCAGCATGACCATTGCGACCTTATGCCCCCTTGTTGTAGTCAGCATGGCAAGCTGCTGGTCTGGATAACGACATATGATAGGTGTATCCAGAAGCTGACAATACATCGGCAGATAAACTAAAGAAGTGCTTCTCAGTCTGTAGATCTCTTGGTAAAACTAGAAAATTTGCAGACCACTTCTGCATTAAAAGCAAAATAATAAAATATACTAGGATCGAGTAGTAAGTCATGGCAACTTTTTTTCTCTCTCACGAACAGGAGACAACACGGAAAATTTACGATATGCATTTGGGAATATATGGCATGTACGTATGCATAGTGCCTGAAGATAAATTCTGATGTCAGGAGACGTTCGTAGATAAGTGTCAGAACACAGGCCATTGGTAAACATTTTACTGTGGTATAGACAGCAAATAAACAAGACTACGTACAAAGGACAGGTCTCCACTGGTTACAGACCTTCAAAATAATTGCCCAAGGTGTCTACTGTGCGTTGCCAGTGGTGGGGCAGGCGCTGAATACCATTCGCTGCATATGTATCGCTAACGTGTAACACCTCCCTCCGAAATGCTGTTACGATGTCTTCTTTGTTAGCAAACCGTCGTCCACGTAGTGGCTTCTTGACTTCGGGGATTAGATCATAGTCACATGGGCTCAGATCAGGCGAATAAGGTGAGTGTGGAAGAACCTCCCATTCCCACCGTTGCAAGCGACGCTGAACGATGACTGCTGTGTGAGCTGTCGCGTTATCGTGTAGGATTATGGCGTCGTCCAAACGATCAGGACGTTTGGTTCGCACTGCACGGCGCAATTGGTACAACAAAAAGGAATTTTAATACACTGCATTGACAATGTGCCCCTCACGCACTGGATGACACACAAGAACACCTTGAACATCGTATGCCAGGATGACCATAACCATGGCTTCCTTTAAGATGGCCTTGGCCACACCGAATTGCAACACCGCTTCTCTGACGTCATACGTCCGGGTCCGGCCGTGCACTAGGCAGAGAAAACATTGCTGTCTGTCAATAAATTCATTTGACATCGGGTTAATGGAAAGAAGTTCACTAATATGTATGGACGGGGGAAGGTGTGTATACTGTAGATTCTCATGTAAGTTATTTAATAATTAGTCAACAAAACGATAAAAATGATAAAATTACTTCACATACATTTAACTTATACTAAAACATGTCAAGAATCAAATAAGTACTTCTCATAAGTGTTAACAATTTTATTTTCTTACTTTCACTTGAAGTAGGCCTACTCGATGCGTCTGTCATCATTTTGGAGTAATTGTTCAGAAGAATGTTCGATGCAATTGCATTTATTAGCTTAACAGTATCACCATTTTCTCTGCCACAGATACACGTATCTTCAATGACGTGACGCATTACTGTGTCAGAAAACACTATCTTCTCACTTAGTAAGCACAAAACATCCTTCTGTTTGTCACTGAATGATAAGAAGATATTTTTCATATCTCTCTGATATTAGCGACTGCATAATCGCAATTACATTGCTTGTTATTTCAATAACAAAATAATAATAATAATAGGCCTATCGACCGGGGTAGCTACTCACGTAGTGCCACAAGGCCCTGGAATCGGAAGAGCAGTGGGTTCGAATCCCATCGTCAACCGTTCTTGAAATGGTTTTCCGTGGTTTCAACTTTTTAGCTCCAGGCAAATGTCGGCCACTGACGCTTCCATCCAATTCTTTTCCCAGTTTTAGTCATTGTATCTCTCAATTAACTATTCTGGTGAGGCCGGCATCAGGAAGGGCACCCGGCCGTAAAAACCATTCGCCACATTAAAAAAAAAAAATATCTTAGTTCAACACCAACCCTGTAGAAACGGCAATAATATGGGTTGGAAATAATAATAATAATGATGATGATGATGATAAAGCACTATTAGACTTCTGAGACATCTCTTGCCTCTGCTAATAAATTACAGTACCGCAGTTCGGTAGACTGATCTTCGTCATTCATGTCTGTCATTTCCAGCAGGCATTCTTATTCTGACATCATACGAAACAGAAATAGACGAAGGTGACTTCCTCATGCAATAAATCGCTATCTCTGTTTTAGTAACTAATTAGTATGCCCATATCAATGATTTATGTGTATCTGTTGATCTTACACTGCTTAAATGCCAACACAGACATGAGAAAAATAGCTATCGTAGGTCATGGTCGATTGAAAGTAGGCCTACTGATTATTGACGAGAATAAAGACTCTGCTGGTATCAACGTACGATTGTTGTTTCAACACATTTAAATTTTAACAAGTGTATGAAGCTTAAAAATAAAAATGCATGAAGCTTCAGTACAGAAGAGCAACCACGTGCGATAGAATTCGAGAGCTTACTATCATGTAATATTATAGAATAACGACGTTGTTTTAGAAGCTGTACTTCCGTTTCCCAGATGATTAGCCTTCGCTCTCGGGTCTACCTTAAACACAATTGAAAGAACTGCGAGCGATAAAAGAATATATCCAATTTTATGTGGACTAGCACGTTCAGCACCACTTATCACCATGCTTACTTCTCGCCACACATAAACGAGAGTGCAGCGTTGCCGCTCCGCTATGGACAAGGCCTGCTTATAGAAAGCCATGCCATAACCTTATTGGGCGACGGATTTTGTCGAGCCTTGTGTCTCCGTGGTGACCCCTGACGATGCCTACCACTTGACTGTCTCTTCATTTCACGTTCATAAGCACGTGCCCATGTTTCATCGACTGCAATAATGTGATTCAACATGGCTTGTTCTTCCTGCTGAAACCTCTCCAGATTGATGCAACATGTTTCGTAACGAGTTCACTTATGTGGACTTTGCACAAATTTTACGCATCTGTAGGTCCTTGTGTAAAATGTGCCGTATTGTTGCCACTGGTATTGCTGTTTGTTCTTGCAATTCCGCTATAGTCCAGCGCCTGTCCCCTTGTAAACACTGCTCGATCACCATTATCCGTACATCTTTGTCCATGGACACTGGACGGCCTGGGCGAGGTAAATCGGCAGTTGATACTCTATCCCGTTTGAACGTCTCCACCCACCTCGCCACTGTTCTATAGGGCATGGCATGCACACCTAATGCTTCCCGCAGCTCTGCATGGCATTGGCGTGCATTTCTGCCGCGGAGAACTGCAATTTTAATATACGATCGTAGCTCCTGCTTGTTGACTTCCATTGTGTGATGCTCTCACTCACACATTGAACCTGGGGGCATGCTCAGACCCACACTGTTGTTTACATACACCGTCTAGTGGCATCCTACGCAAGTACATACCGTACGTTTCCAAATGCATATCGTAGATTTTCCGTGTTGTCTACTGTTCGAGAGAAAAAAAAAAGTTGCCATGACTTATGACTCAACCCACGTATAAATAATAAAATTAGCTCATTGTGGGGTAAAAATCGATGAATAAAACACAAGCATCATGAGATATCGCGAGATGATTTATACCCACATGATAAGAAGAAAAGTGAATGGTAGATATTTAGTTACAGGTTTCAATTATGAGAACTATTCCATACCTTCTGAACTATACATTCCACAAAATTCTGGCTGGAAGAATTCAGTAATCATGGCTGTGTAAGAAATGTATAAAGAAATCAATTTTCACTTTTAATCTTTCTGGCCACATTCTATATTTGAAGCAGTATGTTCCAAGTTCCATGTTTGTAGCATGTGTGAGTGAATATCAAAACGTTTGGAACCAATGCTGGATATTGAGATTTAATTGAACTAAATAAATTTTTAAGCTTGATTAATGTATCCTCTTCCACCACTTCTCACAGCATTTCATGACAGTGTCTCTTTTAATTTTCAGTGAGAATTACAGCTGCAAATACAATTTTAAGAAATTTGCAATCCTTACTTCATAAAAAGTTAGGAACATTCTTTTCACTATTAGGGAAATTTGCCTATTTGTAACACTTCTGTTGGTGGCAGTCATCGTTTAAAAGATTTACACTTGAGGAATTTATAAGAATTTGGGGGAGATTTGCACATTGAACCACCCATTTTATGACTTAAACATGAATAACATATCACGGTATTTCGGGGGCATAAAATTATTATCTAATAGTCGGAGGTTATTTTGGAACATACTCGTATGTAACTATCATGATACCAAAAGTAATGTCTTTCTGATTCACCCAAAGCATGTGCCTCTAGTGAAGAGGCAACCAGCAATCTAATGCTAGGAAAAGTTCATAATATACCTGTACCTACTCTGTGATCCCAAAGGTGCCAAATAACAGCTTTTAATGCAGTATTAATGGCAGATTACTTTACCTCACTTTGTAAGTCTCCATTTCACCTTGTGCTACTCTATTCCGTTTCAGTGCGTCAGTTGCCAGGTGGAGCTGTGGAGTGCTGTGGTGCCAACAGCCCTGATCATTTGTGTTTTGAGTACCTAGAGACGGAGGAGGGTACTTTGGAGCTCCCCCAACATTCTTGCCTTCCTGGACGTATTGTCGTTGAGACGGCAGATCTTATGTGTAACGCTGCACGAGATTGCACATCGGGCCTGCATTGTCTTAAACCTTCGCTGGAGAATGGTACAAAACTAGTGCGCATTGAGCGCTTGGATGCCAAACTAGTGCTCTTTTTGGGACATCCTGCAGAAATCTTTCACACTGTTCTAATCAGTGACTATGTTCCACTCTACTTCATCCTTTCTTCTGCCATCCCTGAGATGGTCACTAGAATGTGCAAATACATCACTATATTTTCAGCAGGTTTAGCTGTCATTAATGTTATTCCTTGCTACTGCTTTGATGGCCAGTATATTGTTAGAGCTTTAACAGACTTTCTCCTTGGGAAAAGAATACCACGCAAAAGTGTCAGACGAGCTATTGCAGTATTTATGACAGTTTTTGGATCGTTTTTCTTATTTCTTAACTGTATATCTGTGGTGCTTAAGTTAACTTAAATTACTTAAAAAGTAGAAATGAAGCATCTAGTTTACGAAACCGGTCTACTGCATTTGTCAATAAAGTCCACGTTGATTTGTATTTAAATCCTATTGTTCCAACAGTGGTACTGTATTTGCAAAAATATTAATAAATTGTTTTATCCTAAAATCGAGGAGTCTAAAGGATACATTTTTAAAATCAAATTCAATACCGGTACTTCACAAGTTTTCTTGTCAGATTTCTTTCAATTCTTGGATAGTCTTTGAGGGCCATGAAACAAAATAAGAACATGCTCTAACCTTTTGTAGACTTAACAAATTTTTGATTGAATCGAACTATGCAATGTGAGGATACTGTACAAATATAATGGCACCCTGGCATAGAGAAGTGTTGCTTAGGTTATGTGAATTCTGTAGAATACCATTTTTATTATCTAAACAAATTTGGATTATGCTCGCTTGATGAGCGAATTATGTCATCCCTTAGTTTTCTCCTTTTTCAATAGTCTATAACAATATATATGCAGTATTGTCTCCTTTTATGAAGGAGAATACATGGTTATACTGTGCTAGCTCGTCGGATCGGGGGTGTTACGTTCTATCCCCAATGTATAACACATATATTCAGGATTTGAGCAAACAGGCTAACAAGCTGACAAATACCACATCTTTACTAAATTAAACTTTTACTTAATAAACATGGCAAAAACAAGCTTGCCACGGTGGGTGAGTGGATAGCGTGTCGGCCTACTAACCCCAAGATTGCAGGTTCGCTCCTGGCCGTGGTAAGTGATTTTTGAAAGGCGGCAAAAATACGACATGCATGTCATACTATGTTGGCATGTCAAAGAACCCATTTGAATTCAGTAGGCCGTATTCATAATGGCAAAATTAATCTCGGGAGTTTCCGCCAACACGAAGTTCCTCATTTCTCTACTAGAAAGCGCTATAGTGTTCAAGGAGCTTAGATATCTAACCTCCTTGACTTTCATAGTGATTCAAGGAACAATGAAATTCGACATGCAAGCTACCCTCTGGGTGTCAAATTACAAAGATTGCACCCGAGGCCATACGATATTAATTATAGCAAACACAAAATAAAATATTACATTTACTGTACAAAATATTAATAACCACATGATAATAAAATCAACCCTTCTCACTGTCATTATTTCCTGTTACAATACACATCAAATGTCAAAATGACTACATTCTTCTCACCATTTAAATTTCATGAATAATCAACTTCACCTAATTATATTTCATCAATAATTATCTTCTCATAATTAATTCATTTATATTGATCTTCTCACATTATTAAATTCCAATTACTCCTCTCACTTAAATTTCATTTTGAACTCTCACAAGTTATTAAATTTCCCCCTCAGGGGCTCACATCTCGTGGGACGTGGGTTGGCGACCACAGGACCCCAGCTGAGTCCGGCATTGCTTCCACTTACTTGTGCCGGGCTCCTCTCCGTCTTCTTTCCTGTCGACCTCCCTTGGTCAACTCTTGTTCTCTTCCGATCCCGACGGTATTAGGTTATCCGTGACCTGGGGAGTCTTTCACTTTCCCGCCTTAATTGGCCCTTGTCTCATCTTTCCTGATACCCTCCTTCTGTGAGGGGTCAGCCTTCTTTTTCTTTTCCTTTTACCTCCTGCCTTGTGCTCAAGGCCCTTAAGGAGGCAGGGTGTATGTAGCCCCACCACTTCTGGTGCACCCTAGATAATGCTACACCCTCAGGGGCTCACGGCTGGTGAGTTCGGGAGTTGGCGACCCCAAGGGATTCCTGAGCTGGGTCCGTTTTCCACTTTTGTCCCTTACCTTTGGGGCGGACCCTCTCCTCTCCTCTTTTCCTTATATTTCCTTTTCTCTTTAAGATTCCCGCACTGTTTTTGTTACTTGGTTCACCGTGTATCTAAATTCCCTTTTAGCGATTTTTTAAGGCATTTTTGATCTACGTTGCATTTTGTAAGTTTTTTCGATCTAAATTACATCTCGCGATTGTTTTCAACCTCAATTGCATTTTGTAAATATTGACAATCTAAATTGCTTTTTAGTAAGGTAGACGGGCCTTTTAGTGAGTATTTTGAATTTCAGTTGCATTTTGTAAGTATTTTCCACCAAAACCACATTTCGCACGAATTTTGAATCTAAATTGCATTTTGTTTGGTGGGCATTTTGCACATATTTTGATTCTCAATTGCATTTTGTGGGTATTTTGAATCTAAATTACATTTTGTCAAGTATTTTCAATCTAAATTGCATTTTGTAAGTATTGTCAATCCACATGAGTCGTTTGAATCTACCGTACATTTTGTAAGCATTTTCAATTTCAATTGCATTTTATAAGTATTTTGAATTTCAATTGCACTTTGTGAATAATTTGGATTGGAACTGGGATATTTCAATCTGAATTGCATTGTGTATTTTCAATTTCAATTGCATTTTGTAAGTATTTTGAACCTCAATTGCATTTTGTACGTATTTTCGATCTCATTTGCATTTTGTAAGTATTTTGAATTTCGGTTGCATTTTGTAAGTATTTCGACGCTACATTGCATTTTGTACGTATTTTGAATCTAGCCTACGTTTTGTGGGTCTTTTTCAATCTATTCTTTTTGTGAATCTTTTCGTTCTAAATTCCCTTTTGTAAGACCATATTGTGAGTGTTTCCATCTGAGTTTCTCTTTGTACGTATTTTCCGTCTCACATAATTTTTGTTCTGGTTTCCATTTCATTCTCATTTTCGCTATCACCCAGATCATTAGGAGCCGATAACCTAGATGTTAGGCCCCTTAAAACAACAATTATCATCATCACATTATTAAATTTCAATTTGTCCTCTCACAAGTTAGATCTCGGATACAATTCTTCCCTTCCACAACATGCTAATTACGGTACTATAAGTATTTATCCACCATGCACCATTTAATTTCATTACGGAATCAACTTCCCTCATTGTTAAATTTCATTAATTCTGGGCTACCCGTCTTATACTTTCGACCAGGACCGATACAAATCACTTTACAATCTCTCCAGTGGGCTATACATTGTTATTATTATTACTTCACCGAAGTGGCAATTTTAATCCTTTTAACATAAATTTTTTGCAGGATATAATCCTTGACCTGAATACAAATGATTGCAACTCTTATTACTATGGTATCACAAACCTATCATCATTTAAATGAGCAGTATTTTAATTACTACTAGTAATAGAATGGGCTACAGCTCCTAGTCATCTCCTTCACTCAGGACTGACTCGGACCGTACTTAACAAAATGTATGGTCTTAAGAACCTGCCCTCTTAGCAATGGCTGCTGTCCATGATTGACAGACCTTCCTTTCAACTACCAACTCACATCTAATATGTGGATCCCTTTTTTACCATGAACATTCTGTTGTTCTCGATAGATTTCAATAATTTATTCTCGACATAAGAATTCCTACATTACTTCTCTGCCCTATTACCAGCCCCTTAATTGTACCACTGAAGGATTAGGTATTATAGCCACGGGTCTACTTCTGGGAAGGCTGATGGTCTGACTACAATAGCAGTGGGTGAATGACAACATTCCCCTGCTTCTCTCACCATACGTGGAGGGTACAACAATACATGTAACAGCCCCGAGGCGGGAATTGAACCTCGTACCCGGCTGTTCTGAAGCTTCCTTTATCACGACGCTAGGTTCACATGGCTACCTTTATTTCAACTAGTGCATGCTCGGCACATTTATCTCCATCACCTGTCATTACAGCATGAGAGCTCATTTGCATTATGCACAATTCGACGAACATCCTAACACATTCAGACCTCTCCCAATCACCTCGCACTATAGACTTTCCTTTGAACCTCAATGCTATACACTGGCATTTACATTTCAGCTGTAATTCAATTATTTCTGTATTGAAATCTTTCGGTCTTTATTCTATGCTCATACTTGCAAATCCACATTAAATCTTTCAAAATAATAACAATAATTTAATCTGGCCCATTCTAATCTTACTTTCTTCTTCTTCTCTCGAATTGGCCTACTTAGGACCACGTGTATTCAACTGGAGAGTCTTGATCTTCGCCCAGTATTGACGCATTTTCTGCCGGTGTAACTCCTTTCTTTCAGTAGTCCAGGGGGTACCTTTCTTTCGAGGTTTCTACTGAAAACCATGGACTTCCTTCAAAGTATGCCTCACAGCCTGTCTGTCATGCAGATCTGATGTTCCCAGTTTGTTAATATCCTTCTCAGTTTCCGTCAACCACGTGGTACGAACCGTCTTATTGTGCCAGAAACTGAGCAAACGATTGGTCAATCTTGTGGAAGGTAATCTCGCGATATGGCCATAAAAGGCTATTCTCTTTTTTCTGGTACAAACAGATAGTTTCTCTATAAGTTCATAGAGCTCGGAGTTATGTCGCCTATGAAATTTTTCATCTACCTTTAGAGGACCGAGGATCTTCCGGAGAATTCTCCTCTCTCTAATTTCCATCTTCTCCATCAGACCTTCTGGCCTTATGACTGACTTATAATGTTTCAATTTCAAGTTACGAGATAAGCACTTCTTGTTGTAAGTGTCCTTCGTCAACCGATAAGCCATTTCTGATTTATTGACTCATGGATAACGCTGCCCTTTCAGATAAGTTGGATTCAATTCATTCTCCGAGATACTTACACTTTTTCAAAACAGGAACAGGCCTCGGAAAGGACGGATGCAAACGACGACGACCCGGATATGCTAATGGACTACGAGTTGGGACATTAAACATACAGACACTGACAGGAAAGGTGGAGGAGATTGTAGATGTGATGGAGAGAAGAAAACTGGATGTACTGGGCTTGGCAGAAACAAGATGGAAAGGAGAAGGTCGCAGAGAACTGAGGAAAGGGTACCGGTTGTACTGGAGTGGGAACAGTGAAGGAAGGAGCAGCGGAGTAGGAGTAGTTGTGAGAGATGGAATGAAGGAAGAGGTAAAAGGAATAAGTGACAGGATCATGAAGATCAGAGTAACTGTAAAGGGAAGAAGCCTGGAGATAGCCCAGGTATATGCCCCTCAAGTTGGATGTACAGCTCAAGAGAAGGAAGACTTTGAGGAGGAGCTACAACAGCAGTTGAATGGTCAGAGCATCATTGTCATGGGAGATTTGAATGCACATGTAGGAAGTGAAAGGCAAGGATATGAAAATGTATTGGGAGCAGAAGGATGGGGTAGCAGGAACGAAGAAGGGAGAAAGTTGCTGGATTTTTGCAAGAGAAACGGTTTAGTGGTAGGCAACTCCTGGTTCCGGAAGAAAGAAAGCCACAAGGTAACGTGGTACAGCAGTGATTTAACAAAGAAATCTTTGGTAGATTACATGCTGTACGACTGGGAAATGAAGAGAAGTGTCAGAGATATTAAGGTAATACCATCAGAGGCCTTAGATAGCGACCACAGAATACTTGTAATGAATCTGGGAGTTGTTAAGGATAGCAAGAGGACAGAGTACCAGGAAAGGAGAATCAAAGTATGGAAACTCAAGGAAAAGGAAGTCAAGGAAGAATTCCAGAAGATAATAAGGGAAAGGATGCCAACAGACAATCCTAAAACAGGGGAAGAGGAATGGAAGCAATTCAAAAACACAATGGTGGAAGCTGCAGTGGCAGTGTGTGGAAGAACAAGCAACAGAAAGCGGTGTAAAGAGACACCATGGTGGAATGAGAGAGTAAAAGAAGCTGTGGGAAGGAAGAACAAGGCTTTCAGAGTGAGGTTCCAGGAAAGAACTGATCTGGCAAAGGAAGATTATAAGATAAAGAAGAAAGAAGCAAACAAGATTGTCGCAGAGGAGAGGAAGAAGTGGATGGTAAAGTGGACAGAGATGATGGAGGAAGACAGTAGAGGAAATAAGAAAGTACTTTATGGGATGGTCAAAAGTAAGAGAAGAGGTCTGCGAGAGGATGTGGTAATGATGGACAAAAACGGAAATGAGGTACACAACAAAGAGACACCTAAGACAGTGTGGAAAGAGTACTTTGAGGATTTGCTGAATCCAAATGGTCATAGGGAGGAAGACAATGCATTGGAAGATGGAGAAGACAACGCAGGAATGGAAAAGGACCTGACTTGGAGAGAACTAGAGATGGCTATAGACAAGATGAAAGGAGGAAGGGCACCGGGTGTGGATGAAGTGAGTGTTGAAATAGTGAAGGCAGCAGGGGAGGTTGGGAAACAGTGGCTGTACCGTGTGATGAGGGCGATATGGAAGGAGAAAAAGACCCCAGAAGATTGGAAGAAAGGATTAATTGTCCCAATATTTAAGAAAGGAAGCAGAAAGGTGTGCAGAAATTACAGGGGAGTCACACTCATATCTCACTGTGCCAAGATATATGAAAAGATATTAGAAAGTAGAATACGAGCCAAAGTGGAGAGAAAATTGAGAGAGGAGCAGTATGGATTCAGACCTGGGAGATCAACAGTGGATCTCATATTTTCAGTGAGACAGCTCCAGGAACACCACTATGAATTTGGAGAGGATCTGTTGATGGCCTTCCTGGACATCGAAAAGGCCTATGATAGTGTGTGTAGGGAGAAGGTTTGGGAAGCAATGGAAAACATGGGAGTGGAAAAAGGGACCGTAGGCAGAGTGAAGGAGATGTATTGTGGAAGTGTGAGTTGTGTGAAAGTTGGAGGGGAAAGAACAGACTGGTTCAGACAAATGAGTGGCCTGAAACAGGGTAGTGCGCTGTCACCCCTTCTCTTTATTGTGGTTATGGACGAGGTAATGACACGGATAGCAGGAAAGATAGGAGAAGATAAGATGAAAGCAATGGTGTTTGCAGATGATCTCATGGTCTGGGGAAACAAGGAGGAGGAAATTCAGGAGCAACTGAAGGCTTGGGAAGAAACAGTGGGAGAGTACGGATGGAAGTTCAACATCAGTAAATGTGAGATCCTGTTAACGACCAGGAAAAAGGACAGACCAATGAGTGGGATAACACTTGGAGGTGGACAGCTGAAGAAGGTGGAAAGTCTCAAGTACTTGGGAAGTCTAGTGGAGGAAAATGGGAGAAATGACAAAGAGATTACGGAACGTGGCAGACAGGCAGAAGCATTAGGAGCTTAGTGTGGAATAAAGATGTCCCACAAAAAAGCAAGGAAGTGTTATACAGAAGCTACTATATCCCGATACTGACCTATGCTTCAGAAACGTGGACAATGAAGAAAAGAGACATAAGCAGAATACAGGCAGGTGAAATGAAGTTCCTGCGAAGTAGGATCGGAGTAACAAGAAGAGACAGGTTGAGGAATGAAAAGGTCAGGGAAATGGTGAAAGAGGAGCCCTTGCAAGGTAGGATTGAGACGTCAAGACTGAGGTGGTATGGACACTTAAAGAGAATGGATGAGAAGAGGATTCCCAAGAGGATACATGAGATGCAGATGCAGAAGAAACGACCAAGGGGAAGACCAAGAGATAGATGGCTGAAAGGAGTGGAGGAATGTGTCAAGAAGAGAGGCGAGGACTGGACCAGAGTGACAGCGGAGAGGTGGTGGGAAGAAAGGACTAAGTGGCGAGGCTTATGTTCCAAACAGACCCAGCCTGGGGCTGGAAACTGTACAAGATGATGATGATGATTATCTCTCCCTGCTAGATTCTTTTTTTGCTAGTGAAGAACTCTGTCTTCTCCAGTGACACTTGAAGACCTACTTTGGCAGCCTGTCTCCGGAGGCAATTTATCTGGATTGATGCTGTATCCAGAGTCAGCAATCAGTGCTATATCGTCAGCAAAAGCCAGACAGTCTACAAATAGTCCATCCGTCTTACGACCCAGGCATATCCGACTCTGAACACCCATAGTGGTCAGTTACTTGCGCTACTCCCTCACAACCTTCTCAAGAGCACAGTTGAAGAGAAGTGGAGAAAGGCCATCACCTTGTCTCACCCCATTTTTATTTCAAAGCTTTCTAAAATCTCCCCTCTAAATTTAACCTTGGAATGGGTGTTATTCACGGTTAATAAAATGAGCCTGCGAGTTTTGTTATCCTATCCTAGTTCTTGTAGGATTTCATTAATGTTCCTCTATCAATGGAATCATAGGCCTTCCGAAAATCAACAAAGGTGACAATCACACCATGGTTCCTCATTTTGGAGTACGCAATTACATTTTAAAGATTTAGAATCTGTTCCACACAGGATCTGCTCTTCTGGAAGCCTTCTTGATAGTCTTCGGAGGCTGTTCCAGTCCGTGGTGAGCCGGTATCCAGGTTCAGGGCTTCTATTCACGGATGGTTTGAGGGTAAACGAGAAAGTAGGCTGTGCATTTGTGGTTGAGGATCGTCGGTTTCTCTTTTCACTTCCCGAGGCTTGTGGCGTGTACACAGCGGAGCTCTATGCCATCTTAGAGGCTCTGCGGTACACGTTATCAGACGATCACCAGCACTTTCTTGTGTGTACTGACTCTCTGAGTGCGCTGCAAGCCCTCGATGTGTGTTTCCTGAAGCACCCGTTGGTCCAATGGGTGCACGACCTGCTCGTCAGTTCGTGTAACGCTGGAACCGGGGTGACCTCACATGGGTATTGCGGGAAACGAACTTGCTGATCAGGCGGCGAGAGAGGCAGTCGCACTGCCCTCGCTACCGTATAAGGTGCCTGCTAGTGATGTGCGCTCTCAGTTGCGGCATTCGATCCTGTCCCATTGGGAGGAAGCGTGGCGTGCCACGCCTCCACCCAACAAACTGAGAGGCATCAAGGAGACGACGAAGATGTGGAAATCTTCCTTCCGATCTCTCCGGAAGGAAGCTTTGGTACTCTGTCGACTCCGGATCGGCCATGGGATTGCTACGCACTCCCACTTGCTAAAGAGAGAAGATCTCCCTGTGTGTACTTGCGGTGCCCATCTAACTGTGGCACACATTCTCTTGGAGTGTGTGGATCTGGCCGATCTGCGAAGGACTCTTAAACTGCCTAATACCCTCTCCCTTATTCTCCGTGATGACGGGCCGTCAGTAGACCTCGTCATCCGGTTCATGAGGGAGAGTGGTTACTTTTTTTAAGTTTTAATGTGTAGTTACGACTTTTAATTCAGGTTAAGTCTGTTTTATGTTTTTTATTGTGTTCATTTATTTTATTGTTCACTATGCCTTATTTGTTTTATTCGTTTTTACCATCCGCCTTTTATTCTTTTTATTCAAATAAGGCATACTTTTTGGGGCTCACTGTCTGTTTTATAAACACCATTTTCGTTTCATCCATGGCAGTGAGCTGTTTTTATCTACATCCTTTCATTTCACGCCATTTCATTTCATTAGGGGCCGATAACCTCGATGTTAGGCCCCTTAAAACAACAATTATCATCATCATCATCTTGATAGTCTCCGATCTGACTGTCCAGCTGACTTTCAGCCCGTGTTAATAAGGCCTTAGAGAAAATCTTGTAAGTTACCAGGACAAGAGAAATCCCACGGTGATTATTTAAGTCAGTAAAATCGCCTTTCTTGTGGAGGGGATGAATGATAGCTGATGTCCAATCCGTTTTCCAGATGTTCAATATAATCTCAGTGAGCTTGTTTTTGGCATTGCTTCCAGAGTTCACCAACAATTGAATCTTCTCTGGCTGCCTTATTATCCTTAAGATGTTGAATGATTTCACAAACTTCCTCCCTTGAAGGAGGCAGGGAGTCCGGGTTTGGTGAAGTATGTTGGTACTCAAAGCCTTCACTTGGTGGATCACAATTGAGCAACTCCTTAAAGTACTGGGGTAAAATGTGTCAGTTGTCCTTATCATTAAAAACCATTTTGCTCTGTGAATCCCTGAAATGAAGACTTGGTGGAATGTACTTTTGGAGTGACTGTTTGAAGGTCTTGTAAAAATCCTTGGTGTTATTTTTCACAAAGTTCTCTTCAATTTGGGTTAATCTTACTTTCATTTATTTAACAATTTTATTCAGTTTGTCGGTCCTGTCCTCTTGTCACCATTTAGTTACATGAATGATTTTTATTCCTTTCTTAATCTGGATAAACATGTTAGTTTAATTACATGGTGGTGCATGGCACAATTTATACATTTTAATACATTTTGTTGTACTTACAGTTTCCCTAGGGTGGTCGATCCCAGTCATGAAGCATTTTGTCCATCATCGAGCGTTTAAGCCTCCATCTTCATTTCAATTTCATATTGCTTCCTGACCATTTCGGTCACACACTTGGCTTCATTATAACAACACATTCTGAGCCTTTTTACACTTTAACATTACATTATGCGAACCGGCCAAAACTAAGGACCACACAAATATCATTTCATTTCCTTCTCATAGTTATTTCTTCCTTTCTCTTCCTCCACACTTCTTTCATTCTTTCAGAGTGTTGCGCCTTTCTCTCTGCTGTCCTCCTTCTCCCCTGTGTTCTTTCTTTTCTCCCACAAGAACCTTTATGTTGGAAAAACATTGTGTACTCATACCTCTATCAAAATTGGTGAATTGCACTGCTGCCAATATACATAAAATCGTATAGATTGAGCACTGTTGTTGACTATATATTATGTAAGCAGGCCTCTTTTGTTACACTTGGTTTTTCGGAGTCCTGTTAAACATTGATCTCTTTGGCACTTTTTTGTTTAATATAATCTTATTATATTTGTTATGGGTGTATATTGATGTGATGATAATAGGCAATATTTAAAGAAATTGATCTGCTTAGTCAATCCCAAAAAATCCAAGTTATTATTTATACAGGTTTCAAACTGAAATGAGTTCTTCCTCAGTATATCGCAAATAGCAAGCAGAAAATTGAAAGGTGTTCTTAAAATTCTTCTTTTAAATAAAGAAAGCATTCTATCACCTAGGATTTAAAAAGGTCACACTTGAAATTCTTCTTTTAAATAAATTATACTTAAAAAAAATCCCACTTTAAAGTCTTTAATGGTGAAATGTGTCTAAAAAGTCTTGAAGATTTAAACACGAAGTTAAAACACTTTTTGATGAATCTTGAATGAACACTTGAGCCGTTGAAATGATAAGAACTTGGTCTCATGTTGAAAAGGTGAAGAATTTATCAATGGGAACTATCATCAATTTATGAACATAGATAATGACACAAAAGTCCTACACACCATCGACGGAGGACCATTCATTAACGTATTAGAACACATTGAACTACAGTACATATTTATCAAAATCTACACCCATGTAAATATAAGAACAATTTGAATTTGACATAATTATGTTCTGACATATGGTTTTAATACTTATATATATTTTAAAATATCAATACAGATGCATGGAGCCAGTTCTGGTTGTCAAAAAGTTTTGTATTTAAATTGTCCCACACAAACTATGAGAGAAGAAATTAAAATTAGCTAATATTGTAAAATAGAGTTTTAAATAGTGTTCAAATGAGATATACAAGATAAGGTACCCATGTAGGGATGAGCAGAACATTTAATGGGGTGAGTGAGTGAGCTATGGACTGTGTGTAGCAGGGGTAGGAAGTGGAGTTAAAGGGAATGGGAATATTTGGCTGACTTAGGTGGACGTTTTAAACATGTGCTTTTGAATGAATTTTGTAATCATATTGTATACGGTAGTATAAAATATTTCATCGTATGTCAAGTCATTCTTATATTTTAATGGGTGTAGATTTTGAGACTTGTATGTTTCACTGGGTTCTACAATTTTCATGAATGGTCCTATATTGATGGTTGCAGGATTCTTGTGCCATCTATATTCTTAAATTGATGACTATTCTCATTCATATGTTCTGCAATTATGGAATACTTTTTGCGTTTTATAGCATTGATGTGTACATAGCCACTGGATTATCTGATATAGGTGCTTTTACTAAGTCGTGCGTTTATTCATAAAATAACTGATTTTTGAGATTTATCTGTTTTTTTATTTTGTGTTAGTGGAATATGGTTTTGGTGTTAGTGTTTGAGATTTTATAGGATTTATTGAAATGAAGTTTTAGAATTGTCTGTGATGCACATTCTTTCATTGTTATAAGTATATGTAATGAATTCCTTACTGTCATTATTATTTCTAAAGCCAAACACCTGCAGTATTTGCAGCAGTTTCATGATGTGAGGAGTTATTGGTGGCACTGACATGTTTTATGGGCCTTCTATGAATAACCTTTCATACTTGCTTCTAAATTCTGTCTATATTCTGTCTATATCACTTTATTTTCTTACTAAGTTGTAGAGAATACCTATATCAACATAATTTTGCTTCAAAGGAACCATGGTCACAATCTTATTTGTTTATTTTTTTCTCATGTGGTATTGAAGTACTCTGAACACTTTAAGCAATATTTATTTATTAGTTCTGAAATAAACCAGACATTTTCACTTAGATTTTCCAAACATCTGATGGTTAGTTCCAACCTGACCAGTTGCAAATGTTGAATTTAAATAACTCAAGATAGGTTTATTCACAGCAATATCTATGAAGAAAGTAATTTTTTAGAATATTCTTCATAGCATTCCATATCTGATTTACTTCATTTGACAGGGATATATCCATACTAAACATTTATTAAAAACATATTAATGGACAGTTCTAGAACTAAGGATTCACTTTCCTTATTTCAAGCCCTGAAGTGTTCTCAAGGGCTCGAATCATGTCTAAGAAAAATAGGAATCAAAGATAGAATCAACATGAAACTTCATGACAGATACAGCTGACTGGTTATAAAGCTAGGTTCCTTAAATGATGTATGAAATTGGTTTTTTAGACAGCATTACTGTACAGTACTACACTGAAATAGTTGAGCATTGATATTCTTACACATTAGAGTTGTAAGAAAGTTGCTGCGATAGAAGACTGTAATGGAGAAAAATGCCAATGCATATTAAAAAGCATTGTGCATTGATCAAAGCAAGAATTGCTGGAAGAGCATGGGAGAAGTTAGAGCTAGGATTTAGATGGATTAAAAGCAAAAGGTGGAGTGCAAAATCATATGAGGTATTTTAACATTTTTGTTGTAGTATAATGAACAAAGGATATATTGGGTCATTAAAATACAAACCTAATGAACTTATAAGATCTTAAATTGTGGCATATTATTCTCCATCTCTCATTGCTCTCTGATGCAGGAACCAAGATTTTAAAGACTAAACATTGCATTCCCTAAATCTAATGATAGGATTTCTGTGCTTTTGTGGCATATAATGCTTCTGCTATTAAAGCAGTAAGAATCCACCCCTTCCTTCTTGCCACTGTCTTTTTGTGCTTATGTTGGACGATACAGAAGCCTACATATTTGATATGGAGAAAAAAAGCTTTGTCTTCACCCTGTTCTTACTGAAGGGCTACATGGAATCTCTATTTGCATATTTTTGCAATGAACACATATCAGTATTTCCAGTACCATTCAAAATAACAAAACAAAAATAAACCAGGGAAGGCTGTGTTGTATTTGCATATTTTTATTGAATTGAAAGGAATTTAAATTAATTAATTATGTAATTAAGTAAATTATTTTTCACAATCCTTTTCTAAATAAAAATTGTGCAAATTTGCATGAGTTGGTAAGAAATTTGAAATATAATTATTTTTTAAAGGTCTGTGAAGTACATTTAATTCAAAATCATGCATTTTGTCAGTGTTTGATGTATCAATGCCAAGTATGCAATCTTTGAAAATACCGGTAATTAATTATTCCTACCGAGTTTCTAAGACATGTATTGGTTATTCTTGGCTTAGTTCTAAATGTACCTTTCTTTCCTTCTAAGCAAAAGAAAAGCTGTTCAACATTGTTGGTGTTTTAAGGAAGGACAAGTATCCATAGTGATTGAGAATATACTGTATATATGTCAAAAATTGTTTCAGATTCTTTTAGACCACTATACTATGTAAATCTTTTGTTTAAGTTTGCAGAGAGGCAGATAAGTAGCATAAATTTTCATAGAAATCAAGAAAATCATAGAAACAAGTCTGAGTGATGGTACAGGTAATGAGTACAATCTTAGTGAGAGTACTTGTATAGTACCATAGTCTGAGCAGTAGCCATCTGGTAAGGTGGTAACTACAGTATATAGTCATGAGTGCTGTGGTGTATTTTTTTTTTTTTTTTTCACGATGTCAAACTTGTTGGGTGTGTCAGCCATCTGCTGCAATGTTATCTGATGGAAGACCTATTCTGACACTGAATTAAGACATAAGCCCTACTTGTTATCTCAAAGTCAATTGCAATTAGGTGTGACTGAACTTTTCATTGGCATGGATGGGAGTAGGGACAATATTATAGAAGCATTCAACAAGGATTTAAAATTCTCACATACTGACTGATTACAATGGGTTTATCACACCCTTTCCATGATAACACACTTTAATCTGTTGACTATGGAGGTTTTCAGTTAACAGATTGCATTGTGCAGATTGAGTACAAACCATATAGATGTAAGGCAGAATTAAAATTCCATAGCATGAGAAGGAATCCAACCTGAAACCTTTTGCTTGATCTACCACGAAATTCAACAAGCAAGAATACTTCAATGAAGTTTACACTGAACAGTGGGCTACACTATTGTGTGGCTGTGCTAGGTTGGATTCTTAGTCAGCTTTAACATTTTAACTCGCTACTTTAAATCTATATGAGGGGCAGATGACCTTGGTGTTCAGCCCCTTAAAGCAACAATAACTAACTAAACTAGATCTATATGACTTGTACACATCATGACCTAATAGCTGAAAGCATTAATGTGGTCATGAAATACAATTCTTGACACTTGAATTTGTTTGAACACACTCACGAATAACATTCTCACTCTGATGCAGATAGTGACGTGACGTAATTCTGGCAAATCTACCAACATGAGGTCACATTTAAACATCAGGATCAAACCCTTTATTGAAGGTCGATGTTTAACCTTCTGTGCCACTCAGCCCAACAAGACGAGTGCGAGCACACATAAAGGACATGGACACACCTTTCCTGTGCTTGTTTGATATTCAGTTCTTCCTACACTATCCATATCATCCAGTGAAAAGCTGTTGAGTGGATTGATGGCCACCTGGCTGTGGAGACAGTTCTTTTCTTTATGTTTCTTCCCCCACCTCCCTCCCACTGTGCTTGTCTTTTTACAGTGCCTATCCTATCCTTCTTCTCCTCTCTATTGATTTATTTGTATATACCTGTGGTATTTTCAAATACCATTTTATATATATTTTCTATAAAGAAATTCTTCCTTGGCTGGCTGTATAGTGCAGGGTTTTTGCCTGCAGTCAATTGGAATTTGAGAGTGCTTAAATGCAAAAGACTCATGTTGATAGATTTACTGGCAAGTTGAAGATCCCCTTCTAAGCAAAATTCTGGCACCCTTGCATCTCCTAAGCCACAGTAGTTGAAACGGATTTATAACCCTTATCATGTGCATGATTATTATGTACTTCTCAAGAAGAAGAAGAAGAATGTATTATTATCATCAGTGCTAATGATATTGGTGGTGATTTAAATCAGATAGAACATATGAGGAAATGGATTCTACTTATATATGCTTCACTTTTTTTTTTTATTTTTTTTTTTTGTGAGTCCCCTTGTTGAACTATTGGTAGCACATGGCAAGCTGGGTAGGCCATCTCTGTCCTTTTATATTTATGTTTGCCCAAATTAGAATTTTATGTCCCTTCAATGCTTCTATGGTGTTTTCTCTGGTTTGTTTGGAGTGGATTATAATGATATGTAACAGTAGATTGACTGCTTTTATCAGCCAATTAGATACGATGGAGTATAAACATATTTTTTAATGTAATGTTTTGTAACTTTTAAGAGATGGGTGGATGATTACTAGGTTTAATCAGTACTGCTAATGATGCTGTTATTATGCTCAAAAATTTCAGTTTTTATTGCTAGTCTTGTAAATATTGTGCAACAAGCTCCTTCCCCACCCCCGCCCTCACCCATCATCATATTCCTTTGTCCAGAGTTTTGAAGCAGTCAGAGGATCTTACATAGAAGATGTGATGCCAGGGTAATCAAGACTGGTTTTTTAATATACACTGTAGCTGGCATGCAAATTCTTAAAGAAAATCATTGCAATGTGCTTAATGGTGAAATCGCAAAGGATTTTACTGTACAAAGAGGAAGGTGATTTTATGATTGTTGTTTTAAGAGTGGAAAACATCAAAAGTCATCTGCCCCTAAGAGCAAATCCATTACCTAACCTAAAAGTGTATACAGAAAAATACAACCAGATGGACATACAATTGATGGCTAGGAAAATATGGGTAGAAACATGTAAAAAGTGCAAACACAATGATAGGCAAGTGTGAGCAAAGGCGAGATAAAGGGAAGAAACAAGGATAAAGACAATTTCCCCAACCAGACACATCGTTGGCTTCAAAGGTAGGCATTCATGCCATCAATCCAATCAATAGCTCTTCATTGCTACAGCCCTGACAAGCTTGTTTCAACCTCCCAGTGTCATCAGGAGAGGAGGCAGCAACCAGTTCTTCTTCTGTTCAAAATAATGCATAGTGAGGGAGTATTCTTCAATGACATCTTCTGTCTGGAGGTGGATGGTGTAAAATGGAGTGAAAACCAGACAAACACTGAAAAATTAGGCAGGGGAAGTAAAAGTGATAACAAAATGTTGAATAAATTAGGAAACATGGGTCAAACATCGGAGGTGAAATGAACCAAGTAAAGGTTTGAATAAATCTAGGTAGGAAACACAACAAGGTGGACAATAGACAGGGAAAGATGAATAGAAATACATAGAAGTGGTTAGAATAAGTTGGGTACAGTAGCTATGTAGAAACAAAATGATTAGCTCAGGATGGGGGGGGAGAAGCTTACTCAAATATTGGCAAAGTTGGGAGTCCAAGATCAAAGTCGCCAATATTAATAGTGAGCTTATAAGACCCGTAAGTGTGATTATTTTGATTGATGACTAACTAAGTTGCCAATCTCCTATAAAACATTTTATATCAATTTAATAGAGCTAGTAGACTTTTCACTTGGCTAGCATGTTCAGATGTGAATGGAATACAATGGTAATGGATGAAATTGTAAAGGAAACAAAGGAAGCCTACGGAAATAAAGAAATGTTATTTGCAGATGATATTGTGGACTGGGGAAGGAACACCGAAGAAGTGCAAGAACAACTAGATACACTGAACGAAAATATTCAGATGTACGGCATGAGAATCAGTATAGAGAAAAGCAAGACCATGGTGATGACAAGAGGGGAAATACAAGGAAAGGGCACTGTGAAAATTGGAAGTCAGAGTTTGGAAATTGTGGACATGTTCAAATACCTAGGAAGTGAATTAATACAAACTGGTAGGTTGGACATGGAGATTAACAGGAGGGTACAGCAGAGCAATGCATTCTATCATAGTGTAAGAAAACTTGTTTGGGATAAGGAAGTACCAAGGAAAAGCAAAGAGATAATGTATAAAGTGTATGTACTATGTGCCCATATTGACTTATGCATCTGAGACTTGGACCTTGACAAGCAGTCAAGAGAGTAGAATTCAAGCCAGTGGAATGAAATTCCTAAGAAGTATGATAGGAAAGACAGAGTGAGATATGAAGATGTTAGGACGGAAGTTGGGATAAGAAAACTAAAGGAGAGAATTGAGAAGAATAAACTAAGGTGGTTTGGACATGTAAAGAGGATGGAGGAAAATAGAATACCAAGACAGATGCTGGAGGTAAAGTGCAAGGGTAAGAGGGCAAGAGAAAAACCTAGAACAAGGTGGATTGATTCAGTGAAGAACAGCATAAGAAAAAGAAATTTGGACTGGGACAAGATCTTGGAAGAGGAATGGTGGAAAGAAAGAGGAAGGTGGAGAAGTGCCATAAATACCCCAACCCGGCAGGAGTTGGATAAGGGGAAATGATGACGATATACTAGTAAGCACCGTACTTATTTGCACTTAAAAATTTTTTGACCCAGTAGGACAGTACCAAGGCTCCCAGAATTAGCTAACTTAATTATTGAGAATTTTCTATATTGTATGGTACATCCTTCCCAAGTAACACATTTCCTTATCATTGGTTGCCTTCTAATAATTGACCACTTTGTGGAATTACATTAATATGCCATGTCATAACTGGGAAAGTACCTTAAAATTTGAAATTATCATGCTTGCGGTCTGTGACTCTAAACCATGATAAGTTTTGGTGTTTGACACACATGCTCCAGACAATTGTTACTTCAAATTTGAGGAAGAACAAGCAATGTTAGCCAAGTAAACTAATAAATATATACTGTGATTAATTTCCCTACAGGAAATAGGAGTAGACAATTGTTAACATTTACTCAAAACCACAGTTAGCTTAATAATCACACTAAGAATAGAACTGCCAACCCCTTGCAGAAAATTAAAAATTTGGATTAATTAGTGGTCTTGGAATGGTTTTCTATCATCTGTTAAAAGTTTCCATCTTCCACATAGTACTGTATAACATTAAATTAATTAATACAACTTGTAAAAAAAAAACCAGTTGAATAATTCAATTAGTTATATATTAAGTTTGTTATATTGAATTATTTTAACAGATTTTTGGATATGTTTGGTACTACATGGGTAGAACTATCACACTATCAGTAATGAGCCTTCCACACCGAGTGTGGTGCTGTGCTTGTGGGAAAGGTTCCCAAAAAAGTACTTAAAAATGTGACATCTAGTCAGGCCTCCCGTCCCCTCCCCAACTACTGTACTTTATCTGAAAATAAATGTCGGAAGCCAGACCAAAGTTGGAGGCCAAAAGTTAACAGCAGCTATCATTTGATCCAATTTTAGGATGAGACACTTGAAGGTATTATTAGTTTCCAAATCTGACTAGTTATTATGCTGTGGAAAGAGTTCAAAAATCCCAGAATTTCATCTACAAGTATTTTATCAAATTAATAGAGATGATATTCCTGCCAACCTTAAGAAATAACCAAAAGGAATGTTTGTTCATAATTTAGAGAGGCAGGTGGACTGTATTCAATACTTGCCTTTTCTTTGGCCTATTTTCCTTTTCTATACATCCCCCAACATCACGCAGCTCATATCCTGGAAACGCTTGTTTATGTAACCAGTCTCATTTCATCATCATCATCAGTTTATCTGCCTGATGGCAGGTTTCCTCATGGTCGGTCTCTCCACCTTATCCGGTCTTCATCAGCATGTTTCATCAGCTCATAAGATTTATCAATCTTGATGGAATCCAGCATCAGAAACCTCCTCCTTCCTCTTCGGATTTTCCCTTGGACTGTCACTTCTGATGCACTTTTCAGCAAACCATCTCCTCTTAAGCAGTGTCCAAATGAATTCATTTTTATTTTCCTTATCTTCTTTAGCATCATCCTGTCTTCTCCTACTTTCTTTAATACTTCCTCATTTCTCACTTTGTCCTTCCAACTTATTCTCTCCATTCTCCTCCATAGCCACATTTCGATAGCCTCTATTCTTCTCTCGTCTTCTTTTCTAAGCGTCCAAGTTTTCGCTCCATACATAGCTACACTCCAAACAAAACATTTCATTAATCTCTTCCTTAGGCTTACTTTCATTGCTCCACAAAATAATTTTCTTTTCTTGCTGAAGGCTTCTTTTGCTATTGCAATCCTTGTTTTCATTTCTTTAGTGCATATCATTTCTTGTGTAACCCAACTTCCTAGGTATTTAAAACTATCTACTTGTTCAATTTCATCCTCTAATTTTATTGTAATTTTTTCACCTTTTCCACCTATGACCATACATTTTTTTTTCTCATTTATTTTCATCCCATTCCCAGGAGGCCTCACGAAAAGAAAAGAAAAAAAACACAAACCATATATTTTACAAATTTTATCTAGGTCTTTCACCCATAACCACCATATCATCTGCAAAACGAATACACTGAAATCTTTTACCTCCTAAGCAAACACCTTTTTCCCCCCATCAAAACATTCTTCAATAGCAGCTTCTTCGAAATATACAGAATATTAAATAGAATAGGTGATAAACATCCTTGTCTCACTCCTTTCCCCAGTCCTATTACATCTGTCATTTTTTCTCCAATTTTAACTCTTACTTTTTGGTTTAAGTAAAGATCTTTAATAAGGTTTCTTTCATTCCAATTCAATCCAAGTTTTTCAAGTATTATCATTGATTTTCCCCATCTCACACGATCGAAAGCTTTTACTAAATCTAGTCTCATTTGCTAGTGAATAATTTATATTGACATGTTTCACCTTCAAAACTTCAGTGAAATTTAAGTTTAATGGAATCTGATTAAAGTGGAAGGGAGTCCCTAGTTCACAAAAATTTCTTGACGAAACATTAAATGACCTGTGGAACCTGCCAATATGGAAAAGGGAAGGGGTACTAACACTGCATTTTGGTAGGTTGTCCCATTTCTGCTGTAGTTCCCTTGTCTGTATGCCTAATTCACAAACATAGTAGTGTATTGAATTCTTCGTACTGCAGATGTATGTGAAATGGGATGCAAGTAAGTTTGATATATTCAACATTAATTGTTGTATGTCTCAAACTTACTTCCGAATGGCTTACAACTTCCACTTTCAAACAAAAGTTTGCTCCCCCTTTACCAATAAGATATATTACTGGTGAAGTCCTTTCTTCTATTTGTAAAGCTTTCTTCCATGAACATTCTTGATGTAGATGTGCTGTTGTAAAGAATTATAAATTATTAAATCTTTCAAGAAAATGTATAAGAAGACGGTGTACACATATCTCTTCCTGGACTGTAATATTGATTTTCCATCTCAGTAATCATTATCTATGATGCCGCTGTTTTAACTTTCTGTGATATATTTTTATCTCAGTGATTATTTTCCCCAGCTGGTTGTCTTTCAGCAGTTACATGAATATAAAAGTGAAGGTACAGAAAATATTTTAATTGCAAATTTTTAATGAACTATTAATTGTAATTTTATTATTAAATGTGAAAAAAATTGTGAATAAATAGTTTTATTAGAAAATGAAGTGTTCAGTTCATTGTTGAAAAAGAAAAGTTGTCAGTAAACAAAGTACAGTAATATATTATTTACTTTATTGCAAGACCTTTCTGAGTCAGTATTAATAAAGTACAGGGCGCCCGAGAATGTTCTCCGCAGTGGGTACGTGCAGCTGCGAGTGGTGGAGTCATAAGTTTAGTTAGCTGCACTGTGTCCTTGAAAGGGGGACTCCCGTGTGTGGGCTATCAGTGTGTATTGCGATAAGCGAGCAAGCCTGTATGTCTTCAGTGTCTATTACAGTAAGCGAGCGTTCAGATAGATTATTGGAAGAGTGCAACAGTATACAGACGGTAATGTTTACTACTGAAGAGAGAGTTTTTTTTGGTGGAATACGTTTTTCGTGAAGGCGATCGGTTTACAGAAAATATAAAATTAAGATTTCAGGCACGTTTCCTAATTCAAAGTGTCCAAATCGCGATACCTTTCGGGATTTGGTAAGTAAATTTCGTGTGACTGGCTCAGTTCACGATGTACCGGGAACAGGCAGGCCTACGCTTTTAACAGACGAAAAACTTGATGAAATCTCCGATATAATGTTGCGTGTCCAAGTAAATCAACACGAAAATTAGCTCAACAAACAGGCATCTCCAAGTCGACAGCACATTAAAGCTGTAAGAGACAAGCTTCAGTTGTTCCCTTATAAAGTTACCGCGGTTCATGAATTAAAACAAAAAAATGATTACGGAAAGAGAGTGATGTACTGTGAAAGGTTCCAGCATCTTTTATGAATGGCTGTGGCGAGTACAAAGTTTACTGTTTATTTGTTATGATGCAAGCGGCAGCCGTGCTACCAACGTAACTGCTGTAGCTAGCTCTCGCAGACGCATGTAGGCGCTGCGGAGAACATTCCCGGACTCACTGTAATATTGATTTTCCATCTCAGTAATCATTATCTATGATGCCGCTGTTTTAACTTTCTGTGATATATTTTTATCTCGGTGATTATTTTCCCCAGCTGGTTCCATGCTGTCACTGGAATTTTTACAAGTTACAAAGTCAGTTCAGTACAAGATTGTATCTGTAAACATGGACTTCCTTGAAGGCAAACAGACTTCTATGAGGTCTTCCCCACACCACACTTCCAGCACTGTTGAATGAGGACAAATCACAGTATGGTACTATTAGTTGTCAGACCAACCTGAGAGCACTCTCATTAGTCTGTGTAAGAGCCTGTGTCATACCTAGGTAGAATACAGTAAAAATCCTCATATACAGATATGCAAAAAAATATTTTAAACTTCGGTAATAGCTCAAGAAAATATACATGAATAGCTAGATATTGATGAAAATGAAGTACACTATGGCCTAGCATTGTATCTGACATCACATGAGATATCTAGAAATGGACAAGAGAGGACCAAAAAATATTTCAGTTTGTTGGTGTCCATGTTTCAATAGGTTACTGCACAAAAATGTCAGTGGCTTCCTGACAATATTTTATTTTCAATCATATACCTACATTTGTACCACCAGTAAATGTTGTATGAAGCACCGATTTTAGTAACTCGAGCAAAATGGCATACCGGTAAACAGACTCAATGGCTCAAGCTCAACTTGGAGTGCATGCTAATTAATTGTTGTCTTCCTCTGTACTGTACATGCAGGTTGATTTCAGAAAATGAAAATTGTTCTTGGTCATGCCCACTGAGGCAAGACCTTCACCTACATCCCTTCTTAACTCTTCTCCTCATGTCTCCACTCCAGGCATGTACTCTGTTGAAACTCTGTGGGTTATGCCAGTATATGTATGGTAGCTGCTACAAAGGAAAAGAACATATGCAGAGACAAAAACATACTCTTTTTTTTTTTCACACTTTTGCTATTAGCTAATATGTCCTCCTTTCTGTTTTGTAAGTTGTTTTAAACAATTTGGCATAGATTCTACAAGCTTTGTCTACATATTTTTATTTTTTATTTCATACTGGAACTATCCCTAATTATGCATATCTTTGTAGAACCGTCAATATTGTGACTGTCTATTTACAAATAGCCTCCACGAGTTTTTTATTGGGTTAATGTCAGGGAAGTTCGCTGGACACTAATAAATATTATCACTGAAGAATTTCTTCACTTTCTTTGAGGTATGGCATGCAGCCAAATCTTGCTGAAAAATTCTGCCACCATCTGAAAACCTCTTCAACAACAACAACAACAACAACTCTCCTATCCAGTATATGAATGTACTGCTCAGATTTCTCAACTTGAACTAAGGGTCCCGACTTTCATGCGTGAAACGTCTCCAAAACATCTTATCTTCTTGGGGTCTTTTACTTGTTATGCAAATGTGCTGAAGTTGCCCCATTCTTTGCTCGGTGCACATATTGAACCCTCCCCTGCACTTCAAAGTGACTCTCACCAGGAAAAATAACTTTCTTCAAGTTTTCCACTGTCTAATCCTGATGACTATGTCCTTACAAGAGATGATTTATACACATTTCTTCAGTTAAAAGATGTTTCTTTACAAGTTTATGGGCTGTTCCTTCCAGCTGCCAGAAGCCTACGACAAACATTATAAAAATGTAGATTCACTTCCCTTTCCCCAGTTTGTGGGCAAGTCCACAGCAGTGAGCCTGGGGTTTGATATGCTTCTTTTGAGGAGAAAACTCATCAGTTGGCATCTTTTTTTTTCCCCCTGCCACAGTTTCCTTTTTTTCTGAATAATTATCTTTATAGTGCTAACACTGACAGCAACTTTAGTAACTCTTTTTGTGTCATAGAAATGTTCTGAAATAATGCTACAATCGCACTATGCTTCTTGGGAGTCATATCCATTGAATACATACCAGTAGATATGATTAATCACAAAGAAAATCTCAAAACTTTCACACAATGAAATAAACACACTTTAACCTAAAACATTCGTCACACAGATTAATTACCAATGAATAACAGTGCATTGAATGCATCGAGTGTGCAGGATATAAGAATAAGCACTGTTGTCGGCCATTGGGAGAAGAAAGAAACAAAACTTGTTTTGATTAATTTGTATGAGACTGTACTTGTAAATAATAATAATATGTATGTGTGTGCATCTAGGTGCATAAACAGGTACCAGATTCTAGTTTAGAAGATATTCCTGTTTATATGGAAACTAACAAATTTTTATTTGCATTCTGTTATCTATAAAATAAAAAAAGAGTGCAAAGGTCGAATGTAGATACCAACTATGAAATGAATTCAAAGTTGTAGTTGTTAATTTTCAGTTAGTCTTTTAGATATTCAGTATACCAAAAACAACCATTAGTTATTGTGCCCACGTTATAACTGCCGGTGAGCTACGTCATTACTTCCAGGAAAGGTATACCGACTGTACTAGCCTCACCGAAGACATTTCTCAAATTGGCGCACCAACAATAGTTTAGCAAGCACTAATGAGTGTGCCGAGTGCATTAGGGTAAATCAGCCGCCTGAGTAGAGGAGTTGACGGCTCGAATTCTCAGAAATGCAACGGTCCTCACCAGCAGAGATATAATGCGAATACTATACGGTACTTAAATATCAGGTTCAGTAATGCCATTAACTCAATACCTGACAACTGGTCCTTTTTCATACACATCCATACACACATTGTATAAGGTGCGTTCAAAAAGTAACGAGCCGGAGGCTGTAATGCGCAAACCGGTTGACGACATGGGCTAACCGTGGCATGTGTAACGAGGTGTGTTTCCGACCAGAGCGTGGAAGGTCACAGCCCGTTGAGGTCCTGGGTTCGATTCCCGGCTCTGCCACGAAATTTGAAAAAGTGGTCTCCTCTGCGCACTTGAAATGTAGATGTTTAGAATCTAGTTAGAAAACCAATGTGAACTGTGGTTTACACCGGATCTTAAAATTATGAAGGCCAGATTAACTGTCCAAAATTTGTGGGAGGCTACAAGGCACAAACCAATCACAGTTTAATGATGATGCATTATATACATTATGAGAGACCCAAAAGGGTGTATTCAAAAATGCAGTTCTTGGCTGGAATCTACTGGCAACGTTTATATATGGGCAATCTAGGAGTGCTTAAAGATGATCTGTGGATGAGGAAACTGCAGAAAAGTAGAGAGGCTAGGAAACAACAGTTGTTGTTTCATGTGAGGGGCTTGGACGTTGTGGTCATTTAGCCCTGTGAATTGGGTGTGTATATAGAATTTGTCTGATAACATGTGTTATTGTGGTCTCTGTAGTAGTGTGTATTTGTACTTCAGGTGAAGATTGGAAAGGATATGGCCGTGGACTTAAGTTGGGAACTATCCTGGCATTTGCCTGGAGTAGAACTGGTAAACCACAGAAAACGACTCACAGGAAGGCCGAGTTGGGAATTGAACCCACCTCTTTCTGAGCACTTTTGCCTCACGAGGCTGAGTGTACCTCCTTCCAACCCTCAGACCAGAATTACATTTCTTAGCAGAGCCAGAAATCGAACCTGGACGTCCGGAGAAATAGCCACTACACCACGAAGTGGACCTGGGAAACAACAAAAGAGAATTGAGGAACTTTACTTCAGTCCTATAGCAACAAGAGTTGATTGAGGGAGTGATTCATCCAACCATTAATAGAAATACACCACCTTGCAGTTATATACCCACAACTTACCAATAGAAGAAGAGATGAAACATCAAACAGCCAATGCATATCTCAGTACAAAGACTACCTCAAATGACATGGATCAAAACACCAGTTTCTAGCCCCTATCTTAAAACACAAAAAGATCCCTTAAGTCTTGCCAAAGAATATATCAATAAGAGCAACCTGCAAATAAAACTTGAACCACTCTGTATGCTAGTCAACCCCATTGAATATATACAAGTGACTACAGATCTGCAAGAAAGAATCTTCACCACATGATCTAAAATAACTGGCCCTCTGTAGAATAGAAGAAAGATATCCGTCTAATCAATGGCTAAAAATATTTACAGATGGCTCACAAGACAAAGAAAATAGAACTGGAGCAGGAATACATTCATCTCTCTTCTCACTCTACTTCCCAGTAGACCAAAACAAAACAAACTTTGATGCAGAGATAAAAGCAATTTCACATGCACTACAACAGTTATTAGGCAGAAACAATGATTATCAAAAATGTGTTATCATTACAGATTCAAAAGCAGCCATCCAAGCCATCTCTCAAATTATAAGCCTCAAAATGAACTGAAAGAAATTTTTTGTATGATAAAATCCCTTCAAAGACTTGTCACAGTACAATCTCTATGACTTTTGGTTTTGATCATGGCTACTCTTTGCTGGTGAGCTATTGCAGGCCTCAGCGCAAAGCTTAGAGATTCCTGGCAATGGTGAACCAGTAAAGGAGAAGAGGGCCATGCTAAATTGAGTGACACATCTGTATTTTTATTCCTATTTACGTTGTTCTTTTGTTTTTTATATATCTTTGGGTTTTATTAGTACTCTATGACTATTCTTGTGAGGAGTCCATACTGGAAGATTTTTATGCGAGTATCTGTGCAATTCATCGATTAGATTATTGAGATGTTGATATGGAAGGGAAGAAGTGAGATGATTATTGTGTGTGTTCTAGAGAAGTTGAAATTAGAGTGAGAACAATAAATGGAGAAAGATGTTTTTTTTGTTAAAAGTATCCCTCATTGAGTATAATCAACCATGACCCCGGAATGTACGGTTACAATAATGACGCCACAACGTTAGATTCGAAAGAGGGATACGGACACGAATAAGGAAAAGCAAACTTTAACAAAGTGATTACAGTGCAGAAAAAAGGAAGTATACAGCCTTATTATGCATAATAGCAGAGAGAGTTTGCTCCAAATGCTTACAGCTGTGAGAGAATCTATGAAGAAGCAGGATGAGTATTTGAAAGAGTTAAGTAAGGGAATAGGAGGTGTGGAAGAGGAAATAGAATCTTGGAAAGTGTCTTTGAGTGTGGCTGTGGAGGAGGAGAAAGAAATAGAAGGAGCAGAAGAAGGAGCAGGAGGAGGAGAAAGGGAAGTTGTAAGAGCACACAGTGGAGATCATATGTATTGTAGTGAGATAGTACGTGATGCTCCACTTAGCCCACTATTGTTCAATATAGCAACATCAGATATCATCAAATGCATCAAAGCAGACGTCAAAATACTGGCATATGCTGATGACATGGTTCTTATGTCACCCGAGATAACAAAACTTCAAGAAGCCTTTGACCAGCTGGAAAAGTGGGCCACCAAAAATGAACTGCGAATTAACGAAAAGAAAACCGTTGTAATGACATTCAGGAAAGGAGGCAAATCAGCAACCAATGACAAGATCACATACAGAAATGAACCAATAACAACTGTTCCATACTTTAAATACTCAGGAATCACATTACAGACATATGGAAATGTCTTTACGATACATGTCAAAGAAAGAATAACAGCTGCGACCTTAGCCATGATAAGTCTAAAAACTCTTCCACAGATCTCGCTGGTAACAGCAATGGAAATATTTAAATTGAAAATTACGCCCATCATAACATACTGCATGGAGTTAATTTGGGAAGACCTTACCAAAAGTAATCTAACGGACTTGGAAAAAGTAAAAGCAAAATTCCTGAAAAAGATGTTGGGTGTATCAAAGTACACCCGTTCGCGGCTGGTATATGTGCTGGCTAGGGATTTTTTTTCATAGAAGATCTCCGCCTGCAATTACATCTACCCTCTACACATGCGTATCAGTGCTTGCTTATAGACCTTCAAAGAAAAAGGGAAGACATATGGCTGGAGTTTTACACTACAGACGCAATGTTAAACAGTGATTGGAAAAAGCCAGGATATGAACTAAGACACTTAATGACGCGTTTCGCTGTTCACGGTTTTCACCACCGGATATGCAGCAGAGCCAACTATCATGAACCACAAGAATTACAGTGTATATGCAAATTGTGCGGAAGAAGCTGTGAGAGGTACCACGCAATGTTTTGCGGGAAAAGACTAGTGTCGCTGACTAAATTCTGTCTCGATGTTGAGAACTAATATGTTTTCTTTGCACATTGTGTGAATCTTTTCTCTATTATACAGGGTGGGGCAGAATGGACTCCCTGATTTGAAGGATGAATTGTGAAAGAACAAATAAAGATAATCTCAAAACGTTTTTATTTCCCAAAACTACATTCAATGCCATTTTATTCTCGTTTGGTTGTGAAAATTAGTTCATCCAGGTGACGACCTTGGCGAGCGATGCACATGTTGAGTCGTTCAAAAAAGTTTCCGAAAACTCTTCTCAGCATATCTTCTGATATTCCAGCGACGACATCTGTAATTGCCTCCTTAAGGGCTTCCAAGGTCCTTGGTCGAACTTTGTAAACCTCAGCTTTGAGATAACCCCAAAGAAAAAAATCACATGGGCTCAAATCCGGGGAGCGAGGGGGCCATGGAACATCGCCACGTAAGGAGATCAGGCGGCCGGGAAACAGTCTTTGCAGGATTTGCCGTGAACGAAGGGCGGTATGAGCCGCAGCACCGTCCTGTTGAAACCAAAAGGCTTGTGTGTCATATTGCTGACCATACTCTTCCAATTTAGGTTGAAAAAAGTTCTCTAGCATGTCACAATAACGCTCAGAGGTAACAGTAACAGACCTTGAGATTTAAAAAAGTAAGGCCCAATTATGCCTATGGAGGACACGGCGCACCAAACTGTCACTTTGGGGCTATGAAGAGGTCTTTGGTGGAGTTGACGAGGATTTTCAGTCGCCCAGTAACGAAAATTTTGCTTATTTACTGTGCCGGAGAGGTGAAAATGCGCTTCATCGCTGGACCACAGAATAGCGTCAGGTTGCACAGAGGTTAAAATTGCATCACAAGCATCTGTACGTTTCACCCAGTCTTGTGGACTCAATTCTTGAACGACCATCATCTTGTAGGGGTGTAAATTAAGGTCAGTGTGTAAAATTCGCCTTACCGTTCTGGACGATATTCCAAGGGCAGCAGCATGTTTCCGCGCAGAGCGCGATGGAAACTGTTCAATGGACGCTCTCACTGCCACGATGTTTTCAGGTGTCCTCACACTTTTAGGTCGCCCAGCTGGTTTTTTAGGAAGTGCAGATCCTGTCGCCCGTACACTATTAATCCATTTCCTAATGGCTTTAGCATCAGGAACCTTATCATGACGAGCCAAACCAAACCGCCTACGAAAAGCCCTCTGTGTCGCCACCACACTATCATTGTTTTTAAAGAACGTTTCAACGACAAAGCCTCTATGCTCACCAGACCACTGCATGGCGACTACTGAAATGAAAATGGCATCGTTTCCCCGACCTAACGCCACTATCCCCACTCCGCTAACGCACCTGCGTGCTCTACAGTGAGTGTTTGAAACTAGGGAGTCCATTCTGCCCCACCCTGTAGTACGTGATGCTGGAGAGCGTGTAGAAGCTGGTAATGGAGAAGAAGAAGGAATGAAAGATGGTCAATATATTGAGGAGATGTGTGAAGTACGTGATGCTGGGGGGCGTGTAGAAGATGGTAATGGAGAGGAAGAAGGAATGAAAAATGGTCAAGATATTGAGGAGATGTGTGAAGTACGTGATGCTGGAGGGCGTGTAGAAGAGGGTATGGAAAGGAAGAAGGAATGAAAGATGGTCAAGATATCGAGGAGATGTGTGAAGTACGTGATGGTAGGAGGCGTAAGGAAGAAAATGGACAAGAGAGAGAACAAGAGAAAGGAGAAACGGATAACGGAGAAGGTGAAATGGAAGAAACTGAAGACGAGAAAAGAGAAGCAGATAAGATTGGTCATGAGGAGGACAGTAGCAGTCAAGAAAAACAGGAAAAAGATGAGGATGAAAGTGCAAGAGTGAGCCATGGAGAAGACAACATACTAGAAGAAGATAAGGTGAAGAAGAAACAGTGGAAAACAAAGTGGAAGAAGAGAAAGGAACTGTTGAGGAAGACAAGACAGACGATGAAGAGGTGGAAAATATGGAAAAGAAGAAGTGGTTGAGAATGAAGACGAAGAGGACCAGGAGAATGGATAAAAGAATGAGTTGGAAAGCAAAGAGAAGGAGTAGGAAGAAGATGTCAAGTAAAGGAAGATAAGAAGAAGAAAAACAGGAAGGGAAGGAGAGAGGAACGGTGGAGATGGAAGATGAGGAGTACAAGGTACGGAATGGTATGGCGGATAAAGAAAAAGACGAGATGGTAGGCAGAGAAGAAAACCGAATCCGAGAAGAAGACGCCAAAAAGGATCTCAAGTGGTAAACGTGGAGAACAGGATGCCGAATCGGAAACGCTGAGTAATGCTGATGAAAATCATGATCGGTCTATGGATGTTGATGGGAATGAATATTTATACATTCGAGATGGTAATGGCATCGAAGGTAGCGGTTCGGATGATGAAAGGAGTGGAGATGGCATGTCTTTATCAAATGAACTCATTTCTTTGGCGCTTCGAGACGTATTTGGAACGTGGATTAGCTTGATGACGATTATGTAGTTCCTTCGGAAGTAGTTAAGTTATTTTATGTTGTGTGTGATATTTTAGTGTATGTGTGGAATGTGTTGTTTATTTGTATTTTTTTTTTTATATATATGTGATTCTCACGTGTTTTACATGTGAGAACTACATAGGAGGGCATATTGTCACAGTACAATCTCTATGACTTTTGGTTTTGATCATGGCTACTCTTTGCTGGTGAGCTATTGCAGGCCTCAGCGCAAAGCTTAGAGATTCCTGGCAATGGTGAACCAGTAAAGGAGAAGAGGGCCATGCTAAATCGAATGACACATCTGTATTTTTATTCCTATTTACGTTGTTCTTTTGTTTTTTATATATCTTTGGTTTTTATTAGTACTCTATGACTATTCTTGTGAGGAGTCCATACTGGAAGATTTTTATGAGAGTATCTGGGCAATTCATCGATTAGATTATTGAGATGTTGATATGGAGGGGAAGAAGTGAGATGATTATTGTGTGTGTGCTAGAGAAGTTGAAATTAGAGTGAGAACAATAAATGGAAAAAAGATGTTTTTTTTTGTTAAAAGTATCCCTCATTGAGTATAATCAACCATGACCCCGGAATGTACGGTTACAGACTCCACAAACAGATCTCATTTCAGTGGATCCCTTCTCATGTTGGAATAGCAGGTAATGAAGAGGCAGACAGATTAGCAAAAAAAAGGTACCACACTACAACAACCTGTCAGTCAGACTGATTTTTTGTCAACAAAAAGGATTTTGAAAAATACTATCAAAAACAGGTATCAAGAAATGGCAAAGAAAACAGCAGAAACCAAATTACGGAAGGACATTGATGCTAAATGGGATCAATATAAATTAACACCAAGAAGAGAAGCTGTAGCCTTCTTCAGACTTAACACTGGCCACGACTGCCTTGCAGCTCATCTGAAACGAATCAACATCTTGAGATCTGAAGAATGCACATTTTGTCACGAACCTGGAAGTAAAATGGATAATGCTACATTGCAACAAACTTGATGCGACTGCTAGAACTTCAGGAAACCTCACACAACTCTATTGGAACGCAAGAAAGCTGATGGATTGGAATCCGGGCTAGCCATAAGAAAGAAGAACACTTATGATAACAGAAATTACTTTCACATCCATTTCTGTTGAGTAAGACTTGAGAAAGAGACCACAATCAGAATTCAAACTTAAATCCCCTGCTGTCCAGGCAGCTCATGCCATGACTGGGTTAATTTCCAAGATTTATGCTATTTCTTAAAGTCATTTCTAGATTCTAAAATCCCAAGTCTGGCTCCAGTGTTGTCTGTGAGAACATGGTCTTTATGGCATTCAGGAAGTCGCTGGTATGCGCTTTTGATCTAAGACTTGGAAATGAGCCTGGTCATAGTGTGCCTGTTCGGATAGCAAGAGATTTGGGTTTGAATCTCAACTGTGGTCTTATTTGCAAGTCTTATTCAACAAAAATAATATCAGACATTGATTTGCAGGGTTTTGCTTAAATGATAATGATAGCCAGCAAACCAGTTTGTTCAACTGTTATAAGAAAATTATTACTCTTTAAAACATAACAATTATATATTCTTAAAAAAATTCTTACAAGTATTTACAATATTCATAAAAAAGATTACTGAATCACAGCTTTCTAATTTCTTAATTAACACAAATCTCCACTTCCAGTGCCAGTTTTACTTTTTGCGGACTATTTTGGTATCTCTTCCGGCTTTACTCAGCTCGATTGTCTGTTGCAGCTCTTTCAGGGAACGTTCTCCATTGAATATCAGCGTCTTTATGGTGTACTGCAAATTATATCATACAGCATTATTCACACAATGAAAAGTAACTATCATAAAAGAAGAAAAGATAAACAGCAAACACTGATAAGAAATCTTGTACCAGTCTTTTCCTCCTAGTGCCATATCCCCCAATGACATAGTCACCCAATTCGAGTCCTTGGCTATGACAAGGGATCACTAACCAGTCATCCTAAATGGGGAGTGTTATACCATAGTGAACTGCATGACTCAATAGCAGTTTTGAAATAAAGGCAATGAAGTTTACGTCACTACTTTGTCCTTGTAATAGCAAACCTGCAGTCAGCGATACCACGGTAGCTGAAACAAATATCGATTCAACTTAGTTTGTTATGGCAGCTCACAAAGCGTGCTTAACTTGATTTGTTTTTAAATGTCGCTTAGTTCACTATGGCATAACACACTCCAAATAGGATGGCCAGTGCTTTTTCCTCCTCATCCTGCCACAGCAGAGACAGGGATAATAATAATATTGGCTTTTTGTCCCTTTTAACTACTACGGCTTTTAGGGATGCCAGGGTGTTGGAATTTTGTCCCAAAGGGGATCTTTAACGTGCCAGTATTGAACCAGGGACGTCTGGATTGGGAGCCAACAATGCTATCCACTATGGCATCTGAAATTCCCAGAAATATTATAGCCTAGATTAAGGGTCTTTGAATGGCAGGCTCCGATTTGGATCTGGACCTCAAGCCTTTTTTATCGGACCCTTTGATTTATACAATGTCAAAAGTTAAAAGAAAGGGGAAAAATCTCAATTACTATTTAAAGAATAAAAAATGGAAAAATAGTTTCAGAGAGGTATTTCTGACTTATGTGACCCTCAGCCAACAGATGGAAATGCAACAGCTGCAGAAGAAAGTTGATCACTCATTTTAACTCTGATTTGATAGAAAGTTTAAAGACTGTCCATTACATGTGAGGCTAAGATTCATGAGACATTATGCACTCTCCTCATCGATCTTCTGTGTGATGTTAACGTTAGTGTTGTTAGATCTTTGCAGACATCGCAATCCATTTATTCGTTGGTGAGTTGCCTCCCATCTTTTCTGAAGATACCAAGACCCTTAAATTTCCTATGGCTGTAAACCGTGGGCAGACTCACGATATCTTTAAGTGTGTGCACTTGGTCGCCTTGTCAGCATCATCATGGAACTTAAGGGGAATTTGCTTCGTAGGAATTGACTTGAAAGCATAGATGAGAGATCGACAAATAGATACGTTGAGAATAGCGAATTTTTGGTCAGAGTGAAGGATTAATGATGAAGCAAGCACATCAAGTTTCATCTGAAGGTCTCTGGAGGCTTGACTGAGGACTGAATATGATTTTATCCGTGAAGTTAACTCCAAGGTATCTGATTGTCTCATGAGGCGATATAGATTTTTTATCGAAAAACTTGGGTCAAAGCAAAAGTCATTCTTCACAAATTGTCCCTTCGATATATTTTACACCACACATTTATTAGGGTTCAGATCTTGGCTGATTTCCTTGAAACTTTCAATTGCCATTCTTGTTTACTCAGTCACGGATTCCCTGTTCTTCCCAATTAGGACGGTGGCATCAGCAAACCACAGAACAGTTAGAGGGCGCAGACCACTTACACTTTATAAAGCTAATTCTGGCTTATCGTATCCAAGCTCTTCTGGAGTGTTAACACCCATTCGTCCAATGTTGGCCGGATTTCCGGTAGAATATAGGGATGAATTTCCTTTACTTTTCCTCTACATTTATCCTTCACAGCTTCAAGAAACCTCACAGCAAGAGCGTAATCACTAACTCGACGACAAGCTTTCTGGGCAGCATTGACGATCTTTGGCTCAGATAAAAGATCCATGCCACAAAGATAATCGCGTCTTGCATTATCAATCAATTTCCCCATAATGAATTTCCTCGCCTTCATCACGAGGTTCTACCTATGTATGTGAAAGATTTTTTTCGATATTAAAACGTAAAAAAACGAGGTTCCGAGCAGACATTTCAGATGAGAATTTGAGAAGTTGTTTAGGCTTGTCTGTAATACACACATCAAAAAAAGTTTTGCATCACCTCGGTTCCAAGAGTTCCGGAACCGTTAAATACAAAGGGAATAGAGATCAACACAAACAACATTTCAGCTCGTTTTATTGCTCATGAGACCCACACATTGCATGTTGTACCATCATACAGCTAGACTTTCAGCATTTGTGGTCCAGATTGCAGTACACACCACTACCTCTAATACCCAGTAGCACGTCCTCTTGCATTGATGCATGCCTGTATTCGCCGTGGCATACTATCCACAAGTTCATCAAGACACTGTTGGTCCAAATTGTCCCACTCCTCAACGACAATTCGGCGTAAATCTCTCAGAGTGGTTGGTGGGTCAAGACGTCCATAAACAGCCCTTTTCAACATATCCCAGGCATGTTCGATAGGGTTCATGTCTGACGAACATGCTGGCCACTGTAGTCGAGCGATGTCGTTATCTTGAAGGAACGCATTCACAAGATGTGCACGATGAGGTCGAGAATTGTCGTCCATGAAGACAAATGCCTCTCCAATATTCTGCCGATATGGTTGCACTATGGGTCGGAGGATGTCATTCAGGTATCGTAAAGCCGTTTCGGAGCCTTCCATGACCACCAGTGGCGTACGTCGGCCCCACATAATGCCACCCCAAAACATCAGGGAACCACCACCTTGCTGCACTCGCTGGACAGTGTGTCTAAGACGTTCAGCCTGACCAGGGTGCCTCCAAACACGTCTCCGACGATTGTCTGGTTGAAGGCATATGCGACACTCATCGGTGAAGAGAACGTGATGCCAATTCCGTGGGGTCCATTCAGCATGTTGTTGGGCCCATCTGTACCGCGCTGCATGGTGTCGGGGTTGCAAAGCTGGACCTCGCCATGGACGTCGGGAGTGAAGTTGCGCATCATGCAGCCTATTGCGCACAGTTTGAGTTGAAACACGACGTCCTGTGGCTGAACGAAACGCATTATTCAACATGGTGGCATTGCTGTCAGGGTTCCTCCGAGCGGCAATCCGTAAGTAGCGGTCATCCACTACAGTAGTAGCCCTTGGGCGGCCTGAGCGAGGCCTGTCATCGACAGTTCCTGTATCTCTGTACCTCCTCCATGTCCGAACAACATCGCTTTGGTTCACTCTGAGACGCCTGGAAACTTCCCTTGTTGAGAGCCCTTCTTGACACAAAGTAACAATGCGGACGCGATCGAACTGCGGTATTGACCTTCTAGGCATGGTAGAACTACAGACAACATGAGCAGCGTACCTTCGTCCTGGTGGAATGACTGGAACTGATCGGCTGTCGTACCCCCTCCGTCTAATAGGCCCTGCTCATGCATGGTTGTTTACATCTTTGAGCAGTTTTAGTGACATCTATGAACAGTCAAAGGGACTGTATCTTGGATACAATATACACAGTCAACGTCTATATGCCGGAGATCTGGGAACCGAGGTGATGCAAAACTTTTTTTGATGTGTGTATGTTCATTTGCACCTAATTGGTACAAGATTGTTAACGCACACAAACGAGACGTATTGTAAATGAGAACAGCAATTAACATTATGTGCATCAGCCAACATGTACGGCACTAGTTTTTAATTGGTTGTGAAATTAGTTGTATGTTTGCCATTAGGTATTTTGTCTTTCAGTAAAGCTGTTATTGTGTGATATTTGGCACAGCGGAAATATGTTGTCTTTTTCCCTAAGGGAGACATGTACATGAATGACTATACATTTTGTGCTTGAAACAGTCCAGAGTTAATGTGAACATAATTTAGAAAGGAAACTTTTGATGCTCTTTCCTATCCCCTTCCTTCATACGACAAGCAATTGGATTAACAGAAAATAATATTTCATGAACGGTGTTCTCGCCACGTTGCCTGCAAAATACATTCGCCACCTACGATTTGACCTCTACACGTTCCTCGAACGAAGACACTCCCCCACCGCGGAGTGGAGGGGAAGTAAGGACGTGCGGTAAGTGAGGGGATATACACCTTCTATCCCGAGACGCACACTGTTTGTACAGTGCGGCTCGACCTTGGACGGTGCTGCTTTAGAGGCACGACACAAATCATTGATGTAACTCTTCACAGTACTTCTCATAGAAGTGTGGCTATACGGTAAAACTTTTCAAAATACATGCTAAAATAGACGAAATATAAAAATTATCCTAGATGGACGTCCAAAGCTTATTTTGAGCCCCTGAATGTGAGACATAAAGCTCGGGGGTCTATAAAAGCCTAACTGAGAAGAGGTGGATTTGATTCTTACCTCAGCCACCCTAAAAGGGGTTCCCCCCCTCCCACTTCTACTCTAAGTGTATGCTGGGATAGTAGGCCTACCTACAGTATATTAAGGCCATGGCTGCCTACTACCCAAATCGTAGCCCTAATTACAAATACACACACTAGTACAGCCATCAGACAGATTCCACAATACTGTATATCATATGGCTAACCCAGGCCACGCTACCCTGTAATTATTAGTCTATGGAGCTCCTTTGTTCTCCAATACTGCCTATACAATGAGTAGGCTACCATATGCATGGGGTTGTCAATACTGTATTTGTCCATAATTCATGCACACAATAGCCGACACAGATGGAATTTTACTATATAAACCGTGATCTAAAAAGGGGATGACAGGTGGGTCAGACAGAGGAGGAGGAAACTACATCATTTCCAGATTTAATTAATTTGCAACGTTAGCCTACATAACCTTTCAAACTGAAAAATCTGGAGATTGTGAAGACGAACGATGATGTCAAATCATATTTCTTCGCCATAGTCTATTACCGAGGAACCGACAAAATCACTCCGATCAAAAAATCACAATAGCCTACCGGCATATTAATGCCAACAACATCTAAGTTATACACAAATAATTTCACATGTTAAACAGATACAATATTTCTCTCACCCTTCGGCTATTATGAAAACTTCTAGGAACACGCACTGAATTAACCATCGACTAGTTCAAAGACCGAGATATTCATATCCAACTAAGCGGGATGCGTAGTTATGGATAATCTTATTATATAATACGCTAAGGTGTATGTTTCACAAAACTCAAGCTCCTAAACCAGAGGGAGTTAGAAGGTGTGGTTTATACCAAAATCTTCCAAATCGTCTCAATAATACACGAAAAATCTTGCATTTCTTGAAAAGTAAACGGAAATATATGTATTTGTTTATAAAGACGTGCTTTTAAACAAATAAAGAAGACGATAGCACCTACAGAACTGCGTCGCGTATAGCCCGCATAGCACTAGCGCCAGGCGGATAGTCTGTACACATGGGGCGCACACAACCCATTATGCGAGAGTTGTCGCACGGGTCTGCTAGTTATCTATAAATTATCGATACGAAGCGTAACTGCGGTATCGAAACACACTTCAACACACGTAAAATCGACCTGGTCGATGGAGGACTGGAGTTTGTCATCACAAACTTTTAGTCCGAAACTACGCGCAAGATTTTTTGAAAAATTGGGAGATTTAATACGTTAAGCGGGAGGGCGGGAGAAATGGTGTAAAATCGGGAGTCTCCCCCCTAAATCGGGAGAGTTGGCAGGTATGCATAAGGTATTTTGGCTAATTTCAGTAGTTTAGTAAATTTTATCATAGGTTCGCATCTCGTGCAGTGTTACTGCAATATACACAATGATGCACTACCTTTTTGGCTCATCAGACAATCACCACTATATCTTAACTTACATCTATGGACCTACCAGCAATGGTGATCAGCCCAAGGTTAGTACCAAAACTTAACTAGATATCTGGCAATGAGATCCAAGGTTTGAAACCTGGAACTGGCAGTGGCCATCCTGAGTAAGGATTTTCCCTGTGTTTTTCTATACTCACTCCAGGCACGTTATGGATACCGTATTGTAGAGACGACTGATTTCCCAGATGACATTTGATCCACCTGTTAGCCATAGTCAGAACCTGAAGTCTGCTTCTTCATCTAAGACTTGCAAACAGTCCAGATCATAGTATGGCTGTGGTGGTATAGTTGGCTAATGCATTCTGTCTCGGATTATTTCAAGCCCCTTTCTCTCTCTCACTTAAATGACTAGAAAACCTGGGTAATTGAAACATTATCCATTAAATTATCATAACTAAAAAGGGTATTTAAGCTAAATACTTAGGAAAACTACCTGTTGAACTGAGTGAAACTCTATAACGTGGGTCTATGACATTGCAAAAGTACCATTACCCACTCCTTGGTCAAAATAAGGTGAATATGAACACCAAAATGTGGATAACTATAAATTCCTTAACACTAAAAAATACTGACCAATCCATCATGATTCAGAATAACCTTAGGACATAAATCCATGCAAGTAAGTTATTGTTGCTTTAAGGCGGGGAACAGCGAGGTCAGTTTTGTTTCCTATCTCTACATGTGGTATCTATTGGGTTATGTTCTAATCACCCTCGTCCTCCCTAATCCAAACTAAAATGCATGCAATGTACAGCAGTGAGATGAACCAGGGGCATATATAAGGGGGTGCCCGGGAGGCCTAGGCCCACCCCGAAATTTTTGTCATTTGTTTATTAATTAAAACATTAAAAACCAATATACCTCTTATGTACTATTGTTACCAAGTGATGTATGGCAATGTTGAAAGGCAAGGCGAAGGTAGAGCGATGTAAACAGTGTGACAATCAGTTTGCTCTGATCTTACGTGTAACAACATAGCCTCTTATTACTCTCCAGTGCCTTCGCTCTTATGAACCTAGCAAGAAAAGCAACAAGTGCCCTTGAAGAGTGTGACAAAAGTTTTTTTCCCTAACTGTTATACCCTTATCAAACGTCTGGCAAATTTGCCTCTCTCTATAGCTACCAGTACCACCAAACGGAGTTTAATTTGGTTGAAAACATAGGCCTACTTAAGAAATTCTACTTCTGGAAACAGACTCAACGGTCTTAGTATTGTTATCTATTCACAGAGACATACAATACTGACGATGAAAGTATAAACCGATTTGGTAATGCTTCAAGAAACCTTAACTTTATATTATAGTGTAAGTTGTAAATCAAAACAGTAATGTTAATTCTTTCCATGTAAACACTATCAAGTGAACAAAATGATTGTATTACAGTGAAACCCCTCATATCCGAACCCCGGAAATCTGAAATCCCGGGTAATCCGAACGAGGATCTTTCGACAGTTTGAAGTTTGAAAAAATACACCCAAAAAAGTGAAACTTATTTATTTAGTCATAAAACTATCATATATTCTGCATTATGACCGCATTTTACATAATTAGTTGAAAAATTAACAAGAAGTACAGTTAGCATAGTGTAAAAGTGCCTACATAGACTACTTATCCCAACCAGGATTGAGAAACGAAAACGTTGGTTATTATTAATCCGTAGGTAATCACTTTGCTAAAACAATTGAATAGCAATAGAAACACACAAAATATCACTTAATCTTTCACTTGAAATCAGTTATCTTCAATATTGTAGAAGTGACGAAAACCTTCCCGCGGAGGCAATTGCTCGCCAGCGTCGCACTAAGATGACATCGTTTGGCGTTTGACAACAGTTCTACGAAGCGCAATGCGATGTCAACAGCAGATGCAGCTTCAGTATAAGTCACATTGTCTGCCGAAGTTTCTTCTTCCTCACTGTCATTAGCTACATTGCCGTCATGTTGACTTTGGACCTGACTCAATATTTCATTTTCGTTGTTTGCGCCAAACCAGCCTGCCTCGCTCAATGTAGGCTACAGTCCTATACCGTAACGAGGGCTGGCCATTATGTTATGGATATCTTTCGGCTAATCCGAACAGGCTACAGCCCCAATTAGTTCGGATTTGGAAAGGTTATACTGTAATAAAAAGTAACATAAAATGGTCTTAGTTGTGTTTGACATTAACCAAACACAAAATATCACAACAAATTGGTTGAAAAAGTGATGCCAGATAGCCATAAAACTCATCATTTTGCACCAAATTATACAAACGCTTCCCGGGGAGAAGGCCCGGGCCCCCTTTTCTTTGGGGCCTATTCCATGCCCCCTAATCCCTCCCCAAAATAAAACTATATATACGCCCCTGTGATGAACATTAATACATACTTCATCAATATGATGTCTGTGCTTCTCAAAGTCGCGACGCGCCCACTGCAATAATTCCTTCTTGCTGCCATCGTCAGGTACTTTATATATGGCTCTCAAAATCTCACGGTAGAGACCAAGTACACGATTCCGAAGCATAAACTGCAAATGAAAATAAAGGTATTTTATAGTGCCAATGTGTCACCTGATCATATTTTTAAGGAAAAGTGAGGATGAGAACAATTTCTACACAGACAGTACAAATAAAAGAATAGCCTTGAAGATGTTTAATTCTACTCGAGAGCCTCAAACTTTTCAGAAATATTAATTTCAATCTTCAACACCTAACCTCAAATTCTGTCAATATTTAGTTCCGAGTTCATACGACATTTTGTTCTCAAATATTACTACTTGTTACATTATTATGTACCTGCTTTAAATTCATAGGCATTTTAGAGGCCATCATTCAGTGTACTGAATTTCGGATTTTACATAATTTTCTTAACTCTTTCATTCGAAAATAAATTATGAGTATCAATTGTTTCATATAACCAATAACCAACTACTCGAAATTAAATATTACCAACTACTGTTGGTCAAAGAAGATGCATCACGAAAGATGCGATCTAGCTGGCAGAATTCTTTGGTGTACTGTGACGTGAAACCAACATCTCGATCAGCTGATTAAAGGGAAAACAGAGGAACTCGTAATGGAAGTTGATAGGAGAAGGTGGGGAAATGATTTTTAATGAGGGTTTAAACACACATTTTCGTAATTTATACGACATTGGGAAAAGCATCGCATGTTTCTTTACGTACCGAAAGGTAGCAAAGGTTAAGAATGTAACATATTTGGTGTTAAAAGTGGCTGTCGTATTCCGTAATACTCCTACATCGAGGATCCCCTCTTGTAAATAATTAATAACAAATCCACCTCTGAATTAGGCCTACTGATTTTTTAACAGAATTGTGTTTGTGTAAAAAGTGGCTGTCGTGTTCCGTAATACTCATACATCCAAGATCGCCCTCTTGTAAATAATTAATAACAAATCCAACTCTGCATTAGGCCTACTGATTTCTGACCAGAATTATGTTTTGTGTAGCTGGTCATTTTTGATTGTACGCCCGAGAGCTCCAAACAAGTTCAATCTATTACTACATAATTTCCTAATTTACTTTTCATCATTAAAAAATGTATTTTGGCTAATTTTAGTACATTACTTTACAACATTTTATCGTACAATTAGATCTTATTCAGTGTTACATTCCACATCAGTATTTTATGGAAGTGAACAAAACATGGGCAAATGGAAATAGGGAAGTCTATTGATTTAATAAGCATTGCTTTTTAACAACTATGCGTTTTATTTGCTACAAAGGAAAACATTACAAGCAATGAACTGTTTCCTTTTAAATTCCAGTTTCCATGAATCATAGAAACAAAGTAACCCAGAACTTCGAAATTCTACGAAGAATTGACTAATTTGGGCTGCAATGTATCCTAGAAGAATCTCAAACTTTCCTCAACCAAACGCACTGTCCATACTGTACATTTAATAAGATGACAAATACTTCAGCGTATTTATTATCAAAGACGACACCGTCACATCAGTAGCATAACCTGCAATTTGACACTGAACATGATTGACTGCATTGCGTAGTCCACACTACATTTAATCCAGCATAGGGACATAATAGTACATTATGCAACGAGCCTATAATGGCAATAATTGAGACACGAGTATGTTTATAAAACTCGCTACGCTCGTTTTATAATTTCCATACGAGTTTCTTAATTAACATTATAGGCGAGTTGCATACGACTGTTTATGTTTGAAGATAATTATAACTATTTGATGTTCGAACATGAATATTCATAAATATCTGTCGAGATTTCACCAGTTTTATGTACTGAACAGAGCGCATGGGACGCAGAGAATACCTTGTATTTGACCATAGCCTCCTGGAATACCCCACTATGACACTCGCCAGGCATTGAAATTTAAAATAGGGGGCCATGGAAGTGAGTGCAGGTGCGATACTAGCATTTACATTTACATGATCGAAGGCCTATACTGTGACGTGAAACCAACATCTCGATAAGCTGACTAAAGGGTAAACGGAGGAACTCGTAATGGAAGGTGATAGGAGTAGGTGGGGAAATGCTTTTTAATGAGGGTTTTAACACACATTTTCATAGCCTAATGTATAAAAAAAAAAAAACCTGGCACTATACGGCCCATGAAGGGCCTAGGCCGACGAAGCGACCGCTGCCCAGCCATTTGGCCTGAAGATATTGGGGTGACGTGTGATCAGTGCATCGGGTCCCCTCAGCCATTAATCTTGGTTTTCGTGATCGGTGCGCTGTCTCACCGTCAGACAGATACTCAATTGTCCTCACGAGGCTGAGTGCACTCCGTTCCAACCCTCACATCAGTGTTAACATCCCTGACTGAGCCGGGAATCGAACCCGGGGCCTCCGGGTGAGAGGCAGGCGCGCTACCCCAACACCACGGGGTCGGCTCGTAATTTATACGACATTGGGAAAAGCATCGCATGTTTTTTTATGTACCGGAAGGTAGCAAAGGTAAGGATGTATACTTGACGTTAAATGTGGCTGTCGTGTTCCGTAATACTCGTACATCCAGGAGTCCTCTTTTAAATTAGTAACAAATCCAACTCTGAAATAGGCCTACTGATTTTCCAACAATCATTTTTGTGTAGAAGCTTCGTACCCTCACACTATACAGTTCAGCAACAAAATTGAACTCTGAAATAGGCCTACTGATATTTGAACAATTGTTTTTGTGTAGAAGCTTCGTACCCTCACACTACACAGTTCAGCAACGAAATTGAACTCTGAAATAGGCCTACTGATTTTTGAACAATTGTTTTTGTGAAGAAGCTTCGTACCCTCACACTATACAGTTCAGCAACGAAACTGAAGTCATAGCGTATACCATAATGCACCCATATAGGTTATTAGTATGGCTGTGAAAGCCAATATACCATCTTATCGGAATCCTTCATAGGGAGGTTAAGGCTGCTTGAGCTTTTAGTTCTCGCAGTCAAGTGGTGCAGTTGCACCTAATATAAAGGGAGGTGGCGCGCAGTTCGTCACTCCTGTGGGGGTCCGGGCGGGGACACCAAGAGCCCGCCGATGAGCCAGCTTGGTGTCCTAGGCGAAACCCCACACAAGACACGGCACAAACCTAGAAGAATTGCTGAATTTTAATTCACTGGCCGTGAAAGCCAATATACCATCATTCCCTGGTTAACCTATTGAAATATGGAAAGTGGGCATTGTATATGTGTGTTATGCTCTTCTCACATCTAATAATAGAAATAGCCAACACAACTGAAAATAACCTGAACACACAAGTGAAGGGGGAAATTATAAGAGATGTACTATCGAACAAGCACTACACCACATTCAATCCAGATTTTATGTTAGTCCTCCCAAAATGACACAACAACAAAAAACACTCGTCATTTAAAACTGACAAAATTTATCAAAACCTCCATTTTTTTGCCACTCAAACGGGTAGTCCGATACAGACATATGCTGCCAGGAATATATGGGCTTACTTATACTTCAATAGATACTGTCTTAAAATAAATCTCCGAAAAAGAAGTAGATATATTTCAGTTGAAGCCCGTATTCTGAGCGGCTACAGGAAATAGACATGTGCATTCGCCACACCATTCATTTAACCCACCCATGAAAAATGGTTTACAATCCAACATTAGCAATAACAAACAAGGGCGTTTCTACATATCCTCAAAATAATAGCACAATGCAAAATGTAAACGATTTATAGCATGCCTTAAAGCTATAGGTTGCTGAAACAAAACTACTCATCTAAAAGCAATGAAAACATAGGTCTACCCTATATGTAATCGACAACAAACAAGTGAAGAATCATTGTCAAGTTGACAGTACAATGAAAAGATCACACTTAATTGAAATCACTCATTGTACCTGCGCAAGGGCGAGTCTTTCTCCACATCAAATCGACTGTCAAAACCATGTGTCCTTGGTTCTTTCCCACAGCATTCACTCTGCCCACGAAACAAACTTGATGAGCCATAAAGAATGAGCGAAGCATAATTAGTAACTGTACTTTCCACAAAGACGATTTTCCTCAGATGTTATTCTGAAAATTTCTAATTGTAGATAGCAATATATAAATATTTTATACCATCACTGGCAGACAATCACAGAATCAACGTACAGTATACCAATGTAGATGTTTCACCTCCTATTATCCTGAACTACCCATTCTCTTGTAGGGCACTAGCATTATTTACATATTTGGTGGTAAAAGAATCACAGAATCAACATACAGTAAGTATACCAATGTAGATGTTTCACCTCCTATTATCCTGAACTACCCATTCTCTTGTAGGGCACTAGCATTATTTACATATTTGGTGGTAAAAGAATCACAGAATCAACATACAGTAAGTATACCAATGTAGATGTTTCACCTCCTATTATCCTGAACTACCCATTCTCTTGTAGGGCACTAGCATTATCTACATATTTGGTGGTAAAAGAATCACAGAATCAACATACAGTATACCAATGTAGATGTTTCACCTCCTATTATCCTGAACTACCCATTCTCTTGTAGGGCACTAGCATTATTTACATATTTGGTGGTAAAAAATCACAGAATCAACATACAGTATACCAATGTAGATGTTTCACCTCCTATTATCCTGAATTGCCCATTCTCCTGTAGGGCACTAGCATTATTTACATATTTGGTATTAAAAGAATCATAGAATCAACGTACAGTATGCCAATGTAGATGTTTCACCTTCTATTATCCTGAACTACCCGCTCTCTTGTAGGGCACTAGCATTATTTACATATTTGGTGGTAAAAGAATCACAGAATTAACATACAGTAAGTATACCAATGTAGATGTTTCACCTCCTATTATCCTGAACTACCCATTCTCTTGTAGGGCACTAGCATTATTTACATATTTGGTGTTAAAAGAGGCTGTCGTGTTCTGTAATACTCATAGATCCAGGAGCACCTCTTGTAAATTAATAACAAATGCAACTCTGAATTAGGCCTACTGATTTTTGAACAGAATTGTTTTTGTGTAGAAGCTTAGTACCCTCACACTATACAGGTCCTCGGTGTGAAGTCGTGCCTCATGGTTGAACCTCACTTTGAAGTATTCGACCAGAACAGCTTGCTTGAGCTGTTGGATGTGATTTTTCAGGGGTGGAGAATTTATAACATGTTCCTGAAGTTCCTCAAACACCTCTCCTTTAATGTTATTGAGAACTGCATTCACGAGCTTGACAAAAGGGTCCATTAGTTTTGTGACCTTGTCCTGGAAATATCTATAGGCCTTTTCACCCTCTCTACATAAATAAACTACATCGTGTGATGGGATTGAAAGGCCACCTCTGTTTTTCCTATTCAGGAGAGCAGAATCAGAATGAGGTGCATCAAGAACTGCTTTACAAGGGTCACATTTCATCACCTTTTTCAACCTTCTCACAACAAAACCAGCTATATATTTCACTACATCTTCAACATACAGCGTTAGTTTGGTTCGATCTGGGATATAGTCATGGTCGTGGCTAATAAATGCCACATCTGAATTGTTGGGGATTGCAAGAGAAATATCAGTCATCTGAGTGCAGTCCCTAGTGTTGAGTATGATAGTTGGATCTACAGCAGAGCAGTTGGCACTGGTTGTAGTCCCTATCTGAATGTGCAGCAACAGCCGTTTGTATGCTGCTTCAAACTGTCTCGCTGTGGGGTTATTGTTATGGCCACTATGACTCCTTACAGCACTGTAGAACACTTCCAAATGATCTTGACTCAACTTATAAGTCAGGAGAAAACTCATTTTGATTTGAGGCATCTCATGTATGAAATCATACACTGACAACACCGATTTCAAACAAATGAACAGTCCACTGAAACCAATTTTTCTGGAGCACTTTACAAGGTTGATGCCACTATACATCTCTTGGAGTGACAGTATGTACTGAATAGCCTCCTGAACATAAATTCTCACACCTTCAATGTTATCCGCTGTCAGTGGTCGCTTCCACCCCTTAGCACACAGGTTTCGGCTATGTAGGATATCGAAAACATTATTCATAATTCTAATGAATTTCACAGTTCCCTCACATCCTTCAAACTGGGGCAGATTCAAGTCCTTATCACAATATGTCAGTGCACATGCAACACTTTCACTGAACAACTGTGAGGCAAGTTTCACCTTCATGGGTTCCTTTTGCCAGTTGATATGCCTCTTCGTAAGCTTCGTCCCTAAATGAAGACCTTCACTGTGTTGCAGCTTCTCCAGTTCTTCTAAATATCTCCAGTCTATGACTTTGCCATTCCTGGTAAACATTTTTTTACACCCAAAAGCATTTCTTACCAATTTTATACTGTGGCACGCATCTAATAAGATGAACACTCGAGACCCATTAGAAGGATTCGTGAACCAGTTCACTATATTTTCTTCGTCAAAAGAAGCTCCCAAACAGCGAGCCATTGGAACATTCGAAGTAGCACCATCAAAAGTTAAGGACACAACTATAACATTCAAATCATTTAAAAAACTCTGGCATTCAGTCACTAAGTTTGCCTTCTCTGTACCACTTAGCCCGCTTATGAGGAAATAGCCCACTGGAATCTTCCAGTGTCCATTCAGGGAAACAACCATAAACACTAAAGCTTCCCTGGCTATTGGTAAATCCTGCTCTTCTTCTAATTCATGGCCACAACTCGCATACCCAACAAAGTTTTTACCATTAAACTCTACATGCTTCTTGATGCACATTTCATCCCTCATCAGAGCACACACTAAGGGCTTTCCTTTGATGGCCATTTCCTTCCCTTTAAGAATGAGAGCTGTCTTGGCCTCAGTACTAAAACCTGGCTTACCATCCACTGACTGGTACCACTTAAGCAATGTGCTCGGATGTGGTAAACCATGAAGGAATACTTCCCTGAGGTAATTATATGCTCGACCTGAATAGAAATTCAATGTCAGGGCAAAGTTGCGTAACTCAGGAGGATATGCAGTTCTTGTATCACCATCCTTTGTTTTCATCAGAAGTTGAGCAGCAGCGGGAGAAAGAAATTTCTGAAAAATGTGTATTCTGATTGGTTTCAATCGTGGGAAAATAATTTTCTTCATAACCATGTTCTAGTTGTCACAGTTACAAATAAATATTACTTTTAGATCTCAAATGAAATGACAATAGTCCATGTATTGTTAACAGTTATGAAATAGTTGACTAAAACAGAACTTATGTCAGTATTTCTAATGCAAAAACATAGATCCCAGTACTTCTAATGCTTAAAACATAGATAAAGCAATATAATTGAAAAAAATCTCGTCATTACTTAACATGACTATTGCCTTACCTCAAGAGTGTAGGCAGCATCATCAGTCACCATAATTTGCTCCTTAAGGTGACAGCCTTACCACTCTCCAATTTACGAGCAGCACGGTTTAATTTTTGTCTTTCTATCCGAAGCTTTTTCTTTGCCTTGTCAACTGCCTCCTTGGCTGCCTTCATGAAAGCTGTAGCTTTAGTTGGGGACTTAACCATCTGTGCAGTATAATCGCCAACATAACTTTTTCTGAAAGTTCTGCTCCTTTTCGGTGGAGATTCATTCTCTTCCGAAAGGGCACTAAAATAAAGAAATGAAAAGGTAAGTAAAAAGTCTGTCATGGTATGTGTGATATATGAAAGAAGTAACATGACATCTGTAATCTACAGTATAACATTCCAATCTGAACATAATAATAATATTATAATATAACATGACATCTGTAATCTACAGTATAACATTCCAATCTGAATATAATAATATAATATTATATTCAGATTGGAATGTTATAGATTACAGATGTCATGTTACTGAATATAAACTATATAGGCCTATATTTTATTTTCAATGAAATGAACTGGAAAAAAAGCTACTTACTCAGAACTTGTAGATGCAACAGGTTCCATCGTAAGCTTCCTCTTGACAGGAGATTTCCTCTTCCTCTGAGCTGGCATCAGGTGGGGTGGAAAATTGAAGATGGAAGGTATTGCATTTTGCTTCAGTTTTGCACCAACACCAAATGCTTCAGTATCGAAAGATTCTGTGGAAAAATGTTTGGAGCATATTCGAGAACCTTTGCTGGGAATGAAATTTTCTCTCCTTAAAGCATGAATCCATTGCTTCTTTCTGATATCAGACGCTGGGAAGCTAAAATAAATTAAAAGTCTGATATAGAAAAATAACTGACACACATTGATAATTGATAAATTTATTGATTGATTTTTAAGACACTAAACCATAAGATAAGAATGAATGGAAACTTTTTAAGTTACGAAAAGGAAGGTTCCTTGATGTTGTGATGGTCCTAATTTTGCTTTATAGGCCTAGGCCTGATCGGTGGAGTAAAGGATAGGGTAATTTTTAATAATCTGTAATAAATTCCAGCATTTACTTGTTATATTATTTTTCTTTCATGTTTCGGAGTTAAGAGGTAAAGTAAAGAAATGCAAGTAGTGAAGTCAGAATTTTAGGGTTATTTTACAGTGAATTAACTTACTTACCTATGGAAAGAAATGCCCGATCCTTTTTTAAACGTCTCCTTACATCCATACGCGGCACAGTAATACACCATTCTGGCTTAGTACGGTAATGAATAGAATAGAATAGCCCAATTCTGGCATCACGTGTAGTATTTCAATGCTCTAAACACTACGCAGTTCCCTTTAGTCAGCTGATTGAGATGTTGGTTTCAACAATGTGACGTCATCAGCTATCTATTGGATTCATGATCTAAGTTGTGAACACACCGACATTGGCTACAGTCACGTAACGGTCGGTTGCAAGTTACATAGCATCACGAGTGAAATAGCGAGTGGAAAGTATACAAATATATGTGTTCCGAGTGATACCAGAAGTGAGGGGTAGACGTTTTAACTTGAATAGTATGCAGATCATACATATATAAGTAAGAAACCAATCAATTACGGTAGTAAGTGTAACGGTTGAATCGGCACGCTGCAGTTAGCCTATGTGTAAATAATAGTGTTTAACAACCACATTGCGGTATGCTTTGAAGGACTATTTTGAATGATAGACCAGTGTAATTAGAATCTATGTAAGTAATCGTGTTATTATTATAGTAACAAACGTGTGCATGTTTAATTGCTTTGCGCAATTTCAAAAATAACATTTGTAAGTCAAGAACGAGAACAGTACTGCCAACGCAATTCATTAAGCAAAGAGTGTTAGTGTAAGATATACAACTCCGAGAGTGCATGTATCATCTATCGACCTACGTCGTGTGAGTTACTAACTTCCACCGCGAGATACCACCATTGGCGAAGCAAAGAATATTGCAACTACCTACAGACTACCACCATGCCAACTACACAGGAGAGCACGACGATATGCAGCACTTGCAACAGAGGTATCAAGGAGGACAAGGAAATCTCGCTAAAGTGTGACGGCGCTTGTACAGAAAAATATCACAATGAATGTACTGGACTAACTCAAGGAGAATTCGACATTCTCAAGAGAAGAAACAGAAAAGTATGTTGGATTTGCGATAACTGCAGAGAGTCTTTGAACGTGAATACGAAACCCGAAGAGAAAATGACTGGAAAAGGAAACACAGATATCTTAACGGAGAAAGTAGAAAACATAATGGACTTCTTAACAAACAAACTGAGCGTATTAATAGACGAGAAAATAACCAAAAGCTTACAAAATAGTAAATCCACAGACAACAGTGCGACAGTAATAGTAGAGAATAACCTCAACACTGACCAAGCAGAGGGAACAGAAGAGAACCCAACCAACGATGATACATGGGCAAGGGTAACACGTAATGGAAGGACACAGAAACAGGAACCAAAGAATCTTGTGATAATGGGAAAGAAACGGAAGAGGCCGTGCTCAGGGACGAAGACGAACTACAAGCCGCAGAGAAAAGAGCCTGGCTTTATGTAGGGAGGGTAAAGACAAGCACAACAGAAACAGTGAAGTAATTTCTTCACAAACATGGAATCCAAGGACAAACAGAGTGCAAGGAACTCTCAACGAGAGGGCAAGGAAAGGCATTCAAAATAGGAATCCCTTACAAATACCTCATGATTACAGCGGACCCAGAATTCTGGCCCAAACACGTCCTAGTGAGAAGATTTCGATTTCGCCTCTCACAAAGAAGACACGAAGGAGCATCTCTCGAGTAAGACCAGCTCGATTAAGATACTATTATGGAACACAGAAGGAATGAAAAATGCACCTCCTCACATTCCTCAAACGATCATGGAAGAAACAGATATATTGATAGCAACAGAAACTTTTATACTTGAAGACTTCGATCTACCAGGATACTATGGCATTCATACATACGCAACACCCACAGCGGGACGACCGGAGGGAGGAGTTTCATGCTTCCTGAAAGCAACAGCAGGCAAGTTGAAAGCAACATACAAAGAAAGAAATATGGTAATAGCTACTACGTCATTAATAACACTAATCTGCCTATATAGCAAACCAGACAATTCGATATAAGACGTGATAGAGTTGTTATTTAAAGCCATCGAGAAAGTAAGCAATCATGAAAATGTCATTATTGCAGGAGACATCAATTGCAGAATTGACAAACCTAACCAAAAGTCAAAATTGATCCTAGAGATGCTAGCAGAAGAGGGCTTCACCCTAGTAAATAAGAAAGAAGACAAAACGTACTTTGCAGGCAACGGATCTAGTACTATAGATCTAATCTTCTATAGAGGAACAGCAATTACCATACAGAAGCAGGAAGTCCTCTGGAGCTCAGGTGCAGCTCCAATATGGAAACACATACCAGTGGCGACCGACTTCACAGTTATGACAGCCATATCAAATGTCAAGCATACATACGGAGAGAAGAAAATATCAAGAAGATTGAACACTGGAAAATTACAGCAAAAAGAAATGATCACCTTAACAGAACAACTAATTCTAGAAGGACAATTAAACGAAATCGCTACTGATCTAATTAGGGAGGCGATCATGCCAGCAAAGGAGAGAAAATCACAGCCATGGTTCGACAGTGAATGCTACGACAAAAGAAAGGAAACCTTGAAGTTGTTACACGAGGCAAGGTCAAATGACACGAAAAGTGAGCTACAAGAATACGCCAAGCACAGGAAAGACTACAAAAAACTCTTGATACTGAAAAAATCCAACTATATGGAAACGGAGGCACAAAAATTAGCGGAGGACGCGAAAACAGACCCCTTCCTGCCCCTCAGAAGGAAAATCGTAACCAGACCGAAAGAAATTCCAATGGACAGGTGGGAGATACACTTCAAAAAACTACTGAACCAGGAGAACAAAACATGCGCCTTCAAAGTGCAATCATGCAAATGTCATTATTGCAGGAGACATCAATTGCAGAATTGACAAACCTAACCAAAAGAGCAAGAAAAACAAGACATCCCGAAACGGAGCAAACCATGCAAATAACAACAGCAGAAGTAACACAGGCGATACATCAAACGAAAAACAAAAAGGCCTCAGGCCCAGATCAAATACACATGGAACACCTAAAACAATCACAAGAGACCTTGGTACCAATTTGGACAAAATTATTCAATGAATGCCTAAAGTCTGGAACGATCCCGGAATGTTGGAGACTATCATCCATCAGGACTCTTTACAAAGGGAAAGGAGATACGAACGACCCTAACTCATACAGGGGAATCGCACTGGAAAATAATATCTTTAAGATATATACAAAAATCCTAGCGTCAAAACTGGAAACATTAGCAAATATTCCTGAATGCCAGTTTGGTTTCATACGAGGTAGAAACACAACACAAGCAGTCAGATACCTCCTGGAAGAAATAGAAGAAGCTTTGAGACATCCGAACGGAAAATACTACGCTGTCTTTATTGACTATACGAAGGCGTTCGACCTCATAAACATGGAAATACTGATGACAAAGTTGAAAGACATGATTGGGACAACACATCCTCTTGTCAGAGCAATTGAAAACATTTTAAAAGTCAATTTTGTACAGATTGAGGATACAGTCGACGTATCAGACACGTTCGAACAAACAAATGGAGTCCTGCAGGGAGATCCAATGAGCCCCTTGTTGTTCAACATCGCCACAGCAGACATTACAGACATCCTTCAGCGCACATCGAATACGAAACTTATAGTATACGCGGATGACATGGTGTTGGGATCACCAAATAGAAATGACCTGCAACGAGCCCTAATAGAGCTGGAGAAATGGGTACTGGAAAACCGCCTCACCATTAATTTGGAGAAGACAGTCCAAATGACATATCGGAAAGGAGGAAAAATTGCAGGTAGTGACTTCCTTACTCTTAATGGAGAACATCTGAAAAATGTCAATCAATTTAGGTATCTTGGAATTACCTTGCAAACTACTACAAATTCGTTTAGATGCCATATTCAGGAGAGAACTGCAGCTGCCACAAGAGCAATCTCAGCCATAAAGAACCTTCCAGCTCTGCCCCTAGTTACAGCAATGAGACTTTTTAACGCCGCCATAGCCCCTATAGTAACGTACGGATTAGAACTGATCTGGGAAAGTCTAAAACTTAGTGACTTTGAAAAAATAGAACGAGTCAAAGCCCGCTTCCTCAAAAAATGCACTGAGAGTGGGAAAAGCAGCACCAACAAGAATGGTCTATAAACTAACAAAGGAGACCTTCTACGCAGAAGACCTAAGGACCCAACTGCTTCTACCAGCTACAGAACATTACTCTAAACATCTGGAGAGGAGGAAAGCCAAAAGCGAAGATATAGATCCGGACTTCTACGCTACAAGCGCCATGGTGGACAGGAACTGGATGAAGGAAAACCAGGAACTGAGACATGTCGTGACGAGACACGCCATCCACGGTTTTCATCACAGAGTGTGTGCAACAAAATCTTACCATAACCCAAGCGTAAGCTGTGTATGTGAGCTGTGTAACAAGAAATGTGACAGGTCCCACCTATCAAAGTGCTCCAAAAGAACATTATCATTGATTGAGTACAGTAAGATGTTAATTCTCTTCTTTTGGCCTTTCGGCTGCAATAAATTCTTATATTGTGACGTGAGAGCAACATCTCAATCAGCTGACTGTGGTGTAAATAGAGGAACTCGTAATGGAAGGTGATCAATCAATTAATCAATATTTATTGTCATTTAACAACTTATCGTTGTATTAGACTACGTCACATTGTTAAAAATACATTTTCAATTTACAATAAAATCACAAAGGTATGTATAATATATTACAAGTAGCTTATTATTACCAGCTTACTGAATTCAAAATAAAATAAGAATAAAATAACACGAATACAGTAAGAAGAAGTTGATCTTCTATAGTCCATCTGGGTAGAGTGTAATTTTCTCTTCAAATTCGACCAAAGTGTAAATACTGCTGTTAATGAGCCATCGCTTAATGGAAGCTTTGAAAATGTTTATAGACTCCTGCTGTAGTTGTGTTGGTAGTTTGTTGAAGATTTTAATTCCATAGTATTTATAGTGGTCTTGTGTTTTCTTTAACCTGACATGAGGTGTATCTAACTGGTTTCTTATTCTTGTGGTGTGTGAATGCACATCCCTTCGATTTTTATATAAACTGAGATTTTCTTTAATATACACTAAGCTATGGAATATGTATATTGATGTAAGAGTCATAATTCCAAGTTCTTGGAAGTGATTTCTGCAGGATTCTGTACTAGGCTTGCCTTGTAGACATCGTATTGCCTTCTTCTGCCATCAGAAAACATCTTGTGCCCCTGTTGAGTTTCCCCACAATATTATACCATAAGTTAAATGTGAATGGAAAAATGCATAGTACGCGAGAATAATCTGATTAGCACTAACTGATTGTTTGAGTCTTCGCAATAAAAATAAGACTCGTGCTAATTTTGTACATAATTTTTGTGTGTGAATGTCCCAGTTTAATTTAGAGTCTAAATCGATTCCCAACAACTTAACAGAGCTGCATTCATGACTACTTGAAGCCAATTTGGCTAAGTGAAAATAGATTTCTTCTGTTTTGTTACTGTTTAGAAATAGTTTGTTTTCCTTTAGCCAAGAAGTTGATTCACCTAATAATTTGTTTCTTTTCTCTTCAAGGCAAGTTAGGTCTCTATCACTTGTTATTACAGTAATGTCATCAGCATACAGTATTGACTAGGCATTTATATTACTAACAATGTCGTTTATATAGACCAGGATAGGAGTAGGTGGGGAAATGCTTTTTAATGAGGATTTTATTTATAGAAACAAGGTCAAAATGCAAAGGAAAGATATACTTATATGACGATTCCACCCTAACGAATTACGTGTTCAAACATGGCTGTCGTCGTTGAAAGTAGAGCAGGCTTATGAATACAAAACTCACATTTTTGTAATTTATACGACATTGGGAAAAGCATCGCATGTTTTTTTTTTTTTACATTCCGGAAGGTAGCAAAAGTAAGGATGCAACATTTTTGGTGTTTAAAGGGGCTGTCGTGTTCCGTAATACCATCGCCGTCTATAATTCTCAAACCGTGTTGTTGGTAGAACTGGCATCGTTTAGAAGAGTCCGTAAGTTCTATAAACACGGAAGACCACATGCTAAGTTCTATTCATAAATATCGTTTATTTTGATATGACAGCATCTAAAAGCAGTTCGTACTAACTATTTCAACACCCGTGAAAGTCCTCGTGGTAAATCAGACCTGCTGAAAGTTGTAGAAGTGAGTATTTCCCGAATTAAGTTGCATGTGTAACCAGGGGCGGATTTACGTATAGGCTGTATAGGCGGCAGATTTTAGGGGGCGGCAAATTTTGACTAAACATTTTTTAATTAAAAAGAAAAAGAAAAATATATTTTATTTAAAAAAGAAAAATTTGAAATCTGAATATGTTCATGCATCTACAAGAGTAATGAGTGCCCCTTAGAGACAATCCAATACCACCCATGTGACATATTATAAGATTGATAAATAGTGGGTCTTCTGTTTCCGTCTTTGTGTACTGCGCGTTGGTGGTCGAAGCCTCGTTTAGATGGAGACTGGTCTGATTACCTTGGGGGCGCTCTGGTTGTTTTTCGTGGCTGGTACCTCTACCATATTTTGTGTGGCTGGTGACTTTATCGTGGTAGCTTTGCTAATTTCTTTTGTTGCGTCTGCATGGCTTCTGTTTCCTATGGTCGTCCGGCTTATTGTGGCTGCTGTTTTTGGTTCTTGCCGGGGGGAGAGAGTTTTTTCCCATCTCTCTGGCTACCGGTAACGCTTCTTGTACTCTTTCTATGAGGGCGGATTCCATGTTCTGTTTCATTTGCTCTATGGATGATTGCATGGATTCTATAGAGCTAAATAGGCTGCTTTCCACATCATTGGTTTGCATTCTTTGCATATCCACATGAGTCTGCAGTTAGCCCTCATAAGCGTGTCTAGTTCGCCTTGCGTCAGACCCGCACATTTCTTATGTTCCCTTCTTTCGCATGCCTCGCATGTAGCTGAGTCCCCATCTTCTTCTGTTCTGCGTTTGCATTTTCTGCAGAGCTCTGTAGGGCCCTTTCCTGCATTCTCGGTGACAGAGGAGGGGCAGAATTTTTGATGAAACAGGTGATTGGTCTCGGTCCAGTGTGGATTTACTTCGTGTGAGGCTTAGAAAAGCCTTGTTACGTTTGTAACAGAAGACTGGGTTCGGTCCGGTACGGGTATGTTTCATACAGAGCTAGACTGCTATGTATGCATCTTTTGTGCGATGGCATTCACAGAAATTGTTTTCCCGTATGGTTATGTTTCATACGAAGCTGGACTACTATGTGTGCGTCTTGGGTGCGAAGGCATTCACAGAAATTGTTCTGCAAGTGTTCGAGTTGTTAATTGCTGGAGTTTAGTCTATCTAACCTCACCAAATTCTTTGTGAAGACTGGTCTTTGTTTCCTGCTTATAAACTATTATTCACCTTCTTTGTTGTGAGTCTCTTGACTTCTCTTTGATGTTGATCTCTTTTGTCAATTTATCTAATAGATTGCACATCATTGAACTACAGTTAACTGTCTATAAATCGAATTATAAGAGAGCTAAAATTTGGCGCATCACAACACATTCATTTTTCGTATAAAAATTGAAAATGGATGGGCGTAAAATATTAAGTGGTGCTCAATGTAGAAAGCAAGCAACTGAAAAGGCGCAAAAACAAGAAAAAGTCTTGGCTAAAACGCCAAAAATTGATATTTTTTTTTTACCTTCGACAAGTTGCTCAAAATAATAATTTAATAATGAAAGAAATCAGTTTTACAAATGCAATGAACTGACGTTTTTATGTGCATAAGAATAAGAAGCAACAATCCTCTGGCCGAGTGCACACCATGCACAGCACATTCGTAGAATTTGGTTGGTACATATGCTGCAGAAAGTTACACAGAAGCGAGTAAGATTTTTGAATTGGTCCAGGAGTTGTATACTGTAATTTCTTTTCAGATTAGACAGAAAGATGGTCTGTTTTGCAGCATTTTGGTGATTCAAAATCAAACTAAAATCATTGTCTACAACTCGTTGTTCTGCACGAGTTGATGCGGTTTCTGTTCTGGTTGAATTTTGTAACGAAATAATAAATGCTTTATCAGCTTTTGAAGAAAAACCCAACGAAAAAGCAATAGTTCGAAATAAAACTACAAGCCTTCAGAATAATATGGAACGACTAGAAAGTGCATTTATGCTAAGTACTTTGTCTGTTTTACTTGAACGATCCGATGCTACAAGTCAGAAATTGCAAGCCATGGATACTAGCATTTCAGATATTTTGCATTTGTACAAATCGTTGGTTGGTTTTGTAGAAGATGCTCGGAAAAATATTGAACTTGATGAAGAAATAGCACGGAAAATTTCTACCACCCAGGTGTTTGATAAAGACGTTCGTAGGAAGAAACGAAGAAAATTAATGTCTGATGTATTGTATGAAGATGATGTTGAGCCAGGTGGAAGAGATAATTTCAGAGTAAATACTTTCAATATAATTTTGGATAGACTCCATATAGATTTGAAGGACAAATGCGCCGATTATGGAAGAATTTTTCAAAAATATATCGTGCTTATCGAATTTGGTACGTTGAATGAACCTGAATTAAGGAAACATACGGCAACATTACACGAATATTTTCCAAATGATATAGAACAAATATTTATAAACGAGTTGTGCCACTTTCAAAAATATTGCCAAGTAAAAGAAAATTGAACATAACTCCCGCCTTTAGAAATATTAAAATTTATTCGACAGTATGATCTACAAGGAGTATTTCAAAACATTGAAACAGCCTACCGCTTGTTGAACTGCACGTTACCAACTGCAGTGCCGAACGCTCGTATTCATGTTTAAAGCGCATAAAAGACTATTTGAGCTCAACCACAAGCCAGAATCGTTTGGTTTGTCAAATGATTTTGGCAATTGAAGCAGAATTAATGTCAGATATGAAATTTGACGATATTATCAAAACTTTTGCTGAAAGAAAAGAACGGAGAAATATTTTTGTTAGCACACCTAGATCTTAAGTTATACCTACATATAAAATTTAATTATACGTGTAAAAAAATAATCTCAAATTTTAATAGGTTGCCTTACTAACTACCACTCAATTTACACACAAACCTAAAAACTAAATCAAATTATGGCAGCACTATTAAAATAACTAGTTATATCACTACGTTTTGATCACTACAGCGAGTTGGACTTTCAGTGCTTAGTAACTTAGTTTTGGTATATATCTTCATGTACCCCCTGTTTCTCAGTACATTATGAACTGTACTCCATTGGCAAGTGCCTTGAGATTTCATTGGAAATCTACCTATTTTTAAATTAAGTGACCAGTGGAGCATTATTGTTAGACTGTCAACATTAAGCTGGGAGGCCTATTTTGAATATGGTGAGTGCATCTGTGGACAAAAAGTGAAGAATTCATTAGCAAAGGCAGTGTCTAAGTTCGTAAGAATAGTCTTACATATTTTTTCTGAGCGCGTCAATGACGGAAGTGAGCATAGTAGCAAGAAAAGGAAACTTCAGACATTGGGACATTGACGTACAGTACAGCCTATTATTATTACCTTATAGGGAATCGACAGTATGGGAAGGTGGGCCACAGTGAGACAAGCTCATTAAATCCTTTTTTTTTAAGAGGGACATTTTTTAATATTTCTTAGAGGTTGGCTCTCCTGGTAGCAGACATTTTGATCCTGTTTACTCTTTGAAAGAAGCATGTTATGTAGGAGATAAACAACATCTTCGTTTTTGAGGTAAGAAAAGTAAAATTTTCTTCCTCTGTTTTTTTTATAGCTATGTGTATCATTGTACATTAATGAATATAATATGGTCGAAATACATACATATTACTAAATAATTATTGGAATTGTCAGCTTGTTCAGTATTGTATGTGAGATAGTAGACATAATTGTTTTTACATGTCGCAAGTGGGCCACAGTGAGACACAGTAGGGTGGGCTACAGTGAGACAGTGAGAAAGATATACGGAGTTACCCCAAAGCTGAGGAGAGGGCAGAGTCAACTTCTAGGAGAAAAAAGAGGAGATCTTTCATTACAACTCACACCCCAGAAAGAAATAAAAACTTGAATTTAAGTTCACAAATAAAAATTAAAAAATCTAAAGAATTGCAAGAAGAATTTATTCAGCCAAGCTACAGACATTTGCATGGATGATGATGTTGATGATTCTTCTAATTCAGACAGCTCATCAGATAATGAAGAAATCGAGCTCCTAACATTTCGTCAACTTGCTCGCAAACCTAAGGAAGGTGACTTCGTTCTGGTTGAGTTTTCAGGGAAACACTCAAGATTTTGCATCGGGGAAGTGAAATGAGATTTAGATGATGAAAATTATTAAGTAAAATTCTTAAGAAAAAGAGCAAAAATGATAGGCAGTTCTTTTTTTTTTTTACCCATAGGGTGCAGATATTGCTTCAGTCCCCGCGAAAGGCAACAGATCACTGTGGCCGGTTTCCTGTGCATCTGGCAAAACAAATAGACAAAAGTCATATCTCAAATTTTCTGTAAATTTTGGGAATCTGAATGTGCTGTAGTGTTTTCTGGCATTAATTATTTGTTTTAGTGTTTATCTATGTATTTAACCAGTCATAATAAATTCTTTTCATTGTGTCTCGGTGTGGACCATCATCTGTCTCAGTGTGGCCCACGGGTGGGCTACAGTGAGACGGCTGTAACATGTTCACAATTTATTATTTTTACAGAAACGTGTGGATGTTTTGGAAATTCTAAGGGTATGAAATTGATGAGCAACAATCAACTTATATTTCAGTATATAAAGACATTCTCATATATCAAAAAATAAGACAGTATACTAAAATATATTTTTTCTGTCTCACTGTGGCCCACCTTCCCCTACATAGCATGATAATATGTATCCTTTATTTGTGATATTTGTGTGTAGAGTTAGCGGACGTTATGTTTTGTTGTATTTTCGGAAACATTTGGCGTCAAAATCTATGTGTTTACGCAGTGTTAGCAATTACCATGTGCTTACGCTAGGCCACCCACATGACTGATGGGAAGTGTTGCCAAACCTTATGACACGGCTTGAGAATTGTAGACGGCGATGGTAATACCACTGCCATAGTATGTCCAGGCCGCAAGGCTCCTGTAGTGACGTCACGTTTAGGGTCGTTTCATCCGCAGCAGCAAGTCGGACGGCTCCTTCCACACTCAGTCACTCCAAAGCGAATATACATTCATATTTATAGGAAAATTTTAATACTACTTGGAGTTCACTGGCAGTTAGATAAGTTACCACTAAATAGGCCTCATTATCGCTCCGCTAGTTCGAATCCTGCCGTTGAAGCGGGGGCATTTTACGAGTGAACAAAATGCTACATCGTCTGTGAACTTACTAGGACGTTGACGCACACAGACAGGTCAAAATTGCAGCATTTTGACATCCTGTAAATGTTATATCAATAAAAAGAGGCATTGAAACAGTTACTCAAGATGTACCACTACGCCGATAAATCGCATACGGCTTAACTCGGGATTGAAGGCAGGAAACATTGGAATATTTAAATACACAAAACAATTTGCAGGAATAGTTTGTAAAAAAATAATTCTATGTACCCACAGAAACAATACATAGACAGGTACACTTTTCTGTGCCTACTGTCAGAAGAAGCCATTCAAGTTCGAACTGAGCTTAAGTTATAAAATTCGACAAAACTTCGGAATCTTTCTTTTGGAGAAACAGCCCCGCCCCCCGTACTGCCTTCTTGAATACTTTAAATAATAATTGGTATTCTGCCCGAAGGCAGGTCCTAGCCTCCGAAGAGGCTACCCCCAGCCGGAGTTTACTTGCGGTAGGGTGGCCAGGGCCTTTCCGCTCCTCCTTATGTTGGCCAACAGCGCGCAGTGCCTAGAACCGGCATACCATCCAAGTTCCGACTGCGCCCAATGTTGCTTAACTGCGGAGTTCTCATGGGATCCGGTGTTTCAACTATGCCTCCAAAAATCATTATATACGGTAGTAACAGAAATATTCATTTCTAGACATAGTTTACCAGAAATAAATCAACAGAGAAGGTAAATTCCTTTCGGGATCTCACCCACAAAAGCTGCCAGTATCGTTACTCACCAGTAAAACAGAATAACATTACAAAAATACTACCTGTTCACTTCTGGACATGCATGAGAAAAAAGGCTAAGTAAGAAATCTCCCATTCTTGACACTCAGTAAAACAAATTTACGAAAATCATTCCTCCTTTCTAAAAATACCAGCAAAATCCAGATATAAAAAGTAAACTTTTGCATTTGTGTATATTTATGCACTAAAAAAACTAATTGGGGCCTAAAGCCACTGTTACTTAAATGAAGATCTTCTTCAAATAAATATCTATTGTACAATATAACCGTTATCCCCCTCGACCTGTCAGAAAAATGGTTCAATTTCAAAAATCAATGTCAATTTACTTAGGATCCTTCAAATAAACTGATTTAAAAATCACTGTTGTCCAACTTGATTTCATCTCAAAAAAAAATGAATGACGTTCACAAAACAGGATCTTCTTCAAATAAACATAAACATAACGACGTCCCCTTTGGCTTCCTGTCAGAAAACTAAGGTTCAAGAACCACTTTTTCGAATAAACTTGTATGTAGCCTACCAAATCACTGCGGTTCCACTTACCCACCAGATAAATGTATGGTATAAGGTCTAAAAATCAGGGCTACTTAAAAGAGGATCCTCTCTGAATAAAATAACTACTAGCTGGCTCTTCAGCAAGAAAACAAAACAAAGCTCACACTATTTCCAGATAAAAGAAATTGAAAGACATTACAGAACATTTTTGTTATACACAACTAAAAAAACTTCTGAAAAGCTACTGTCTTCCATGCACTTCTTCGAATGAATATCTTCACCCTATTCATAAGGTGTGGAACCATTAAGAATATCCATTAATCGTTAATTTCAGTAGTTAAAAAATATACTAAGGAATACCCCTCCAAAGGTTTTATCAAAAATTTTATACAAAGGAATTCCTCTCCAAAAGTTTTACCGAATATCCTAATCTATAAGTGTCATCATTTCAGTCAGTATTGAGCTACTGTTGTGATACCAGCACTAGATGTTAACCTTTTATGGAGTAAGCTACAGTACAGAAAAATTAATAACTAATGTAGCCTATCCACCTACATAAATTCTAGGCTATTCAACGGATCAGATTCTAAACTACTCGTGGCTCATGCTGCACAACGTAACCTATATTTGACTGTAACCTATGTACAGACCATTCTTGTGTTCCCTGTAATGCGCAAATCTTTTCTAGGTATTTTAAGTTTACATTACTTTCTTAAATGTTCGTCGGCGGGGAAGAAAAAGCAAGGCACATAACCTAATCATCTCCATCATAATAGTTGCTTTTGCAACCGGCAACACAACAACTTTTCGGCATACCAGGGACCTGGGAAGGAATAATTGTTTCAATGAACAAATATAATATTGTATTACCATCCAAAAAGCCTGCATTAGTCGAAAATAAGCGACGTTAAGGTCCTAATTGAACCAGGGGCGGTTCTAGGCGTAGTGCCACCGTGCCATGGCACTGCCCTCTAAGAGTAAATTATTCATAGTCCTGAAAGAATAATTTCGAACGCCTACGTATAATACCGATATCTAATTAGTTTCAAATTACTTTGTAGTTAAACTATTCCGTCCGTAAAGTATGATCATTGATTCCATCTTCGCCCCAGTGATATCTTGAGCCGCGGTCTATACGGCACGGTTGACGCATGCGCAGTCCAATTTACGATCTTTTCCGTAGCCTCTCTCGTCACTCGCTATGAGGAAATATGCTGGTCTCCGTGCCGAATAGAGTTTGGCTCAAAGCGGTACTGAAAGTGAAGTGCAATGCTATCTATTGGTCATGACGCGGTACTGGGCCAGCGACATGCATGTAACAAGCTGTCACAAAGGCGGGAAGGGAAGAGGGTGTGGGCCAATGGCCTGATTGGCTGGAAGTAATATGACTCATTGGTTATTGGTGGGGTGGGGGTGTTGGTTGACACAAATTGACAACCAATCGCTCTCACACAAAGAGCATTAATTCTAGATTTCTCTAAAAGGGGGCTCTGCGTCCAACAGTGAAATTTAAACTTGCCGTAATAAATAGTGAAAATAATATGTATGTATTCATTAATTCCTTATTTGGTAAAGTGAATAACTAAGAGAATGAATAAAAGAGAAAAAAGAGTACGATCATGACTACCGCAGGCCTACATGTTAAAGCTTCACGGATTACACTCGGTAGGTTGATAAACCATCTGCAACTGTTAGGCCTGGATGAAATCGCGCTAATTCCTGTTTGCAGTCTAGTCCAGGTCTAGTCTATCTTCAGTTGTTGTTAACGGTTCGTGGTTATTTTTAGTGAGTCAAGGTATTAAAGAGTCAAACATTGAGTTTGTGTTGTAGGCTATTAGTGAGTGAATGGTTGAGTGCTGAAAAAGTTTCTTTTATATACCGGTATTTTAATATATTTTCTTATCGTATATATTATATTCGGTAAGTCCCGATGTGAAATGTTGACTATCAAGTTTAGTGTAGGCCCTATATATACATCGGAAATCGAACCCTGCTCTGATATAATGTTATGAAAATACCAATATTTTCATATTTTTTACTTGGCACTACCCCTTGAGCGGACTGGAGCCGCCTCTGAACTGGACCATAACATGCAACATGAATGCAACTCAAACTTTTTATACATAGGTCTCTAGGCTAATAACTTACCTACAAAATGAATATTTACTTCAGAAAACAAACGGAGTAACCCTCATTCTGGATGACGTAAGTAGTAGCGTTATTACGTATTGCTTTTCACTCGGACATTAATTATAATGTAAAAACAATACACCGCAAACCACACACAGTTAAGCAAATGGCCGTTACATCTCCCACCCTGTCGATCAGGTGATCACGTGGTCATGGCCGCTGCATGACGGCCTGGATATTACGATGGCAGTGGTAATACATAGCCAAGAGCCCCTCTTGTAAACAATTAATAACAAATCCAACTCAGAATTAGGCCTACTGATTTTTGAACATAATTGTTTTTGTGTAGCTGGTCATTTTTGATTGAACGCTCGAGGGCTCCCAATAAGTTCAATCTATTATTACATCATTTCCTAATTTATTTTTCATCAATAGAAAATGTATTTTGGCTAATTTCAGTACTTAAGAAAATGTTATCGTACGATGAACTCTCATTCAGTGTTACTTATCACTTCTGAAAGTGAACAAAACAACATGGGCAAATGGAAATAAGGAAGTCTATTGATTTAGTGGGCGTTGCTTTTTAACAACTATACATTACATTTGCTACAAAGGAAAACATTACAATCAATGAACTGTTTCCTTTTAAATTCCATTTTCCTTGAATCATAGAAACCTTCGCAAAAATAAGCCAGAACTTTGAAATTCTACGAATAATTAAATATACTAATTTAGGGATGCAATGCATCCTAGAAAAATCTCAAAATTTCCTCAACCAAGGCTTGATAAAATCAGGGCTACTTAATAGAGGATCTTCTCTGAATAAAATAACGACTAGCTGGCCGTACACTGTTTGAATGATGGCCACCAGTCAGTTTTTAACCAGGTTGGTTAACGTTGGTAAATGTGATCGTTAGGAGGTATATGGGATATATATATATTGTTTGTTTCCGACTTTGGCCAACTGTGGATCGCATGGAACCTAATGCTTTCTGGTCAATTTGTTCTTATTTTCTTCCCAGAACCTCTTCATTCTTTCACTTCTAATCTTTCTCTGCTCATCTGTTATTACCAGATTTGGCCTGTGTTGTGGTGGTTTTACTTTGAACGTCTTGATTTTGTCAATTCGGCTTCGAAACGTTTTCCTGTCGTGAATGACAAGTTCAGTTAATCCAACTTCAATGGCGTCTCTTTGACCTCTTCTACCCATTTTGTAGTAGCTTTCAACCCTGAGATGTATTTAGAAATTGTATTTGTCAGCCTGTTCCCGTCCATTCTCATCAAATGCCCGTAACATTTTAGCCTTCTTTTACGCATTGTGACCACAATGGTTTCGGTCTGCATATACAGATCTTCATTTTTCCTTTCGTTCCAAGTTCCGTCATCGTCTTTCCGTGGTCCGAGAATTTTCCTCAGGATCCTCCTTTCCTTTATCTCAAGTTATATCAGCTCCCCTTTTTTTTGTTCAGGGTTAGACACTCGCAGGCACACAGACCCTCTGGCTTTACCACTGTACTGTATCGTCTGAGTTTTGTTTTGTATAATATCGCTCGTTTGTTATACCTGTTCTGAGTTAATCTATAGGCCAGGTCCAATTTTCTTGCTCTTGCCTTGTTTGCCTCTTTATCCAGTCCATTGGGTTGTATCCATTCCCCAAGATATTTGAACTTATCAGTTCCTTTGACAGTTCCATGTTCCACCAGCATACGTCTCTCTTCCCGGTGTCTGTATTCCATGTACTCAGTCTTTTCATTTATGATACCTTAAGACCTGTTTTCTCAGCTATTTCGTGCAAAGTGTCCAGCATCTTTCGTGCATCATCTTTGTTATGATCAAAGAGGGCAAGGTCATCAGCAAAAGCCAAACATTTAATTCCCAGGTTTTGTCCTTTCCTCCAAGATGTATACCCTGAATTCCTTCTGCTTCCAAAAGTCTTATTCCAATTTCTCATGATTTTCTCCAGAACAATATTAAATAGTATTGTTGAAAGACCATCCCCTTGTCTGACTCCTGATTTTATTTCGAAAGGATCAGAAACTTTACTTTGGAGATGGTATCAGTTAGTGTTTGTTTTATTATTTCTCTTGTTTTCCTGTCAATCCCAAAATATTCCAATGCAGTAAATAGAGTCTGCCGGTCAATCGAGTCGTATGCCTTTTTGAAGTCAACAAAAATGACCACGGTGTTTTGACCTCTCAAAGCTCTTGTTCTGAGAATGTTTTTGAGGTTGAATATTTGCTCTACACATGACCTCCCTTTCCTAAAGCCGGCTTGGTGTTCACCAATTAAGTGGTCTACTCGGTCTTCAACTCGGTTCAGCAATGCTTTGGAGAGTATTTTGTATGGGACTGGGAGTAGAGAGATACCTCTGTAGTTGTTGATGTCCATCCGGTTAACTTTTTTTATGAAGTGGGTGTATGACAGCACATTTCCAGTCTTCTGGGATCCTTGCAGTTTTCCAGATTTCTTCTATAATATGATGGATTGTTTTTGCTGTGATCTCTCCTCCGAACTTCCACATTTCAGCGATGATCCCATCTTCACCTGGTGCTTTGTTGTTTTTGAGCTCTTTGATAATGTGCTTGATCTCATTTAGAGTTGGTGGTTGGGAATCTGGGTTTTCTTAGGATATATTCTGAGATATATATGCCCACTAAACTGGAAAAAGTGAAATCCCGATTCTTGAAAGCTGTTCTAAGCTTGCCGTAATATAGCCTCCCAAGACTCTCCTATGAACTTACTGGAGAATCATTCTTCATAGAGGACTTAAGAAAAGAACATGGCTTGATATCTACCGTGAATTCAGAGAAAATAATCAAAGACAGACAAAGAAAAAGAACTGAAATATGGGACGAATTTTACTCCACTGACGCCATGACGACCAGTGACTGTAAGCAAACCTTCAAGCAAACTAACTTCAACCACAGACACATCCTGACAAGATACGCTACCCATGGATTCCATCACAAGATTTGTGCAAATAAACGCTATGTACTGCGAACTCGGAGCAGAATCTCTGACAAAATTCTGTTCCTCTATGTAAACTTTTGCAAATTGCGTTGTGCGCATTTCCTTTATCACACGGTATATCGATTAAAACTATGGATCCATCGATTTCTACACAGACAGTATCGTACTGCCAAGACCGCACTGCTAACACATTCAGCAGTAAGTAATCGATCCATCGATAGTTTTAAGTATTGAATCATCGCCGTCTACAATTCTCAAGCTGTGTCATAAGGTTTGGCAACGCCGCCCATCTGTCATCTGGGAGGACTAGCGCAAGCACATCGTAATTTCTAACACTGTGTTAACACATAGATTTTGACGCCAAATGTTTCCGAAAATACAACAGAACATAATGTCCGCTAAATCTACACACAAATATCACAAATAAAGGATACATATTATCATGCTATGTACTGTCGATTTCCGATAAAGTAATAATAAAAGGCTGTACTGTACCTCAATGTCCCAATGTCTGAAGTTTCTTTTTCTTGCTGCTAAGCTCACTTCCGTCATTGACGCGCTCAGAAAAAATATTTAAGACTATTCTTACGAACTTAGACACTGCCTTTGATAATTAAACCTTCACTTATTGTCCACATATACACTCATCATAGTCACAATAGGCCTCCCAGCTTAATGTTGACAGTCTAACAGTAATGTTCCACTGGTCAATTAATTTAAAAATAGGTAGCTTTCTAATGAAATCTACCTAAAATCACTTGCCAACTGAGTACAGTTCATAATGTACTGGAAAACAAGAGGCACATGAAGATATATACCTAAACTAAATTAGGCCTACTAGGCACAGAAAATTCACCTCGCTGTAGTGATCAAAACGATGTAATATAACCAGTTATGTTAATAGTGCTGCCATAATTTGACTTACAGCCAGGCACACAACAATTCCTAGGCATCTAAAATAGTTTAATGAAATATTAGTGAAGAATTTGTTGGTTAAATTCATAACCGTGTGTACCGCCCTAGGGATAAGAGAAAGTACAGCCTCCCTTAATTCTCCCTATTGTAATTATTTAAGCTACCTTGGACAGAAGGGAGGGGGAGGACTTTGATCAGAATGATAAACTAGCATATTAAATAAGGTAATAAGACTAGCAAAGAAAATGCATAATGATAATTTTATTTCCCAATCATCTAATAAAAACAGGACTATGTGGTCCGTGATAAAGAAAGAAACTGGAAAATCTTCTAAAATACAAAGGGACAATTCACTGACCAGGAATAATAAAGTGATTAATAATCCAGAGGAAATAGCAAACACTTTTAATGACTATTTTCTGGAAATTCCACAAAAATTATTAAATAAATCACAGGTAAATACACTAAATTCTAATAATAAAATAAATATATGCAGTGATTCTTTATTTATAAAACATGTCACAAGTGACGAGGTAAGAATAGTTATAAAAGAGCTAAAACATAAATTCTGTGCTGGCATTGATGGCATCCCTGATGCAATTTTAAAGAAATGTGCAGAAAATATAATAAATCCACTTACGCACTTAATAAACAGTTCAATTCTCTCAGGAACTTACCCGGATATTTTGATGTTATCACAAGTAATTCCAGAGCACAAAAATATAAATGAGATAACTATCGTCCTATTACCTTACCAACTGGTATTGCAAAAATTGTGGAAAAAATCATGTATAAGAGACTGATAAGTTTTATAGAAAAAATAAAATACTATCAAACTCACAACATGGATTCAGAACGGAAAAATCTACACAGACAGCAATTTATGAATGTAGTAATAGTATACTGAAATTAATTGACAATAAGGAACATGTAACTGGCCTATTCTTGGATTTATCGAAAGTATTTGATGTTGTTGACCCTAAAATCCTCCTAACAAGACTAAATCAATATGGTATTAGAGGTCTAGCTAATAAATGGTTAGTCTTACTTAACAAGGTGTAAACAAATAGTAAGCTTGAGACACAAGGATGATGGAACCAAATTACTTAATAAAACATTGTCGAATGAGGGAATTATTAAATTTGGAGTACCCCAGGGATCGGTTTTGGGCCCACTACTCTTTCTTCTATATATCATTGATATAACACAGAACGTTCATTCACATAAGGAAATTTTGTTTGCGGACGATACAACACTCGTAATAAAAGGTGAAACTAAACAGGTCTTACAGCAGTCTGCTGACTCCTTTACAGAAGAATTAACCAAATGGTCACAAGATAATCACCTCATAATAAACTATTAAAAAAAACAGTATCTCTAAATTTCCACACTATAGAGAATAGGAATACTGCGAAACCCAATATAACATTAAATGGTCATCAAATAGAAAATAAATCAGAAACAAAGTTTTTAGGACTATGGATACAACATGACTTGAAATGGAATGAACATATACAATATCTGAATACTAAACTGAACTCGATGTGCTTTGCGTTACGTATTTTGAAAAACCAGCACTAGCATGCACACATTAAGAAATACTTATTTTGCTTATTTTCATTCATACTTAAGATATGGGGTCATATTTTGGGGTATGTCACCCAGATGTACTAAGCGCGTTTAGTATACAAAAGAGGGCGATTAGAATTATGGCAAATGTAAACAATAGAGAACCATGTCGACCTCTGTTTAAAGATTTAAACATTCTCCCACTGCCCTGCATATATATCTTTGAAAGTATTATGTTTTTTTAAAATAATTTAATGAATAAAGATGTTTTTCTTAAAAGAAACAATGATGTTCATAGACATGACAAACTCAAAACATTCATATTTCACACACACACACACACACACACACACACACACACACACACACACACACACACACACACACACACAAGCATATATCAAAAAGGAACTTTTCACACAGGTGTTAAATTATACAATAAACTACCCCAGTATATAAAGCTTGCCCCGAAAATAAAAACCTTTGATAGAATGTTGAGAGCTTATCTGCAGTGCCATTGTTTTTACTCTGTAGTTGAATATCTTAGCATATAGGAGCAATGAAATCTATAATTATATTTCACTTTTCTAGTTTAATTGTAATACCTAGCTGTAAGTTGTTGTATTTGTAGAATTAATATTTCATGTTATGATAACTGAGTACGGTGTAAATAGTTGTCCAATAAGATTGCATCTCTTAAGATCTCTTATTATAATAAGTTATAAATAGTTATAGTATTAGTAATATATACCTGTTAGTTCTTTTATTTTATAGATGTAATTTCTGACGTGTCCTATATCAAAAATGTATTGTATACATGTAACTGATCAAATGGATTTAATAAAAATCTAAAGAATCTAAATCAGAATTAAACTTACTATCACTAAGCGTGATACAACCAAAGGAAATTAATTAAATCAAGCACATATACGTTACCGAGCACCAAACGGTTCACATCCAAACACAAGCATTGCAGCAAATACAATATGGGGCGGAAATCTAAGGCATTCAGAGGCCGCGTGCAGCAACATGCTAACAATAGACCGACCAGAAACAGACCAGAAGGATATGTCGCCGAGAAATTTAACTAAATTCCCAACCAAAATTACAGAAATAATTGTATTCGGATAAAATGATATATAATGTCCTTTGAAGTTTGATAATCATAACAATAACTTAACGCAAATTGTTAGGTTGGCGTCCAGTTTACAGGGAAATCGAAATGTGTATACCCATGTGCTTAGGGACATGAGTAGCATATTGCAGGCGTGCGAAACAGCACTAAGCTTCTGAATTATGACCAAGAAAAATCTTCTAGTAAAATGTTGAAGAGAAATGTATATACTTTAGAATATTTTAGTGGTACCACTTTTAAAATGTTCAGAGTCTTTGGACACATGGCTTCCTCACCGCACTGAAGCAATAAGCTCAAGTCAATATTAAAAGTTCACTGTACAGTACCTTATAATTGGCACCATTTGCCAATTGTCCCTCAACGGTCGGCTTCCACTCAACCTTTTCGCTACATCTTTCCAAGCCGAATGATAGCGTCAGCCACTTGGATCCGCGTACCTCGGTTCTCGAGGGAACCCGAGCACGCCCGAACGACACGAAGTCAAGTTTGCGATGCGAACCGTCACACACCAAGATGCGAGGCATTGCCATGCTTGTTAATGCTGGGATAAATGAAATCAGGGTGGTAGCTTGATAATGAGCCCACAGTTCCATGCGAATATTAAATGTCCAAATGCTTCAGAACGCCGTAGAAGATCGCGAAAGTTCCTTTGGCGTCAGAAAGAAGATATGGTAAGGGGGAGGGGGGTGAAGCGGGAAATTCAGATATATAGAAAAGTTCATGAGTCTGAGAGGCCTCCTCCCGGGGGAAAGGGGCCCGGGGGAGAGGGGGTGGGGTCGAATTATTGTGATGGCCGGAACGACCAACGAATGTTGGATAAGGAGGCAGTGGTTTTGACAGCTATGGTGGGCATAGCAACAGTTGCTGAGGGACATGTTGATTGATGTAAGCAATAGTGGAAACTCCCACGGGAAACTGGCGACACCGATTATGCGTGCCATCTAGCGGTTCGCGCTGACAACTACGAACTCGATTTCAATCAGCTGGCAAGTTTATCTGCACATGTTAGAAGTGGAACTTTTGGGCTATGTATGGGTGTTTCCATTACAAAATACAAAGTGATCCCAAGTCATTTTACAGATTTCCTCAAAACAAACAGTTGTAAGTATACCTACTAATGTTTACGTGCCTGTATTTTTTTCTATTAATCTGAGCATAGCATACTTTCTCAGGGGCGGCCCTAGGGCGGTGAGAGTGATGCGACCACACCGTGCGCTGTCATATGGGAGGCGCAGAATATGCAACAATAGTTTGACAGCGCAAAAAAATTAAACCCAATCAGCTTATTAGCATACTACTTAACCCTACCCTTCAAAATTAATTCTATATAGACTGTAAGTGAGCTGGGGTGCGTGCATTTCAATGGTATAGACATACAGTATAACATGAAATTCTCACTTAACGTTGTATAAATATTAACGAGTTGAAACCAATATCTATACATCTAGGGTTTTGTCCGCCACCTGTTTTCTTGGCGTTCAATCGTGTGCGGGTGCATGTGGATTGTGATTTTTGTCTGTGTTGAAAGCTACGCGTGCAATTGAAACTTGACTTACCGGGACTGTTAGAACGTTACTACTTTACTAAGGTGGTGTTATGTAATGTAAGAAATTGGTAGCATCATATTAGGCATAATTCCTTTTGTGTAGATAATGATCATGCCTAGCCTGGTCTAAGCGCGACTATAAACGAACAATATTGTTTAATATTAAATCATATTTTAGTTGCGTTCTGGGAATATTATTTTTAATATTAAAATAATAGTTATAAATAATGTAAACGATGTTTGTTATACTTAGTCTCCACAGGGAAGGGGGATCTCGCACCACCTGAAAATATTGCTAGGGCCGCCTCTGTCTTCCTTTAAAACATTGTTGTGATTGAACCTATCCATTTAATCCTTTTCCAAGGGTGCTCAGTGGGCTGTGAAGAGTAGATAACTCCACAATGCTGTTTCCAAATGTGTGTGGGGGTTTGTCTGCCAAAATGTCATGAACATAGAGTTAGTTTTTGCCATTTTTTTTGTCTGAAAGCACCTATGGGATTGGAAGCAGATTAACTGGTTGTTTTCTATCAATTAATGACTCTAATGAAGGTATCTGTAATAGCTGTACGAAATTACTGACTGACAAGTATTTCAAAGTCAATATTAAGGCTTACGGCATGTATTTAATTTTAATTTTCATTGGTTTTACGTCCCTGTTAAGTACTGCGACTTTTAGAGACGCCGGGGTACCGGAATTTCGCCCCGAAGGGAATATTTAACGTGCCAGTAAATCTACTGACACGAATCCCTCGCATTTGCGCACTCTCAAATGCCAACTGGCAGTGCCAGGATTCGATCCTGCAACCTTGGGAACACCTGGTGAGATCGTTACCGCTGAGCCACGCAGCCAGCATTAAAGGCATATGTGAATAGAACTAATGATTCATCAGTGAAAAATCTTCCCACTAAAAATATCAAGCTCAATAAGATGTTTCACGTGTACTGTAATTTGCTTTTGGAAATATCTGTAGGCTAGTCAAACTCCTGTCATAAAATAACGATTGAATGTTTTAATGGCAATATACATGTATTTCATTCTTATTGCTGACCCTTTCGGATCAACACCCATCTCCCTTCCTTATATTATGCTGCAATAAGTACGAAAAGTACTAAAAATCTGTATTTCTTTGCGTTTTAGGTAGATTTTATTAGAAAGCTAACTATTGTAATGGGTACCATGTTTCGACTTCCAGAAAATTTCGACATATCTTCGCGTATCGCATCCCCAAGACCCCAAAACCACCGTCAGTTCAAAAGTTTATATATATATAAATCAGTTTCTTGTGGACACGATAACTGCCGTAATTTTTCACCAATCACTTTGAATTTTTTTACCGAATATGTATGCCTATAAAATCTCGGTCGAGTTCGTTACTGGGCTAAATCGCTCGAAGGGGGGTGAAAATGGGGGCTTTTTTTTTGAAAAAGTGAAATATTGCTATAACTCTCTTAATATGTGAAATATCGAATCCGTTCAAAGTTCATACTATGTGTCGGATAAAGCCCAGAACTTAATGTTTGAAGAGTTTATTTTATAGCACCAACCATTGACCAAAGGGGTGGGAAAAAGTGTTTTTTTTCAGGAAACATTAATCATATCTCTCTTAATAGGCACAATATCAAAACCGTACAAAATAGACAATATTCCCCTAATAATTACCTAAAACTTTTGTCTGAAAGCATTTTTGATATGACTCACCATTACGCCAAGGGATGAGAAAAATGATTTCGGAATTATAAGAAAATGCCAAGAGCTATCAGAGGTTGCCATGGCAACACTACTAAATTGATGAGGGATGAGCCATCAGACGTTGCCATGACAACGCACTTGCACGAAATCAGATTCAGATTTCCATCTGACTAAGTGTGAAGCGGCTTCGGTGATGTAACTGGTAGCATGCCCAAGGTCGCGGGTTCAAAGCCGGCCGAAGTCGTCGGATTTTCTAAGAGCGCTAAAAATCCCTCAGTATGCTTTCCTTTGTAGGGGAAGTTCCAACGTTCGTTGCGAGTTGCTGGTTGCGGTGGCATCGAGTAGTCAAGTTCACAGCTAGATGTCGTTGACGGTAGTATCTGGTAGCAACATTAGGAACTACTGCTTGAAATTGACAGTCTGCAGTCCTTACCTGAATTACAGACTAATACAGCCATCACAATTCACACCGTTTATCAGACAGATTCTACACTCACCCAAAGTACATGGGGTTACATGACCGCGTTGTCGCAGCCCCTAAACTGAGGAACCAACCGAAATCTCTCCGGACAATTTTGCGTGAAGAAGTAACAGACCGTTACATAGTTACACATCAGTGTCGAAACCTTGCATAAAGGGCAGTGTGACCACAAGTATAAAAATGGACCCCAAATGACAAGAACGTTACCGTCCCCATAAGACAATAAAATGTTTAAAATATGCATAAAATGACGAAAAACAAAGTTAATTAAGCTCCAATTATAAAATACTTTCTCGCAATAAGTGAGGTCTGATCCTTCTACGAAAACCTGCATTCTGCCTATTTTCGCCTATCCCCAAGTTAGTCCGGTGAAATCTACCTCCGCCCTCCGGCGTGCCGAGAGGACTTTTTTAAGTGGAATTGTGATGAACGCCAATAGTTCGTTCAGTCGGCCGTGGTTCGTTCCGGTAGTTGTCTATTCGAGCCGCTAGATAGTAGCACTATGTGCTGTCGCCGCTGCTCTGCGTGTTAAGTGGCGAGAGTTTCCAATATTATCATATTAAGCTATTTGATGTAAGCAAAGAAAATAAAGCCGTAGTGAGTGACGGTATTTGGTCTGAGTCAATGTTATTCCAAGTTAGTTCACATACCGGTAACAGTAATCAATTACAAGACCTTGGAGTACGTCATTTGTCTGCGTTTTTTTATTAGATTAATTTATAGTCGCTTTAACTTGGAAAGTCTTATCGCGACTTTCACTGTAGATTTACATTATACAATACAATACATACAATACATTGAATTGAATACACTATAAAATCATAAAATGAACACTAGAAATAAAGAAAAGTCCCGCTACTATGAGTTGATCAATCAGATTTTGAAATAAAGTTCCGAGTCTTTGAAGAACTTGATGAGTTTTTTGAGCTGTGAAAGAGATGAGAAGGCCTCACATATCTTCTTGGGAATGCTGTTGTGCTGGCGCCAGTGGTTGTAGAGAGCACAGTCTGAGATTATGTGCTGCACAGTCAGTACGCTGTTACATGTTGAGCATATCTATTGGAGATTTCAAGAAATAATCGATGGTACTGTGATCTGTCAGTTTGGTTTTTAACCAAGTTGTTCAGTTCGAAGTTGACTGTTGGCAAGGTAATTGTCCATGGTGGGATATCAAGAGAATGGTCTGAGAGTAGTATAGGAGGAATATTTAGGTTTAATTCTTCAAGGAACTTGGATATTCTGACATTGAAGGGCGAAGGTTGTCGTCTTGATTCAGTGTTTGTTCTTGTGTGGCTGTTAGTAGGGAAAACATACGACTTAATGCGTGATTTAGTCATAGTTGATACTTTGAGTGCATATGATAAACTTAGTTGTTGACGTCTAATTGCAAGAGGTGGTTCATTGGCTTCTATTTGCATACTGGTTACTGGACTGGTGTGGAGAGTTCCCAGAGCAATTCGAAGAGCAGCTGACTGGATAGAATCAAGGATCTTGAGGGAAGACGCTGTTGCAGAGTTGTATACTATACTGCCATAATCTAATTTGGCCCTAATAATTGATCTATAAGTATTCATGAGCACCTGATAGTCTGCTCCCCAGTTTTTTTTGCTGTGAGAATCTTCATTAAATTAATCCGTCGTAGACACTCATCCTTGAGATTTTTCAGGTATGGAGTCCAACTTAATTTACTATCAGACAGAATTCCCAGGATTTTAAGAGTAGATACTGTCTCAATTTTATGATTGTTTATGTTGAGCTCGGGATCTGGTACAGAGTGTTTGGTTTTAGGGAATACTATGCATTTGGACTTTGTTTTGGAGAACTTGAATCCAGTAATCTTGGCCCATTGTTGAATATTTTCAAGTGATTCTTGAAGTAGTTGTTGAGTAGTTGAACTATTTCTTCCAGCACAGAATATGGTCAAATCGTCGGCAAAAAGACAAGCCTTTACTGGCAAGTGGATGTTGGATACAATTCCGTTTATTGCGACCAGGAATAAAGTAACACTGATAACTGATCCTTGAGGGACTCCATTGTCGATTGTAACTTCCTGTGACAAAATGCCATTTGTCTTAACTTGAATTCTACGATCTTTGAGGAAGTTGTAGATGAAATAGAGCATATTTGCTGAAATGTTATATTCCATCAATGATTTAAGTACATGGTCTTTGAACACCATGTGATATGCCTTTTCAATATCTAGACTAACTGCTATGAGGTGATGGTTGTTTAGGAAAGCTTCCCCAATTTCAGATTCCAAACTTATGAGAGTATCGACAGTTGAACGTCCTTTACGAAATCCACTTTGTACATCACTAAAAAAGTTTATATGTTCTAGATACCATCGTAATCTCCTGTTAACAATTTTCTCCATTAATTTGCACATTGCATTTGTTAAAGCGATTGGACGGTAATTTTCTGCAATTGAGTTATCCTTCCCTGGCTTGAGTATTGGAACAACAATGGCTCTGCGCCATTGATCAGGGAACGTCTGAGAGGTCCATATGTAGTTGAAAATAGCCAGAAGATAATTTAATGCGTTTAGTGGGAGCTGTCTTAGGAACTCATAAGGGACCGTATCTGGGCCAGGGCTGGATTTGCCACATTTGTCAAGTTCAATAATCATGTCCTGTAATTGAAAAGGTTCATTTAAATTAGAATCGGAGTCGGAGGAGGTTCTTTTTAGATCAAGAGGTTCGCTGGTTTTCTTTATATGGAGAAAATGTTGGTCATAATTGTGGTCACTAGAAATCTCGGAGAATGTGTCAGCTAATTTATCAGCAATGTTTTGAGGGTTGGTTATGAAGGATCCATCATTCGGGTTTCTGAGAGAAGTAATGTGGAACTTGTCATATTTACCATTTACACGTTTGAGTTTATTCCATACTTCTTTTTGTGGAGTTTGAGAATTTAGTGAGGAAACAAATGTCAGTCACGAGTTCTTTTTGCTATCTTTAATTTCTTTTCGGGCGATTGCTCTACATTTCTGAAATTGGGCTTTATTTTCAGGAGTTGGTTTTCTCTTAAAGACATAGAAAGCATGGTTTTTATTCTTCAGAGCTTCCTTGCATGCGTCGTTCCACCAAGGTACTGTCTTCTTACACGGGTTTATCTTTATTTTCGGAACACTAAGGTTTGCAGATTTAACTATTGCTTCTGTAAAATCTTGAACATGTGTTTGGAAGGGAAGTCATGTGGATGGATTAGGCCAATTAAATGGTTGTTGACTATATGATTGAACTGCGTCCAATTTGCTTTATTTAAGTTCCATTTAAGGGTTTGGGGTATCGGGGCGTTGATTGAAGCGTTGTCGTTATTGATCAGTATGGGGAAGTGGTCACTATTTCCTTGGAGCGTCGAATAGACAGACCAGTCAAAACCAGTTGCTATCTCCGGAGTGCAGATAGTTAGGTCTATGCTACTATAGGTTCCATGAGCAATATCGAAACGAGTTGGAGCAGTTGAATTCATTAGAATTAGGTCAAATTCATCTAGTATCTTTTCTATCTCCTTCCCTCTTGCATCGGAGTGATGACTGCCCCATAACGTGTTATGGCTGTTGAAGTCGCCTACTAGAATGAATGGTTTAGGTAGCTGACGGATATTTCGTAGATCATCTCCGTGAAATAGATAACTGTTTGGTATATAAATATTGCAGATACACAGAGAGGGAGGTAGATGCAATGAGACGGCTACAGCTTCCAAATTGGAGTTTAAAGAAATTTCTTTGAGGTATATATTGTTTTTGACATAGGTAGCTACTCCTCCACTTGCATGACTTGCATTAGTTCTGTTTTTATGATACACATTGTAAAGTCTTAGATTAGCAGCAAAATCGTTCCGAAAGTTGGTCTCTTGGAGACAAATAATGGGTGGTTGGTGTTTATTTATTAGGAGTTGTAGGAATTCTAACTGGGATCGATAGCTGTTGATATTCCATTGGAGTAGTGTTGTTGCCATAAGTATGATAAGGAATAGCAGAGGATCCATTTCCATTCTTATAGAGGGAGAGATTAGTCATCGCTAGAATAGTCTAGGGAAACATTGTTATCCATTTGGTCTTCAATTAGGTTGACGAACTTCAGTAATTTCTTCACTATCCGAGAGTTTCTGTTTTTAATGCTTTTATCGGTGTAGTAGGGGTATAGTTTCTGTAGAGCTTTAGCGAGTCCTTCTATGTCTTGGATGTAATTGAAAGCAATTGCCACCACGTCCTTGACACCTTGGGAATTTTCGAGAAAAGATTGGAGTTGTGTGTAACTGAGAGGAGCTAGTGATGGTTCAGCTTCCAAAACCTGTTTCACAGGAAGGAGCATATCGCTGATTGTTGGTGTTTTTGGTTCTTTCTTGGGTTTCTTAGAAGTGTGATTTACCTTGTGATTCTCAATTTGATCAGAAGAGTCGATTTTGGGTCTGTTGCTATTAGAAATATTTTGGTCAGTTCTTTCACTGCTGGCGTGTGACATTGGTCTTTTAAATCCAGGGATATGTCCAGTTGTTGAGGCAGGACATGTTTCACTATGTCCAGGCACTGTTCTTTCTATTGGAATTTCGGAGAGAGAAATACCATTACAATCTTGGTTTTGAGTTAAGTTTAGGATAGCTGATTAAGTTTCATCATGTGAATTTGTTGGAGGAAGGTCGGAAGTACTGGTTGCATTTTTGGGGTTTATCTCTGTTGTATGTGGTTTCTCTTGTAGTTTAGGAAATTTGGAGAGGTTAGGTTTGTCAATTTCATGAATGTCGTGCTGAGAGGTTGGTTGATAATTTGGAACTGAGTTGTTAGTAGGACAGTCTTTGGCCAAATGTCCCTCAGTTTTACAAATAAAGCAGGTGGGTGAGTCAGATGATCGGCAAATCCAGTAGTTAGTGCCATCGTATTCAATTTGGAGAGATGCAGGGAGTTTATCGAAGTCTTCATTTTGGACGTACATTTGTCTTCGAAAGCTCAAAATATGAGAAAAATCTGGGATGGATAAGCCTGCTCTGATAGGGGTAATTTTAGACACGATTTTCACACCAATGTTTAAGAATTCCTCTTCAATTACATAGTTGGGTATTGCAGGACAAACGTTTGATAATATAATACGCTTGTTTTTTTTTGTTAAGAGTGGTCGTATTTCCAAAGATACATTGTTTATTAAGATCTTGGGGTTTGCTAATATTAACTCTTCAACAACTTTCTTGCTAGAAAGAAAAATGCATATTCGTCTATTCGATATTCGTGAAACAAAACGAATGTTGCTAGGGCTAGTGAGTTTTCCTACAGCTAGCACATAATCTTTGATACTGATTCCATCTTGGGATTCAATTACGATAGCTTGTTCTTTGGAGGGGAGAGATTGAGCTATAACAGAATAGCTTGACCTTGGATTTGTTTCTTTGGTGCCGGTAGTTATTGTAGTTGTCATTTGGGTGCCAGATGTACTGTTGTTAAAATCAGGGTTATTTACAGTATTATAATAATTCATTGGTTGGTTTGGTACTTGGTGGGTTGATACGTCAGAAGTTTTATCATTCGTTGTGTTCGTTAAGAGACGCCGACCTCTATCAACAGAGGCGGCGGCCATGTTGGGTTGATCAGAACAGAGTTTTAGGTTGTGTATCTTCCACTTCACGTAACTTACGGTAAGGTTCACAAATATTAGGAATAATACTTACAAAAGTGTTGTAGGTATCTAGAATACTTTGATATACGATTCGCACTCCAATGTGATATCCAAAAACCTCTCCAAATGAGATGTAACTACGGCAGCACGAACCTCGTGAACATTGTCTAGTCACAGCCTTCTCGACGTCTCTCTGCGTTGTTATTGTTCTTTATGTACCGGTAGTAAAGTTGTTCTGGATGATGACGTTACTGCTTAAAATATCGTGAATTACCGTACAAATATAATGGTCTTAACCGATGAGGTTTTTAGGTTTTGCCTGCAGTTACTCCCCGTTTAATACGTCGAAGGCATTGGCGAAGTCTAGGAATATTGCGTGAAGTTTTTCTCTTGGCCTACTTAGAGCGTACTCGATGTCCTCTTGTAGACATTTGATGGCTTGCAAAGTTGATCTAACTCTTCTGAAACCGACCTGTTGTTCGGGTATGTCAACAAGGGTAGTTAACCTCTTAGTAAGAATCCTCGTCATCACCTTGAAGAGTGAGTATTCTAAACTTATGTCTCTGTAAGCGTTAGAGTCTCCCGTATCTCATTTGCCCCTGTATAGCATTTTGATGGTTGATAGTTGATCCAGTTATCAGGGATTCTCCCCTGCCTCAAACATTCATCCATGATAGAGGCGAACGTCTCAATCACCACTGGTATTGCCTCTTTCAGATGTTCATTATATATCTCGTCAGGTCCGGAGGCCTTTCCTTGGCGCATGTTGATGAAGATTCTTTCCATCTTCTCGACTGTGAATGGAATGAATTATAATATTGTCCTTTACGCATCTACTGTGGTCGAGTGTCCTTCGCTGGTAGCACTTGGCGCATGTGATTTTACCACGTCTGCATGGTTATATCTCTAGGAAATCTTGGCTTTCGCGGGTTAAGTATTTATAGGGATTTTGTTCTGCCACCTTGAGCTTTTTCCTGTCTTATTCTTGTTGATCATTCTCCTTTCTCTGCTTTATTAATCGTTATAGTCTCTTCAGGCCTGTGCATATATCTCGAGGTCCATTGGGGGTTGGATTGTCTAATTGTGCGGTGCAGTTTACTCAATGTAACCTTCCTTGCCTCGTAGCAGGTGGCAGTGAACCAGGGGTTAGCCTTTCGTAGGTAAGGTTCTTAGTATTGTATGGTGCTCTGCATTTTTTTTTGTCGTGTAGCCTCCTGAGAGGCCGAGTGCAGGTCTTTCTAATCGACGCCCGTGGGCGACCTGCGCGTCGGGATGAGAGATGGAATGGATGGAGATGAATGAAACTGGGCGAGGATGTGGAAGGAAGCGGCCGTGGCCTGTCAGAAGGTACTGTCCCAGCATTTGCCTGGTGTTGAAAATGGGAAACCACGGAAAACCATTTCAAGGACAGCCGACGGTGGGGCTCGAACCCACGCGTCTACCGAGTCAGCAGAGAGCTTAGCCCCTTGACCTAACGCTGCGCTTTAGCCCGCATAGCCACTACTGTTGGTATGGTGCTCTGCATGATCTGAGTCTTCTCGTTCAACGAATCATACTGACTCCCTTGAGAGATTTTTGCGTGCCATTAATAGTACTTGCTTTGTTAATTTTCCCAGCATCGAGTTTCCTTGTTGGGTACAATGTCCTGGTCTTCAATTGGGATGTTCACCAACCAATTGTGATAACTTAAAGTCTTAAACGAAGGATTTTTTAAGTCTGGAGGTTTAAACATGACGTGACTAACGGACGTGAAAGCCATACGAGGGTGGACATCCCCACGCCCCCCCCCCCCCCAAAAGCAGACTTAAAAGAACCGAGACTGTGTTTGAAATTTTGTTTCTTGGTTGAAAAATCGGAAACAGAAGCTTACCAAATGCTTCAACAGGCTTTCAAGGAGGATGCTATGAGCCGCACACAAGTTTTTGAGTGGTTTGGGCGCTTTAAACATGGTGAGATGAGTGTTGAAGACCATGCTCGTTCTGGGCGCCCTTCAAAATCTCAAAATGATGAACATGGCTTCTAATAAACGAATGGCAGCGCGCTCTCAGTCCGGTAATTTCTTTGGTATTTTTAGCCTACTTTCGATTTTTGCAAAATATGAAAGTAGACTTATGAGATCAACACAGGGGCAAAACATTGTGTGTATGTGTGTGTAATCTGCATGTCTGCCCCCCCCCCCCATCAATTCAAACTAGCAAAGGGAACCTCATTGTCAGGTTTTATATCGCCGCCATCTTGACGGAAACGTAATGGCGGCCACCCAAATGTTCAAAGCTTGAATCAAATTACGACTAACCTAATCATTTGATCCCTACCAAATGTTGCAACAACTTACCTTCATGTGAGAAGCGTCATTTGACCAAACTACAAGGTTATCAGCCCAATAGTTTGTTGATGGCGGTCGAGTATGTGTGAAAATTGATTTCCCCTATCAATTCAAAGACACCGAAACCAAATCGAACCACCTTTGGTACAGAGGTAGCACTAGCAACGGACAACTCAGTGCCATGTTGTATATCTCCGCCACATAAGAAAAAAGAAATGGTTCCCACCCAAATGTTCTGAGCTTAAATCAAATTATGACTAACCTAATCATTCGATCTCTACGAAATTTTGCAACAATATACCTTCATGTGGTAAGCGTCTTTTGCCCAAACTAAAGGTCATCAGCCAAATAGTTTCAAGATGGCGGATGTATGAATCATGCAAATATTATAGCCCAACAGTAACTTACGATTCAACAAGGCCTGGCCCCAACAATTCAGCTTATTGTACATGGGAAGGTGTAAACTGCCCCCGAGGAGGTGACCGGTAGGATATTAGCTTATTATAATAGAATATGTAACCGTAGAAGTGACTAAAAGGTCAGGCTGACCATGCCATATTGTTGTGGGTCCATTCCGTCCCACTGTAAAAATGGCCGCTATTTTACTCGTAAATCCATATATTTCCGTAACTTCCAAAGTTTGAATCATTTTAAGAATGTAATAAACAAAATGTCGCCTCCGTAGCGTCGCGGTCAGCATGGTTAGCTGCCGCCCCGGAGGTCCTGGGTTCGATTCCCGGCTCTGCCACGAAATTTGAATAGTGGTATGAGGACTGGAACGGGGTCTACTCAGCCTCGGGTGGTCCAAATGAGTAGAGGGGGTTCGATTCCCACCTCAGCCATCCTCGAAGTTGTTTTCCGTGGTTTACCACTTCGTCTTCGGGCAAATGCCGGGATGGTACCTACTGTGAGGCCACGGCCGCCTCCTTCCCTCTTCCTAGCCTATCCATCCCAATCTTCCATCCCTTCCCATCCCTCATGAGGCCCCTGTTCGCTTTGCAGGTGAGGCCGCCTGGGCGAAGTGCTGATCACACCTCCCCAGTTGTATCCATCCCGACCAGATGTTCCAAGCTCCAGGACACTGCCCATTGAGGCAGTAGTGGTGAGTTCCCTCGCTGAGTCCGTGGGAACCACCAACCTAGAGGGTAAATTGACTAAATAAAATAAAAATAAAAAAATAAACAAAATAATACATATTTAGTATCAACTGGTTTATAGAAACGGCAGAAAACGCTAATGAAATTGTTAATTTCAACACAAAATATGATACGGCTTTACTAAACCAGTTGTTTACCACGTATTACCGTCGCGCATCCGTGGCGTAATGGCATCGACCTGGGCTCATAGTCTTAAGGTTCGTGGATCAAATCCCTGCAGGTTCAATTACTTTACTTCGGTTTTATGGTATTTATTGATTTATAACTACTCACGCGTTATAATGTTAAGCAATGTCAACCAAACTATGCGCATCATTTCGAGGACAATTAGATGCACTCCGACATATTGGCTGCCAGTTCTAAGCCACATTCCACCTCCAAGTATGAGACGAGAACATGGACTTATGAAGGTGTACAGCGCCATCTGCAAAATCCTCATCTTCCCGTGCACCATGATTTTCCTGATATTAGTAGGAATATACTTCGCTCTCGCCACCCTCCTCTGACTACTGCACAAAGGCTCGTTGAAAGTGAGTTCAAATGAGTGCCCGTTGGAAGCAGTTCTGGTCGAACTCTGCTCACCGGAACAACAAACTATGCCATGCATCACAACCAAGCCTCCAGGGTTTGAGCTTCCTAGAAGAATTTGGTCCACCTTAAATAGAATAATTACAATTTGTGGCAGATGCGCGAACTCTCTTCACAAGTGGGGGAAAATCCCATCTCCGAAATATACCTGGGGTGCATATCACACAAGATTGTCCACTAACTGCCTTCTCTGGGGCTTCAGTTGAGTTCCTGATGGCTACACAAAAATGCATAGACTACATAAAGGTTGTAAATCTGACATTGTGACCCTTATCTGAGTTCAGCCTTGAATATAGTTTTTTTTTCAATGCTGTTTTAATTATCTTTATATTATAATATGTATTGTGACGTGTTTTGTACCATAGGTAAATAAATAAATAAATAAATAAATAAGTGTGTATTTGCAATCGAAAATATTATATATACTTAGAACACCATATATTTCAACACTCGAATACAGCGATTAATATTCGTTGACCTTGGTCCGCGGTAGAGTCTATTGTTGTTGTTTTTGTTGTTGTTTCTATAGGGGGTTTGCGGCATCATGGACTTGCAGCCCCGTTTACTTAGGTATGTGTGTGTAGAAGTTGTCTGATAACCTGTGTCACTGTGATGTCTGTAGGCTTACTAATGTGTGTACTTTTATACGAGGAAGGATTTGGGTAGGTTGTTTCATTTGAGATGCATGGACATGATGGTCATTTTGCCTCGTGTACTTGGGTGAGTGTTGAATTGTGTCTGATGACCTGTGTTATTGTGGTGGCTGTATTAGTGTGTGTGTATATAATTCAGGTGATTCAATCAATCAGCGTTTAATATTCGTATAGCACGTTGTATTTCAACAAACTACTAGAACCAGCATTCAAATATACTCCTTGAAAAGAACAAAGAGTTACTATACCCATGCATTTAGGAGAAAGTAGGCTATATATTCTTTACTGAACATCTTGTTTGATATTCAATCATCATAAAAGATATACGGTAATATTAATTCAGGCACACATTTAAGTGCAAACTTGCAATATAAATGTAAACAAGAAAATAAAAGGTATCGGTAGTGATTGTTGCCTTAAGGGGCAAAATACATAGGTCATCTGTCCTTAATGATATGGATGAAAATGAAAACTACTGCTAACTACTGACTTACGTCTAACTTACTAGAAGAAGAAAAGGGAATAAGAAAGATAAAGGACAGTGAAAAGAAATTAATCTGGGATATTATGTTCTTGAGTCTGCAAAGTTTAGGACTGTTGGCCTGCATGCATTCTGTTTTACTGAGACTAGGGTTTAAAATTATAGAGAGCAGCGCTGGTGACTCTGAATATAGCCTACGCTTAATTCCATCTCTCAAGGTACACAATGCACACACAAAATTTCTTTTCAGTCCTATAAATAGTAGGCCTATGGACGGTACATGCAGTTTAACTGTGAACCTATCAGCACGCGTAGAATCATGTTGGCAACACTGCCATGTATGAGTTGTTGAAAGTTAATCTCGAATATAATGATCTAGGTATGTGCCAATTTTGAAATCAATCCGTTTGTTTGAATGTACCTTACATGCAGTTAAAGATTGAACCTATTAGCCCACGTAGAATCATGTTGGTAGCACTGTCATATATCGGTTACTGAAAGTTAATCTGGAATTCCATGTACTATACGCGTGCAAAGTTTAGAACTGTTGGTCTGCATACTTTCTGTTTTATTGAGATTAGGATCAAAAATATATAAATACATTATCAACAGTTGGCAGCTTTGGTGACTGTAAAGAATACGCTTAGTCATAACTGTTGTGAAGCACGAAGCACATAGGAAATTTGGTTGAAGTGCAATTGATAGTATGGAAGTTACGTGCGTATAAGCATAAAGATTGTAGGCTACCTATCAGCACGCGTAGAGTCAATTTGGCAGCACTGTTATGAATGGGCTTTGGAAAATTAGTTTGCATTTGAAATATTATTACCTGTATGTGTGCCAATTTTGAAATAGTTCCCATGCATACTTTCAGAGATATCCGACATGGAGCTCAATCTTCAATAATTGTGGGTATTCAGCAGTTAGCAATATGCCCGTGAGATGTTCAAGTATTACGATGGTTGCAGCCGTTTAGGAGTTGATAGAGGAAGTGGGGTCGTTGACGACGACACACACACATTACAAATCGAGGTAGGATGTGGGTGGAGTAGAAGTGGGAAACCAGAGAAATCCACTTCCAGGATGGCTGAGGTAGGAATCGAACCAGCGTATTTAGCCGAATGTTTCTTTTAAGAACAAATTGCCAAGAGCATTTTGAATCGTTAGAGGATGGGAATAAGTGAATACATTGACATAGGATGTAGGAATACAGTAAAGATGCATTCCTGTGTGTGTGTGTGATGCAATCCTTAACACCTCTCTCCCTGCATTTGAGTGAAAGTGGAGAAGATAGTTTCCTAAAACTTATAATGTGTCATAAAGTATTAATAAGCTGGCTTCTGCTGGTGACTGAAAATTACAACAACCATGTGAATAATGGATTATGCAATCTCTCAGATTGCTTCCACGGGGATTCTACGGGTCAACCAAAAGGAATACATTATAATATTGAAGCCACTTTGACAATGTTCTCCTCTCAGCCGCTAGAGTGCGAGCGCGTTCACATTCATAGCGAATGATCGGCTGAGTACGATGTGTTGTCTTTTTAAGGGGATCGAGCTAGGTAACTACTGTATCTTACGAGCGTATACATTGTGTTTGTTGCTTCAATTATGGGCTAGGGACATCTTGTGTTTGGATTATGTCACTGAGTAGCCGTGAACGTTATATCACGCACCATAACTGTGCAGAAAATCTGGAAAACGGTGGTACAAATCACGGCGTTGACAGCTGCCATCCTGGATGTGATTTTCACTCGGGGTTTTACACGCTTATTTCGGAAAATTCCTGTGATATCACCTTATTTAAAGCCAATACAAATGTTTAAAAGTCCAGGGGCACCTACCCTAATCCTAGACCCTTAAATTTACAGTTACACGTACCACGAAACACAGATTATCGGACAAATCCAACACACAACCAAGTACACAGAGCTGATGACTAACATTTCCCTAACCTCTAAAATGAATCATCTTCTTGGGTCAATATCCCCATCTTTGTCATCCGTCCCTTGCACTTGGTTGTGCGTTGAACTTGTCAACCAGTCTTGTGTTTTATGGTGCCTCGTAGTGTGTCTGGGGACTAGCTTAGAGAAGAGACCTCGGGACTTGATTGCACTATCCCGGAATTCGCCTGGAGGGAGTGTGGAAGAACCCGGGGAAGACCAATACTCTGAATGGCTCCTGTCAGCGCCGAGATTTGAATCTTCGATCCCTGGACTTCCCTCCATTGCAATTGTGAAGCGTACAGAACACGCTCGACTATTTTGGCTGATAAATTTTTTGGACTACAGCATGATTAGTAATGTAACTTATGTTACAGGGTTAAGTACGGTAGTTAGACACCCAGACGGTCAGCACTGTCATGGAGGGTGTAAAAATGTGCTTTTTGAGCTGTAACGTGGTGCACTCATATTTGTGAGGGTGAGTTTGTATTCCACTCTCAGCCATCCCGTAAGTGGTTTTCCGTTGTCTTCCACGTCAACTCCTGGATGCCGTCATGTTAGCTAACATAGCCTACAGGTCATGGCAGTCTCTTTTCAAAATTATTAACAGGTTCTAGAAATTTCGAAAAATTGGCTCTTGATAACCGTATAAGTAGGGGAGTGACAGGGGTGCTAACCCCCACCACTACTCCCAATGCGAGCCAATGACTCCCGAACCCGTGGTCGGAGATTTACGAATGAGGTGTCGTTGGACTCAAGCTGACAGGGGCTTTGCTATGAACCACTCGTTATATTTTTGAAAAATTGTTTGAAAATTTTTGTTTTTGAAAGTAAGCGATAGTTTGAAAATCAAACACGATAGAACGTTGTGCCAAGGTTCAAACCAATGGTCCTTATGTCCTTTATATTTTATAGTAAAACTTTTTTTTAAACAGTCCAATTTTGAAATTCCTGTATTTTGGAAACTAGGAATTTTATAAATAAGTTTGTTTGACGTAAATGAATGGGCCCTACCCCCTTTACCCCCAAAATAAATTTCAAGACTCTAGGATAAAAATGCAAAAAGAGTAGTGGGATGGGGGAGAGTTCTAGGACTCCCCCTACTTGGTGTATTCTTTGAATACACGGTACCTGAGATATAATTTTTATTGCTCCTTGCATGTTCATTTCTTCCTTCCTCTTTGTCAAACACCAACAGTGATCTTCTGTTTTCTCCTTGATGGGCAAATCTCTTATGTCTTCATAAGTCTGTTCTAGATATATAACTTCTGTGACCCACCTAGCGTCATCTCGCAGCGAATCTCTGAAGCTCCTCAATTCTTCCTGGTGCTAGAGGACTTACTTTTCCATTTGGCCACCAGATCCTGTTACCATCGCCAGCTATTTTCTCCTTGAGCAAGAGGACTACGTCTACTTCTTTACTCACCATGCTGCGCTAGTATCATCTGTTATCAACTCTTTGAAGACCGGCTCAGCAAGAGAAGATCAATTTTTTGTTTTAAAGTTGGTTATGTTTATATGTTCTCCTTTTGTTTCCTACCCCCCACTCTTTTTCCCTTCCTTGGACCCTCCGTGCTCCATTGAGCAGGTCTCACTTCTCAGTCGGCAGTTGACTCGATCAGTTAAGACTCCTCTCGAGCCAGCCTCCTCAAACCAAGAGGCATACTCTCTTCTACGCCATGTTGGCAAAGTAGTTATCGTCATCTAAGGAACTTCGCCTTCAACATGAAATCAAGATAAGTACCATCTTAAAGTTTTAACCTCATCATCATGGTTTCAACTTCCACGTGCTTTTAACGATACTTTTATAGACAGTGTGAAATTATTTATTTTGGGGCAAAAATCATTCTTCGTGGGATTTGCCATGTTGAGCTTTTGCTCTTATAAGCTAATCTTACTAAAAAAGAGCTTTTCTTAAGCTATTCAAATGAGAAATCCTCTCGCTACGTGGGACATTACCTAATACCCGCTGTCTATAATTCACCAAGCTAGTTCCTCCGTTGGATTTTCTCAACCCCATTTTTCTACCAAGGTCGTTCTGGAACCTTCTAGATTCGGTATTTCATCTACAAGTCCTGCCGTTGAAATTTTCACTCACTTGTGAGTATGTTATTTAAAATTGAAGAATATCATTCCTGAATTAAAAGCTCAATAGCTAACTTTCTTCCACCGCTGGAACCGCTGGAATGTTCTATGGCACATTTAATTGTAACTCACAACTTTCTCAAGAAATAGACTCTCACCTATATAGTGCAATCAGTTATTTCCATAATTGCAATAATTTTCTTTCTCATAAACTTTAGTGCTTCTATAGTGAAATTTGCATCCATCTTTATAGACTACAGTGATAACCAGTGCTTGCTCCACGTTTCTACCGCGTCGCGATCGTCCGTTTACATTAAATATGGCCATGAACATAGATCCTATATCCCAATGATCTTTCCTCAACCTTCTACTAACCACCCATATTAATAAAATTGTAACTTTTCTATAAGGTGTCACTCACGAAGTGCCCTTCCAACTTTGCTAGTTTAACATTAATTAAATTCTGTATAATTACGTGTGTGACACACGATTCAAATTCACATTGTTCCTTTCCTATAATCAGGGAAAACAATTCTTTAAACTCTTGAGCGAGTCATGTTCAGGTATCACGAAATGGAAACTGTCCCATTTGGCTAGTGATTCCTGCTCAAACTTGGGAAGTCTAGAACCTTCCTTTTAACTTTCTTCAGGTTTCACAGTGTACCCGATACCTAGTTTAGGCTATCTGCTACGCCAGCAGACATTAAGCTGTAGTTGAGGTTTTGAGAAGAGTTAGGAAAAGATAGCGCACCGATCGCGTCAAGAAGAATGTCAAGATGACGTAGGAGGTCAAGAATCAAGGAGGCATTGATATCTGTGAGAAGATGGAATTATGGATAGAGATGTGAAGCTTTATTGAAATATTTATGGAATTATAGCAATTAAACATCTTAGAAGAGGATATATAACATGCATTATATGTGGAAATAATTTTATGGAAGTCAGATAACCCTTAAGTTATTTTATAACAGAACAGTCGAGATGATTTGGGTTCGAGACTATGACCGTGACGTGAGAGCACAGTGGTGGGGGACTACACCACGTGCCTGCGCCAAGCACATAAGCAAGAAGACAGTGCCAGCAGATTCAGTTGAGCTCAGTAAGACGAGCAGGTAGGAGCAGCTCTATAGCGCAAGCGAGACGCACAGTGAAGGTCACGTAACATACAGAAACTGTCACGGCTAAGTGTAGGCGACAGTTCCTGCATCGCCGAGCAGCGAAGGCCAGGCGGGTCATTGATCCAGGCGGGCTGGCCGAGGAAGCGATTACAGACGGCCGGGATATGTCAGAACCGCACTGCTAGTAGTTGAAGACTTTATTACAAGCTTCATTTCGACGCAGTTTGAACATTGCTTTTATTGAATAACTTTATGACTATGCTGTTCTATAACGCATTCGAAGCTGCTTTAACTATTTCAAGTAAACCAAATGTTGTTAGCATAGGCACTGATGAACATTAGATCGTGCATTAATAAGATTTATTTCTTATGCAGTTTTCATGAATTACCAATTACAGACAACTACAGGGTGTTTCGTAATCTTGAACACTCTCAAGTAAAATTTCATTTTACGAAAGTGGGACTTAGCAGTCATTTGAGATTGAACTTACAATACTCAAACTGAACATTTAACGGAACAGTGGCGTAACTTAGAAGAGGAGTAGGGGGTCCGCTGTTTCCATGAACTTTTTCGAGAAGGAGTTAGACAATATCCGCTATGGGTAATCCGAAGTTCAACATGTCCGAGTAGACGCAAATAGAGACAAGATGGCACCGCAGAGCGATGGATTCGATTCCTGACGAGAGGAGTCCACCAGCTGATTCACTTGGGATTTCGAGGGCAATCGTCATTTCATGGATGGAATGATATTCACGCCGATCTTTCGAGAAATTCTTTATGTAGGGAAAATCGACGATCTTGGAAATTTAATTACAGCTGATTATGAAAGGTACTGTAAGAGTCATAACTACCTGATACGATTATTTTCATGAATACTGGGCAAACATGTATATTTTTCTAATAGGAGTGATATGATTATTAAGACATGGTTTGAATTTATATACTTCGAATTTGCTAGAATATGGAGTGACCATATGATATGGCAGGCATCATTATACGAAATTCTCACCATTAATTGGCTTTATTTAGCAGATGTTTGGTCTTTTAGACATTTTTCCAGCTAGGATATTTTTCATGAATAGTTTTTTTTGTGTAACGAGTATTTCGAACTCGTGATCTGCAATTGGTTATCAGAAATTACTTCGTCAGTTCATTGCATACTAGCGAGTGTGTATTATTCATCAGTAGGGATTTTTCCATTGGATTGTTTGGAGATATTAAGAAGTTATTCACTTTAGTGAATGAACATCGCTTTTATATGACAACTAGAAACTTGTTGATTCCTATCTGGTACATTCACTCATATAGCCAACGAGATGGGGTCCTTCGTATTTATACGATTGTATGGTGGCTACTCATCTTACCCATCGTTTAGGGAACTATCATCCAAGTCGACGAGGCGAGGTCTTTCGTATTTATACGACTGTACGGTGGTTACTCGTCTTACTCGCCATTGAGGGACTCATTTTTATCATCCGAATGTACACGAGATGTAAGTGAATCAAACAAGGAACTACTAGTCACATATCAGTCGAAATTTTGTTAAATAAAGTAACGATAAATGTCAACAGGATTGCATTTAGTAATTCTTGTTTGCCAATCCAATATTTTGTTGCTGTACTCTTTTGAGAGTAATTTCAGTTTAACAGCTGTTACAGCTGATGCTTTGATGATTTTTATAATTGTGTTTGATACCTTTTGAGAAGGATTTAAAGTAATTGAATCTTATAAGATTAATCATTAATGGTCAAGATTTATTTTAAGGCAGATCAGTATTGCAGATTTTGATGTGAGAGATTATAGCACATTGGTGTTTTTTTCTGCGATGTGAGTTATAAAAATTGTAAGAGAATTAATGCTATTTGAAAGCAGATCTTAAATTACTGAAGTAATATTTTTCCAATTGTTTAAGAAGTTGTCTAGATGTGATCAGAGTAATTACAGTTATTGGAGATTATGTGCGTTGATAATTTGAAGCCAGTTATATATTTTTTGTAGATCATGCAACATGGTTAAGTGAAGTTTGTGATAGGCATTTTGTGGAATTTGCCATGTGATAGTTGCAACGTTGATAATGTATTTTGAAGCAGACATGAGGTCGTCGTACCCAGTCTAGCGTAATTGTTGAGATTCATGCTGTATGTGCTGAATATTTATGGAGTTTTGTGGAATAATTATTGTATTCAAATGTGATATTTGAAGTATTGAAGAAATGTAATGTCGTTGTGGATAGTTAGATCCAACGTGATGTCGTGGAGGCAATAATATTTTTTGGCATGATAAATTAAATACGAGATATAACTTGGAAGTAATAAAACTGTAAGACAACGTTCTATAAACCATATTAAACAATTTGTTAGGAAATTAAACAAATAAATGAAGTTGATAATACAAGATTTTCTGAAAATAATAATTAACGAAATAATAATCTGAGATTTAAGCATATTAACGATCTGACCTAATGAAATAAAAATCAGAATGACTAGATGAAATAATGAAAACTAAATAACCAGATGATTGAAATTTAAATAAGTTGATAAATTAAATTTTGGAATAAATCGATGAATTAAATAGATGGATGAATTAAAGATTGAATAAATAAACTGATTGAAATGAATTATTAGACGATTGTAATGATGATGAATAACTGAATTAGAAGGTGATAATTAATTAAAGAAGCTGATGATTAATGAATTTGTGTGAAATTAAATAAATTTAATTGAGAGATAATTTGAAGGAATTGCAACTTGAGTTGAGAATTTAAATGATGTTATGGTGATGAATTAAGGGTTCTGACAGGAAGATGTAGGATTTTGAAGTGAGAATTAGTGTGAGAAATATTTAATTTTGATGATGACGATAATGATGACCAATGAGAATTTGAATTTTCTGTAATTCACAGATAAGAGATTATTAATGACGATGTAAATAGTGTAAATTAATTATTCGATGTTTAGGAGCATTTGATTAACATGTTCAACATTCAAATTATGCCATGCAAACCATAATTTACGTGATATTTAATATGTGTGATTATTATATGTGTATGTTTAGACAGATTAATAACATTTTTAAATCCACATTGATGTTAAATTAAAGAGAAATTAGGTCTCAGGTTTCACAAATGTCAGTGACGAAAGACATAGTGCTACAGTGATCCTGAGAACCCAAGAGAACTTTATAAAATTTTCTTGTTATGTGGATAAAAATAATTTTGGATTAGAAAAGAGATGGTTCGATTTTTGGACAATGACAATTTAACTTTGGCATTCGACCATACTCTTAGGTAGGAATTATATTTAAAATGTCTGTCTGACTATCAAAGTAAAATAAATTTGTTTTTATCTTAGTTGTGATCTGATGATGGTGTGATGTTCCTTTTTCTTTCCTTGTCTTGAGTAAGGCTTATCCGGAAAGGAAGTGGTTTGCTTGGAATTCAGTTGATGGCGCCCATTTATATTTGCATTATTTTTATTAAACTTAAGCCCGTAACGACCCTAGAGATACTTTGTCTCGTGATACCCACTGCTTTTTCGATAACTCAGCTGAATTTCCGACACATTCCTTATTTGACTAGAGGTTCATTTAACTCCGCTCTGTCCTGGAACTCCAGGAATGCGATGTTATAGCAGATGGGTCATCGCATCCCCAGGACGAACGGGTACAGAGAGAGAGGGAGAATTGGCTTTATCCAACTAGTGGGGCTTTTCGATTTTGTTTATTCTATGGAATCACATCAGATTTAGATTACTGAGAGATTGATCTCATGTTCATTTAATTGTGTTACAAAATTTATTAAACTTAGTCAGACAATGTACTTGTGTGCCCAATCCAGTGTTCATGTTAATCGTATTAGTAATATCATGTTAGTTATAAGACATTTTTCCTATACCCAAGTGAATGCAGGAATTGAGACATTGTGATGTGTTGTTGTCTAACGTCTCTATATAAAACCTATATTGAAAATATAATTATGTTGCCGGAAGATTTAGCTAAGGTGTTAGGAGAGTTACAGACGGGTATGTCTGGTATTGCAGAAACTATTTCTAAGATGGAAACGGAAGTTAAAGAACAAATTAATAATTCAGAAGCTAGATTAGAAGCTAAATGTAAAGAAAATGTACAAGCATTACAGGCTATTAGCGAAGGCAATCTGAACGACAGTTTAAAGTCATTAGAGACTAGGCTACAGACTAGTACTGAAGAAAATTTAAAATTATTGCAGTCAACTAATGAAGATAATTTAAAGTCATTAGAGACTAGGTTACAGTCAAATAGCAAAGATGAGTTGATGTTATTAGAGACTAGGCTACAGTCAAATAGTGAAGCTAACTTGAAAGATAACTTTAAGTCATTGGAAGAGAAATTACAGTCTCGTAGTGAAGAAACTAACACTGAATTAGAAAACAAGTTAACCAGATTAGAGAATAGTTTAACTTTAAAGAATAATGAGATGCTGAAGACTTTACAATTAGACATAATTGCAGTAAACATGAAAGGAGAGGAAAATGTTCAAATATTAAAAAAAAATATTATTGAATTAGAAAGTAGAGGAGAAGAAAATATTTTTACTTTAAGAACAGACGTTATGTCCATACAGAAAGACATTAAATCAGATGTATCGATGTTGAGATTCGACATCGATTGTTTAGTGGCAGATGTAGGCAAAATTCAAGATTGGTCTACCGAAGTATCTTTCGAGACTAAGATTAAAGGTCTAGAAACGAATCTAGGTAACGAGATTAAAGATTTAATGACAGTAATTGGGACCATTAAAGAGGAAGTCTTGGGAGAGGTCAATTCTAATTTAAAATCATTAGAAAATCAATTGCAGAAATATATTAGGAAGATAGACGACGATATAGAGCAAATGGTTAATGAAAACTTAGCTTTATTTAAAAATAGAGTCGGTGCAATCGTGGAAGAACGGTATAGTGAGGTCGATGCCGAAGCAAAAGAGAAACGTGAAGGGTTAGATGAAAAATTAATCGCAGGTATGGCAAACTTAGAAGCGAGGTTTACGGAAAACAAAGAAGCGATGAAGATAGATTCAACTCTATTTAGAACAGATGTTGATCTGTTAAAGGAACAAGTCGCGTCAGTAAAGAACACGTGCGAAGGAAAAATTGACAAATTAAGAAACGACTTAGACGAGAGTAACAAAACGCAGGATGTTACATCGTTAGATGAGTTGAAGACGCAGGTCAAGACCGTGGAGAAATTAGCAGAAGACAGGATAACTAAACTAGAATCCATGTTTAACAGTTTCACCAGTCAGAATATCACATCAGGGGAAACATTGATAAATCAAACAGCGATAGACCGCAGTATGACGAATCAAGAAGCGAGCATGGGAGACGACCGTCAAATGCAACCGAATGTGACATTCGAAAGGGCTAGTTCAACCCCTCAGGATAATCCAAGTTCGAATAGGAGTACGTTGGGTCCAAGCGAACGATACTCAGGTCCAGTTACCATTATTAGGAACCTGGATGACAAGCCGAGAAAGTTTTCGGGAAATACAGGAGTCACACCAGTCGAATTTCTGCGAGATATTCGAGACTACATGGCGGAACATAGGGTAGCCAAAGAAAGAGAGCTAAGGATAGTCGAACGCGCCTTAGATGGATCTGCACTTACGTGGTTTAGAGCGTTCAGAAGCAATTTTGCGAACATGGAGCAATTTGCCATAGCTTTCTTGAGGAGATTTTGGAGTGCCGAGGATCAACTTAACGTAAGAGCGGAGATGTACTCAAAGCGCTATTCTACGTCACATCCGACGCATTATGCCAACTATTTCACGTCACAGCTGGCTAAATTACAGTTCCTTATTCCTCCATTGCCAGAAGAAGAGCTTTTGCAAGCTATAGCGAGACAGTTACCGATTGAGGTACAGCGATCACTGATAGCGTCGGGAGCCAATACACTGGAGCACTATGACGACATTTTGCGGCGATTGGACTATACAAGCGCTCAAGTCACGCCTAGAAACACCAGAAACGACAACAGAAACACGCAAGAAGTGAATGCGGTAGTCGTAGACAATGCAGCTCAAACGGACAGAAGGGATTCCTGGGAAAACCGACGGAACGAAGGGAATCGAGGAAACATCCGTAACGCTCGAGGAAATGATCGATATAGAGGACCATATGAGAGGCCATACGATCAAGAAGCGAGAGATAGCCGATATAGGAATTATAACCAAAATTCCAGATATCAAGACAGGAATCGATACAACAATAGATATCGGGGCAGAAATTACTGGAGCCAAGGTCAACAATATGGGAACGACATGCAGGATGGCCGAAGAAACGATCCTAACGACAGACGGGATAATCGTGGACATGAGAGGTCAAGGCAAGAAGATAGACAGCCTAGTGCACCACTCGAAGAGACAGTGAGAGATGTCAATCGAGCAAGCACGAGTAGCGAAGGAAGAAATAAACGTCAGAATAACACGGAATCAAGATGCTAATCATTGGAAATCATCGTCATTATTGAGAGTCAGAAAGAACCATCATGCTGAGTAAGGGAATTGTAGAGCTATCGTGTACATGTATTATATATAGAATGCCTGAGAGTGTATTTTTTTTCTCAATCCTGATAAAAAAAAGGAGATGTACGGGAGAGATGTACCCGATACCTAGTTTAGGCTATCGGCTACGCCAGCAGACATTAAGCTGTAGTTGAGGTTATGAGAAGAGTTAGGAAAAGATAGCGCACCGATCGCGTCAAGAAGAATGTCAAGATGACGTAGGAGGTCAAGAATCAAGGAGGCATTGATATCTGCGAGAAGATGGAATTATGGATAGAGATGTGAAGCTTTATTGAAATATTTATGGAATTATAGCAATTAAACATCTTAGAAGAGGATATATAACATGCATTATATGTGGAAATAATTTTATGGAAGTCAGATAACCCTTAAGTTATTTTATAACAGAACAGTCGAGATGATTTGGGTTCGAGACTATGACCGTGACGTGAGAGCACAGTGGTGGGGGACTACACCACGTGCCTGCGCCAAGCACATAAGCAAGAAGACAGTGCCAGCAGATTCAGTTGAGCTCAGTAAGACGAGCAGGTAGGAGCAGCTCTATAGCGCAAGCGAGACGCACAGTGAAGGTCACGTAACATACAGAAACTGTCACGGCTAAGTGTAGGCGACAGTTCCTGCATCGCCGAGCAGCGAAGGCCAGGCGGGTCTTTGATCCAGGCGGGCTGGCCGAGGAAGCGATTACAGACGGCCGGGATATGTCAGAACCGCACTGCTAGTAGTTGAAGACTTTATTACAAGCTTCATTTCGACGCAGTTTGAACATTGCTTTTATTGAATAACTTTATGACTATGCTGTTCTATAACGCATTCGAAGCTGCTTTAACTATTTCAAGTAAACCAAATGTTGTTAGCATAGGCACTGATGAACATTAGATCGTGCATTAATAAGATTTATTTCTTATGCAGTTTTCATGAATTACCAATTACAGACAACTACAGGGTGTTTCGTAATCTTGAACACTCTCAAGTAAAATTTCATTTTACGAAAGTGGGACTTACCAGTCATTTGAGATTGAACTTACAATACTCAAACTGAACATTTAACGGAACAGTGGCGTAACTTAGAAGAGGAGTAGGGGGTCCGCTGTTTCCATGAACTTTTTCGAGAAGGAGTTGGACAATATCCGCTATGGGTAATCCGAAGTTCAACATGTCCGAGTAGACGCAAATAGAGACAAGATGGCACCGCAGAGCGATGGATTCGATTCCTGACGAGAGGAGTCCACCAGCTGATTCACTTGGGATTTCGAGGGCAATCGTCATTTCATGGATGGAATGATATTCACGCCGATCTTTCGAGAAATTCTTTATGTAGGGAAAATCGACGATCTTGGAAATTTAATTACAGCTGATTATGAAAGGTACTGTAAGAGTCATAACTACCTGATACGATTATTTTCATGAATACTGGGCACACATGTATATTTTTCTAATAGGAGTGATATGATTATTAAGACATGGTTTGAATTTATATACTTCGAATTTGCTAGAATATGGAGTGACCATATGATATGGCAGGCATCATTATACGAAATTCTCACCATTAATTGGCTTTATTTAGCAGATGTTTGGTCTTTTAGACATTTTTCCAGCTAGGATATTTTTCATGAATAGTTTTTTTTGTGTAACGAGTATTTCGAACTCGTGATCTGCAATTGGTTATCAGAAATTACTTCGTCAGTTCATTGCATACTAGCGAGTGTGTATTATTCATCAGTAGGGATTTTTTCCATTGGATTGTTGGGAGATATTAAGAAGTTATTCACTTTAGTGAATGAACATCGCTTTTATATGACAACTAGAAACTTGTTGATTCCTATCTGGTACATTCACTCATATAGCCTACGAGATGGGGTCCTTCGTATTTATACGATTGTATGGTGGCTACTCATCTTACCCATCGTTTAGGGAACTATCATCCAAGTCGACGGGGCGAGGTCTTTCGTATTTATACGACTGTACGGTGGTTACTCGTCTTACTCGCCATTGAGGGACTCATTTTTATCATCCGAATGTACTCGAGATGTAAGTGAATCAAACAAGGAACTACTAGTCACATATCAGTCGAAATTTTGTTAAATAAAGTAACGATAAATGTCAACAGGATTGCATTTAGTAATTCTTGTTTGCCAATCCAATATTTTGTTGCTGTACTCTTTTGAGAGTAATTTCAGTTTAACAGCTGTTACAGCTGATGCTTTGATGATTTTTATAATTGTGTTTGATACCTTTTGAGAAGGATTTAAAGTAATTGAATCTTATAAGATTAATCATTAATGGTCAAGATTTATTTTAAGGCAGATCAGTATTGCAGATTTTGATGTGAGAGATTATAGCACATTGGTGTTTTTTTCTGCGATGTGAGTTATAAAAATTGTAAGAGAATTAATGCTATTTGAAAGCAGATCTTAAATTACTGAAGTAATATTTTTCCAATTGTTTAAGAAGTTGTCTAGATGTGATCAGAGTAATTACAGTTATTGGAGATTATGTGCGTTGATAATTTGAAGCCAGTTATATATTTTTTGTAGATCATGCAACATGGTTAAGTGAAGTTTGTGATAGGCATTTTGTGGAATTTGCCATGTGATAGTTGCAACGTTGATAATGTATTTTGAAGCAGACATGAGGTCGTCGTACCCAGTCTAGCGTAATTGTTGAGATTCATGCTGTATGTGCTGAATATTTATGGAGTTTTGTGGAATAATTATTGTATTCAAATGTGATATTTGAAGTATTGAAGAAATGTAATGTCGTTGTGGATAGTTAGATCCAACGTGATGTCGTGGAGGCAATAATATTTTTTGGCATGATAAATTAAATACGAGATATAACTTGGAAGTAATAAAACTGTAAGACAACGTTCTATAAACCATATTAAACAATTTGTTAGGAAATTAAACAAATAAATGAAGTTGATAATACAAGATTTTCTGAAAATAATAATTAGCGAAATAATAATCTGAGATTTAAGCATATTAACGATCTGACCTAATGAAATAAAAATCAGAATGACTAGATGAAATAATGAAAACTAAATAACCAGATGATTGAAATTTAAATAAGTTGATAAATTAAATTTTGGAATACATCGATGAATTAAATAGATGGATGAATTAAAGATTGAATAAATAAACTGATTGAAATGAATTATTAGACGATTGTAATGATGATGAATAACTGAATTAGAAGGTGATAATTAATTAAAGAAGCTGATGATTAATGAATTTGTGTGAAATTAAATAAATTTAATTGAGAGATAATTTGAAGGAATTGCAACTTGAGTTGAGAATTTAAATGATGTTATGGTGATGAATTAAGGATTCTGACAGGAAGATGTAGGATTTTGAAGTGAGAATTAGTGTGAGAAATATTTAATTTTGATGATGACGATAATGATGACCAATGAGAATTTGAATTTTCTGTAATTCACAGATAAGAGATTATTAATGACGATGTAAATAGTGTAAATTAATTATTCGATGTTTAGGAGCATTTGATTAACATGTTCAACATTCAAATTATGCCATGCAAACCATAATTTACGTGATATTTAATATGTGTGATTATTATATGTGTATGTTTAGACAGATTAATAACATTTTTAAATCCACATTGATGTTAAATTAAAGAGAAATTAGGTCTCAGGTTTCACAAATGTCAGTGACGAAAGACATAGTGCTACAGTGATCCTGAGAACCCAAGAGAACTTTATAAAATTTTCTTGTTATGTGGATAAAAATAATTTTGGATTAGAAAAGAGATGGTTCGATTTTTGGACAATGACAATTTAACTTTGGCATTCGACCATACTCTTAGGTAGGAATTATATTTAAAATGTCTGTCTGACTATCAAAGTAAAATAAATTTGTTTTTATCTTAGTTGTGATCTGATGATGGTGTGATGTTCCTTTTTCTTTCCTTGTCTTGAGTAAGGCTTATCCGGAAAGGAAGTGGTTTGCTAGGAATTCAGTTGATGGCGCCCATTTATATTTGCATTATTTTTATTAAACTTAAGCCCGTAACGACCCTAGAGATACTTTGTCTCGTGATACCCACTGCTTTTTCGATAACTCAGCTGAATTTCCGACACATTCCTTATTTGACTAGAGGTTCATTTAACTCCGCTCTGTCCTGGAACTCCAGGAATGCGATGTTATAGCAGATGGGTCATCGCATCCCCAGGACGAACGGGTACAACAGTAAGTGACCTGCCCTCTTTTGTATAATTCTCATATAGTAATTCTGTTTAAATATAAGAAGTTGTAGAAACTTCCATCTTATTCTTCATGTTTTTCTTATTGTTATTTTCGAAGTTGTCACTTTCTCTAGAACATTCTCTCAAGAATTTCTTAAAGTACACTCTTTGTACTAAATTTAAATGTTTAAACTTTAATTACTACACATGTCTTTTTATTTTCTTATAAAGATTTTAGAAACATGTAAGGTTTCAAACCTCATAAATTGTCAATTGCCTGGAGCAATCGTTTAATGTGAGGAGGTCTGCGACCCCATTTCTTAAAAAAGTTTAAATGAAGTATGTTTGTCAAATTATATTACATAATTGTTAATTTCCTCAAACTTCTTTGAATTGTTAAATAATTGAAGCGTTTCTTTTCGCTTTTTCATTTTCTAATACAAAGTTTAGGCAAAATCCTGTCTTCCTTGGCTCTCCCTACTCAATGCCATTAAAATCATTAATAGGGCTTTCACCATTTGTTGCATTTGAGCAAGAACTCTTAATTTTCATCTCACTAAAGTTTCTATTAGCTTTAATAGCTAATTCTAATTGGCCAGTAAGGCAAGTAAAGCTCGCTAAGCCAGCTACCTGCTGGTCAGTTTTCTAAAAGACAAGTGTTTCTTTTTGTCTAAACTTTTAGCCGGCTCCTCGCTGAGTAAAAGCTTAGCCATTTTCCAATGCAACCATTGGTTCATTTACCAAAATTACTCCATAAGGTATAATCTTTTATCATTTTCCTTCTTAGAGACACTTGGTCGCCTTTACCGGAACTCCATAATTTTGGAAATTGAAAACACTAAACCTGAGTTAAATCATTGGCATTCTTCGAATTATTTTGCAAAAACGAATTTCTTTGAGCAGACATACAGTAAATTTGTTCCTCTCAGTCTTGCCAGACCATCACTCTTCCCCATAGTAGTTTTATATATGCTTGAGAGGGATTATACGAAAGCCACTCTCTTGCAAATCGCCCAAGTTCTATCTGTGTTTCTCGTCAGCTTAGACCAAGTCCTTACTCATTTTAGGTATCCGAAAGCGGATTTTCGGTGGCAACCACCTTTAAGTGTGTTTAAAGTTAAACTTATTAATTTTGTGGAACTCTCCTCCTATTTTTCTATCCCTTTTCTCCAATCCAAAATCTACTTCCTTCTCTTAATCATCTTCCCTTGGTGGGTGGGTTATTCCTCAGCCAATAAACTACCCAAAATTTGGTGCCGAAACCCGGGAGAGTCCATTTTCCATTTTTTCTTAAAAAAAAAAGTGTCATTTGACAATACTCGGCAAATTATTAATATCTGCTTTGAATCTTTCAGCTATAACCACATCTTGCAAAGCCTGTGAAGGGGAAAGAGGCCGCTCCTGTCTCCTTTGGTGTGTCCCGTTCTTTCTACTCATTCGCTGCTGCCAGCTTGACAGCATTTCCAAGGTTCCACAGTTTCGTGAGTTACATTTTCTTCTACCTTCTTTAATATGGCTCCCACTGATAAGGATAAGGATGAACAACTTACTTCTAAACGAGCATCCTATAAAGGGCAAATTACCCGATTCAGAAGGTACATAAAAGAATTAGATCCCTCAGAAGCGCAATTAGACTTGTTGAAACATCGTGTAAAGGATTTTGAACGTTCTTATGAAAACTACTGTAACATTCAAACTGAAATAGAAACTTGCATGCTCAATCAAACAGAAGATCGTGTCGAAGTAGAAAACCTATATTACGAAGGCATAGGTTCTGCTTTCAAAATAAATCGCCAACTCGAAGAGGAGCAGAAAAAGGACGCTTCTGTTCTTGGTTCCCTTCACGAACCACAAACTTCTTTCCGTGAGGGTACTCACAAGCCCAAACCAACTTTACCTAAAATTGATTTACCCCATTTCTCTGGAGATGAATCCACTTGGGATTCTTTCTATGAATTATTTTGCTCCCTTGTTCATGACAATGAAGACATTCAAGTCATTTACAAGTTTCATTACTTTAGATCTATCCTCCGAGGTCAAGCTTTGCAGTTGGTCGAAGCACTTCCTCTGCGTGCCGAAAATTACCCCATTGCCTTTAACTTATTAAAGGAAAGATATGGAAATTTACGTTTACGTATTCAACGCCATATGAAGGCTCTATTTAACCTACCTGCGTCACAGCACAATGACGTCACTAGTTTGCGTACTTTAGTTGACACTACCCAACTCCACGTTAAAGCTTTGTCCCAATTAGATCAACCTACTGAACATTGGGATACTTTCCTAATACATTTAGTAGTCTCTAAAGTTGATGCTGCTACCCTCAAAGCTTGGGAAATTGAACTTTCTAAAGAAGACGACTACTCTTACGAGCATTTAGTCACTTTCATAAATGCCAGATGCCAACTTTTAACTGCTCTAGCTAATCAAAGTGAACCCTCTTCTCCCAGTTCTAAATTTGAATTAGTGTCTATCAAACCTAAAAGCGAACGCTTAGCATCTAATACTCAAAAACCCGGGTCCAGCTCATCTAAATTTAAATCAAACTCCACTGGTTGCCCAACTAGGTCTAGTGAACGTCGTGTTGCTAGCTCTATTGTTTTAAACACGCAAAGCGAACCTCGCAAAAGTTTAAACGAACCTGAAAAGTGCATACTTTTTAAAGATCCCCATGCCCTATACCTCTGCAAATCTTTTAAAGAAATGTCAGTCGACGACAGACGAAAATTAGTCTCTCAAAACAAACATTGTTTCAACTGCCTAGCGCCTACGCATTCTGCTTCTAATTGCAAGTCCACAAGACTTTGCTACCATTGTGAAAAGGCTCATCATACTTTGCTACATCGTCATGATCAGGCAAGGTCAACGACAGCATCTACTTCTCCGAAAAATGATAGTGCTAACAGTTCTAATTCTTCATCATATATTCAAAATGCCAAGTCCATACGCAGTGCCCAAGTATTGTTGTCTACTGTTCAAATTGAAGTTCAGGATAACTTTGGCAACTGGGTCCGTGCACGCGGTCTTCTAGACTCAGCGGCAACTCATGATTTTGTGTCTAATTCCTTGATTAGAAAACTAGGTCTACCTGTAAACCCCACTTCTATCAACGTGTCAGGCATCAACAGCTCAAAATCGCAAGCTTTACAATTCTCAAAGCTAACTATAAGAGATACTTGTCATAGAAACAACTTTCTTAAACTTAATTGTCTAATTCTCAATAGCATTGGAGAAGACACTCCAAGTCACTCTGTGGATATTTCAGGGTTAAACATTCCCTCGCATTTAAGGCTAGCCGATCCTTTTTTCAATATGCAAAACCCTATTGACATACTCATTAGTGCCAATGTTTTCTGAAATTGCCTTCGTAAACAGGTTCGTAAGTTATCCTCAAACGTGGTCGCCAGAGACACTAATTTTGGATGGATCGTCACCGGTCAACTTCCCCATTATTCTCCTCAACCCGCATCGCAATGTTACTTCTCCAATACTGACCTAGAACAGTTCTGGAGGCTTGAAAATGTTGATTCTCCTAATGTACCCTCTTCAGAAAATGAATTCTGTGAGCAACTTTTTTTGAACACCACCACTCGTTCTTCTGATGGCCGGTTCGTCGTTCAAATGCCAAGATTACATAATCCTCCTAAACTTATCAACTCTCAGCCTAAAGCTCGAAAAGCTCTCTTCGCTATCGAGAGCAAATTCAAGAAGGAACCTCTTGTTAAACAACAGTACACTGATTTCATGGATGAGTATGAAAGCTTAGATCATATGGAAGTTGTTAACAAATCTGATGATGAATTACACCCCCCAATTGAAACGGTTTATTTAAATCATCATCCCGTGTGGAAAAACCCTCTTGTAAAAGATAAAATTCGAGTTGTTTTCAATGGTTCATCACCCGACGTTAATGGCAACAGCCTTAATGACACTCTTTATTCTGGTCCTGCTATTCAATCAGATCTATCTGCTATACTCTTAAACTTTCGATTATTTCCCATAGCTGTCATAGCGGACATAAAACAGATGTACCGTCAAGTGTTAATTCAACCAGAACAACGAGATCTTCAAAGAATCTTGTGGCGTGATGAAATCAGTAAGCCCATTAAGGTATTTCGCTTGAAAACGGTTACTTATGGCTTAAAACCCTCTGCTTTCCTTGCTATCCGATCCCTACACTTGCTAGCCTCACAAGATGGTCATTTATTTAACCCCAAAGCCTCTGAAGCACTAACAACATCATTTTATGTTGACGATTACTTGCAGTCCTTCCCCTCTTTAGAGGAAGCTTCTTTTGTGTCTTTAGAACTTCAGGCATTGTTAAGGATAGGAGGTTTCCCACTCCATAAGTGGAACTCCAACTCCCCTGAGTTTCTCGCTCAGTTTCCCATCGAAGACGTAGATCCTTCTTCTGTCGAAATTTGTGGAAACTCCGAATCTATAAAAACTCTAGGAGTTCACTGGTGCACTAGCACTGACACTCTTATCTATAAAGTTTCGCTCGCAGAAGAGCTTCCTAATACAAAAAGACAAATTCTCTCTGAAATTGCAAAAAATTTTGATCCACTTCAATTCCTTGCCCCAGTCATCGTTATAGCCAAACTCTTCATGCAAGAGCTGTGGTCGCTTAAGTGTGAATGGGATGATACTGTCCCTCTTTCTTTTCTTAATCGCTGGCTCTCGTTTCGCAGTAATTTGTTGGATCTTTCCCTCATTGAAATTCCTAGGAATTTAATTAGCTCTCATTCTAATACACCCTTTTTCCTTCATGTGTTCGCGGATAGTTCCGAAAAAGCTTATGGTTGCTGCGCATATTTAGTTTATCACGGTTCATTCTATGGATCTTCAGTTTCCAACCTTGTTTGTGCCAAATCGAAAGTCGCTCCTCTTAAAGCTATTACCTTGCCTAGGCTTGAATTGTGCGCTGCACTCATGGCTGCCGAACTTGTTAAGAAGTTACGGGAAGTATTAAAAGTCGAATTCTCGCAAATCTATCTCTGGAGCGATTCCATGATCACTCTTTCGTGGATCGCCAAGAGCCCCTCTCAATGGCAAACTTTTGTTGCAAACAGAGTTTCCAAAATTCAAACTCTTTCTTCTGGATGTCAATGGAGGCATGTGCCCGGTGCTGATAATCCAGCCGATATTATCTCTCGTGGTTGTTTACCCTCTCAATTGGCAGCTTCCCCATTATACTGGAATGGGCCTTCGTGGCTAATCGAAGAATCTTCTTCATGGCCTTCTAAACCCCCAGCTACAAACTCCAACTTGCCTGACGCTAAAGTACCTCTATCCATTGCTTCGTGTCTTGTTTCCAACGCTTCTCATCCCTTGTTGTCCCGCTACTCTTCCTTTCATAAATTACTACGAATTGTCGCCTATCTCCTTAGATGGAAATATCTTGTGGTTGACCAACCTCTTCTCCCTAAACCACATCTTACCAATCATGAACTGATTCTCGCTACCATTAAGGTTTTACAACTGACACAGCAAGAAGCCTTTTCTTCTGAATTGTCTTTACTTTCTTCTAAAAGGGATCTTCCCAAATCCAGTCGTCTTCGTGCTTTGGCCCCGTTCCCTGATGACCATGGGTTACTCAGGGTAGGTGGAAGACTTTCGCAATCTTTGCTCTCTGAGGACAAAAAGCATCCCGTTATTTTGCCTTCCAAACATCACGTAACTTCCTTAATTATACGTGACTTTCATTACCGTAATCTTCATGTTGGTACACGCACTCTGCTTTGCCTCTTAAGGGAAAAGTATTGGATTATAAATGGAATTCATGAAGTTTCTTCTGTAATTCACAAGTGCATTTCTTGTTCAAAACTCAATTAATGAGCGATTTGCCTTCCTTTCGCTCTTCTCCTATACGCCCATTTGCTTTAACTGGTGTGGACTATATGGGTCCGTTCCAATATCAACGAAATTCTCCTGAAGCTAAACACAAATTGTTTGGTAAGCTTTATGTTTTTCTCTTTGTTTGCATGGTTACCGGTGCAATCCACTTGGAACTAGTAACGAATGCTTCTACTTCTTATTTTTTATCAGCTGTCTCTCGTTTCACTGCTAGGCGTGGTGTTCCTTCTGAGATGTTCTCTGACAACGCTTCCACTTTTCAGGGCGCAGCTTCCCTGTGGAAGAAAGCTCTCACTTCCTCTCCTGCCATGGAACAAATTTCTGTTGTTGTTTGAGTCTTCAGTCTTTTGACTGGTTTGATGCAGCTCTCCATGCCTCCCTGTCCTGAGCTAATCGTTTCATCTCTACATAGCTACCACACCCTACATCCGAGGCAATCTGTTTAACATATTCTAACCTTGGTCTACCCCTACAGTTCTTGTCCTCGACCCTTCCTTCCATAACTAAGCTTGCTATTCCTGGGTGTCTTAGTATGTGTCCTACCAACCTATCTCTTCTCTTCATTAGCAGTCGCCAGAAACATCTCTCCTCTCCCACCCGTCTTAATACCTCTTTGTTTGTAACCCTATCTACCCATCTGATCTTCATCATTCTCCTGTAGCACCACATTTCAAATGCTTCAATTCTCCTCTTTTCTGCTGCACCAATAGTCCAAGTTTCACTTCCATAGAGCGCCACGCTCCAGACAAAGGCTTTCAAAAATGACTTCCTAATACCTAAATCTATATTCGATGTCAGCAGATTCCTTTTTTGTAGAAATGCTTTTCTTGCCTGAGCCAACCTACTTTTTATATCCTCTTTGCTTCGTCCATCACTGGTTATTCTGCTTCCTAAGTAACAGAAATCTCCTACTTCCTTCAGCTTTTCACCTGCCAATTTGATCTCCATAGAGGTTTCTGATTTATTTCGGCTGCATTCCAGTATTTTTGTTTTACATTTATTAATTTTCATCATGAATTCTTTCCGTAAGACGGAGTCCATACCATTCAAAAACTCATTCAAATCCTCAGGCTTGTTGGCCAAGATGACGATGTCATCAGCAAATCTCAGAGTTGAAATTATTTCTCCTTGAATCTTCACTCCCACTTTAAATTTTTCTCTAATTTCCTTCATTGCTTGTTCAATGTAAAGATTGAAAAGTATGGGTGATAAGTTGCAGCCTTGCCTTACACCTTTCTGAATACCAGCTTCTCTCTCATGTCCTTCAACTCGAATGACTGCAGTCTGGTTTCTGTATAGATTGTATATCACCCTCCTATCCCTGTACTTTATTCCAATCGATTTCAAAATGTCAAACAATTTAGTCCAATCAACGTTATCAAAAGCCTTTTCTAAGTCTACAAAAGCCATGAACGTTCTCTTATCTTTCCTTATTCTACCTTCCAAAATCAGCCTAAGACTTAGTACAGCTTCCCTTGTTCCTACATTTCTCCTGAAACCAAACTGGTCTTCACCCAACTCCGTTTCTATCTGGCTCTCAATCCTCTTGTAAATTATTCTAGACAGGATCTTTGAAGCATGAGTAATCAAGCTGATTGTACGATAATCTTCACATCTGTCAGCTCCCACTTTCTTTGGTATAGGGATGATTACATTCTTCTTGAAATCAGGGGGTACCTCACCTGTCTCATAAATCCTACACACCAAGTGAAATAACCTGATCAGACCTTCCTCTCCTATGCAGCGTAGCAACTCCATCGGTATATCATCTATGCCTGGTGCTTTGTTCCTGCTTAAGTCTTCCAAAGCTCTATCAAATTCTGATCTCAATATTAAATCTCCTTTCGCATCCTCATCAATTTCCTCCTCCCTTTCCATTACATGATTCTCAATCTCCTTTCCCTTATACAAACTCTCTATGTAAGCTTTCCATCTCTCAACCTTTTCTTCCCTATCTGTTAGAGGCTTTCCATTTGTGTCCTTAATATTACAGCACTTAGTCTTCTTTTCCACAAAAATATTCTTAATCCTTCGATAAGCTGTGTCTACTTTTCCTAATTTCAGACAATTTTCTATACCAGCACATTTTTCTTTCAACCATTCTTCTTTCGCTTCCTTGCACTTCTTGTTAACCTCATTTCTCAGACGTCTGTATTCTGCTTTCCCCTTTTCATCTCTTACATTCTTGTGCTTCCGCCTTTCATCCATCAATTCGAGTATATCCTCAGTGATCCACGGTTTTCTACCTATTCTCTCCTTCCTACCAATGTTTTCTTCTGCGGATTTTGTTATTTCATTCCTCAAAAGTGCCCATTCGTCTGCAATTGAAGTTTGTTTAGGGTTTTTCATTAGTCCTTCCTTTATACTCTTCTTGAATCTTTCGTTTACATCCTTCTCTTTCAGTCTGTCTATTGCCCACCTTTTTGGCTTTTGACTTTTCTTCAGTTTCTTCAACTTTAATCTGCATTTCATTACAACCAGATTGTGGTCAGAGTTTATGTCAGCACCAGGATATGTTTTACATTCCAAAATCTGGTTTCGAAACCTCTGCTTGACCATAATGAAGTCGATTTGGTAACGCCCTGTATCTCCTGGTCTCATCCATGTGTATATTCTTCTATTGTGGTTATTGAATAAGGTGTTAGCTATGACCAACTCATGCTCAGTGCAGAATTCTACCAGCCTGCTTCCTCGATCATTCCTTTCACCTAATCCGAAATCTCCTACTATCTTCCCTTCTCTCCCTTTTCCTACCACAGCATTCCAATCTCCCATTACTATAACATTTTCATCACCCTTGATATACCTCAGAATTTCGTCTATTTCTTCGTAGACCTTTTCAACATCCTCATCATCAGCTTGACTGGTAGGCATATAGACTTGTATCACTGTGGTGCAGGTAGGTTTAGTATTTATTTTTGCTACAATAATCCGTTCACTATATTGCTCATAATATTCCACCCGCTGTCCAAGTTTCCTACTCAATATGAGGCCAACCCCTGCTTGGCCATTGTTTGATTTAGTGCTAATGACCCTATAGTCTCCTGACCAAAAGTCCTGTTCTTCCTGCCAGCGCATTTCACTAATCCCAACCAAATCCAACCTCAACCTATCCATTTCCCTTTCTAAGTTTTCTAACCTTCCATTTCCTAGCAGACTTCTAACATTCCACGCTCCGATCCGTAGAATGTCAGAGTTCCTCTTTGTCACTTCTGTGATGTTAACCCCCTCTCGAGTAGTCCCCACCCGGAGATCCGAACGGGGGACTAGTTTACCTCCGGATTGAAATTTTACAAGGGAGGAGGCCATCATCACATGTATTTATGCATAGAGAGGTGCATATCCTCGGGAATAGCAAACGGCTGTAGTTTCCCCTTGCTTTCAGCCGTGCAGCAGGACGCAGTGTAGCCATTATTTGGCTTATATTATCAATATCTTAACCGTCTATAAGACTAGTAAAGAATTGATTTATTCTGAAAGGCTGCTACTCCCTTTCAGAATAAGTAAAGAGCAATTCTACTAACAAAAATACTAACCTTCTACTGTACTAACAATTAAATACCAAAATTCTACTAACGAAAAAATACTAAATTTCCACCAACAACAAATACTACCACTAAAACAGTCTGTCACCAGCGACACTCACATGCAATCACACATCACAGTCTACTGAAACAATGAACTATAACTAATAAACAATGCAACTGTTACCAGACACACTCACACACCACAGTCTAATAGAACAATGACATATCTAATAGACAAACTAACTACCTACTTACAACTACAACTAACTACATACTTACTGTACTGTTATTTGAATTGACAATATTTACAAAATGCAATTTAGATAGAAAATACTTACAGGAAGAGAGCAAAGATAATGCCAATGGTTATCCTTCGTATAAAGCATATTACGTCGTAATTCACAGGACCATGATATATATTGGTAATGGGAAGTTCTCCTGTGAATAAAGGTTTCGTAGAGGGCAGGTTTCACTGAAGTAATTCAGACTACAGTAAGAGAGCGGATTGGCTTCCAAGAAGTCAAGTGTTTCTGAGAAAGATGGAAAACGCGACCTTTGCCACCTACAAGGCTTACAGTGCTATTCGATTCAAATGTATTACGGTCACTTATTTTGTTCATGACACACATACTCCGTCAGGCCGCATTAGTTAGTAATTTAGATCGAAAAAACTTTCAAAATGCAACGTAGATCAAAAATGCCTTAAAAAATCGCTAAAAGGGAATTTAGATACACGGTGAACCAAGTAACAAAAACAGGGCGGGAATCTTAAAGAGAAAAGGAAATATAAGGAAAAGAGGAGAGGAGAGGGCAGAGAGGAAAGTGTCCGCCCCAAAGGTAAGGGACAAAAGGAGAAAACGGACCCAGCTCAGGAATCCCTCGGGGTCGCCAACTCCCGAACTCACCAGCCGTGAGCCCCTGAGGGTGTAGCATTATCTAGGGCGCACCAGAAGTGGTGCGGCTACATACAACCTGCCTCCTTAAGGGCATTGAGCACAAGGCATGAGGTAAAAGGAAAAGAAAAAGAAGGCTGACCCCGCACAGAAGGAGGGTATCAGGAAAGATGAGACATGATGATATGATTTCTAATTTTTCTTATTCAAAAGGTTTCAAATGGCGCTTTATACCTCCTTACGCTCCTCATCACGGTAGTAGGTGGGAATCTTGCGTAAAGCTCACTAAACGTCATTTAAGAAAAGTCTTAGGTAATCGAATTCTGACTTATGAAGAATTCAATTCACTGTCTGTTCTGATTGAAGGTGTTGTTAATTCTCGCCCTTTAACTCCGCTTTCCAATGACCCTGATGACCTACTTCCACTCACCCCTGGTCACTTCCTTATCGGCACTTCTCTTTCTGCCCCTCCTCCTCTTCCCAATTCTTACAGGGATTCTAATCTACCTATCGCATGGCGTAAACTTGAAGCCCTCCGTAATTCTTTTTGGAAGAGATGGAACTTGGAATATTTAACTTCCTTGCAACGGAGGCAGAAGTGGTTTCTTTCCAGTCCCGACATTAAAGTGGGGGACTTGGTCTTGGTTAGGTATGTTTCTCCCCCTCTAGTCTGGACTTCCGGTAGAGTGACCGAGTGTTATCCTGGAAGAGACGGGAGAGTCAGGGTGGTCAGAGTCTTGACCACTAACGGTTCGATTACAAGACCCCTGTCTTTGATCGCTCCTCTTCCATTAAATGTGTAACTACTTATTTGCTCTCTGTTGGCGTTTCTCCCCCCAGTATGGTGTATTCTTTGAATACACGGTACCTGAGATATAATTTTTATTGCTCCTTGCATGTTCATTTCTTCCTTCCTCTTTGTCAAACACCAACAGTGATCTTCTGTTTTCTCCTTGATGGGCAAATCTCTTATGTCTTCATAAGTCTGTTCTAGATATATAACTTCTGTGACCCACCTAGCGTCATCTCGCAGCGAATCTCTGAAGCTCCTCAATTCTTCCTGGTGCTAGAGGACTTACTTATCCATTTGGCCACCAGATCCTGTTACCATCGCCAGTTATTTTCTCCTTGAGCAAGAGGACTACGTCTACTTCTTTACTCACCATGCTGCGCTAGTATCATCTGTTATCAACTCTTTGAAGACCGGCTCAGCAAGAGAAGATCAATTTTTTGTTTTAAAGTTGGTTATGTTTATATGTTCTCCTTTTGTTTCTTACCCCCCACTCTTTTTCCCTTCCTTGGACCCTCCGTGCTCCGTTGAGCAGGTCTCACTTCTCAGTCGGCAGTTGACTCGATCAGTTAAGGCTCCTCTCGAGCCAGCCTCCTCAAACCAAGAGGCATACTCTCTTCTACGCCATGTTGGCAAAGTAGTTATCGTCATCTAAGGAACTTCGCCTTCAACATGAAATCAAGATAAGTACCATCTTAAAGTTTTAACCTCATCTTCATGGTTTCAACTTCCACGTACTTTTAACGATACTTTTATAGACAGTGTGAAATTATTTATTTTGGGGCAAAAATCATTCTTCGTGGGATTTGCCATGTTGAGCTTTTGCTCTTATAAGCTAATCTTACTAAAAAAGAGCTTTTCTTAAGCTATTCAAATGAGAAATCCTCTCGCCACGTGGGACATTACCTAATACCCGCTGTCTATAATTCACCAAGCTAGTTCCTCCGTTGGATTTTCTCAACCCCATTTTTCTACCAAGGTCGTTCTGGAACCTTCTAGATTCGGTATTTCATCTACAAGTCCTGCCGTTGAAATTTTCACTCACTTGTGAGTATGTTATTTAAAATTGAAGAATATCATTCCTGAATTAAAAGCTCAATAGCTAACATTCTTCCACCGCTGGAACCGCTGGAATGTTCTATGGCACATTTAATTGTAACTCACAACTTTCTCAAGAAATAGACTCTCACCTATATAGTGCAATCAGTTATTTCCATAATTGCAATAATTTTCTTTCTCATAAACTTTAGTGTTTCTATAGTGAACTTTGCATCCATCTTTATAGACTACAGTGATGACCAGTGCTTGCTCCACGTTTCTACCGCGTCGCGATCGTCCGTTTACATTAAATATGGCCATGAACATTGATCCTATATCCCAATGATCTTTCCTCAACCTTCTACTAACCACCCATATTAATAAAATTGTAACTTTTCTATAAGGTGTCACTCACGAAGTGCCCTTCCAACTTTGCTAGTTTAACATTAATTAAATTCTGTATAATTACGTGTGTGACACACGATTCAAATTCACATTGTTCCTTTCCTATAATCAGGGAAAACAATTCTTTAAACTCTTGAGCGAGTCATGTTCAGGTTTCACGAAATGGAAACTGTCCCATTTGGCTAGTGATTCCTGCTCAAACTTGGGAAGTCTAGAACCTTCCTTTTAACTTTCTTCAGGTTTCACAGTAAGTGACCTGCCCTCTTTTGTATAATTCTCATATAGTAATTCTGTTTAAATATAAGAAGTTGTAGAAACTTCCATCTTATTCTTCATGTTTTTCTTATTGTTATTTTCGAAGTTGTCACTTTCTCTAGAACATTCTCTCAAGAATTTCTTAAAGTACACTCTTTGTACTAAATTTAAATGTTTAAACTTTAATTACTACACATGTTTTTTTATTTTCTTATAAAGATTTAGAAACATGTAAGGTTTCAAACCTCATAAATTGTCAATTGCCTGGAGCAATCGTTTAATGTGAGGAGGTCTGCGACCCCAATTCTTAAAAAAGTTTAAATGAACTATGTTAGTCAAAATTATATTACATAATTGTTAATTTCCTCAAACTTCTTTGAATTGTTAAATAAATGAAGCGTTTCTTTTCGCTTTTTCATTTTCTAATACAAAGTTTAGGCAAAATCCTGTCTTCCTTGGCTCTCCCTACTCAATGCCATTAAAATCATTAATAGGGCTTTCACCATTTGTTGCATTTGAGCAAGAACTCTTAATTTTCATCTCACTAAAGTTTCTATTAGCTTTAATAGCTAATTCTAATTGGCCAGTAAGGCAAGTAAAGCTCGCTAAGCCAGCTACCTGCTGGTCAGTTTTCTAAAAGACAAGTGTTTCTTTTTGTCTAAACTTTTAGCCGGCTCCTCGCTGAGTAAAAGCTTAGCCATTTTCCAATGCAACCATTGGTTCATTTACCAAAATTACTCCATAAGGTATAATCTTTTATCATTTTCCTTCTTAGAGACACTTGGTCGCCTTTACCGGAACTCCATAATTTTGGAAATTGAAAACACTAAACCTGAGTTAAATCATTGGCATTCTTCGAATTATTTTGCAAAAACGAATTTCTTTGAGCAGACATACAGTAAATTTGTTCCTCTCAGTCTTGCCAGACCATCACTCTTCCCCATAGTAGTTTTATATATGCTTGAGAGGGATTATACGAAAGCCACTCTCTTGCAAATCGCCCAAGTTCTATCTGTGTTTCTCGTCAGCTTAGACCAAGTCCTTACTCATTTTAGTTATCCGAAAGCGGATTTTCGGTGGCAACCACCTTTAAGTGTGTTTAAAGTTAAACTTATTAATTTTGTGGAACTCTCCTCCTATTTTTCTATCCTTTTTCTCCAATCCAAAATCTACTTCCTTCTCTTAATCATCTTCCCTTGGTGGGTGGGTTATTCCTCAGCCAATAAACTACCCAAAATTTGGTGCCGAAACCCGGGAGAGTCCATTTTCCATTTTTTCTTAAAAAAAAAGTGTCATTTGACAATACTCGGCAAATTATTAATATCTGCTTTGAATCTTTCAGCTATAACCACATCTTGCAAAGCCTGTGAAGGGGAAAGAGGCCGCTCCTGTCTCCTTTGGTGTGTCCCGTTCTTTCTACTCATTCGCTGCTGCCAGCTTGACAGCATTTCCAAGGTTCCACAGTTTCGTGAGTTACATTTTCTTCTACCTTCTTTAATATGGCTCCCACTGATAAGGATAAGGATGAACAACTTACTTCTAAACGAGCATCCTATAAAGGGCAAATTACCCGATTCAGAAGGTACATAAAAGAATTAGATCCCTCAGAAGCGCAATTAGGCTTGTTGAAACATCGTGTAAAGGATTTTGAACGTTCTTATGAAAACTACTGTAACATTCAAACTGAAATAGAAACTTGCATGCTCAATCAAACAGAAGATCGTGTCGAAGTAGAAAACCTATATTACGAAGGCATAGGTTCTGCTTTCAAAATAAATCGCCAACTCGAAGAGGAGCAGAAAAAGGACGCTTCTGTTCTTGGTTCCCTTCACGAACCACAAACTTCTTTCCGTGAGGGTACTCACAAGCCCAAACCAACTTTACCTAAAATTGATTTACCCCATTTCTCTGGAGATGAATCCACTTGGGATTCTTTCTATGAATTATTTTGCTCCCTTGTTCATGACAATGAAGACATTCAAGTCATTTACAAGTTTCATTACTTTAGATCTATCCTCCGAGGTCAAGCTTTGCAGTTGGTCGAAGCACTTCCTCTGCGTGCCGAAAATTACCCCATTGCCTTTAACTTATTAAAGGAAAGATATGGAAATTTACGTTTACGTATTCAACGCCATATGAAGGCTCTATTTAACCTACCTGCGTCACAGCACAATGACGTCACTAGTTTGCGTACTTTAGTTGACACTACCCAACTCCACGTTAAAGCTTTGTCCCAATTAGATCAACCTACTGAACATTGGGATACTTTCCTAATACATTTAGTAGTCTCTAAAGTTGATGCTGCTACCCTCAAAGCTTGGGAAATTGAACTTTCTAAAGAAGACGACTACTCTTACGAGCATTTAGTCACTTTCATAAATGCCAGATGCCAACTTTTAACTGCTCTAGCTAATCAAAGTGAACCCTCTTCTCCCAGTTCTAAATTTGAATTAATGTCTATCAAACCTAAAAGCGAACGCTTAGCATCTAATACTCAAAAACCCGGGTCCAGCTCATCTAAATTTAAATCAAACTCCACTGGTTACCCAACTAGGTCTAGTGAACGTCGTGTTGCTAGCTCTATTGTTTTAAACACGCAAAGCGAACCTCGCAAAAGTTTAAACGAACCTGAAAAGTGCATACTTTGTAAAGATCCCCATGCCCTATACCTCTGCAAATCTTTTAAAGAAATGTCAGTCGACGACAGACGAAAATTAGTCTCTCAAAACAAACATTGTTTCAACTGCCTAGCGCCTACGCATTCTGCTTCTAATTGCAAGTCCACAAGACTTTGCTACCATTGTGAAAAGGCTCATCATACTTTGCTACATCGTCATGATCAGGCAAGGTCAACGACAGCATCTACTTCTCCGAAAAATGATAGTGCTAACAGTTCTAATTCTTCATCATATATTCAAAATGCCAAGTCCATACGCAGTGCCCAAGTATTGTTGTCTACTGTTCAAATTGAAGTTCAGGATAACTTTGGCAACTGGGTCCGTGCACGCGGTCTTCTAGACTCAGCGGCAACTCATGATTTTGTGTCTAATTCCTTGATTAGAAAACTAGGTCTACCTGTAAACCCCACTTCTATCAACGTGTCAGGCATCAACAGCTCAAAATCGCAAGCTTTACAATTCTCAAAGCTAACTATAAGAGATACTTGTCATAGAAACAACTTTCTTAAACTTAATTGTCTAATTCTCAATAGCATTGGAGAAGACACTCCAAGTCACTCTGTGGATATTTCAGGGTTAAACATTCCCTCGCATTTAAGGCTAGCCGATCCTTTTTTCAATATGCAAAACCCTATTGACATACTCATTAGTGCCAATGTTTTCTGAAATTGCCTTCGTAAACAGGTTCGTAAGTTATCCTCAAACGTGGTCGCCAGAGACACTAATTTTGGATGGATCGTCACCGGTCAACTTCCCCATTATTCTCCTCAACCCGCATCGCAATGTTACTTCTCCAATACTGACCTAGAACAGTTCTGGAGGCTTGAAAATATTAATTCTCCTAATGTACCCTCTTCAGAAAATGAATTCTGTGAGCAACTTTTTTTGAACACCACCACTCGTTCTTCTGATGGCCGGTTCGTCGTTCAAATGCCAAGATTACATAATCCTCCTAAACTTATCAACTCTCAGCCTAAAGCTCGAAAAGCTCTCTTCGCTATCGAGAGCAAATTCAAGAAGGAACCTCTTGTTAAACAACAGTACACTGATTTCATGGATGAGTATGAAAGCTTAGATCATATGGAAGTTGTTAACAAATCTGATGATGAATTACACCCCCCAATTGAAACGGTTTATTTAAATCATCATCCCGTGTGGAAAAACCCTCTTGTAAAAGATAAAATTCGAGTTGTTTTCAATGGTTCATCACCCGACGTTAATGGCAACAGCCTTAATGACACTCTTTATTCTGGTCCTGCTATTCAATCAGATCTATCTGCTATACTCTTAAACTTTCGATTATTTCCCATAGCTGTCATAGCGGACATAAAACAGATGTACCGTCAAGTGTTAATTCAACCAGAACAACGAGATCTTCAAAGAATCTTGTGGCGTGATGAAATCAGTAAGCCCATTAAGGTATTTCGCTTGAAAACGGTTACTTATGGCTTAAAACCCTCTGCTTTCCTTGCTATCCGATCCCTACACTTGCTAGCCTCACAAGATGGTCATTTATTTAACCCCAAAGCCTCTGAAGCACTAACAACATCATTTTATGTTGACGATTACTTGCAGTCCTTCCCCTCTTTAGAGGAAGCTTCTTTTGTGTCTTTAGAACTTCAGGCATTGTTAAGGAAAGGAGGTTTCCCACTCCATAAGTGGAACTCCAACTCCCCTGAGTTTCTCGCTCAGTTTCCCATCGAAGACGTAGATCCTTCTTCTGTCGAAATTTGTGGAAACTCCGAATCTATAAAAACTCTAGGAGTTCACTGGTGCACTAGCACTGACACTCTTATCTATAAAGTTTCGCTCGCAGAAGAGCTTCCTAATACAAAAAGACAAATTCTCTCTGAAATTGCAAAAAAATTTGATCCACTTCAATTCCTTGCCCCAGTCATCGTTATAGCCAAACTCTTCATGCAAGAGCTGTGGTCGCTTAAGTGTGAATGGGATGATACTGTCCCTCTTTCTTTTCTTAATCGCTGGCTCTCGTTTCGCAGTAATTTGTTGGATCTTTCCCTCATTGAAATTCCTAGGAATTTAATTAGCTCTCATTCTAATACACCCTTTTTCCTTCATGTGTTCGCGGATAGTTCCGAAAAAGCTTATGGTTGCTGCGCATATTTAGTTTATCACGGTTCATTCTATGGATCTTCAGTTTCCAACCTTGTTTGTGCCAAATCGAAAGTCGCTCCTCTTAAAGCTATTACCTTGCCTAGGCTTGAATTGTGCGCTGCACTCATGGCTGCCGAACTTGTTAAGAAGTTACGGGAAGTATTAAAAGTCGAATTCTCGCAAATCTATCTCTGGAGCGATTCCATGATCACTCTTTCGTGGATCGCCAAGAGCCCCTCTCATTGGCAAACTTTTGTTGCAAACAGAGTTTCCAAAATTCAAACTCTTTCTTCTGGATGTCAATGGAGGCATGTGCCCGGTGCTGATAATCCAGCCGATATTATCTCTCGTGGTTGTTTACCCTCTCAATTGGCAGCTTCCCCATTATACTGGCATGGGCCTTCGTGGCTAATCGAAGAATCTTCTTCATGGCCTTCTAAACCCCCAGCTACAAACTCCAACTTGCCTGACGCTAAAGTACCTCTATCCATTGCTTCGTGTCTTGTTTCCAACGCTTCTCATCCCTTGTTGTCCCGCTACTCTTCCTTTCATAAATTACTACGAATTGTCGCCTATCTCCTTAGATGGAAATATCTTGTGGTTGACCAACCTCTTCTCCCTAAACCACATCTTACCAATCATGAACTGATTCTCGCTACCATTAAGGTTTTACAACTGACACAGCAAGAAGCCTTTTCTTCTGAATTGTCTTTACTTTCTTCTAAAAGGGATCTTCCCAAATCCAGTCGTCTTCGTGCTTTGGCCCCGTTCCTTGATGACCATGGGTTACTCAGGGTAGGTGGAAGACTTTCGCAATCTTTGCTCTCTGAGGACAAAAAGCATCCCGTTATTTTGCCTTCCAAACATCACGTAACTTCCTTAATTATACGTGACTTTCATTACCGTAATCTTCATGTTGGTACACGCACTCTGCTTTGCCTCTTAAGGGAAAGGTATTGGATTATAAATGGAATTCATGAAGTTTCTTCTGTAATTCACAAGTGCATTTCTTGTTCAAAACTCAATTAATGAGCGATTTGCCTTCCTTTCGCTCTTCTCCTATACGCCCATTTGCTTTAACTGGTGTGGACTATATGGGTCCGTTCCAATATCAACGAAATTCTCCTGAAGCTAAACACAAATTGTTTGGTAAGCTTTATGTTTTTCTCTTTGTTTGCATGGTTACCGGTGCAATCCACTTGGAACTAGTAACGAATGCTTCTACTTCTTATTTTTTATCAGCTGTCTCTCGTTTCACTGCTAGGCGTGGTGTTCCTTCTGAGATGTTCTCTGACAACGCTTCCACTTTTCAGGGCGCAGCTTCCCTGTGGAAGAAAGCTCTCACTTCCTCTCCTGCCATGGAACAAATTTCTAATTTTTCTTATTCAAAAGGTTTCAAATGGCGCTTTATACCTCCTTACGCTCCTCATCACGGTAGTAGGTGGGAATCTTGCGTAAAGCTCACTAAACGTCATTTAAGAAAAGTCTTAGGTAATCGAATTCTGACTTATGAAGAATTCAATTCACTGTCTGTTCTGATTGAAGGTGTTGTTAATTCTCGCCCTTTAACTCCGCTTTCCAATGACCCTGATGACCTACTTCCACTCACCCCTGGTCACTTCCTTATCGGCACTTCTCTTTCTGCCCCTCCTCCTCTTCCCAATTCTTACAGGGATTCTAATCTACCTATCGCATGGCGTAAACTTGAAGCCCTCCGTAATTCTTTTTGGAAGAGATGGAACTTGGAATATTTAACTTCCTTGCAACGGAGGCAGAAGTGGTTTCTTTCCAGTCCCGACATTAAAGTGGGGGACTTGGTCTTGGTTAGGTATGTTTCTCCCCCTCTAGTCTGGACTTCCGGTAGAGTGACCGAGTGTTATCCTGGAAGAGACGGGAGAGTCAGGGTGGTCAGAGTCTTGACCACTAACGGTTCGATTACAAGACCCCTGTCTTTGATCGCTCCTCTTCCATTAAATGTGTAACTACTTATTTGCTCTCTGTTGGCGTTTCTCCCCCCAGTATGGTGTATTCTTTGAATACACGGTACCTGAGATATAATTTTTATTGCTCCTTGCATGTTCATTTCTTCCTTCCTCTTTGTCAAACACCAACAGTGATCTTCTGTTTTCTCCTTGATGGGCAAATCTCTTATGTCTTCATAAGTCTGTTCTAGATATATAACTTCTGTGACCCACCTAGCGTCATCTCGCAGCGAATCTCTGAAGCTCCTCAATTCTTCCTGGTGCTAGAGGACTTACTTATCCATTTGGCCACCAGATCCTGTTACCATCGCCAGTTATTTTCTCCTTGAGCAAGAGGACTACGTCTACTTCTTTACTCACCATGCTGCGCTAGTATCATCTGTTATCAACTCTTTGAAGACCGGCTCAGCAAGAGAAGATCAATTTTTTGTTTTAAAGTTGGTTATGTTTATATGTTCTCCTTTTGTTTCTTACCCCCCACTCTTTTTCCCTTCCTTGGACCCTCCGTGCTCCGTTGAGCAGGTCTCACTTCTCAGTCGGCAGTTGACTCGATCAGTTAAGGCTCCTCTCGAGCCAGCCTCCTCAAACCAAGAGGCATACTCTCTTCTACGCCATGTTGGCAAAGTAGTTATCGTCATCTAAGGAACTTCGCCTTCAACATGAAATCAAGATAAGTACCATCTTAAAGTTTTAACCTCATCTTCATGGTTTCAACTTCCACGTACTTTTAACGATACTTTTATAGACAGTGTGAAATTATTTATTTTGGGGCAAAAATCATTCTTCGTGGGATTTGCCATGTTGAGCTTTTGCTCTTATAAGCTAATCTTACTAAAAAAGAGCTTTTCTTAAGCTATTCAAATGAGAAATCCTCTCGCCACGTGGGACATTACCTAATACCCGCTGTCTATAATTCACCAAGCTAGTTCCTCCGTTGGATTTTCTCAACCCCATTTTTCTACCAAGGTCGTTCTGGAACCTTCTAGATTCGGTATTTCATCTACAAGTCCTGCCGTTGAAATTTTCACTCACTTGTGAGTATGTTATTTAAAATTGAAGAATATCATTCCTGAATTAAAAGCTCAATAGCTAACTTTCTTCCACCGCTGGAACCGCTGGAATGTTCTATGGCACATTTAATTGTAACTCACAACTTTCTCAAGAAATAGACTCTCACCTATATAGTGCAATCAGTTATTTCCATAATTGCAATAATTTTCTTTCTCATAAACTTTAGTGTTTCTATAGTGAACTTTGCATCCATCTTTATAGACTACAGTGATAACCAGTGCTTGCTCCACGTTTCTACCGCGTCGCGATCGTCCGTTTACATTAAATATGGCCATGAACATTGATCCTATATCCCAATGATCTTTCCTCAACCTTCTACTAACCACCCATATTAATAAAATTGTAACTTTTCTATAAGGTGTCACTCACGAAGTGCCCTTCCAACTTTGCTAGTTTAACATTAATTAAATTCTGTATAATTACGAGTGTGACACACGATTCAAATTCACATTGTTCCTTTCCTATAATCAGGGAAAACAATTCTTTAAACTCTTGAGCGAGTCATGTTCAGGTTTCACGAAATGGAAACTGTCCCATTTGGCTAGTGATTCCTGCTCAAACTTGGGAAGTCTAGAACCTTCCTTTTAACTTTCTTCAGGTTTCACAGTAAGTGACCTGCCCTCTTTTGTATAATTCTCATATAGTAATTCTGTTTAAATATAAGAAGTTGTAGAAACTTCCATCTTATTCTTCATGTTTTTCTTATTGTTATTTTCGAAGTTGTCACTTTCTCTAGAACATTCTCTCAAGAATTTCTTAAAGTACACTCTTTGTACTAAATTTAAATGTTTAAACTTTAATTACTACACATGTCTTTTTATTTTCTTATAAAGATTTAGAAACATGTAAGGTTTCAAACCTCATAAATTGTCAATTGCCTGGAGCAATCGTTTAATGTGAGGAGGTCTGCGACCCCAATTCTTAAAAAAGTTTAAATGAACTATGTTAGTCAAAATTATATTACATAATTGTTAATATCCTCAAACTTCTTTGAATTGTTAAATAAATGAAGCGTTTCTTTTCGCTTTTTCATTTTCAAATACAAAGTTTAGGCAAAATCCTGTCTTCCTTGGCTCTCCCTACTCAATGCCATTAAAATCATTAATAGGGCTTTCACCATTTGTTGCATTTGATCAAGAACTCTTAATTTTCATCTCACTAAAGTTTCTATTAGCTTTAATAGCTAATTCTAATTGGCCAGTAAGGCAAGTAAAGCTCGCTAAGCCAGCTACCTGCTGGTCAGTTTTCTAAAAGACAAGTGTTTCTTTTTGTCTAAACTTTTAGCCGGCTCCTCGCTGAGTAAAAGCTTAGCCATTTTCCAATGCAACCATTGGTTCATTTACCAAAATTACTCCATAAGGTATAATCTTTTATCATTTTCCTTCTTAGAGACACTTGGTCGCCTTTACCGGAACTCCATAATTTTGGAAATTGAAAACACTAAACCTGAGTTAAATCATTGGCATTCTTCGAATTATTTTGCAAAAACGAATTTCTTTGAGCAGACATACAGTAAATTTGTTCCTCTCAGTCTTGCCAGACCATCACTCTTCCCCATAGTAGTTTTATATATGCTTGAGAGGGATTATACGAAAGCCACTCTCTTGCAAATCGCCCAAGTTCTATCTGTGTTTCTCGTCAGCTTAGACCAAGTCCTTACTCATTTTAGGTATCCGAAAGCGGATTTTCGGTGGCAACCACCTTTAAGTGTGTTTAAAGTTAAACTTATTAATTTTGTGGAACTCTCCTCCTATTTTTCTATCCTTTTTCTCCAATCCAAAATCTACTTCCTTCTCTTAATCATCTTCCCTTGGTGGGTGGGTTATTCCTCAGCCAATAAACTACCCACTACTTTCATATACATTTTGGCGATATCTCCCGAACGCGTAGTCGGATTTTAATGAACGAGGTGTTGTTGGCGTTGGGGTGACGTCCTCTTTGCTATGAATGTGTGTTGGTATTCTTTAAATATTTTTAGAAAATTCTTGTTTTTTGGATTTGCGCTATTTTGGAAACGGTGAATTTTGGAAAAAGGTTTGTTTGACGTTAATGAAAGGTGGGTATGCCCTCTAGATGGGCAGCAAGTTTCAAGGGTGTAGGAGGAAAAAAACAAGTAGTTCCGTGAAGAACTATACAGCCTATTTTCATATATCCTACTTATACTAATTGCCACTATCAACATACAAAATTTCAGTTTGATTGCTGTAATAGATTCGTAGATATTGAGAACCGACTAAATATTTCGGATGGTCGCCATGTTGGATTTTTTATATGTAGGTCCTAGAGTTATGTACTGTTACATGAAGATTATTGTGTACGTGTAGCATTCAAATTTCAAGAAATAACAAGGAGATTTTAAAATTTCGCACAGCTGCCATCTTGTAGTTATGGAAACAATTGAAATAAATTAGATGCCAGTGGATTAACATTCGTATAAGGATTTACTGTACCAAGTTTCGCTGCACTCGGATGGTTAAATTGCGAGGAACGTCAATGTAAATATTTATACTTCGCGTCGCCGCCATGTTGGATTTGTGATCACCAGGTTATTTGAAGTCCTATAGGTGAACTTAAGTTCATAGCCCCTAAGAACATTAAAAAATGCAGTTTGATTGCTATAATAGGTTCGTAGATATTCAGAGCCGTCTAAATATTTCGGATGGTCGCCACCTTGGATTGTTAAATATATAGGCCATATAGTCATGTACGATTAAAGAAAAATTATTGCACAGGTTCATTATTCAAACTTTTACTTCGATCGCATGATTACGACACAAGAAATAAAAACTTAATTTTAAAATTCGCACAGCCGCCATCTTGAGGTTATGTAAACAATTGAACTAAATTAGATACCAGTGCATTACAATGTGTATAAACATTTCCTGTACCACATTTCACTGCGCTCAGTGAGTTAAATCACGAGAAAAGTATATTAAAATATTTCAAATTCGCTTGGCCTCCATGTTAGTTTTGTACTTTACAGGTTTATGAAAGTTGCTTAGATAAACTTGTATCAGTACCCTTCATCACCGTACAAAATTTTAGGGTGATATGCGTAATGGTTTCGGAGATATAGAATAACAGTGAAATATTTCGCACAGCCGCCAATTTGAGGTTATGTTATCAATTGAACTAACTTAGACACCAGTGCATTACAATGTCTATAAATATTTGCTGTACCAAGTTTCATTACGTTAGGATGGTTAAATCGCGAGAAAAGTCTATTTAAAAGTCTCAACTTCGCTTGGCCGCTATGTTGGTTTTGTAGTAACCAGGTTTTTCAAAGTCTCATAGGTGAACTTCTAGTAGTGCCCTTTATCACCGTACACAATTTCAGAACGATATCGGCAATAGTTTCGGAGATATTGAATGCTGGTGAAATATTTCGCACATCCGGCATGTTGGATTTGTGAGACGTAACAAAATTTGAAGGGCACGGTCGGGGTCGCCCGGAATAGTGCTATGAACTTACCGAGTTTCATTGAAATCACTCCAGCCGTTTAAAAGTTATTAGGGGGGACCCACACACACCTCACACACACACACACACACACACACACGCACACGCACACGCACACGCACGCGCACACACACGGACAAAAGGTGATCTCATAAGCCTATTTTTTCAAAATTGAAAATAGGCTAAAAATGATAGCCAACTTTCTCGCGAACATTGGCGATAATTGGCGAATGGATGGTCGGATTTTAACGAATGAAGTATTGCTGGCGTTGGGATGACATGCTATTCGCTAAGAATGTGTGTTTTTTTTTGAAAATTCTTTTTTTTGGATTGGCGCTATTTTGGAAACAGTGAATTTTGGAAAAAAGTTTGTTTGACGTTAATGAAAGGGGGCTATGCCCTCTAGGCGGACAGCAAGTTTCAAGGGTGTAGGAGGAAAAAATGATAGCCTACTTCCTCGTGAACATTGGCGATAATTGGCGAACGGATGGTCGGATTTTAACAAATGAGGCCTCGTTGGACTCGAGCTGATGGGAGCTTTGCACTGGACCATGTATTATATTTTTATTTTTTTTTGAAAATTTTTGTTTATGAAAGTAGGTGATAGTTTGAAAATCAAACTTGATAGAACGTTGTTAAATAGTTGAAACGAATGGTCTCTATGACCTTTATTTTTTTATTAGAAAACTTTGTATTTTTTGAGATTTTTTGAAAACACTTAAATTTTGATTTTTAAAATTTTGGAAACTAACAAGTTTACAAAACGTTTGTTTGACATAAATGAAAGGTCTCTACCCCCTCTACCATGAAAATAAATGTCAAGTCTCTAGCACAAGAACTATGCTTTTTTTAAATAAAAGAGTGTTTGTTGACAGAGAGCCGGTAGCGCTTGACGTATGTTACAACGAGGCTATGACTGGCCATGGTGAATACAGGAAATGGCTATTTCGACGGGGCAGCAGGGCGAGGGAGCGCTTTCTGATATTTTGTTATGACAAACGAATGAAGGCGAATATTTTTTCCAAAAAAAATCCCTCATGGCGATCTTTAAAACATGTTAGTAAACGGATCGTGGGTAACATGACAAATGATAATAATGGTATGAGGTGAATAAAAGCGGGAAACGTTTTGGTAGTTGTCATTAAGAACTTTAAGAACTTGCTTTGTGTATGTATGTCTGACTGGCGGCCAGAACGGAAAGAATATCTTCTTGAGGCATGGCTAGTCGGCTAACAGAATGGAATGTCAGTCAAGCTGACAACACTGCTGTCATATGATAACAGGTGGAAACATGTGGCAACTCTGTAAAAAGGTGATAACGGCTAGCCAGGCGAGCCGAGCAGCAGCAGCAGCAGCAGGCAGGGCCCCGCAGAGAGGAAAGGGGGAGAGAGGGGAAATGCTGAACATAAAGAGAGAACAGGAAATCACGTGACCACTGCAGAGTGGTGAGGGGGCGGGGCCAGAGAGCCAGGGGTGAGGTGAGGGGAAGAGTATAGAACCCATGACAGCCAATAGCTGAACGAGTTGTATGTCAACATGGAGTGAAGGAGTGAGACGCGAGTGTGGAGAGAGAAAGAGAAACATGTATGGACATGCACGAAGCGTGGAACGCCGTACACAGAGCTCTCGTACAACACGATTCAATAAAATAAATAAATTTAAGAAAAAGTGCACAGGTTCACACAACATGTAATTTATTGATCCAAGAATTAAACGTAGAGTTAAATCCTAACCATTTGACATATAGTTTATTTCCTTTTTGTTTCAACACTTTTTCCACAAGATAATGATTAGGAAATGCGATTTTTTGAAGTTCATGGAGATAAAATCTACCTTTTATGGGTTGTTGGTTGAGGTCTTGGAGTAAATAGGTGACTGGACTGTCCAAGTTGACTTGACGAATTCGAAATAGTTCAGTCCCCCACTGAGGCGTGTAGCCCTTATTGAAGACAGACTTAAATTTGCTCACACGAACAAAATCCCCAATTTTCAGTCGGTGACGTTTAGGATCTGCTGTTTTTATGGGGTTAAACAGTTTATCCAGTCGCTGAATATTTTTGGTCACGAGGCGTGGCTTTGTCCCAATGGTTCTATGTTTGGTGTCATTGTAACGTGACACTAGCTCAGGTAACATATCCAACCAGCGATAACCGCCCTGAGCGGTAAACGCTTTCCACGACCACGCTGGCTTTGAGACTGCTGTACGTGGTGTAATGGTGAATATCCTTAGATTTGAGAAAACTGGAGAAATCCTTGTTGAAAAATTCTTTCCCCTGGTCGGTTTGTAGCAACTGAGGTTGACGTGTGGAGTGTTGAATAATATGTTGAAAGGCCTTGGTAACTTGTGGACCAGACTTGCGACGCACAGGTTCAACAAAGGCCATTTTGGAATACACATCAATGACGGTCAACATATAGCGTACACCGTCGTTAACGTCAGCATAGGGTATCATTTCAACCAAGTCAGCCTGCCAAAGTTCATCCACACCTCGTGAAATTACCTTGAGTCGGGGATAGTGACGAGAAGCTGGGCGATGCAACTCGTGAGCAATACCCATTTTAATGGGTGAGGGCTTTAACAATAAATTTGGCATTTCGAAGTTCTTGTTCAATTTCTTGAATTTCCCAATCGTGACCGGTATGGACGGCTTGACGTGAAGCATGCAACAACTGTAGCCGCTGGATGAGCTTATTGGGATTGTGCCAGTAGGTAACATCCACAAGGGGTTTTAATGGTTTAAATGTCACTCCCGAAGCGGACACTTTACGACAAGTACTTTGACTGGTGGGAAACATTTTTGGAATGATAGTTTTATATTTTTGAGATATATTGGCATTCACTTGTTGAGTGGGATCATACTGTCTTTTGTGGGCATGGGTATCCAATAAAATGGATTTATATTTGCCAAGGTCCTCGGACGTATAATCATGGAATGAGGGTGTTCGAGAAGAGCAGCTTTAACAGTCCTGGCGTCAATTTATAGTTGATGTTCTTAATGACAGCTTTAGTACGAGCTAATTTAACGGATGAATCCCCAATTTTAAAACTATCATCCTCATAGCGAACACCATACGTGGTATCAGTGTTTCCAATAAATAGATAGATAGGGTTCTAGTGTTGATCCATAATATTTTATTAAAATGTTTTTCAGTTGAGCTTTATTATGAGGGGTGGCCAACACTTGTGAAAACGGAGACGATACGGAAGGGCAAGGTGTTTCGACCATGGCCAAGGATTTCTTTATTCTCAAAAACTCTGCAAGGGGTGCGGCCTTTTTTTGAGGCGTAAACACTTGTTCCTCGTCATCCTCAACTTCGCTAACACTAGTCAAATCTTCCTGTTCCTGTTCCGCTTCCTCTTTCTCAGGGTCCTCGTGTAGCGTCTGCGTGGATTGTGAAAAGGTGGGTAGCGTTTCAGATGGCTTGAAAGAGGGTTTCAACATGGCTTTTAGCGGAGGTGCTAAATGTTGTTGAATAAACATAGTATGATCTGCACGTGATCGTTTCAATTGACGAAACTTTTCTCGAATAGTATTTTTTTGCTCTAATAATATGCTTTTTCAATTGACTCTCTGCTAACGCCATGGTGTCTTGACAAATAACTTGAGAGGGAATGAGACAGTGCCTTAAATAGCAATAAAATGATCAAACCCTAAGCGATACCGTCCTTGGTTGAGTTCACTTTGTTTGTCAATCACTAAACAGGCATGACGTTGAGTGTTCCATCACTTGGCACACAATTCTGTAAACATTTGAAAGGCCATATCCGGATTCACATGTTCATTATAAATCTGACGACTGTTCCTCTCGTCCTGGAGAAATAAAACAATGACATTGGCATTGTCACGAATCAACTGTTTGGACATTTTAGAATACGTTTTTCCAAGATAGAAGCAATCGATATGTTTGTGTCGACCCATGCTGAAATAGCTTAGAATAATACCTTGACGTTCAGTGGATACATCATCGAAAATCATCAGTGAATCGGCCTTTACCTCATCCGGTGAAATAACATTTTCTTGCATGGAAAATGTGAAATAACCCATATTCTCTTTTTGAAATCCGGACATGGCTTGATCAAGAAACACGTAGAGGGGTTGGTCGAGAGGATTGCAAAAATATAAATATTTTGAAAACGCAGACCATTGGGCGCTGTGATGAGTGTTAGCAAAAGATTGGTCTTTCCACAGTCGGAAGGTCCCACAATGATGCAGCGAATGGAAGATGGAAACAGTAAACTATGGCGTTGTTCACGTGATGTAGGACAGAGATGGGAAACCATGTCCCCCACGGGGAATGACTCTTGCTGCTTAATCATATCAACTAAGGCTTAGAAAGGCTAGCAGGCGGTCTATATACAGGACACCGAGCCTTGTCATAGAAACAGTAGACTCGTACAACAGGTTGACTAAGGATATCTTTGAACGTGCGTTGATGGCCAAGGCTAGGTCTGTCCTCACCCCATACATGATCCTAAACAAGAAACAGATCCGGTCCTGCTAAGAAACGCTATGTGGATAGGTCTGTAGTGCCACGCACAAAACAGGGAGATTATGACTTTAAGGGAAAGCGGTTAACCCATGTAAAACATCCTCAAGTGTCTACAGACGTTACTACGAAAAAGTATGTGGATAACAAAGTGTATGAGTTTTATGACAAAGTGCCACAGTATACGATGAATGGCTATAGCGCTAATCACCTTCGTATTATTCACGTGGAAGACCCACAAGACGAAGACGATGTCTGTACCAAGCGTTACGTGACCTATGAAATGAAAAGGCTTTATAAATTTATCCCATCTGTATTTTTAGTGTATCTGACAAATGAAAAACCTGTGAATGACAGAAACCATTTACCGATAGTCCATGACCAGCACCTGACCTATGAGCTTGCTTCGGGTTTAAACCACTATAGATTATACAATGATGGAACCATTCACATCAAATATGCCATACCTGATGAGAACCATTTACAAATAAAGATAAATGGTCAAAGGATGTTGGTCCATAACCATGAATTGGTCAATGCAGGTGACGAATTATCCTTTCACCTCATGTTGACATGGGATGAAAAGCAGACGGGAAAATCCATAAACGATTTCCCACTTTATGTGGAATTGGAATATACAGCCATGAAATAACAATCTGACGTTAGTTGTGACTTAAACTTTCTTGGGAAAGGTTGTTGGTGATTATCACCATGGTGAAACAAAGGTATGTGGTGAGAAAGACTAAAAAAAGGACTTTGTCCTTGGCAAAGCCTGGGCTTAAGACATTCGTGGACAAACCCTTGCGAAAGAAAAAATTAAAAAATAATGTGTTGACCATAAGGAAAGCCCTTCGAGCAGCACAGAGACGTGTTATTCCAAAACGTCAGTGACAGAGTTCAATCCAAGGGCGAGTAATTCCCGTCCCCAAACGAGCGGGATTTTTACCTGCTTTATTTGCCGGTCTGGCTGCTCTGGGTACACTTTTGGGTGGTGCCAGTGCAGTGGCGAAAACCATTAAAGCCACGCAGCAGGGCAAGCAACAACTCAAAGAATATCAGCGACATAATGAAACGATGGAAGCGATTGCTATGGGAGCTAGAAATGCCAATTTAAAGCCAGCCTTTTATCAACAAGGATTTGGGATTTCACCACTTCGAAATATTAAAAAAAAATAACCTCAGCCATAGCAAGACATGCCCTGACGCATCAACAAGTGGAAAGCTATGCTAAACAACTAAAGCTTTCTCATTTTCGAGGTGTGTTTATGCGAAACCAATTACCCCCACGACCCTGGAAACAGGAATGTGCTGTTTTCAATTTGGATGATCACCGAGGACCAGGAACGCATTATGTAGCTTATGTCAAAGAGGGATCCATCGTATGGTACTTTGAGAGTTTTGAGAATTTGCCCCCGCCCATGGAACTAGTGACCTATTTTGGAAAAAGGATCAAGATATACTATAATGTGAAACGTGAGCAAACGTTAACAGCCAACAGTGTGGACGTTTGTGTTTAATTTTTTATATAAGACGCAGCATATGCAAAAACGTCAACAGTATGTCGGCAGAAAGTAAAACGTTTACACTGCATGGCCGTGGACCCGAAGCCAGCCTAGACTTTTACCAGCCCATCGAATTGAGTGAAAAATCCTATGGCTTGGGACTTGTTTCACATGAAACGTACAATCGAATATACAACATACGTGAAAATGTGAACAACAAGTTTTACTATGATGATTCTGGGCTCACCCTGAACTCTGGTGGATACACGATCGATGATATTTATGAACAAATTTATGCGGTATTGATCAATGAATATGGTTTTAAGTCATTTCTCGATGGAACGCGCAAGTTTGAACTTGTAGAAAATACCAACACTCATCGCTGCAGTATTTTCTCTACATTCAACATTGAATTTAAAACACGCCCCGATTCCATTGGTACATTACTAGGATTTGAACCACGCGTGTTGGAGCCCAACAAAAAACATGAATCAGACCATGAAGTAAAATTCATTGAGGACCATCATGTGTCGGTGACGTGTAATATTACTGTATTGGCCAAGTGTACACCAATCAAGAACCATTGCTTTATGACTTTATTGTGACATCGCCCAATGGCTATATTATTCGCGAAAACTCTCCAGTGGTGCTTTTTCATTCTGTGGCTGTCAATGATATAAGTAATATAACATTAAGACTGATCAATAAAGATCAACAACTCATTGATATAGATTCTACCACACCAGTGACTTACAAGTTGGTGCTAAAGCCACTATGAAGTTCATATATAAAGTAACAACTCTGTCTAGGAATGGTGTTAGTTGTTTGCCACGTGAATACACGTTAACATCTCAGGACAAGCAGATTTTACAGCATTTGGGTTACCATGCCAACCCCCATAATGCATTCTATCCTAGAGGTAGCGAACCGCATCGAGGAGCAACCAGGAGTGGTAAGAATTGATCTCCATTCCTATCAAGCTCAAACACCTGAACTCAATAACAATGATGAAATTCAATTTGTTATCAACAACCAAGATATTTACACCCTACCGCATGAAAGTGTCATTCAGATTGAAGGTAGGCTCACCAAAGCCGATGGCTCTACACCCACCACATCAAAGTTGGCCAACCATGGTTTGGCCTTTCCCTTTTCTGAAGTGCGGTATTTCATTAACGATATCTTGGTGGATAGCACTCGAAATGTGGGTAATTCCAGTTTCATGAAACTATATCCCTCTTACAGTGAGGAAGAAGGTAAAACACTTTGCATGGCGGGTTGGTGCCCTGACTCGACCAATGACTGTATGGTACACACCGATGGCACCTTTACTGGATATTTACCTCTTAAAGTGATTTTAGGCTTTGCCGAAGATCACCAGCGCATTATGGTCAACGCAAGGCAAGTGCTTTATCTGGTGAGAGACAGGAGTGATAATAATGCACTCAAGGCAGCCGACAATGCCCCCATAGATTAAAAAATTCAACTACAACGCTTGCTATGGAAAGTGCTCCATGTGACTCTTGACGATAGCAAAAAACTGGACATACTCAAGATGGTAAAGAGAGATATGCCTCTACCCATGGAATTTAGAAGCTGGGCACTCCATGAGTACCCGTTATTGCCCACTACCAACACACACAGTTGGTATGTAAAAACAGCTCGCTATGCAGAGAGACCTCTCTATATGATCATGGGTTTTCAAACAAATCGCAAGTATCAACAAACCAAAGATGCCACGCAATTTGATCACCTGCAATTGAGAAATGCACGTCTTTTCCTCAACGGAGCTGTGTTTCCCTATGAAGGACTGGATTTGGATTTTTCAAAAAATAAATTTGGCCCCCTGTACGACTTGTTTTTTAAATTTCGATGGTCGTATTATCAAAAAGAGAACGGCCCCATGCTGCTACCCCAAGCGTTTAAGGCAAGGACACCACTGATTGTCTTTGGCTGTTCTTACCTGGAAGAGTCTGTCAAGCAATCCAATATTGACATTCGACTAGATTTTGAAGCGCATGACAATGTACCAGCCAATACGACGGCCTACTGTTTGATTATTCATCACAATCAAGTCAACTATTATCCACTGTCCAACCAAGTGACGAGGTATAAATAACAGGTCAACCCACGTCAAGCCGCTCAGTCATGTCTTGCTTTAAAGCATCAAGAGAAGTCACATACATGAATTTAAACTCTGACGAACAACGTTTCTAGACTTTTGCAACATGGCCAGTGCCTTTCATAAACCCTCGAGCCTTAGCGGCCGCTGGATTCTATTATTTAAAAACAAGAGATGAAGTGAAATGTGCCTTTTGTCCCATCATCATAGACCAATGGCAAGAGAGCGATGAACCCATGCAGGAACATCAGCGCTGGTCACCTGCCTGCCCCTACCTGTGCAGAATGGAGGTGGGAAATATACCCTGTCATTCAAGCTATCCCTCACTCGTGCCTCTGAGTGATGAAAAAAAAAGTTACGATACGTGTGGACTGTATGGTGTCCATGGTGCTTCGGTGAGCAGCTCACCATCAAAAACGCCTAGTTTAGAGACATTGGGACAGCATCGGTTTTATGGACGTTATAAACACAAGAGACTATATTGTTGTATCAGTTGGTATCGTCCTTATCCCAAAATGACAAAAGCCTATAAGACGTGTTATGATAATAAAATGATGTAATTCTTAAATTCTTATTTTTTTCATGTCCCCCTGCCCTACCCTAACCTCAATTTTTTTTTCAAACTAGCATGGCAGGTAAGTCCATGTCATGACCACACCTTAGTCATTGATTGTCAGTCAGTCGTCAGTTGATCTCGGTCCACGCAAGCGTCAACATGTTGCGCACACTCATTGTGGATTGCCATGGGTTTAAAATTGGTGCCAACAAATTTATATTTAAACAAGTGGCCATTATCGATTGTGCCACGTTTTGGATATCGCAAGCCACGCATTTGCTATTTAAACCGCCCCATGCATTTGATTTGTTGTGTGAAAAAGACTGTAAACAAACCCAGTGGATTGAAAATCATAGGCAACTAGACTGGAATCAAGGAACCATTTCCTATAAATATTTGGACGTTGTCATGAAAGCACACTTGTCCTCGGCCAATGTGGTATTTGTGAAAGGTAATGAAAAACGTGAATGGTTGCAACCATTTTTAGCGTCTTACTGTCAATGTATCGACCTCATGGACTTGGGCTGCCCCACCCTGCAAACGCTGATGGATACTTGTTCCTGTGGCAACATCACCCATACAGCCCTAGCACATGCGTGGCATCACTTTCATTGGTTAACCACCCATGCCTGCTTGGATTTGTTAAATAAAATTATAAATCAAGATTTACCTGTGAATGACGCCAGTGAGATTTCTTCAAGCGACGTGTAAACATCTACAACACGTGATACCATGGAGAAAGGCAATGCTACGGACAAAGCCATCGGAAAGTTATTTGTGTGCAAAAAGAAACTAGACAGTTTTACCAAAGAGGAACTCTTAGCGCTGCCCAAGTCGTTCATTTATTATGTGGCCGCCAACGCGGTGTAAGAAATCTGGCAATATGTACCAAAATCATGGACCCAAGACCCTGTGTTGAGTGAATTGCAACCCTGTACGGATTACGATCACCATAAGCAAGTGGCCATGGCAAAAATACCCTCTATGCGTCAGTGCGCGACTTGTCAGGTAGTAAAACAGTATCACGGTCATAAAAGTCCGCTTCAAGACTTTGTTGAATCATTCCACGGGTGTCATGGCGAGAAAATGCAACAACAACAACAATCACAAACATCGTCCACAGAGGAGGAGGAAGACCAAACCTTTTCACCATCGATGGAAAAGGATACGCCAGACCTGTACTGGCAATGGCGTCATTGACAAAGTGATTCAATACTTACCTTTCGAAATTCATCTTCCAGGTTATCGTTTTTGTGGCCCTGGAACTCATCTTGAAAAACGTTTGCAGCGTGGTGATGTAACCATTAATCTTTTGGATCAAGCATGCAAAGAACATGACCTATCTTATCGCCATAGTCATCCTGGTTTAAGACATGTGGCAGATAAATTGTTATTGCAAAAAGCTAAACAACGTTTCACATCCTGTGATGCCTCAGTGGGAGAGAGGATGGCAGCCCTGATTGTCATGAGAGCTATGAAAAGAAAGTTGATGATGCGTGGACACGAACATTAAGGAATTGAGGATTAAGGAATTGGGATGTGTTTGTATTCTATTTTCATTTGTCAACCCCTATGGTTATTAAATTAAAAACAAAGGTTTACCAGAGCACGATGTTTATTTTTATTGTTAACAAGATGTTCAGAAGAAGAACATATAGCCTACTTTCCCCTGAATGTATGGGTATAGTTATAACTGGCTGTCCTTATCACGTCCTAATCTCTTCCTATTCGAAGTGCAAATTGGCACACAGGATTTGAGCAGTGGCGTTCAAACCATAGTTTATAATTAACCCCAGCATTTTGCAATTTCATCAGCAAAGACTCCAAACAACGTAGGTATTCATTTTATTAACACCGACTACTTACAATAATTGAAACTTCGTTGCTCTGATAAGGCCCATCCACAATGCGCAGTCGGCAGTCCGTTGTTTGTTAGTTCTCAGTCGGCAGTCGCGGTCGTCCCCGTGTATACTATAGGCACCATACACAACATGCAGTTGCAGTTGGTAGCTGGTAGCTGGCAGTCGGTAGTTGGCAGTCGAAAATTTTATCCTCGACTGCCAACTACCCGACTGCAGCAATGTAATAGCCAATCAGAGCAGATCAGAAACTGACGTCACGTTGTTGTTCTGTGTCGTGTACAAAGAAGATATAGGCCTATGTGAAGTAACTTTGCAACCCGTAAATTTATAATTTTAAATACACGGTATAACAAAATAATCCATCTCCAAATCATCCATACTGCAAATTTTGAGGTTATCAACAACGCCTCGGTGCACAAGGAATAAACGAATGCCATTGTACTCGTATTATTACTCCTAGCAGTCCTTAAGACTGGGTTCGCTAACTGGCCGAGGGCTGTGGCACTGCCATCGTTATGTCCAGGCCGCAAGGTTCCTCTAGTGACGTCACGCGTAGGGTCGGTACAGCCGCCGTAGCAAGTCAGACGGCTCCTTTCACACGCAGTCACTCCAAAGCGAATATAAATTCATATTTATAGGAAAATGTTAATACTATTTGGAGTTCACTGGCAGTTAGATAAGTAACCACTAAATAGGCCTAATTATCGCTCCGCTAGTTCGAATCCTGCCGTTGTAGCGGGCATTTTACGAGTGAACAAAATGGTACATCGTCTGTGAACTTACTAGGACGTTGACGCACACAGACAGGGCAAGAATTGCAGCTTTTTGACGTCCTGTAAATGTTATATCACTAAAAAGAGGCATTGAAACAGTTACCGGTACTCAAGATGTACCACATCGTCGATAAATCGCATATGGCTAAACTCGGCATTGAAGGAAGGAAATATTCGAATATTTCAATACACAAAACAATTTGCAGGAACAGTTTGTTAATAAAATAAATCTGTGTACCCACAGAAACAATACATAGACAGGTACACTTTTCTGTGCCTACTGCCAGATAAACCCTCGAACTGAGCTTAAGTTATAGGCTAACATTTGAGAAAACTACCGAATCTCTCTTTCAAGGATAATAGACCAAAATTATGTGCATCTCTAATTCTGTATTTTATTTTCCTTTCTTTTAGATAACCAGCCCCCCACCCCTTACTGCCTTCTTGAACACTCTGCCCCCAGAATTCATTATATATGGGAGCAACAGAAATATTCATTTCTAGACCTTGTTTATCAGAAAATACAAAACAAATACAATACAAAAATACTACAAAAATACTAGCTATTCACTTCTGGACTTGCATGAGAAAAAAAGGCTAAGTAAGAAATCTGCCATTCTTGACATTCAGTAAAACAAAGTTACGAAAATTTCGCTTCCTCTCTAAACAACACCAGCAAAATCCAGATATAAAAATATACTTTTGAATTTTTGTATATTTATGCACTAAACAAAGTAATTGGGGCCAAAAGGATCTTCTTGTACAATATAGCCGTTATCCCCCTTGACCTGTCAGAAAAATGGTTAAATTTCAAAGGTCAATGTCACTTTACTGAGGATTCCACAAAAAAACTAATGCTATCACTGTTGTCCAACTTCACTTCATCTCACAAAAATGAATGACCTTCACAAAACAGGATATTCTTCAAATAAACATAAGTATAAAACACTATGTCCCCATTGGCCTCCTGTCAGAAAAATAAAGTTCAAGAACCACTTCTTCGTATAAAATTGTATGTACCAATTCACTGCGGTACTACTTGACTACCAGAAAAATGTATGGCATAAGGTCCAAAAATCAAGGCTACTTAACTGAGTATCTTCTCTGAATAAAACCACTACTTCAGTAAGAAAACAAAACAAATCTCACCCTATTCCAGATAAAAGAAGTGAAAAAAAAACATAACATTTTTGTTATATACTACTAGAAAAGAAATGAAAACCTACTGTCTCCATAGCACTTTCTCGAATGAATATCTTTTGTACAAAATAACAGATATACCTTGCTGACCCTGCTTCGAATAAACATAATTATGTATAAAAACACGATGTCCCCCTTGGCATCCTGTCAGAAAAATAAGGTTCTAGAACCACTTCTTCGCATAAAATTGGATGTTCCAATTCACTGCGGCACTACCTGACTACCAGAAAAATGTGTGGTATAAGGTCCAAAAATCAAGGCTACTTAACAGAGTATCTTCTCTGAATAAAACCACTACTACAGTAAGAAAACCAAACAAATCCCACCCTATTCCAGATAAAAGAAGTGAAAAAACATAACAGAACATTTTTGTTACACACTACTAGAAAAGAAATGAAAACCTACTGTCTCCATAGCACTTTCTCGAATGAATATCTTTTGTACAAAATAACAGATATACCTTGCTGACCCTGCTTCGAATAAACATAATTATGTATAAAAACACTATGTTCCCCTTGGCATCCTGTCAGAAAAATAAGGTTCAAGAACCAGTTCTTCGCATAAAATTGTTTGTACCGTACCAATTCACTGCGGTCCTACTTGACAACCAGAAAAATGTGTGGTATAAGGACGAAAAATCAAGGCTACATAACAAGGGATCTTGTCTTTTCAATAACTAATCAGAGCAGCTCAAAAAGTAAATGCACACCTCAAAAACTAATCTCCGCAGCTCAAAAAGTCAATGCGCACCTCAAAAAACTAATATGTGAAGCTCAAAACGTCAATGCGCAGCTCAAAAAAACTAATCTGCGCAGCTCAGAACATTTTTGTTATACACAACTAAAAAAAACTGAAAAGCTACTGTCTCTATAGCACTTTCTCGAATGAATATCTTAACACATGTATAAAGTGTGGAACCATTTAGAATATCCTAATCTATGTGTCATAATTTCAGTCAGTATTAAGCTACTGTTGTGATATCAGCACTAGATGTTAACCTCTTATGGTGTAAGCTACAGTACAGAAAGTTAATAACTAATGCAGCCTCGTACCAAGTTAGGTGTGAACGATAATATAATGAGATTCAACTTACAATATTATTTACAGGTAATCACACCAAAAAATCTCTGTCCTAAAATGTAGACCTATGTATATATGATCTCAAGGGAAACTACTCCTAATTTGTAGATCACAAGTTTATCATTCTTTATCTGATCAATTCTAATCGTCACTATTCACCACTTAAGGTTAAATGCCTCAGAAAACCCAACATCACTCTAGGCTATTCAACAAATCACATTCTAAACTACTTATGGCTCATGATAAGATGCACAACGTAACCAATCTCTAACTGTAATCAATGCACAGAACACCTCTTGTGTGACCTAAACACAGCCTAACCTAACAGCACACATTTTCAATTACTCAATCTAACTTGGCTATTGCATCAGGAATTTACCATAGATTGTAATCTAGAAATCAGGTAGATAGGTTGCTAACAATCCCATTAATGTAAATACAGCAGCCTACATAAATGCTACAACATGAAAATTATGTTCACTTGAGGTTGAACGGGACACATCTTGGATAGACTTCAAACTATGCTGAATAATACCATACTAATAATAACTTGTCTGATTTACATAAGTAGGCCCTAACATGTAATTTAACCTCAGCATTTACATGTTAGAAATCTTTCCAGTCCTAGCATAGGCTGACATTTAGAACTTCATACTATAATATTGAAACCATATTATTAACTTATAAGTTACAAGCTGTACCCGGCATGCGTTGCAATGCCAATCAAAGAAAGTGTTGGCGTTGAAATTCTGTTTCTTGAAGTGCTTTTGGATACACAACATGTTAACTGCCTCTAAGCTATCGTAAAATGGATTTTCTAATTTAGAACCATTCGTGGAAGCGTGCACAACAACTTTCAAAAGTTTCATCGCTGTCACTCATTTGTTGAATCTACTCGTACGCTACCTGTTGTGAAATGGATTTACTAAGTCGAAACCCTTCCCTGGCGTGTACACAATAACTCATCAATGATTCATCGCAATCGGATGAATTGTATATGCACGTATACGGGGTTTTGTTTAAACGACTCATGCGCTGTCACTCATTTGTTGAATCTACTCGTGCGCTACCTATAGAGAAATGTATTACTAAGTCGAAGCCCTTTCCTGGCGTGTACACAATAACTCATCAAGGTTTCATCGCAATCGAAGAATGTTATATGAACGCAATAGGGGATTTTGTTGAAACGCTTCGCGCGTCGTCACCCATTTGTTGCATCTACTCTTGCGCTACTTATTGTGAAATGGATTTACTAAGTCCCCTTCCCTGGCGGGTACACAATAACTGATCAATGTTTCATCGCAATCGGATGAATAGTATATGAACGCATACCTGATTTTGTTTAAACGATTCGCGCTCCGTCACTCATTTGTTGAATCTACTCGTGCGCTACCTACTGTAAAATGTATTTACTAAGTTAGAAACCGTCACGTAAGTGTCCACAACATCTCACCCAAGTTTCATCGCTATCGGACTAATGGGATATGAAGACATAGGGGACTGTATTGAAACGCTCCGCATGTCGTCGTTCTTTTGTCGAATCTACTCGTATGCTACCTACTGTGAAATGTATTTACTAAGCCAGAAACCTTCCTTGGAGTGTCCACCATATTTCACCCAAGTTTCACCGCTAACGGCAGAATGGTATATGACCTTATACGGGACGTTGTTGAAACGCTTCGCGCGTCGTCCCTCATTTGTTGAATCAACTTGTGCGCTGCATATTGTATAGTGGATTTACTAAGCCAGAAATTTTCCATGACGTGTACACAACATCTCACCCAAGTTTCATAGCTACGGACGAATGGTACATGAATGCATACGGGACTTGGTTGAAACGCTTCGCGTGTCGTCGCTCATTTGTTGATTCTACTCTTGCGCTACATATTGTAATATGGATGTACTCAGCCAGAAACCTTCCCTGGAGTGTACACAACATCTCACCCAAGTTTCATCGCAATCGGATGAATGGTATGTGAACGTATACGGGACGTTGTCGAAACGCTTCGCGCGTAGTCACTCATTTGTTGAATATAAACGTGCGCTTCGTATTGTAAAATGGATTTACTTAGCCAGAAACCTTTCCTGGAGTGTACACAACAATTCATCAAACATTTATCACTATCAGACGACTGGTATATGACTTTATACGGGACTTTGTTGAAACGCTTCGCGTGTCATCGCTCATTTGTTGAATCTACTGGTGCGATACCTATTGTAAAATGTATGTACTAAGCCAGAAACCTTCCCTGGAGTGTACACAACATCTCACCCAAGTTTCATCGCTATCGGATGAATGGTATATGAAATTATATGGGACTTTGTTGAAACGCTTCGCGCGTCGTTGCTCATTTGTTGATTCTACTCGTGCTCTACCTATTTTTAAAGGGATTTACTAAGCTAGAAACCTTCCCTGGAGTGCACACAAAATCTCAGCCTAGTTTCATCGCTATCGGACGAATGGTATATGAACGCAAACGTGACTTTGTTGAAATGCTTCGCGCGTCGTAGCTCATTTGTTGAATCTACTCGTGCGCTGCCTATTGTAAAGTGGATGTACTAAGCCAGAAAATTTCCCTGCAGTGTACACAACATTTTACGCAAGTTTCATAGCTATCGGGCGAAAGGTGTATGAATGCATACGGGACTTTGTTGAAACGCATTGCGTGTCGTCGCTCATTTGTTGAATCTACTTGTGCGCTATCTACTGTGAAATGTATTCATTAATTTTGAAACCTTCACGTAAGTGTACACAACATCTCACCCACGTTTCATCGCTATCGGACGAATGGTATATGAACACATACGGGACTTTGTTGAAATGCTTCGCGCATCGTCGCTCATTTGTTGAATCTACGCGTGCGCTACCTATTGTAAAATGGATTTACTAAGTCAGAAACCTTCCTTGGAGTGTACTCAACATCTCACCCAAGTTTCATCGCAATCGGACGAATGGTATATGAACGCATAGGAGACATACCCACATACATACAGACAAACTATCACGTAACATTGATTTTTATATATATAGACCATCAAGACGAGTAGGCCTAAAGGTAGCTCTTATCTCCCGAAGTATCTTACTTTCAGGGAAATGTTTAACACACACTCTCGTCTTCCTTTTCTAGGACTTTTAAGTACCGTATTCATTGCTTTCTTAAATTTTTGTCGGTGGGGATGGAAAAACAAGGCATATAACCTAATCATCTCCATCATAATAGTTGTTTTTGCACCCGGTAACACAACTACGTTTTGGCATTCCAGGGATCATGGAAGGAATAATAGTTTCAATGAATAAATATAATTGTATTAACGGTACCGGTACCGTAACTACCAAAAGACCTGCATTAGTCGAAAATAAGCGATGTAAAGCTCCTAACTGAACCATAACCTTAATAAGTGTGGTGGCAAACATGCAACTCAAACATTTTATAGATATACGCTAATTACCTACCTACGAAATGAACATTTGCCTCAGAAAACAAACGGAGTACCGTAATCCTCATTCTGGATGACGTAAGTAGTAGCGTTCTTACGTATTGCTTTTAACTCGGACACTAACTAAATTGTATAAACAACCCAGCACAAACCACTCACAGTTAAGCATGTTGGTCGTTACCCATCCACCCTTAGCGATCAGCTGATCACATGGTAATGGCCGCTGCCTGATGGCCAGTACATTACGATGGCAGTGGCTGTGGTTAGCTTCAACCACAGATTACCTACTACTACAGATAGCCGACAGCCATGCTAATTCTTGGCACCTAAGACTTCAGCGCTGTCTGGTGTTTGACCGCGGTACTAGTTGACGTGTAGCACGGCCGTGCGGGTAGCCTACCCCATCCCTTCCCCTCGTTCCGCTAAATATTCTCGTACTAAATGCTCTGCCCACTTCAATGTTCCGAAAATCACAATCTTCCCAATACTTATAGCACGTTTTTAAGTGTGGAATTAATCATATGATTAACAAGAAATGAATCACAATCAAAATACAAATAACATTTTTTTAAAATAATACCTAAGTGGGAAATTGTGAATTCCTGAACTCTGAAATGAACAATCACAGCATTTAGGAAATGTTAGTTAGTTATTGTTGTTTTAAGGGGCGGAACTACGACGTCATCTGCCCCTATTTTAGGACCTGACCTCATCAATAATTTACATGTTTATATTTCTTTCAGTTGCAATTGGAGCATATTGCATTGGTGACAAGAATTAGGCTACTAAAAGGCCTGCAGCATATTACTACTCACCTTAAAAATATGGTCCCTTCCAATTAACCACATTAGGCCTAATTAGGCCTATAACCAATCAGTTATTAGAATAAACTGCAAAGGAAAAGTACTGGGAAGGGAGAATATTCATATCTTAAAATGCTTGATGCTGTTAACAATAACAGTAAAATGTTAAGAGAGAATGCTAAGTAAACAGGTGGTGTAACCAGATCACACTAAAATTGTTAGTGCACTTCGTGCCAAATTCATTGGGAGACTAAAATTTCAGAAAAATAATTGGATATTACAAAATGTCTATACAGTAGTTCATTTCATATTCCCTTTTAAAATATATCCAGTTCACCAATTTTTACAGGGTGAAATACAGTAAGTACATCAAAAAATCATCGCACTGTAATACAGTAAATTCTATGACATCCTGTGAAGGGGAAAGGAGAAATAGGACTTTCAATGAAAAACAAGAAAACCCTCAATACTGCTAGAAATCATCATGTTTTATTTAAAAAGTTGTCAACGAAGAAAAATAACAGCGAGAGCCAAGATCACACTTAGCAAAAATACAGAAATCAAATCTGGTCCTCCTAAAAGTACATGTTGACTGTTGAGGAATGTTCCTTTCTTCTTTCTTGCCAAGGCATAACAGTAGGCTATAGCACAGGAAAATGAACCTCTTCCCTCCTTTATGCCATGGCTAACACTGATGAACAGCAAATTCCTTCAACACATGCAAGTTTGTATGTTGAAGCAGTAAACTTAATAAAATATGTAATGCTTCAAATGGAGAACTTGAATTTGCTGATATGTGTATGGTTGCACCTACTATAACTACATTTTAAAAGAATCACTTATTGTAGAATCATTGTGTTTTTGATATTAATTCATTTAGCCCCATGTATTTGGAAGTATGTAGGATTTGTTTGGTAATCTGTGTTATTGTAGTATCTGTAGTAGTGTGTACTGCTCGGGTCTAAGCTGCGTGAACCTGAGAGAAATGTGCATCGCAGTGGTGTTGACGAGTGATGAGGTTCCTTGGTCCGTGCATAGTACAGAACCAAATACATTGGTCGGTGACTCACTCACTCATTCGTAACACCACAGTGGTTTGAGCAACAGCCCTAAGTTAGCATTATTGGAATAGAAAGGAATACCAGATATCACGGCGGGCAGTTGATAGGCCCTTCTCTTCTCGCCTGACCCTCCCCTGCTCTTTCTCCTCACCCCGCAAGTTCACAGATCATGGAAAATGGACCCGAGCAGTATAGCCTACTTTTTGTAATTCAGGTGACGAGTGGAAAGGAGGCAGCCATTGCCTTAAGTTAGGATAAATCCCAGCGTTAGCCTGGAGTGGAAGTGGGGAAACCACGGAAAACCACTTCTTGGATGGCCGAGGTGAGAATCGAACCTACCTCTTCTCAGTTCTGGCTCACGAAGCTGATTGTGAGTCGTTCCAACCCTCAGACCAGAATTAAATTACTTGGAAACTAGCCCAGGACCTTAGGAGTGGCAGCTACCACACCACAAGGTGGTATTATGGTAGCACTGAATGAAAGTAGAACGAGTGATAACATTCTCCATAAGGGGCAGATGACCTCGTAGTTCCTCCCCTTGAAAGAACAATAACTCACTACCTATAGGTGTATTTTCCAGAGTTGGAACCTGACAATTCAGCACCACTGGGCAAAAACAGCTGACGACTAGATCGCTCGCATGGCTTGTTGCCATGGAAACTATACAGCGCTGCCAATTTGAATGATGCTATTTCACCACGTGCTTGTCGCCGATCAGTCGCTTGTTTGGTTGCCTCCAGTGCACACTCACCTTGCTGCGTTTCATAATCTGTTGTTTTAATGAGTTATAATTGTTTGATTTAATTCGTTAATTACTTTTTCATGTAGGATTTATACTTATTTATACTTTATACTTATAATTCATTAGAGACCGTTATTTATGTATGTAGCAGTGTTAGTGTCAGTTCTGAGCATCAGGCGAACTGTTAATTCAATTCAGTCGCGCACAGGAGCGTAGGCTACCGCCTCTGCTCTTGTAATTAGTAAGACTACTGTGATTAGCTTCTGTCTTCTAAAGGGTGACTTAATAGTCTACACAATGAGCCCATATTTTGTAATACAATTGTGTGTTACTTGTGACTTGAAACTTATTCTACAGGAAATATAAATAACTAAAAATCACGGAAACAATCACGTGTTGTCGTTTCGCTTTGATAATTTTTGCTTTATGATAGTATTCGTATTATTGTTATTGCTATTCATTACAATAATTTAGGCCTCTCCTCAATTTGACGGGCTAATATTTTGTTTTACAGTTTGCACCGAACAGATTTAAGCATTGGTTTGTTTAAGATTTTTGAAAACCATCTGAATAAAAATGTAATAAATGTAATAACGGTGCTAATGATATTATGAGCATGAGGAAAAGAGCGGGAGGATGGAAGTATGCGCGTGGTGGCCAGCAGCATTCGTGGCACCACTGCCTTTAGTTCAACAGTTCTCCGCCGAACTGTCAGATCCCAACTCTGGATAATACACCTATAACATTCTCTATAGTACATAAATTAGCCAAATACCTTATGAAACGACGAGAAATAAATCAGGGAATGAAGTTTAAATAGATGTTTCCTCCTCCGCTCTCTGTGACCCACCCAACCATCCCAAAAAGAATCACGACTTATATAGGCAAAATTACAGCTCTGGCTGCCATTGTTCACATCAACTATCATCAAAACAGTATTACCAACCTCGCCAACACCTGACCATTCTAACCTTCGTTTCGTCCATTCCAATGGTTTTTGACAATGGTTACAGCCTAACGGGTCCAGAGATCAATGATTATTTTATCAACAGTGATTTTGTATGCCACTTTTTTTTATCAACAGTGATTTTGTATCCCACATGTTGGCAACAATTTGTGCGCCTCAGTGTGTGCCGCTAGAGTGGACCTTGTTGACAGTTGAATGAGATGCAAGAGCTGTCGGAACATGGCAGCCGTTTTTAAAAGAGCAAAATATAGAAACACATATTTACATACTGGGCGCCAGGGAATGTTGTCCGCAGTGCCTACAAGCTGCTGCGAGAGATTACGTCACCAGTTACGTTGGCAGCATGGCTCTCGCTTGTATCATAACGAACAGTAAACTTTATACTCACCCAGCCATTCATAACATACTGTTGCACTCTTCCAACAAACTAACTATACGCACTGACGATTTCGACAGCTCAAAGCCCACACATGTGGCCTTCGCCCTATCAGGGACACCGTGCTGCAAACTAAACTGATGACGCAACCTCTCGCATCTGCGGAGAACATTTCCTGGCGCCCCGTACTTTAGCACATATATGATGTGCAGTAGTGACCAGGGTTCCTAATTTCAATAGGCCTACGTAATATCGCCCAGAAGATGAAACAAGGAGACAAGGTATGTAAAAGTCACATTCATGTCTGATGCAAGTGTATAAGCTGCGTTCTACTTTCATTCAGAATTAATACCTAGGTAAAGTAACATGTGGGAATAAATATACTAGCTGGCCTATATCAACCATTACTTTGGCATACAATAAACCAATTATATTTGTCTTGTATCCATCTCGCTGTTACAGAAAATCATCGACACTAATTACCAAGAATATAATCGGCCCCTTATAGAGAATGTTATCGCTCGTTCTACTTTCATTCAGTGCTACCTTAATTCTGAATGTAAGTGGAATGCGGATTATACACTTGCAGCAGACATGATTGTAACTTTTACATACCTTGTGTCCTTGTTTCATCTTCTGGGCGATATTACATATTGAAATTAGGACACACAGACAGCGATCTCTACCAAATTTTGCATCAACATACCATTATGAAGGGAGCATCCTTTGACCAAACTAATAGGTCATTAGCCTAATAGTTTGCGGATGGCGGCCATCTTTGTGTGAAAATCGATTCCCCCTATTAATTCGAACACGGTGACACCGACTGGAACGAAATTTGGTACAGAGGTAGCACTAGAAAAGGCCACCTCAGTGTCATGTTTTATATCGCCGCCATCTTGACGGAAACGGAATGACGGCCACCCAAATGTTAAAAGCTTAAATCAAATTTCGACCATCCTAATAATTTGATCTCTACCGGATTTTGCAACAACATGCCTTTTTGTGGAAAGCATCTTATGACTGACTACAAGGTCATCAGCCCAATAGTTTGCAAATAGTGGCCATGTATGTGTGCAAATCCAATCCCCAGATCAATTCAAACACGGTGAAACCGAATTGAATGATTTTTTTACAGAGGTAGCACTAGCAAAAGGCACATCATATTCATGTTTAATATCCCTGTAGCACGTTGTATTTCAACAGGCTACTACAACCAACATTCAATTATACTCCTTGAAAAGGACAAAGAGTTATAACAATACCCATGCATTTAAGAGAAAGTAGGCTATATGTTCTTTACTGAACATCTTGTTCCATTTGGTGTATGTCGAAAGTTGAGATTTGTCAATGATGTTGATGCGAGTGCTTGACCATGATGATGATGATGCAGTGAGTTTATGTGTGTTTGGAGAAACGTAGAGGTCTACGACTAGTGCAGGTAAGGCTGTTTTACAAAAATAATGTCTATTGACCACTACATTATAAAGAAAAAACAAAATTATTGACAAAACAAAATGACTATATAAGTGGAAATTAACCCCACCCCACTCTCCCTACCTCACCGTGTTTGCTCTGGTCATACATACACACCAGCTTTCTCTCTACTCATACATTCACACCTGTCTTTGGGAACAAACACAACCACTTTATTTATCCCCAAAAGCACATTCTAGACATGCACACTCATCCCAAAAGAGCTTTTTTTTAAGTTTACCATTTATGATTTACATTACAAAATAATAAAATAATTAAAGTTACTAAAAATATATTACTTATTTTATATTTACAGACACTACTACTTTGTATAGCTTTAAACAAATCAAACTATATACCGTTTTCCAATTCACAACTCTGCTAAATTTAAAATAAAAAATAAAAATTTGGTTGCATAGAACTTTTTTAAGAGCAAGAGGTAGAAGTGGGTTGCCACTATTTACAAAAAATACTATTTACAATGACAAAAACCAATATTTACAAAATACTATATCTACAAGTTACAAAAAGCCATGTCCCTAAACGAACAAACAGTGAAATCACACCTCCTCCTCCTTGCGGTCATAACCCCAGGGCAGGCTGGTGAGCAGTTCATCAGCCCACACACGTTTGTTATCCATGGAGGCGAGGGTGCGTTTTCTCTATTCCACAAGATACAAATAATGGTTGCTGGATTGTATCCTGAACTGTGTATGAGACATAGCTTTGCCAGTGCGTAAAACCGCTAGATAGTCATCAACATGTAGCGATTTTAACACTGCCCTACCTACACTTTTTGCTCTTTTGGCTTCCTTACAGTCTAGTGTGCGATAAGCATACATTTTCGAGGCCAAACCTACGAATTCCGTCATAATGGAAGCACCACATTCATCTTTTAAAACGCCCATTTCCTTCTTGTTTTTTATGGGCAGCTGAAACACGTTGTCAGCGCTATACGAAGAGGTTTCGAACCAGTCACTATGCTGCCTCATGAAGTCATAGGGGTTGCAGCGGCGAATGTGGTAAATGACTGAGTCAGTATCCATATACAAAAGAGATACGTCCTCAAAATGGCGTTTGGCATACTCATAGTGGAATCGATACATGACCGATTTATAAAAGTCTAAAATGACTTGGTCCAAGTAAATGGGCTTATCCATGGTCACGCTGGTCCTACTCATTTCAATAGTGGCCAAATCCTCATCGATAATTTTGATCGATTTGAAATTTGGCTTGGCAATGTACCGCCGGGCACCCCACTGCCCATCCCAGACATTCACCAATTTAATGTCGCGGTATTTGCGGACATTCTCCATGGACTTGCCATAGATGCAGTTGTTCATTAATAAAAAAAAAAAAAAATTCAAACTGCTTGTTTCCATTGGTCGGTGCTCTGTGTTGAGTTGCATGTATGGCTTGAGCCATGGTTTTGGGGCAAAGGAAATACCCCTATGGATTTTCTTCAACACCAAGCCATGGGCTAGACATTGCACCAACATTTGGATATGCAGCACATACCGATTTTTGTTGTAAAGTGTGCCCATGAGTTTTTCAATTTTCACTTTACTCTCAGGGAGAACCATTTGCTCAAGGCAGAATGGGAAATCGGCATGTTCATCATACAAGGATGAGGGATATTCAATATCCACTTCTAGCACATATCCACGGCTTGTTTCTTGGCTAGCCATATTTTCATCGAATTCTGACACTTGTTGCTCTGTCAGCCAAGCAAACTTCCCATAGGGCAAAGGCAAACTCATGGCGTAGCCGTACAAATTATTCACGTCATAGTACATTAAGTACGATTCTGGTTTGTCTGGTGAATAATCAGGCATGCAGACATTGTTCGCTTCGGCATGGCGCTAGTTAAGCGACACAAAGCCACCGCGAATGCCATTTTCAAAGAATAGAACCATGTCTACATCAGTGAGTAAATCCAATTCCACTTGAGTGTATTTTAAAGCGGCATCAAACGAGAGCCCAGGACTCCTATAATAGTGAGCCGGGTCAAGACCATAAATGTGCTGACACAACTCACGAAATTTTTCAAACATATCAGTGAGCAACAATACATCCAGTTTTAGGTAATGCATAGCATATTCACCTAGCGTCTTGGTATCAAACACTCGCCAAACTTTACATGCATGTGCATAGTATTCATCGGAAACGGTACTGCGTGTTAGTTTCGAGTAAAATTTCTCTTGTGGTGGGAGTTTTCTTTGCTTTAACACGTCCCAGCTATTGCGGAAATCACACGGGAATATACCTTTCCGAATACACAATTGAAATTGCTTAGGATCATTAAAATGCATTCTGGTATGTTTTAACTCCTCTTCATCCAAGCCATTCACAAGACTGTCTAGCGATAATGCCATAAACTTGAAGGTATCCAAAAATCGAATGCTAAAGCTGCTCAACCGCCATGTCAGGGCTGTAAAACGCTCATGGTTTTGGGGGATAATGGTAAACGGGCCCTTGTTGACATGACCCAATTCACGAATCAAAAACTGAATGTCATAATTTGCCAGATTGTGGAAAAAGACACTGATGATACGAGGAGCAGAAAAGTTCAAATTGCATTTGCTGTGCGCAGCTCCACAAAACTCTCCCGTAAAGTGCGAGTGATCACAAACGGTGTCTTCAGCATTGATCAGTGGCTTTTCGCAAATATGACATGTTGTGGAATGCTCATACTGCTGCTGCTGTTCTGGAGATAGGTTCATGGGTACTGGGTGGTCCAGTAATCCCTGTACACGGTCGGCTAACTTAACAAGTTCATCCAAAAACCATCTGGCACAAATTGGAACCTCATGGGACTTGTAAACGGATTGCGTGGGGTCATAGGCACACACCACATTAAATCCTATGGCAAAGGGTCCATGTTTATGAATGGGTGTGGTTGCGCTCATGGTGGGATCTGGTTCACATCCCGCCATGGGTGTGGTAAGTGCTTCAAAATCTGCATATACCACATAGGGAACAGTGTCACGCTTATGAATGTCCATAAACTTTAACACAGCCTTGTCCCCTTGTGGCAATATCAGCCTCACTGCTTCCTGAGAAACGCAATCTTCCCTATGACGTTCCAAAAGCGTAGGGTTTCCAAAATATTGCAAGCAACGGTCACAAATATGTTTTTTACATTTATATTTAGCATTTGACTGCTTAGCAATCTATTTAGGCTTTTAATAAGGCAATAGTGATTCACCTCTCCGTAAGACAGATATAAAAGATGAATGTGTTATCGTTTCGGTTCTTTTGTGGCATAAAGAGGACCCACAATCTCATCACCATCAAGGTCATACACCATGAACGAAAAGTTCTGGTTTTCTTGTTCAAACCTATGTATCTCGGTTAAGTCCATAGGGAACGACACACGAGTTAAATTTAAAGATTGTTTTAATTCATCAAACTTGGCCTTGTACTTTGCTGGTCTGTTAACATGACGTTGAGCTGGCTGCAAATACGCAGCCACAGCCCACAGAAAACATTCATCATCAAAATTTTCAATATTCACCACAGCCTTTTTCGAAGCTATTGCTGGTGGTGTTTTAATATAGGTAGACCCAGCATTCAACGAATTGAAATGACAAATGTTGATTTTTAGATTATGAATTTTGTCTAACGCTAAATCACTGGGTCCTTGTTGCAGTTTATCAAATTTTGATAGCAAGGCATTCACCACATGGCTTTGATTCCACTCGTTCAGATTATTGGCTATCAAAAGCTCTTGCATTTTACTGCCAATATAACATGTTTTTTTTATGCCCACCGTCCTTGTTTGCCTACTTTTCACATTTTGCAAAAATGAGGAAAAAGTAGACTTATGAGATCGATCCGGGAAAATGTGTGTCTGTCTGTCTGGCTGGGTGTGTGTCCCCCCTATCAACTCCTAAACGGCTGCAGCAATCAAAACCAAATTTAGTATGAGTAAAGATATGCACCGGAAAATCTCACGTCCATATTTGAAAATGATGTCAGTGCTACCAACTGCTGAAAAAACGCACTAGAAATTTGAGCTCCATGTTGGATATCTCGCAAGGTATGGATGGGAGCTATTCCAAAATTGGTACACATGCAGATAATACTATTTCAGTTTAATTTTCAGGAGGCCAACAATGACAGTGTTGCCAAAATAATTTTAAGCCTTCTGATAAGTCCAATGTTTAAATGCATATAACTTCTACACTATCAATTGTATTTCAACCAAATTTTATATGTAATATCTGTACATAAACAGATATGATTGAGCGTATTCTTAAGAGCCACCAGGGCTGCCAACTGTTAATAATTGCTCTCTCTATTTTTTATCCAAATGCCAATATATCAGAAAGTATGCAAGCCAACAGCTTTAAACTATGCACACGTATATTCTGACATTTTAGATTAATTTTGAGTAACTTATATACGTCAGTTCTACCAACATGATTATAAGCCTGCTGATAGTACCAATTTTTAAATACATGTAACGTCTGTACTATCAGTTGGATTACAACCAAATTTCGTATGTGCTATGTGTACAATAACAGAATATCTGTAAGTATTGTTAAGAGCAATCAGGGCGGCCAACTGTTATTAAATGCTGTCTATATTATTTTACCCTAATATAAATATATCAGAAAATATGCAAGCCAACAGCTCTATACTTTGCACACGTATAGCACCTGACATTGTAGATTAATTTGGAGTAATTAATACAAGGCAGTGCTGCCAACATGATTTTATGCCTGCTGATATGTCCAATTTTAAAATACATGTAACTCCTATACTAACAAATGGATTTCATCCAAAATTGGCACAACAAGATATCATAATATTTCAGATTATTTCTGACCAGCACACGCATGGTATTGTTGGCAACATGCTTTTACCCGTGCTGATAGATCCAGTGTCTAACTGCATGTAACGCCCATTGGACTTCAACCTAATTTTGTATTCTGTACCTTAAGAGATGGAACTAAGAATATATTCAGTCACCAGGGCTGCCAACTGTAGTGCTCTATTAGGCTAAATTATACCAGGAATATTTTGAACTAATTTGATATTTCGATATTACCAACTTAATTTTGTCATTATTCTAGATAGGTTCATATACTGTAGAATAATCATTGGCATGAAAAGTAGGCTGTATAGTTCTTCACGGAACTTCTTGTTTTTATATATGAAATCGCACAAGATTTGTGTATTGACCTTTAAAGCCGTATGCAACCTTTGCGCTGCACAAATTTGTTCTTAAAAAAATTCAAAACATGATTCCACAAAGTCTTTTGGGATTAAACATTCCCTAACATTCACCACGCGGCCAGAGCAGACACGTGACTTGAAACAGGACTCAAGGGGCTCCCAAGTTAATGTATCGGTAGCAGTGGCAGAAGACATGATTTTTTTTTTAAATACAATTTCACCCAAGTTTTCGGCCGTAGATTTTCTAGCAATGGTCCCAAACACACACGTTCTCAACAGCAGTTGTCAGGCTCACACTCTAAAAAAAAGAAATAAAATAAACCACCATGAGTATATCCATTCCAAATAGCATCTTTCATAAACAAAAGTAAATATAATAAAAACAGGTTTTATGTATATCATTTTCAAAAAATCTTACCTTGCTTTGTAAAAAGCCCTGCTTTTCCCTTCTCCTAGGCTCCAGTGGAATGGGGTTTCTCTCTCCCACAACAGGTATGCAGATTATCTAAAACAAACAAAATGAAAACAATTCATCAATCAAATGGTAAACCAATAGACCTACTAATTTAAACATTGATTAGCATAAAAATAAAATAAACAATGTTAATGTTACACTTACCTGTAAATATATAATGTATCCAACATAGTAACCAACTGGGGTTAAGCACACGAATGCAATTATTTTATACAGATAAGACACAGCCTATGTTAACACAGTAACGTTTGCCATAGGAATGACGCGCAATATGCAGTGACATGCTCAATACTCTCTTACCCAACACCTCACCTCCCCGCTGTCCTCTGGCCTCGTCCCTCACCGCTCTTGGCAGGCTCTGCAGTGGTCACGTGATTTCCTGTTCTCTCTTTGTGTTCACCCTTTCCCCTCTCTCCCCCTTTCCTATCTGCGGGGCCCTGCCTGCTGCTGCTGCTCGGCTCACCTGGCTAGCCGTTATCACCTTTTTACAGAGTTGCCACATGGTTCCACCTGTTATCATATGACAGCAGTGTTGTCAGCTTGACTGACATTCCATTCTGTTAGCCGACTAGCCATGCCTCAAGAAGATATTCTTTCCGTTCTGGCCGCCAGTCAGACATACATACTCAAAGCAAGTTCTTAAAGTTCTTAATGACAACTATCAAAACGTTTCCCGCTTTTATTCACCTCATACCATTATTATCATTTGTCATGTTATCCACGATCCGTTTACTAACATGTTTTAAAGATCGCCATGAGGGATTTTTTTTGGAAAAAATATTCGCCTTCATTCGTTTGTCATAACAAAATATCAGAAAGCGCTCCCTCGCCCTGCTGCCCCGTTGAAATAGCCATTTGCTGTATTCACCATGGCCAGTCATAACCTCGTTGTAACATACGTCAAGCGCTACCGGCTCTCTGTTTACAAACACTCTTTTATTTTAAAAAATAATTTAAAAAAATAAAATGCATAGTTCATGTCCTAGAGACTTGACATTTATTTTCGTGGTAGAGGGGGTAGAGACCTTTCATTTATGTCAAACAAACTTACTTGTAAACTTGTTAGTTTCCAAAATAAAATAAAAATTAAGTGTTTTCAAAAAATCTCAAAAAATACAAAGTTTTTTAATAAAAAATAAAGGTCATAGAGACCATTCGTTTCAACTATTGAACAACGTACTATCAAGTTTGATTTTCAAACTATCACCTACTTTCAAAAACAACAATTTTCTAAAAAAAGTTTTAAAAATACAATACAATGTCTAGTGCAAAGCTCCCGTCAGCTCGAGTCCAACGACACCTCATTTGTTAAAATCCGACCATCCGTTCGCCAATTATCGCCAATGTTCGCGAGAAAGTAATCCATCATTTTTTTCCTCCTACACCCTTGAAACTTGCTGTCCGCCTAGAGGGCATATCCCTCTTTCATTATCGTTAAACAAACTATTTTCCAAAATTCACCGTTTCCAAAATAGCGCCAATCCAAGAAACAAGAATTTTCAAAAAAATAATTAAAAATACCAACACACATTCTTAGCAAATAGCATGTCATTCCAACGCCAACAATACCACATTCGTTAAAATCCGACCATCCATTCGCCAATTATCGCCAATGTTCGCGAGAAAATAGGCTATCATTTTCCTCTCCTACACCCTTGAAACTTGCTGCCCACGCAGAGGGCATACCCACCTTTCATTAACGTCAAACAAACATTTTTCCAAAATTCACCGTTTCCAAAATAGCGCTAATCCAAAAAAACAAGAATTTTCAATAAAATAAAAAACCAACACACATTGATAGCAAAGAGGACGTCACTCCATCACCAACAACACCTCGTTCGTTAAAATCCGACCTCGCGTTCGGGAGATATCGCCCAAGTTTATATGAAAATCGCACTACTCATTTTGCATTTTATCCTAGTGACTTGAAATTTATTTTGGGTGTAAATGGGGTAGGGACTATTCATTTACGTCAAACAAACTTATTTGTAAAATTCCTAGTTTCCAAAATATAGGAATTTCAAAATTGGACTGTTTTCAAAAAACATCAAAAATAAAAAAGTTTTATTATAAAATACAAAGGACATAAGGACCATTGGTTTGAACCTTGGCACAACGTTCTATCATGTTTGGTTTTTAAACTATCGCCTACTTTCAAAAACAAAAATTTTCAAACAATTTTTAAAAAATATAACAAGTGGTCCATAGCAAAGCCCCCGTCAGCTCGAGTCCAACGACATCTCATTCGTAGATCTCCGATCACGGGTTCGGGAGTTATTGGCCCGCATTTGGAGTAGTGGTGTGGGGGGTTAGAACCCCTTTCACTCCCCTACTCGTATAGATGACCTAGGAGTTTCTTCAGCTACCAGGCTGTGGGTCACGAGTTTGGCTCCCGCATTTGTCAGACATTTTAATCAGAGTTACCATACTATGCCCGTCTGTACACCTGGTGTGATAGACAACCACATGCGAGGTAGCAGTAAATGCAGTGTTAGCATAAGATCTCTCTCAGGGCGTTCTGGGCTTGGGCTGTAATTACTAGACACTGCATCCATGCTCCCCGTACTGGAAAAAGGAAAGAGTCATGACATATAACAAGATAATTAATAACATATTTAAAAATAAATCAATTCACCAAGAAAATTTATTCAGAAAATTTCTGCCGACTGGCAGAGCAATAAATAAATAAATAAATAAATAAAAATAACACACGCATTCCATAATGGATTTTATGTCGCTCAAACAAAATAAACTATAGTCTTATTTAATATTGTCCGATGAGCTAGACTATGTTCATGAATTATACTTTCATTTGTTAATCTATACATTTTAGAGACGACATAAAATTATATTTTCACTTCAGACTGTAAAGTTGTATTGTTCAATCGTCCAATTCACTTATTTACAATTCACATATTTACAATCCTGACACTAGCATGGACTAATTTCACACTCGAAGGTTCATATTTTCATTCTGGATTTTCTTAGAAAACGACACAATTCTTAACGCAATTAAATACATAGCATATTGACTATTCTTGGGCACAGTAGTTAAATCCCTACATTTGACATTTTATAACAATAATAATAATAATAATAATCAAATTTGGTTAATTTGAAGTTTGCTCGGAATATCCTTTATAAATTTCAGGATTTTATTCACTGGACATGAAATCAAATTATAATAAAAATTGGCATGACAAGATTGCATGTAATAATTAATCATTGGAGCTGATAATATCATAGGGGAAATCTTTAAGATATGAAACATATTGAAGCTCATGGGACAGGATCTGACTCCCGAAATCTCCCATTTTATTTCCTATTAACAAGCATACAGCTTTCTGTGGCTCTCAGGATATTACTCCCGCTACGTCCACTACTCATGAGGATCAAAGCCTCTATTAACTTTTCACAAAGTGCACTGGCACAACACAACATCAATACAGCTTCATTTAACAAAACCCTAGACGATAACAAATCGTATGATCTCAATTTTTACATTAACAATTATTAATGGTTTAATCATATTCAACACTTTTATCATAGTCTTTCATTTTTGTCATTCTGAAGGAATATTACTTCCATAACTGTTCATATAATTCATTATTTATCAATATTAATGCATAGACATTTATTATTATTATTATTATTATTATTATTATTGGAAAAATATATTCTGTCATGCAGAAGAAAATTATTAATTCATAAACTGTGTCATAGCTCTGCGGCGTTCTGAATGGGGGTAAGACTTCCCATTTTATTACTGCAATATCGAAAACGAAATTTTGAGGATGCACCTCAGCTACAAGTCTACTTGACTGCAAGGAAAGTTACTCCTAAAAATGTGTAATCATTTAAATATAAATGCGCTTCTTAATAATAGAGAAAATGAATTGGTTTTATCGGAAATGCGGAAAATTCATGGCTCGAGAAATTATTCAGCCTTTTCGGAAGTCTACGGTATCATGTATTCTGTGGCGAGTTGACCTCCCTCGGTGCAGATCGAACCCAAGCACCACGGATCTGAGAATTCTAAAATGCTGTTGAAGCATTCAACTCCCTCGGCGGAGATCTAATCCGGGCACCATGGATCTGAGAAGTCTACACGCTGGACATGGAACATGCTTATAGCGCGCCGCTCTCTTGTCATCCACAGAAATATGCCGCAGGTGGCCCTGCTCCTCGTTCCTAATGGGTCATTCTGGCATGATCTCACATTCCGCCGCCTTAGCTGCTAACCATATTCACTAACTGGGGTAGTGAAATTGTTCTAACATGGGGCTGTTCTTCATACATACAAGTTATGTTACTAGCGTGGCCCATTGCAAATAATGAAGTCAACTTATGTAATCCAGTGGCTGACTGGGCAAGAAAATAGGTAACAGTTCCTGTTGATAAAGTCTTTGATAAATCAAGGGTGGAATCTGGCCTGATAATTCCCCGTGAAAATGTATGTTGGTAGGGTAGCCTACTATAACTTGCAAATATTCAATGTGGTGGTCCCAGTTCTCACGTTTGATATAAGTGGTGGGAATAGCACAAGACAAAATCATATACTTGTGTAACGAGTCACTCACATTCCTTGGAATATGTTGAAGTGTTCAACCAGCGAATATTATAAGTTTCGAAGCACTTTTATATTACCACAATCGTAGCACAAAGTCTATGTCCACTCGGGCATAGTAGCGTTGTATATGTTGCCTAGCTCCAAGGAGCGCTCGTTCAAAATAACGGCGTATTTCAATGTCGTGGACACACGCACACATGGACTATTATGACGACTCGGTGTGAGGTACCTGAGGGCTGGCTTATATACTGTCCCAAGGACACATATCGATCTGTGAACTCGCATTACGTAATGTTGGATCTTACGTCTCATTGGCTATATCCATAGAAAGATCGAGAAGGTCGGTAAATTCCAATAAAACAACAGGAACAAGCTGGTGAATTACTCCTAACTTTATTCTGAAGTGCTGGTATAACCTTCTTCCATAACAAAAGCTTTATAAGAATAATAGCTTTCAACTTCCGTTGGCACCATGTGAAACACGCGGCTCGTTCAAACTCTGCTGGGCTGACAGCTCGGAACCTGCTCGCTGACGTCATTAGCGCGCTCCCTTTGAATTCACGCCAGACCACATCATCGTAAATGGGCACAATACGTCCTCTTCTCCCCGACATGTTCTCTTTTTACAAGATGAAATGGGTGTTCTGACAGATTTTCTTGTCGAAGAATAAATGTCCGAACTCCTTTACTCGTAAAAAAAAAACAACAACAACAACAACAACAACAACAACATTGAAAACAATCTTAGAAAGTCACAACATGCTCACTGAATGTCAGCATGTCACAATAGTTTGATTGCGAATACGACCGCAAAAATCGATGCTCAACACCATCAATTCTCGATAGAATCTAGATCGGTAATCTGCACAAACCATCTCGATCTCTAGCCTCGTCTAATGCGTGATTAGTAGACTACTGTCCTAAATTGTGTTTTAGGATTTTTTTGAAGAAGGTTTATTAAATTATAGTATATACTCCAAAGGAAATCTATTTCAAATGTCTAATAAAGCGTAAACAAATATATTGGTCTTAGAAATAGGAGTGAACTCATAAAGATAACAGGATGCCCTTTTCTTACTTCACAAAGTATGACCAATACACAACCTACAGTAATAGGTGAAAAGCGTCTTTGTTCGTAGACATTCTTGCATGTACAGACACTATTGTTCTGAAGAACAAGTATGTAATCAGAATGTATTTACATTCATATATATTATTTAGAAAATACGTATCGGCAGCTCAAATTAATTTTGTGCAGATATGCAAACTGTGAGATAGAACCCAAGAGGAATCCCCAGTCAGCATCGTCGTTCCTTTGGCTTTTGTTAGATTTGAAGAATTTTGACGATGGCCCCGCTGGTTATGCACACGAAGTATGATACAGAACACACAATGTATTTAATTAAAACACATACTCGTCTCCTTAAACGCTAAATGTAGGTGAGAATATCAAATATACTCTAGCGTTCCCAAGTTTCATAACGTCGACATCAGCCGGAGGCAACGATTGATCAACCTAGGACGGAGAGATGAACTGAAAGGAAGCAGTCTGATTAAATCGCGCGCTATTCCTTGACCAGTCTGAAAGATGGAAAGTGTAGTCGGCGGGCCTATTCCCACCTTCCAGAGTCTGAGGGTGGGACAGGAGGGTTTATGTCAGCAGGTTGGCAAGCAGTGATAGGTGCTCACAAGTAGGGGGAGGAAGACCGTTATTAATGTCCCAACCAACTCCAAATTCGTTTAAGATGTTTAGCTGGACATCCTGGTCAATGGAGTCGTACGCTTTCTTGAAGTCCACAAATACAGACACATACTGCTTGGATCTTAGTGTACAATACGTTATCTGATGATCGTTTTGATATTTTGGTTCTGCTCGGTTGTTTAGCGACTTTTTCTGAATCTTCATTGGTATTCACCTATTTGATGTTCGACTTGTGCTTCCAAACTCTTATGGCCAGACCGTTCCTCACACGAATGGGGTAAGTAACTCGCTCTTAACCTTCCGTTTGAAATGTTCACCGGCCAAAAACTAGCGCTCAGTCAGACTAGGCTCGATATTCAGACACTGGTTCGAACTTTGTGCTTATTAAGAGCTAAGAACATGGGCGAGGATGAAACACCTAACATATAACTTGTGCTATCGTTTGAGTGTGTGCAATTGTGAGTATTTAGGACTCGATTGGACCTACGTAGTTCCCAGAATTTTCTTGGAATAATTATTGGAAAACCACACCTTAAATATCCATGAAAGTACATAATATGATCTGGGATCAAACAACTTATTTTAGAGAATGAAATCGAACTGTATTTGCCCCAATGTTATTTCAATTTACAATAATAATAAGACTTGCGTCCATTTGCGAAAATCACAACCTCCTGGTCATGTCGATCCACTTTCGCCATCCACCCAGAAAGCAGATGTCTGGGGATCTCCCGTCCAAACTCTCGGAGTGTTCCCGATAGATCATGTTGCAATCTCCAGGAGAAACAGTCCTGAGATTATGAATGTCAAAGTAAAGAAAGGCATCAATGTGGCCTTAGATCACTATTATGTCTCTGATGAAATTTAAACCAATCCCTGCAAACACAAGTAAGACAACCAAACAGATCACACGCTTAGACATCGATACACTTCGGCAAAGGGCCATGGAGTCCCAGGAGAAGGCTAGACCAAATGACTGTGACTTTAACAACACAAAAAGTGTCATTGTTGAGGCCGCCAAAGACGTTGCATAAATCAAGAGAAGCAAGAAGCATGCCTGGTGGAATGATACCTGCGAGTCAGTCCTGAAAGAAAGACTCAATCCATGGAAACAGTACTACTCGACGAAATCAGAAACTAATTGGGAAACCTACAAAACCCAACGTGCCCAAGCAGCTAGGGTGTTCAGAACTGAGAAACATAAATACGAAAAATCTCTCATTGAAAAGATAGACCAAAAAATTAGGAAGAATGAAAGCAGACAGTACTACAGAGCCTTTAAACGCAAACTCACTGAATATAAACCACCATCTCTATTGTAGTATTCTGGTAGACTACTTCAAGCATTTACTTAATTGCTCTAAACCGCGAAGCCCCATTGAGACCAAGGAACCCTTACTCAGGCACCCAGATTCCAGACCACCCGACAAAGATGAAATCAAGCGCCACATTGAACGTCTCAAAAACAACTAAGTGCAGGGGAAAGACACAGTGGTAGCAGAACTATGGAAGTATGCCCCAGGGGAATTACCTGATATCTTGCAAAAGCAAATAGAAAGAATTTGGAGCAAGGAGACCCTACCCGAAGATTGGAAAACTGCTTTGATCCATCCATTAGACAAAAAGGCAGCATGATGAACATCAACAACTTCAGAGGAACTTTGCTACCCGTGACTCACAAAATTCAATCAATTGTCATCCCGGAGGGTTTGGAAGCACAAGTCGAACATCAAATAGGTGAATACCAAGGAAGATTCAGAAAAAGTCGCTAAACAACCGAGCAGATCCAAAATATCAAAACGATCATCAGATAACTTATTGTACATTAAGATCCAAGCAGTATGTGTCTGTATTTGTGGACTTCAAGAAAGCGTACGACTCCATTGACCAGGATGTCCAGCTAAACATCTTAAACGAATTTGGAGTTGATTTGAAACTGCTGGCATTAATTTGAGCCACCCTAACCGATACAAAATCCAAGGGGAAGTTCCACAGATGTCTCTCTGATTCCTTTGACATCAAAACAGGAGTCCGACAAGGTGATGGGCTATCCCCGATACTCCTCAACTGCGTTCTTGAAAGGATCATCAGAACCTGGCGGATGAGATTACAGGGAACCAACTACAGTCCATATCCAAGGGAATCACAACAGATTGCTTAGCATTTGCCGATGATATTGCCGTTCTCTCGAATGACGTAGAAACCGCTAGAGCTCAAGTTGAAATGTTAAATAAAATTGCCGAATAAACTGGTCTGCAGATATCGATTGAGAAAACAAAAGCAATGACTAACATCAAAGAGGCTCCACCAAAACTCCATACAAATTACGGGGACACCATTCGAGTAGACAAATTCAAATACCATCATCATCATCATCATCATCATAGCTTGCCACGGTGGGTGAGTGGGTAGCGTGTCGGTCTACTAAACCCAAGATTGCATGTTTGCTCCTGGCCGTGGTAAGTGATTTTTTGAAAGGCGGCAAAAATACGACACGCATGTCATACGATGTTGGCATGTCAAATAACCCATTTGAATTCAGTAGGCCCTGTTCATTTTTATTTTATTTATTTTTTATTTAGTCAATTTACCCTCTAGGTTGGTGCTTCCCACGGACTCAGCGAGGGAACTCACCACTACCGCCTCTATGGGCAGAGTCCTGGAGCCTGGAATATCTGGTCGAGATGGATACAACTGGGGAGGTGTGATCAGCACTTCGCCCAGGCGGCCTCACCTGCAAAGCGAACAGGGATGGGAAGGGATGGAAGATTGGTATGGATAGGCGAGGAAGAGGGAAGAAGGCGGCCGTAGCCTTACAGGAGGTACTGCCCCCGTAAATTGAATTATTCAGGGACAAAATGAGAGTATTTTCCGTCCCCATGATAAAATTTAACTAGAAAATATAATTTCTGGAAGTGTGACACAAGAGGGTCGTGTTACAAGCTGGAGACTGTGGGAGAGCCCGATCACGTGATATGTTACACAATGGACGCTTCTAGAAGGCTATATTTAGCATAGCAACAGCGAGTTTGGAAATTAATATTATAAATATTGTTATAAATTATGCTATTGGATCCCAGTCCAGAGCGAATGAGAACAGGTCTTATTGAAGACGGGATCAACGTTAATTACACAACATGAGAAAATTATGCATTTAGGCCCTTAGAAGATTTCCTTATTTGGTAATGAAGAGAATATTAAGAGAAATTATGTCTGATACTTTAAAAACCACAGATCGGTTAATCTACGCAGTAATAAGCATTAGTAATCTACGCGCTAATATTATGGTGGGAGATTGATATGGCCGCCAAAAATTCGACTTGGAAGGGGAGATCCAAGGATCGAGGTTCTTATTCCAGCAGACTTTGAAGAGTGAGGAAGTGTGTTTACTGGGTTAACGGAGATCCCAAGGCTTAGTCCGAGTGCAACGACTGTCGACTTGTGGAGACGCGAGTATAGATAGGTGGTGCGTTAGAGATCACCGCACTTCCATTCTACGTGAAGTTGCGAGGAACATAGTATTGATTATATCTCTAATATAATTGAGATTTGAAGTGAAATAAGCGAACATACATTAAGAACAGGTCGCCTACTATATATTGTGGAAAGTCGAGCGCTTGAATATTCACCGTTTCGACAATATCAGCCTGTCAAGTTAGATTTCCAAATGTGTTGGAAATAGAGCTGAGGGTCATTATAAATTGCAAAGTGAAGTTGGCGATCGCAGTTCAAGTGAACACTGGCGGAGGACTTTTAATATTGGCGCAACACATAAACATTAACAGTATGACTATAATTATTCTTCAAACATTATCATTCAACTTAATTAATATTGTTGATATGATGAACTAAACAGTCATGCGCCAGAGACATATTCAATAGCAGGAGTTAAGATACAACAATGGAGCTTCGTTAGACAACGTAGTCTTGAATACAGACGTAGTGTACGGTCCATCTTGTGCATTTTCGTCAGTCTACGAACACTAATATAACATCAATTAGCAATGGAAACATTTCATTCGCTGTTTATATGAATATTTCCATAACTATATTCCAATGATGATGCCGATATATATTTACGACGGAGAATGGAGACTTTACAGAAGAGATTTGTCAAGATGCTAGGGAAAGGTAGCCCAGCAACTTAGAAGAATTTGCCAGAAGGATGTCGTTCGAGCCCAGCCGAACGTTGGTGAATTCCAGAGAGAAACGTATCTTATCTCTGAGGTCGCAGATCTGAGGTTCGAATGCAGAACCATCGCAGTGTCTTGTACTGAGGAAACATCTAAAGTATTGTGGCAATACTTACATTGATCTTCAAGTTTTCGTCTAAATAAGGTATTAGTGTATCTCAATTGTTATATAGAGCTTGATTAGTGACATTCTGAGCAGCAATCTTATTCCATATTTTCGGCGATCTTATTCCATATTTCTATATTTTCACTTTTCATGTATTTCAGTGCTTTTATGTATTTTACACTTCAGATGTGTGTTGGAATTTTTATGCTGCAAGATTACTTAGAAGATGATTGCATTTCATCTATTTTTCAATTTTATTCTACGGATCAGTTGTGGAACTGACATTAAAATTAAATGAAAAACCTGTGAATGACAGAAACCATTTACCGATAGTCCGTGACCAGCACCTGACCTATGTGCTTGCTTCAGGTTTAAAACACTAGAGATTATACTATTATGGAACCATTCACATCAAATATGCCATACCTTACGAGAACCATTTACAAATAAAGATAAATGGTCAAAGGATGTTGGTCCATAACCATGAATTGGTCAATGCAGGTGAAGAATTATCCTTTCATCTCATGTTGACATGGGATGAAAAGCAGACGGGGAAAACCATAAACGATTTCCCACTTTATGTGGAATTGGAATATACAGCCATGAAATAACACTCTGACGTTAGTTGTGACTTAAACTTTCTTGTGAAAGGTTGTTGGTGATTATCATCATGGTGAAACAAAGGTATGTGGTGAGAAAGTCTGAAAAAGGACTTTGTCCTTGGCAAAGCCTGGGCTTAAGACATTCGTGGACAAACCCTTGCGAAAGAAAAAAAATAAAAATAATGTGTTGACCATAAGGAAAGCCCTTCGAGCAGCACAGAGACGTGCTATTCCAAAACGATAGCGACAGAGTTCAAACCAAGGGCGAGTAATTCCCGTCCCCAAACGAGCGGGATTTTTACCTGCTTTATTTGCCGGTCTGGCTGCTCTGGGTACACTTTTGGGCGGCGCCAGTGCAGTGGCGAAAACCATTAAAGCCGCGCAGCAGGGCAAGCAACAACTCGAAGAATATCAGCGACATAATTAAACGATGGAAGCGATTGCTATGGGAGCTAGAAATGCCAATTTAAAGCCAGCCTTTTATCAACAAGGATTTGGGATTTCACCACTTCGAAATATTAAAAAAAAGACCTCAGCCATAGTAAGACATGCCCTGACGCATCAACAAGTGGCAAGCTATGCTAAACAACTAAAGCTTTCTCATTTTCGAGGTGTGTTTATGCGAAACCAATTACCCCCACGACCCAGGAAACAGGAATGTGCTGTTGTCAATTTGGATGATCACCGAGGACCAGGAACGCATTATGTAGCTTATGTCAAAGAGGGATCCATCGTATGGTACTTTGACAGTTTAGAGAATTTGCCCCCGCCCATGGAACTAGTGACCTATTTTGGAAACAGGATCAAGATATATTATAATGTGAAACGTGAGCAAACGTTTAACAGTGAACAGTGTGGACGTTTGTGTTTAATTTTTTATATAAGACGCAGCATATGCAAAAACGTCAACAGTATGTCGGCAGAAAGTAAAACGTTTACACTGCATGGCCGTGGACCCGAAGTCAGCCTAGACTTTTACCCGCCCATCGAATTGAGTGAAAAATCCTATGGCTTGGGACTTGTTTCACATGAAACGTACAATCGAATATACAACATACGTGGAAATGTGAACAACAAGTTTTACTATGATGATTCTGTGCTCTCCCTGAACTCTGGTGGATACACGATCGATGATATTTATGAACAAATTTATGTGGTGTTGATCAATGAATATGATTTTAAGTCATTTCTGGATGGAACGCGCAAGTTTGAACTTGTAGGAAATACCAACACTCATCGCTGCAGTATTTTCTCTACATTCAACATTGAATTTAAAACACGCCCCGATTCCATTGGTCCATTACTAGGATTTAAACCACGCGTGTTGGAGCCCAACAAAAACATGAATCAGACCATGAAGTGAAATTCATTGAGGACCATCATGTGTCGGTGACGTGTAATATTACTGTATTAGCCAAGTGTACACCAATCAAGAACCATCGCATTCACTTTATGACTTTATTGTGACATCGCCCAATGGCTATATTATTCGCGAAAACCCTCCAGTGGTGCTTTTTCATTCTGTGGCTGTCAATGATATAAGTAATATAACATTAAGACTGATCAATAAAGATCAACAACTCATTGATATAGATTCTACCACACCAGTGACTTACAAGTTGGTGCTAAAGCCACTATGAAGTTCATATATAAAGCAACAACTCTGCCTAGGAATGGTGTTAGTTGTTTGCCACGTGAATACACGTTAACATCTCAGGACAAGCAGATTTTACAGCATTTGGGTTACCACGTCAACCCCCATAATGAATTCTATCCTAGAGGTAGCAAACCGCATCGAGGAGCAACCTGGATTGGTAAGAATTGATCTCCATTCCTATCAAGCTCAAACACCTGGACTCAATAACAATGATGAAATTCAATTAGTTATCAACAACCAAGATATTTACACCCTACCGCATGAAAGTGTCATTCAGATTGAAGGTTGGCTCACTAAAGCCGATAGCTCTACACCCACCACATCCAAGTTGGCCAACCATGGTTTGGCCTTTCTCTTTTCTGAGGTGCGGTATGTCATTAACAATATCTTGGTGGATAGCACTCGAAATGTGGGTATTTCCAGTTCATGAAACTATATCCCTCTTACAGTGAGGAAGAAGGTAAAACACTCTGCATGGCGGGTTGGTGCCCTGACTCGACCAATGACTGGATGGTACACACCGATGGCACCTTTACTGGATATTTACCTCTTAAACTGATTTTAGGCTTTGCCGAAGATCACCAGCGCATTATGGTCAACGCAAAGCAAGTGCTTTATCTGGTGAGAGACAGGAGTGATAATAATGCACTCAAGGGAGCCGACAATGCCCCCATAGATTCAAAAATTCAACTACAACGCTTGCTATGGAAAGTGCTCCATGTGACTCTTGACGATAGCAAAAAACTGGACATACTCAAGATGGTAAAGAGAGATATGCCTCTACCCATGGAATTTAGAAGCTGGGCACTCCATGAGTACCCGCTATTGCCCACTACCAACACACAGGTCGTCTGTAAAAACAGCTCGCTATACAGAGAGACCTCTCTACATGATCGTGGGTTTTCAAACAAATCGCAAGTATCAACTAACCAAAGATGCCACGCAATTTGATCACCTGCAATTGAGAAATGCACGTCTTTTCCTCAACGGAGCCGTGTTTCCCTATGAAGGAATGGATTTGGATTTTTCAAAAAATAAATTTGGTCCCCTGTACGACTTGTTTTCTAAATTTCGATGGTCGTATTATCAAAAAGAGACCGGCCCCATGCTGCTACCCCAAGCGTTTAAGGCAAGGGCACCACTGATTGTCTTTGGCTGTTCTTACCTGGAAGAGTCTGTCAAGCCATCCAATATTGACATTCGACTAGATTATTTTGAAACGCATGACAATGTACCAGCCAATACGACGGCCTACTGTTTGATTATTCATCACAAACAAGTCAACTATTATATACTGTCCAACCAAGTGACGAGTGTATAAATAACAGGTCAACCCACGTCAAGCCGCTCGGTCATGTCTTGCTTTAAAGCATCAAGAGAAGTCACATACGTGAATATAAACTCTGAGGAACAACGTTTCAAGACTTTTGCAACATGGCCAGCGCCTTTCATAAACCCTCAAGCCTTAGCGGTCGCTGGATTCTACTATTTAAAAACAAGAGATGAAGTGAAATGTGCCTTTTGTCCCATCATCATAGACCAATGGCAAGAGAGAGATGAACCCATGCAGGAACATCAGCGCTGGTCACCTGCCTACCACTACCGGAATGGAGGTGGGAAATATACCCTGTCATTCAAGCTATCCTCACTCGTGCCTCTGAGTGATGGAAAAAAAACCAAGTTACGATACGTGTGGACTGTATGGTGTCCATGGTGCTTCGGTGAGCAGCTCACCATCAAAAACGCCTAGTTTAGAGACATTGGGACAGCATCGGTGTTATGGACGTTACAAACACAAGAGACTATATTGTTGTATCAGTTGGTATCGTCCTTATCCCAAAATGACAAAAGCCTGTAAGACGAGTTATGATAATAAAATGATGTAATTCTTAAATTCTTATTTTTTTCATGTCCCCCTGCCCTACCCTAACCACAATTTTTTTTCAAACTAGCATTGCAGGTAAGTCCATGTCATGACCACACCTTAGTCATTGATTGTCAGTCAGTCGTCAGTTGAACTCGTTCCACGCAAGCGTCAACATGTTGCGCACACTCATTGTGGATTGCCAAGGGTTTAAAATTGGTGCCAACAAATTTATATTTAAACAAGTGGCCATTATCGATTGTGCCACGTTTTGGATATCGCAAGCTACGCATTTGCTATTTAAACCGCCCCATGCTTTTGAATTGTTGTGTGAAAAAGACCGTAAACAAACCCAGTGGATTGAAAATCATAGGCAACTAGACTGGAATCAAGGAACCATTTCCTATAAATATTTGGACGTTGTCATGCAAGCACACTTGTCCTCGGCCAATGTGGTATTTGTGAAAGGTAATGAAAAACGCGAATTGTTGCAACCATTTTTAGCGTCTTACTGTCAATGTATCGACCTCATGGACTTGGGCTGCCCCTCCCTGCAAACGCTGATGGATACTTGTTCCTGTGGCAACATCACCCATACAGCCCTGGCACATGCGTGGCATCACTTTCATTGGTTAACCACCCATGCCTGCTGGAGTTGTTAAATAAAATTATAAATCAAGATTTACCTGTGAATGACGCCAGTGAGATTTCTTCAAGCGACGTGTAAACATCTACAACACGTGATACCATGGAGAAAGGCAATGCTACGGACAAAGCCATCGGAAAGTTATTTGTGTGCAAAAAGAAACTAGACAGTTTTACCAAAGAGGAACTCTTAGCGCTGCCCAAGTCGTTCATTTATTTTTTGGCCGCCAACACGGTGAAAGAAATCTGGCAACATGTACCAAAATCATGGACTCAAGACCCTGTGTTGAGTGAATTGCAACCCTGTACGGATTACGATCACCATAAGCAAGTGGCCATGGCAAAAATACCCTCTATGCGTCAGTGCGCGACTTGTCAGGTAGTGAAACAGTATCACGGTCATGAAAGTCCGTGTCAAGACTTTGTTGAATCATTTCACGGGTGTCACGGCGAGAAAAAGCAATAACAACAACAATCACAAACATCGTCCACAGAGGAGGAGGAAGACCAAACATTTTCACCATCGATGGAAAAGGATACGCCAGACCTGTACTGGCAATGGCGTCATTGACAAAGTGATTCAATACTTACCTTTCGAAATTCATCTTCCAGGTTATCGTTTTTGTGGCCCTGGAACTCAGCTTGAAAAACGTTTGCAGCGTGGTGATGTACCCATTAATCTTTTGGATCAAGCATGCAAAGAACATGGCCTATCTTATCGCCATAGTCATCCTGGTTTAAGACATGTGGCAGATAAATTGTTATTGAAAAAAGCTAAACAACGTTTCACATCCTATGATGCCTCAGTGGGAGAGAGGATGGCAGCCCTGATTGTCATGAGAGCTATGAAAAGAAAGTTGATGATGCGTGGACACGAACATTAAGGAATTGAGGATTAAGGAATTGGGATGTGGTTGTATTCTATTTTCATTTGTCAACCCCTATGGTTATTAAATAAGAAACAAAGGTTTACCAGAACACGATGTTTATTTTTATTTTTAACAAGATGTTCAGAAGAAGAACATATAGCCTACTTTCCCCGGAATGTATGGGTATAGTTATAACTGGCTGTCCTTATCACGTCCTAATCTCTTCCTATTCGAAGTGCAAATTGGCACACAGGATTTGAGCAGTGGCGTTCAAACCATAGTTTATAATTAACCCCAGCATTTTGCAATTTCATCAGCAAAGACTCCAAACAACGTAGGTATTCATTTTATTAACACCGACTACTTACAATAATTGAAACTTCGTTGCTATGATAAGGCCCATCCACAATGCGCAGTCGGCAGTCCGTTGTTTGATAGTTCTCAGTCGGCAGTCGCGGTCGTTCCCGTGTATACTATAGGCACCATACACAACATGCAGTTGCAGTTGGTAGCTGGTAGCTGGCAGTCGGTATACGGTAGTCGGCAGTACAAAGAGGATATAGGCCTATGTGAAGTAACTTCGCAACCCGTAAATTTATAATTTTAAATACACGGTATAACAAAATAATCAATCTCCAAATCATCCATACTGCAAGTTTTGAGGTTATCAACAACGTACCAATCGTACACTCACCTTATAAGCGTTATCAATCAAATACATACATCGTATTAGCAAATAATCACTTGGACTGAATGATTTCTTCACTGGAGTATATTTCAAACAGTGTTCATTTCATATTAAGTTCACATAATTTTTATCAGTAGGTTGTATAGCATGCAATATACTGAAACTAGTAAAATATAGGTCAGAATGAGAGATCAGCTGCCATCTTGTCAAATAACCGAGACGACTCAGATTTTTAAAGTCACTTCTAGACTATAATATTACAATATAAACTTTTAATTTCGAACGAACCACGTTGTTTAGAACAGAATAAACGATTCTTGGTTTGATAATCGGAACTGATGGGTCCCATGTTATGGATTATAAAGTTTGCATAATTCACACGGCCGCCATCCTGAAATGGTAAATTTGATGACCTTGTAGTTTGGGCACAAGCCCCGTCCAATATGAAGGTATGTCGGTACCAAATTTGGTAAAGATCCGATGATTAGTATGGTCGTAAAGTATTATTAAGTTTTGACCATTTGAGTGGCCGCCATTACGTTTTGGTAAAGATGGCGGCAATATAAAACATGACACTGAGGTGCCCTTTGCCAGTGCTACCTCTGTACCAAATTTCGTTCAATTCGGTTTCACCGTGTTCGAATTGATAGGGGGGACAGACATTCAGAGTACACACACACACAGGCTCACACACACACACACAGACAGACACACAATTTTTGGCCCTGTGTTGATCTCATAAGTCTACTTTCATTTTTTGCAAAAATCGAAAGTAGGCTGAAATCATGATGTTTATGAACTGATTTTCCATTTTCACATTTTCACACATTGCCATTTGCCAATTTGCAATTTACAGTTTTTAAAAATGTCTTTTTCTAGTTTTGCGTTTTTGATGATATGGACTCTCTATTTTGTTGATGACACTTTTTAAAAATGTCCGTTTTATGTTTTTGAATTTTTTTATTTCACACATGAGCATTTCCAGTTTTTAAAATGACTGTTTTACGTTTTTTGAATTTTGGTGTTATCGAAACATGGATTTTCCATTTTGCTGTTTTCACATTTTTCCATTTGGTGTATGTCGAAAGTTGAGATTTGTCAATGATGTTGAGTCGAGCGCTTGACCATGATGATGATGATGCAGTGAGTTTATGTGTGTTTGGAGAAACGTAGAGGTCTACGACTAGTGCAGGTAAGGCTGTTTTACAAAAATAATGTCTATTGACCACTACATTTTAAAGAAGAAACAACACTATTGACAAAACAAAATGACTATATAAGTGGAAATTACCCCCACCCCACTCACCCTACCTCGTCGTGTTTGCTCCGGTCATACATACACACCAGCTTTCTCTCAACTCATACATTCACACCTGTCTTTGGGAACAAACACAACCACTTTATTTATCCCCAAAAGCACATTCTAGACATGCACACTCATCCCAAAAGAACTTTTTTTAAAGTTTACCATTTACGATTTACATTACAAAAAATAAAATAATTAAAGTTACTAAAAATATATTACTTATTTTATATTTACAAACACTGCAACTTTGTATAGCTTTAAAAGAATCAAATTATATACCGTTTTCCAATTCCCAACTCTGCTAAATTTAAAATAAAAAATAAAAATTAGGTTGCATAGAACTTCTTTAAGAGCAAAAGGTAAAAGTGGGTTGCCACAATTTACAAAAAATACTATTTACAATGACAAAAACCAATATTTACAAAATACTATATCTACAAGTTACAAAAAGCCATGTCCCTAAACGAACAAACAGTGAAATCACACCTCCTCCTCCTTGCGGTCATAACCCCAGGGCAGAATGGTGAGCAGGTCATCAGCCCACACACGTTAGTTATCCATGGAGGCGAGGGTGCGTTTTCTCTGTTCCACAAGATATAAATAATGGTTGCTGGATTGTATCCTGCACTGTGTATGGGACATAGCTTTTCCAATGCGTAAAACCGCTAAGTAATCGTCTACACGTAGCGATTTTACCACTGCCCTACCTACACCGTTTGCTCTTTTGGCTTCCTTACAGTCTAGTGTGCGATAAGCATACATTTTCGAGGCCAAACCTACGAATTCCGTCATAATGGAATCACCGCATTTATCTTTTAAAACGCCCATTTCCTTCTTGTTTTTTATGGGCAGCTGAAACACGTTGTCAGCGCTATACGAAGATGATGATGATATGATGATAATTGTTGTTTTAAGGAGCCTAACATCTAGGTTATCGGCCCGCTATACGAAGAGGTGTCGAACCAGTCACTATGCTGCCTCATGACGTCATAGGGGTTGCAGCGGCGAATGTGGTAAATGACTGAGTCAGTATCCATATACAAAAGAGATACGTCATCAAAATGGCGTTTGGCAAACTCATAGTGGAATCGATACATGACCGATTTAGAAAAGTCTAACATGACTTGGCCCATGTAAATGGGCTTATCCATGGTCACGCTGGTCCTACTCATTTCAATAGTGGCCAAATCCTCATCGATAATTTTGATCGATTTGAAATTTGGCTTGGCAATGTACCGCCGGGCACCCCACTGCCCCTCCCAGACATTCACCAATTTAATGTCGCGGTATTTGCGGACATTCTCCATGGACTTGCCATAGATGCAGTTGTTCATTAATTTAAAAAAATAATTTCAAACTGCTGTGTTTCCATTTGTCGGTGCTCTGTGTTGAGTTGCATGTATGGCTTGAGCCATGGTTTTTGGGCAAAGGAAATACCCCTATGGATTTTCTTCAACACCAAGCCATGGGCTAGACATTGCACCAACATTTGGATATGCAGCACATACCGATTTTTGTTGTAAAGTGTGCCCATGAGTTGTTCAATTTTCACTTTACTCTCAGGGAGAACCATTTGCTCAAGGCAGAATGGGAAATCGGCATGTTCATCATACAAGGATGAGGGATATTCAATATCCACTTCTAGCACATATCCAAGGCTTGTTTCTTGGCTAGCCATATTTTCATCGAATTCTGACACTTGTTGCTCTGTCAGCCAAGCAAACATCCCATAGGGCAAAGGCATACTCATGGCGTAGCCGTACAAATTATTCACGTCATAGTACATTAAGTACGATTCTGGTTTGTCTGGTGAATAATCAGGCATGCAGACATTGTTCGCTTCGTCATGGCGCTGGTATTTATTTATTCGTGTCAGAAGTACAAAGTATGTGTTGAACAGACGACTTCAAACAGTTTCTGCCTAGAACTTAGCCACTTCGATAGCACTTGAATTAGCTTCCGTCAAGTCATTCATTGTGCAACTGTACGGGCACAATGGACAGGAGAAGAGGTGTTGTGTTGTCTGTGTTGCGCCACAATAACACAGGACTGTCTTGGTCGGGAAATGCCACTTATATAAGTTGTCCCTGGATCTTGCAACTTCCACCCTCAGTCTGTTCAGGGACTTCCAGATTAGCCAGTTCTCTGTGTGACCAGGAGGTAGAAATTCCTTTGGTTCCATCCATTCAGACAGACTGCTGGTCCTCTCCTTCCACACGGCCACTCGACCTGTTGCTGCTGTTCCTTGTAATGGTTGAGTAGTTGTTAGGAAGCTCTTTCTCGATTTTAATCTCCTCTCAGCAGGTTGATATCCGAAGAGTGGGTGTGAGGTCATAACAGATGATTTACTTCTTCCGTTGTTTGCAACCACTTCTCTTCTGATGTCAGGAGGAGCAATCCCTGCAAGATAGTGCACTTTACTGATGATAGTTGGCCTCAAGCAACCTGTAATAATCCTGCAGCTCTCATTTAAGGCTACATCCACCTGCTTTGCATGGGCTGACTTGTACCACACAGGACTGGCATATTCTCCTGCTGAATAGCATAAGGCCATTGCTGTTGTCCTTAACGTTTGGGGATGGGTGCCCCAGTTAGTCCCTGCCAGTCTACGGAGGAGGCTGTTCCTCGAAGAGATCTTCTGTTTTAGCTTAAAGCACTGCTCCTTGAATGTGAGTGTACGGTCCACGGTGACACCTAGATATTTGGGATGGAAACAATGATCCAATAACATACCATTCCAGAATACTTCAAGTTTCCGACTAGATTGTTTATGTTTCAGGTGGAAGGCACATACTTGAGTCTTATTAGGATTGGGCATGAGTTGGTTCCTTTCATAGTAAGTACCCAGCTGTTTGAGAGCACGAGTGAGTGTATGCTCTACAACTTCAAACTGTTCTGATTGGGCAGAAAGAGCAAGATCGTCAGCGTAAATGAAGCTTTTACACCCTTGAGGCTGTGGTTGATCATTGGTGTACACATTAAATAAAATAGGAGACAATACACTTCCCTGGGGCAATCCATTCTTCTGAGTTCTCCAACGGCTGCGATGTCCTTGGAAGTCAACGAAGAACCGATGATCCTGAAGAAGTGTAGCTATCATGTTAGTGAATCCATAGTTGTTCGTTAGGTTATAGAGTTTATGTAACAGTATTCTGTGGTTTACGGTGTCATATGCAGCAGAGAGATCAACAAAAGCTACACCTGTGATCTTTTTCCTTTCAAAACCATCTTCTATGAACTGAGTAAGGTGTATGTAGGACTTGAGAAGTGCAATTTTTGCCTGGTCTGAACCCAGCTTGTTGAGGGATTAGAGGAGGATCAACTACAAGAATTAAACGATTCAGGATCATTCTCTCTAGGATCTTATAAAGATGACAAATAAGAGAGATGGTCTGAAACTTTAAGGATCATTTGGTAATTTACCAGGCTTTAAAATGGCTATTACACGAGCCTTGCGTCATAATTTTGGGATCTTGAAAAATGCAATGCAGTGATTACAAAGATTTAGAATGGCGCTGGTTAAGCGACACAAAGCCACCGCGAATGCCATTTTCAAAGAATAGAACCATGTCTACATCAGTGAGTAAATCCAATTCCTCTTGAGTGTATTTTAAAGAGGCATCAAACGAGAGCCCAGGACTCGTATAATAGTGAGCCGGGTCAAGACCATAAATGTGCTGACACAACTCACGAAATTTTTCAAACATATCAGTGAGCAACAATACATCCAGTTTTAGGTAATGCATAGCATATTCACCTAGCGTCGTGGTATCAAACACTCGCCAAACTTTACACGCATGTGCATAGTCTTCATCGGAAACGGTACTGCGTGTTAGTTTCGAGTAAAATTTCTCTTGTGGTGGGAGTTTTCTTTGCTTTAACACGTCCCAGCTGTTGCGGAAATCACACGGGAATATACCTTTCCGAATACACAATTGAAATTGCTTAGGATCATTAAAATACATTCTGGTATTTTTTAATTCCTCTTCATCCAAGCCATTCACAAGACTGTCTAGCGAGAATGCCATAAACTTAAAGGAATCCAAAAATCGAATGCTAAAGCTGCTCAACCGCCATGTCAAGGCTGTAAAACGCTCATGGTTTTGGGGGATAATGGTAAACGGGCCCTTGTTGACATGACCCAATTCACGAATCAAAAACTGAATGTCATAATTTGCCAGATTGTGGAAAAAGACACTGATGATACGAGGAGCAGAAAAGTTCAAATTGCATTTGCTGTGCGCAGCTCCACAAAACTCTCCCGTAAAGTGCGAGTGTTCACGAACGGTGTCTTCAGCACTGATCAATGGCTTTTCGCAAATATGACATGTCGTGGCATGCTCATATTGCTGCTGCTGTTCTGGAGATAGGTTCACGGGTACTGGGTGGTCCAGTAATCCCTGTACAAGGTCGGCTAACTTAACAAGTTCATCCAAAAACCATCTGGCACAATTTGTACCTCACGGGATTTGTAAACGGATTGCGTGGGGTCATAGGCACACACCACATTAAATCCTATGGCAAAGGGTTCATGTTTATGAATGGGTGTGGTTGAGCTCATGGTGGGATCTGGTTCACATCCCGCCATGGGTGTGGTAAGTGCTTCAAAATCTGCATATACCACATAGGGAACAGTGTCACACTTATGAATGTCCTTAAACTATAACACAGCCTTGTCCCCTTGTGGCAATATCAACCTCACCGCTTCCTGAGAAACGCAATCCACCCTATGACGTTCCAAAAGCGTAGGGTTTCCGAAATATTGCAAGCAACGGTCACAAATATGTTTTTACATTTATATTTAGACATTTGACTGCTTAGCAATCTACTTAGGCTTTTATTAAGGCAATAGTGATTCACCTTTCCGTAAGACAGATATAAAAGATGAATGTTTTGTCGTTTCGGTCCTTTTGTGGCATAAAGAGGACCCACAATCTCATCACCATCAAGGACATACACCATGAACGAAAAGTTCTGGTTATCTTGAAACCTATGGATCTCGGTTAAGTCCATAGGGAACGACAAACGAGTTAAATTTAAAGTTTGTTTTAATTCATCAATCTTGGCTTTGAACTTTGCTGGTCTGTTAACATGACGTTGAGCTGGCTGCAAATATGCAGCCACAACCCACAGAAAACATTCATCATCAAAATTTTCAATATTCACCACAGCCTTTTTCGAAGCAATTGCTGGTGGTGTTTTAATATAGGTAGACCCAGTATTCAACGGATTGAAATGACAAATGTTGATTTGTAGATGATGAATTTTGTCTAACGCTAAACCAATGGGTCCTTGTTGCAGTTTATCAAATTTTGATAGCAAGGCATTCACCACATGGCTTTGATTCCACTCGTTCAGATTATTGCCTATCAAAAGCTCTTGCATTTTACTGCCAATATAAAATATTTTTTTAATGCTCGCGTCCTTGTTTATATATATGAAATCGAACAGGAGTTGTGTATTGACCTTTAAAGCCGTATGCAACCTTTGCTCTGCACAAATTTGTTCTTAAAAAATTTCAAAACATGATTCCACACAGTCTTTTGGGATTAAACTTTCCCTAACATTCACCACCCGGCCAGAGCAAACACGTGACTTGAAACAGGACTCAAGGGGCTCCCAAGTTAATGTATCGGTAGCAGTGGCAAAAGACATGATTAAAAAAAAAAAACAATCTCACCCAAATTTTCGGCCGTAGATTTTCTAGCAATGGTCCCAAACACACACGTTCTCAACAGCAGTTGTCAGGCTCACACTCTAGAAAAAGAAATACAATAAACCACCATGAGTATATCAATTCCATATAGCATCTTTCATAAACAAAAATAAATAAAACAATAACATGTTTTATATATATCATTTTCAAAAAATCTTACCTTGCTTTGTAAAAAGCCCTGCATTTCCCTTCTGCTAGGCTTCAGTGGAATGGGGTTTCTCTCTCCCACAACAGGTATGCAGATTATCTAAAACAAACAATATGAAAACAATTCATCAGTCAAATGGTAAACCAATATACCTACTAATTTAAACATTGATTAGCATAAAAATAAACTAAACAATGTTAATGTTACACTTACCTGTAAATATATAATGTATCCAACATAGTAACCAACTGGGGTTAAGCACACGAATGCAATTATTTTATACAGATAAGACACAGCCTATGTTAACACAGTAACGTTTGCCATAGGAATGACGCGCAATGTGCAGTGACATGCTCAATACTCTCTTACCCAACCCCTCACCTCCCCACTGTCCTCTGGCCTCGTCCTTCACCGCTCTTGGCAGGCTCTGCAGTGGTCTCGTGATTTCCTGTTCTCTCTTTGTGTTCACCCTTTCCCCTCTCTCCCCCTTTCCTCTCTGCGGGGCCCTGCCTGCTGCTGTTGCTCGGCTCACCTGGCTAGCCGTTATCACCTTTTTACAGAGTTGCCACATGGTTCCACCTGTTATCATATGACAGCAGTGTTGTCAGCTTGACTGACATTCCATTCTGTTAGCCGACTAGCCATGCCTCAAGAAGATATTCTTTCCGTTCTGGCCGCCAGTCAGACATACATACACAAAGCAAGTTCTTAAAGTTCTTAATGACAACTATCAAAACGTTTCCCGCTCTTATTCACCTCATGCCATTATTATCATTTGTTATGTTATCCACGATCCGTTTACTAACATGTTTTAAAGATCGCCATGAGGGACTTTTTTTGGAAGCAATATTCGCCTCCATTCGTTTGTCATAACAAAATATCAGAAAGCGCTCCCTCACCCTGCTGCCCCGTTGAAATAGCCATTTCCTGTATTCACCATGGCCAGTCATAGCCTCGTTGTAACATACGTCAAGCGCTACCGGCTCTCTGTCAACAAACACTCTTTTATTTAAAAAAAATAATTAAAATAAAATAAAATGCATAGTTCTTGTCCTAGAGACTTGACATTTATTTTCGTGGTAGGGGGGGGGGGGGGTAGAGACCCTTCATTTATGTCAAACAAACTTACTTGTAAACTTGTTAGTTTCCAAAATAAAATAAAAATTAAGTGTTTTCAAAAAATCTCAAAAAATACAAAGTTTCTTAATAAAAAATAAAGGTCATAGAGACCATTCGTTTCAACTGTTGAACAACGTTCTATCAAGTTTGATTTTCAAACTATCACCTACTTTCAAAAACAACAATTTTCTAAAAAAAGTTTAAAAAATATAATACATGGTCCAGTGCAATGCTCCCGTCAGCTCGAGTCCAACGACACCTCATTTGTTAAAATCCGACCATCCGTTCGCCAATTATCGCCAATGTTCGCGAGAAAGTAGGCGATCATTTTCTTCCTCCTACACCATTGAATATCCCCCTTTCATTAACGTTAAACAAACTATTTTCCAAAATTCACCGTTTCCAAAATAGCGCCAATCCAAGAAACAAGAATTTTCAAAAAAATAATTAAAAATACCAACACACATTCTTAGCAAATAGCATGTCATTCCAACGCCAACAATACCTCATTCGTTAAAATCCGACCATCCATTCGCCAATTATCGCCAATGTTCGCGAGAAAATAGGCTATCATTTTCCCCTCCTACACCCTTGAAACTTGCTGCCCACGCAGAGGGCATACCCACCTTTCATTAACGTCAAACAAACCTTTTTCCGAAATTCACCGTTTCCAAAATAGCGCTAATAAAAAAAACAAGAATTTTCAATAAAATAAAAAACCAACACACATTCATAGCAAAGAGGACGTCACTTCAACGCCAACAACACCTCGTTCGTTAAAATCCGACCTCGCGTTCGGGAGATATCGCCAAAGTTTATATGAAAATCCCACTACTCTTTTTGCATTTTATCCTAGAGACTTGAACTTTATTTTTTTGGGGGGGGGGGGGTAAATGGGGTAGGGACCATTCATTTACGTCAAACAAACTTATTTGTAAAATTCCTAGTTTCCAAAATATAGGAATTTCAAAATTGGACTGTTTTCAAAAAACATCAAAAATAAAAAAGTTTTATTATAAAATATAAAGGACATAAGGACCATTGGTTTGAACCTTGGAACAACGTTCTATCATGTTTGGTTTTCAACCTATCGCCTACTTTCAAAAACAAAAATTTTCAAACAATTTTAAAAAAATATAACAAGTGGTCCATAACAAAGCCCCCGTCAGCTCGAGTCCAACGACATCTCATTCGTAGATCTCCGATCACGGGTTCGGGAGTAATCGGCTCGCATTTGGCGTAGCGGTGCGGGGGGGGGGGGGTGGGTTTAGAACCCCTGTCACTCCCCTACTCGTATAGATGACCTAGGAGTTTCTTCAGCTATTAGGCTGTGGGTCACGAGTTTGGCTCCCGCATTTGTCAGACATTTTAATCAGAGTTACCATACTGTGCACGTCTGTACACCTGGAGTGATAGACAACCACATGCGAGGTAGCAGTAAATGCAGTGTTAGCATGAGATCTCTCTCAGGGCGTTCTGGGCTTGGGCTGTAATTACTAGACACTGCATCCATGCTCCCCGTACTGGAAAAAGGAAAGAGTCATGACATATAACAAGAGAATTAATAACATATTTAAAAATAAATCAATTCACCAAGAAAATTTATTCAGAAAATTTCTGCCGACTGGCAGAGCAATAAATAAATAAATAAATAAATAAAAATAACACACGCATTCCATAATGGATTTTATGTCGCTCAAACAAAATAAACTATAGTCTTATTTAATATTGTCCGATGAGCTAGACTATGTTCATGAATTATACTTTCATTTGTTAATCTATACATTTTAGAGACGACATAAAATTATATTTTCACTTGACACTATAAAGTTGTATTGTTCAATCGTCCTATTCACTTATTTACAATTCACATATTTACAATCCTGACACTAGCATGGACTAATTCACACTCGAAGTTTCATATTTTCATTCTGAATTTTCTTAGAAAACGACACAATTCTTAACGCAATTAAATACATAGCATATTGACTATTCTTGGGCACAGTAGTTAAATCCCTACATTTGACATTTTATAACAATAATAATAATAATAATAATAATCAAATTTGGTTATTTTGAAGTTTGCTCGGAATATCCTTTAGAAATTTCAGGATTTTATTCACTGGACATGAAATCAAATTATAATAAAAATTGGCATGACAACATTGCATGTAATAATTAATCATTGGAGCTGATAATATCATAGGGGAAATCTTTAAGATATGAAACATATTGAAGCTCATGGGACAGGATCTGACTCCCGAAATCTCCCATTTTATTTCCTATTAACAAGCATACAGCTTTCTGTGGCTCTCAGGATATTACTCCCGCTACGTCCACTACTCATGAGGATCAAAGCCTGTATTAACTTTTCACAAAGTGCACTGGCACAACACAACATCAATACAGCTTCATTTAACAAAACCCTAGACGATAACAAATCGTATGCTCTCAATTTTTACATTAACAATTAATGGTTTAAACATATTCAACACTTTTATCATAGTCTTTCATTTTTGTCATTCTGAAGGAATATTACTTCCATAACTGTTCATATAATTCATTATTTATCAATATTAATGCATAGACATTTATTATTATTATTATTGAAAATGAAAATCCACAGCCTGCTTCCAGTCTCCGACCGGGTCAGGAATGGAATGAATGAAGCCCCCATCTAGCGGCGAGGATATGAACTGTGCCGGCTGCCGAGACCTGACGCACTCCTCTGGGGCAATGATTAAATGAATGACAGATGAAATGAAATGATAGTGGAGAGTGTTGCTGGAATGAAATTTTGACAGGGAAAACCGGAGTACCCGGAGAAAAACCTGTCTGCCTCCGTTTTGTCCAGCACAGATCTCACATGGAGTGACCGGGATTTGAACCACAGACCCAGCGGTGAGAGGCCGGCGTGCTACCGCCTAAGCCACGGAGGCTCATTATTATTATTATTATTATTGGAAAAATATATTCTGTCATGCAGAAGAAAATTATTAATTCATAAACTGTGTCATAGCTCTGCGGCGTTCTGAATGGGGGTAAGACTTCCCATTTTATTACTGCAATATCGAAAACGAAATTTTGAGGATGCACCTCAGCTACAAGTCTACTTGACTGCAAGGAAAGTTACTCCTAAAAATGTGTAATCATTTAAATATAAATGCGCTTCTTAATAATAGAGAAAATGAATTGGTTTTATCGGAAATGCGGAAAATTCATGGCTCGAGAAATTATTCAGCCTTTTCGGAAGTCTACGGTATCATGTATTCTGTGGCGAGTTGACCTCCCTCGTTGCAGATCGAACCCAAGCACCACGGATCTGAGAATTCTAAAATGCTGTTGAAGCATTCAACTCCCTCGGCGGAGATCTAATCCGGGCACCATGGATCTGAGAATTCTACACGCTGGACATGGAACATGCTTATAGCGCGCCGCTCTCTTGTCATCCACAGAAATATGCCGCAGGTGGCCCTGCTCCTCGTTCCTAATGGGTCATTCTGGCAAGATCTCACATTCCGCCGCCTTAGCTGCTAACCATATTCACTAACTGGGGTAGTGAAATTGTTCTAACATGGGGCTGTTCTTCATACATACAAGTTATGTTACTAGCGTGGCCCATTGCAAATAATGAAGTCAACTTATGTAATCCAGTGGCTGACTGGGCAAGAAAATAGGTAACAGTTCCTGTTGATAAAGTCTTTGATAAATCAAGGGTGGAATCTGGCCTGATAATTCCCCGTGAAAATGTATGTTGGTAGGGTAGCCTACTATCACTTGCAAATATTCAATGTGGTGGTCCCAGTTCTCACGTTTGATATAAGTGGTGGGAATAGCACAAGACAAAATCATATACTTGTGTAACAGTCACTCACATTCCTTGGAATATGTTGAAGTGTTCAACCAGCGAATATTATAAGTTTCGAAGCACTGTTATATTACCACAATCGTAGCACAAAGTCTATGTCCACTCGGGCATAGTAGCGTTGTATATGTTGCCTAGCTCCAAGGAGCGCTCGTTCAAAATAACGGCGTATTTCAATGTCGTGGACACACACACACATGGACTATTATGACGACTCGGTGTGAGGTACCTGAGGGCTGGCTTATATACTGTCCCAAGGACACATATCGATCTGTGAACTCGCATTACGTAATGTTGGATCTTACGTCTCATTGGCTATATCCATAGAAAGATCGAGAAGGTCGGTAAATTCCAATAAAACAACAGGAATAAGCTGGTGAATTACTCCTAACTTTATTCTGAAGTGCTGGTATAACCTTCTTCCATAACAAAAGCTTTATAAGAATAATAGCTTTCAACTTCCGTTGGCACCATGTGAAACACGCGGCTCGTTCAAACTCTGCTGGGCTGACAGCTCGGAACCTGCTCGCTGACGTCATTAGCGCGCTCCCTTTGAATTCACGCCAGACCACATCATCGTAAATGGGCACAATACGTCCTCTTCTCCCCGACATGTTCTCTTTTTACAAGATGAAATGGGTGTTCTGACAGATTTTCTTGTCGAAGAAAAAATGTCCGAACTCCTTTACTCGTAAAAAGACCAACAACAACAACAACAACATTGAAAACAATCTTAGAAAGTCACAACATGCTCACTGAATGTCAGCGTGTCACAATAGTTTGATTGCGAATACGACCGCAAAAATCGATGCTCAACACCGTCAATGCTCGATAGAATCTAGATCGGTAATCTGCACAAACCATCTCGATCTCTAGCCTCGTCTCATGCGTGATTAGTAGACTACTGTCCTAAATTGTGTTTTAGGATTTTTTGAAGAAGGATTATTAAATTATAGTATATACTCCAAAGGAAATCTATTTCAAATGTCTAATAAAGCGTAAACAAATATATTGGTCTTAGAAATAGGAGTGAACTCATAAAGATAACAGGATGCCCTTTTCTTACTTCACAAAATATGACCAATACACAACCTACAGTAATAGGTGAAAAGCCTCTTTGTTCGTAGACATTCTTGCATGTACAGACACTATTGTTCTGAAGAACAAGTATGTAATCAGAATGTATTTACATTCATATATATTATTTAGAAAATACGTATCGGCAGCTCAAATTAATTTTGTGCCGGTATGCAAACTGTGAGATAGAACCCAAGAGGAACCCCCAATCAGCATCGTCGTTCCTTTGGCTTTTGTTTGATTTGAAGAATTTTGACGATGGCCCCGCTGGTTATGCACATGAAGTATGATACAGAACACACAATGTATTTAATTATAACACATACTCGTCTCCTTAAACGCTAAATGTAGGTGAGAATATCAAAGATACTCTAGCGTTCCCAAGCTTCATAACGTCGACATCAGCCGGAGGCAACGATTGATCAACCTAGGACGGAGAGATGAACTGAAAGGAAGCAGTCTGATTAAATCGCGCGCTATTCCTTGACCAGTCTGAAAGATGGAAAGTGTAGTCGGCGGGCCTATTCCCACCTTCCAGAGTCTGAGGGTGGGACAGGAGGGTTTATGTCAGCAGGTTGGCAAGCAGTGATAGGTGCTCACAAGTAGGGGGAGGAAGACCGTTATTAATGTCCCAACCAACTCCAAATTCGTTTAAGATGTTTAGCTGGACATCCTGGTCAATGGAGTCGTACGCTTTCTTGAAGTCCACAAATACAGACACATAATGCTTGGATCTTAGTGTACAATAAGTTATCTGATGATCGTTTTGATATTTTGGATCTGCTCGGTTGTTTAGCGACTTTTTCTGAATCTTCATTGGTATTCACCTATTTGATGTTCGACTTGTGCTTCCAAACTCTTATGGCCAGACCGTTCCTCAAACGAATGGGGTAACACTCGCTCTTAGCCTTCCGTTTGAAATGTTCACAGGCCAAATACTAGCGCTCAGTCAGACTAGGCTCGATGTTCAGACACTGGTTCGAACTTTGTGCTTATTAAGAGCTAAGAACATGGGTGAGGATGAAACACCTAACATATAACTTGTGCTATCGTTTGAGTGTGTGCAATTGTGAGTATTTAGGACTCGATTGGACCTACGTAGTTCCCAGCATTTTCTTGGAATAATTATTGGAAAACCACACCATAAATATCCATGAAAGTACATAATATGATCTGGGATCAAACAACTTATTTTAGAGAATGAAATCGAACTGTATTTGCCCCAATGTTATTTCAATTTTCAATAATAATAAGACTTGCGTCCATTTGCGAAAATCACAACCTCCTGGTCATGTCGATCCACTTTCGCCATCCACCCAGAAAGCAGATGACTGGGGATCTCCCGTCCAAACTCTCGGAGTGTTCCCGATAGATCATGTTGCAAGCTCCAGGAGAAACAGTCCTGAGATTATGAATGTCAAAGTAAAGAAAGGCATCAATGTGGCCTTAGATCACTATTATGTCTCTGATGAAATTTAAACCAATCCCTGCAAACACAAGTAATACAACCAAACAGATCACACGCTTAGACAACGATACACTTCGGCAAAGGGCCGTGGAGTCCCAGGAGAAGGCTAGACCAAATGACTGTGACTTTAACAACACAAAAAGTGTCATTGTTGAGGCCGCCAAAGACGTTGCATAAATCAAGAGAAGCAAAAAGCATGCCTGGTGGAATGATACCTGCGAGTCAGTCCTGAAAGAAAGACTCAATCCATGGAGACAGTACTACTCGACGAAATCAGAAACTGATTGGGAAACCTACAAAACCCAACGTGCCCAAGCAGCTAGGGTGTTCAGAACTGAGAAACATAAATACGAAAAATCTCTCATTGAAAAGATAGACCAAAAAATTAGGAAGAATGAAAGCAGACAGTACTACAGAGCCTTTAAACGCAAACTCACTGAATATAAACCACCATCTCTATGGTTTGAGCGAAAGGACAGCACGCTGGTGATGTCAAATGAAGAAAATTGTAGCATTCTGGTAGACTACTTCAAGCATTTCCTTAATTGCTCTAAACCACGAAGCCCCATTGAGACCAAGGAACCCTTACTCAGGCACCCAGATTCCAGACCACCCGACAAAGATGAAATCAAGCGCCACATTGAACGTCTCAAAAACAACTAAGTGCAGGGGAAAAACACAGTGGTAGCAGAACTATGGAAGTATGCCCCAGGGGTATCACCTGATTTCTTGCAAAAGCCAATAGAAGGAATTTGGAGCAAGGAGACCCTACCCGAAGATTGGAAAACTGCTTTGATCCATCCATTAGACAAAAAAGGCAGCATGAAGAACATCAACAACTACAGAGGAACTTTGCTACCCGTGACTTACAAAATGCAATCAATTGTCATCCCGGAGGGTTTGGAAGCACAAGTCGAACATCAAATAGGTGAATACCAAGGTAGATTCAGAAAAAGTCGCTAAACAACCGAGCAGATCCAAAATATCAAAACGATCATCAGATAACTTATTGTACACTAAGATCCAAGCAGTATGTGTCTGTATTTGTGGATTTCAAGAAAGCGTACGACTCCATTGACCAGGATGTCCATCTAAACATCTTAAACGAACTTGGAGTTGATTTGAAACTGCTGGCATTAATTTGAGCCACCCTAACCGATACAAAATCCAACGGGAAGTTCCACAGATGTCTCTCTGATTCCTTTGACATCAAAACAGGAGTCCGACGAGGTGATGGGCTATCCCCGATACTCCTCAACTGCGTTCTTGAAAGGATCATCAGAACCTGGCGGGTGAGATTACAGGGAACCAACTACAGTCCATATCCAAGGGAATCACAACAGATTGCTTAGCATTTGCCGATGATATTGCCGTTCTCTCGAATGACGTAGAAACCGCTAGAGCTCAGGTTGAAATGTTAAATAAAATTGCCGAATAAACTGGTCTGCAGATATCGATTGAGAAAACAAAAGCAATGACTAACATCAAAGAGGCTCCACCAAAACTCCATACAAATTACGGGGACATCATTCGAGTAGACAAATTCAAATAACATCATCATCATCATCATCATCATCATCATAGCTTGCCACGGTGGGTGAGTGGGTAGCGTGTCGGTCTACTAACCCCAAGATTGCAGGTTCGCTCCTGGCCGAGGTAAGTGATTTTTTGAAAGGCGGCAAAAATACGACACGCATGTCATACGATGTTGGCATGTCAAATAACCCATTTGAACTCAGTAGGCCCTGTTCATTTTTATTTTATTTTAGTCAATTTACCCTCTAGTTTGGTGCTTCCCACGGACTCAGCGAGGGAACTCACCACTACCGCCTCTATGGGCAGAGTCCTGGAGCCTGGAATATCTGGTCGAGATGGATACAACTGGGGAGGTGTGATCAGCACTTCGCCCAGGCGGCCTCACCTGCAAAGCGAACAGGGATGGGAAGGGATGGAAGATTGGGATGGATAGGCGAGGAAGAGGGAAGAAGGTGGCCGTGGCCTTACAGGAGGTACTGCCCCCGTAAATTGAATTATTCAGGGACAAAATGAGAGTATTTTCCGTCCCCATGATAAAATTTAACTAGAAAATATAATTTCTGGAAGTGTGACACAAGAGGGTCGTGTTACAAGCTCGAGACTGTGGGAGAGCCCGATCACGTGATATGTTGCACAATGGACGCTTCTAGAAGGCTATATTTAGCATAGCAACAGCGAGTTTGGAAATTAATATTATAAATATTGTTATAAATTATGCTATTGGATCCCAGTCCAGAGCCAATGAGAACAGGTCTTATTGAAGACGGGGTCAACTTTAATTACACAACAAGAGAAAATTATGCATTTAGGCCCTTAGAAGAAGATTTCCTTATTTGGTAATGAAGAGAATATTAAGAGAAACTATATCTGATACTTTAAAAACCACAGATCGGTTAATCTACGCAGTAATAAGCATTAGTAATCTACGCGCTAAAATTATGGTGGGAGATTGATATGGCCGCCAAAAATTCGACTTGGAAGGGGAGCTCCAAGGATCGAGGTTCTTATTCCAGCAGACTTTGAAGAGTGAGGAAGTGTTTTTACTGGGTTAACGGAGATCCCAAGGCTTAGTCCGAGTGCGACGACTGTCGACTTGCGGAGACGCGAGTATAGATAGGTGGAGCGTTAGAGATCACCGCACTTCCATTCTACGTGAAGTTGCGAGGAACATAGTATTGATTATATCTCTAATATAATTGAGATTTGAAGTGAAATAAGCGAACATATATTAAGAACAGGTCGCCTGCTATATATTGTGGAAAGTCGAGCGCTTAAATATTCACCGTTTCGACAATATCAGCCTGTCAAGTTAGATTTCCAAATGTTTTGGAAATAGAGCTGTCATTATAAATTGCAAAGTGAACAGTGGCGGAGGACTTTTAATATTGGCGCAACACATAAACATTAACAGTATGACTATAATTATTCTTCAAACATTATCATTCAACTTAATTAATATTGTTGATATGATGAACTAAACAGTCATGCGCCAGAGACATATTCAATAGCAGGAGTTAAGATACAACAATGGAGCTTCGTTAGACAACGTAGTCTCGAATACAGACGTAGTGTACGGTCCATCTTGTGCATTTTCGTCAGTCTACGAACACTAATATAACATCAATTAGCAATGGAAACATTTCATTCACTGTTTATATGAATATTTCCATAACTATATTCCAATGATGAAGCCAATATATATTTACGACGGAGAATGGAGACTTTACAGAAGAGATTTGTCAAGATGCTAGGGAAAGGTAGCCCAGCAACTTAGAAGAATTTGCCAGAAGGATGTCGTTCGAGCCCAGTCGAACGTTGGTGAATTCCAGAGAGAAACGTGTCTTATCTCTGAGGTCGCAGATCCGAGGTTCGAATGCAGAACCATCGCAGTGTCTTGTACTGAGGAAACATCTAAAGTATTGTGGCAATACTTACATTGATCTTCAAGTTTTCGTCTAAATAAGGTATTAGTGTATCTCAATTGTTATATAGAGCTTAATTAGTGACATTCTGAGCAGCAATCTTATTCCATATTTTCGGCGATCTTATTCCATATTTCTATATTTTCACTTTTCATGTATTTCAGTGCTTTTATGTATTTTACACTTCAGATGTGTGTTGGAATTTTTATGCTGCAAGATTATTTAGAAGATGATTGCATTTCATCTATTTTTCAATTTTATTCTACGGATCAGTTGTGGAACTGACATTAAAATTAAATGAAAAACCTGTGAATGACAGAAACCATTTACCGATAGTCCGTGACCAGCACCTGACCTATGTGCTTGCTTCAGGTTTAAAACACTATAGATTATACTATTATGGAACCATTCACATCAAATATGCCATACCTGATGAGAACAATTTACAAATAAAGATAAATGGTCAAAGGATGTTGGTCCATAACCATGAATTGGTCAATGCAGGTGAAGAATTATCCTTTCATCTCATGTTGACATGGAATGAAAAGCAGACGGGGAAAACCATAAACGATTTCCCACTTTATGTGGAATTGGAATATACAGCCATGAAATAACACTCTGACGTTAGTTGTGACTTAAACTTTCTTGTGAAAGGTTGTTGGTGATTATCATCATGGTGAAACAAAGGTATGTTGTGAGAAAGTCTGAAAAAGGACTTTGTCCTTGGCAAAGCCTGGGCTTAAGACATTCGTGGACAAACCCTTGCGAAAGAAAAAAAGAAAAAATAATGTGTTGACCATAAGGAAAGCCCTTCGAGCAGCACAGAGACGTGCTATTCCAAAACGTCAGCGACAGAGTTCAAACCAAGGGCGAGTAATTCCCGTCCCCAAACGAGCGGGATTTTTACCTGCTTTATTTGCCGGTCTGGCTGCTCTGGGTACACTTTTGGGCGGCGCCAGTGCAGTGGCGAAAACCATTAAAGCCGCGCAGCAGGGCAAGCAACAACTCAAAGAATATCAGCGACATAATGAAACGATGGAAGCAATTGCTATGGGAGCTAGAAATGCCAATTTAAAGCCAGCCTTTTATCAACAAGGATTTGGGATTTCACCACTTCGAAATATTAAAAAAAAGACCTCAGCTATAGTAAGACATGCCCTGACGAATAATCAAGTGGAAAGCTATGCTAAACAACTAAAGCTTTCTCATTTTCTAGGTGTGTTTATGCGAAACCAATTACCCCCACGACCCAGGAAACAGGAATGTGCTGTTGTCAATTTGGATGATCACCGAGGACCAGGAATGCATTATGTAGCTTATGTCAAAGAGGGATCCATCGTATGGTACTTTGACAGTTAAGAGAATTTGCCCCCGCCCATGGAACTAGTGACCTATTTTGGAAACAGGATCAAGATATATTATAATGTGAAACGTGAGCAAACGTTTAACAGTGAACAGTGTGGACGTTTGTGTTTAATTTTTTATATAAGACGCAGCATATGCAAAAACGTCAACAGTATGTCGGCAGAAAGTAAAACGTTTACACTGCATGGCCGTGGACCCGAAGTCAGCCTAGACTTTTACCCGCCCATCGAATTGAGTGAAAAATCCTATAGCTTGGGACTTGTTTCACATGAAACGTACAATCGAATATACAACATACGTGGAAATGTGAACAACAAGTTTTACTATGATGATTCTGTGCTCTCCCTGAACTCTGGTGGATACACGATCGATGATATTTATGAACAAATTTATGTGGTGTTGATCAATGAATATGATTTTAAGTCATTTCTGGATGGAACGCGCAAGTTTGAACTTGTAGGAAATACCAACACTCATCGCTGCAGTATTTTCTCTACATTCAACATTGAATTTAAAACACGCCCCGATTCCATTGGTCCATTACTAGGATTTAAACCACGCGTGTTGGAGCCCAACAAAAACATGAATCAGACCATGAAGTGAAATTCATTGAGGACCATCATGTGTCGGTGACGTGTAATATTACTGTATTAGCCAAGTGTACACCAATCAAGAACCATCGCATTCACTTTATGACTTTATTGTGACATCGCCCAATGGCTATATTATTCGCGAAAACCCTCCAGTGTTGCTTTTTCATTCTGTGGCTGTCAATGATATAAGTAATATAACATTAAGACTGATCAATAAAGATCAACAACTCATTGATCTAGATTCTACCACACCAGTGACTTACAAGTTTGTGCTAAAGCCACTATGAAGTTCATATATAAAGCAACAACTCTGCCTAGGAATGGTGTTAGTTGTTTGCCACGTGAATACACGTTAACATCTCAGGACAAGCAGATTTTACAGCATTTGGGTTACCACGTCAAGCCCCATAATGAATTCTATCCTAGAGGTAGCGAACCGCATCGAGGAGCAACCAGGAGTGGTAAGAATTGATCTCCATTCCTATCAAGCTCAAACACCTGGACTCAATAACAATGATGAAATTCAATTAGTTATCAACAACCAAGATATTTACACCCTACCGCATGAAAGTGTCATTCAGATTGAAGGTAGGCTCACTAAAGCCGATGGCTCTACACGCACCACATCCAAGTTGGCCAACCATGGTTTGGCCTTTCTCCTTTCTGAGGTGCGGTATGTCATTAACGATATCTTGGTGGATAGCACTCGAAATGTGGGTATTTCCAGTTCATGAAACTATATCCCTCTTACAGTGAGGAAGAAGGTAAAACACTCTGCATGGCGGGTTGGTGCCCTGACTCGACCAATGACTGGATGGTACACAACGATGGCACCTTTACTGGATATTTACCTCTTAAACTGATTTTAGGCTTTGCCGAAGATCACCAGCGCATTATGGTCAACGCAAAGCAAGTGCTTTATCTGGTGAGAGACAGGAGTGATAATAATGCACTCAAGGGAGCCGACAATGCCCCCATAGATTCAAAAATTCAACTACAACGCTTGCTATGGAAAGTGCTCCATGTGACTCTTGACGATAGCAAAAAACTGGACATACTCAAGATGTGCCCATTTAGCAAGAAATATGCCAATCACAGTATACCAGCGTAGCTCAATTCGGGATTTCGGGGCAGCGGTAAGTTCCCCCACTCTGTGACTCACATATTTTGGATTAATTAGAGGATACACTTGCAAAAATAACAACAAAATCAACTCCTATTTAAACACATTTAATTAATAAAATTAATGGCGCTACAAACATTTTAACAATTTAATTACTGACCCAAATATCAACTGCTTGTTCCAAATGAACAAGGGATCACAAAATAAAATAAACAAATATTGTATTCAAAACCTGTGGTTTCCACATAAACCAATAATTCTTACTTAGTCTCACTTCCATAAAGCACTAACATTAAGTTTACATAACTCCGAGCTCTTTGGCTCCATGCTTTTACATTATTATGGTGTCATTCTTGTACACCTCAAACAATATCCTTTATTATTTTCTTATTTCTCAAAAACAAAATTATAATTATATTTAAAATCTAGGTTAATTATCTAATTCAATATTTTTGGGCATGTCCACACATTCAGTTGTTATCATCTCTCTTTATTTCACAAATATATTAAGGTAATCAGAAAATCAATTGTGTACTCCAGAGCGTGAAGGTACTTGACACAGTCAAAAAACTATAGTTACTCCCGAACTCAGTTGCCTCCAATCAACTCGTGGAATCCCACGTCCATACATTATTACCATAGGGATTGTTATTTATCTCTTATGTCTTAATAGACCACTATCATATAAGAAACTACGATCTGAACCGGCAAACGAAATATCCATCTATAAGGACCTCGGTTCAACGCCCGGGTCGTTAACAACTTTAAACATTCCTGGTGTATTCATTTCTCTTTACAACAGCTTACGAGACGGTCTCTGTTCCCCTCGCTTTAAGAAAGCTAGACTCTACTACTTGGGGTGCGATTTATGACACGTTAGGGTGGCGGCGACATCCTGTCTGACCCAACATTAGTAGCTTATTTCCAAGGCTTTCAAAACAAACCTTCCCATTATATCCAGTTCTGGGGAGACCGGGCTTTATTGTACCGTATACATTCAAATAACTATTCTTTGGTTCAAAGACCATTTTCATATCCTTGGCATTTATTAATTATGAGAGGGTCCTCATTGATTGGGAAGATTAATACACATACGACGACGGAGAATTTCAGGGGCTTTTATCATAAGAAGATCCTGCATTCGAATCTCTTCAGGTGCCTCGGGAACCAATCCCGTACAGAGGACTTATACAAATTGCGATTTAGAGTCGGCCGTGGCCCATATGACATACGCTCAATAATACCATATATTAGCTCCCTTTTTAAATACATACACAATGCCTCGTGATACTATGTCACAAATAGAGGACTTATACAATTATCAATTCACTGCAATCAACTACCCTCCATAAGTAATGTACCAAGTATTTAACCACTACGCGTACCTAGCGTGACACTTTAATATTATATTTACGCTCATTATGCGCTATGCCTTATTTTAAGCCGAAAATGTCTTCCCAAGAACTGATAAAATCTCTTTAGTAACAATTCATATTATTTTAATTCACATATTAGTTTTTCCGTGGTCGATAAATCGCTCCCTGTTTTAAAATATTCCATTGAACCTCATCTTTTACACATACGTTAAGGCTTAACGTTCTTATGTTCATATCAATTTATTTGATTTTTATTTAACATTTCCATATTTAATTATTATTATTATCTTTATTCTTTATACCAGCTCAAAAGCTATTTCTTTCGTATCTCAACTTTACTTTATTTCAATGTCTTTCATGATAATTAATGATATTTCGCTAGCTCTTATGACATTTGTTAAATACATTAACCCTTTATTCACATATTTCCTCTACGGGATTTATTCTTTACATAATTATTCATAATTTCTCTATTTATTTATTATTGTTCAGACCGTGTTCTTGATTATTCAGTATTTATTCATTAAAACACATCCCTTTCACTCAAAAACTCCGGTGAGTCTGTACACAATCAATTTCTGACACCAAAATAAAAATGAATTTAGTACTCACATATTTTCCAGATCATCCCCTGATCTTAAATCTGGTGCGGTGTTTCATTTTTGGGCCCACTTTGAACTTTTTACACCATATTGAAGGTATTCATCTTACGTAAAAACACTTTTTGACATATATCTAAAACACTTAATATTGACGACATTTTTATATACTGATGTGTCCCTTTTGAACACATAATAAACACTAAAAATATTATTTAACACACAATCTTGATTATTTTACACTTCACAATTACTCGATCACTAGGCCGTATTTCTGAGCCTATCACACGTGATCTTCTTAAATTCCCGTTTCCAAGGGTGAAATTTATTCGATGTCGGCTTCCTATCTTGCAGAATGCGAAAGTCCCGAAACATCTACTGTTCCCTGGAGTCCAATTCTGCTATTCCTATCCTGGATAACCGGCTATTTATCTAGCTTGAACGGCTTCTTTGTAGATCTGTTTATCGATCCTAACGAACGTCTATATGGATCGAGGTCTCCTCTAAGACCTATAGATTTAGTTTCTAGCAGCTAGCACTTCTTGATTCTAGTACTATTAGAATTGTTCGCCTGCTTTCTGGAGCTAATGTTTATAGTCTCCTATCCTCTTTATTTGAACTGTTTTAGCACTCCTACGTTCGAACCTTATTCTGTTCTTCCCTTTTAGGTTGCTTCAATTTAAATAACAGTTTATCTGTCTGGTACGATACTTCCGTACGTTATGATCTATTCGTTCGTACATTTAACGACCTATCGCCTTTAAGTCCGACGTTCGCAGCCTGCTCTGACTATATCTTGCGAAGTTTCACTTTAACTTGGATACCGTCGGGCCTAAATCCTATAATTAGGATTTTCCTAATATTTCACTACGGCGATACTTTAAAATTTCGTCTTGGCTGCTCCTTATGGAGGCAAGCAAGTCGTTACTACTGTGACGCCTGTGGCTATCGGATCTTACTTCTGCGGTGTAAAACAGCGTTTCTCCCCTCAAGGAGTACTGGTAGCTGTTTTTCGATGTAACGCAGAGTTACGTCCCTCACGGACTGTCGGAATGACTACTTCTACGTCGTGGAGCAGCACTTCCCCTCACGGAATGCTCGTAGGACTGCATGATTGGCTTGGAAACGCCCGAAGCTTTATACTATTTTACTACAAAAAAATAAGACTCAAGCCTTTTCTGTGGTCAACTTCTAAAATAATGGTGCCACAAATATAAAAATTATACCTTCCGAAAGCTCGTCTTCTCAATGTCAAATGATCTTATTGCACCTAAGAATCGATCGTGCAATTTGGAGATATTAATTAATTTCTCGTCCTCAATTGTGTGGGTGTTGCATTCCTTTTGCTCTCTCCCCTCCACAGAGGCTTAGGTAATTCCCCAATGACGTCGTCTTACGTCGGCAGTTTATTTCTGCACAATTATTACATGTTTTCTCTATACTGAAAAATCTCTCATTCAAAATGATTCACTGTACTGTGCTTGTTTACTCATTATTATGCTCGTAAACGTGTTAATTTTAATTATTCCTCTTCTGGCGCATATGCGGCGTTGTCAATTTCCAGCAACGTCAGCTTGAATTCCGATTCAGGCTTCTCTGTCTAACACGGTGGAAAGTTCCACTCAGTTATTAATACTCGTGACCAGCCCTCTCTGAAATGTCGAGTGGGGTGATCTCATCTAAGGAACATCTGTCCCTAGTCGCTTGCACAATGTTAAGCTATATTCCTGGCTTAAAATCTCTTTCTGTTCCTTTAAGAAACTATACATTTCTTTCATTTCTTCCTTAAGGACATGGGTTCGACCGTCATGGACCCTATGGCCTATGGGTTCATCTCTCCCCTCCTTAGGTAAATAAATTTTCGAAATTCTTGAGGAAATTTATTTCAATTTAATTTTGTATTTCTTTATTCGTCGAAGCCATCATAACGTCATCCGTATTTACTGTTGTATTTACTTCTTTTAAGTCGTATCCGGTAATTGTGTAGGTCGGGTATGCTCTGTCCCTACCCTTTCTTTCTTTCTTTATTTGTCTGGACTTTAAGTTCCCAGAACCTCATTCTCCCTTACGGGTTTGGTCTATCCCTACCCGTTTCCTTATTTCATCATTTTCTTTTCTTAAATTGGAATTTTCTTCTTCAATAAATTCAATTATTTCTTTAATTTCCCAATATACTTTCTCCAATTCGCATTCGCACTCGAATGCTTGAGCTCTATTTTCTATTTCTTCCTTATTCTTGTCTATGTCAAAAGTGGATTCATCTCTAAATGTTTCCATGACCAGGGCTTGTTCATTTTCTTCATCAAAATCTTCGGGAGGGTAATATAATTTCAAATTTGCTGAATTCATAGTCACTTCGTGATCCGTTTCACAGTGCCGAATTCTATATGCGTTATTCCTCAAATCTCTGATTATCTGATATGGTCCGTGGTACATTTTCTGGAACTTCTTGTACACACGGTTCCCTGGATCCGAAATGGCTGGTCTTTTCACTAACACCATTTCTCCTGCTAATAATGGTCGATGATACCTCTTATGCCTATTTCTTCTCTGCCTCCTGTCGGCTTGAGCTTTTAGATGCTCAAAGGCTCTCCTAATTCGTGCATCTCTTCCCGGCTGAGCGTCTGCTGGTCTAGGAATTACCAGATTCCAAGGTCTTTCTGGTTGCTCATTCCGATGTAACGTTATGGGTATCTCTCCTGTGGATTCATGGATTGTATTATTTATACAAAATTCAATAATATCCAAAATATCTATCCCCTTCCAATTTTCTTCGGCACAGTATATTCTACAATACTTGGCCGTTTCTCTCATAACTCTCTCTACAGGGTTTGCCTCAGGATGGCGAATACTTGACAAAATTTGACGTATTCCAAGTCTTTCTAATTCTCGTCTGAACTCTACACTGGTGAAACAACTGCCGTGATCCGACAACAAGTTCTCAGGTTTCCCCAGAATCGGTATCACTTTTTCTTTAAGTCGTTTTAACACCTGTTTGGTACTAGTCTTCTGTATGGGAGCAAGGACAACCATTTTAGTGAAGACATCCATAGCCACCATTATGTGTCGATTTCCTCTTCTTGCCTTTGGCAAAGGTCCAAAATTATCAATAGATGTGATTTGGCCGGGCCTTTCGGGCAACAATGGTATAGGCTTCTGTCTCATCAAAAAGGCATTAGGTTTGATCCTTTGACATAAATCACATGTCTTTAACGTGTCCCTTACAGTTTCTCTCAGTCTCGGCCATATAAATGCTTCTTTCAGCATCGAGACTGTTTTGTCGACTCCCATATGTCCGAACGATCTATGGGCTAACCATACTATTTTCCTCTGCAAAATTGCAGGTACAACAATCCTTAATTTCGTATGGTCAGAGTCCACAAACTTATATAATAACCCATTATAAAACGTGTAGTCTTGTGCTATCTTCTCAGCTTCCGTGTACGCTGGTGTTCCTCTTATCAAGCTTCCCTCAAGGAATGATATGAGCATGTTCATCCATGGATCCTCCCGTTGCCTTTGACTAATGCTTCTTAACTCATTAAGAGTACGCTGATCCCTGTCTTCCAAATCTATAGCCATTACTTCCTCTTCTATGGACTCTGGCTGTCTACTTAAGTAGTCTGGAACTATGTTTTCTTTTCCTGGGCAGTACTCTATCTTGACATCAAATTGTTGAATATATAAAGCCCAACGCATCAACCTTTGACTGGATAAATCAGTCTTCATCAAAAAGGTTAAGGCTTTATGATCCGTCCTTAGAATGACCTGAAACCCATATACGATCTTCCGCCAATATTGCAACGCGTGCAATATCGCTAACAGCTCGATCTCGCTGATCGTATAATTTTTCTCGTGTGGTTTCAGTCTCCTACTTGTGAAAGCTAGATAGTTCTTCTTATCAGGGTTTTCCGGGTTCTCCTGATATAGCATTGCCCCTATTCCAATCTGGGATGCGTCTGTCTGAATGATAAATCTCTGATTAAAATCAGGATATCCTAGCTTCACGTAATTTAAGAGCATTTCCTTGGCCTCCACGAATGCTTTTTCTGCTTCCTCCGTCCATTTCCACTTGCCCCCCTTCTTCAGAAGGTCCTGTAGTGGTGCAACAGTTTTGGTGTATGATGGACAATGTCCTGAGAAGAACCCAATCAATCCCAAAAACTGGCGAACGTTCTTCACTTTCAAAGGCCTTGGAAAATCCCTTATCGATTCCAATTTGCATGGATTTGGTTTAACACCATCCTTATCAATCACATGCCCTAAAAATGTCACTTGCCTTTGACAAAAGTTCGACTTCTTTAAATTTATCTTAAAATTTGCCCATCTTAGGTCTTCTAATAATTTCTTCAAATTTTCTAAATGTTCCTCAATGTTCTCCGAGGTAAGCAAAATGTCATCTACGTATCGGATAGTGCACTCTTTCACTTCCTCCGACAGGTTTCGATCAAGCGCTCTTATTAATGCGGATCCTGCAGTCTTTAATCCAAACGGACATCTTCTAAAGCAATATGTTTGTTGATCGAACTGAAATCCAGTCAACAAGCTGGTTTTCTCTTCCAGTTCGAGATGATGATACGAAGAAGTCATGTCAATATTTGTAAAAATCTTCTTGCCTTTAAACTTCCTCAGTATTTCTTTTATGGGTGGTGCCGAATCATTTTCTGGTATGATTTTTGCATTTAGATTTCTGGCATCTAAACACACCCTTACTGAGCCATCCGGTTTACTCACAATCACTAATGGACTAACATATGGTGTCGCCATCTTTTCTATAACACCTGCATTCATCATCTCCTGCAGTGTTTTCTTGGTTTGTGGGTAATGTTTTTCCGCAACCGGGTATGGTTTTTGTTTGAACGGTGCCCAATCGTTGACTTGGAACGCGTATTTAAAATTTTCAATCTTCCCTGGCTTGGAATCAAATACGTCCCTATAATCCAATAATAATTTCTTTAACTGTTCCTTAATTTCGAGGCTGACTTTAGCTTCCTCCACTTTTCCTGACAGGTTGGTCTCGAACTCATTTTCCACATTATCTTCGAGTTCTATGTTGAGGACTTCAAATATCTTTTCTATGTCCTTATAATCTTCCTCAATCACTTCTTCCATATGCCATACCTGTTCTGCTATTTTCGCCTCCTGATCCTGTAGGTTAATGTTTTGCTCATCCACATCCTCTCTTTGAATTCTAATGCAATTTTGCGCTAGGTCTATAATGACCTTGTTCTCACGGATAAAATCAATACCTAATATGACATTATACGGTAATTGATTTACCAGCAAAAAGCACTGCGAAATTTCAGCGTTACCCATGATTAAATCAATGTATACCTGAAATTTACATGTCAAAGATTTTTCAGGGATAATTCCCTTAATCTTTACACTTGATGTGGGAATCTTTAGTACTCGGCCCCTTGTTTCCAATTCATTTAAAAGGGTTTGTGTAATTAAACTTATTGTGGATCCAGTATCAATCAATGCTCTGACCAGTAATCCTTCTATCCTAAGCATAATTATAGGTAGTTCTCTTTTAACAGGTGGGATTCCTTCCACATCCTCGTTAATTAGTTCATCTGGTCTGGCTATCCAATTTACAATTTCTACCTCCTCCCAGCTCCTGGTATGTTTCCACTTTTGACAATTTAAATTTGGAGTTTTTTTTTATCCTGAGGGCTCCCTTTTCCCTCATTCTTCAACTGAGCTTGTAGTTCCAAGCTTTGAGCTCCGTCTAGTCGGTCGGGTGATTTCCGGTTCTTGATTGCCTCACTCCAACGGACTTTTTGCCTATCAGGTTCATCTGGTCTTTCGTTCATATAACGAAGACTCTCCTGATATCTTTCTTCTATTTCGGCCCGATATTCATCATCCCTATCGTCTGGCCTTACATTCCTCCTGGGATAATTCTCCCATTTCTTTCTGTTGTCCGGCCTTTGCTGATTATTGTTATAGGGTCGGCTTTCCTGTTGCCTATAACCCGTCGTTCTAGGATTTCTTCCTCGATATCCTCCCCGGTAATATGGCTGTATCCTTCTAGGCTCCTGGTGCCCATACTCTCGATCTCGTCCTTGAGTATCCGTACTGGTGGATTGATTCCTGGTCGCTGGTTTTTCTCCAGTTTCCTGACTGCTGGCCATGTGTACTTGCTCAGTTTGTCTCTGATGCCGAGGTGTTACGTGCGAAGTCGTCATATCTAACTGACGTAATACGCTTTCCACTTCCACAGCACTTCGGGCTTTGGATGAGATTAGCAGCCTCTGAATCTCATATGGAAGCTGTCTCGCAATGGCGGCACACAGGTCGTTTTCTGCCGGAGCAATATCCAGTTCGCGGAATTTACACAGCTGAGCGGTGAAAAATTCCGAGTATTTAGTAGGTGCATTGGTGCTGTACTTCCTAGAGTACAGATCTAGCCTTAAATTTTCTTGGACATCTGCTGCCCAATATCGCTTTAAAAATGCTTCCCTAAAGCCTTCCACCGTATCAAAAGTGTATCTGAAGCTTCTGAACCAGGTGAGACAATCGCCTGCCAACAGCTTTTCAATAGCTCTCAGTCTCCGATCCTGAGGAACCTTCATTTCATTTAGATACTCTGCCACTTCTTTTAGCCTGTATTTTGGAGTAATAGACATGTTATTACCCGTAAACTTTACTGGTCTATCCTCATTGGATTTAATAATGTTTATTATTTGGCCATTTGTCTGATTCGTGTACGGGGTTGACATCGCCATTGGATATCCTGGGATCTTATAAGGGCTCTCCCCTCCTAAGTCCCTCTCCGTATCTGTGCCTTGTTCACGGGAATCTACCCATCCTGTCTTTGGAAACTCCTCCTGATTTTCGAATTCTAACTTCCTTTCTCTTCGGGCACTTTCTTCATTTGCCATGAGTTGGATTTCCATTTGACTGTTCTTAAGTTCCGTCCTCTCCAATCGGGATCTTAATTCATTTTGAATTCTTTCTTGATTCCTTTTAATATCTTCCTCTACCTTTTTGGATTGGAATTTCTCATCCCTGTAACTATCCCTGAATTCCTTTAGTTGTTCTTCTACCTCTTTCTTAAAGATCATGACCCTTTGGTCTATAATTTCTGGCTTAACGTCACCTATGGTCTCCAAGCCCTCTCGTATCTCCTTTATTTGCTTCTCCACTTCTTTTCGTCCTTTGACCATATCTATTTTCATTCCTTCAAGCCTTCCCTCAGTCTTCTCTTGACTCTTATACAACTTCATCATTTCATCTTGGACCTGATTAATTTCCTTATTGGTTTTTCCTACATGAACCTTTAATGTTCCGATGGTTTCCTGAACCTCAATAATACCCTGACTTATTTCATTTATTTTATGGGTACTTTCCTTACTTTCGTTCTCTCGTTGTTTTCTTTCACTCTGGAGATGCCCCTCGTATACACCTAATCTTTGATCTATTTTCGTTTCGTATGTCTTCAGATTCTCATCTACCTGCCCGGTAAAATGATCAATTTGATCTTTCATCTCCTTAACATCCTTTAGATTTTGATTTTTCATCTCAGTTACCTCCGTCTGAACTACACCAATTTTGTTCTCGAGGGTCCCTACTTTCTCCTCAACCTTTCCAAATCGGGTTCCTAGCTTATTCACGCTTTGTTTTATTTCGTCCCGGGATGCCTCACAAATATCGCTGTTAGATTTTATCTGAGCTTCCAATTCTTTCTGCACACCTTGGATCTGGGTTACAAGTTTTTCCTCACATGCCTTTACATTTTTTTTACAAGATTCTTCCATGCTATTTAATTTAGTTTCTATAGAACCAAATTTATTTTCCATGGTATCAATTTTATTCCCTATACTTTTAAAATTATCTTGGCACTCCTTTTTGGATTCTATACTATTTTTTTCTATAGTACTTATCTGGGTTCTCAATCCTGCATTAAACGTGTTACTCTCAGTTTGCAATGCCTTTAACTTGTCCCCAAATGTTTTGTCCAAAGCTTGAAATTTTTCTTCTATTTCAGCCTTCAGTACTCCATTGTTTTCATTACTGTTGGCTTTCAGAGACTCTAACGTCTCCGTTTTCATCACTTCCCACTGTTGTTTAATGGTTTTCCCACTTTCTGTTTTCATCTTTTCTATCTCAGCCTTCAGTTCCTTATTCATGTTTATACCGTCGGCTTCGATAGCTTCTAATTTAGTGCCCATATTATCACTGTTAGTTTTTAGTGACTCTAAACTTTCATTTATGGATTCGAACACTTTATTGTTTTCATCCTTTTGGAGACCCAATGTATTGTTTATAGCCTCCAACTTCTCATTGCTATCGGCTTTGATAGCCTCCAACTTCTCATTACTATCGGCTTTTATCGCCTCCAAAAGCCCCTGCAATTCCTCACTCAATACCATCTTATGAGAATACAGTGGGCCACAAATGCCACCACACTAGTACATGCTTGAGAGATGATACTCTGAATCCGTGTGTCCCAATTTCTTTTAAAATATTACTTTAGTACGGGTATTCACTTACAACGTACCCTTTTGATAATCTTATTCAATTTCATAAAACCTTTATGGAAGTATTTAAAATTCAAAATTTCGAAAAACCATTTTTTTCAAAAAATGAAAATTTTGATTTTTCGAGAAAACTCGGGTTTTCCCTAGGAAAACTCATCCCTGCGTACTGGGCGCCAAAAAGTAGTAGTTTGCTAGGGGGTTCATAATATAATATATTCAGGGCTGCTCGGTATGAGTTTCCAGGGACCCATGCGGTCAGTTAATATTTTACGTTGTAGCTATTCCTATTATTACTTTAATTTTACATGATATGACCGACTTAAGTGTTCCTCTAGTTATTAATCCAGCACATTATTTATATATCCCCATGTGCCCATTTAGCAAGAAATATGCCAATCACAGTATACCAGCGTAGCTCAATTCGGGATTTCGGGGCAGCGGTAAGTTCCCCCACTCTGTGACTCACATATTTTGGATTAATTAGAGGATACACTTGCAAAAATAACAACAAAATCAACTCCTATTTAAACACATTTAATTAATAAAATTAATGGCGCTACAAACATTTTAACAATTTAATTACTGACCCAAATATCAACTGCTTGTTCCAAATGAACAAGGGATCACAAAATAAAATAAACAAATATTGTATTCAAAACCTGTGGTTTCCACATAAACCAATAATTCTTACTTAGTCTCACTTCCATAAAGCACTAACATTAAGTTTACATAACTCCGAGCTCTTTGGCTCCATGCTTTTACATTATTATGGTGTCATTCTTGTACACCTCAAACAATATCCTTTATTATTTTCTTATTTCTCAAAAACAAAATTATAATTATATTTAAAATCTAGGTTAATTATCTAATTCAATATTTTTGGGCATGTCCACACATTCAGTTGTTATCATCTCTCTTTATTTCACAAATATATTAAGGTAATCAGAAAATCAATTGTGTAATCCAGAGCGTGAAGGTACTTGACACAGTCAAAAAACTATAGTTACTCCCGAACTCAGTTGCCTCCAATCAACTCGTGGAATCCCACGTCCATACATTATTACCATAGGGATTGTTATTTATCTCTTATGTCTTAATAGACCACTATCATATAAGAAACTACGATCTGAACCGGCAAACGAAATATCCATCTATAAGGACCTCGGTTCAACGCCCGGGTCGTTAACAACTTTAAACATTCCTGGTGTATTCATTTCTCTTTACAACAGCTTACGAGACGGTCTCTGTTCCCCTCGCTTTAAGAAAGCTAGACTCTACTACTTGGGGTGCGATTTATGACACGTTAGGGTGGCGGCGACATCCTGTCTGACCCAACATTAGTAGCTTATTTCCAAGGCTTTCAAAACAAACCTTCCCATTATATCCAGTTCTGGGGAGACCGGGCTTTATTGTACCGTATACATTCAAATAACTATTCTTTGGTTCAAAGACCATTTTCATATCCTTGGCATTTATTAATTATGAGAGGGTCCTCATTGATTGGGAAGATTAATACACATACGACGACGGAGAATTTCAGGGGCTTTTATCATAAGAAGATCCTGCATTCGAATCTCTTCAGGTGCCTCGGGAACCAATCCCGTACAGAGGACTTATACAAATTGCGATTTAGAGTCGGCCGTGGCCCATATGACATACGCTCAATAATACCATATATTAGCTCCCTTTTTAAATACATACACAATGCCTCGTGATACTATGTCACAAATAGAGGACTTATACAATTATCAATTCACTGCAATCAACTACCCTCCATAAGTAATGTACCAAGTATTTAACCACTACGCGTTCCTAGCGTGACACTTTAATATTATATTTACGCTCATTATGCGCTATGCCTTATTTTAAGCCGAAAATGTCTTCCCAAGAACTGATAAAATCTCTTTAGTAACAATTCATATTATTTTAATTCACATATTAGTTTTTCCGTGGTCGATAAATCGCTCCCTGTTTTAAAATATTCCATTGAACCTCATCTTTTACACATACGTTAAGGCTTAACGTTCTTATGTTCATATCAATTTATTTGATTTTTATTTAACATTTCCATATTTAATTATTATTATTATCTTTATTCTTTATACCAGCTCAAAAGCTATTTCTTTCGTATCTCAACTTTACTTTATTTCAATGTCTTTCATGATAATTAATGATATTTCGCTAGCTCTTATGACATTTGTTAAATACATTAACCCTTTATTCACATATTTCCTCTACGGGATTTATTCTTTACATAATTATTCATAATTTCTCTATTTATTTATTATTGTTCAGACCGTGTTCTTGATTATTCAGTATTTATTCATTAAAACACATCCCTTTCACTCAAAAACTCCGGTGAGTCTGTACACAATCAATTTCTGACACCAAAATAAAAATGAATTTAGTACTCACATATTTTCCAGATCATCCCCTGATCTTAAATCTGGTGCGGTGTTTCATTTTTGGGCCCACTTTGAACTTTTTACACCATATTGAAGGTATTCATCTTACGTAAAAACACTTTTTGACATATATCTAAAACACTTAATATTGACGACATTTTTATATACTGATGTGTCCCTTTTGAACACATAATAAACACTAAAAATATTATTTAACACACAATCTTGATTATTTTACACTTCACAATTACTCGATCACTAGGCCGTATTTCTGAGCCTATCACACGTGATCTTCTTAAATTCCCGTTTCCAAGGGTGAAATTTATTCGATGTCGGCTTCCTATCTTGCAGAATGCGAAAGTCCCGAAACATCTACTGTTCCCTGGAGTCCAATTCTGCTATTCCTATCCTGGATAACCGGCTATTTATCTAGCTTGAACGGCTTCTTTGTAGATCTGTTTATCGATCCTAACGAACGTCTATATGGATCGAGGTCTCCTCTAAGACCTATAGATTTAGTTTCTAGCAGCTAGCACTTCTTGATTCTAGTACTATTAGAATTGTTCGCCTGCTTTCTGGAGCTAATGTTTATAGTCTCCTATCCTCTTTATTTGAACTGTTTTAGCACTCCTACGTTCGAACCTTATTCTGTTCTTCCCTTTTAGGTTGCTTCAATTTAAATAACAGTTTATCTGTCTGGTACGATACTTCCGTACGTTATGATCTATTCGTTCGTACATTTAACGACCTATCGCCTTTAAGTCCGACGTTCGCAGCCTGCTCTGACTATATCTTGCGAAGTTTCACTTTAACTTGGATACCGTCGGGCCTAAATCCTATAATTAGGATTTTCCTAATATTTCACTACGGCGATACTTTAAAATTTCGTCTTGGCTGCTCCTTATGGAGGCAAGCAAGTCGTTACTACTGTGACGCCTGTGGCTATCGGATCTTACTTCTGCGGTGTAAAACAGCGTTTCTCCCCTCAAGGAGTACTGGTAGCTGTTTTTCGATGTAACGCAGAGTTACGTCCCTCACGGACTGTCGGAATGACTACTTCTACGTCGTGGAGCAGCACTTCCCCTCACGGAATGCTCGTAGGACTGCATGATTGGCTTGGAAACGCCCGAAGCTTTATACTATTTTACTACAAAAAAAATAAGACTCAAGCCTTTTCTGTGGTCAACTTCTAAAATAATGGTGCCACAAATATAAAAATTATACCTTCCGAAAGCTCGTCTTCTCAATGTCAAATGATCTTATTGCACCTAAGAATCGATCGTGCAATTTGGAGATATTAATTAATTTCTCGTCCTCAATTGTGTGGGTGTTGCATTCCTTTTGCTCTCTCCCCTCCACAGAGGCTTAGGTAATTCCCCAATGACGTCGTCTTACGTCGGCAGTTTATTTCTGCACAATTATTTCATGTTTTCTCTATACTGAAAAATCTCTCATTCAAAATGATTCACTGTACTGTGCTTGTTTACTCATTATTATGCTCGTAAACGTGTTAATTTTAATTATTCCTCTTCTGGCGCATATGCGGCGTTGTCAATTTCCAGCAACGTCAGCTTGAATTCCGATTCAGGCTTCTCTGTCTAACACGGTGGAAAGTTCCACTCAGTTATTAATACTCGTGACCAGCCCTCTCTGAAATGTCGAGTGGGGTGATCTCATCTAAGGAACATCTGTCCCTAGTCGTTTGCACAATGTTAAGCTATATTCCTGGCTTAAAATCTCTTTCTGTTCCTTTAAGAAACTATACATTTCTTTCATTTCTTCCTTAAGGACATGGGTTCGACCGTCATGGACCCTATGGCCTATGGGTTCATCTCTCCCCTCCTTAGGTAAATAAATTTTCGAAATTCTTGAGGAAATTTATTTCAATTTAATTTTGTATTTCTTTATTCGTCGAAGCCATCATAACGTCATCCGTATTTACTGTTGTATTTACTTCTTTTAAGTCGTATCCGGTAATTGTGTAGGTCGGGTATGCTCTGTCCCTACCCTTTCTTTCTTTCTTTATTTGTCTGGACTTTAAGTTCCCAGAACCTCATTCTCCCTTACGGGTTTGGTCTATCCCTACCCGTTTCCTTATTTCATCATTTTCTTTTCTTAAATTGGAATTTTCTTCTTCAATAAATTCAATTATTTCTTTAATTTCCCAATATACTTTCTCCAATTCGTATTCGCACTCGAATGCTTGAGCTCTATTTTCTATTTCTTCCTTATTCTTGTCTATGTCAAAAGTGGATTCATCTCTAAATGTTTCCATGACCAGGGCTTGTTCATTTTCTTCATCAAAATCTTCGGGAGGGTAATATAATTTCAAATTTGCTGAATTCATAGTCACTTCGTGATCCGTTTCACAGTGCCGAATTCTATATGCGTTATTCCTCAAATCTCTGATTATCTGATATGGTCCGTGGTACATTTTCTGGAACTTCTTGTACACACGGTTACCTGGATCCGAAATGGCTGGTCTTTTCACTAACACCATTTCTCCTGCTAATAATGGTCGATGATACCTCTTATGCCTATTTCTTCTCTGCCTCCTGTCGGCTTGAGCTTTTAGATGCTCAAAGGCTCTCCTAATTCGTGCATCTCTTCCCGGCTGAGCGTCTGCTGGTCTAGGAATTACCAGATTCCAAGGTCTTTCTGGTTGCTCATTCCGATGTAACGTTATGGGTATCTCTCCTGTGGATTCATGGATTGTATTATTTATACAAAATTCAATAATATCCAAAATATCTATCCCCTTCCAATTTTCTTCGGCACAGTATATTCTACAATACTTGGCCGTTTCTCTCATAACTCTCTCTACAGGGTTTGCCTCAGGATGGCGAATACTTGACAAAATTTGACGTATTCCAAGTCTTTCTAATTCTCGTCTGAACTCTACACTGGTGAAACAACTGCCGTGATCCGACAACAAGTTCTCAGGTTTCCCCAGAATCGGTATCACTTTTTCTTTAAGTCGTTTTAACACCTGTTTGGTACTAGTCTTCTGTATGGGAGCAAGGACAACCATTTTAGTGAAGACATCCATAGCCACCATTATGTGTCGATTTCCTCTTCTTGCCTTTGGCAAAGGTCCAAAATTATCAATAGATGTGATTTGGCCGGGCCTTTCGGGCAACAATGGTATAGGCTTCTGTCTCATCAAAAAGGCATTAGGTTTGATCCTTTGACATAAATCACATGTCTTTAACGTGTCCCTTACAGTTTCTCTCAGTCTCGGCCATATAAATGCTTCTTTCAGCATCGAGACTGTTTTGTCGACTCCCATATGTCCGAACGATCTATGGGCTAACCATACTATTTTCCTCTGCAAAATTGCAGGTACAACAATCCTTAATTTCGTATGGTCAGAGTCCACAAACTTATATAATAACCCATTATAAAACGTGTAGTCTTGTGCTATCTTCTCAGCTTCCGTGTACGCTGGTGTTCCTCTTATCAAGCTTCCCTCAAGGAATGATATGAGCATGTTCATCCATGGATCCTCCCGTTGCCTTTGACTAATGCTTCTTAACTCATTAAGAGTACGCTGATCCCTGTCTTCCAAATCTATAGCCATTACTTCCTCTTCTATGGACTCTGGCTGTCTACTTAAGTAGTCTGGAACTATGTTTTCTTTTCCTGGGCAGTACTCTATCTTGACATCAAATTGTTGAATATATAAAGCCCAACGCATCAACCTTTGACTGGATAAATCAGTCTTCATCAAAAAGGTTAAGGCTTTATGATCCGTCCTTAGAATGACCTGAAACCCATATACGATCTTCCGCCAATATTGCAACGCGTGCAATATCGCTAACAGCTCGATCTCGCTGATCGTATAATTTTTCTCGTGTGGTTTCAGTCTCCTACTTGTGAAAGCTAGATAGTTCTTCTTATCAGGGTTTTCCGGGTTCTCCTGATATAGCATTGCCCCTATTCCAATCTGGGATGCGTCTGTCTGAATGATAAATCTCTGATTAAAATCAGGATATCCTAGCTTCACGTAATTTAAGAGCATTTCCTTGGCCTCCACGAATGCTTTTTCTGCTTCCTCCGTCCATTTCCACTTGCCCCCCTTCTTCAGAAGGTCCTGTAGTGGTGCAACAGTTTTGGTGTATGATGGACAATGTCCTGAGAAGAACCCAATCAATCCCAAAAACTGGCGAACGTTCTTCACTTTCAAAGGCCTTGGAAAATCCCTTATCGATTCCAATTTGCATGGATTTGGTTTAACACCATCCTTATCAATCACATGCCCTAAAAATGTCACTTGCCTTTGACAAAAGTTCGACTTCTTTAAATTTATCTTAAAATTTGCCCTTCTTAGGTCTTCTAATAATTTCTTCAAATTTTCTAAATGTTCCTCAATGTTCTCCGAGGTAAGCAAAATGTCATCTACGTATCGGATAGTGCACTCTTTCACTTCCTCCGACAGGTTTCGATCAAGCGCTCTTATTAATGCGGATCCTGCAGTCTTTAATCCAAACGGACATCTTCTAAAGCAATATGTTTGTTGATCGAACTGAAATCCAGTCAACAAGCTGGTTTTCTCTTCCAGTTCGAGATGATGATACGAAGAAGTCATGTCAATATTTGTAAAAATCTTCTTGCCTTTAAACTTCCTCAGTATTTCTTTTATGGGTGGTGCCGAATCATTTTCTGGTATGATTTTTGCATTTAGATTTCTGGCATCTAAACCCACCCTTACTGAGCCATCCGGTTTACTCACAATCTCTAATGGACTAACATATGGTGTCGCCATCTTTTCTATAACACCTGCATTCATCATCTCCTGCAGTGTTTTCTTGGTTTGTGGGTAATGTTTTTCCGCAACCGGGTATGGTTTTTGTTTGAACGGTGCCCAATCGTTGACTTGGAACGCGTATTTAAAATTTTCAATCTTCCCTGGCTTGGAATCAAATACGTCCCTATAATCCAATAATAATTTCTTTAACTGTTCCTTAATTTCGAGGCTGACTTTAGCTTCCTCCACTTTTCCTGACAGGTTGGTCTCGAACTCATTTTCCACATTATCTTCGAGTTCTATGTTGAGGACTTCAAATATCTTTTCTATGTCCTTATAATCTTCCTCAATCACTTCTTCCATATGCCATACCTGTTCTGCTATTTTCGCCTCCTGATCCTGTAGGTTAATGTTTTGCTCATCCACATCCTCTCTTTGAATTCTAATGCAATTTTGCGCTAGGTCTATAATGACCTTGTTCTCACGGATAAAATCAATACCTAATATGACATTATACGGTAATTGATTTACCAGTAAAAAGCACTGCGAAATTTCAGCGTTACCCATGATTAAATCAATGTATACCTGAAATTTACATGTCAAAGATTTTTCAGGGATAATTCCCTTAATCTTTACACTTGATGTGGGAATCTTTAGTACTCGGCCCCTTGTTTCCAATTCATTTAAAAGGGTTTGTGTAATTAAACTTATTGTGGATCCAGTATCAATCAATGCTCTGACCAGTAATCCTTCTATCCTAAGCATAATTATAGGTAGTTCTCTTTTAACAGGTGGGATTCCTTCCACATCCTCGTTAATTAGTTCATCTGGTCTGGCTATCCAATTTACAATTTCTACCTCCTCCCAGCTCCTGGTATGTTTCCACTTTTGACAATTTAAATTTGGAGTTTTTTTTTATCCTGAGGGCTCCCTTTTCCCTCATTCTTCAACTGAGCTTGTAGTTCCAAGCTTTGAGCTCCGTCTAGTCGGTCGGGTGATTTCCGGTTCTTGATTGCCTCACTCCAACGGACTTTTTGCCTATCAGGTTCATCTGGTCTTTCGTTCATATAACGAAGACTCTCCTGATATCTTTCTTCTATTTCGGCCCGATATTCATCATCCCTATCGTCTGGCCTTACATTCCTCCTGGGATAATTCTCCCATTTCTTTCTGTTGTCCGGCCTTTGCTGATTATTGTTATAGGGTCGGCTTTCCTGTTGCCTATAACCCGTCGTTCTAGGATTTCTTCCTCGATATCCTCCCCGGTAATATGGCTGTATCCTTCTAGGCTCCTGGTGCCCATACTCTCGATCTCGTCCTTGAGTATCCGTACTGGTGGATTGATTCCTGGTCGCTGGTTTTTCTCCAGTTTCCTGACTGCTGGCCATGTGTACTTGCTCAGTTTGTCTCTGATGCCGAGGTGTTACGTGCGAAGTCGTCATATCTAACTGACGTAATACGCTTTCCACTTCCACAGCACTTCGGGCTTTGGATGAGATTAGCAGCCTCTGAATCTCATATGGAAGCTGTCTCGCAATGGCGGCACACAGGTCGTTTTCTGCCGGAGCAATATCCAGTTCGCGGAATTTACACAGCTGAGCGGTGAAAAATTCCGAGTATTTAGTAGGTGCATTGGTGCTGTACTTCCTAGAGTACAGATCTAGCCTTAAATTTTCTTGGACATCTGCTGCCCAATATCGCTTTAAAAATGCTTCCCTAAAGCCTTCCACCGTATCAAAAGTGTATCTGAAGCTTCTGAACCAGGTGAGACAATCGCCTGCCAACAGCTTTTCAATAGCTCTCAGTCTCCGATCCTGAGGAACCTTCATTTCATTTAGATACTCTGCCACTTCTTTTAGCCAGTATTTTGGAGTAATAGACATGTTATTACCCGTAAACTTTACTGGTCTATCCTCATTGGATTTAATAATGTTTATTATTTGGCCATTTGTCTGATTCGTGTACGGGGTTGACATCGCCATTGGATATCCTGGGATCTTATAAGGGCTCTCCCCTCCTAAGTCCCTCTCCGTATCTGTGCCTTGTTCACGGGAATCTACCCATCCTGTCTTTGGAAACTCCTCCTGATTTTCGAATTCTAACTTCCTTTCTCTTCGGGCACTTTCTTCATTTGCCATGAGTTGGATTTCCATTTGACTGTTCTTAAGTTCCGTCCTCTCCAATCGGGATCTTAATTCATTTTGAATTCTTTCTTGATTCCTTTTAATATCTTCCTCTACCTTTTTGGATTGGAATTTCTCATCCCTGTAACTATCCCTGAATTCCTTTAGTTGTTCTTCTACCTCTTTCTTAAAGATCATGACCCTTTGGTCTATAATTTCTGGCTTAACGTCACCTATGGTCTCCAAGCCCTCTCGTATCTCCTTTATTTGCTTCTCCACTTCTTTTCGTCCTTTGACCATATCTATTTTCATTCCTTCAAGCCTTCCCTCAGTCTTCTCTTGACTCTTATACAACTTCATCATTTCATCTTGGACCTGATTAATTTCCTTATTGGTTTTTCCTACATGAACCTTTAATGTTCCGATGGTTTCCTGAACCTCAATAATACCCTGACTTATTTCATTTATTTTATGGGTACTTTCCTTACTTTCGTTCTCTCGTTGTTTTCTTTCACTCTGGAGATGCCCCTCGTATACACCTAATCTTTGATCTATTTTCGTTTCGTATGTCTTCAGATTCTCATCTACCTGCCCGGTAAAATGATCAATTTGATCTTTCATCTCCTTAACATCCTTTAGATTTTGATTTTTCATCTCAGTTACCTCCGTCTGAACTACACCAATTTTGTTCTCGAGGGTCCCTACTTTCTCCTCAACCTTTCCAAATCGGGTTCCTAGCTTATTCACGCTTTGTTTTATTTCGTCCCGGGATGCCTCACAAATATCGCTGTTAGATTTTATCTGAGCTTCCAATTCTTTCTGCACACCTTGGATCTGGGTTACAAGTTTTTCCTCACATGCCTTTACATTTTTTTTACAAGATTCTTCCATGCTATTTAATTTAGTTTCTATAGAACCAAATTTATTTTCCATGGTATCAATTTTATTCCCTATACTTTTAAAATTATCTTGGCACTCCTTTTTGGATTCTATACTATTTTTTTCTATAGTACTTATCTGGGTTCTCAATCCTGCATTAAACGTGTTACTCTCAGTTTGCAATGCCTTTAACTTGTCCCCAAATGTTTTGTCCAAAGCTTGAAATTTTTCTTCTATTTCAGCCTTCAGTACTCCATTGTTTTCATTACTGTTGGCTTTCAGAGACTCTAACGTCTCCGTTTTCATCACTTCCCACTGTTGTTTAATGGTTTTCCCACTTTCTGTTTTCATCTTTTCTATCTCAGCCTTCAGTTCCTTATTCATGTTTATACCGTCGGCTTCGATAGCTTCTAATTTAGTGCCCATATTATCACTGTTAGTTTTTAGTGACTCTAAACTTTCATTTATGGATTCGAACACTTTATTGTTTTCATCCTTTTGGAGACCCAATGTATTGTTTATAGCCTCCAACTTCTCATTGCTATCGGCTTTGATAGCCTCCAACTTCTCATTACTATCGGCTTTTATCGCCTCCAAAAGCCCCTGCAATTCCTCACTCAATACCATCTTATGAGAATACAGTGGGCCACAAATGCCACCACACTAGTACATGCTTGAGAGATGATACTCTGAATCCGTGTGTCCCAATTTCTTTTAAAATATTACTTTAGTACGGGTATTCACTTACAACGTACCCTTTTGATAATCTTATTCAATTTCATAAAACCTTTATGGAAGTATTTAAAATTCAAAATTTCGAAAAACCATTTTTTTCAAAAAATGAAAATTTTGATTTTTCGAGAAAACTCGGGTTTTCCCTAGGAAAACTCATCCCTGCGTACTGGGCGCCAAAAAGTAGTAGTTTGCTAGGGGGTTCATAATATAATATATTCAGGGCTGCTCGGTATGAGTTTCCAGGGACCCATGCGGTCAGTTAATATTTTACGTTGTAGCTATTCCTATTATTACTTTAATTTTACATGATATGACCGACTTAAGTGTTCCTCTAGTTATTAATCCAGCACATTATTTATATATCCCCATGTGCCCATTTAGCAAGAAATATGCCAATCACAGTATACCAGCGTAGCTCAATTCGGGATTTCGGGGCAGCGGTAAGTTCCCCCACTCTGTGACTCACATATTTTGGATTAATTAGAGGATACACTTGCAAAAATAACAACAAAATCAACTCCTATTTAAACACATTTAATTAATAAAATTAATGGCGCTACAAACATTTTAACAATTTAATTACTGACCCAAATATCAACTGCTTGTTCCAAATGAACAAGGGATCACAAAATAAAATAAACAAATATTGTATTCAAAACCTGTGGTTTCCACATAAACCAATAATTCTTACTTAGTCTCACTTCCATAAAGCACTAACATTAAGTTTACATAACTCCGAGCTCTTTGGCTCCATGCTTTTACATTATTATGGTGTCATTCTTGTACACCTCAAACAATATCCTTTATTATTTTCTTATTTCTCAAAAACAAAATTATAATTATATTTAAAATCTAGGTTAATTATCTAATTCAATATTTTTGGGCATGTCCACACATTCAGTTGTTATCATCTCTCTTTATTTCACAAATATATTAAGGTAATCAGAAAATCAATTGTGTACTCCAGAGCGTGAAGGTACTTGACACAGTCAAAAAACTATAGTTACTCCCGAACTCAGTTGCCTCCAATCAACTCGTGGAATCCCACGTCCATACATTATTACCATAGGGATTGTTATTTATCTCTTATGTCTTAATAGACCACTATCATATAAGAAACTACGATCTGAACCGGCAAACGAAATATCCATCTATAAGGACCTCGGTTCAACGCCCGGGTCGTTAACAACTTTAAACATTCCTGGTGTATTCATTTCTCTTTACAACAGCTTACGAGACGGTCTCTGTTCCCCTCGCTTTAAGAAAGCTAGACTCTACTACTTGGGGTGCGATTTATGACACGTTAGGGTGGCGGCGACATCCTGTCTGACCCAACATTAGTAGCTTATTTCCAAGGCTTTCAAAACAAACCTTCCCATTATATCCAGTTCTGGGGAGACCGGGCTTTATTGTACCGTATACATTCAAATAACTATTCTTTGGTTCAAAGACCATTTTCATATCCTTGGCATTTATTAATTATGAGAGGGTCCTCATTGATTGGGAAGATTAATACACATACGACGACGGAGAATTTCAGGGGCTTTTATCATAAGAAGATCCTGCATTCGAATCTCTTCAGGTGCCTCGGGAACCAATCCCGTACAGAGGACTTATACAAATTGCGATTTAGAGTCGGCCGTGGCCCATATGACATACGCTCAATAATACCATATATTAGCTCCCTTTTTAAATACATACACAATGCCTCGTGATACTATGTCACAAATAGAGGACTTATACAATTATCAATTCACTGCAATCAACTACCCTCCATAAGTAATGTACCAAGTATTTAACCACTACGCGTTCCTAGCGTGACACTTTAATATTATATTTACGCTCATTATGCGCTATGCCTTATTTTAAGCCGAAAATGTCTTCCCAAGAACTGATAAAATCTCTTTAGTAACAATTCATATTATTTTAATTCACATATTAGTTTTTCCGTGGTCGATAAATCGCTCCCTGTTTTAAAATATTCCATTGAACCTCATCTTTTACACATACGTTAAGGCTTAACGTTCTTATGTTCATATCAATTTATTTGATTTTTATTTAACATTTCCATATTTAATTATTATTATTATCTTTATTCTTTATACCAGCTCAAAAGCTATTTCTTTCGTATCTCAACTTTACTTTATTTCAATGTCTTTCATGATAATTAATGATATTTCGCTAGCTCTTATGACATTTGTTAAATACATTAACCCTTTATTCACATATTTCCTCTACGGGATTTATTCTTTACATAATTATTCATAATTTCTCTATTTATTTATTATTGTTCAGACCGTGTTCTTGATTATTCAGTATTTATTCATTAAAACACATCCCTTTCACTCAAAAACTCCGGTGAGTCTGTACACAATCAATTTCTGACACCAAAATAAAAATGAATTTAGTACTCACATATTTTCCAGATCATCCCCTGATCTTAAATCTGGTGCGGTGTTTCATTTTTGGGCCCACTTTGAACTTTTTACACCATATTGAAGGTATTCATCTTACGTAAAAACACTTTTTGACATATATCTAAAACACTTAATATTGACGACATTTTTATATACTGATGTGTCCCTTTTGAACACATAATAAACACTAAAAATATTATTTAACACACAATCTTGATTATTTTACACTTCACAATTACTCGATCACTAGGCCGTATTTCTGAGCCTATCACACGTGATCTTCTTAAATTCCCGTTTCCAAGGGTGAAATTTATTCGATGTCGGCTTCCTATCTTGCAGAATGCGAAAGTCCCGAAACATCTACTGTTCCCTGGAGTCCAATTCTGCTATTCCTATCCTGGATAACCGGCTATTTATCTAGCTTGAACGGCTTCTTTGTAGATCTGTTTATCGATCCTAACGAACGTCTATATGGATCGAGGTCTCCTCTAAGACCTATAGATTTAGTTTCTAGCAGCTAGCACTTCTTGATTCTAGTACTATTAGAATTGTTCGCCTGCTTTCTGGAGCTAATGTTTATAGTCTCCTATCCTCTTTATTTGAACTGTTTTAGCACTCCTACGTTCGAACCTTATTCTGTTCTTCCCTTTTAGGTTGCTTCAATTTAAATAACAGTTTATCTGTCTGGTACGATACTTCCGTACGTTATGATCTATTCGTTCGTACATTTAACGACCTATCGCCTTTAAGTCCGACGTTCGCAGCCTGCTCTGACTATATCTTGCGAAGTTTCACTTTAACTTGGATACCGTCGGGCCTAAATCCTATAATTAGGATTTTCCTAATATTTCACTACGGCGATACTTTAAAATTTCGTCTTGGCTGCTCCTTATGGAGGCAAGCAAGTCGTTACTACTGTGACGCCTGTGGCTATCGGATCTTACTTCTGCGGTGTAAAACAGCGTTTCTCCCCTCAAGGAGTACTGGTAGCTGTTTTTCGATGTAACGCAGAGTTACGTCCCTCACGGACTGTCGGAATGACTACTTCTACGTCGTGGAGCAGCACTTCCCCTCACGGAATGCTCGTAGGACTGCATGATTGGCTTGGAAACGCCCGAAGCTTTATACTATTTTACTACAAAAAAAATAAGACTCAAGCCTTTTCTGTGGTCAACTTCTAAAATAATGGTGCCACAAATATAAAAATTATACCTTCCGAAAGCTCGTCTTCTCAATGTCAAATGATCTTATTGCACCTAAGAATCGATCGTGCAATTTGGAGATATTAATTAATTTCTCGTCCTCAATTGTGTGGGTGTTGCATTCCTTTTGCTCTCTCCCCTCCACAGAGGCTTAGGTAATTCCCCAATGACGTCGTCTTACGTCGGCAGTTTATTTCTGCACAATTATTACATGTTTTCTCTATACTGAAAAATCTCTCATTCAAAATGATTCACTGTACTGTGCTTGTTTACTCATTATTATGCTCGTAAACGTGTTAATTTTAATTATTCCTCTTCTGGCGCATATGCGGCGTTGTCAATTTCCAGCAACGTCAGCTTGAATTCCGATTCAGGCTTCTCTGTCTAACACGGTGGAAAGTTCCACTCAGTTATTAATACTCGTGACCAGCCCTCTCTGAAATGTCGAGTGGGGTGATCTCATCTAAGGAACATCTGTCCCTAGTCGCTTGCACAATGTTAAGCTATATTCCTGGCTTAAAATCTCTCTCTGTTCCTTTAAGAAACTATACATTTCTTTCATTTCTTCCTTAAGGACATGGGTTCGACCGTCATGGAACCTATGGCCTATGGGTTCAGTAAAGAGAGATATGCCTCTACCCATGGAATTTAGAAGCTGGGCACTCCATGAGTACCCGCTATTGCCCACTACCAACACACACAGTTCGTCTGTAAAAACAGCTCGCTATACAGAGAGACCTCTCTACATGATCGTGGGTTTTCAAACAAATCGCAAGTATCAACTAACCAAAGATGCCACGCAATTTGATCACCTGCAATTGAGAAATGCACGTCTTTTCCTCAACGGAGCCGTGTTTCCCTATGAAGGAATGGATTTGGATTTTTCAAAAAATAAATTTGGCCACCTGTACGACTTGTTTTCTAAATTTCGATGGTCGTATTATCAAAAAGAGAATTGCCCCATGCTGCTACCCCAAGCGTTTAAGGCAAGGGCACCACTGATTGTCTTTGGCTGTTCTTACCTGGAAGAGTCTGTCAAGCCATCCAATATTGACATTGGACTAGATTTTGAAACGCATGACAATGTACCAGCCAATACGACGGCCTACTGTTTGATTATTCATCACAAACAAGTCAACTATTATACACTGTCCAACCAAGTGACGAGTGTATAAATAACAGGTCAACCCACGTCAAGCCGCTCAGTCATGTCTTGCTTTAAAGCATCAAGAGAAGTCACATACGTGAATATAAACTCTGAGGAACAACGTTTCAAGACTTTTGCAACATGGCCAGCGCCTTTCATAAACCCTCAAGCCTTAGCGGCCGCTGGATTCTACTATTTAAAAACAAGAGATGAAGTGAAATGTGTCTTTTGTCCCATCATCATAATCCAATGGCAAGAGAGCGATGAACCCATGCAGGAACATCAGCGCTGGTCACCTGCCTACCCCTACCTGTGCAGAATGGAGGTGGGAAATATACCCTGTCATTCAAACTATCCCTCACTCGTGTCTCTGAGTGATGATAAAAAAGTTACGATACATGTGGACTGTATGGTGTCCATGGTGCTTCGGTGAGCAGCTCACCATCAAAAACGCCTAGTTTAGAGACATTGGGACAGCATCGGTTTTATGGACGTTATAAACACAAGAGACTATATTGTTGTATCAGTTGGTATCGTCCTTATCCCAAAATGACAAAAGCCTATAAGACGTGTTATGATAATAAAATGATGTAATTCTTAAATTCTTATTTTTTTCATGTCCCCCTGCCCTACCCTAACCTCAATTTTTTTTCAAACTAGCATGGCAGGTAAGTCCATGTCATGACCACACCTTAGTCATTGATTGTCAGTCAGTCGTCAGTTGATCTCGGTCCACGCAAGCGTCAACATGTTGCGCACACTCATTGTGGATTGCCATGGGTTTAAAATTGGTGACAACAAATTTATATTTAAACAAGTGGCCATTATCGATTGTGCCACGTTTTGGATATCGCAAGCCACGCATTTGCTATTTAAACCGCCCCATGCATTTGATTTGTTGTGTGAAAAAGACTGTAAACAAACCCAGTGGATTGAAAATCATAGGCAACTAGACTGGAATCAAGGAACCATTTCCTATAAATATTTGGACGTTGTCATGAAAGCACACTTGTCCTCGGCCAATGTGGTATTTGTGAAAGGTAATGAAAAACGTGAATGGTTGCAACCATTTTTAGCGTCTTACTGTCAATGTATCGACCTCATGGACTTGGGCTGCCCCACCCTGCAAACGCTGATGGATACTTGTTCCTGTGGCAACATCACCCATACAGCCCTAGCACATGCGTGGCATCTCTTTCATTGGTTAACCACCCATGCCTGCTGGAGTTGTTAAATAAAATTATAAATCAAGATTTACCTGTGAATGACGCCAGTGAGATTTCTTCAAGCGACGTGTAAACATCTACAACACGTGATACCATGGAGAAAGGCAATGCTACGGACAAAGCCATCGGAATGTTATTTGTGCGCAAAAAGAAACTAGACAGTTTTACCAAAGAGGAACTCTTAGCGCTGCCCAAGTCGTTCATTTATTTTGTGGCCGCCAACACGGTGAAAGAAATCTGGCAACATGTACCAAAATCATGGACTCAAGACCCTGTGTTGAGTGAATTGCAACCCTGTACGGATTACGATCACCATAAGCAAGTGGCCATGGCAAAAATACCCTCTATGCGTCAGTGCGCGACTTGTCAGGTAGTGAAACAGTATCACGGTCATAAAAGTCCGTGTCAAGACTTTGTTGAATCATTCCACGGGTGTCATGGCGAGAAATAGCAACAACAACAACAATCACAAACATCGTCCACAGAGGAGGAGGAAGACCAAACCTTTTCACCATCGGTGGAAAAGGATACGCCAGACCTGTACTGGCAATGGCGTCATTGACAAAGTGATTCAATACTTACCTTTCGAAATTCATCTTCCAGGTTATCGTTTTTGTGGCCCTGGAACTCATCTTGAAAAACGTTTGCAGCGTGGTGATGTACCCATTAATCTTTTGGATCTAGCATGTAAAGAACATGGCCTATCTTATCGCCATAGTCATCCTGGTTTAAGACATGTGGCAGATAAATTGTTATTGAAAAAAGCTAAACAACGTTTCACATCCTGTGATGCCTCAGTGGGAGAGAGGATGGCAGCCCTGATTGTCATGAGAGCTATGAAAAGAAAGTTGATGATGCGTGGACACGAACATTAAGGAATTGAGGATTAAGGAATTGGGATGTGTTTTATTCTATTTTCATTTGTCAACCCCTATGGTTATTAAATTAAAAACAAAGGTTTACCAGAGCACGATGTTTATTTTTATTGTTAACAAGATGTTCAGAAGAAGAACATATAGCCTACTTTCCCCTGAATGTATGGGTATAGTTATAACTGGCTGTCCTTATCACGTCCTAATCTCTTCCTATTCGAAGTGCAAATTGGCACACAGGATTTGAGCAGTGGCGTTCAAACCATAGTTTATAATTAACCCCAGCATTTTGCAATTTCATCAGCAAAGACTCCAAACAACGTAGGTATTCATTTTATTAACACCGACTACTTACAATAATTGAAACTTCGTTGCTATGATAAGGCCCATCCACAATGCGCAGTCGGCAGTCCGTTGTTTGATAGTTCTCAGTCGGCAGTCGCGGTCGTTCCCGTGTATACTATAGGCACCATACACAACATGCAGTTGCAGTTGGTAGGTGGTAGCTGGCAGTCGGTATACGGTAGTCGGCAGTCGAAAATTTTATCCTCGACTGCCAACTACCCGACTGCAGCAATGTAATAGCCAATCAGAGCAGATCAGAAACTGACGTCACGTTGTTGTTCTGTGTCGTGTACAAAGAGGATATAGGCCTATGTGAAGTAACTTCGCAACCCGTAAATTTATAATTTTAAATACACGGTATAACAAAATAATCCATCTCCAAATCATCCATACTGCAAGTTTTGAGGTTATCAACAACGCCTCGGTGCACAAGGAATAAACGAATGCCATTGTACTCGTATTATTACTCCTAGCAGTCGTTAAGACTGGGTTCGCTAACTGGCCGAGGGCTGTGGTTAGCTTCAACGCTCCTGCATAGTACAACTGAAGGCTGGTAGATGTCACTCCGGTGGAGGATGTTGCTTTAATTAAATATATATTTTCCATTGCAAAACAACATATAACGCTCTATTTTATAACGTCTCAGTACTCAAAAAACAATAAATATAGAAATATTCAAGCAAAAATATTCCACTCTGATAGGATTTGAACCCCGACCAGCCAGGTGAAAGACGAAAACTCTAACCACTCGGCCAATCGTACACTCACCTTATAAGCGTTATCAATCAAATACATACATCGTATTAGCAAATAATCACTTGGACTGAATGATTTCTTCACTGGAGTATATTTCAAACAATGTTCATTTCATATTAAGTTCATATAATTTTTATCAGTAGGTTATATTGCATGCAATATACTGAAACTAGTAAAATATAGGTCAGAATGAGAGATCAGCTGCCATCTTGTCAAATAACCGAGACGACTCAGATTTTTAAAGACACTTCTAGTCTATAATATTACAATATAAACTTTTAATTTCGAACGAACCACGTTGTTTAGAACAGAATAAATGATTCTTGGTTTGATAATCGGAACTGATGGGTCCCATGTTATGGATTATAAAGTTTGCATAATTCACACGGCCGCCATCCTGAACTGGTAAATTTGATGACCTTGTAGTTTTGGGCACAAGCCCCGTCCCATATGAAGGTATGTCGGTACCAAATTTGGTAAAGATCCGATGATTAGTATGGTCGTAATGTATTATTAAGTTTTGACCATTTGAGTGGCCGACATTACGTTTTGGTAAAGATGGCGGCAATATAAAACATGACACTTAGGTGCCCTTTGCCAGTTCTACCTCTGTACCAAATTTCGTTCAATTCGGTTTCACCGGGTTCGATTTGATAGGGGGGACAGACATTCAGAGTACACACACACACACACAGACTCACACACACACACAGACAGACACACAATTTTTGGCCCTGTGTTGATCTCATAAGTCTACTTTAATTTTTTGCAAAAATCGAAAGTAGGCTAAAATCATTATGTTGATGAGCTGATTTTTCATTTTCACATTTTCACACATTGCCATTTGCCAATTTGCAATTTACAATTTTTAAAAATGTCTTTTTCTAGTTTTGCGTTTTTGATGATATGGATTCTCTATTTTGTTGATGACACTTTTTAAAAATGTCCGTTTTATGTTTTTGAATTTTTATATTTCACACATGAGCATTTCCAGTTTTTAAAATGACTGTTTTACGTTTTTTGAATTTTGATGTTATCGAAACATGGATTTTCCATTTTGCGGTTTTCACATTTTTCCATTTGGTGTATGTCGAAAGTTGAGATTTGTCAATGATGTTGATGCGAGTGCTTGACCATGATGATGATGATGATGATGCAGTGAGTTTATGTGTGTTTGGAGAAACGTAGAGGTCTACGACTAGTGCAGGTAAGGCTGTTTTACAAAAATAATGTCTATTGACCACTACATTTTAAAGAAGAAACAAAACTATTGACAAAACAAAATGACTATATAAGTGGAAATTACCCCCACCCCACTCACCCTACCTCATCGTGTTTGCTCTGGTCATACATACACACCAGCTTTCTCTCTACTCATACATTCACACCTGTCTTTGGGAACAAACGCAACCACTTTATTGATCCCCAAAAGCACATTCTCGACATGCACACTCATCCCAAAAGAACTTTTTTTTAAGTTTACCATTTACGATTTACATTACAAAAAAATAAAATAATTAAAGTTACTAAAAATATATTACTTATTTTATATTTACAAACACTACAACTTTGTATAGCTTTAAAATAATCAAACTATATACCGTTTTCCAATTCCCAACTCTGCTAAATTTAAAATAAAAAATAAAAATTAGGTTGCATAGAACATTTTTAAGAGCAAGAGGTAAAAGTGGGTTGCCTCTATTTACAAAAAATACTATTTACAAAGACAAAAACCAATATTTACAAAATACTATATCTACAAGTTACAAAAAGCCATGTCCCTAAACGAACAAACAGTGAAATCACACCTCCTCCTCCATGCGGTCATAACCCCAGGGCAGGATGGTGAGCAGGTCATCAGCCCACACACGTTAGTTATCCATGGAGGCGAGGGTGCGTTTTCTCTGTTCCACAAGATACAAATAATGGCGCGGATTGTATCCTGCACTGTGTATGGGACATAGCTTTTCCAGTGCGTAAAACAGCTAAGTAATCGTCTACACGTAGCGATTTTACCACTGCCCTACCTACACCTTTTGCTCTTTTGGCTTCCTTACAGTCTAGTGTGCGATAAGCATACATTTTCGAGGCCAAACCTACGAATTCCGTCATAATGGAATCACCGCATTCATCTTTTAAAACGTCCATTTCCTTCTTGTGTTTTTATGGGCAGCTGAAACACGTTGTCAGCGCTATACGAAGAGGTGTCAAACCAGTCACTATGCTGCCTCATGACGTCATAGGGGTTGCAGCGGCGAATGTGGTAAATGACTGAGTCAATATCCATATACAAAAGAGATACGTCCTCAAAATGGCGTTGGGCAAACTCATAGTGGAATCGATACATGACCGATTTAGAAAAGTCTAAAATGACTTGGCCCAAGTAAATGGGCTTATCCATGGTCACGCTGGTCCTACTCATTTCAATAGTGGCCAAATCCTCATCGATAATTTTGATCGATTTGAAATTTGGCTTGGCAATGTACCGCCGGGCCCCTCCCAGACATTCACCAATTTAATGTCGCGGTATTTGCGGACATTCTCCATGTACTTGCCATAGATGCAGTTGTTCATTAATTTTAAAAAAATAATTTCAAACTGCTGTTTTTCCATTTGTCGGAGCTCTGTGTTGAGTTGCATGTATGGCTTGAGCCATGGTTTTTGGGCAAAGGAAATACCCCTATGGATTTTCTTCAACACCAAGCCATGGGCTAGACATTGCACCAACATTTGGATATGCAGCACTTACCGATTTTTGTTGTAAAGTGTGCCCATGAGTTTTTCAATTTTCACTTTACTCTCAGGAAGAACCATTTTCTCAAGGCAGAACGGGAAATCGGCATGTTCATCATACAAGGATGAGGGATATTCAATATCCACTTCTAGCACATATCTACGGCCTGTTTCTTGGCTAGCCATGTTTACATCGAATTCTGACATTTGTTTCTCTGTCAGCCAAGCACACTTCCCATAGGGCAAAGGCATACTCATGGCGTAGCCGTACAAATTATTCACGTCATAGTACATTAAGTACGATTCTGGTTTGTCTGGGGAATAATCAGGCATGCAGACATTGTTCGCTTCGTCATGGCGCTGGTATTTATTTATTCGTGTCAGAAGTACAAAGTATGTGTTGAACAGACAACTTCAAACAGTTTCTGCCCAGAACTTAGCCACTTCGATAGCACTTGAATTAGCTTCAGTCAAGTCATTCATTGTGCAGCTGTACGGGCACAATGGACAGGAGAAGAGGTGTTGTGTTGTCTGTGTTGCGCCACAATCACACAGGACTGTCTTGGTCGGGAAATGCCACTTATATAAGTTGCCCCTGGATCTTGCAACTTCCACCCTCATTCTGTTCAGGGACTTCCAGATTAGTCAGTTCTCTGTGTGACCAGGAGGTAGAGATTCCTTTGGTTCCATCCATTCAGACAGACTGCTGGTCCTCTCCTTCCACACGGCCACTCGAGCTGTTGCTGCTGTTCCTTGTAATGGTTGAGTAGTTGTTAGGAAGCTCTTTCTCGATTTTAATCTCCTCTCAGCAGGTTGATATCCGATGAGTGGGTGTGAGATCATAACAGATGATTTACTTCTTTCGTTGTTTGCAGCCACTTCTCGTCTGATGTCAGGTGGAGCAATCCCTGCAAGATATTGCACTTTACTGATGATAGTTGGCCTCAAGCAACCTGTAATAATCCTGCAGTTCTCATTTAAGGCTACATCCACCTGCTTTGCATGGGCTGACTTGTACCACACAGGACTGGCATATTCTCCTGCTGAATAGCATAAGGCCATTGCTGTTGTCCTTAACGTTTGGGGATGGGTGCCCCAGTTAGTCCCTGCCAGTCTACGGAGGAGGCTGTTCCTCGAAGAGATCTTCTGTTTTAGCTTAAAGCACTGCTCCTTGAATGTGCGTGTACGGTCCAAGGTGACACCTAGATATTTGGGATGGAAACAATGATCCAATAACATACCATTCGAGAATACTTCAAGTTTCCGACTAGATTGTTTATGTTTCAGGTGGAAGGCACATACTTGAGTCTTATTAGGATTGGGCATGAGTTGGTTCCTTTCATAGTAAGTACCCAGCTGTTTGAGAGCACGAGTGAGTGTATGCTCTACAACTTCAAACTGTTCTGATTGGGCAGAAAGAGCAAGATCGTCCGCGTAAATGAAGCTTTTACACCCTTGAGGCTGTGGTTGATCATTGGTGTACACATTAAATAAAATAGGAGACAATACACTTCCCTGGGGCAATCCATTCTTCTGAGTTCTCCAACGGCTGCGATGTCCTTGGAAGTCAACGAAGAACCGGTGATCCTGAAGAAGTGTAGCTATCATGTTAGTGAATCCATAGTTGTTCGTTAGGTTATAGAGTTTATGTAACAGTATTCTGTGGTTTACGGTGTCATATGCAGCAGAGAGATCAACAAAAGTTACACCTGTGATCTTTTTCCTTTCAAAACCATCTTCTATGAACTGAGTAAGGTGTAGGACTTGAGAAGTGCAACTTTTGCCTGGTCTGAACCCAGCGTGTTGAGGGATTAGAAGAGGATCAACTACAAGAGTTAAACGATTCAGGATCATTCTCTCTAGGATCTTATAAAGATGACAAAGAAGAGAGATTGGTCTGAAACGTTTAGGATCATTTGGTAATTTACCAGGCTTTAAAATGGCTATTACACGAGCCTTGCGTCATAATTTTGGGATCTTGGAAAATGCAATGCAGTGATTATAAAGATTTAGAATGGCGCTGAGTTAAGCGACACAAAGCCACCGCGAATGCCATTTTCAAAGAATAGAACCATGTCTACATCAGTGAGTAAATCCAATTCCTCTTGAGTGTATTTTAAAGCGGCATCAAACGAGAGCCCAGGACTCGTATAATAGTGAGCCGGGTCATGACCATAAATGTGCTGACACAACTTACGAAATTTTTCAAACATATCAGTGAGCAACAATACATCCTGTTTTAGGCAATGCATAGCATATTCACCTAGCGTCGTGGTATCAAACACTCGCCAAACTTTACATGCATGTGCATAGTCTTCATCGGAAACGGTACTGCGTGTTAGTTTCGAGTAAAATTTCTCTTGTGGTGGGAGTTTTCTTTGCTTTAACACGTCCCAGCTGTTGCGGAAATCACACGGGAATATACCTTTCCGAATACACAATTGAAATTGCTTAGGATCATTAAAATACATTCTGGTAGTTTTAACTTCTCTTCATCCAAGCCATTCACAAGACTGTCTAGCGAGAATGCCATAAACTTAAAGGAATCCAAAAATCGAATGCTAAAGCTGCTCATCCGCCATGTCAGGGCTGTAAAACGCTCATGGTTTTGGGGGATAATGGTAAACGAGCCCTTGTTGACATGACCCAATTCACGAATCAAAAACTGAATGTCATAATTTGCCAGATTGTGGAAAAAGACACTGATGAAACGAGGAGCAGAAAAGTTCAAATTGCATTTGCTGTGCGCAGCTCCACAAAACTCTCCCGTAAATTGTGAGTGATCACGAACGGTGTCTTCAGCACTGATCAGTGGCTTTTTGCAAATATGACATGTCGTGGCATGCTCATATTGCTGCTGCTGTTCTGGAGATAGGTTCATGGGTACTGGGTGGTCCAGTAATCCCTGTACACGGTCGGCTAACTTAACAAGTTCATCCAAAAACCATCTGCTACAATCTGGAACCTCACGGGATTTGTAAACGGATTGCGTGTGGTCATAGGCACACACCACATTAAATCCTATGGCAAAGGGTTCATGTTTATGAATGGGTGTGGTTGAGCTCATGGCGGGATCTGGTTCACATCCCGCCATGGGTGGGGTAAGTGCTTCAAAATCTGCATATACCACATAGGGAACAGTGTCACACTTATGAATGTCCTTAAACAATAACACAGCCTTGTCCCCTTGTGGCAATATCAGCCTCACCGCTTCCTGAGAAACGCAATCCAACCTATGGCGTTCCAAAAGCGTAGGTTTTCCAAAATATTGCAAGCAACGGTCACAAATATGTTTTTTACATTTATATTTAGACATTTGACTGCTTAGCAATCTACTTAGGCTTTTAATAAGGCAATAGTGATTCACCTTTCCGTAAGACAGATATAAAAGATGAATGTGTTGCCGTTTCGGTTCTTTTGTGGCACAAAGAGGACCCACAATCTCATCACCATCAAGGCCATACACCATGAACGAAAAGTTCTGGTTATCTTGTTGAAACCTATGGATCTCGGTTAAGTCCATAGGGAACGACAAACGAGTTAAATTTAAAGTTTGTTTTAATTCATCAATCTTGGCTTTGTACTTTGCTGGTCTGTTAACATGACGTTGAGCTGGCTGCAAATACGCAGCCACAGCCCACAGAAAACATTCATCATCAAAATTTTCAATATTGACCACAGCCTTTTTCGAAGCTATTGCTGGTGGTGTTTTAATGTAGGTAGACCCAGCATTCAACGGATTGAAATGACAAATGTTGATTTGTAGATGATGAATTTTGTCTAACGCTAAACCACTGGGTCCTTGTTGCAGTTTATCAAATTTTGATAGCAAGGCATTCACCACATGGCTTTGATTCCACTCGTTCAGATTATTGGCTATCAAAAGCTCTTGCATTTTACTGCCAATATAAAATGTTTTTTTTATGCTCGCGTCCTTGTTTATATATATGAAATCGCACAAGAGTTGTGTATTGACCTTTAAAGCCGTATGCAACCTTTGCTCTGCACAAATTTGTTCTTAAAAAATTTCAAAACATGATTCCACAAAGTCTTTTGGGATTAAACTTTCCCTAACATTCACCACGCGGCCAGAGCAAACACGTGACTTGAAACAGGACTCAAGGGGCTCCCAAGTTAATGTATCGGTAGCAGTGGCAAAAGACATGATATTTTTTTTTAAATACAATCTCACCCAAGTTTTCGGCCGTAGATTTTCTAGCAATGGTCCCAAACACACACGTTCTCAACAGCAGTTGTCAGGCTCACACTCTAGAAAAAGAAATAAAATAAATCACCATGAGTATATCCATTCCAAATAGCATCTTTCATAAACAAAAATGAATAAAACAAAAACAGGTTTTATATACACACATCAAAAAAAGTTTTGCATCACCTCGGTTCCAAGAGTTCCGGAACCGTTAAATACAAAGGGAATAGAGATCAACACAAACAACATTTCAGCTCGTTTTATTGCTCATGAGACCCACACATTGCATGTTGTACCATCATACAGCTAGACTTTCAGCATTTGTGGTCCGGATTGCAGTACACACCACTACCTCTAATACCCAGTAGCACGTCCTCTTGCATTGATGCATGCCTGTATTCGCCGTGGCATACTATCCACAAGTTCATCAAGACACTGTTGGTCCAAATTGTCCCACTCCTCAACGACAATTCGGCGTAAATCTCTCAGAGTGGTTGGTGGGTCAAGACGTCCATAAACAGCCCTTTTCAACATATCCCAGGCATGTTCGATAGGGTTCATGTCTGGCGAACATGCTGGCCACTGTAGTCGAGCGATGTCGTTATCTTGAAGGAACGCATTCACAAGATGTGCACGATGAGGTCGAGAATTGTCGTCCATGAAGACAAATGCCTCTCCAATATTCTGCCGATATGGTTGCACTATGGGTCGGAGGATGTCATTCAGGTATCGTAAAGCCGTTTCGGAGCCTTCCATGACCACCAGTGGCGTACGTCGGCCCCACATAATGCCACCCCAAAACATCAGGGAACCACCACCTTGCTGCACTCGCTGGACAGTGTGTCTAAGACGTTCAGCCTGACCAGGGTGCCTCCAAACACGTCTCCGACGATTGTCTGGTTGAAGGCATATGCGACACTCATCGGTGAAGAGAACGTGATGCCAATTCCCTGGGGTCCATTCAGCATGTTGTTGGGCCCATCTGTATCGCGCTGCATGGTGTCGGGGTTGCAAAGCTGGACCTCGCCATGGACGTCGGGAGTGAAGTTGCGCATCATGCAGCCTATTGCGCACAGTTTGAGTTGAAACACGACGTCCTGTGGCTGAACGAAACGCATTATTCAACATGGTGGCATTGCTGTCAGGGTTCCTCCGAGCGGCAATCCGTAAGTAGCGGTCATCCACTACAGTAGTAGCCCTTGGGTGGCCTGAGCGAGGCCTGTCATCGACAGTTCCTGTATCTCTGTACCTCCTCCATGTCCGAACAACATCGCTTTGGTTCACTCTGAGACGCCTGGAAACTTCCCTTGTTGAGAGCCCTTCTTGACACAAAGTAACAATGCGGACGCGATCGAACTGCGGTATTGACCTTCTAGGCATGGTAGAACTACAGACAACATGAGCAGCGTACCTTCGTCCTGGTGGAATGACTGGAACTGATCGGCTGTCGTACCCCCTCCGTCTAATAGGCCCTGCTCATGCATGGTTGTTTACATCTTTGAGCAGTTTTAGTGACATCTATGAACAGTCAAAGGGACTGTATCTTGGATACAATATACACAGTCAACGTCTATATGCCGGAGATCTGGGAACCGAGGTGGTGCAAAACTTTTTTTGATGTGTGTATATCATTTTCAAAAAATCCCACCTTGCTTTGTAAAAAGCCCTGCTTTTCCCTTCTCCTAGGCTTCAGTGGAATGGGGTTTCTCTCTCCCACAACAGGTATGCAGATTATCTAAAACAAACAAAATGAAAACAATTCATCAATCAAATGGTAAACCAATAGACCTACTAATTTAAACATTGATTAGCATAAAAAATAAACTAAAAATGTTAATGTTACACTTACCTGTAAATATATAATGTATCCAACATAGTAAACAACTGGGGATAAGCACACCAATGCAATTATTTTATACAGATAAGACACAGCCTATGTTAACACAGTAACGTTTGCCATAGGAATGACGCGCAATGTGCAGTGACAAGCTCAATACTCTCTTACCCAACCCCTCACCTCCCCACTGTCCTCTGGCCTCGTCCCTCACCGCTCTTGGCAGGCTCTGCAGTGGTCACGTGATTTCCTGTTCTCTCTTTGTGTTCACCCTTTCCCCTCTCTCCCCCTTTCCTCTCTGCGGGGCCCTGCCTGCTGCTGTTGCTCGGCTCACCTGGCTAGCCGTTATCACCTTTTTACAGAGTTGCCACATGGTTCCACCTGTTATCATATGACAGCAGTGTTGTCAGCTTGACTGACATTCCATTCTGTTAGCCGACTAGCCATGCCTCAAGAAGATATTCTTTCCGTTCTGGCCGCCAGTCAGACATACATACACAAAGCAAGTTCTTAAAGTTCTTAATGACAACTATCAAAACGTTTCCCGCTTTTATTCACCTCATACCATTATTATCATTTGTCATGTTATCCACGATCCGTTTACTAACATGTTTTAAAGATCGCCATGAGGGACTTTTTTTTGGAAAAAATATTCGCCTCCATTCGTTTGTCATAACAAAATATCATAAAGCGCTCCCTCGCCCTGCTGCCCCGTCGAAATAGCCATTTCCTGTATTCACCATGGCCAGTAATAGCCTCGTTGTAACATACGTCAAGCGCTACCGGCTCTCTGTCTACAAACACTCTTTTATTTTAAAAAATATTTAAAATAAATTAAAATGCATAGTTCTTGTCCTAGAGACTTGACATTTATTTTCGTGGTAGGGGGGGGGGGGGTAGAGACCTTTCATTTATGTCAAACAAACTTACTTGTAAACTTGTTAGTTTCCAAAATAAAATAAAAATTAAGTGTTTTCAAAAAATCTCAAAAAATACAAAGTTTCTTAATAAAAAATAAAGGTCATAGAGACCATTCGTTTCAACTGTTGAACAACGTTCGATCAAGTTTGATTTTCAAACTATCACCTACTTTCAAAAACAACAATTTTCTAAAAAAAGTTTTAAAAATATAATACATGGTCCAGTGCAAAGCTCCCGTCAGCTCGAGTCCAACGACACCTCATTAGTTAAAATCCGACCATCCGTTCGCCAATTATCGCCAATGTTCGCGAGAAAGTAGGCGATCATTTTCTTCCTCCTACACCATTGAAACTTGCTGTCCGCCTAGAGGGCATATCCCCCTTTCATTAACGTTAAACAAACTATTTTCCAAAATTCACCGTTTCCAAAATAGCGCCAATCCAAGAAACAAGAATTTTCAAAAAAATAATTAAAAATACCAACACACATTCTTATCAAATAGCATGTCATTCCAACGCCAACAATACCTCATTCGTTAAAATCCGACCATCCATTCGCCAATTATCGCCAATGTTTGCGAGAAAGTAGACTATCATTTTCCCCCTCTCCATCATCCTTGAAACTTGCTGCCCACGCAGAGGGCATACCCACCTTTCATTAACGTCAAACAAACCTTTTTCCAAAATTCACCGTTTCCAAAATAGCGCCCATCCAAAAAAACAAGAATTTTCAATAAAATAAAAAACCAACACACATTCATAGCAAAGAGGACGTCACTTCAACGCCAACAACACCTCGTTCGTTAAAATCCGACCTCGCGTTCGGGAGATATCGCCCAAGTTTATATGAAAATCGCACTACTCATTTTGCATTTTATCCTAGTGACTTGAAATTTATTTTGGGGGTAAATGGGGTAGGAACCATTCATTTACGTCAAACAAACGTATTTGTAAAATTCCTAGTTTCCAAAATATAGGAATTTCAAAATTGGACTGTTTTCAAAAAACATCAAAAATAAAAAAGTTCCATTATAAAATATAAAAGACATAAGGACCATTGGTTTGAACCTTAGCACAACGTTCTATCATGTTTGGTTTTCAACCTATCCTCCTAGTCAGCTCGAGTCCAACGACATCTCATTCGTAGATCTCCGATCACGGGTTCGGGAGTTATCGGCTCGCATGTGGAGTAGTGGTGCGGGGGGGGGGGGGTTAGAACCCTTGTCACTCCCCTACTCGTATAGATGGCCTAGGAGTTTCTTCAGCTATTAGGCTGTGGGTCACGAGTTTGGCTCCCGCATTTGTCAGACATTTTAATCAGAGTTACCATACTGTGCACGTCTGTACACCTGGAGTGATAGACAACCACATGCGAGGTAGCAGTAAATGCAGTGTTAACATGAGATCTCTCTCAGGGCGTTCTGGGCTTGGGCTGTAATTACTAGACACTGCATCCATGATCCCTGTAAAGGAAAAAGGAAAGAGTCATGACATATAACAAGAGAATTAAAAATATATTTAAAAAGAAATCAATTCACCAAGAAAATTTATTCAGAAAATTTCTGCTGACTGGCAGAGCAAAAATAAAATAAAATAAAAACAAGATGCTCAGTAAAGAACATATAGCCTACTTTCTCCTAAATGCCTGGGTATTGTTATAACTCTTTGTCCTTTTCAAGGAGTATAATTGAATGTTGGTTGTAGTAGCTTGTTGAAATACAACGTGCTATAGGGATATTAAATATGAATATGAGGTGCCCTTTGCTAGTGCTACCTCTGTAAAAAAAAACATTCAATTCGGTTTCACCGTGTTTGAATTGATCTGGGGAATGGATTTGCACACATACATGGCCGCTATTTGCAAACAAGTGGGCTGATGACCTTGTAGTCAGTCAGTCCGGTAGACATCAAATTATTAGGATGTTCGAAATTTGATTTAAGCTTTTAACATTTGGGTGGCCGTCATTCCGTTTCCGTCAAGATGGCGGCGATATAAAACATGACACTGGGGTGCCCTATGCTAGTGCTACCTCTGTACCAAATTTCGTTCAATTCGGTTTCACCCTGTTTGAATTGATAGGAGGAATCGATTTGCACACATACTTGGCCACCATCTGCAAACTATTGGGCTGATGATCTAGCAGTTTGGTCAGAATATGCTTCCCACATAAAGATTTGTTGTTGCAAAATTTGGTAGAGACTAGAATATTAGGTTGGTCGTAATTACATTTTAGCCTTTAACATTTGGGTGGCCGCGATTACGTTTCCGTCAAGATAGCGGTGATATAAAACATGACACTGAGGTGGCCTTTTCTAGTGCTACCTCTGTACGAAATTTCGTTCCATTCGGTTTCACCGTGTTCGAATTAATAGAGGGAATCGATTTTCACACAAAGATGGCCGCCATCTGCAAAATATTTGGGTAATGACCTATTAGTTTGGTCAAAGGATGCTCCCTCCATAATGGTATGTTGATGCAAAATTTGGTAGAGATCGGATGATTAGGTTAATCGTAATTTGATTTTAGCTTTGAATATTTGTGTGGCCGCCATTACGTTTCCGTCAAGATGGCGGCGATATAAAACATGACACTTTGGTGCCCTTTGCTAGTGCTACCTCTGTACCAAACTTAATTCCATTCGGTTTCATCGTGTTCGAATTAATAGGGGTAATCCATTTCGAAACAAAGATGGCCGCCATCCGCAAACTATTAGGCTAATGACCTATTAGATTTGTCAAAGGATGCTCCCTTCATATAGGTTTGTTGTTGCAAAATTTGGTAGACATGGGATGATTAGGTTAGTCGTAATTTGATTTAAGCTTTGAACATTTGGGTGGCCGCCATTACGTTTCCGTCAAGATGGCGGCGATATAAAACATGACACTGGGGTGCCCTTTGCTAGTGCTACCTCGGTACCAAACTTCATTCCATTCGGTTTCACCGTGTTCGAATTAATAGGGGTAATCGATTTTGACACAAAGATGGCCGCCATCCGCAAACTATTAGGCTAATGACCTATTACATTTGTCAAAGGATGCTCCCTCCATAAAGGTATGTTGTTGCAAAATTTGGTAGAGATCGGATGATTAGGTTAGTCGTAATTTGATTTAAGCTTTGGACATTTGTGTGGCCACCATTACGTTTCCGTCAAGATGGCGGCGATATAAAACATGACACTGGGGTTCCCTTTGCTAGTACTACCTCTGTACCAAATTTCGTTCCATTTGGTTTCACCGTGTTCGAATTAATAGGGGCAATCCATTTTCACACAAATATGGCCGCCATCCGCAAACTATTAGGCTGATGACCTATTAGTTTGGTCATATGATGCTGCCCCCATAAAGGTATGTTGTTGCAAAATTTGGTAGAGATCGGATGATTAGGTTAGTCGTAATTTAATTTAAGCTTTGAACATTTGTGTGGCCGCCATTACGTTTCCGTCAAGATGGCGGCGATATAAAACATGACACTGAGGTGTCCTTTGCTAGTGCTACCTTTGTACCAAATTTCGTTCAATTTGCGCTCACCGTGTTCGAATTGATAGGGGGGGGGGGACAGACATTCAGAGTACACAAACTCTCTCTCACACACACACACACACACACACACACACACACAGACTCACACACATACACACACACAGACAGACACACTTTTTTTTCGCCCTGTAGTGATCTCATAAGTCTACTTTCATTTTTTGCAAAAATCGAAAGTAGGCTAATAACACACGCATTCCCTAATGGATTTTATGTCGCTCAAACAAAATAAACTATAGTCTTATTTAATATTGTCCGATGAGCTAGACTATGTTCATGAATTATACTTTCATTTGTTAATCTATACATTTTAGAGACGACATAAAATTATATTTTCACTTCACACTATAAAGTTGTATTGTTCAATCGTCCTATTCACTTATTTACAATTCACATATTTACAATCCTGACACTAGCATGGACTAATTTCACACTCGAAGTTTCTTATTTTCATTCTGGATTTTCTTAGAAAACGACACAATTCTTAACGTAAATAAATACATAGCATATTGACTATTCTTGGGCACAGTAGTTAAATCCCTACATTTGACATTTGTTAACAATAATAATAATAATCAAATTTGGTTATTTTGAAGTTTGCTCGGAATATCCTTTATAAATATCAGGATTTTATTCACCGGACATGAAATCAAATTATAATAAAAATTGGCATGACAACATTGCATGTAATAATTAATCATTGGAGCTGATAATATCATAGGGGAAATCTTTAAGATATGAAACATATTGATGCTCATGGGACAGAATCTTACTCCCGAAATCTCCCATTTCATTTCCTATTAACAAGCATACAGCTTTCTGTGGCTCTCAGGATATCACTCCCGCTACGTCCACTACTCATGAGGATCAAAGCCTCTATTAACTTTTCACAAAGTGCACTGGCACAACACAACATCAATACAGCTTCAATTAACAAAACCCTAGACGATAACAAATCGTATGCTCTCAATTTTTACATTAACAATAATTAATGGTTTAATCATATTCAACACTTTTATCATAGTCTTTCATTTTTGTCATTCTGAAGGAATATTACTTCCATAACTGTTCATATAATTCATTATTTATCAATATTAATGCATAGACATTTATTATTATTATTATTATTGATCCGTTTCTACGTTATTAACGGACCGATGAGAAACGAGTTGTTGTATAGTCTGCCATCTGTAGGTTTATATTTGAAGCGCAACCTGTTCTGGAGTAAATAAAACGCGCCCGCTGTGAAGTTTGTGCTCTGGCTCTGTGGAACTCGACTGCAGTTATTGTTATGTCGAGAGAATCGTGTTGACAAAGAGAAGAAGTGAGGGTCGGAGACATAACTTCTATTACCGTTTGGTCTGCTTAAAGATGCTGTTGTCTAATTATGAATATATCTACCGGATTTGGAAACGATCGATGGGACATGACGGGATTATGGCTATTGATACCACAACTTAAAAGGACAGGAAAATGGAATTGTTATTAAAATGTTATATCATCGAGAACATCCAGATCGTCGTATTCAAAGCTAAGTGTCATTTTATCTTGAAGCCTATTATCAAAGAGTGAAGTGTAATATGCAGTTAAGCAAATAGTGTCATGTCCTCCCATCCATTGGTGATAGTATGTCCCTAGTTCCTGCGGTATTTAAGTTAGATTGGAGATTGTAATTCTTTTGGTTATACTTGCTTGTCTATTGTCCTCCCCTTTGTATACATAGCGTGGAGAGGAAACGCGTTGTTGTTTGGGTTTTTATTAATTTTGGTTTATTGCCGTTATTGTTGTTGATTTGTTTGATTGGTGTTATTTTTCTGCCGTATTTTTCTCATTGTTATCATGAAACGTGATTGTAGTTTGGGAGGTATTTCTTACTAACGTCTACTCCTTGTAATAGTATGGGATGTTACAAGATTTTTGAGGGGTTAGTATTTTAAGTTAGTTCGCGTATTTTGGGCCTCGAAGAGGAGGGTGTGTGTTTGTGCTTCAGATGACTTTCTGTCGTTGTCTGATTGTCGAAACGCTCATCAATATTTTATTTGTTTATGTATTAAGGGTTGTTGTGTTTCTTTTGAGATGTCAGTCATTCGTGCAACCTTAAGGATAACCGACTAGGTTTTCTTATTTTCCTTAAGGACTGGGCTGACATATTCATTGGTTTGTGTCGAAAGGCTTTTCATGGTATAATCACGTTTCTAGACATGTGGTTAAGGGTGGGTTAACGTCTTGTTTAAGTGAGACCTTGACCGAAAGTTGAGGGTAATTTATGGGTTTGTGTTTGTTGCTGTCGGTCGGGAAACAACGTGCGTACTCTTTACGTTTATTAAATGAGTTGTATCGATTATTCTTGCGGTTTGTGATATGTGTGTTTGTGGCAAGTACCCGGGGACTGTCATTGATGCTCATTTACTTTCGGCAAGATGATTGAATCTCATACTTTCGTCCGAGAAGAAGATTTTTTCAGAGAGTTTATGAAGTCAGTTGCTGTTTTGTTTTGAGGAGTTGTAAATTGTTTCTCTTAAGGGTTGTGTATGTTTTTCTTTCCTTTATTTATGGTCGTCGTCGTGTTATACTGTTGTAAGTGGATGATGTTTTGACCGATAGTTGTCTGTTTACTGTAGTACTTATTTGTGAGACATATTTTAGTTCATTTAAGGGGTTTTGTTCTTGGTTGGTGCGACTTCATATGTTTTTTGAATATCTCTTCTGGTTACTTTCTGTAATCAGCCTGTGGTGGGACGAACGTATTATTTCTTATTTATTTTAATTAGCTTTCCCATTGAAGTCACAAATGGTTATTTCGCTACGATCTCCAATCTAACTAGGGTCAGGCTTCTCTGCTCTCCATTTTGATAGTCTTTTCATTGTGTGTGTTTTATTTTTATGTTTACCTCTTGCTAATTTGTATACTTTTATTTACAGCCCCCTCACCCCTCATTTACCATTTCATGCGCTACTCACGTCCCCTTTGTTATGTCATTATGTGATTAAAATTTTGTCTACAACCTTTACTCGAAGAGTGTAGTAATTTTTTTAGTAATCGATTCTCCATCTAGTTCTTAAGGTGCGAGTCAACTCGACTTAGGTCTCTATGGTCCACGTCCTAAACCGCCTTCTCAATTGGTAGCAGAGCCTGCTCTTGTTACTTTCACATTTTGAACATTGGGAGGTCGATTGTGTGATTGCTGTATTCTTCGTGTATTGGTTGTAAATTGATTATTTAGTTTTCATTGTAAATTCAGAGAAGTCCTAATACCATATTCGTAATGATACTCCTTGTCCTTCGATCGACATAAATTTAATCTGCTGCTTCTGATATGATCTGCGCTATGCAAGTTAACACTAACTTTCTGGCAACAGTTTAAACTTAACATCGTGTCTTCAGTTCCCGTGCGCTTTGAGGAGATATTGTTGATCAGCTGCGATTTATTTCTTCTTCTTAACTTTGACATCTCCCACAATGCTGCTCTGTGTTATGTCAAAGGCCCGACATCACGTGATGCAGACATGTGACAATCTAGGTAACAGCTGATGTATATGTCAACATAACCTCTGTTTGACATCTAAAAGAAGTTGGACAGTCGCAAGCTGTGTCCAAATTTGGCAGGCAGGAGTATGATCCGTTGCTACGTTATTAACGGACCGATGAGAAACGAGTTGTTGTATAGTCTGCCATCTGTAGGTTTATATTTGAAGCGCAACCTGTTCTGGAGTAAATAAAACGCGCCCGCTGTGAAGTTTGTGCTCTGGCTCTGTGGAACTCGACTGCAGTTATTGTTATGTCGAGAGAATCGTGTTGACAAAGAGAAGAAGTGAGGGTCGGAGACATAACTTCTACTACCGTTTGGTCTGCTTAAAGATGCTGTTGTCTAATTATGAATATATCTACCGGATTTGGAAACGATCGATGGGACATGACGGGATTATGGCTATTGATACCACAACTTAAAAGGACAGGAAAATGGAATTGTTATTAAAATGTTATATCATCGAGAACATCCAGAACGTCGTATTCAAAGCTAAGTGTCATTTTATCTTGAAGCCTATTACCAAAGAGTGAAGTGTAATATGCAGTTAAGCAAATAGTGTCATGTCCTCCCATCCTTTGGTGATAGTATGTCCCTAGTTCCTGCGGTATTTAAGTTAGATTGGAGATTGTAATTCTTTTGGTTATACTTGCTTGTCTATTGTCCTCCCCTTTGTATACATAGCGTGGAGAGGAAACGCGTTGTTGTTTGGGTTTTTATTAATTTTGGTTTATTGCCGTTATTGTTGTTAATTTGTTTGATTGGTGTTATTTTTCTGCCGTATTTTTCTCATTGTTCGTCATGAAACGTGATTGTAGTTTGGGAGGTATTTCTTACTAACGTCTACTCCTTGTAATAGTATGGGATGTTACAAGATTTTTGAGGGGTTAGTATTTTAAGTTAGTTCGCGTATTTTGGGCCTCGAAGAGGAGGGTGTGTGTTTGTGCTTCAGATGACTTTCTGTCCTTGTCTGATTGTCGAAACGCTCATCAATATTTTATTTGTTTATGTATTAAGGGTTATTGTGTTTCTTTTGAGATGTCAGTCATTCGTGCAACCTTAAGGATAACCGACTAGGTTTTCTTATTTTCCTTAAGGACTGGGCTGGCATATTCATTGGTTTGTGTCGAAAGGCTTTTCATGGTATAATCACGTTTCTAGACATGTGGTTAAGGGTGGGTTAACGTCTTGTTTAAGTGGGACCTTGACCGAAAGTTGAGGGTAATTTATGGGTTTGTGTTTGTTGCACTCGGTCGGGAAACAACGTGCATACTCTTTACGTTTATTAAATGAGTTGTATCGATTATTCTTGCGGTTTGTGATATGTGTGTTTGTGGCAAGTACCCGGGGACTGTCATTGATGCTCATTTACTTTCGGCAAGATGATTGAATCTCATACTTTCGTCCAAGAAGAAGATTTTTTCAGAGAGTTTATGAAGTCAGTTGCTGTTTTGTTTTGAGGAGTTGTAAATTGTTTCTCTTAAGGGTTGTGTATGTTTTTCTTTCCTTTATTTATGGTCGTCGTCGTGTTATACTGTAATAAGTGGATGATGTTTTGACCGATAGTTGTCTGTTTACTGTAGTACTTATTTGTGAGACATATTTTAGTTCATTTAAGGGGTTTTGTTCTTGGTTGGTGCGACTTCATATGCTTTTTGAATATCTCTTCTGGTTACTTTCTGTAATCAGCCTGTGGTGGGACGAACGTATTATTTCTTATTTATTTTAATTAGCTTTCCCATTGAAGTCACAAATGGTTATTTCGCTACGATCTCCAATCTAACTAGGGTCAGGCTTCTCTGCTCTCCATTTTGATAGTCTTTTCATTGTGTGTGTTTTATTTTTATGTTTACCTCTTGCTAATTTGTATACTTTTATTTACAGCCCCCTCACCCCTCATTTACCATTTCATGCGCTACTCACGTCCCCTTTGTTATGTCATGCGATTAAAAGTTTGTCTACAACCTTTACTCGAAGAGTGTAGTAATTTTTTTAGTAATCGATTCTCCATCTAGTTCTTAAGGTGCGAGTCAACTCGACTTAGGTCTCTATGGTCCACGTCCTAAACCGCCTTCTCAATTATTATTATTATTATTGGAAAAATATATTCTGTCATGCAGAAGAAAATTATTAATTCATTAACTGTGTCATAGCTCTGCGGCGTTCTGAATGGGGTAAGACTTCCCATTTTATTACTGCAATATCGAAAACGAAATTTTGAGGATGCACCTCAGCTACAAGTCTACTTGACTGCAAGGAAAGTTACTCCTAAAAATGTGTAATCATTTAAATATAAATGCGCTTCTTAATAATAGAGATATAGAATTGGTTTTATCGAAATGGCGGAAAATTCATGGCTCCAGAAATTATTCAGCCTTTTCGGAAGTCTACGGTATCATGTATTCTGTGGCGAGTTGACCTCCCTCGGTGCAGATCGAACCCAAGCACCACGGATCTGAGAATTCTAAAATGCTGTTGAAGCATTCAACTCCCTCGGCGGAGATCTAATCCGGGCACCATGGATCTGAGAAGTCTACACGCTGGACATGGAACATGCTTATAGCACGCAGCTCTCTTGTCATCCACAGAAATATGCCGCAGGTGGCCCTGCTCCTCGTTCCTAATGGGTCATTCTGGCATGATCTCACATTCCGCCGTCTTAGCTGCTAACCGTATTCACTAACTGGGGTAGTGAAATTGTTCTAACATGGGGCTGTTCTTCATACATACAAGTTATGTTACTAGCGTGGCCCATTGCAAATAATGAAGTCCACTTATGTAATCCAGTGGCTGACTGGGCAAGAAAATAGGTAACAGTTCCTGTTGATAAAGTCTTTGATAAATCAAGGGTGGAATCTGGCCTGATAATTCCCCGTGAAAATGTATGTTGGTAGGGTAGCCTACTATCACTTGCAAATATTCAATGTGGTGGTCCCAGTTCTCACGTTTGATATAAGTTGCGGGAATAGCACAAGACAAAATCATATACTTGTGTAACAAGTCACTCACATTCCTTGGAATATGTTGAAGTGTTCAACCAGCGAATATTATAAGTTTCGAAGCACTGTTATATTACCACAATCGTAGCACAAAGTCTATGTCCACTCGGGCATAGTGGCGTTGTATATGTTGCCTAGCACCAAGGAGCGCTCGTTCAGAATAACGGCGTATTTCAATGTCGTGGACACACACACACATGGACTATTATGACGACTCGATGACTGTGTCGGTGTGAGGTACCTGAGGGCTGGCTTATATACTGTCCCAAGCATGGGCGCCCATAGGATTGTTTCCAGGGGGGGGGGGGGCAAGTAAATGTTTTCGTTTCATTACCTACTGTCACCCCTCCTTCTCCCCCCTTCCCCCCCTCCACACACACACACACACTCACAGAGAAGGTTTCATTTCTTACTTATTTCGTGAAATTCATTATTTGACTACTCTGAAACCATTGGCTACTTTGTGGCAAGTATGGGAGGAATGTTTTCTTTGAGTTTTAGATTTCTTAAATTTATGTATTTATGTCTCATAAGTACATGTTACGCATCCAAAATTGCCTGCCTTGCAAGAGGGTTCCATTGAAATCATATACAACATTACGAAGTCTATCACTATTGAATTCACCATTTTGTCTATATTCGATTAAGAGTGAGAATCTTAGTCACTTTGATTATGGCACACACATTGCAGGATAATTTAACGTCTGTATTATAAATTGCTTCGATTGTAGAACATGTAACACTGCAGGCTAAGATTCTACAACTGCAATGTTAGATTGCTGTTCATTCGTAGCAATAATCGCTTTGTTCTCAAGAAATGAGCCACCGTACTATTGCACACCTTTAAAATAAAAATGTACAGCATTTCGCGACACGAATAACGATCGCGGAAAGGCGAGCCGGCGTATTTCAGGCCCATATTTAGGGTTCTTGACGCCTCTGGGATAAAAAAAAGACAACTTTGCTGCCCCCAACTTGGAATATGCAGATTTATTAAAATTGTAACCTTCCCAGTTCACAAGGGATCGAACCCTTACTTTCGGGACGTACGATTTTCATAATCGTCCATATATTTTTATATGATGCCTTTTTATGTTTTATAATTATGTAATGAAGTGTATAATATCATGTGATTTATTTCCGATTAATTTGTTTAGGTTTTAAGGGATTGTAATTGGCAGGATCTAAGTCTAGTTATATGTGAATATTTTAACATTGGAATAATCTTCAGACAGAGAGTCTGGAATTGTGTGCAAGAACCAGGAAGTAGGCTTGTTGTCGCCTGGGTTTTTCTCTCGCAAGCTCAAGTGCATGATGACTCATGCAGGTTGGAGGCTTGGCAACCCTGTGCTAGGGGTATGTCTAGGGTATTTTGAAGACCAAGAAGGCATTCCTTATATGGTAATGTTTTGTTTTGATTGGCTGGACCCGTGAGAGAAGCCAGGTAGGCCAGTGATTTGTGGAGGAGAGATGAATGTTATTAGGACTTGACGAAGCTGTGAGGGTGACTCATTCTTAGGACTCCGTGGGGAGTAGTACTCATTCTTTGGACCGCGTGTAGGGTGGTGTACTCATCCTTTGGACTCCGTGTGGAGTGGTTCGTATTCTTGGTAGGACTCCGTGAGGGAGTGGAACTTGTATTTTGGACTTGTGTGTTTTTGGTGGAGACGGAACGTATTTCAGACGATCACAAGTTGGTGTTCGATGTGTAATTACTGAGTTGCTGGCTATACATTCTCAAGGGAATTATGAGCCTAGTTTCAAACAAATAGCCTAGATTGTTTGTCTCGAATCGCATCTGGTTGTGAACACAATACACACGAATGGAATGTAGGCTACGCGCATATAAAATACAATATTGCTTTGTAATATTACTCAAGTGTCTAATTTAAAGCAAAAGCACACCAGCACTATTGCATAACCGACATACTATGTAGGATAATTTAAACCTACCTACCTTCCGGTGGGTGCTACTGATCTGACGGGCGCATGAGATAATTCTTATCTCATATTCGTCAACTACCTTTCAGTAGTTACATCTTACCACATGACATTCTAGTCCATATCGGCCAGTTTGTCAATGACCCTTCTACACATTTGCTGTTGTTGCAAAAGTGATATGCGAGGCAGATTGCGCCTGATCGAGCACCATTACGTAATAGACTATGTAGAGAACGAATGAGTGTATTCACTAATTGAAGTAAAACTATTCTTCAGCAAATATTGTAAATTTTAAAAAATCAGAGATCTGAGGTGTGCCAGACAGGCTTAATGCGCCCACTGCCACTATACAGTATTTAATATTATTTGGCCTGTCGGAATGTTAAATATCTGAAGTATTTATATTTAGTACAAATTAATTAGAATACTGTAAGCGCTTTTGCAAAAAAAGTTTGTTCTCAGTCTGATGTACATATCGTTTAATTTTGCAAGGATCCAGGGGGGGGGGCAAGGTCCCCCCTGCCCCCCGTATGGGCGCCCATGGTCCCAAGGACACATATCGATCTGTGAACTCGCATTACGTAATGTTGGATCTTACGTCTCATTGGCTATATCCATAGAAAGATCGAGAAGGTCGGTAAATTCCAATAAAACAACAGGAATAAGCTGGTGAATTACTCCTAACTTTATTCTGAAGTGCTGGTATAACCTTCTTCCATAACAAAAGCTTTATAAGAATAATAGCTTTCAACTTCCGTTGGCACCATGTGAAACACGCGGCTCGTTCAAACTCTGCTGGGCTGACAGCTCGGAACCTGCTCGCTGACGTCATTAGCGCGCTCCCTTTGAATTCACGCCAGACCACATCATCGTAAATGGGCACAATACGTCCTCTTCTCCCCGACATGTTCTCTTTTTACAAGATGAAATGGGTGTTCTGACAGATTTTCTTATCGAAGAATAAATGTCCGAACTCCTTTACTCGTAAAAAAACCACCACCAACAACAACAACATTGAAAACAATCTTAGAAAGTCACAACATGCTCACTGAATGTCAGCATGTCACAATAGTTTGATTGCGAATACGACCGCAAAAATCGATGCTCAACACCGTCAATGCTCGATAGAATCTAGATCGGCAATCTGCACAAACCATCTCGATCTCTAGCCTCGTCTCATGCGTGATTAGTAGACTACTGTCCTAAAATGTGTTTTAGGATCTTTTTGAAGAAGGTTTATTAAATTATAGTATATACTCCAAAGGAAATCTATTTCAAATGTCTAATAAAGTGTAAACAAATATATTGGTCTTAGAAATAGGAGTGAACTCATAAAGATAACAGGATGCCCTTTTCTTACTTCACAAAATATGACCAATGCACAACCTACAGTAATAGGTGGAAAGCCTCTTTGTTCGTAGACATTCTTGCATGTACAGACACTATTGTTCTGAAGAACAAGTATGTAATCAGAATGTATTTACATTCATATATATTATTTAGAAAATACGTATCGGCAGCTCAAATTAATTTTGTGCAGATATGCAGACTGTGAGATAGAACCCAAGAGGATCCCCCCAATCAGCATCGTCGTTCCTTTGGCTTTTGTTCGATTTGAAGAATTTTGACGATGGCCCCGCTGGTTATGCACACGAAGTATGATACAGAACACACAATGTATTTAATTATAACACATACTCGTCTCCTTAAACGCTAAATGTAGGTGAGAATATCAAAGATACTCTGGCGTTCCCAAGCTTCATAACGTCGACATCAGCCGGAGGCAACGATTGATCAACCTAGGACGGAGAGATGAACTGAAATGAAGCAGTCTGATTAAATTCCGCGCTAGTCCTTGACCAGTCTGAAAGATGGAAAGTCTAGTCGGCGGGCCTATTCCCACCTTCCACAGTCTGAGGGTGGGACAGGAGGGTTTATGTCAGCAGGTTGGCAAGCAGTGATAGGTGCTCACAAGTAGGGGGATGAAGACCGTTAGGAATGTCCCAACCAAGTTCACCTTATGGCCAGACCGTTCCTCACACGAATGGGGTAAGTAACTCGCTCTTAGCCTTCCGTTTGAAATGTTCACCGGCCAAAAACTAGCGCTCAGTCAGACTAGGCTCGATGTTCAGACACTGGTTCCAACTTTGTGCTTATTAGGAGCTAAGAACTTGGGTGAGGATGAAACACCTAACATATAACTTGTGCTATCGTTTGAGTGTGTGTAATTGTGAGTATTTAGGACTCGATTGGACCTACGTAGTTCCCAGCATTTTCTTGGAATAATTATTGGAAAACTGCCCCATACTTAAGACAATTGCCGGATTACCCGTTGTGTGGAGGGCTGGGTTTGGAACTCATCGGCCGAAGTGGTCTACAACCTGACAGACCCTGTTTGCTCTGCTACGAAATTTTAAAGTTAACATAACCTGTCTTTCCTTAGGGGAGTATTTCAGCTCTTTTGAGTGCTGACCAAGCAAGCTTACTTTCTAGTCCAGTATGGTAGTTGGATAGATGTTACCTCTTCAAGTATATGAAATATACTACTTCGATATTCAAATGAAATAATGTTTTCCAAAACCAATAAATATATAATATATTCGTTAGAATTCACAAGATACAGATGCCAATAGGCGCAAATAGTACTTGATCAAAAATTCTTACATGGCGGGCGAACAATGGAAGTGGGCGTGGCATCTTGCACGCAAAACCAAACATGATTAGGCACCTCAGGCTATCGAAAATCCGAAAATTAGGTAGAACACGGTACTTAGATATTGAAATATCTCTTCCAAGGTTTGCGTCAAATCACAACGCATAATAAAATTATTAAGTGCTTTGTCGTTTAGTATCATCACCAACAAACAACGTACGATCGGCCTTCGTGCATTTGTGCATTGCAAATTCAGCCCAAACCGAATTTATGTAGCTTTCGCGAGAGAAATTATTCCAACCACAATAAAATCAAGCACTATAGAATATCAATAAAGTAATCAAATTAAAATATGTAGATTTTCACACATATTGACTAGAGCCCGATAACTAACGTCGAAGTTACATAAAACAAAATTCCCAATCGGCACTCAGAAATCGCCGAAAAACATTAATAGAAGGTTAGAAGAAAATAAATATTAAAACGACGCGTCGACAAATTAAAAAACAGAATATAGTATTAAACTTCATTACCTTCGGCCTTGGTAGCCGGGCTCTACGAGCCAGGCCCGACACTTCTGCCCGAGCTAAAGCCCCATCATGGAATGACAATGATATCGCTTTTGTCCAACCCACAACACAGAGTTCCCGGGCGCGCATGCGCACAACATCCGGAAACCACCAATGAGCTTGCAGTAGCGACAATATGAAATGAAACAAGTGAAGGCACACACCCGTCTTCACATGTTACCAAAACATTTTATCTGGACAAGGCCATATCAATACGGGAAACAAACAGTTCCCACTACGTTTATGTTGGCGATGAATTAACTTAAAAAACGGATTTCGAAGCCTTTGGTTAAAACCTTCCTTTGACAATAGCCAAGGTCTCCCCACATACAGAACAGCTCACTTCACAATAACATGCAACATACAAGGTACAGAACTTCACAATAAAGATACAACGATTTCAATTACATGCAACTTCAGGTATTGACATGCACAATTACATTTCCAAATAATTTCTTCTTCTTTATAATTAATGTAGCATGCAGAGGCATGCGTTGGTTTTCTTAGGGGGAAGCTAATTATTTTTTTATTTCTTCTTTTGGCCTAATACGGGGTTTGAAAATTAACTCTTGAGGTTAGCAACGAAGTTTTTATACGAAATACGACGCCGGCCGACAGGACACGAGGGCTCCCGACGGGCCACGGAGAGGGCCGACAGCAGGGTTTGAATATTGTGTCAATTTCAATTGGCACAGTTCTCCCTCTGCGAAAGGTCAACCAGGGGTTCAGCAGTTGATTCTGCAGGGCGCATGCAAGGCATGGGTAGAGCTCACCGACTGACAGACAGTCATGTCTGTCACAGCTAGGCATCTTCACGGTGTGGTACCAGGCACCTCCACCCCGACCAGCAGAATGGCAGACACCTCCACCAGATGTTAGTTCGTGTATGGTGACAGCAGCCAGAGCTCTTGCTACCGCCACCCAAGATGAAAGGCGACTAGAACACAATCAAAACACAGCAGAAGGGAGCACCACCAAACATTGCACCATGGTTAGATTTTATCACCAGTCACCATGTCGTTTCATTCCAACCGCTAGAACGCGCACTAATTGCATACTTCGAAGAACTTTATTATCAAATTATACTCCCCAGACGACTTGGTCATATTTCAAGTATTCACTTCAATTTGTACTGGAGCAGGTTATCAACTTCCAGTACAAGCTTTCGGTCAGACTTTAGTCGAGTAATAAATTTTAACAACAGAAGGGGGCATAGGAAACGAACATCACATTCCGATGCTCGGGCAAAGAAAATCAACTTTCCCACCAGAATCCTGCGTTCACATTCTAAGATGAATTAATTAATGGGATTCGAAACGTGCTTAAATCACATAACCTCTCAATGACATGGTGACTTTGGCTCTCAAGTAAATTAATTAATTATAGGTACAAGGTACCACAATACCTTCTGGTAAGTGCCAGACAATACAGGTATATTGAATTGATTGACCTTACATGCTCAAATACACAGGCTTCAGCATGGCTTTAAACTTTACATGTGACCACTCGCAGCAGACACAGAACCGAACACGCCGTTCAACAAGCTACCAGCAGCAAATTCTCGAAATATAATCACTTCACCAGGACAACTTACACCAGAAACCAAACTTCCATGGCACGATCACAACACTCAGTCAGCATAAACGATCATTAAATCCAATCAAGAGATGACCACATAAGCCATAACCTCACTTTCAAGTCACGAACACTTCTCATTCCTCACACCTTTCAGACATCAGCCCCTGCGACAACACGCAACACTCACAAACAACACTCGACAACATTCAACAATTCAGCCATAACCTCTGATCATCAACCTAATCCTCATTCAACACCAAACAATCCACTCACCGCCCAGTCACTAACTCAATCAACAATCCGCTCAACCATCTTCTAAACGTCACATTGCTGCTCATAACCGCACCATGACCAACCTTCACAGCCCATTATTTCACAGTCAGCACACTCACTTCATGCACCGAACCTTAGTATAACCAATTCTGACACACATTCAACTCCTTAACAGTGCAACCAAACAGCACCAATTCATCACAAGTAGCAAGACTCCTACCAACCTTCCAATAGGTCACTCAATGCAACCAACTAATCTCATGGGTCACTAAACAGCAATCATTCTTCACTGGGTCAATCAGCCCCTAACCGTCCGTAGGTGCCTATGACGTCTGTAGAACCAGACAAAATTTAAATTTTCCCAACTAATCAATTCCAGAACCAGACCTTCCGTCGAACTCAAAACTTCCTCCAGCCATCCTGCAAATCCACAGTTCACCACAGAAAGCATACTAAGCTTCATAACATTCCGGCCATCGAATTCCAAATAGATAAACTTCCAGTCTTCTTCAGAAACTGGCCTAAACACCTGCCACGTGTTGCAGCGAAAGGAAAACATCTGCCTGCATATACTTCACACGAAGTACCCACCTGCATATACCTCCCACGAAGTATCATAATAAAAATCAATAGGCACCACTCGACAAACCATCTCATATCATCAGGGAATGATCATCCTGGAATTCACTATCCTGGACTTCAGGGAACCACCCTCCTGAATCCAACTCGTCGAACTAACTCTCACTCCCATATCTGCCTAACCTTAACAAGGACCAAGATTAGCTAGCACTATTCCCCATAAAACAGTACCAACCAATGAGGAACCAAACAATAGACCAAGCCTGGCTAGTACTACTTCCCATAAAATAGCACCAACCAACGAGGAATACAACAACAACAACAACAAATACCTACTAAGTACTATCAAAATGACAACAAGAAAATACCCTAAATAATGCTTCCCAAGAATCGACACAGAAGTACCGACCAAGAAACACTAACCAATTATCTTCTAATATTTCCATAGAAATACCAATCTAAACAATAAACACTACCAAGTACCAGCACAGAAGTACCGACAAGTACACCAAGATACACAAATACCCATAAGAGTACTTACCAAATAAGGACACTAAATTTACAACAACAAGACTTGCCAATACTCACTCAGAATACCAACTTAACAAGTACTCACACTGAAGCACCAAGTACCAAAAAGGCACTTAACACACCTGAAATAAAAACAAACAAAAAATACCCTCAAACACTAAAATACGATGTGCGACCATCACCAGCCCGAACGACATCAAGAGTCAGAAGAGCATAGCAATGTCGACATCACCAACCCTCACTGAAAGCACCAGAATCATAACAAACAGAGACTGGGTACTTCCGCTAGGTTGGTATCACTTAATCAGCAGTACCTAAACTAACTCTCCAACAGACACCACTGCTCAACACAGCCATGTCACTAAACAAAACTAACAAATACCAACCACAGTTAGTACGAGAGATCGAAATGTTCAACAAAAAACAAATATCCACACAGGATATCGAGTACCAATCAGTCAACAGGCACTCACACTCACTAAGTAAAAATATTTAGCACTAAAAATAACCTTGATGAACGGGGCACTCCAGCCCAAGCAACATTAAGGGTCAGAGAGAGCGCAGAATGCCCGACATCAACACCACCAAAACACCCACTACTCCTGAGGCGCATGTAACGCCCTAACCTCTCACCACAACAAACACACTAGCACTCACGCCAATATCATTCACACATGTCCAGGCACGTTCTTCTTCATTCGCCAAATCCAAATTTCAAAGTTGGACATAATTAAAATTTTCAATTTTTACAATTCACCAACTGAAGATCAAAACCTCTCCACGATTAAGCAATAGCACACCACTACCATCTCTTCTTAGCACCCACTCGCTGCTGACACCATGACCTCGGCATCACCTTGCACTGAACAGCTGATCTAATAAGTACCAACCTCACAACTGATATAACACTTAACCTCAACAAGAAGGAATCTCAATCCCCGAAACTATTTAGTACTTGGAAAATTCTCCGCTGAAAATGAAATCTGCAGCTGCACCACTGCTAACCTGAAATAAATTTCAAAGAAATTTCCCATCACCCGACCTAGATCAACTCTTCATAACACTGCACTCGCTACTGTAGGCACTTACAGTACACATCCGAAGTTCATCTGCACGTTCACTGAAAGTACATAAGACTGTTGTACTACTAAAATCAGGTTACAACTCAGCACTACCCACCTGAGCACAGAGGTTTACTCACAACTAAATTGATAACTCTCCTCCAGATGACTTTAGTATCACTCGGCAATTCACCGGAACAATTGTTTCACGACATCACTTTGGCAACACTGCCAGAAATATTTCAGCACGGTACAATTGTAGCACTTTTCCAATCACTCGAACTTTACACAACAGAAGAAGCTATGAGCTCTTTGCTCGCCACTGTGCAGAGGTAAAATAGTAACTACTTAAAATAAAATACTGTATTATCTGGGCTTACCTCGCGATCTCCTGCAGCACCAACACCATCCAGATAACCAAACATAGGCCAACAGCCAAGCCAACACCGTCACTTGAGAAGTCACATGTCTTGAGTGTCAGCTAACAGCTGATCTTGACTCGTCTCTTGCACGTACACGTACAAAAGAATGCCAGCAACGTCTCGAACCCGTACATTGCATGAAAGCAAGAACACAATACATCCATTAGTAATAACACTGGTTAGAGCCCTACCTAACTGATTAAGTTAAAATTAAATGTTACAACTTGCCCGTAACTTCCCGCAACTTTAAGTTACATTTAACAAGATCTGCCGGCTGCAGCAAATCGAAAACCACGCTCTATAGCTAACATAGTTACTGCCCCATACTTAAGACAATTGCCGGATTACCCGTTGTGTGGAGGGCTGGGTTTGGAACTCATCGGCCGAAGTGGTCTACAACCTGACAGACCCTGTTTGCTCTGCTACGAAATTTTAAAGTTAACATAACCTGTCTTTCCTTAGGGGAGTATTTCAGCTCTTTTGAGTGCTGACCAAGCAAGCTTACTTTCTAGTCCAGTATGGTAGTTGGATAGATGTTACCTCTTCAAGTATATGAAATATACTACTTCGATATTCAAATGAAATAATGTTTTCCAAAACCAATAAATATATAATATATTCGTTAGAATTCACAAGATACAGATGCCAATAGGCGCAAATAGTACTTGATCAAAAATTCTTACATGGCGGGCGAACAATGGAAGTGGGCGTGGCATCTTGCACGCAAAACCAAACATGATTAGGCACCTCAGGCTATCGAAAATCCGAAAATTAGGTAGAACACGGTACTTAGATATTGAAATATCTCTTCCAAGGTTTGCGTCAAATCACAACGCATAATAAAATTATTAAGTGCTTTGTCGTTTAGTATCATCACCAACAAACAACGTACGATCGGCCTTCGTGCATTTGTGCATTGCAAATTCAGCCCAAACCGAATTTATGTAGCTTTCGCGAGAGAAATTATTCCAACCACAATAAAATCAAGCACTATAGAATATCAATAAAGTAATCAAATTAAAATATGTAGATTTTCACACATATTGACTAGAGCCCGATAACTAACGTCGAAGTTACATAAAACAAAATTCCCAATCGGCACTCAGAAATCGCCGAAAAACATTAATAGAAGGTTAGAAGAAAATAAATATTAAAACGACGCGTCGACAAATTAAAAAACAGAATATAGTATTAAACTTCATTACCTTCGGCCTTGGTAGCCGGGCTCTACGAGCCAGGCCCGACACTTCTGCCCGAGCTAAAGCCCCATCATGGAATGACAATGATATCGCTTTTGTCCAACCCACAACACAGAGTTCCCGGGCGCGCATGCGCACAACATCCGGAAACCACCAATGAGCTTGCAGTAGCGACAATATGAAATGAAACAAGTGAAGGCACACACCCGTCTTCACATGTTACCAAAACATTTTATCTGGACAAGGCCATATCAATACGGGAAACAAACAGTTCCCACTACGTTTATGTTGGCGATGAATTAACTTAAAAAACGGATTTCGAAGCCTTTGGTTAAAACCTTCCTTTGACAATAGCCAAGGTCTCCCCACATACAGAACAGCTCACTTCACAATAACATGCAACATACAAGGTACAGAACTTCACAATAAAGATACAACGATTTCAATTACATGCAACTTCAGGTATTGACATGCACAATTACATTTCCAAATAATTTCTTCTTCTTTATAATTAATGTAGCATGCAGAGGCATGCGTTGGTTTTCTTAGGGGGAAGCTAATTATTTTTTTATTTCTTCTTTTGGCCTAATACGGGGTTTGAAAATTAACTCTTGAGGTTAGCAACGAAGTTTTTATACGAAATACGACGCCGGCCGACAGGACACGAGGGCTCCCGACGGGCCACGGAGAGGGCCGACAGCAGGGTTTGAATATTGTGTCAATTTCAATTGGCACAGTTCTCCCTCTGCGAAAGGTCAACCAGGGGTTCAGCAGTTGATTCTGCAGGGCGCATGCAAGGCATGGGTAGAGCTCACCGACTGACAGACAGTCATGTCTGTCACAGCTAGGCATCTTCACGGTGTGGTACCAGGCACCTCCACCCCGACCAGCAGAATGGCAGACACCTCCACCAGATGTTAGTTCGTGTATGGTGACAGCAGCCAGAGCTCTTGCTACCGCCACCCAAGATGAAAGGCGACTAGAACACAATCAAAACACAGCAGAAGGGAGCACCACCAAACATTGCACCATGGTTAGATTTTATCACCAGTCACCATGTCGTTTCATTCCAACCGCTAGAACGCGCACTAATTGCATACTTCGAAGAACTTTATTATCAAATTATACTCCCCAGACGACTTGGTCATATTTCAAGTATTCACTTCAATTTGTACTGGAGCAGGTTATCAACTTCCAGTACAAGCTTTCGGTCAGACTTTAGTCGAGTAATAAATTTTAACAACAGAAGGGGGCATAGGAAACGAACATCACATTCCGATGCTCGGGCAAAGAAAATCAACTTTCCCACCAGAATCCTGCGTTCACATTCTAAGATGAATTAATTAATGGGATTCGAAACGTGCTTAAATCACATAACCTCTCAATGACATGGTGACTTTGGCTCTCAAGTAAATTAATTAATTATAGGTACAAGGTACCACAATACCTTCTGGTAAGTGCCAGACAATACAGGTATATTGAATTGATTGACCTTACATGCTCAAATACACAGGCTTCAGCATGGCTTTAAACTTTACATGTGACCACTCGCAGCAGACACAGAACCGAACACGCCGTTCAACAAGCTACCAGCAGCAAATTCTCGAAATATAATCACTTCACCAGGACAACTTACACCAGAAACCAAACTTCCATGGCACGATCACAACACTCAGTCAGCATAAACGATCATTAAATCCAATCAAGAGATGACCACATAAGCCATAACCTCACTTTCAAGTCACGAACACTTCTCATTCCTCACACCTTTCAGACATCAGCCCCTGCGACAACACGCAACACTCACAAACAACACTCGACAACATTCAACAATTCAGCCATAACCTCTGATCATCAACCTAATCCTCATTCAACACCAAACAATCCACTCACCGCCCAGTCACTAACTCAATCAACAATCCGCTCAACCATCTTCTAAACGTCACATTGCTGCTCATAACCGCACCATGACCAACCTTCACAGCCCATTATTTCACAGTCAGCACACTCACTTCATGCACCGAACCTTAGTATAACCAATTCTGACACACATTCAACTCCTTAACAGTGCAACCAAACAGCACCAATTCATCACAAGTAGCAAGACTCCTACCAACCTTCCAATAGGTCACTCAATGCAACCAACTAATCTCATGGGTCACTAAACAGCAATCATTCTTCACTGGGTCAATCAGCCCCTAACCGTCCGTAGGTGCCTATGACGTCTGTAGAACCAGACAAAATTTAAATTTTCCCAACTAATCAATTCCAGAACCAGACCTTCCGTCGAACTCAAAACTTCCTCCAGCCATCCTGCAAATCCACAGTTCACCACAGAAAGCATACTAAGCTTCATAACATTCCGGCCATCGAATTCCAAATAGATAAACTTCCAGTCTTCTTCAGAAACTGGCCTAAACACCTGCCACGTGTTGCAGCGAAAGGAAAACATCTGCCTGCATATACTTCACACGAAGTACCCACCTGCATATACCTCCCACGAAGTATCATAATAAAAATCAATAGGCACCACTCGACAAACCATCTCATATCATCAGGGAATGATCATCCTGGAATTCACTATCCTGGACTTCAGGGAACCACCCTCCTGAATCCAACTCGTCGAACTAACTCTCACTCCCATATCTGCCTAACCTTAACAAGGACCAAGATTAGCTAGCACTATTCCCCATAAAACAGTACCAACCAATGAGGAACCAAACAATAGACCAAGCCTGGCTAGTACTACTTCCCATAAAATAGCACCAACCAACGAGGAATACAACAACAACAACAACAAATACCTACTAAGTACTATCAAAATGACAACAAGAAAATACCCTAAATAATGCTTCCCAAGAATCGACACAGAAGTACCGACCAAGAAACACTAACCAATTATCTTCTAATATTTCCATAGAAATACCAATCTAAACAATAAACACTACCAAGTACCAGCACAGAAGTACCGACAAGTACACCAAGATACACAAATACCCATAAGAGTACTTACCAAATAAGGACACTAAATTTACAACAACAAGACTTGCCAATACTCACTCAGAATACCAACTTAACAAGTACTCACACTGAAGCACCAAGTACCAAAAAGGCACTTAACACACCTGAAATAAAAACAAACAAAAAATACCCTCAAACACTAAAATACGATGTGCGACCATCACCAGCCCGAACGACATCAAGAGTCAGAAGAGCATAGCAATGTCGACATCACCAACCCTCACTGAAAGCACCAGAATCATAACAAACAGAGACTGGGTACTTCCGCTAGGTTGGTATCACTTAATCAGCAGTACCTAAACTAACTCTCCAACAGACACCACTGCTCAACACAGCCATGTCACTAAACAAAACTAACAAATACCAACCACAGTTAGTACGAGAGATCGAAATGTTCAACAAAAAACAAATATCCACACAGGATATCGAGTACCAATCAGTCAACAGGCACTCACACTCACTAAGTAAAAATATTTAGCACTAAAAATAACCTTGATGAACGGGGCACTCCAGCCCAAGCAACATTAAGGGTCAGAGAGAGCGCAGAATGCCCGACATCAACACCACCAAAACACCCACTACTCCTGAGGCGCATGTAACGCCCTAACCTCTCACCACAACAAACACACTAGCACTCACGCCAATATCATTCACACATGTCCAGGCACGTTCTTCTTCATTCGCCAAATCCAAATTTCAAAGTTGGACATAATTAAAATTTTCAATTTTTACAATTCACCAACTGAAGATCAAAACCTCTCCACGATTAAGCAATAGCACACCACTACCATCTCTTCTTAGCACCCACTCGCTGCTGACACCATGACCTCGGCATCACCTTGCACTGAACAGCTGATCTAATAAGTACCAACCTCACAACTGATATAACACTTAACCTCAACAAGAAGGAATCTCAATCCCCGAAACTATTTAGTACTTGGAAAATTCTCCGCTGAAAATGAAATCTGCAGCTGCACCACTGCTAACCTGAAATAAATTTCAAAGAAATTTCCCATCACCCGACCTAGATCAACTCTTCATAACACTGCACTCGCTACTGTAGGCACTTACAGTACACATCCGAAGTTCATCTGCACGTTCACTGAAAGTACATAAGACTGTTGTACTACTAAAATCAGGTTACAACTCAGCACTACCCACCTGAGCACAGAGGTTTACTCACAACTAAATTGATAACTCTCCTCCAGATGACTTTAGTATCACTCGGCAATTCACCGGAACAATTGTTTCACGACATCACTTTGGCAACACTGCCAGAAATATTTCAGCACGGTACAATTGTAGCACTTTTCCAATCACTCGAACTTTACACAACAGAAGAAGCTATGAGCTCTTTGCTCGCCACTGTGCAGAGGTAAAATAGTAACTACTTAAAATAAAATACTGTATTATCTGGGCTTACCTCGCGATCTCCTGCAGCACCAACACCATCCAGATAACCAAACATAGGCCAACAGCCAAGCCAACACCGTCACTTGAGAAGTCACATGTCTTGAGTGTCAGCTAACAGCTGATCTTGACTCGTCTCTTGCACGTACACGTACAAAAGAATGCCAGCAACGTCTCGAACCCGTACATTGCATGAAAGCAAGAACACAATACATCCATTAGTAATAACACTGGTTAGAGCCCTACCTAACTGATTAAGTTAAAATTAAATGTTACAACTTGCCCGTAACTTCCCGCAACTTTAAGTTACATTTAACAAGATCTGCCGGCTGCAGCAAATCGAAAACCACGCTCTATAGCTAACATAGTTACTGCCCCATACTTAAGACAATTGCCGGATTACCCGTTGTGTGGAGGGCTGGGTTTGGAACTCATCGGCCGAAGTGGTCTACAACCTGACAGACCCTGTTTGCTCTGCTACGAAATTTTAAAGTTAACATAACCTGTCTTTCCTTAGGGGAGTATTTCAGCTCTTTTGAGTGCTGACCAAGCAAGCTTACTTTCTAGTCCAGTATGGTAGTTGGATAGATGTTACCTCTTCAAGTATATGAAATATACTACTTCGATATTCAAATGAAATAATGTTTTCCAAAACCAATAAATATATAATATATTCGTTAGAATTCACAAGATACAGATGCCAATAGGCGCAAATAGTACTTGATCAAAAATTCTTACATGGCGGGCGAACAATGGAAGTGGGCGTGGCATCTTGCACGCAAAACCAAACATGATTAGGCACCTCAGGCTATCGAAAATCCGAAAATTAGGTAGAACACGGTACTTAGATATTGAAATATCTCTTCCAAGGTTTGCGTCAAATCACAACGCATAATAAAATTATTAAGTGCTTTGTCGTTTAGTATCATCACCAACAAACAACGTACGATCGGCCTTCGTGCATTTGTGCATTGCAAATTCAGCCCAAACCGAATTTATGTAGCTTTCGCGAGAGAAATTATTCCAACCACAATAAAATCAAGCACTATAGAATATCAATAAAGTAATCAAATTAAAATATGTAGATTTTCACACATATTGACTAGAGCCCGATAACTAACGTCGAAGTTACATAAAACAAAATTCCCAATCGGCACTCAGAAATCGCCGAAAAACATTAATAGAAGGTTAGAAGAAAATAAATATTAAAACGACGCGTCGACAAATTAAAAAACAGAATATAGTATTAAACTTCATTACCTTCGGCCTTGGTAGCCGGGCTCTACGAGCCAAGGCCCGACACTTCTGCCCGAGCTAAAGCCCCATCATGGAATGACAATGATATCGCTTTTGTCCAACCCACAACACAGAGTTCCCGGGCGCGCATGCGCACAACATCCGGAAACCACCAATGAGCTTGCAGTAGCGACAATATGAAATGAAACAAGTGAAGGCACACACCCGTCTTCACAAGTTACCAAAACATTTTATCTGGACAAGGCCATATCAATACGGGAAACAAACAGTTCCCACTACGTTTATGTTGGCGATGAATTAACTTAAAAAACGGATTTCGAAGCCTTTGGTTAAAACCTTCCTTTGACAATAGCCAAGGTCTCCCCACATACAGAACAGCTCACAAAACCACACCTTAAATATCCATGAAAGTACATAATATGATCTGGGATCAAACAACTTATTTTAGAGAATGAAATCGAACTGTATTTGCCCCAATGTTATTTCAATTTACAATAATAATAAGACTTGCGTCCATTTGCGAAAATCACAACCTCCTGGTCATGTCGATCCACTTTCGCCATCCACCCAGAAAGCAGATGACTGGGGATCTCCCGTCCAAACTCTCGGAGTGTTCCCGATAGATCATGTTGCAATCTCCAGGAGAAACAGTCCTGAGATTATGAATGTCAAAGTAAAGAAAGGCATCAATGTGGCCTTAGATCACTATTATGTCTCTGATGAAATTTAAACCAATCCCTGCAAACACAAGTAATACAACCAAACAGATCACACGCTTAAACAACGATACACTTCGGCAAAGGGCCGTGGAGTCCCAGGAGAAGGCTAGACCAAATGACTGTGACTTTAACAACACAAAAAGTATCATTGTTGAGGCCGCCAAAGACGTTGCATAAATCAAGAGAAGCAAAAAGCATGCCTGGTGGAATGATACGTGCGAGTCAGTCCTGAAAGAAAGACTCAATCCATGGAAACAGTACTACTCGACGAAATCAGAAACTGATTGGGAAACCTACAAAACCCAACGTGCCCAAGCAGCTAGGGTGTTCAGAACTGAGAAACATAAATTCGAAAAATCTCTCATTGAAAAGATAGACCAAAAAATTAGGAAGAATGAAAGCAGACAGTACTACAGAGCCTTTAAAGGCAAACTCACTGAATATAAACCACCATCTCTATGGTTTGAGCGAAAGGACGGCACGCTGGTGATGTCAAATGAAGAAAATTGTAGCATTCTGGTAGACTACTTCAAGCATTTACTTAATTGCTCTAAACCACAAAGCCCCATTGAGACCAAGGAACCCTTACTCAGGCACCCAGATTCCAGACCACCCGACAAAGATGAAATCAAGCGCCACATTGAACGTCTCAAAAACAACTAAGTGCAGGGGAAAGACACAGTGGTAGCAGAACTATAGAAGTATGCCCCAGGGGAATCACCTGATATCTTGCAAAAGCAAATAGAAGGAATTTGGAGCAAGGAGACCCTACCCGAAGATTGGAAAACTGCTTTGATCCATCCATTAGACAAAAAAGGCAGCATGAAGAACGTCAACAACTACAGAGGAACTTTGCTACCCGTGACTTACAAAATTCAATCAATTGTCATCCCGGAGGGTTTTGAAGCACAAGTCGAACATCAAATAGGTGAATACCAAGGTAGATTCAGAAAAAGTCGCTAAACAACCGAGCAGATCCAAAATATCATAACGATCATCAGATAACTTATTGTACACTAAGATCCAAGCAGTATGTGTCTGTATTTGTGGACTTCAAGAAAGCGTACGACTCCATTGACCAGGATGTCCAGCTAAACATCTTAAACGAATTTGGAGTTGATTTGAAACTGCTGGCATTAATTTGAGCCACCCTAACTGATACAAAATCCAAGGGGAAGTTCCACAGATGTCTCTCGGATTTCTTTGACATCAAAACAGGAGTCGGACAAGGTGATGGGCTATCTCCGATACTCCTCAACTGCGTTCTTGAAAGGATCATCAGAACCTGGCGGGTGAGATTACAGGGTACCAACTACAGTCCATATCCAAGGGAATCACAACAGATTGCTTAGCATTTGCCGATGATATTGCCGTTCTCTCGAATGACGTAGAAACCGCTAGAGCTCAAGTTGAAATGTTAAATAAAATTGCCGAATAAACTGGTCTGCAGATATCGATTGAGAAAACAAAAGCAATGACTAACATCAAAGAGGCTCCACCAAAACTCCATACAAATTACGGGGACATCACTCGAGTAGACAAATTCAAATACCATCATCATCATCATCATCATCATAGCTTGCCACGGTGGGTGAGTGGGTAGCGTGTCGGTCTACTAACCCCAAGATTGCAGGTTCGCTCCTGGCCGTGGTAAGTGATTTTTTGAAAGGCGGCAAAAATACGACACGCATGTCATACGATGTTGGCATGTCAAATAACCCATTTGAATTCAGTAGGCACTGTTCATTTTTATTTTTTATTTAGTCAATTTACCCTCTAGGTTGGTGCTTCCCACGGACTCAGCGAGGGAACTCACCACTACCGCCTCTATGGGCAGAGCCCTGGAGCCTGGAATATCTGGTCGAGATGGATACAACTGGGGAGGTTTGATCAGCATTTCGCCCAGGCGTCCTCACCTGCAAAGCGAACAGGGGCCTCATGAGGGATGGGAAGGGATGGAAGATTGCGATGGATAGGCGAGGAAGAGGGAAGGAGGCGTCCGTGGCCTTACAGGAGGTACTGTCCCCGTAAATTGAATTATTCAGGGCCAAAATGAGAGTATTTTGCGTCCCCATGATAAAATTTAACTAGAAAATATAATTTCTGGAAGTGTGACACAAGAGGGTCGTGTTACAAGCTCGAGACTGTGGGAGAGCCCGATCACGTGATATGTTGCACAATGGAAGCTTCTAGAAGGCTATATTTAGCATAGCAACAGCGAGTTTGGAAATTAATATTATAAATATTGTTATAAATTATGCTATTGGATCCCAGTCCAGAGCCAATGAGAACAGGTCTTATTGAAGATCGGATCAACTTTAATTACACAACATGAGAAAATTATGCATTTAGGCCCTTAGAAGAAGATTTTCTTATTTGGTAATGAAGAGAATATTAAGAGAAATTATGTCTGATACTTTAAAAACCACAGATCGGTTAATCTACGCAGTAATAAGCATTAGTAATCTACGCGCTAAAATTATGGTGGGAGATTGATATGGCCGCCAAAAATTCGACTTGGAAGGGGAGATCCAAGGATCGAGGTTCTTATTCCAGCAGACTTTGAAGAGTGAGGAAGTGTTTTTACTGGGTTAACGGAGATCCCAAGGCTTAGTCCGAGTGCGACGACTGTCGACTTGCGGAGACGCGAGTATAGATAGGTGGAGCGTTAGAGATCACCGCACTTCCATTCTACGTGAAGTTGCGAGGAACATAGTATTGATTATATCTCTAATATAATTGAGATTTGAAGTGAAATAAGAGAACATATATTAAGAACAGGTCGCCTACTATATATTGTGGAAAGTCGAGCGCTTAAATATTCACCGTTTCGACAATATCAGCCTGTCAAGTTAGATTTCCAAATGTGTTGGAAATAAAGCTGAGGATCATTATAAATTGCAAAGTGAAGTTGGCGAACGCAGTTCAAGTGAACAGTGGCGGAGGAATTTTAATATTGGCGCAACACATAAACATTAACAGTATGATTTTTCTTCAATCATTATCATTCAACTTAATTAATATTGTTGATATGATGAACTAGTCATGCGCCAGAGGCATATTCAATAGCAGGAGTTAAGATACAACGATGGAGCTTCGTTAGACAACGTATTCTTGAATACAGACGTAGTGTACGGTCCATCTTGTGCATTTTCGACAGTCTACGAACACTAGTATAACATCAATTAGCAATGGAAACATTTCATTCACTGTTTATACGAATATTTATATAACTATATTCCAATGATGAAGCCGATATATATTTACGACGGAGAATGGAGACTTTACAGAAGAGATTTGTCAAGATGCTAGGGAAAGGTAGCCCAGCAACACAGAAGAATTTGCCAGAAGGATGTCGTTCGAGCCCAGCCGAACGTTGGTGAATTCCAGAGAGAAACGTGTCTTATCTCTTAGGTCACAGATCCGAGGTTCGAATGCAGATCCATCTCAGTGTCTTGTACTGAGGAAACATCTAAAGTATTGTGGCAATACTTACATTGATCTTCAAGTTTTCGTCTAAATAAGGTATTAGTGTATCTCAATTGTTATATAGAGCTTGATTAGTGACATTCTGAGCAGCAATCTTATCCCATATTTTCGGCGATCTTATTCCATATTTCTATATTTTCACTTTTCATGTATTTCAGTGCTTTTATGTATTTTACACTTCAGATGTGTGTTGAGATTTTTATGCTGCAAGATTATTTAGAAGATGATTGCATTTCATCTATTTTTCAATTTTATTCTACGGATCAGTTGTGGAACTGACATTAAAATTTTTGTTTGAGGAATCATATTGCCTCATAGGAGATTAGTCGTTTCGACTCTCGAATTTTAATAATTTCATTTAAACCAAGTATTCTGACATTGTGTCATAGCTTCAAATTAAATTCTTGTTAAATTTAATTTGAGCACTTTAATGTAACAACATATTACTTCAAGAAAAGAAGAAACATCGAATGATATTGTTATATCATTATTGTACATAAACTATCGACGATCTAAGAAATACTAGTCGTTTGATAAGACCGAAGTCTTAATTCCTATGAACATTCTTTGTGTAGAGTGGAAAAACATTACGATATTGACAAACCTTTCTTATTATCTGTAAAGCTAAGAGCTTTGTTCATTTAATATGTTAGAGGAAATACCTTTTGATAGAAGATTATTCAAATCTTTGGCTAGGAATTCAAAGCTACAGTAGTTTATCCCGGTCAAGATTGAATTCTATCTGACACTATAAATAACATGTGTGTTATTTTATCCTATTTGTGTAACATCAAGTCATTTTGTCGACATGATATTACAACGATAAACAATTTATAGCTAGACAAGTGAGATGAAACAGGAGTATTATTTTTATTACATGTATTTGCGACAGACGAGTTAACAGTTAATTATCTTGTTGTGGAGTAAACTGTCTGTCTAATATCGTTCATTACAATTGGAAGTTTCGTTTGAAGAACTTACGTATGTATAATTGTAGTTCAGTAGTCATGTGCAATGTTACTGAGGGTCATGCCATTATTTGAGAGAAGTTTCTACATAAGATATGTTAATAACAATTAATCCCTTTTGATTATTGTTTAACATAGTAGATGATAATTGTTTATGCCATATATACTGTTATATGAGGTTTTGTAGAGCTATGGAGTGCTCAGGCGAGGGAATTCCGCATTTTAAGGAAGTCAAATTATTGTTGTTCTTTGATAAAAGGCACGTATCACGATAAGAGCCGTTGTATACAATTAGTTCAGTTCTTGTGAATTAACAATTTAGCTGTGCTAACAGGAGGGTTTCAGCGGAAATACAACTTGAGAGAGATTGTCTACTCACGTCTATAATACCATTATTAAATTTTATTAAACCCGAATTTATGTAATTACGTTCAGTTTGCCTTAATCAGTCGACTGTATTATACCGATAATGTAATGAAACCTATATAAGACGATGTATATGCAGTATATTAAAACTACAGAACGTTAAAGAAAGAGTGGTTATGTGAAAAACCAGTGTATATATTTAGTTAAGATTTTTATTGTAACCGAGAAGTTAGAATCTCGAAAGTGTCACGTTAGCAACACTAGATAATGGATATTATTATAAACATATTACATGTAAATAATTTTTGTGGAAATGATTTAATTAGTTAAATAATTTAGTAGGATTTATTAATCAATTGTTTTGGAACAGAGTGTGTTTATGAACGGATGTTTTTGGTGTGAATGATTATTCATTGTTAAGAGAAGATGTGGAACCGTATTGGTTTAGAACAATAACGGAGTGCGAATGAAAGTGTGTATAAAATTTTTAGAATGATTGTTTAAGAAACAAAGTAGTTATGTGAACTTTTGTAAGATATGAATGTTAATTTTTACGTGTTTTATAAATGCACACAAGCAGCCTCTGTGGGCTAGCGAGAATGAGTCACCGTTAGTACTGGAGAGCGATGACATAATATTTAAGCAGGTGTAGACCAACTGCCTTCTATTTATTGTATAAACCAGTTTTGAGTACGGCGTGGTGCCGGTGTTTCATTCATGAAACAAAGCCACGGCACGCGCGTTCTACAACGCAGGTTTGTGTGTGAAACCATGTGTATGGAATGCCATTCAGAGGATTCATTAAACGTTTTTATTTCTATGCTGAGTAGACCTATAACAAGCCAAGATTTATACTCATAATTTTAATACAGCATTGTAGTAAGATGTAGAATTGAAAGGAGGTGTGAATGATTGCGTGTTTTTAATTTTAATGTCTATTGTTAAATTCATTTGTTGTTATTTTGTTTATAGTTGATTAGTTTACCCTTTTTGTTAATAAATTTGTTCAGATTGTTTTCCGTTGTTGTTGGAGTGATTCATTTTAAATATAAGGAGCAGAATATTGTGGATGTAGTGTAGGCGAAGCTGAGTCCCAGTCCCCGAGGTAAGTAAAGGTGAGTGTCCCCTGTAGTTGGTTGTTGATCCACAATATTCTGGTAACTGCTGTCTGTAAATCCCTAAAGACCATGTTGGAAGCGATTTCTAATGTTGTATATGCCGGAGCAATTAGAAATAGGCAATCCAGCGGGGGCAATGGATATTCCAACAGGATCCTTTCCGGATTATCTGGTACAGTACTGAGACCGTATTTTGTATTTAGTTGGATATAGGTTAAGTTGGCAATAACACTGATGGCAGCACTGCGAAGTTCCTTTGGAATGCAGGTGCGCGGTAGTACTGTGGCGAGGTCAGGAGCTGTCAGAAACCCGCCGTACATGCCGACGACCACATGTTGGATATTTTAATACTTGTATTGAATACAAGATGGACACAGCACCACTGTCGTTATTTCGAACATCGTGGTAGAGCAATATACACAATGCAGTATGAAACAAAGAATGGGAAACGCATCCTGTGGATAAAGGAAGATAACTGAGAACTTTTATATGAGTATAAATGCATACAGTATTATAACATGTGATTATTGAACTCGGCAATGATACATGTATCGATAGTTGCTATCGATCAAAGAACAAGGTGCATTGTGGATCACCTGGAGACAGTATGATTTGCGAGAGCAAACGAAGAGTTGATTAGTGAATACAACTTCAGAGAGGAGGGTCGTAGAGCTCTCTGGTCTAAGACTTGTTCGTGCGTTGCCGTGAAGACGTGTTGGTTCGGTAATCGTGGAGTTGAGCCGACATATACGTGTTACAGTATAACGTGATAGGATTTTCGTCTGATCTTATTATAGTTTCAGACAGTGTTAACCTTCAATTCGAGCACAGCGAACTTGCAGTCACGTATGACAACTTCTTATTAAGCCAATGGTACAACATCGTGTTCTACATTGCAGTACAGAATAAACAGCTTTAACCATGATTGTCATCGATGATATAAAGAGAGAGAGAGAGAGAGATATTGCTACGTTATGAAGATGCAGAATATGGGCTAAACACAGACAAGAAATGTAACACATAGCAGCGTTGAATACTCAGGATGATAACTTGATTCCAATATGAGCAACTATAGTATGAGGCTTTATAAGAAAAGATTGAAGAGACTGTAAAAGTCTGAATGACAATTTGTACTGCTACATCAATGTCGTCATGTTCTCTAGCAAGTGAAAGAACTATGAACTTTGTCAAATGAACATCTGTTAGCTTCGTCTCGCTTCGCGAACGGTAATCGGGTCTACTTGATATCCAGTCGTTTCGTGATCGGTACAGCTGAGCAGATATGGTTCGATCCCAGGCAGGAGTATGTGTTATAGCATTCTAACTTCATTCAACTAGAACTTCAACAAGGTAGCTGGAAGTTTTCTTTTAGTAGACAGTATGAATTTGTCATGCTCTTGAATGTTCCTTTTCACCAATTTTGATTAGAGTCGTTAAGAATTACAGACAAGGGCTAGGGTGATTCTTTAATCATTTCTGTTCGAGTATGTAATTCACTTTGTATTTCAATTTAGTAGTTATTGTAGTGTTACTTTGAACATTACCTTGCTTTCATTAAGATGTAATTTGGGAATAAGATAGAAGAATATAGTTTGTTGGGAAGACAACATGAGAAAACTTATAGGGAGAAGACGACGTTAAAATTATATAAGAATAATTCTAACTCAAGCAGATGTCCCATAATCCGTCGTATACGTAAATTCGACTTTGAACAAATTCTCTGGACTTTTTGAATTTGACTTCGAATATATTTTTGAAAGCTCATGCAAGTTATTAGATAGACATTCAGGCCTATATTTTTGGCAGATTGAGCATAGACATGGAACATAGTGATTTATAGTATGATTCTTTGCGATTGTGCGAATTTATTTCTGGTAATCCAGATTTTTTTTGAAATTCTTTTAATTTCGACTCCCTTTATGAGCTCGTTCAGTTTTTTAAATTTTTGTGGATTCTTGTGGGGAACTCCAACTTGGTTTAGCGTTCAAATCTAATGGTTAATTTGTACCTTCTCAAGATAGGCTCTTTCCCATGCTGTAGTTTTGACGTGTTTTCCTTTGAGGAGGATCTCCAGTGGAATTATTTTCAATTATGTGAAAACTGAATCGTTCTTTTCTCAATGGTCGATTGAGATATACGAAAGAAATACTTTGTTTGAGAAAATGTAATTAGTAATGATATGTAATGTTAAGAGATAAATGTTTAAAATATATGTAAGTCATAATCGAGGTGACAGACTTCGAATTCTCACACAGTTATTTAGACTTGTGAATACAATATTTTATCATTGTTCTGATAAAGATTATTCTCGACACTTTAACTTTTGGCTAATTTGATGCAACATATTTATCCATGATTGTATAAAAACTTGTGTAATATTCGTAATGTTTGGAATTTATTAAGAGCTGTTTAGCGATGATATGGTAATAATGGAATTTTGTCTGCGTATTTGGATTGCAATTTAGGAGATATTTGACATATGTGGATAGTCAATATCTATTTTTCCAGCACTGAATTAGCTTTAGAGCTATTGCTGAGTGCACTACGGTGTATTATTTTGAACGTGAAAATGAGTCACGATTTTAGCTAGTGGAAAGCTAATGTACAATTTTGAATCCAACATTTAAGAAACCAAGTATTGTAACAACATCGTTAATATTTGTTAAGATTTAGTAACAATTGTTTTTAGAATAGAGTTTAATTGGAAAGACTGTAATATTAATACTTGTATAAACTTGAGCTATTTATAACTAAAATATTGAGTAATAGAAAATCTAATATCTGTGAGAAAGTGAAATGAAATATAATCAATATAATTAACAATACAACGTCCGATTAGCTTAATTGTTTGTCATTTAGGACGGCACGGACTTGAAAATTGAAACCAAATAAATCAATATGAATGCATGAAATTAACAGAGATGAATAATTCTAGGCGTAACTAAATCTCAGAAATAAAATGTAATTATGTAATATATATATATATAAATTGCTACGATTGAATAGTATATTTTTATAAATATATCAAAAAGGGTTTACGATAATATCAGAATATTTCGTATGTAATTTTTTTTTTTTTGGAACTTCGTTCATGATGATGAGACGATAGGCAGTTTGTGTGGCCTAATTAAGGCGATTGTTTCTTAAACATTTTTCATGCTTCGGCAGAGGCATAAGATTATAACTTTTGTTCAGTGGAGTTTTCACTTCACGACACTGCGGTTCCAGTTAATAAACATTTGTTAAATTTTAAAATGCATACTAATGACTTAGTGATTTCTATTCGAATTAGAATGTGCTTCGAGAACCAGTGGGTCATTAGCTAGGATTTTTTTTAACGCGCCCGAGATTAGATTAATTTAATTATCTTTAAGAGTTTTGGTAGCTCACTTTGGGCTATTTTTCATTTTTTTACAGACCACTGGCATCTTCTTATCACATTCTTTTTAATTTTGTGGTATTCCTATCCATGGTCTATCCTTGGTGGTGGTGTCTTGGGGGTTATTTTCAGCCGGGGCTTCCAGATTCTACGATCCTGCTTTTTCTTTTGGATTTCATCAGGTAAGACCTCGTCGATACGGGTGCAGTACCATCCCGGCATTTGCCCGAAGACGTAGTGGGAAAACCACGGAAAACCACTTCGAGGATGGCTGAGGTGGGAATCGAACCCCCTCTACTCATTTGGACAACCCGAGGCTAAGTAGACCCCGTTCCAGTCCTCATACCACTTTTCAAATTTCGTGGCAGAGCCGGGAATCGAACCCAGGACCTCCGGGTCGGCAGCTAACCATGCTGACCGCTACGCTACGGAGGCGAACCCTGTTCACAATGGCAAAATTAATCTCGGGAGTTTCCGCCAACACATAGTTCTTCATTTCTCTACTAGAAAGCGCTATAGTGTTGAAGGAGCTTAGATATCTAACCTCCTTGACTTTCAGAGTGATTCAAGGAACAACGAAATTCGGCATACAAGCTACCCTCTTGGTGTCAAATTACAAAGCGTGCACCCGACACCCGAGGTCAAACGATATTATTATTATCATCATCATGAAAAATGGACTGGACAAAGAAGCACTTTAGGAACGAGTACGCAAATTGGAAATAGCATACCAAACATCCCGCACAATCTACAACAAAAATTCCTTTCCTAAAACACCAAGATACGTCACTATGAAACAGTTCTGAAGTCAGTAGTTCTATATGCAGTCGTAACAAAGGAGAAATGGAGAAAAAGGAGCGCAAAATTGTGAGAAGAATCTTGGGATCAAAGTAAAACAAGATGTTCAGTAAAGAACATATAGCCTACTTTCTCCTAAATGCATGGCTATTGTTATAACTCTTTGTCCTTTTCAAGGAGTATAATTGAATGTTGGTTGTAGTAGCTTGTTGAAATACAACGTGCTATAGGGATATTAAACATGAATATGAGGTGCCCTTTGCTAGTGCTACCTCTGTAAAAAAATTCATTCAATTCGGTTTCACCGTGTTTGAATTGATCCGGGGAATGGATTTGCACATATACATGGCCGCTATTTGCAAACTATTGGGCTGATGACCTTGTAGTCAGTCATAAGATGCTTTCCACAAAAAGGCATGTTGTTGCAAAATCCGGTAGACATCAAATTATTAGGGTGGTCGAAATTTGATTTAAGCTTTTAACATTTGGGTGGCTGTCATTCCGTTTCCGTCAAGATGGCGGCGATATAAAACATGACACTGAGGTGCCTTTTGCTAGTGCTACCTCTGTACCAAATTTCGTTCAATTCGGTTTCACCGTGTTTGAATTGATAGGGGGAATCGATTTGCACACATACTTGGCCACCATCTGCAAACTATTGGGCTGATGATCTAGCAGTTTGGTCAGAATATGCTCCCCCACATAAAGATTTGTTGTTGCAAAATTTGGTAGAGACTCGATTATTAGGTTGGTCGTAATTACATTTTAGCCTTTAACATTTGGGTGGCCGCGATTACGTTTCCGTCAAGATGGCGGTGATACAAAACATGACACTGAGGTGGCCTTTTCTAGTGCTACCTCTGTACCAAATTTCGTTCCATTCGGTTTCACCGTGTTCGAATTAATAGGGGGAATCGATTTTCACACAAAGATGGCCGCCATCCGCAAAATATTAGGCTAACGGATGATTAGGTTAATCGTAATTTGATTTAAGCTTTGAATATTTGTGTGGCCGCCATTACGTTTCCGTCAAGATGGCGGCGATATAAAACATGACACTGAGGTGCCCTTTGCTAGTGCTACCTCTGTACCAAATTTCATTCCATTCGGTTTCACCGTGTTCGAATTAATATGGGTAATCGATTTTGACACAAAGATGGCCGCCATCCGCAAACTATTAGGCTAATGACCTATTAGATTTGTCAAAGGATTCATCCTCCATAAAGGTATGTTGTTGCAAAATTTGGTAGAGATCGGATGATTAGGTTAGTCGTAATTTGATTTAAGCTTTGAACATTTGTGTGGCCGCCATTACGTTTCCGTCAAGATGGCGGTGATATAAAACATGACACTGAGGTGCCCTTTGCTAGTGCTACCTGTGTACCAAATTTCATTCCATTTGGTTTCACCGTGTTCGAATTAATAGGGGTAATCGATTTTGACACAAAGATGGCCGCCATCCGCAAACTATTAGGCTAATGACCTATTAGATTTGTCAAAGGATGCTCCCTTCATAAAGGTATGATGTTGCAAAATTTGGTAGAGATCGGATGATTAGGTTAGTCGTAATTTGATTTAAGCTTTGAACATTTGGGTGACCGCCATTACGTTTCCGTCAAGATGGCGGCGATATAAAACATGACACTGGGGTACCCTTTGCTAGTGCTACCTCTGTACCTAATTTCATTCCATTTGGTTTCACCGTGTTCGAATTAATAGGGGTAATCGATTTTGACACAAAGATGGCCGCCATCCGCAAACTATTAGGCTAATGACCTATTAGATTTGTCAAAGGATGCTCCCTCCATAAAGGTATGTTGTTGCAATATTTGGTAGAGATCGGATGATTAGGTTAGTCGTAATTTGATTTAAGCTTTGAACATTTGTGTGGCCGCCATTACGTTTCCGTCCAGATGGCGGCGATATAAAACATGACACTGGGGTGCCCTTTGCTAGTACTACCTCTGTACCAAATTTCGTTCCATTCGGTTTCACCGTGTTCGAATTAATAGGGGCAATCGAGTTTCACACAAAGATGGCCGCCATCCGCAAACTATTAGGCTGATGACCTATTAGTTTGGTCAAAGGATGCTGCCCCCATAAAGGTATGGTTTTGCAAAATTTGGTAGAGATTGGATGATTAGGTTAGTCGTAATTTGATTTAAGCTTTGAACATTTGTGTGGCCGCCATTACGTTTCCGTCAAGATGGCGGCGATATAAAACATGACACTGGGGTGTCCTTTGCTAGTGCTACCTTTGTACCAAATTTCGTTCAATTTGCGCTCACCGTGTTCGAATTGATAGGGGGGACAGACATTCAGAGTACACACACACACAGACTCACACACACACATACACACACACAGACAGACACACTTTTTTTTCGCCCTGTAGTGATCTCATAAGTCTACTTTCATTTTTTTGCAAAAATCGAAAGTAGGCTAAAAATGGAATCCATCAAAAGAGATCCAACGAGGATGTTTTCAGATAATAGAGAAAATTACCGACATAATCCGATAAAGGCGGGCACGATTTTACGGTCGCCTGAAAAGAATGGACGAAAGAAAGTTAACTAAAGAGATCTTTCACTTCTTTGATTCAAACCCTAAAACCACAATTCCCTGGTTTAGAAATGCCAAAGAAGACCTCCAAATGCTACATATCTCAGCTGAAGAAGCCCGTAACAGAGATCTCTTCCGCAAGAAAATATTGACGAACGGGCTAAACTGAGACGAGCAACCGAAGATAAGACACGGTGCCCCTTGGACAGAGGAACGTAAGCAGGCCCTCTCACAAAGAATGAGGGAAATGGGCTCTGAAGAAGGCAAAGTTCAATGTCAAATGCGACAAGACTTAACGTGGTCCGTGATGGCCCCATCAAATTATATATAATAGACAATAATATAACAATAAGAGGTTAAAAAAGATGAAGAATTCCAGTGCTATTTAATGGTCTCACGTGCTCCTTAGGGGGCTGAACGAATATAATACTACTACTACTACTAATAATAATAATAACAATAATAATAGACTAATAATAATAATCCTAAGTACGGCCTTTTCCGGAGATTTCCACTCTCCCTCCAGGCAAATGCCCGGATGGCTCCTTGTTTTAAGTACCGGGCCACTTACCCCTATCCTTGGCTCACTACAGTCACGATGAAAACATAGGTTATCGGACGAATTCGAGACGTATGATACATAAGGCCACACCACTAAATCGAAGCAACAACATACCCTTAACGTCTCAGACTAGCAATGCTATTGGCAATCTAAACGGTGTGGTCATCAATCACCTTTGAAGGCCGTCTATTTAGAATGGTGGGCGCTCTGAAGTACACACCTGCTGGAATAAATTTATTAGTCTAGTTAAAGGTGTGTCTCGTGTGACATCACAGCCAGATGAGTCATTGAGGATGAGTACCATATGCTAGAACTAGATTATACTCGAGGACTCCATGAGTTCATCAACAAGATTGTAATTATTGTTGACAGGTCCGTGCGATTGGTGGTACATGTGTGCACCTTCAGCTTACTACCAGCAAGTGGTTAGGAGCTACTTTTCTGTTTACCATCTCGTAAAGATTGCAGTCAATTTGCATTTGACTAGAGCAAAATGTGACTTATCACCGATTCATGGCTGTGATTCTACTGAGGTATGGATGGTGTGCATTCAGGGCATTGTTAGTACCTGTGGATGATGTGAAAGGTTCTACTCACAGTACTGCTGTACTGGCTTAGTGAGGAAAGCAATTGCAAACTACCTCACTCCTCACCTTGCCTAACACACCTCATTGTAGTGCTGTCTTGGGTTTTTGTGGGTTTCTAGACAGCGGTACTTTTTGAGGATACGACCAGCCTACGATCTGACTGCCTAACATTCATGGACAGATATCGTTATTATTATTATTATTATTATTATTCCAGAAGATTATTCATCGCGTTTGTTTGAGCGGCCTTTTGAGATCACCTTGTGGTGTAGCAACTGTCTGTCTTGCTGGAGGTCCGGGTTCTGATCTGAGCGCTGGAACGGGGTCTCAGCCTCGTGATGCCAAACTGAGGAGAGGTGGGTTCACATCCCACCTCAGCCATTCTGGAGTAGGTTTTCCGTGGTTCCCCCACGTATTTTCCAGGAAAATATCGGGATAGTTCCTAATTCAAGACCACGGCCGCCCGCTCACTTGAATTTTAAATACACACATTAATACAGCCTTCACAATAACACAAGTTATCAGACAACATTCTACATACATCCAGTATACGGGGCTAAATGCCATGATGTGGAAGCTTCCTCAAATCAAACAAGAACAATAATAACAACAATATAGTTGTTTGAGCGGGATGTAATGCCAGAAAGTTTCATCACCAACACCGTATTATTATTATGAAGGGGTCGGATATTTTGAAAATGCACATGAGCATATGCAAATGCATATTTTGTTGATTTATTGCATATTCTGAGCAAAACAGCATATTTTAGCATAGCCTATACATTTGAAATTAGGCCTAAGTATAACTTAAAACATCTTGAACAAAATTGGTTTTACTTGCGTGTTGAACATCCCTTGTAAGAAACTTTCTAAGCAAGAGATAACCAGATAACAATATTTTTAGGCGTGACTATTTCATAAAGGGAATGGGGTGGGGCATTTCTTTCATCATCCCGGCAGTCAGTAGTCCAGGGTTGATTTTGTGAGGTGTTTCTTCAGTGTTACTTTATCCTTAGTCTGCATGGTGTTACGGCTGTGAGTTTGTTTCGTCGCCTCGCCACGTGAGTCACAGCTGCCCCGGGCAATGCTCTGCCTCTGTGTGTTACCTGCGCCTTACGCAACGGGCTGCGAGGACAAAGGGATGGTCCAGAATATTCGTGACCCAGCTAGTGATGGAAATCTCGAGAAGCCGTGAATCCTGGACGATCCTAGAAGCATTCATTGGGTCACCAGCCTGCTATATAAGCGGCCTCATCAGCGAGGGAGGAACTGTGTTTTTGAGCTAGTGCGTGCTTTTACCTGAGCGACAGTAGTGCGGCGACGTGACGTGCGAAGTTGCGAAACCCTAGTGAGGCTGATTCTCCAGACAGCGAGGCAGCGTGAATCATACGGAGGGACTGAGTTTTGAGGAGTGTGTACTTACCTAGTGCGACAGAGATATTGTGGTGAATTGCGAAACGCAGGGGGCTGTTCCCTAGCCAGCGGACAGCGAAGCAGTGTGTAGTGGTGAGTGACTGGCTATCGTAAATAACTGTAGTTTGTGTACAAGGCAGAGTTGCAGGTATTAATAGCGAGGACAGTAGTGTGAACGTAGGCTAAGTGTGGAAGCTATAGTGACTAGTAGTTGTCTTATGAAGTGAGATTCAGTGCTTATTGTGTGGTGTATTTTTCCTGGCCTGCAATAAAGCTAATATTTCGTTAAAGAAACAATTGTGTTGTGCTTTCACCCACCGTAATCCAGTTAACGAACTTGCCACTAGGGGTGGCACGTAACAATATACTTTGCTCAAAATGCTTAAAGAGAAGAGCAGCAGAAATTATTTATTAAATCTGTGGGTGTCAGTTAATGGAGATTATAGCGTTGTCGTCTATTGTCAAGTATGCTCGAAGGAATTTAAACGTGAAAAGAAATTTGAACTTGAACAACATGCAAAAACGACTGCACATATACGGCAAACGAATGGAAAGAAGAGTGAATAAGATTGAATAAGTGCATATTTTTCAATGTTTAATGCATATTTTCTTCATTTTTAGAGCATAATTGCATGCATATTTTAATTGTTCATAGTGCATAAGTGTTCGGTCCCTGATTATGACACATTCATTTCACCACATCAGTGGGTACTAATCAACATATCGTCGGCTTGTTTGCAAGACAGTAAGGCAACTTCATTCATGACGATGATGATGATGATAATTGTTGTTTTAAGGGGCCTAACATCTAGGTTATCGGCCCCTAATGGTTTGGGTGATAGTGAAAGATGAGATGAGAATGAAAACTATAACTAATACTAGCTACTACAGGGTCATCAATTTAAGTCTCGCATCCGATACCGATCACGGCGCGGCAAGCTCTCGCGCTGACACCCGCTCGCCGGCAGGTAAAAAGTGCGCGACTTCTCCCCACTACTTCGCGTCAACATACAGTCATTTAATAGCAATTTCTAGTGAAAATAATTATCTACAAACTTACCTGGTTTTACAAGAAATGTTCAAAGTGTTGTCCGTCAGCTCGCAAGCATGCCTGGCACCTCGTAAACAAGTTTCTAGGACACACGGCGAATTTCTTCCTGGATGACGTTCGTTATAACTTGGCGAATATTTTCTTTTAACTCCTCACTTGTGAGGATTGTTTGCATATGAATCGAAAACGGCACTCACTAACAGAAGAATACTTCGCATAAGAAAGCACAATGAATACACGTTGTCCTATAGAAAACATCACTTCGCATAACAAAGCACAATGTATACACGTTGTTGTATAGAAACATCACTTTAAGGCAACACATAAACTGTAAAATTGCCCCGAGACTGCATTGTATGTTAGGTCAAATCAACTAGCACTTCACAAGCTTTAATACGCCGGAGATATTGACAGCTTATTGCAACATTGCCGATCGCAGCGCACGTGTTCATTGCGGGGAGAACGCCAAGGCCACCTTGACCGGCCTAGCGGCCGCATCTGCCAAGGCCACCTTCACCGGCCTAGCGGCGCGTACATGCGGGATATAAAATGATGACCCGGTAGAAGAAGAAATGGTAAACAAATAAATCATAAGGCAAATAAAAGACAGGAAGAAATGAAATGCCCTCAACCCTCGAAGAATGAGGATTGAGGGACTTGGAAGGAACGAGAGCCATGAAAGGTAGATAGGAAAGGGGAAAGAGGAGAGGGCCCGCCCCAAGGTCAGAGAAAAAACGGTACAAAACGGACCCAGCTCAGGAATCCCTCGGGGTCGCCAACTCAGAAACTCACCAGCCGTGAGCCCTTGAGGGTGTAGCACTATCCAGGGTGCACCAGAAGTGGTGGGGCTACATACACCTTGCCTCCTTGAGGGCCTTGTGCAGAAGGCAGGAGATAACATGAAAAGAAAAAGAAGGCAGACCCCTCGAAGAATGGGGGTATCAGGAAAGATGAGACATGGGCCAATTAAGGCGGGAAATTGAAAGACTCCCTAGGCCTCGGATACCCTAATACCGTCGGGGTCGGAAAAGAACAAGAGTTGACCAAGGGAGGTCGACAGGAAAGAAGACGGAGAGGAGTCCGGCACAAGTAAGTGGAAGCAATGCCGGACTCAGCTGGGGTCCCGTGGTCGGCAACCCACGTCCCACTTGATGTGAGCCCCTGAGGGGCAACTTCATAGAGGGTGGCACATTGAGAAACGAGCGAACTAGGCCTATGGAACAGGTCTCCAAAATGATGGTCGTCTGCATGATGATACAGTATGTAGACCATGATGTATTCCCACTTTTCCTAGATTGCGAACCAATGTTTTAGGGATGATGCCGGTAGGCGAGATGGGCAGCACCACTACACTTTCCTGTCTACACATTTGTCGTAATTGCTCAGCCAAGGGCAGATACTTGGTGATTTTCTCACAGCAGGTTTGTTGCAGATTATAAGACTTGGTCACTGCGATATCAATGAGAAGGCTTCTCTTCCGCACTTTGTCCACAAGAACGATTTTATTATTATTTACCTATTATTTATATTTACATTTTTGGAAGTGTTCTCCCTGTAGAAGAATATTTGCCACAACTAGGTTAAATAAAGCTCAAGTTGTTGAAACAACAATATCCAATTACCGATTTTGCATTTTGATAGAGATATGTATTGCCTATCTGAAGCCTCCGTGGCTTAGGCGGCAGCACGCCGGCCTCTCACCGCTGGGTCCGTGGTTCAAATCCCGGTCACTCCATGTGAGATCTGTGCTGGACAAAACGGAGGCAGGCAGGTTTTTCTCCGGGTACTCCGGTTTTCCCTGTCACAATTTCATTCCAGCAACACTCTCCACTATCATTTAATTTCATCGGTCATTCATTTAATCATTGCCCCAGGGGAGTGCGTCAGGCCTCGGCAGCCGGCACAGTTCATATCCTCGCCGCTAGATGGGGGCTTCATTCATTCCATTCCTGACCCGGTCGGAGACTGGAAACAGGCTGTGGATTTTCATTGCCTATCTGTAGTATAGCTGCAGTTTAAAATAGAGTACCGTATCTCAACAGGTCTCAAGAGTAGACTCAGCCGAGTGAACACTCAACTACAATTAATTATCTCAATTGCATTCAGAATTAAGTAATTCTTCGATGGCTCAAAATGTTGAAATACCAAAACATTAATTCAAAATGAGATAATGAAATTACTTTTGTCATTTGAATAACATAAAGATGTATTAACAATAAATACCAACATGCTTATCCAAATCATACTTCTTAAACCGCCAATAAAAAGAAACCTCTAGTAAAATCTTTACCGACTGAAATGATTAAAGGTTTAGTGACGATCACTCGCATCCGCAAAGATTCTCTCATGCAACGAGGCTCGAAATGAGAAAGATATTGCACACGTCTCCTCTTAGTCTCTGGCATGGACATAGCAACTACTGTAGTTAATGCTTGAAGTTCGGGGACCTGATGCTCCTATTGTTGCTCCTTTTGCCATGAACATGGGAGTCTTGCTTTATAGTTGTCAAGTTTTGTTTATACTAGGACATTCGATAAGTAATGTCAGCACTACTAAAACATCACAAAGAAAACTATTTGGTTAATTTTGACATTACGGACTCCATTTATAGTCTCCTGCCATGTCAACAATACGTTGCCAAATCCTTGGAAGACGGCGCACTTCATCTGTAACACTATTTCTGGATATCTCTCTCACTGATCGATCTAGAGCTCTCTGGATATCAACTGTTGATTGAAATCGAACGCCTCGTAGAGATTCTCTGATCTTTGAGAATAAATCGTAATCGCAAGAGTTCATGTCAGGTGAATTTGGTGACTTTCAATATTACAGATTTATACAACAAAGACTGCTGAACAATAAACTACTAGATTATAACGGTCACCACTAGGATCGCTGATTGACAGCAGTATTGCCATTTTATTATTTAAAGGATTATTTTGGGTTTAACGCCTACTGACCAAATTTAGGTATTTTGAGACTATAGGTGTTAGTAAATGTTAAATAATTTGGATGATTTGGTGAAATAGAGACTATAGAAACAGTCGTTAGTTGCGCCATGGTCGAACCCACAATTTCCAGTCAGCCTGATAATAACAGACAAAATGTTGAATATCGTCTCTGCACCATGGGTATTGCCAACCCATTAAAGAAAGAAATGTAGGACCACGTATGGACAGATGTTACTGTATCTTCTTCCTAGCGTTTTCCCGCTGGTGCAAGGTCCGCTGTTCTGATCTTGGCTAGTCACTTTTGCACGATCTTGTGCATCTTGTGGTCTTAAGTGGAGATTTTTCTGATCAGCATTTACTGTGTAATGCCAGCGCTGCTTTGGTCGTCCACGTAGACGTTGTCCATTAATTTCGAAGGAGGAAGTGAAATTGGTAATTGTTCCAGGTGCAGCACGTCGGACGTGACCATACCACTGGAGCCGCTTTGCCCATGACAGCTCAGTGATGGGTGCGACGCCCATTTGCTGGCGAACAATTTCGTTTCTGACATGGCGCATGCGCGTGATATCCATTGGCCAACGAAGCATGCGCATTTACACACTGTGTAATTGGCGCTCCGTAGCTTTGTCAGATGGTCGACATTCAACACCGTATAAAGCAACAGGACATACTCGTACTACCATGCGGTAAAGGTTGGATTTCAGATTGAGTGGCATCCTTCTGTCGCAGAGCATTCCTGTGACTTCCCTCCATCTCAACCATGCTACCTTTATTCTACTGCGCACTTCATCACTTATCCCACCATTAAACTGCTGGCGAGGGGTGAGATCATTGTCTCTCCATCAATTTGGATGGAGCCAATGCTGGGGATGGTTTCCAGGTATTCAGTTTATTAGCCTACTTTCGATTTTTGCAAAAAATGAAAGTAGACTTATGAGATCAACACAGGGCGAAAAAAGTGTGTCTGTCTGTGTGTGTGTGTATGTGTGTGTGTGAGTCTGTGCGCGTGTGTGTGTATGTGTGTGTGTGAGTCTGTGTGTGTGTGTGTGTGTGTCTGTGTGTGTGTGTGTGAGTGTGTGTACTCTGAATGTCTGTCCCCCCCTATCAATTCGAACACGGTGAATGCGAATTGAACGAAATTTGGTACAAAGGTAGCACTAGCAAAGGACACCTCAGTGTCATGATTTATATCGCCGCCATCTTGACGGAAACGTAATGGCGGCCACACAAATGTTCAAAGCTTAAATCAAATTACGATTAACCTAATCATCCGATCTCTACCAAATTTTGCGACAACATAACCTCTTAGAGGGAGCATCCTTTGACCAAATGAATAGGTCATTAGCCTAATAGTTTGCGGATGGCGGCCATCTTTGTGTGAAAATCAATTCCCCCTATTAATTCAAACACGGTGAAACCGAATGGAACGAAATTTGGTACAGAGGTAGTACTAACAAAAGGCACCTCAGTGTCATGTTTTATATCGCCGCCATCTTGGCGGAAACGTAATGGCGGCCACACAGATGTTCAATGCTTAAATCAAATTACGACTAACCTAATCATCCGATCTCTACCAAATTTTGCAACAACATACCTTTATGGGGGGAGCATCCTTTGACCAAACAAATAGGTCATCAGCGTAATAGTTTGCGGATGGCGGCCATCTTTGTGTGAAAATCGATTCCCCCTATTAATTCGAACAAGGTGCAACCGAATGGAACGAAATTTGGTACAGAGGTAGCACTAGCAAAGGGCACCTCAGGGTCATGTTTTATATCGCCACCATCTTGACTGAAACGTAATGGCGGCCACACAAATGTTCAAAGCTTAAATCAAATTACGATTAACCTAATCATCCGATCTCTACCAAATTTTGCGACAACATAACCTCTTAGAGGGAGCATCCTTTGACCAAATGAATAGGTCATTAGCCTAATAGTTTGCGGATGGCGGCCATCTTTGTGTGAAAATCAATTCCCCCTATTAATTCAAACACGGTGCAACCGAATGGAACGAAATTTGGTACAGAGGTAGTACTAACAAAAGGCACCTCAGTGTCATGTTTTATATCGCCGCCATCTTGGCGGAAACGTAATGGCGGCCACACAGATGTTCAATGCTTAAATCAAATTACGACTAACCTAATCATCCGATCTCTACCAAATTTTGCAACAACATACCTTTATGAGGGGAGCATCCTTTGACCAAACAAATAGGTCATCAGCGTAATAGTTTGCGGATGGCGGCCATCTTTGTGTGAAAATCGATTCCCCCTATTAATTCGAACACGGTGCAACCGAATGGAACGAAATTTGGTACAGAGGTAGCACTAGCAAAGGGCACCTCAGGGTCATGTTTTATATCGCCACCATCTTGACTGAAACGTAATGGCGGCCACACAAATGTTCAAAGCTTAAATCAAATTACGACTAACCTAATCATCCGATCTCTACCAAATTTTGCAACTACATACCTTTATGGAGGTAGCATCCTTTGACCAATCTAATAGGTCATTCGCCTAATAGTTTGCGGATGGCGGCCATCTTTATGTCAAAATTGATTCCCCCTATTAATTCGAACACGGTGGAATCGAATGGAACGAAATTTGGTACAGAGGTAGTACTAACAAAAGGCACCTCGGTGTCATATTATATATCGCCGCCATATTGACAGAAGCGTAATGGCGGCCACACAAATGTTCAAAGCTTACGTTAAATTACGACTAACATAACCATCCGATCTCTACCAAACTTTGCAACAACATACCTTTATGGAGGGAGCATCTTTTGACCAATCTAATGGGTTATTAGCCTAATAGTTTGCGGATGGCGGCCATCTTTATGACAAAATTGATTCCCCCTATTAATTCGAACACGGTGGAACCGAATGGAACGAAATTTCGTACAGAGGTAGCACTAGCAAAGGGCACCTCAGGGTCATGTTTTATATCGCCGCCATCTTGACTGAAACGTAATGGCGGCCACACGAATGTTCAAAGCTTAAATCAAATTACGATTAACCTAATCATCCGATCTCTACCAAATTTTGCAACTACATACCTTTATGGAGGTAGCATCCTTTGACCAATCTAATAGGTCATTTGCCTAATAGTTTGCGGATGGCGGCCATCTTTATGTCAAAATTGATTCCCCCTATTAATTCGAACACGGTGGAACCGAATGGAACGAAATTTGGTACAGAGGTAACACTGGCAAAAGGCACCTCAGTGTCATGTTTTATATCGCTGCCATCTTGACTGAAACGTAATAGCGGCCACACGAATGTTCAAAGCTTAAATCAAATTACGATTAACCTAATCATCCGATCTCTACCAAATTTTGCAACTACATACCTTTATGGAGGGAGCATCCTTTGACCAATCTAATAGGTCATTCGCCTAATAGTTTGCGGATGGCGGCCATATTTGTGTCAGAATCGATTCCCCCTATTAATTCAAACACGGTGAAACCGAATGGAACGAAATTTGGTACAGAGATAGCACTAGCAAAGGGCATCTCAGTTTCATGATTAATATCGCCACCATATTAACAGAAACGTAATGGCGGCCAAACAAATGTTTAAAGCTTAAATCAAATTAGGACTAACATAACCATCCGATCTCTACCAAACTTTGCAACAACATACCTTTATGGAGGGAGCATCCTTTGACCAATCTAATAGGTCATTAGCCTAATAGTTTGCGGATGGAGGCCATCTTTATGTCAAAATTGATTCCCCCTATTAATTCGAACACGGTGGAACCGAATGAACGAAGTTTGGTACAGAGGTAGCACTAGCAAAGGGCACCTCAGTGTCATGTTTTATATCACCGCTATCTTGACGGAAACGTAATCGCGGCCACCCAAATGTTAAAAGCTAAAATATAATTACGACCAACCTAATAATCTAGTCTCCACCAAATTTTGCAACACCATATCTTTATGTGGGAAACATATTCTGACCAAACTGCAAGAACATCAGCCCAATAGTTTGCAGATGGTGGCCAAGTATGTGTGCAAATGGATTCCCCCTATCAATTCAAACACGGTGAAACCGAATTGAACGAAATTTGGTACAGAGGTAGCACTAGCAAAGGGCACCTCATATTCATGTTTAATATCCCTATAGCACGTTGTATTTCAACAAGCTACTACAACCAACATTCAATCATACTCCTTGAAAAGGACAAAGAGTATAACAATACCCATGCATTTAGGAGAAAGTAGGCTATATGTTCTTTACTGAACATCTTGTTTTTATTTAGCTTAAGACCGTATTGTGAGAGGCGACTGCTCCAATTTTCAACCTGATGCAGCAAGCCTCTTCTGGTGGTATCAGCTAGTGCGACATCATCTGCATATAAGAGAGTCCAGAGTACCCTCCTCTGCAGGTCTCGTGTCATTGTGTCCATGATCATGATATAGAGCAAGGAGGGCAGTGCTGATCCTTGGTGTACACCGACATTCACTGCAAAACTCTCTGCGATGCCAACTGCGCAACGTACACGACTTGTAGTGTTCATGTATAGCAGTGGTTCTGAACCCGTAGAAGTCTGCGGACCACTCAGCCTAAAATAGAATCATGTACGGACCACCCCCTTCCCCCCAATACACCTTATCAGTTGTATCCCTTCCTCAATAACCCTTATTTTAAAGATATTTAAATTCAAACCCTGATAGTCATCGCCGCGAATACATTCGGACGATTCTCGTTCAACGCACATCGTTTTCGAAATCCCCATTTATTGGCCACTTTTTTATACGTGCTGGTGGACGCTTTTCTCCCGCGGACCACTCCCGAGGCACTTCCGGACTACCTTTGGTCCGCGGACCACCGGTTAAGAACCACTGATGTATAGGCTAACATCTTGATCCAATTAATAAGCATTTCTAGTACACAATGGTCACGAAGTGCATACCAGATTACACGGTGTGGAAGACGGTCGAAAGATCAAGAAAGGCAATATGCAGAGGTTGTTTCTCTCGATGCTTTTCAATGAGCATTCTGGCAGCGAAGATTGCATCGGTTGTTCCAGCACCCTTGACTATGCCGCACTGGTTGGTACTTACGCTGACGATTTCACGTAGACGTCGATCAAGGATTCTCTCAAAGATCTTCATTGTGTGCGACAGTAGGCGAATTGAACGGTATTGTGCATAGTCTGCCGGATCACCATTTTGTTTAAAGATAGGCACAGTGATGATGGTAGCCCAATCCTGGGGACAGAGCCAGTCATCTATGGCATTAAATAAGTTGGTCAGCTAATATATCGCGGATTCTTGTACTTGTTGCAACTTTCAAAAGTCTGCTGGAAGGTCATCTGGTCCTGGCGCTTTGACGTTCTTCATACTCTTAATGGCATCGGTCACTTCCTCTCATGTGATGTGAAAGATAGGACTTACTATAGTATAGGGTTACCTTCTGGAATAGGGGGATGTGGGAACTCAATGTTGGAGATCATACTGTATATTCTTATTAAATTAGTAAGACTAGCTACCCACCCTGGTTTTGTATGGGAGCCGTAGGCTACTTTTAACCGAGGACTTCCTTCTTGACGACAATAGTGCATCCTTTTAGAGTCTGTCTGATGTACTACAACCTCGGCATGATGGGTTATCATCATTTATTTAATCTCATCCACATGCGGTGGTACTTGTAGCTCACCCCATGGGTGTCCGCATAGAAGCAGCTACAAACTCTGGCGATCCCAACATGTCATCGGACATTCCTGGCACTAAAAGCCATACGCTAAATAAATAAATAAATAAATAAATAAATAAATAAATAAATAAATAAATAAATAAATAAATAACCAATACCATTGTAAAACTTCTAAAACAGGATCAAAGGCTTCATCTTAACTATAGTACAGATAAAATCCAAACAGTGCAACGAAATTTTCGAAGACTGAATAAAATTAAGCCGAGGTGCATCAAACTAACAGCGAAAATCCGAACACATCCACACTTCTCTCAAGTCTCAAATCGACTGTTAGCTGTTACCACCAGTGTAGCCAATTTTGGTTTTTAAAAAGTCACTAGATTCTTATGTTACCGTATCAATAGAGAAAATATATTCTTTCGCCAAATGTAGTTTAAACAGTCGCTAAATCTCTATCCGAAGAGTACTAAATTGACGTATAAGATATTTTATATTTTGTAAAAGTCAATAGATCTAGCGACAAAGTTGTTAAATTGGGAGCACTGGTCATTACGCTGTTACTTTGCGGAGGGAAAGTCGCTCGCTTCTTACTCGCACTGAAGCTATTGTATTTCAGACCAGAGATTGCACGAGAAATTCAAGTCTCTAAAGTATAGATGAACAAATGCTTACAGTACCGTAGCCTAAGTGACATTTTAATTTGAGGTGAATAAATCAATAAACAATTTATTTTTATAAGCATTAATTGGTAATTGAATTGGTGAGTGCAAAAAGGAACATATTCTAAAAAAATCGAAAATTTAACTGAGATAGCCATTTTGTTCCTGATGGCAAGCCCGATCCATTGCGTTGTAAAAGGTACACATTCCAATGCAGTGGACAGTGTTTTCTCAGTGACCGATTATTTTCATTCAGTGGGACACATTCCTGGAATAAGTCCCCTTTTCAACTAAACGCTGCGTGGATACGTGACAACCTCTGAGTTCATCGATGGTGTAGTCCAACTAACCTTCAAGTTCAGAAGGACCATCAACATAATGCTTCCTTTAAGCAAGGCTTGTTATGGAAAGGTAAGTATGTACGTATTTTTTTGTATTTTCTAGTAATAAATATTATTATTATTTCTTTCAGGTGCCTAAGCTTGTCAGAGTATATCCCAGACCATTATATACATTTCTACGAGGAGCGCCACACTTGGCCAACGGCAGAGCTGCTGACCAGGACACAAAACAATAGATGGTGGGCGTATTGTTGTGTAATACGGTAATGTATTACCATGACGAATAGAAGGAGAAAGTGAGAAGACTCCTGAAGTTCAAGTGCGTCCCGCCAGGCAGCGCTAGAGTGGGTAAGTTCCACACTGGCGGGGTCAGCTGGTCTTAGGGATGGTGCTAAGGGAAACTAATTACATTCTAACTAATACTCTTTTAAAAAGTAATTAGCGGTTACAATTAAAATAGCACGGCAGGGCACAATGGAAAATATAATTCATGCAAATAAGAACTACGGTCTTCATTGCATGTTACGGAACGCACAGATTCCTGGAGTATACAGACACAGATAAAAAACATGGCTAATCCCCAGCATATTAAAACAAGCACACATAAACTATTTAAAGTAACTCTCTACTTACCAATTCATTTTGTCGGCTACGGTACTGAACTTTCGAAAGCTTGCGTTAAGACTTGGCGGATGTTCGATATTGCAAATCTCGGCGGATTTCCTTCGTTCTGAAGATGAATCGGCACCCAAAATAAACAAGTCTAGGGATAATATCCATGACACGCTGAAGACAGCAGCCAGCTCCTGAATGATCAACTGAAATTGTTTCTTTGGAATCGATACAATCATAAATATTTCGCTCCACATCGATTTTGAGTTTAATTTTCCGGTAATTACTTTCTCGGCCTGGAAAAGAATGCCACATACACTTCTCGAAGGACGTGTTAGATACACTTCATTGTTCATCTTAGGGCACCTTTTTTAGTTTCTTTGTTGCTTTCTCTTAGCAACAATTTAGTCGTATTTCCGTTTATTCCTGATGAAGATAGACATGGTTTCTTTCGAAACGCGTCGAGTTTGAATAAATAAAACACGGCATAAGCCCAAGATTCTACATTATGGATAAAATGGTATTAGTTGCGTTTGACATTAACCATACCGTACATAAAACATCACAATAAATTGGTTGAAAAACTGAATCCAGATAGCTTTAAAACCCATCATTTTGCACCAAATTATACAAAAGTTATTGTGAAGTTATGAATGCATATGCGGTAGCACTGCCGGAGACGAAATCGGGCTAGGCTATTGCGTTTTTAAATTAGCTCCCGTTTCAGGTTTTTTAGGTTTTGAGTGCGAATAGTTCGTTTAATAGTTATAAAACAGTAAGGAGAGTATGTTTTGTGTAGGTTTTGAGTTGAATTAAAGTTTATGTCGAGCTGAGAAGTGAATTTGGTATAGCTTAAAGTGTACGTTTTTTGGTCTGATCTGTTTCCTCTCAATTTGTTTAATTAAAGCTTAATAATTGAGTTTAAATACCGGTTTGGTGACCCATCGTCCCAGGCAAGCCGGTAACACCTGTAACTACTCAGGCAGATAGCTCACTTAGTCGTAATTTGGAAGTTATTGTGAAGTTATGAATGCATATGCGGTAGCACTGCCGGAGACGTAATCGGACTAGGCTATTGCGTTTTTAAATTAGCTCCCGTTTCAGGGTTTTTAGGTTTTGAGTGCGAATAGTCAGTTTAATAGTTGTAAAACAGTAGGGAGAGCATGTTTTGTATAGATTTTAACTTGTATTATGGCTTATGTCGAGCTGAGAAGTGAATTTGGTTTAGCTTAAAGTGTAGTTTTTTGGTCTGTTCTGTAGACTGGATTTATTTAGTTTATTGTGCTGCTGGCGTGATTAATAGCTGTAGGATTTGATGTAGATTGCTAGGATTGCGTGGGGGAAGTGTTGGTGAGGGGGAGAGGAGTGAGGGGATGGGTTTATGGAGTTGTTGCTTGTTTTTCAACTGCTGTTTTTTGATGGCGTGCTTGTAGTGCCTACAACCCTGGTACAGGTTGATGGAGATTATCGCTTGCAGTGCTTATAGCGGCGGGACCACAAACTACCGTGCTATAATGGCGGAGTCCTCACACTAGTTCCTTCTATTCGTCATGGTATTACTGCTTAGACTTGTGAATTGCTAGTGTATTATACATTATCTGCCTCTACAAAGATCTTTCTCAAATTTGAGTGTAATAAGGGACATATTCCTTTATATAAAAATGGAATACTTAATTTGAAAACCGTATGTAATATGATTTCCATACTTTGTAGTTGAATATGCAGATATATGATGTACAAATGCCCAATAGTATTTTTTTTGATCAAACAGTTTTCCCTTTCTCCTGAAAAGTATGGATTTTGGAATATGTACCTGTTTCAACTCACCGAACAACTTTAAAAGGTCTTTCTTAAATTTAAACTTTTTTCGCGACAAACTGTAACATAAGAACACTTATAGGACCTATGTATTGAAGATTAAATATATGTTGTTGTGGACATCTTCGGTAAAACTTTTTATGCTGACCGATTCTTACCGCCATAATATTAATGTATCTTAAACGGTTTAGCCAGCGCAAGGTGAAAAAGACCCATGGACGGTCGTTTTCTTTCGTTGCTGCTTGGCATTCTTTGGTCATAGATGAATGTTTCTACACATGGACATTTATCGAGATAAGTTCTGTACTGTATTATAGAATGATGAAAACTGCATCAAAATCCGCCCAGTAGTTCTCGAGATTAGCTTAAACAGCCAGGATGGTGGACTTCATTAGATACTATGTAACGATAACATTAGGATTCGAGATTCGATAATCGAAACATAATACATTGCGATACGTTGTCAGTCTTTGTTACTTCAACCTACAATAATAAATGTTGGCACTAGGCTATTATGTTGTTAGCTATTATTTGATTACCATATAAACCTGCATGTAAATGTTACATGGTGTCAGAAGTGGGATGTAATGATTTTGCGAAGAAATACCAATTTCATCAGACCAACGAATATTGAAGGCACAATAACAAAAGATACACCAATTCAGTGCGATTTAAATTATGAATCAAATCAAGGTACAAACGAGAGAATGAAATCGACAATAATTCAAGATCCACTTACAGGCATCTATGGAAGATCACGTCTATCCATACATCCAGATGATCCCAACAAAGGAACATCTCCAGTTGAACCGAACGTAGGGAAAAAAGAAGCATCAAAAGCACCCTCATTGGAACCATTCAAATATACTATAAGACATGGCAGAACTGTAAAACCAGTAGTTAAGTTAAATCTGTAAATCTAATCAGTGTAGAGATATACTAAATTTTATTTTGAGAATAGTGATGTAACGATAACCTTAGGATTCGAGATTCGATAGCCAAAACACACATCCCTGTAATACATTGCACAACGATGTCAGTCTTTGTTACTTCAACATAATACAATAGTAAATAGGCTACTATGTTGTTAGCTATTATTTGGTTACCATATCAACCTGCATGTAAATGTTACATACTACGTATAGATAATCGTCGGTAATTACCAGGATTAGGATGTATTCTTACTCGTAAGTTCCGAGAGATCTCAGCGATTTAAGAAACATGGAGGGTTTGAACACCTTAATCTTCTGCAATTATTTGTCCATTGAAGGCTATCCGTAGATTACTGATGCAATTTCTTATCAGAAGTCAATTTTAATCTTCTTCCATTCGATTATTTTTTGCAAATTCCGGATAAAAGCTCAACTTCCAAGTATATTTGTATATAATCCGTCCATTATCTACACACGTAATCGTGAATGAAGGTCGTTGAATTCAATGTTGCACTTGGAAGGATGAGTCAGACTTCTTGCCCACTGACCTCTCACCAAATTGGCTACAGTACACACAAAAACTTGCCTGGCGGCACATTGTAACAGTAGCAACAGAGGTCATTGACACTCTCATTGTATAAGAGTTCTGCATCAATTGTGGTGTTGTAAAGGTTCCATGTGGGACGCTCCTCGTGGACACAATGGTCCTAATCTTCGTAGAGCGTGATCAGACCAGGGAAATATTTAAAGAGTCAACGATATAATGAAGGAAATCTTAATATCTTATCAATGTTCGGCTTTGTGGCTAAGCATGCTACTGTAGACTTTAGTCCAAATGGCTACAGCTTCGAATCAAGCAATTTTAAATTCATAAGATTAATTATTCCCCTTTCTCGGTGGTGTTGTTTGTGGCGCTTTCGCGTGTAGCGGAGCTCTTTCCGTTCACGGAGAGAGTCCGTCATTTTGTGTAGGCTAAGGATAGGTCATACAAGATCCACCCACTCCTACTTAATGAGAAGGGAAGACCCCCCATTTTGTACCTGTGGAGCCGTTTTCACCGTGGCCCATATTTTAACCGAGTGTGTGGATCTTGCTGACTTACGAAGAAACCTTGGTTTGCAGATGTCACTCAAAATTATATTAGCCAATGACGCGGTGGCTGCTGATCGCGTTATCCGCTTTATAAGTGAGAGTGGGTTAGGGCCAGCAATCTAATCGTTCCAGTGAACATTGACTCAACGACTTGTTCGTTTTTGAATGTTTTTTTTTTTGGTTTTACTGAAAATGTTGTTTATTTTTAAAATTATTATTTTTATTTATTTTTTTGTTTGATTAATTTTAGGTCTTTTCAAATTTAGGTGTCCACCTCTAAATTTTAAATTCAATTCCAAATTTGTATTCTTAAATCTGTGTTAAGAGAGGCGGATGACCTCGTAGTTCCACCCCTTAAAACAACAATAACTAACTAACTAGGCTCGAACCTACTCGTGTTCCAAGTCCAAAGAACCTAGCCCCTTAGCACTCGTAGTTTCCCCGGGCGGTATACCATGCACCAATGCATTTTCTAATTAAATTCTCAAGTTAGTATGCTTAGAAGGGCGTAGCTTTCTAAGGACTTCAATCTGAATTTTCATCCCACACCCAAACAATTTTGTTGTTTCCTCCTAAACGATGCGCTGGGTTCGTAGCTGATAAGTAGAGACGAGAATTATAGGCACTAAAAACAGTTATAATAGGCAGGCATAGAGGCTCTTAAAATAGCCAAAATAGGCATGTAAATAGGCACTAACGTGTAAAATAGGCAACAAAATAGGCATGAAAATATTTCTTATAATTTAATAACATATTTAATTACTATAATACGAATTAACAACAAGCAACTTTTCAATGTTTTCTGGTAATAAGTTTGTTCTCCTGTCATGAAGAATGTTTTATATTGAGAGAAAGATCTCTCAACATCACATTAAGTGATTGGGCAAAACTTGAACGAATACACTGCATCTGGTTTTAGATCATTTGCTTCATCTACCTCACCTCGTAGCACACTGGCTACCTTTGCCACTGCTTCCCATCCTGGATTCCTCTGCAGGACCCTATCAAACGTTTCCCTGACAGCGGCTATCTTCCCAGAGGTTCCTTCCAAACTTCCCATGACTACTTCAACAATCCTACATGACTCCACCACGGGTATTCCACTCTTCTTTATTTTCTGTTGCCTTCAATAGATCCTGCATGATGTGTACCCACAAGCCTGCAATCCTCGTTGAAAATTAGAAAACCGCGTAATTTGAAATTGTGCCATTCGCCCATAACCTTACTTTTTGCCACAATTTAGCAAGACTGGGAGCGTAACACTCCCCCAGACTAGAGCCTCACATAGCGCTGGTGAAGGTTACTCGCGACTTTTTCAAAAAAATTGCATTTACGTTGTAAATCTCTATTTTCACAGGAAATGAGTCAGAGTTCAAAATACCGATTTTTAATTTCCATCCACTCTGGGACAAGAGACCACCAGCGTTCTAACTCCTCGTTCAGTAATTAAATGATTATTTACATTTTATATATAAATTATTGAGAGTTCATGTCTAATACAGCATTGCAAAAAAAAACTTGCTGCAATACATAAATTAATAGGCCTATAAATGCTACAATGAAATGCGATCGTACTTCTCAATCACAAAAACATAAAAGAAACAAACGAATTAACTCTTTACAGCAAGCTTGGCAGAAGACTACTCTTCCATCGGTAGTGAAATTGGTATCCCCTGTGATTCACTGCTTCAGCCAGTAAGACTTCGATAATTTTTCATTTTCATTGCCACGGACACACTTCTTCTTCGCAATAAGTCACACAAAGTTCTGAATCTGAAGTGAAGATAAAGCGTACGCTTACACAGTTCGCATCGAGAGGGAGGTAGAAGATACGGGTTGTGCAACATAATTCGACGTTGATTGGTTTTCGCATGTGTCTTGCGAGGTTGGAGGGGTTGAAGGCTTCGAGGTCAAATTGTTCCTTGTTTCTTCTGATGGAAATTTCCCAAGCGCTATTTCTGGTGACTTCCAAGAATTCCCATTCTTGTTCGCGGGGTAAACACATATTGAGAAATAGGAATATAATTCTGTCGAGCACACCAGCTGCAATATAATGCAATTTAAAATACAGTCAAAAGGCATCAAATAGGCAATTATACTCCAAATAGGCACAAACCCTTGAAATAGGCATTTATAGGCACAATAAAACCAACGAAATCTAGCCTAAAAGAACCTAAAACGGATTTATATCTCGAAAGCCTACGTTTCTAAACACAGGAATAAAATAGGCAAATAGGCAAATTCCCGTCTCTACTGATAAGTCAGGTGAAATTTGCGGTACCATTGTTTTGGTAACAAGCTAGATATTTATCACCTCTAAATAGCCCATGTATTGCTTTTTTATTGGGTCACATGCACTTGACCCGCTCTGTAGGACTTTGAGCATGTAATAAACACTATACAACAGATGTCCTCGCTGTTCCGCCCCTTACAACAACAATTGCTATCTAGACTCAAGATATCTGATACATAAGCAAGAGGTAACTGATGAGAGTAGCACGAATGATTGCTGGCTAAAATATTTGGGAGCAATGAAAGGACGGTGCTCGTAATGAAGAGATGAAGGGTAAGTTACAAATGAACGTGTATGATGACGATGTTCATATGAGCCGACTCAGCTGGTGATGAAAATGGGGGAGAAGAGTTTAATAAGCTAGAAGGCCATGGTTAGATTCAGTATTCAATGATTTCAAAAAAATAATAATAATATCGTATGGTCTCAGATTCTGGGTGCAAGCTTTGTTAATTGACGCCCAGAGGGCAACTTGCATGTCAAATTTTATCGCTCCTTGAAGCGCTATGTAAGTCAATGAGGTTAGATATCTAAGCTCTTTGACACTATAGCGCTTTCTAGTAGAGAAATGAGGAACTTTGTGTTGGCGGAAAATCCCGAGATTAATTTTGCCATTATGAAAAGAGGAAAAGATTACTGGCATTTGAAACCTGGTGCTATAGAAGGATTATGAAAATCAGTTGGAAAGAAATGGTCACAAATGAGGAAGTCTTTAGAAGAGTGAGAGAGAGAAGATGCTTCTTTAAATATTTAAAAAGAAGAAGGAATCACCTCGTGGGCCACATACTGCGACACAATGGACTGATTAAGCTTATAATCGAGGGAACAGTAGACGGCAAGAATTGTAGAGGAAGACCCAGACTGGAGTACATGAGTCAAATACTGCAAGATATGGGTTGTGGCTCATACTCTGAACTGAAGAGGAAGACTGAGAGACGGGAAGAATGGCGAGCTGCTGCCAACCAGCCTCACGGCTGTTAACCACAGAGAGAGAGAGAGAGAGAGAGAGAACACGGCCTACTGAAATCAAATGTTTTTTTTAACATGCCAACATCGTATGACATTCGTATCGCTTTTTGTGTCGCCTTTCAAAAATCACTTACCACGGCCAGGAGCGAACCTGCAAGCTTGGGGTTAGTAGACCGACACGATAACCACTCACCCACCGTGGCAAGCTGTTTTCAAAACGAGAGGTGTAGTTCAGATCGCAGTGCTAACTGCTAATTGGGGACCATGGAGACGACTCGTTTGCAAACAGAGACTTGCAGACTATATGGACCAGACGCTGAAAAGCAAATGAAAATATACAGCATTCAATATTCAGTTCATTTACAATCAAATATCTGTGTTTGTTGGGTATGTATTAATACTCTGATTCCAAAGATCAGACTCTGCCAACAAATTTCAATCTTGTATGAAGGTTGGAACGGAGTTACACTCAGTGTCGAGAGACAAACTGGGAAGGCATAGTTTCGATTCACACCTTAGCTGTCCTAGAAGTTTTCTTCCCTTTTTTTTTCCACTTCTACTCAGGGAAATGCCGGGATGGTTCCTAATTTAAATCCTGAGCCACCTCCTCCCAAATCCTAGCCCCAATTACAAATACACGTACATACTACAGTGACGTAGATTATCACACAGATTCTACACACACACAAGTACACGGGGCCACATGGTCACGGTGTCACAAAGCCCCTAAATGTACCACAACAACAACAATAATATTAATTATTAACGCTGGACGTCAATGAGTAGATGCCTGTACGTAAACGATGTGCACGTGACTTGAACCTCCCGTGGCTCATGATCGCATGATTGACGGTTACGTAAAACTACAAGCTTCCTTTTTGATTTGAACAATCGAAATTAACCGGTCTCGCTATATCAAATCGCTGTAATTTATTTACGTTGGAATAATCTTACGGTAGAGGACGATTTGCGAGTAACTTGCGTCATCTTCAACCCAGGTAGGGTCATTTTATCTGTAATAAAGTTCAAGAACAGATGTGTCATTAATTGAAGGTAAACTTTTGCAGGCTACTGTACCGTATTTAGAATCATTTGTGTAGTTTAATTTAATTTGTTTTGAATGGGATTTGGTGGGACCATATGTCAAGTGGGTACCGAGTGGAAAAGGTTAAAGACCACAGGAGGTCATGGAGGCCATTTTTGTGGGACAGTGTAGATTAAGGTGGTCCTGGCCTTATTGTGTTTGATTCTAAAATACATTTAACACACACTAAGAAACACCTCTGAATTACAATGATGGACCGGCCTTGACATCCTTCCAGTGTTTATGCTCAGGTTCTTTGTCTCCAGTAGGAGTCTACACGTCTTTGTGTACCTGTCGTTGACGGGCTCATCTCTAGGCCTACTTAGTATAAAACCAAGTCCCCGATTCTTGGATGTCACGGGTAATCTCGAGAACCACTGGATGGATTTTGATGCGGTTTTCACCATTCTGTAAAGGTTATCTTGAGGAAGGTGTCTGTACAATATAATTTATTTATGATCAAAGGAAGCCAAGCAGTAACGATTTCAGTGAAACAGTCGAAAAAGAAACCTGGTGTCCGTGCGTTATTTAAGCTTACGCTAAGCAAACCGTGAAAAATATCTATATACTATATATATTGTTCAGCATGAAAAGTTCTACAAAAACATCCGCGAGAGCATATCTCTATCTTCAATACATCGCCCACTATAAGTGTTTTTACGTTTCCATTTCTTCCAACTATCGCCATTCAATTACTGTGGCGACAGTTTAAGAGCTAGCTTTCGTGCTCACTGCTGGAGGGAAAACGACTAATGTATACAAGGAAATCTTATAAGAACTCGGTTAAAAGTAGCCTCTCACCTTGCATTCATAACTGTTCCCGGGCGAAGCCGGGGTGGGTTGTTAGTAAAGTGTATAAATAGTGGAAAAAATAGTTAATTTCTAAGACAACAGGCTTAGCGTAGGCCTTCATAACCCAAGATTGCGAATGCGATCCAGGTTCAGTTCGGGAATTTTAAAAATGTAAAATGCGTGTATGTTTACCACGTTGGTTTGGTAAAGGTTGATCCGTATTGAGTATTGGTAAATATTTGTATAATTTAATCCACCTTGTCAATACTATAAATATGACATTTATTATTATTTAAGTCAAGGCAAGAATTTTAAAGGTCACCACTGACGTATCTCGATATACACGATCACGGCTAGTATATGGGTATCGTGGGGAACCTTTCCTCATAGAAGATTTAAGGTTGAAGTTTGCTCTCCCTTCTACGGATGGCTAGGATAAATTATTGGAAAAAAGGAAAATGAGACGAAAGGACATCTGGCTACAGTTCTACTCGACTGAAGCCATGATGAACAGGACATGGACAGATGGGAACCAGGACCTTCGATACTTCGTTAACTCCATGGCCGTGCATGGCTAGCATCATAGAGTTTGCAAGTTCAAGCCCAATCATGTGCCTTCAGCCGATTATGTTTGTCAGCTGTGTGATCACGTGATCAGCATTGTGACCGGTACCATGTTTTACAATGCGCACAGCGACCATGATCTATTATTGATTATTACACACAAGTAATGTGAATACTTACTTGTATTTGTTAAAGTGAAAAAATTGTGTTTAATAAAGTTATTATTATTATTATTATTATTATTATTATTATTATTATTATTATTATTATTATTATTATTATTATTAAACGAACATGTTCCGATATTGAATGATAACTTCTTCAGCGTTTAACATCAATAGAGTAAAACTCTAATACAATATAATAGATATCCTTACAATAATTTGATTTTAAAAAAGTTCCACAAATAAATAACATCTTCTAGTGCTAGAAAACATTTTTAGCCTACTTTTCACATTTTGCAAAAATGAGGAAAAAGTAGACTTACGAGATCGATCCAGGCAAATGTATGTCTGTCTGTCTGTCCTTCTGTCTGTCTGTCTGTCTGTCTGTCTGTGTGACCCCGGGCTCACAATAACTATTTGAGTCACTCTTATCAACTCCTAAACGGCTGCAGCAATCAAAACCAAATTTGGTGAAATTTTAGCTCTATGTTAGATAATTTGGAAGGTATGCATGGGAGCTATTCAAACATTGGCACACATATAGACAATAATATCTCAGTTTAATTTCCAGGAAGCCATACAGGGCAGTGCTACTAACATGATTCTAAGCCTGCTGATAGGTCCAATTTTAAAATACATGTAACATTGATACTAACAAATGGATTTCATTCAAAATTGGCCCAACCATAGTGTGCCCAACTCTAGGAATGGGTATTCCAAGATTCAGACACCTAGATATCAAGGGAAAGGCTACAGCCGCTGTTGAAAGTTGAGATATTTGAATATCGCGCTCCATTGCTTCTCGAAGCAATTGGAAAGAATATACCGCTAACAGCATGTCAAGTGACGTAGCGAGTAATAGCAGAGGTCGAAGCTATTTATTGATTAAATAGTTAACCATGGAGTAGAGACTTGAGACTTGGATCAGATTACTGGCACGGCCAAATGAAAGAGAATGCACTTAGTATCAAGTAAATCGGACCAGGGATACCAGAGATATTAGGATTTCCAGATTTCAGCGTGATGACGAGTGACCCTGACAGTTTTGAATAAAAGCCGGCCGGCCGAGGCATCAGGAGCTCACTTCGACACAAGCACTTGCCTAGCAAGGTGCTACTATGCTGAGCCAAGGCACAAGGTTGCCGGATCTACGCAGAAGTTATTTTCAAAGTTGTGATAGTCACAAAAGTGCTGCGCTACGAGTGGAACTTAGTAAGTTTCCGGCGCAGGAGAATCACTAGGTGATCGAAATTTTTCTACAGACACTGGTGAAATATTTTTATTTCTACATGGACATATGCTAGACTTTGCCTAGAATTAGTAATTTGTCACAGACCAGTAATAACTTAATACTTGGATATTTTAAGTCCATTTTAGTCAGTTTTCATATTTGTAACTTGTTAACCACTTCGATATATCAGTACATTGAAGACCAGTCTATCACGGTGCTGTTCATTAGCCAACGCAGGGAAACTACATGTTGCTTCGCGCATGGTAGATGGTGTGAAACCATGCCCAGGGAACGATCTTCAGAACAGCCGTTGATTGGTTAGACTGTCAGTGTTTTCTTGTACTGAAAAGATTACCGTGAGTTATGTTACAACTGTCATATCTGAGAATAGATCACTTAGATCTGACCCCATTTAAGCAAACTGTTATGGAGTTAATAGGAGCCAATATTAAAATGGATCAACAGTTACTTCAAACGTCAATAGATACTACCACTTTGTCTTGCTAGACGGATTGTGGGTATATAATGGCGGCCGATACAAGGATTATACACACATCAAAAAAAGGTTTGCATCACCTCGGTTCCCAGATCTCCGGCATATAGATGTTGACTGTGTATATGGTATCCAAGATACAGTCCCTTTGACTGTTCATAGATGTCACTAAAACTGCTCAAAGATGTAAACAACCATGCATGAGCAGGGCCTATTAGACGGAGGGGGTACGACAGCCGATCAGTTCCAGTCATTCCACCAGGACGAAGGTACGCTGCTCATGTTGTCTGTAGTTCTACCATGCCTAGAAGGTCAATACCGCAGTTCGATCGCGTCCGCATTGTTACTTTGTGTCAAGAAGGGCTCTCAACAAGGGAAGTTTCCAGGCGTCTCAGAGTGAACCAAAGCGATGTTGTTCGGACATGGAGGAGGTACAGAGATACAGGAACTGTCGATGACAGGCCTCGCTCAGGCCGCCCAAGGGCTACTACTGTAGTGGATGACCGCTACTTACGGATTGCCGCTCGGAGGAACCCTGACAGCAATGCCACCATGTTGAATAATGCGTTTCGTTCAGCCACAGGACGTCGTGTTTCAACTCAAACTGTGCGCAATAGGCTGCATGATGCGCAACTTCACTCCCGACGTCCATGGCGAGGTCCAGCTTTGCAACCCCGACACCATGCAGCGCGGTACAGATGGGCCCAACAACATGCTGAATGGACACCACGGAATTGGCATCACGTTCTCTTCACCGATGAGTGTCGCATATGCCTTCAACCAGACAATCGTCGGAGACGTGTTTGGAGGCACCCTGGTCAGGCTGAACGTCTTAGACACACTGTCCAGCGAGTGCAGCAAGGTGGTGGTTCCCTGATGTTTTGGGGTGGCATTATGTGGGGCCGACGTACGCCACTGGTGGTCATGGAAGGCTCCGAAACGGCTTTACGATACCTGAATGACATCCTCCGACCCATAGTGCAACCATATCGGCAGAATATTGGAGAGGCATTTGTCTTCATGGACGACAATTCTCGACCTCATCGTGCACATCTTGTGAATGCGTTCCTTCAAGATAACGACATCGCTCGACTACAGTGGCCAGCATGTTCGCCAGACATGAACCCTATCGAACATGCCTGGGATATGATGAAAAGGGCTGTTTATGGACGTCTTGACCCACCAACCACTCTGAGAGATTTACGCCGAATTGTCGTTGAGGAGTGGGACAATTTGGACCAACAGTGTCTTGATGAACTTGTGGATAGTATGCCACGGCGAATACAGGCATGCATTAATGCAAGAGGACGTGCTACTGGGTATTAGAGGTAGTGGTGTGTACTGCAATCTGGACCACAAATGCTGAAAGTCTAGCTGTATGATGGTACAACATGCAATGCGTGGGTCTCATGAGCAATAAAACGAGCTGAAATGTTGTTTGTGTTGATCTCTATTCCCTTTGTATTTAACGGTTCCGGAACTCTTGGAACCGAGGTGATGCAAAACTTTTTTTGATGTGTGTACATGCTTGTCCGATAGGGCATGTCTACGGATAAATCTGGTACAGACCAGGTTCGCTACGCTTCAAGACCATCAAGAAATGTAAGCCACATTTGAATTATATTATGCCTAGCTAATTGGAACAAACTATTTTTCGGCAGATGACCAACACATTTATTTTTCTTCGTATTTAAATCTTGCAATGATTTACGCAAGACTTGTTAGAGTTATTCTGAGTATTTTCAGCACTCAGAACAGTTTAGGATCGATGACCGAGCATTTCGAGCATTTATTTGAATATTTCATATTTTAGGGATATCACGGAAAACCGTCGATGTAATGGTTGAGTTAAATTATTTTTGTTGAGGAATGGATATTTTTTCCATATTCGAAGGTTCGAACATGTGGATTCTCACATAATGAAATAATAATTAAATATATTTAAAATAATATAACTAATAATAATAATAATTCACTAATAATAATAATAATAATAATAATAATTTCTATAATTTTTCTAAATAATTCTTGGATATTATATTTTATAATAATCATATGTATTGAGAGAGAGCTTATGAAGTAGTTTAATCATTTCTAGTTTGGAACAGGAGATTTTCCGAAGGAGAGTGGTTAGCGCAAGCCCGCATTCAACCAACATTTCAGTTCTGGTTGAACAGTTGATATTTGCAATGAGCAAAGTATATTTTTCAGATAACACTGAGAGGCATGAAACGGGAAGCAAATGATATTTGTATCAATTAGGATATTTTTGTATTTATATAAAATCATGACGTAAATACACTCGAAAGTGAAATAAAGATTTTCATAAGTATGGTAAATTCACGGGTTGAACTGAATGGTAAAATAAAATAAACTTGTAAGTTTATTAATCTTCCAGTGTTGATAACAAACAGAGGCTTGATTTATTGTATAAATTTTGGGAAGAAAATTTATGTGTGTGGAGTAGTTGAAATGCCATTCCCAGGTGCGCATATTTTAGTCGCAGGAACGAGGAGATTTTTTCGAGCATCAATCAAATAGCAGGTTCGATGGCTCAGGTTTATAGAAGGAGTATTGGAGCCACACATTTCGTCGTATGAATGACCCGAAGGTTATTTCTTAAAACCATCAGTTCTTATTTCAACCTTATTTACGGATTCCATTTAGACTTTGATTTTGCTAGAACCCGGATTTGTCATGATAGTAGTTTATTCTTCTTCAGAGGAAGACCTTTGCCGTTGTTGTTGTAATATTGTGTTCTTATGAAAATAATAGAATGGGCCACTGCCAATTAAAAATAATTCTATAACCACGAATAATTTGATGGATGTTTTCAATCCTAGTGCCATGAACTAAATGAATTTATTATGAAGCTATAATTCTTATTTCCGCATTCTGTCGAAGAATTGCAAGTTGTGAAAATTGCTAAAATGGCCATGAATATAAATATTTTTCATAATAATGATTCCAAGTGGAAAATTGAATAGTTGAATGGTTCAACAATTTATTGATCAAGTTGATGATTCAGAAATCATATATTTTGTTAGGAACTTGAAGTTCGTAATCGAGTCACTTCTCGAAACATTTAATGTCAGAAGAACAATTAATTTTTGTTGTGCTTCGCACAGTTCTTCGATGCTATGCTCAAAAGGTCAAATACTTTTCAGACGTTATTAATATGTGTAAATAATTTGTGTTGATTGAGAAATAATATTTTTTGACAATCTATTTTTGAAACTGGAAAAATAAGTGAAAGTTAAAAATTCTATGAACATTTATTCTACGAGTGTTAATATTATGTAAAAATTCAAACAGTGAACTACGATATTTCCAGTAAAGACAATTAAATTTGAACTGGATTTAATCACAAATAAATGAATATAATTTTGGAACACAGTCTACAGGACTAATAATCAGACTTGTGTTTCCAAAGCTAATTGTCAAATGTGTTTGGGAAATTTCTGTATATTGTGTAAATAGGAGTGTGGATCGCCACACGTGAGTGATGCTGCTTTGAGCATTTTTGCAGTCAATTTTAAATTCAAAATAAAATGAGATAATTTTACATGATGTGTTATGCCCAGTTGAATCTCCTTCTATACTTATTGTTGCATTAAGCCAAAAATCAGTAAAGCATTTTTTTTCATTTGATGTCGTTTTTGCGGTTTACTTTAACCCATCTGGCGCTCCGGGATATTTTGACTCTCGTGCTGACTGATTATTGGTAAAATGCATATGTGGTCGTGCGGACTCCAGTCAAAACGGGCACAATAGATCATACAATTTCAGATTATTTCTGACCAACACATGCTTGACATTGTTGCCAACATGATTTTACCCGCGCTGATAGATCACATGTCTAACTGCATTTAACGTCCATGCTATCCATTGGACTTCGACCAAATTTTGTATTCTGTACCTTAAGATATGGAACTAAGAATATATTCAGTCACCAGGGCTGCCAACTGTAGTGCTCTATCAGGCTACATAATGCCAGGTATATTTCGAACTAATTAGAAATTTTGATATTACTAACTTAATTTCGGCATTAATATTGATATGTCCATATAGATTAATCATTGGCATGAATTTTAAATTTTAAGAAAAGTAGGCTCTTTAGTTCGTCACGGAACTTCTTGTTAATTTGTATGTGGAACTTCTATTTTAAGAAAATTATTGTAAGGATATCCATTATATTTTATTTTATTAATGTTAAACTCTATTAATGTTAAACGCTGAAGAATATATTGTTACGGCTGTGAGTTTGTGTCATCGCTCGCCGCATGAGTCACAACTGCCCCAGGGCTGGGCTGTGGCCTGCCTCCTGTATTGCGCGCGCCTTATGCAACAGGGCTACTACAGACAAAGGGATAGTCCAGAATATTCGTGACTGGACCAGCGATGGAAACCTCGAGAAGCCGTGAACCCTGGATGGATCTAGAAGCGTTTATTGAGTCACCGGCCTGCTATATAAGTGCGACCTGTCAAGCACGGGTGGTTGTTGTGTTTTACGAGCTAGTGCGAGCGATTATCTTATGCGACAGAAGTGTGGTGACGAAGTGCTGTGCGAGTTACGAAATCCAGTGACATTGTTTCTCCAGCTTGTGGACAGCGAAATAGCCTGCAGCAAGTGATCGTAAGTAATTGTGGTCGGTGAACATAAAGGAGAGGAGCAGGTAGTTTCTGTCAAGGCCACCGTACTCATTAGGACGGATTAACTTCTGTGATCTGTTGACAAGTGGAAGGGCCAAGAGCTCTCCGCAAGCAAGAGACTTGAGGAAACTGGAGTAAGGTTCCTATTGTCTGTAATTGCTGATGAGTAGTGTAATTCTTCAGGCCGCAATAAAGTTAATTATTTCTTTAAGCAGTAATTGGTATTGTGCTTCCTACCCACCGTAATCCAGTTAACAAAAAGTGCCACTAGGGGGGTGGCACGTAACAACTGGTGTCAGAAGCCGGATTACGAACTCAAGCACAACACCTGACGGTCCTGGTTTCAAAACCCAAGCAGGTCATTTTCGCTAATTTTCCTGTGAGTACATGCCCTTTACAAGACAAACAACTAAAATGGAGGAGAAATTGGCAGCATTGCTAGAAAAGTTAAATGGCATGGAAACCAAGATGGAGGACGGCCAGAAGAATTTAACCAAGGAGCTAACAGCCAAATTAGAAGACGGCCAGAAGAAGCTAGAAGACGGCCAGAAGAAGATGGAGGACGGCCAGAAGAAGATGGAGGACGGCCAGAAGAAGTTAGCCGAGGACCTAACTGCCAAACTAGAAGACGGCCAGAAGAAGATGGAAGACGGTCAAAATAAGCTAGCGGAGGACCTGAAGAGGATAGAGGACGGCCAGAAGAAGATGGAAGACGGTCAGAATAAGTTGACACAGGACCTGAAGAAATTAGAACTGGGTCTGCGTGAGGAAGTCACGGCAGTGGAAAAGAAGTTCGACGCCTTACAAGTGGAAGTTGCCGAGCTGCGCCAACGCCCGCTGATGGGGATGGAGGAGAAATTCAACGTCTTACAAAAGGAAGTTGCCGAACTGCGCCAACGCCCACTGACGGGGGTGGAGGAGAAATTCAACGCCTTGCAAGTGGAAGTTGCCGAGCTGTGCCAACGACCGCTGATGGGGGTGGAGGAGAAATTCAACGCCTTACAAGTGGAAGTTGCCGAGCTGTGCCAACGCCCGCTGATGGGGGTGGAGGAGAAATTCAACGCCTTACAAAAGGAGGTTGCCGAGCTGCGCCAACGCCCACTGAAGGGGGTGGAGGAGAAATTCAACGCTCTACGAGAGGAATTTGCAAAGCTGCGCCAACGCCCGCCCACCGTTACACCGGGAATATCAGGAACGGGACATAGCAGAGTGACGCCCCCAACCTTCGACGGAAAGGTCCCGTGGAGCACCTACTTACGTCAGTTCGAGGCGGCCTGTTCCATAAATAACTGGAACAACACAGAAAAGGCTACAGCTCTAATTGTAGCGCTGAAAGGTGACGCCCTTAACGTCCTTCAGGCCATCCCGACTGGATCCCAGGACTACGCTTCCCTGATCGCCCATATGGAATCCCGATATGGAGATAGCCATCTTCAGCAGGCCTATCAGATGCAGCTCCGGACCCGGGTACAGAAGAACGCGGAAACCCTGCAGGAGTTCGAGATGGACATCGCACGCCTCGTAAGACTCGCCTACCCAACAGCGCCGGCCGACTTTCTGGAGCAGATAGCGACGCAGACTTTCACCGACGGGCTACGGCACTCGGACACTCAACAGGCGCTGCGTCTCGCACGCAATAAGACCCTGGCAGATGCACTGAGCCACGCACTTGAGTTCGAGACGGCAAAACAGGCATCCAGAATGCACGCGCGGGTGCGTCAAGTGGACGTCGACGAACCAGTAAAAACCAACGAGACCAAGCCCCTGGCCGACGAATTAATGGAGGCGCTAAGCCGTTTCTTCGATAGTCGCGGTACCACCAGCAAAAACGTAGCCGATGGACATCCGGAGAGGCGGCCCGGAAGAGGACTACCGACCTGCTGGACCTGCCGTAAGAGAGGCCACCTGAGCAAGGACTGCGGTGATCGCCGCCGCCAAGGGTTTCCGTCGGGACAGTCAGTCGTAGGGAAACCGCGCGGCCCAGGAAAGCAAGTATCAGCCAGCCTAGGGGGGCAAAGGTTGGCTTGTGACAGTCGTCAAGCCCCGGCAGTCCAAGTTCGTGTGACGCAGTTACGGAGGGATAATAGCAGCCTGATGGTCGACGGAGTCGTCAACGGAGAGAACTGGCCCATGCTAATCGACACGGGAGCATCGAGGACCATCGTCAGTCCCACCATGATCCCGAAACGGAGAGTGCAACCCACACAAAGGAACCTCCAGCTAATAACCGCGACTGGAGAGACCGCACCGGTACACGGCGAAGCATCACTGGAGTTCGTCATTGGTCGACGGGCGATAAAGCATCCAGTGCTTGTGGCTGACGTATCAAATGAAGTGATCATCGGACTGGACTTCCTGGACCAGAACAACATCATCTTGGATCTGAGTACCAACACTCTGCACTTCGGAGGTGAGGAACTTGCTTTGCAACCTGCGCACGAGTCCATCACCGCACGGCGAGTAAGGCTGAGAGAAGACGTCATCGTTCCCGCCAGGACGAAGGTCAGCGCTGCCGTAATTGTCGACGGAGCTGCTGAGGGATTGGCGGCTGTCATCGAGCCAAAATATGAGGACATCCAGACAAAATGATTGCTAGTTGCCAAGACTCTCATCAACACGACGTCTCGGCCGTACGTCCGCCTGTCCAACCTGAACGACTACGACATTACGGTTCATCGGGACACCAAGCTAGGAGTCTGCGAGCCCGTTACCTGGATTGCCCGCATCACAGATACGACAGACGGACACCTGCAGACGGACAACCGAAGAAGACGCACACTGCCAGAAGAACTACTGAAGCTGTACCAAGGATCCCAGGACCATTTAGACGAGGAACAATCACGCCAACTTCGGGACCTGCTACACGAATTCCAGGATGTCTTCTCCGTGGGAAGCAAAGACTTCGGCAGGACAAGCTTGGTCCAGCACAGAATCGACGTTGGGGACAGCGCACCGATTAGGGCCCCATTTCGACGTGTCCCGCTCGCCAAGCAAGCCGAAGTCGATCGGATGGTTGAAGAGATGAAGGATCAAGGGGTGATCGAGCCATCACATAGTCCTTGGAGTTCTCCGGTCGTGCTTGTGAAGAAGAAGGACGGTTCCACCAGGTTCTGCGTGGACTACAGGCAGGTGAACGATGTCACGAAGAAGGACAGCTACCCTCTACCCCGGATCGACGACACGCTGGACACCATATCAGGGTCAAGATGGTTCTCCACCTTGGATTTGAAGAGTGGCTACTGGCAGGTGGAGGTCCACCCTAAGGACCGCGAGAAAACGGCGTTCTCTGTGGGCAGCGGGCTCTGGCAGTTCACCGTCATGCCATTCGGTCTGTGCAACGCCTCTGCGACCTTCGAAAGACTAATGGAGTCCATTATGAGGGGACTACACTGGAAGACCTGCCTGGTCTACCTAGACGACGTCATCGTTCTGGGGAGAAGCTTCGAGGAGCACTACAGCAACCTGAAGGAGATCTTGTTGAAGCTACGGGCTGCCCAGCTGAAGTTGAGCCCCAAGAAGTGTCAGCTCTTCCAGAAGCGGGTCCAGTACCTTGGGCATATCCTCTCCGAGGAAGGGGTGCGCACCGACCCAGAGAAGACCGCAGCTGTGAGGGAGTGGCCAATTCCGAAGGACAAGTCCCAACTACGAAGCTTCCTGGGACTCTGCACTTATTACCGTTCCTTCGTGAGAGGATTCGCCGACATCGCCAAACCTTTGCATCGACTGACTGAGAAGAACCAACTCTTCACGTGGACAGCAGAATGCCACAATGCCTTCGAGCAACTCAAGCAGGCTCTGTGCACCGCGCCTATTCTGGCCTACCCCAGACCTGGAACAAGGTTCATCGTCGATACCGATGCCAGCGACTTTTGCATAGGGGGGATCCTGTCGCAAGTAGTGGACGGCGAGGAGAGAGTAGTGGCCTACTTCAGCAAGGCCTTGTCAAAGCCAGAAAGGAACTACTGCGTCACCAGGAAGGAGCTGCTCGCCATCGTGAAGACCATTGAACACTTCCACAAGTACCTGTACGGGCAAGAATTTCTCATCATGACCGACCATGCATCCCTGCGGTGGCTCCTGAACTTCAAGCAGCCCGAGGGTCAACTCGCGCGGTGGTTAGAGAGGCTTCAACAGTACAACTTTGAGATTCAGCACAGGAAAGGCCAACTGCATTCTAACGCCGACGCCCTGTCACGAAGACCGTGCCCCGAAGACTGCACCTTCTGCACTAGGAGGGAGGAGAACACCGGGATACAGTGCCGGAGGACTACTGTGGAACTTCAAGGGAACTGGAGCCGCGAATCTTTCACGCGGGCACAAGCAGAAGATGATGACCTGGGACTGATAGCCGAATGGAAGCGGGCCTGTGTCCCCAGACCCGGGTGGAACATTGTGAATGACTGCAGCCCAAAGTTTAAGTCCTACTGGGCACAGTGGGACTCGCTGATTGTAAGGGATGGCCTCATCTGCCGCGCCTGGGAGAGCACCGACGGGAAGACATCTCGGGAACAAGTCGTCGTTCCAAAGGCTATGACGGAGGAAGTCCTGAAGGAAGTCCATGGAGGATCATCTGGTGGACACCTAGGGATAAAGAAGACCCTGGAGAAGCTGAGAGAGCGGTTCTACTGGATCGGATGCCGAACAGACGTGGAGAACCACTGCGCGAGGTGCCACGATTGCGCAGCCAGCAAGGGCCCAGGACGAAGACGACGGGGTCCACTGAAGACCTACAACGTGGGCGGCCCCATGGAGAGAGTGGCCATCGATGTTGCTGGGCCATTCCCGTTAAGCGAGGCAGGGAACCGCTACATATTAGTCGTCAGCGACTACTTAACCAAATGGCCGGAGGCGTATGTGCTCCCTAACCAAGAAGCCGCGACGATCGCAGAGACCCTGGTGAAGGAATTCGTCAGCCGGTACGGAGTACCCCTGGAGCTGCACTCCGACCAAGGGAGGAACTTCGAGTCGCAGGTGTTCCAGAACCTATGCCAGCTGCTGGGAATCCGGAAGACAAGGACAACGCCGCTACACCCTCAGTCCGACGGGATGGTAGAGCGATTCAATCGCACCATCGAGAACCATCTCCGAATAGTTGTCAGCGAGCACCAGAGGGATTGGGACAAGCATCTTCCACTATTTCTCCTGGCCTACCGCGCCGCCGTGCATGAAGCCACCGGATGCACACCAGCCCGGGCCATGTTTGGGAGGGAGCTCCGTCTACCCGTCGATCTTGCCTTCGGCCGACCTGGGAATGATCCGATCCCGGTAAGCCAGTATTGTCAAGAACTGGTCGACCAACTGGAGGACGTGCACGCGTTCGCGAGGAGGAAACTGCGGATCGAGACCGACCGAATGAAGAACCGATACGACCAGCAGACGGATGCTGGAGGATTCCACGAGGACGACCTGGTCTGGCTCTTCAACCCATTACGGGAGAAAGGCCTGTCACCCAAACTGCAGAAGTCCTGGGAGGGCCCGTACCGAGTCGTGAAACGGACCAACGATGTCGTCTACAGGATCCAGCGGAGCCCGAGGGCGAATATGAAGATCGTGCATCGAGATCGCCTGGCAGCCTACGGAGGGACACAGACGGACCAATGATTGATCGGGACGATCAGCCTTTTTAGGAAGGGGGTGGTGTTACGGCTGTGAGTTTGTGTCATCGCTCGCCGCATGAGTCACAGCTGCCCCAGGGCTGGGCTGTGGCCTGCCTCCTGTATTGCGCGCGCCTTATGAAACAGGGCTACTACAGACAAAGGGATAGTCCAGAATATTCGTGACTGGACCAGCGATGGAAACCTCGAGAAGCCGTGAACCCTGGATGGATCTAGAAGCGTTTATTGAGTCGCCGGCCTGCTATATAAGTGCGACCTGTCAAGCACGGGTGGTTGTTGTGTTTTACGAGCTAGTGCGAGCGATTATCTTATGCGACAGAAGTGTGGTGACGAAGTGCTGTGCGAGTTACGAAATCCAGTGACATTGTTTCTCCAGCTTGTGGACAGCGAAATAGCCTGCAGCAAGTGATCGTAAGTAATTGTGGTCGGTGAACATAAAGGAGAGGAGCAGGTAGTTTCTGTCAAGGCCACCGTACTCATTAGGACGGATTAACTTCTGTGATCTGTTGACAAGTGGAAGGGCCAAGAGCTCTCCGCAAGCAAGAGACTTGAGGAAACTGGAGTAAGGTTCCTATTGTCTGTAATTGCTGATGAGTAGTGTAATTCTTCTGGCCGCAATAAAGTTAATTATTTCTTTAAGCAGTAATTGGTGTTGTGCTTCCTACCCACCGTAATCCAGTTAACAAAAAGTGCCACTAGGGGGGTGGCACGTAACAATATAATTGAATATCGAAACATGTTCGTATAAATAACAATAAACACCATATTTATAGTATTGACAAGACGGATTAATTAATACAAATAATTTAAAGGTGAATAAATGCGACAACCTCGTTTCAATAGATACAGTGAGTCTCTCTCACGACTCGGCCGGCCAGGGCACCAATATTATCTGCCTTCCGTTGACTGATCACTTCCTGTTACACAGCGCGCACTTCACAGTTCTCGTCCATGCTTATAACGTGTATTTAGTGTTCATCTGTCGCTCCAACTATTCTCGAGTTGTGAGTGTTACTTTTGGGCATAATTCTCATAATGCCTCCACGTGTGTACACGCTAGAGGAAAGGGTATTTATGTACGATAATTATGTGCAAACAGAGTCTTGCAGGAAAGTCGTTAAACGTTTCATAACACATTTTCCAGGTGTGCGCCGTCGATAAGAAGCGAAGTGTTATAAAACGTGTACTTAACGAGGAAAAAGTGAATGAAATCGCAGAACATATCCGGAGAGAAATAGCCTCAATTACGGAAGACGAATTTATGCGTGCGAATCGGAGTTTCCTAAGACGATGCCAGAAATGTGTGGATGTAGGAGGAGAACATTTCCAACATCACCTGTCATGAGGTACGACCTTAGTTTATTAATTCTTACCTTCTAAATTTTAATTGGTATCTCATGTCATGCACGGATAAAGTGAGCCAAGTGCTGTTCTGTTCTTATTGCTGTGCTATGCCGAGCAGGGAGTGATCAGTCAACGGGAGGCAGATAAGCTGGGTGCGCCGGCCGGCCGAGTCGTGAGAGAGACTCACTGTATAATGATACGTAATAAATCTCCTCCTCGGAAATATACCAACACCCCAGAGTCCCTAAAGCCACAGTAGTTATACGAGACACACTATTATTATTACTATTATTATAGTTATCATTATTATTAGACTACTTTCGATTAAAAACATTATTAAAGTAGACTTATGATATCTACATGGGGCAAAAGTTGTCTGTCTGTGTGTGTGAGTGTGTATATCTGCCCCCACCCCTCTATCAATTCAAACATGACGAAACAGAATTGAACGAAATTTGGTACAGAGGTAGCACTAGCAAAGGGCACCTCAGTCTCATGTTTTATATCGCCGCCATCTTTACCAAAACTGAATGTCGGCCACTCAAATGTTCAAAACGTAAAATCAAATTACGACTAAACTAATCATTCGATCTCTACCAAATTTGGTAACAACATACCTTCAAATGGGACTCGTCTTGCGCCCAAACTACAAGGACAACAGCCGTACCATTTCAAGATGGTGGCCATTTGAATCATTCAAGCATTATAATCAATAACTTTGGATCCACCAATTCCAATTATTGAACCGAGGATGGTTTAAGCTATCCTAAATGACGTGACCCGTTGGCTATTATCATTTTGTTATTATGATATTATACTGTACCACTGACTTAGAAGAGCTGAGCCGTCTCAGTCACATGACAAGATGGCAGCTGTTCTCTCGTGCCTGAAGTATGTTTCACTAGTTTGAGTATTGCATGCAATATAGCCTACTGATAGAAATTATAAGAACTTTGTATAAAATAATTTACACTGAAGAAATTGTTCACTCCAAGTCATTATTTGCTAAGACGTATGTAAGTCGATTGATAAGGGTTAACTTTGATTGGTTGGTTCCTCAGTTTAGGGGCTGCGACAACGCGGTCGTGTAGCACCGTGTACTTTAGGTGTGTGTAGAATCTGATAACCGGTGTTAATTGTGATGGCTGTATTAGTGTGTGTTAACTGTAATTCAGGTAGGGACTGCAGGCGATCAATTTCCAGTAGTACTTACTGTTGCTACCAAATGCTACTGTCAACGACACACAGCTACAATCTTGGCGCAACCAGCACCTGGCGATGAACGTTGGAACTTAATGAGCGTTAATCAAATCTAACCTATACATTTAGCTTCACACAATTGTAGTTAGTGGAAGGTTCTTTTTTACATGCCATAAATCTATGACATGGGCCCGCCGGCTTCACTTCCCCTCCGAAGAAAGGCAAACTGAGAGATTTTTGACGCCCTTAAAAATCCGATGACTTCGGCCGGGTTTGAACCCAATGGTTAACTTTAGTGGACATATTTGGCTCTGTGGTTGAGCGTTAGTCTTTAACCCGTTTGGCCGGTGTTCAAAACCTGTGGTTTCTTTTGCTTGTATTTTTAGCCTACTTTCGATTTTTGCAAAAAAATGAAAGTAGACTTATGAGATCAACAGGGAGAAAAATTGTGTGTCTGTGTGTGCATCTGTGTGTCTGTCTGTGAGTGTGTGTACTCTGAATGTCTGTCCCCCCCCCCCCCCTGCCTATCAATTAGAACACGGTGATTTGGTACAGGGGTTGCACTAGCAAAGGGCACCTCAGCGTCATGTTTTATATCGCCGCCATCTTGAAACCGAATTGAATGAAATTTTGTACAGAGGTAGCACTAGCACAGGGCACCTCATATTCATGTTTAATATCCGTATAACACGTTGTATTTCAACAAGCTACTAGAACCAACATTCAGTTATATTTCTTCAAAAGGACAAAGAGTTATAACAATACCCATGCATTTAGGAGAAAGTAGGCTGTATGTTCTTAACTGAACATCTAGTTTTATACCTGTTGTTTTGTAATTACTCAGACGTTATAACATTAAGCGTTAGATTGTGCCTTTTACAATGGAAAATGTATATTAATTTAATTTTAAAAAACGTTCGCCACACAGAGGAATCTAATAGCAAGCAGATGACAATCACGGCCAACTGGATGCGAGCTGCGCTCTACACCGGTCTGGGGTCTCGTAATTAACAGTTGGAAGCCATGCGAAAGATAAATTGAAAAGTTTCCTCTTATGACCGCTAGAATGCACTTGCCCTCTTAGGGTTATCTTTTCCTCCAGATATCACGACTGTTCTATTGGTTTGCCTTCCATTGGCATTCTATACGCATCGAATTTGAAGTATGACAAATTAATACAATTCACTTTCATTTTAAAGCGTTTGTAACAGCCTATTGTGTGATATTTGAAAATATTATTTAAACTAAGGAACAAATGATCCCATATAGTATCTGTACGCTATCTCTTGGTGCTAGTTCAGGATATAATTAATACTTTTATTGCAGCTAAATAGCCATCGAAAATAAGGAATAAACATGTAGCTTACACTAAAATTGCACTCTGGCGCTTTGAATTGTATATACTTTGATTGGTTGTTTTCTTTTACTACAGAGCTCGGTGGTAGCGTTCACATGCTTGTCCAGATAGTTGCCCGTTGGCCGTGTAGTTGGCTTACACACGACACTGTAGGGTCATGGAAAGATAAGGTGGTGAAAACCATGGACCGCCAGACGTGTAAAAACATGCCTCAACTCAAAGTTGGCTGTTGTGCACGTCCGGCGGTCGATCATGGCTCCGGTTCCTTAACATTCTTGAGGTATGTCCTTTTTTCAATGATGTTAGTAGTTTTTCCGAAGCTCTGGTGCACACATGTTTGGTAGAGGCAAATAGCTTCTAAGGTCTTCAACCAAGAAATGATTCTATTATAGGGCATACTCCTTGATAGATACAGTTATAACTATACCCAGTACTTGATTTGTAAAAATAGAGGTTCCGATACTGTGGGCTACCGGGTGGTGGTGGTAGGGGGGTGAGGGGGGTGAAAGGGGAGGGGGGGATTTATGGAATATTGAAATATACAGTTCTTAAAACGATATTTTTATGCTTTTCTGAACACCTTTAAACATTAATCAGTGGACAAAATAGCAATCTAATTATGATTGCAATTTTAAATTAAATTGAGACTGCTGTAGCAACATTTTTCTTCCCATAGCCGTTGGTCTATATTACATTTTAATGTAGGCCAACTAGGCTACCATTCAAACATTGCACATTATTTCAATATTTTTAACGTAATTTAGAAAAGTAAATACATTTGGTTTGAAAATACACACATTTGCACCAACAATCCTTTATTTCTCGTTTTATAATTTTGTCTTTACAGTTTTCTGAAATAATTATCCAGTCAAAGATCAAGTTGGCCTTGACTTACAACTAACGTTCCACAGTTCTAAAAATTGTGTTATATATTCGACTTTTCCCGCAATCAGAGGTTTCGGTACGGCGTACTGGTGCGTACCGTCACAAATCTAGCCCTGGCTATACCCATACATTTAGGAGAAAGTAGACTATATGTTCTTTGCTGAACATCTTGTTTATTATTATTAATTCACACTGTTTATATCATCAAGGCTTAGACCAGTTATATTACAATTACAGCCTGGTTTGGCTTAAGCAAGGAGCCGCCTGTACTGAATTACACAATATGTAGCCTACTACACACCAAATAGGCTACACCGTATACAACATGCATCTTATGGACCTCTACTTGTCGAGTAAGGTCAAGTCTTATCGCACGACAGAGCGGAGTGTTTTCACCAAGGAACTTCCTCAAAATATGGCATAGCCTATGCTTAACAGAACTTCCTTCTGCAGTTCAATGCACTGTACTGTATGACAGCGGATTTAGATTATTAACATCATCATCATCATCATCATCATCATCATCATCACAGGGGCGTATATAGAAAAAAATCGAGGGGGGGGGGAGGGCTGACTATCCTGGAAAATTGTGAGTATTCTCAGGGGATTGTCACCGAAAAATACCCAGAAATATCAACCAATACCTTAGAGCATATAACTTTGTGTAATTATTTTAGATAAGATTCAAAGTTTATATAGCCTACAATTATTACTGACAATACAAAAAAGTTGTAAAATACAACACAACACACAAATACAACTTTATACTTAATGAACTTTCTCTTGTGATCTATGGAGTATGAATGGCATATATCTAAATATTTGTCAATTTACTAAGCAGAAAGGTAAACAGTTTTTTTTACATGTATTTCTCAAAAACATACTGTGGAATTCACGGCTTTACCTCACAAGGCTGAGTGCACCCAGTTCGGCCAGCCCTCAGACTAGACTTAAAATTTCTTGGCAGAGCAGGGAATCGAATTCGGATCTCCGCGGTGGCAGCGAAGAATGCTACCCACTACACCACGAGTTAGTATAATTTCAATTTTAATATTGTTTATAACTTAGCCGATAAGTTAAGATTAGGGTACAACCAAATTTACAATTATTTTATGCTCTTACCAAAGAAGCACTTTCTTAATTTTTATTGGCTTTTTTCGGAGGGGGGGGGGCTGGAGCCCCCTCAGCACCCCCCTTATATACGCCCCTGCATCATCATCATCATCATCTTGTTTCATCAATATTATCTATCTTATTATATAATACGCTAAGTTGTATGTTTCACAAAACTCAAGCTCCTAAACCAGAGGGAGTTAAAAGGTGCGATTTGTACCAAAATCTTCCAAATCGTCTCAATAGTACACGAAAAATCCTGCATTTCTTGAAAAGTCAACGGAAATATATTTATAAAGTGCTTTTAAACAAATAAACAAGACGATAGCCCCTGGCAGAATTGTGTCGCGAATAGCCCGCATAGCACTACAGCCAGGCGGGTAGTCTGTACACATGGGGCGCACACAACCCATTATGCAATCAGCACTAATTGCACCTGTGTGAAGCTAAATTGGATAAGTTAAGAATGTAAACAACGCTCTTAGGTTTCTACGTTCGTTGCCAAGAGCTGACTGCGGTGGCGTCTAGTAGCTAAGTTCTGAACTTGGCCTAGTAGTCGTTGACGGTGGCGTTTGGCGGCAAAAGTAGGAACTATTTGAAAAATTCTAAGTTGCAGTACTTAAATTAAAAAACAGATAACACACACTATTACAGTCATCACATTTAACACCGGTTATCAGACAGATTCTACACACACCCAAAGTACACGGGGCTACATGACCGCGTTGTCGCAGCCCCTAAACTTAAGAACCAACCAACCAACCATGCAACCAGCAGCAGTGATGAATTGCTTTCTGATTTCATAAATATAGACAATTTGTTTAAAAAGTGCGTTTAAACAAATAAACATATTTACAGAAGCCTGCATAACAGTAAGGCCAGGTGAGTGGTTTACACACATGCGATAGTTCTCGCACGCGTCCGCTAGTATTATATATACTAATAATATATGAAAATCTAGTGGTGCCTGTATGTATGTTGTTCTGTTACGCTTTCACGCAAAAACTACTCCACCGATTAAGCTGAAAATGTATATGAACATAGTTAACATACCTGAGAAGACTGTGGTCTTCTCATTGCCAGGCATGAAAACGACAGTATGTTCATATAACTTTTCAGCTGTCGTTTCAATTGCCGTTCTAAAATATAACACATTCATCTGATTTTGGCCCATTGGCACTCAATAATAGGATAACATAGGAAAAATATAGAAGTTGTCATAGGAAGACCACACGCAATTCAAAACAACACTTGGCAAGTCCCAAAGGGACCCCGAAAGCCAGCCACACTTTAAATTGTCCATAAGAAGAGGGTACAGAAAGTACAAACCACATAGATGGAAGGTAAAGAATTTAAATGTGTGATTCGTGTGAGACCCGAAACCGCAATCTCCGGCTTTGTACGCCGTTGCTCTGACCACTGAGCTAATGCAGGATATATCTTAACTCTCATTAGTCAAATGTGCAATACGCTAAGCCAGCCGATACTTGACTAAATCACGTTGTATTCGTTGCCCGCAGAGGATTCCTTTAATTGTGCTTATGGGCTGAAAGTTCACATGTGACTTGAATGGAGGTGAGCACGTGAATGTATTCACTGTAGAGAGTTGTCTCATAAGGCTAAGGATGTCACACACCTTCATGAATACACTACTGTGAATGAGTGATTTATGATCACTGTTCAGAACTGAGGGAAGTTTTAGATTACAGCCAATGCCGTCATGCCTTTACCTTCAGGTTCCAGGACAGCACCCTCTGTCAACAATGTCACAGAGAGCACGAAACACTTGACCATGTCCTGGGTGCCTGACCGTTCGGACCATTTTGGTATTATTTTTTATTAACTTTTCTGTTATTGGTATTTTGAATGTGATTTATTTGTTGTGGATCATATTATCTTCACACTTAAAAAGTGCTATATTCTATTGGGAAGATTGTAATTTTCGGAACTTTGAAGTGGACAGAGCATTTAGGACGAGAATATTTAGCGGAACGAGCGGAAGGGGCGAGTGTTTACAAGCTCTGCTCATAGGTGGCGCTACGAGTCGACATGTTGCTAGTACGCGGCCATTCGCCAGATAGCGCTGAAGTCTTAGGTGTCAAGAATTAGCATGGCTGTCGGCCATCTGTAGCGAGGTAATCTGTGGTTCGGACACATTACAGGATACGGAATACGATTGCCATCACTCTTAAGAACGAGGCAATACGAGGCCCATTCAGAAATTAAGTTTCTCTATTTCTTCAATAAAAATAAAACATAGTTATCAAAAACATTATTGTCAGCAGATACAGCAACGCTTAAGCTATTTTTCGACATAATCAACACCATGATTGAGACACCTGTCATTTCGTGGGATCGACTTTTGTATTCCAGTGTCGCCTGGGAATGGAACCAGCGTGTGACACTCGATTTCAGCTCTTCGTCAGTGTGAAAATGCTGACCGGAGGACAAGCATTTCTTGAAGTGCAAGAAAAGATGGAAATCACTGGGAGCAAGATCAGGACTGTATGGTGGAGGATGAAGCATTTCCTGCAGAACATTTGCTCTTTGCCGAGCATTATCATGGACAGAATTTCGATCGGCACTATGTTTTGAGCATTAAGAAACTTTATCTCAGACCGAACCTTGCAGGCGGCGGGAGACATAATAAGAGCCACCATTTCGAGCCTCTTTTATTGCACTACTGACACCAGTTGGGACTTGTCCGGCCGGTATATGAGTGCTACGTCATAGATCTGTCGCGCATGCTCAGATTCATCATCATCATCATCATCATCATCATTCTCCAGGTCCAGTTCCCCAGGTGTGGTATACAAGCGCTCACCATTTCTAAGTTCTGATGGGTACCCAGTCCTGTGGGATATAACACAGGCCCCTTGCACAGAGTGACGTGTGAAGACCTCAATGGCGGCGAAGGTTGAGCTGGCAGAGAAAGCACCCCACCCATCTTGGGGTTGTACAGGTGGAACCCACTGCGTTGTGGGATGAGAAGGGATTCTCAAGGCTAAAGGAGTAAACCCCAACAGAAAATCCTCTGCAGTGTTAGGCTTAGCAAACCAGCTGGAAAGAGTTGCTTGAATTTGCTTTCAACCCTAAAGCAAGCCTCGGATGTACAAACGTTAATACTACTGGACTTGACAGTAACTCTTCACGCAGATCACGAAAATAATGACGGTCAAAAACGTGAAGTTCATCGGAGATGCAGAAAGAGACACATACCATGCTCAGATTACCGGGCTAAATCAGTTTACTTAAAAATTAAAAAATAGGGACATTTATTTTATGGATGGTCCTCGTTTTTTGTGCCAGGCAGTGTCTGGTTTGGCAACTAATGAAAGTTCAAGGCGAGTGGAGACCGTAGTCTTTAAACCATTTAGCGGTAAATAATTTCCCCTGTGAGGGTTTAATGATTGAATGTGTGCTTCCTCGGTGGGTACTGATCCCAAGATAGCGTGTTTGCTTCCCAGCCGAAAAAGGGCAGAAAGAATCCATGGCACTTCGAGTCCTCCCGTAGGACTACAAGATCTCTCTTTTCACATTTGGTGATAACAAGACAAAATTAATTAAATCTCAGTCAGAAATCACCCAGTAGAGTTCTGGTTTTCACTACCCGATGGCAGTATTTAACAAAGTGTTACAATTGGAGAGTAGATCGCCTAAATGGCTTCAACTCACGAGATCTGAGGATTATCTTTGAGAGTAACAGAATGTTTCTATTTGCCGTGTTAACTCCGTCTCCGAAGTGATGCAGTCTGTAGGCTTTCCACGGGCCAACCTGCCCAACAGGAGTTCATGTAGTCTGAAAACCCGCAGCCAGGGTAAACTGTTGCTCATACGGCATGCTGTTAGATTGCACGTTGACAGGTAACCTATAGCCGTGCCCCAGGCGGTTTCTAACGAATCGGTATGCGATTGATCCTAAGCCTTGTACAAGTGTTTCTCGCCCATCAGGGGGACGTTTTATGAGGGTTAGAGCTATAAGCAAAAGTTGGCTCTTAGGTGTCTCTCTCTAAAACAATAATTATACAGCCACAGTACCTTTAAATATCGGCCTTTCAAGATACGACTGCCGCTGAACTTGGCTGCGCCAGCCTTGCGGGTCGAGGACAGGGAGCGATGTCAGCTCCCACATAAGTCAAGCTGCATGGCGTGTGAATTGCGAACGGAATGATTAATAATAATGGATGAATTAAGAATGGTGCGTTTCTGTTTGGCAACAGCACTGCCCTAGTTCACTGACTGTCTTCGTTAACGAGCAGCTCGCCTTTGAAACCTAGCTGGGGGAATATGTTTACATTCCATGGCTGTGAGGAGCCAAGGCTTTCCCAGTGCGAGGCACAATGTTGTTAACTCTCCACCATAGCCACTGAGAGCAAACAGCGAGGCTGGACAGAACTACGTGCAACTGTGCAACACTGGAGACATGACACGCGAGCAGGTAGCCGGGATCGGGGTCTGCACTCCACGTGGAGAGACAGAGCAAGCATGCTATTGGTCAAGAACCATCAGCTATTGGTCAGCAGTGACAACACTGGTTATTGTCGCCACCGTCACTCGTATCATGTCAGAAAGGCTAATACCATTAAATCACAAGGGATATCTGTTGTCCAGAGAAATAAATCCAACACCGAGCCCTCATCACTACAGCCCTGCCTTGATAAACAAAACGTTATCCGCATCCGCACGACTTTTATCTGCCTCCACACGTTTGTTATCCGAATCTACTGGCATCAACCCTTTTCTGCTCAGAGTGTTAAATTTAAATATGCATAATGACATAATTTGAGATTAGCTTAAATCATCATATAACATATGTCATGAAGAAAACATAACGGAAAAGATATGATATGTCATAAACATCTGGGTCCTAGGAATGATATTCAACTAGTTCGGATTGTATTCTAAAAACGATCCACAAATTATCCGCAGTTTATCCGCTGTCCGCACAGCCATGCAAACTACATCCGCAAGGAGAACAATTTTGCGGATATCCGCGGGTTTATCCGCGCAGGGCTCCATTACTAGTTGGCTGGGACAGGGCGATAATAATATGGCGATGAAAGAACACCGCTTGGGTACGCGTTGGCCGTCACGACTATAGTCTACAGTCGCGCGGGCAGTGTATATAACTCAGCTCCAGTGGCCTCAGTCAATGTTGTCCTCTTCGTGGTATCATGTGCTCCTGTTATTCTTAGCACACAGTACTCCGTCACCAATGGTTTACCTCCTCGTCCCTCAAGGCTCCAGGTGCTACGATCAACAAACACTAGCACAACCAAAATGAGCGGTACCCGTCTATCAAACACGTACCGTAATACACAATCCCCTCCCCCACTCCCTTCTGCCCAAGTTATATCGGCCCAGTGTTAGTGATGATGAATTAAAACTAACGACTATCCTAAAACTAACCTACATTCTAGAAGAAGAAAAGTGCACCTCGTTGTGCGTAGTGGCTAGCACTCTTGGCTGTCACCGCGGAGTCCCGGGTTCGATCCTCAGCTCTGCCAAGAAATTTAAGGCTGGAACGTGGTACCCTCAACCTCGTGATGCAAAACTGAGAAGAGGTGGGTTAGATTCCTACCTCAGTCATCCTGGAAGTGGTTTTCCGTGGTTTCCCCACTTCTACTCCAGGCAAATCCCGGGATGGTTCCTGACTTAAGGCCACAGCCGATTCCTACCCAAATCGTACCTCAATTACAAATACACACACTAGTACAGACATTACATTGACACAGGTTATCAGACAAATTCTACACACACCCAAGAACACGGGGCTACGTGGACAGGATGTCGCAAAGCCCCTGAACTCATCAACAACAACAGGAAGGGAGCGTGGTGGCGCAGCGGCCAAGTTGTTGGCCTTTCACCAAGGTGGACCGAGTTCGATTTCCGGTCAATGCATGTGAGATTTTCGAAGTGAAATGCCATGTCTTGTGGTTCGGATTCCACGTTAAAAGGAGGCCCCGTGGCTCATAATGTATGATTAACATTCACGTAAAACTAAATAAAAGCTTCCTTACTTCCTACCTTCCTTCCTTCCTTCGTTCCTTCCTTCCTTCAACAACAGAAAAAGAAAAGGACAAAATTCGTAATAAGGAAAATATACGACAGAGAAAGAAGTGCTCTCGACCTTCGAAGATTGAAAACTGAGGACTTGGAAAGAAGTAAAGCCATATAAGACACAAAAGAAAGGGGAAAAAGCAAAGGGACCGCCCCAAAGTCAATGGAACAAGGGGAAAACGGACCCAGCTCAGGGATCCCTCGGGGTTGCCAACTCCCGAACTCCCCAGCCTTGAGCCCTTGAGGGTGTAGCACTGTCCAAGCCTAAGTGGAGGGGCTACACACACCCTGTCTTCTTTAGGGTCATGAGCGGAAGGCAGGAGATACCATGAAAAGAATAAGAAGAGGTCTGACCCCTCGAAGAATGAGGGTATCAGGAAAGGTTAGAGAAGGGCCAATGAAGGCGGGAAATTGAAAGACTCCCTAGGCCTCTGATTCCCTAATACCGTCAGGGTCGGAAGAGAACAAGAGTTGACAGGAAAGAGGACAGAGACGTGCCCGGTACAAGTAAGTGGAAGCAATGCCGGTTTCAGCTGGGACCCCGTGGTCGCCATCTCACCTCTCACTGGTTGTGAGCCCTTGGGGGATGCCCACAGTTATAAATGGCAAAAATACCTCAAGGTGAACTCTATCCTACTACAGTATATCTGTTATTCCAATTATGGATTCATACCTGCACCATGAACTTCCATCGCCACTTCTCTGCCAGAGGCACAGTTATGACACCACTACTGCACAGAGCTGATAACCGCAATGTCTCTTGTCCCTAAATTATAAAATAACAAGAACATAATATTATTATGGTACTGTTATGAAGCGAAGTGAAGCACATGTTGAGCCACATCTGTGCCTACTGGTGATGTCATCTCAAACGGGCGAAGGACGGTGGAAGTGAGCCAACAGAGAAATGAAGTCAGCGAGCGACCCACTCGAGAGGATTGCATCTTCTTAAGTCGACCAGAGGGCGCGGGCGGCTGCATTCCCCTGCCTGGTGTCTTCATCGTCAACAGTTGCTGTTCTGGCTTATTTTATGGGCTGCGACATCTTGGTCATATAGCCCCGTGTATTTAGGTGTGTGTGTGTATAATTGTTTGTGATAACCTGCGTTATTGTGATGGCTGTACTATTGTTGGCATTTGTAAATTTGGGGAAAGGATCTGGAAGGAGGCGGCCGTGGCTATCAGTTAGGAACCATCCCAGCATTTGCCTGGAGTAGAAGTGGGGGGAAACCATGGAAAACCACTTCCAGGATGGCTGAGGTGGGAATCGAACTCTCCTCTTCTCAGATTTGCTTCACGAGGCTTAGTGTTCCCCGTTCCAGACCTCATACCAGAGTTAACATTTCTCGGCAGAGCCGGGAAACTACCTTACCACTTCACCACAAGGTGGTACTTGTACTGCACGGAGCTCAGAGGAATGCGAGTGCGGGGTGAGGTGGAGGAAGAGGTGAGGGAGGTTCCTTACACACATACACACACACACACAGACAGACGTCATTGTTTCTATGGTAACCTTCTTACTACTTGGCAGAATATATCGGCCCGTTGCGCACTTAGCAGTACGAGTGGACATTGTTCGGAAGTTATGGCGCAATGCTATTGGAAAGGCAGATATCACAATGTTATCGCTGGCTCAGCACTCCGTGGCTACATTCCTCTACCTAGCATTCTTCTGAGCTCCATACAGTACAGGAGTTTCGTCGTACTGAATACGAAAAATATTAATATCGCTTTGAGTAGGGCAAGCGAACGTACCATTCGAAGCTTCTCAACCAGGAACCGAACAACAGAGAATGGTTTGTTTCGTGGAGGATTTAAATCCCAGTGAGGGTCTACTCACCCCGTGAGAACCACTGAGAAGGGTAGTGAGTTATAGCTTGACAAGTTCAACTGAGCCCTGAGTGAGGGCGCTGCCGGCGCGAGCGAGCGAAGGAGCGAGGAGAGAGAATATGGGGGGGGGGGGGGGGGGGGGGGAGTGACACCATTGGTAAATCATCCACACGTGCGCGCTACCCAGCGCCAGTTGGTTTCTGAGCAGGTCACACCTTTCCGCGGCAGCAAATACCAGTAGATCTAGCAACATGATGACTAGAGGGGTAAGGGGAAGCCTAGTAGTTCGCATATTTTCCGGGGCTTCAGATGGACTTGTTGCGCTGTAGTATCCAACTCGGCGATACTGTAAGTGTAAGTGGTTGACCACTTCAACTATATGCGTGCACCTCGTGATGTTGTGGCTAGCGTTCTTGGCTGTCACTGTGGAGGTTTGGGTTCGATTCGCTGCTCAGACAAGACCTTTAATTCCGATATGAGAGCTCAACTCAGTCTCGTGAGGTAGAAGTGAGATGAGGTGGGTTTGATTCCAACCTCAGTCATCCTAGAAGTGGCTTTCCTCGGCTTCCCAATTATAATACAGACAAATGCCGAGGTGGGTATAAATTAAGGCCAAGGCCGCCTCATATCCAAATGCCAGTCCCAACTACAAATACACAGAGTCATCACAATGACACAGATTATCAGACGTATCCACACTCGCTCGCGGCGGTACCTGCCCCGTGGTGTTGGGGTAGCATGCCTGCCTTTCACCCGGAGGCCCCGGGTTTGATTCCCGGCTCCGTCAGGGATTTTAGAAACTGACGTGAGGGCTGGAACGGGATTCACTCAGCCTCGTGAGGACAATTGAGTAGCTGTCTGACAGTGAGGCAGCGCCCCAATCACGAAAACCAAGATTCACGGCCGAGGGGACCCGATGTGCTGATCACGTGTCACCCCAATATCTGCAGGCCAATTGGCTGCGCAGCGGTCGCTTGGTAGGCCTAGGCCCTTCACGGGCTGTAGTGCCAGGGGTTATTTATTTATTTATTTATTTATTTATTTAACCACGGTGTTACAAAGTCCCTAAATGAATCAATAACGACATCAACTCCACATAATTGTAGGGTTGCATGGCTAACACCTTCACAGAATTTGTCCCAATCACCACAATACTACAGGTTATCATACAAATTGAACATACGCCGAGGTACTGCTCGGGTCCAAGCTCCGTGAACCTGAGAGGAATGGGGAGTGATGGTGACGAGTGATGAAGGTCCCCGGTCCGTGCGTAGTAACAGAACCAAATACAATACATTGGTCGATGACTTTCTCACTCATTCACAACACCACAGTGGTTTGAGCAACGGCTCTATGTTAGCAGTATTGGAATATACACGAATTCCAGATAACACGGCGGGCTGTTGACAGGCCTTTCCCTTACCGCCTGCCACTTCACCTCACCCCGCAAGTTCACAGAGCTTTGACCCGAGCAGTTCATGCTGGTGATGACCAAGATGTCACAAGCCTCTAAAATGAATTATTATCAACAACAACGAAACTTAAAGCCATGGCCGACTGACTCTTGGGATATTAGAAATACCCTACACACACGCCAGTGTGCAGAGCTGATGTCTACGATGTCCTATTAGTTTTACGAGTGACTGCAAGTAGGCCTACTGGGTATCATCTTCTTCTCTATCAAATAAAGCAGAAAGTCTGTTTGATCGTTTGTCTGTTCCTTATAGAAATCTATACCGTTCTACCAAACTGAACCAATTTTTTGTATGGTCTACTTACGTTTTAGGACACTGCGGATAATACATTCTGTTTGAAATTTGAACAGCTCTGTACCATTCCCTAGATTTAGCACATTAGCATAGGCTAATGCTAGGCGAAATATCAAATTGGGATAGCTTATTTTAAGCCTAACGACACGAGAAACAAAACTCGGAACCAAAAAGTACGTTTTTAAGGGCCTAGAGATATTTGCAGAATATTATTTAACGACACGAGAAACAAAACTCGGAACCGAAAAGTAGCCTACGCTTTTAAGGCCTTAGAGAAATTTGCAGAATATTATTTAACGACACGAGACGCAAAACTCGGAACCGAAAAGTACGTTTTTAAGGCCTTAGAGAAATTTGCAGAATATTATTTAACGTCACGAGAAACAAAACTCGGAACCCAAAAGTACGTTTTTAAGGCCTTAGAGATATTTGCAGAATATTATTTAACGACACGAGAAACAAAACTCGGAACCCAAAAGTACGTTTTTAAGGCCTTAGAGATATTTGCAGAATATTATTTAACGTCACGAGAAAGAAGACTCGGAACCCAAAAGTACGTTTTTAAGGCATTAGAGAAATTTGCAGAATATTATTTGACGACACGAGAAACAAAACTCGGAACCGAAAAGTACGTTTTTAAGGCCTTAGAGAAATTTGCAGAATATTATTTAACGACCCGAGAAACGAAACTCGGAACCGAAAAGTACGCTTTTAAGGCCTTAAAGATATTTGCAGAATATTATTTAACGACACGAGAAACAAGACTCGGAACCGAAAAGTACGTTTTTAAGGCCTTAGAGAAATTTGCAAATATTATTTAACGACACGAGAAACAAGACTCGGAACCGAAAAGTACGTTTTTAAGGCCTTAGAGATATTTGCAAATATTATTTAACGACACGAGAAACAAAACTCGGAACCAAAAAGTACGTTTTTAAGGCCTTAGAGATATTTGCAGAATATTATTTAACGACACGAGAAACAAAACTCGGAACCCAAAAGTACGTTTTTAAGGCCTTAGAGATATTTGCAGAATATTATTTAACGACACGAGAAACAAAACTCGGAACCAAAAAGTACGTTTTTAAGGCCTTAGAGAAATGTGCAGAATATTATTTAACGACACGAGAAACAAAACTCGGAACCGAAAAGTACGTTTTTAAGGCCTTAGAGAAATTTGCAGAATATTATTTAACGACACGAGACGCAAAACTCGGAACCGAAAAGTACGTTTTTAAGGCCTTAGAGAAATTTGCAGAATATTATTTAACGTCACGAGAAACAAAACTCGGAACCCAAAAGTACGTTTTTAAGGCCTTAGAGATATTTGCAGAATATTATTTAACGACACGAGAAACAAGACTCGGAACCGAAAAGTTCGTTTTTAAGGCCTTAGAGAAATTTGCAGAATATTATTTAACGACACGAGAAACAAAACTCGGAACCAAAAAGTACGTTTTTAAGGCCTTAGAGAAATGTGCAGAATATTATTTAACGTCACGAGAAACAAAACTCGGAACCGAAAAGTACGTTTTTAAGGCCTTAGGGATATTTGCAAATATTATTTAACGACACGAGAAACAAAACTCGGAACCAAAAAGTAGACTACGTTTTTAAGGCCTTAGAGAAATTTGCAGAATATTATTTAACGACACGAGAAACAAAACTCGGAACCGAAAAGTACGTTTTTAAGACCTCAGAGTTATTTGCAGAGTATTATTCGCTTAGGGAAATCGCAAGTAACGACCAATCATTATCATGGGAAAGCCGGAGTTCATTCAACCTTCCCTTTGTGGGAATGTCTTACAGGCCAATTAGTAGTGAAGCGAATATACACTAAAACAAAACACATGTTAAGATGCCACCTGTGAATCACCGTGTTAGGTAGATTTAATTAGAAAGCTACCTATTGCAATTACTACCATGTTGCGACTTACGGAAAATGTTGACATATCTTCGGGTTTTACATCCCCCAGACCCCAAAACCATCGTCAGTTCTTGAGTTTATTATAATTTATATAGGCCTATATCTCTTTATTGTGGACATGATAACTACCGACATATTCTACCGATCACTTTCAAATTTATACATACAGTAAGATACAACCATTCAAAATGTCGGTCGAGTTTGTTAATGGAAAAAATAGAACCAAGGGGGTGGAAATGAGGGACCTTTTTCGAAAACGTGAAATTTCACTATAAATTTCTCAATATATGAAAAAACGAATCAATTCAAAATTCATACTATTCTTTGGATAACGGCCAAAAACTTATCTCCGTAAAGTTGTTTATTAGCACCAACCATTTACCAAAAGAGTGGGAAAAATGGAGGAGAGAAAAATAATTACACCTCACTTAATAGTCACAATATCAAAAACCGTTTAAAATGGTCCATAGTCCTCTAAAAATTATCTAAAACTTTTTTATGTTCGACCCTGACTATTATGTGTGAGAAAACTGTATCATAATGAGGCTCATTATAACACTATTTTTAATTATGAAACAGTTTCTCCCACCAATCAGAGTTCAAGAAACAGTTGTGTGACCAATTAGATAAGGATACCTTCGCGGATGCGCTCAAAATCCAACATGTCTATATAAATTACCGAAAGTGCACCGTCCATATGTTCGCGTAAATAAACTGGTGAATATGAGACAAAAAATAGCACTGTACCTTAATATCCCCAAAACCAATTTCTACACAGCGCGTTGTTTTGAAACGACTTCGGTGACAGTTTTACTGAATACTGGTGCCCAATCTGAACATATGGCATTGAAGCACACAGAGCGCATGCGTTGGTTGACCAGAGAGAGCTTGGAGAACAGAGATATACTACCCAGCGCAGCACTCGATCACAACATTCTAGTGACTGAACAGATATTTATGAATATTTATGTTAAAACATATAATAAAGTTATAATTATCGTCGAACATAAACAGTCGTATGCAACTCGCCTATAATGGTAATTAATAATGGTAATTGCATAATGTACTAGTATGAAATAATTTTTGATATGACCCACTCTTAAGCCAAAGGATGAGCAAAATGATTTCGGAATAATAAGATGGGGCTTCCCGTATGCTAAACATGTGAACTTTTTCTAGGTATACAACAATTAGCAAATATAGAGAATTTGAAACAGTTTTCTTTGCCTGGTGTAAACTACCTCTGCCTCTCCAGCGTGGCCGAGAGGGCTATTTTAATGTATGCGATGGCTTATGGCAGGGGCGTATATAGAGTTTTCTTTGGGGGGGGGGGGGGGGTTCTTCCCCGGGATTTTTATTTTGGGTGCAAAATGATGAGTTTTAAGGCTATCTGGCATCACTTTTTTCAACCAATTTGTTGTGATGTTATATGTTAGGTTAATGTCAAACACCACTAAGACAATTTTATGTTACTTTTTATTGATACAGCCATCTTGCACACTTCACAGTAGGCTATTTAGATAGAAAGAATGAGCATTAGGCTACTGTTTTGATTCGGAGCACTTGCCTTCGCTGTTCCGCCCCTTAAAACCTCAATAACTAATTGTTTTGTTTTACAACTTATACTAAAATATCAAGTCAAGATTTATTGAAGCATTACCAAATTGGTTTATAACTTCATCGTCAGTCTCTGTGAATAGACCGTTGAGTCTGTTTTCGAAAGTAGAATTTCTTAAGTATGTTTACAGCCTACTCAAACTCAAACTGCCAAAAGTTCGATAGAGGTATAAAAGTTAGGAAAAAGAAAAAAACTTTTGCACACTCTTCAAGGGCACTTTTTGCTGTTCTTGGTAGGTTCTTAAGAGCGAAGGCACTGGATAATAATAAGAGGTTATGTAGTTACACATAAGAGATCAAAGCAAACTCATTGCCACACTTTTACATAGCGCTATCGTCGCCTCGCTGTGCATCGTTGCCATAACGCATAGGTTGGTTTTAACCTTTGTTTAGGGGCTGCGACAACGCGGTCATGTAGCCCCGTGTACTTTGGGTGTGTGTAGAATTTGTCTGATATTCGGGGTTAATTGTGACGGCTGTATTAGTGTGTGTTATCTGTAATTCAGGTAGAAGGACTGCATGCGATTAATTTTTTCAATTAGTTCCTACTTTTGCTACTAAATGCTACCGTCAACAACACCTAGCTGCGGACGTGGCTACTAAATGCCATCGCAGTCAACACCTGGCGGAACGTTGGAACTAATATAGCGTTATCAAACTAACCTACAAATTTTAGCATCCACAAGTGAGTTAGTGGAAGGTTCTTTTACATGTCATACATCTATGACCTGGAATCGCCGGCTTTACCTCCCCTGCGAAGGAAGGTATACTGAGGGACTTTTAACGCTCTTAAAAAGTCCGACGACTTGGGCCGGGTCGAACCCGCGATCTTGGGCATAGAAGCTCAGCATGCTACCGACTACGCCACCGAAGCCGCTCATATGCCGCTTAATTCATGAACAAAGTGATAACTTTCGGTAGGGGGGTCCCCTGACTCTTTGGTTGAACTGAGTGTTTCTGTGACCTAAAACTCTCGATCTGGCTTGCTATGAAACAACTCAGGTTTCTGCACAAATTCCTTTCCCCTGAGGTATTTAGTTTTACAGTCCCAGTGCGATTATGGTGATGGTGTTGCATCAACTACAATCCCCATATGGCTATACACAGGTCATTGCCCCGAGTGTGGAGAGTTGTTGCAATGCGTGACACGTCTACGCGGCACCTGAGGGGTTTCACACTTATCCTGTACCATCGCAAGGAACACGGGCAGATCCTCATCGGTGGTCAAGCAAAGAGAGACGTCCCAGTGCCAACTCCTGGACATGGGAGCCGAGGTGGAGGCTCATCTCTGAACAGATGTCCTGGCTTCGAATCTCGGCCGTGACTAAATGAGGTCACCTCGCCACGGGCTGTCACGAACAACCTGGCACATAAATAGAAACTGTTTATAGCCTTCCTCTTCTTCTTGTTGCTTTGTTTTGCCGGCGAGGGACTTCCAGATCATGCATTGATCAACATGAAAACACATAAATCACATATTATTTCAATGGAGCTCAGTTATTGATACTACATATAAAATTGAAACGTACACACACCTGCCATCTTGAATATATAATAAAATATACAATTCAACAAGTCGACATTTAATACAGCCTTTTCTGTTGTTGATTGATTTAGGAGCTTTGCGACATCATGGTCATGTAGTCCCAAGTACTTGGGCGTGTGTGTAATTTGTTTGATAGCCTGTGTTATTGTGTTGGCTGTATAAGTGTGTGCATTTGTAATTCAGGTGGGCATTGGGAAGGACGTGGCCGTAGCCTTAAGTTAGGAATCATTTCGGCATTTATCTGGAGTAGAAGTGGGAAACCATGAAAACCACTTCCAAGATGGCAGAGATGGGGATCAAATCCTCCTCTTCTCAGTTTTACCTCACAAGGCTGAGTGTACCCCGTTCTTGCCCTCAGACCAGAATTAAAATTACATGGCAGAGCCGGGGATCGAATACAGACCCTTGGGGTGACAGCGAAGAATGCTAGCCACTACATCACGTGGTGGTCTTTAATAAAGCTACAGTAACAAAATTTGACAATTATGTTAACTCCTGTAAGATAATTATTTTTAATAAATCAAACAATTCTTAATAGATTCAATAAACAACAACAAACAATTGAAGTCTTGTATGGTTATTACTCTGCATTCCTGTGCAAATGCGTTAGGAAGGTGAAAGATGCAACTTTGGTCCTTTGAAAAAGGTAACATCACTGCTTTTGGCTTAATTTGAGATGTTTGGTCTGAGGGTTGGAACGGGATACACTCAGCCTCGTGGGGCAAAACTGAGAAGATGTGGGTTCGATTTGCACCTCAGCCATCCTAGAAGTAAATTTCCGTGTGGTTTTCCCCACTATTACTGCAGGAAAATTCTGGGATGGTTTTTTACTTAAAGCCTCGACCGCCTCCTTCCCAGTTCTCACATGAATTACAAATACACACACTACTACAGACACCACAATACTACTGGTTATCAGACAACTTCTAAACTCACCCGAGTACACGGGGATAAATGACCACGATGGCCAAGCTCCTCAAATGAAACAACAACAGCTCAAGAAAGATAGGTTACATATAATTTTTGAAATAATTTAAACAAAATCTATTATGAATTTCTTCGGAATCTTAAACGTCAATCGTTACCATGTGCAACAGTCCTTAGGAGCCGATAACCTAGAATTTAGGCTCATTAAAACAATAATTATCATCATCATCATCATCAGGGGCAGATGACCTCGCTGTTCCGCCCCTTCAAACAACTTTAAGTAACTAATCATCATCATCCAACAGTCCGTCATGAATCCAACATAACTTACAAGGGAAGTATCAGGTAAGACAGGTCAAAACCTATCTTAAAACTTTGTGGACGCAATCGCTGTACTATAAGAGGACAACGTGAGGAAAATCAGCTGCCAGATGGAACTACAAGGCTCCGAAATCGTACCTGACATCCTGGTCGCAGGCATGACGGCTGGAGGAGCTGGGCAACCCTGTGGCACTCGGAGTAGTAGCGAGGTGGGGCGTATATGTTGACCGGAGCGTGCGGATCCTTCCCACCGGCCTTGAGTGCTTGGCCGGTCAGGGTTGTCCATTCCAATATAAACGATACTCACTACCTCCCATTGATTTATATATTCGCCACATGACTCCGGAGCCTTGCAGTTCAATCTGGCAGCTGATTTTCCGCACATTGTCCTCTTATAGTAAAACGATTACGTCCACAAAGTTTCAAGATAGGTTCTTCGACTGTCTTACCTGATACTTCCCTTGTTATGAAAGCCGGATCTAGATACTATAGGCTTTCATATAGCCGTGGTATGTTGGAAAAAGTCTGTCTGTATGTATGTATGTATTGAACCCTTTATCCACAGGCTGTATAAAGGATTCTAATAAATTATTCATCATCATTTGATACATTTCTACAGACAGCAGATATGAGAGCCAGACGGAGTTGGGAAATGTTGAGAAATCAATGGCAGAGAGAACACAATGGGTTAAGCTCCTGTGGTATTTTAGAAAGTAGCATAATATTCATGACACATAGGACAGGTGCAACTTTTAGCGCGAAGATGGCTTGGGTACGCAAATATGGCTTGGCGCCAAGAAGAAAATTGAATGCTACGATGTAATTGGTCAATCTTCATGTTAACCACTCCATGTGGCAGGAATACAAGTAAGAGCGCGCAAAGATCTGCAAGAGTCTGAACCAATAATATCAAGACGCCCTGTATAAGCGGCAACTCGGCGTTGTAAGCCGGTTCCTGGTAAATTAACGCAGGAGTTATCTACGGATTAATTCCACGATCGATTCGAGCTAGCTACAGCATAACCGTAACCTCCACATTGCTACGAACTCAATGATACCGATCGCATGCTAGTCTGATGATTATTATGGAATATTTTTCCATAAACCCCCTTCCATACCTACTCTAGCCAGTTTCAATTATAAATGGTCCAGGAAGCTTCGAGAGATGACTTTTATTTGAGCTTTTGAGGAAGTTAGGCCGTTATTCAGGTGTCTGAGGACACGAGGCACAACTTCATATTTTTCATGTATTTGGACATAGATAGAACCAGTTCATCGAAATAATTCACCAATAGACTGTCAAGGAATTTAGTACTTGATCGGTGAATTTAATAGGAAATATATCGTGTGTGTATCTGACAAACATTATTTTAATTCAGCACGAGATGACGTCTAGGAACGAGGGCGGATCTTGGAACCAGCAGGACATTTGCCAGAAGATGTAGATGACGAGCTAAGCATTTTAAAGGAGTGATGGCTGCGGATGTTTCCCTGACGCTGTTCTATAGGAATGAGTACAAATGAATTTAGTTATTTATTTATTTATTAAATCAGCTATGGTTTACGTATTTTTGTAGATATTTGTTCGCTTGTTTGGTAATGTAGATTCTTAGTTCTTGTTTACTGACACATTAAGTATGGGACAAGTCGAGCGCTTTGTAATTTGTTAATATTGTGATTTTGTTTGGTTCAACTATACGGGGCTATGCGCAGCTCGTGCTCGCATTCGCTTGCGTAAATCGCGGTCAAGCATTATAATTCGGAAGTATGCCTTATAACAAAAATGGAACTGAATTAATTTGAGATTAAAAATAGAATTTGGAGGGTAAAGATTATTTGTGAGCAGAATTTTATGACGGATCAGGATTACTTTGATAGTTGCTTTTCTGGCAGGTCTGTACGGGATGGCACTTTGCACCCGAGTTTTTGTTGTTTATTTTGTTTAATGTGTCTATGGGCGCAATGGTAGGTTGATCCGTTTTGAGCCGACCCAGTTGGTATATTTATGAGTGAGTCAGTCCAAGCTTTATGGTGTGTGTGATTTTACGATGTGTTCGCGGGGATATATCATTGAGATTATTCCGGCTTGCTGCATATCGGCCCAGTTCATAACCTCGCGAGGCTGAACTCGTGGTATATATTTGAGTTTTCTTGCCATTCAAGTGGATGAGTGAGATATGTCTGCGTTTCCAGATGGACAACGGGATCAGTGTGGTCTCATATAATTAGCACCAAGCTTGAAGGACTGAGAGAGAGACGAGACAGCGATGACTCATACAGGAGGGGTGCGCTCAAATCAGATAACAACTGTTTGTCATTAGTAGCAGGCCAGGGTCCTGTATTTCAATTTAAGACGTTGTTTAAAATTCACAAATCCTGATCGGTTATAAAGAGTATTTGATTGATTAAATGGGTGTTGTCCATAGTTGTAAGGTAGCTCCCGAAACATCTGTTTGTCTGGCGTTTATATAAAAATGTAAATATAATTTTTAGCCGTTAGGCTTGTATTTTGTTGTTGTTTGCTTGATTTCTTGTGTGTTTTTTACGCGTTCAATGGCCCCGTGTGGCATTAGTATGTGCGAGGCTGTGTTCCCATTTTGTGATGCGAGCTTTTTGGCCTATTTTCGGCATGCTCTTTATGTTTTGTGTGCTTTAGCACTGGGGAGAATCTCATGGAGGCTCTTCATGTTTTTGTGTTATTAGATCTTGCATGTGTCAGTAGTAATTATAGTCTGTTAATTAAGGGGGTCCCATAGCCATAGTGTGCTTTAAAAAGATGCAACTCCGTGAGCAAGATGACTGTGTCAGTTGTAAACGGACTCGCATCAATACTCATTTTCTTATTAAGAAGCAGTACACCACGCATTATATAACTTCTTGACCAAAAAAATAAAAAATGGACTTGCATCCATATGTTGTGAGGAGCGAGTTCTTAACGCTCAATTTTATGTTATGATTAATCATTTTGTGTGAAGCTGTATTCACATTGTTTTGTTGTGTGGAGCGAGTGCTTACCGCTCAGTAAAATATTTATTTCTTATGGGAGTGAAAGTCAGGGGGGACTTCTGTTTATTATTATTATGCACATAAACCCTACCAACCTGTGCACAATGTCTGGGAAGCCAGGCTCTGCCTGTCACAAGTCAGGACCAAAGGGGAGTGATAGAGGAGTAACACCTCTTTAAAAAACCTTGTTCCAGCTGGCCCGGCTGGTAGTCCCTTGTAAGGGCCCCTTACCAGGGTTACGGTAAAGTCCTCAACGACAACTGTGGTGGAGAAGGTAGCCTTTGGTAGAGCATAGGTGGCGGAAGAGGCATCCCAGTGCTCGGGATAAGTAGAGCAAAAGGTATCTGTTTTGATTAAACTGATATCAGCATTCATCCGATAACGTCTGTTCCCCATGTTAGGGGCGGTTATCAAAGGCGTCTGTTCCCATATTGGGCGGCCTATTATGATCCATCTGGCGATTCTATCACAGATGTAACATCGAAGGGGAGTAAACCTCCTTCCAAAATAATCTCAACTTAAGACATGATGGTAAACCACAACGGAAAATATACTCCAGGAGGTAAACAATCCTCTATCACAAGAAACTGTGATGCAACTGGGCCTGCGGAGTCCGGAGAGCCCAAAACATCATGTGAGGAAGAGTCGGAGTTTCCTAGAACTTCACGCATAAGACCTAAGCAAAAACATCTGCTTGGCACACTGAACATCAATACGCTCATGAAAACTGGTAAACTGAAACAACTGACAGATGTGCTGAATAGACGTAATATCCTCATTCTTGCTTTACAAGAAACTCGATACACCGACGAAGATGCTTTTGAATCTGAGGGATATAGAATTTACAAAGGGAAAGCTGTCATCAAAACCAAACAAAACAGTACTATACTTGGAACAGCTTTTATGATTAAACAAAACTTAACAGAATCAATCACAAATTTTACATCTTCATCAGAACGAATTTCACTTCTCTCATTTCGATCAGGAAACAAAGGCTATACTATAATCAATGCTCATGCTCCTACCAATGAGGACAATATGAAAAATCCAGAAAATGTTGAAGAGTTTTGGGAAATGTTGGAACATGAATCATCAAAGATACCTTATCATCACGTTAAAATCTTAGTTGGTGACTTTAATGCACATATTGGAAGAGAGAGAAAATTTAGAAACATAGTGGGTGACTTCCCAGCTCACAACCGCACTAACAGAAATGGAGAGAGACTCATAAGTTTCTGCAGACTATTTGATCTTAAATTAATGTCAACCTTTTTAGGAAATTACCGAGGAGAAAGAAAACATGGTGCTCTCCAAATCCACATTTAGGTTCATATCAATTGGATCATGTAGCAATTACAAAACAGAACTTTAGAGAAATCATGAATGTTAGAGTAAGGAGAGGATTAAATATTGACTCTGACCATTTTTTGTCTGAGATCAAAACTAAATTCCAACCAAATAAATCCAAGCCAAAAATTCCAAAAATTCCTAAAATAGACACAAAAGTTTTATCAGAAAATAAGACTGAATTTATCAATTAACTGCATACTAAAGATAAGAGTAACTGGGAAGAGATCAGAGATGTAATGATAGAATCAGCCAAAGAATTGGGACAGCCTCCAAGGAAAAGGAAACTCCGATGGTGGAATACAACATGTGATGCAGCGATCGAACGTAGATTAGCGGCTTGGCAGTTATGGAATTCCAGGAAACGAGAAGATGACTGGATTAATTTTGTAGAGATCAGAAAGCTAACATCCAAAATCATCAGGATAGAGAAACGTAATTATGATAAGAAGCGATTGGAAGAGATGGATATAGATTTTAAAAAGAACAACACCAGACAATTCTACAAAGTATTTCGAGAGGAGATCCAAGGATACAAACCAATGAACCTCCATTTCAAGGATTCAACTGGTAGACTGGTCACTAATAATAAAGACAACTGCCAGTTACTAGCTAAATACTTTGAGGAACTTCTTAATTGCGAAGAAACTTTAGAAAGACTACAGTTTACATCACCACAAAAAGAGAACCCTCCGTCAGAACCACCAACTGTCCAACAAATAGAACAATATATTGACAATCTTAAAAATAATAAGGCACCCGGTGAGGATGGGATACTAACTGAAATGTTGAAACTCGGTGGTAAATTTGCAGCTGAAGCTTTACACAAAGTTATCAAGGAATGTTGGGAAAAAGGAACAATTCCAAATGATTGGAAACAGGCAATAATCCATCCCTTGCACAAGAAAGGAGATAAGACAAACCCCAACAATTATAGAGGTATTTCCTTACAGCCAATCGCATACAAAGTTCTTTCTAAAGCATTGCTACACAATCTGGAAGAACAAGCAGAACATACTATCGGCGAATACCAAGCCGGATTTAGAAAAGGGAGATCTTGCCCAGAGCAAATTTTCAATCTCAAAACAATCCTTAGAATCAGAACAATACGTAACCTCAACACAGTTGTATCTTTCATTGATTTCAGAAAGGCTTATGATTCAATAGACAGACAGTCTGTATTCCTAACGCTAGCAGAATTAGGGATAGATAAAAATACCAGACAACTGGTTGAACAAACACTAACAAATACAACCTCAAGAATTAAATTTCTAAACGACATTTCAGAACCCTTCCAAATCAAAACCGGAGTTAGACAAGGTGGTGGGCTTTCACCACTTCTATTTAATTTGATATTAAACAAAATCATGAAGGAATGGAAACTTAAATTATGCGAAAGAAACATTGAAGGGGTCCATTTGGGGCAAGGAAAAGGAAGATTTGAGGTGAAATGTCTTGCCTTTGCTGATGACATAGCAATCATTTCAGAAAACAGATTTCAAGCACAAATAATGGTTGAAACCCTACATGAAATAGCAATAAAATCTGGTCTTCAGATTTCGTATGAAAAAAACCAAATATATTGAACACAGACACAATGGAGAAAAATATCTAACAACTCAACATGGACAGATTCAAAGAGTTTATAAATTTAAATATTTGGGAGAATGGATCCAGTCAAATGGACTTGATAACACATCCTGCAAGGAGAGATTCAGAAAGATGGAAAATGCCTATACACTCACCCAACATAGATACAACAAACGATCAATTTCATTCCAGGCAAAAATCAGGCACTACACAACTGTCATTAAACCAGAGGTATTATACGGATCAGAATGTTTAACGTTGAACAAAAGAGGTGAACAAGAGGAACTGGAAAAGAAAGAAAGGAAAATACTTAGGAAAATTTTGGGTACCCAAAAGAATAAAGATATTTGGATGAAGAGAAAAAATGAAGACTTTTACCGAAATGTGGAAAAAATTACAGACTCAATTAAAAGACGGAGACTACAATTTTATGGTCACCTTCATAGAATGGATAGCAGCAGGCTAACTAAGAAAATTTTTGACTACATCTCCAAATTAAAAAACACCACTAGATGGCTGGAAGAGATACGGTGTGATCTGCAAAAACTGAAGATCACAAACAACATCATTTCTAATAGGGTGGAATTCCGGCGACTGATCACTACTGCAGATTTTTCGATTCTGCAAGTTCCACATCAACCACGGAGAGTGTTATCAGCGGAACAGAGGCAGGCCATCAGCCAACGTATGAAGAAGTTTTGGGAAGAAAAGAAAAAACGAAACAATGTACCGTAGTCTTAGGTTCAAAGCGGTCTATAATTGGCCAAATTCTAAATATATTGAACCCTTGCAAAGAAGCTTATGAGACTCTATTTCGGGGGGTGTAACAGTCCATATCGTAAGTTGTTGTTAAAGTGCTTCATTAACATGCAGGGTAACATATAACAAAATAACATGCAGGAAAAAGTGAAGCCAGGGTTAAAACAAATGAATTTAATAACAAATCACCTAACTATACAAAAGAAATAACAAAACAAACTCCCAAAAGACTCCCACTTAATAAAAAGTATATGCCAAAATTAGGCCACATCTCTGGAGAGATTAATTACACGGACAAAGTGTCCTTAAGAAAATCAACAAAAGTGACATATGTATGCGCGCGTGTCGTTCTGCATGCTTCACGATATGTACAATCGAATGCATGATTCGTCATCATCCAGAATGAACATTCAGACGACGAATCCACATTGCTTAGAGCTAGACAGACGCGGGGAACAACTATACAACACTTAAAACTAAACCGACACGTCCTATACTTAAAATATACAACACAATAATTTCCGAGTGAAATTGGAATCAAACTGCCGTAGCAAAAACATTACTGCCTAAAAACTTAGGACTTCTCACACAAATCAACACAAGTATGTTAACACGTGACCAATAAAAGAAATACACATATGACCGCCGTCAAATTTACAAGTACACTACCAATACACCACACAGGTGTGACATACTAAAATTACATGAATTGAGTCATAAACAAAATCAATAGGCTCAAAGCCAACATTTACATTATTAACACAAATATCTATCCATACAACATGCAACAATCCGTCACACACGTGGCGAACTCCCCAATTAATTATGGTTCCAAAATGACCATCACAATGAACAGGTTTGCTACATGAAAGCTTAAAGGGGCCAGTCGGGACAACAGGACTGCCTATCAAAATAAGTCACCAGGCGAGACGGGCGATTTGTGGAAATCTGCATCTCTGTCAACCCACGTGTGTATCGAAGAAGCGTGCCCCAAAGCACAATAATACGTGTGTGTGTGTCAGAACAAAATATCCCGGCATTTCCACTAATCCAAGAAAACAGCATAATGGACAAGGAACAGCGGTCTCCCTAGAGCACCCTGCCTTTCCATCAAAATACAACAACAACAATATATGAGGGCGGTAGGACCTCTACCCCTCTTCACGTAGAATCAACACACACACCTGACACAGTAACACACACAGAATCACACGTATGGGTTTGACAGACCCTGAAATAAAAATACATAAATATTTTCCACTTGCTGGCGCCACCGTTCCACGCCGTGACTAATTAACCTGAAAAGGACTCAAAAGAAAATCTATCAAATTTAGAACGAATGTGTTCTAAAATTACATCTTAAATTGCTGCGCTTGGCAACCCTAATATGAATAATAACCTCTTCAGCAAACATCTTACAGTAATTACCTCCCATTCCTATCACAAATATGAACTTTAATAAAGCACCACTTATCGAATGTAACGGGCTTCGCATTTGCATGGATAAACATCACGTACACGCGCCGTGCACATTAAATATGACTGCAAGAAAAACAAATATACAACAAACACTTTGGCCACGCGCCAACGTACATTTAAAACAATTAGTGCCGGTACAAAGAAAACACTCTAAAACAAGAAAAGACTAAATTAACTATTTACAAAGGTTCCCCCGTCAATCTAACTACATAATTGAATAATCAATTGTTGTACGTCACCGTCTCAGCTTGCAGAACATTATGACATCCATCTCAGCCCATTTCCCCTATGGAAAAGTTAGCACTCCATATTCGTCTTCGTTGAAGCGCCGGACGTCATCCCAACTCCTGACCACATGTTGGATATCTTATGTAGTCTCCTTGGAAGAAAAGTTCAATGATTATAATTCGACCTGGCTATAATCGCTTGTGGGTTACTAAATTCGCCCACAATTAGTCCTATGCGATTAATTACGAAGACTTTCCCTAAATATCGCTCACACACGCGCAATACACACATGAAAAATACACTTTAAAAATATACATGAAATACACACTTCGAGTCCAACGCCACTGGCTCGACAAACAAGTTACAAAGACTGCCTGACTCACAGTCGCTATCTCGCTCGGTAATCTACTGCTCTGCGCTGCTTTGACCTTCGCTCGGGTGAGCGCTAATTAGAATGTTACAAGTCTTACCCCTAAGAGCTGAAATAGGTGTCTTTAAGATAATATTACAAGTTTCAATCACCACGCACGCTGGCGTGAATTTAGCTCACAAAGCTCACAAAGTAATTGACTTCAAATAATTAAGAGCGTTAAAAATTTGCTGCGCAAACTAGCGTGAGTTTAGCTCATCAGAGCTCACAACTAAAATAACTTCAAATATATCAGAGCGTTAAAATAGTTATACAAACGGGCGTGAAGTTAGCTCACAGAGCTCACGAACAGAAAGACATCGAACAGCTTCTCGTCGAACAATTTATTAGAAACTGACAGGGTACGGAAGAGTGGGGTGGATTTAGAAAATTTTTCTAGAGTTTTCATCTCACACAGATGGGACTAGTATCAATCTTCTTCAAATAAATCAAACGTCTCATCGCACTCGTACGGAGATAATTCCGATCGGCGGTTCTTTAGATAATCAATTCCGCGCGCTTTTTACCACTGACGCCTGCCATCGCGTGATCTCGGCGTGGTCTCTCCCGATTGGTTGATTCAATCTCAGGTCGGTTGTAAGTAACTCGTGACCATTCCTTTATGATTCCAAATCTGGTGCAAGTTGTTACACAATTTGGCCTTAAACTCAAGTTTACCAGGCCGTTCTTCAAGAATAGCTACAAGCTCTCCTTATGTGGCAATCATTGCGACACGCCACCCTGCCTTTATTCTCGTCAACTTCCTCAAGTACTGTCTGAGCTGCAGTAATAATAATAATAAATTATGAATGCTTATTTATCGTAGATCAATAAGGGTTCAATATATATTATGCACATAATTTTCAGTCATTAAATATCTTTTATTCTACTTGTTATTCATTTTATTTCTAGTATAGCCTCTGTTATGGACCTTTCTGTTCATTAGAGCATGTTGTTTTTTGCGAACTTTGCTTTGAAAAGCATTCAGGACTGAGCACGACCCCGTAGATTGAATCTTGAGAAAACAATGCTTTATTATATAAAGGGAAAGGAGACCCCAATGACCCAAACCAATATAGAGGCATCGCATTGGAAAACTGCCCATTTAAAATCTTCACGAAAATAATAACAGGAAGATTAAGTGAGAAATTAGACGATCACCTGCCAGAAAATCAATTCGGGTTCAGAAAGGGATGATCAACCCTGCAGGCAATCGAACTCTTACTGAAACACATTTGGGAAGCCCTAGAGAAAAAACAAAACAAAAAATATACTGTCTTCATAGACTTCACGAAAGCCTTCGACCTACTAAGCAGGCAACTAGTGATAGAAAAACTCAAGGAAACACTAGAGGAAAACAACAAATGGTCGAACCTCATTAACACAATGCTGAGCTGGAACGAAATATGCGTCTCCGATAACCTTGCCATGTCAGAACCGATCATACAAACAAATGGAGTACTACAGGGCGACCCACTTAGCCCTCTGCTGTTCATACTAGCAACCGAAGAAATCCTTGGAATTACCCGCAAAGATGGAATCTTCTCGTGCGCATACGCAGATGACATCGTAATTGGCTCCAAAGACATAACAGAACTCCAGGCAACAATAAACGAGGTGGATAAATGGTGCTCCAAGAATAACTTGGTCATTAGCATATCTAAGACGAACACAATGATCTTTAGAAACGGAGGAAGAGCCCCCGCATCAGCTGAGATACACATAAGGGAAAGAAAACTGAAAATAGTATCAGAAATCAAGTATTTAGGAATTACTTTACAAACGACCGCAAAATGCTTCACAAAACACATAACAGAAAAGGCAACTAAAGCGATAATGACAATGCACGAAATAAGAAACATTCGATCCCTCAGCCTAGAGACGGCGATGCTGCTATTTCGGGTAAAGATTTTACCAATACTGACGTATGGCATAGAAATCATCTGATCACACTTAACATTGAAGAATCTATCTACGTTGGAAGGAGTGAAGGCAAGATACATAAAGAAAGCGTTAGGAGTGTCAAAAATGACGCACTGAAGATACACATATCTGCTGGCGAAGGAAACTTTCCTCATCGAAGAACTCAGGACAAGCATACTCCTACCTAACACGTGCGCCTCACAGAACCTGCTAGCAACACAGAATAGGAAAAGAGAGGAAATTCATCCGACATTCTACAGCACAGGAGCCATGCTAGACCGTGCGTGGACAAAGGAAAACGTCAAAATCAGACACGTCATCACTAGGTTGGCAGTCCATGGATTCCACCACCTGATATGCAAGAACACAAACTTCCACGAACCAAATATAGACTCTGAATGTAGGCTGTGTGAAACGGCATGTGATCGTTATCACATCGAAATATGCACAAAAAGGACAAAGTCATTAACTGAATATGCAAACATGTAAAATTTCATTCTCATCGTGGCTATTTGGCCGCAATAAAGATTTATTATTGAAGGGTGCAGTATGTATGTATGTATGTGACGTTTTTACGTTTAACAAAGTACAGGTCGCAATTTTCAAGATATCGAGCTGATATTTGGTACGGTGTGAGAGTTAGGGCCTGAGACGAACCCTATTGTTGGGCGTTAAAATCGGCGCAGGGCCCGACCTTTTTTTGGGGCCCTGAATTTCATCCCTTTTCTTGGAACCAATATATCTCGGAAACGGTTGGTTGTATCGAAAAACGTTAAATGTACAGGTGTAAGATCTCCGAGGTATGCAACTTTTTTACTCAAAACAATTCCTTGATATCTCTCACCGTTTTCTATTTTTGGGGCCCTGAAGACGTCCATTGTGCGTGACATATTTGGGTTTAGCGAAGTACGGGTCGCAATTTTCAAGATATCGAACTGAAATTTGGTGTGGTGAAAGAGCTCGATCCTGTGAGGAGACCTATTGTCGGGCGTTAAAAACGGTGCAGGGCCGGATCTGTTTTGGGGGCCCTGAATTTCATTTTTTTTGGAATCGACATATCTCGGAAACGGTTGGTCCTATCGAAAACGTTAAATGTACAGGTGTAAGATCTCCGCGGTATGCAACTTTTTTTACTCAAAATGATTTCTGATATCACTCACCGTTTTCTCTTTTTGGGGCCCTAAAAATGTCTATTGTGCGTTACATTTTTGGGTTTAGCGAAGTACAGGTCGCAAGTTTCAAGATATCGAACAGAAATTTGGTGCGGTGAAAGAGTTAGACCCTGTGAGGAAACCTATTGTCGGGCGTTAAAAACAGTGCAGGGCCGGATCTTTTTTGGGGGCCCTGAATTTCAACATTTTTTGGAATCGATATATCTCGGAAACGGTTGGCCGTATGGTAAAACGTTAAATGTACAGGTGTAAGATCTCCGCGGTAGGCAACTTTTTTACTCAAAACGAATTTTTGATATCTCTCACCGTTTTCATTTTTTTGGGGCCCTGAAAATGTCCATTGTCCGTCACATTTTTGGGTTTAGCGAAGTACAGGTCGCAATTTTCAAGATATCGAGCTGAAATTTGGAGCGGTGAAAGAGTTGGTCACTGTGAGGAAACCTGTTGTCGGGCGTTAAAAACGGTGCAGGGCCAGATCTTTTTGGGGGGCCCTGAATCTCAAACTTTTTTTGGAATCGATATATCTCGGAAACTGTTGGTCGTATCGAAAAACGTTAAACGTACAGGTTTAATATCTCCGCGGTATACATAGTTTTTATCCATGACAATTTTTTTTATATCTCTCACCGTTTTCGGTTTTTGGGGCCCCGAAAATGTACGTATGTGCGTGACGTTTTTCCGTTTAGGAAAGTACAGGTAGCAGGTTTCAAGATGTCGAAATGAAATTTGCTACGGTGAAAGGGCTAGGGCCTGTGAGGAACCCCATTGTTGGGCGTTAAAATCGGTGCTGGGCCGGCCCTTTTTTGGTGGCCCTGAATTTCATCCTTTTTTTTGGAATCGATATATCTCGAAAACGGTTGGTCGTACCGAAAAACGTTAAAAGTACAGGTGTGAGATCTCCGCGATATGCACCCTTTTACTCATAACGATTTTTTGGATATTTCTCACCGTTTTCTTTTTGTGGGGCACTGAAGGTGTACGTACTGTATGTGCGTGACGTTTTTGTGTTTAGCAAAGTACAGGTCGCAATTTTTAAGGTATAGAGCTGAAAATTGGTCCGGTGAAAGAGTTGGGGCTTGTGAGGAAACCTATTGTTGGGCGTTAAAATCGTTGCAGGGCCAGAGCTTTTTAGGGGCCCTGAATTTCGTCCTTTTTTCGGAATAAATATATCTTGGAAACGGTTGGTCGTATCGAAAAAGTTAAATACACAGTTGTATGATCACCCGCCGTATGCATCTTTTTTACAAGTAACGATTTTTTGACATCTCTAACCGTTTTCTTTTTTTGGGGCCCTGAAAAAGTACGTATGCGCGTTTAGCAAAGTACAGGTCGCAATTTTCGAGATATCGACCTGAAATTTGGTACGGCGAAACGGATTCTGCCTGTGAGGAACCATATTTTTGGGCATTAAAATCGGTGAAGGGCCAAACCTCTTTCTGGGGCCCCAAATTTCTTTTTTTTTTGTAATCGATATATCTCGAAAACGGTTGGTCGTATCAAAGAAAGTTAAATACACAGGTGCAAGATCTCCGTGGTATGCAATTTCTTTACCCATAACGGTTTTTAGATATCTCTCACCGTTTCTTTTGGCCCCTGAAGGTGCACGTATGTGCGTGACGTTTTTGCTTTTATCAATGTACAGGATGCAATTTTCAAGATATCGAGCTGAAATTTGGTACGGGGAAAGAGTTAGGGCATGAGAGGAACCCTATTGTCGGGCGTTATAAACGGTGCAGGGCCGGATCTTTTTGGGGGCAATAAATTTCAAACTTTTTTTTGGAATCGATATATCTCGGAAACGGTTGGTTGTATCGAAACAACTTAAATGTACAGGTGTAAGATCTCAGTGATTAGCAATTTGTTACCCCTTATCATATTTTGATATCTCTCACCGTTTTAATGTTATAAAATACTTTTGGTTTTTGAAAAAATGGGGCCCAAATGTATACAATAATTTGTAAAAATTTAACTGATCGTCTCATTGAATTCTACGGAAAATTATCTATAATAAACCGTTTTCACTTTTTAATAAGTTAAATAATGTATTTACAGCTGTAATATATTTTCCATTTCCGAGGACGTCCGACTTTCATAACCACGTGATGGTGTCAGCATTGCCTAGAATAACATTTTATAATTTTCCTACATTACCACACAATCTGGCCAAAGGCCAACGAAGTTGCTGTTTGAGATTATTTTCCCTCTTGCTCGCCGCTATCTTGCCGCACCTTCTCATCCAAAGCAGGTCGTGCTGCGTGGACTCCTACTTGTTATGAAAGCCGGTTCTAGATCCTATAGCCATAGGCTTTCATATAGCTCTGGTAGGTTGGAAAAAGTCTGTCTGTATGTATGTATGTATTTTGCGTTTAGCAAAGTACAGGTCGCAATTTTCTAGATATCGAGCTGCAATTTGGTACGGTGAAAGACAAAGGGCCTGTGAGGAACCCTATTGTTGAGCGTTAAAATCGGTGCAGGGACGGACCCTTTTTTGGGCCCTGAATTTCATCCTATTTTTTTGAATCGATATATCTCGGAAACGGCTGGTCGTATCGAAAAACGTTAAATGTACAGGTGTAAGATCTCCGCAGTATGCAACTTTTTTAATTCAAAAACGATTTTTTGATATCTCTCACCGTTTTCTTTTTTGGGGCCCTGGGAATGTCCATTGTGCGTGACATTTTTTCGTTTAGCAAAGTACAGGTCGCAATTTTCAAGATATCAAGCTGAAATTTGGTACGGTGAAAGAGTTAGGGCCTGTGAGGAACCCTATTGTTGGGCGTTAAATCGGTGTAGGGCCGGATCTTTTTTGGGGGCCCTGAATTTCCAACTTATTTGGAATCGATATATCTCAGAAACGGTTGGTCGTATCGAAAAACCTTAAATATACAGGTGTAATAACGCCGCGGTATGCAACTTTTTTACTCCAAACGATTTTTTGATATCTCTCACCGTTTTCTTTTTTTGGGACCCTGAAGATGTCCATTGTGCGTGACATTTTTGGTTTTAGCGAAGTACAGGCCTGTGAGGAACCTATTGTTGGGCGTTACAATCGGTGCAGGGCCGGATCTTTTTTGGGGGCCCTGAATTTCCAACTTTTTTCTGGAATCGATATATCTCGGAAACGGTTAAATATACAGGTGTAATAACTCCACGGTATGCAACTTTTTTACTCAAAACGATTTTTTGATATCTCTCACCGTTTTCTTTTTTTGGGACCCAGAAGATGTCCATTGTGCGTGACATTTTTGGGTTTAGCGAAGTACAGGTCGCAATTTTCAAGATATTGTTTTAGATCCCTTAGTTGGGGGGGGGGGGGGGGTAGTTAGGGCTAAAACATTAGTGTTATTGTACTAATTTGGAAGGTGATTTCTAAATGATGGCAGCTTCCCCTAGCTGGGAGAGCTTACCAGTGTAGCGTGTTGTTTGATGTTCAAATGCTAGGGGGTGTTCCTGCTAAGATGCAAGAACCTACTAGGGGATGAACCTCTGAGTGCAGACTAATATGCCAGCCTGCTAGCTGGTTGGAAAGAGTTATATAACAGACCTGCTTGTGTCAGCAGCTCGCTGCTAGGCGGTCGCGTGCGGGAAACACAATGAAGTCTGAGCAAGCAATTACTGGCTACAAGTCACGGTCAATCGTGACGGAGGTCAGGAAGGGTATTAGGATGTGAAGAGGCGTTTAATTATGAGTACAAAGTGTAGATTACTGACCAAGTGTTTTATTGGTCAGTATGCAATTGTAAGTCCCTTTTTAGGCGAATGTAAATAATGTGAATAATAGTACAAGTTAAGTGTACAAGTTTGTGGATGGGTGTTACAAAGTAAAGGATATCTGAACACTTGCTGATGCTCACCTGATGATAGTAGCTGGAGCAGGGCCTCCGGCATCACACACTATATGACAGATACAGTTCCCAAAAGGCCTCACTTCTTATAGGTCCTGCCGTTGCACAGTCAGCATTCCATTGACATAGCTGCCCCAGTTAGTTATAATGTAGATGTTTATGAGTGTGTTGCAAGTGGTTGGCTAGCCTCCCGAGCTGGTCGGCCGCCCTTGCTGTGTAAAAGGTACTGTTCTGGACTTATGATGTTTGCCAGTTAGGGGTGGTTTTAATAGATGATGGGGGGTGGCTTTCAGGGGGTGCAGCCCCCGGGCTCGTACAATATCGAGCTGAAATTTGGAGCGGTGAAAGAGTCGGACACTGTGAGAAAACCTGTTGTCGGGCGTTAAAAATGGTGCAGGGCCAGATCTTTTTGGGGGGACACGAATTTCAAACTTTTTTTTGGAATCGATATATCTCGGAAACGGTTGGTCGTATCGAAAAACGTTAAATATGCAGGTGTAAGATCTCAGCGGTATGCAACTTTTTTACTCAAAACGATTTTTTGATATCTCTCACCGTTTTCTTTTTTTGGGGCCCCGAAAATGTCCTTTGTGCGTGACATTTTTGGGTTTAGCGAATTAAAGGTCGCAATTTTCAAGATATCGAGCTGAAATTTGGAGCGGTGAAAGAGCTAGACCCTGTGAGGAAACCTAGTGTCGGGCGTTAAAAACTGTGCAGGACCGGATCTTTTTGGGGGGCCCTGAATTTCAAACTTTTTTTGGAATCGATATATCTCGGAAACGGTTGGTCGTATCGAAAAACGTTAAATGTACAGGTGTAAGATCTCCGCGGCATGAAACGCCTTTACTCAAAACGATTTTTTGATATCTCTCACCGTTTTCTTTTTTTGGGGCCCTGAAAATATCCATTGTGCGTGACATATTTGGGTTTAGCGAAGTACAGGTCGCAATTTTCAAGATATCGAACTGAAATTTGGTGCGGTCGAAGAGTTAGACCCAGTGAGGAAACCTGTTGTCGGGCGTTAAAAACGGTGCAGGGCCGGTTCTTTTTTGCGGGCCCTGAATTTCAAACTCTTTTTGAATCGATATATCTCGGAAACGGTTGATCGTATCGAAAAACGTTAAATGTACAGGTGAAAGATCTCCGCGGTATCCAACCTTTTTACTCAAAACGATTTTTTGATATCTCTCACCGTTGTATTTTTTTGGGGCCCTGAAAATGTCCATTGTGCGTTACATTTTTGGGTTTAGCAAAGTACAGGTCGCAATTTTCAAGATATCGAGCTGAAATTTGGTGTGGTGAAAGAGTTAGGGCCTGTGAGGAGCACTATTCTTGGGCGTGAAAATCGGTGCAGGGCTGGACCTTTTAATGGGGCCTTGAATATATCCTTTTTTTTGAATCGATATATCTCGGAAATGGTTGGTCGTATCGAAAAACGTTAAATGTACAAGTTTAAGATCTCCGCGGTATACATCGTTTTTCTTCGTGACGATTTTTTGATATCTCTTATCGTTTTCGGTTTTTGGGGCACTGAAGATGAACGTATGTGCGTGACGTTTTCCCGTTTAACAAAGTACAGGTAGCAAGTTTCAAGACATCGAAGTAGAATACTTTTCTATGCTTTGAATATTGTGTAATCGCGTGGACATATTGCATCATCATGACATCATCTGATAGCCATGCGGATGTGAGCACGTGTAGCGTGCACGTGCACATGTTAGCGTGGGAAGAGGTCGACCTTTAATCGCTTGAAGCAGATAACCTTTGGGTAACCGCTTGAAGCAGATAACCTTTGACTTATTTATGCGATGGAGATACAAATTAATGGGTGTTGACGTCATCTGATACCCGTGCAAGTTTGCAGCTGTGCGAGCGATCACGTGATATGTCTGCAGTGTTCGCGTGAGACGTGGTTGACCTTTAACGTCATCGGGTAAGAATGTAATCTTTGACTTCTTTAAGTAATAGTGATAAAAATATAATGAGATGATTGCGTCAGAAGATTGTTTTGTAGCATTTGGTTTCTTGAGTGTAGGTGGGGGTGAAGGATATATAAATGCATGTGTGCGTGGATGAGTTTAACTTCTACGTTTGCGCGAAGAGTGTGTGTGTGTGTGTGTGTGTGTGTGTGAAAGAAATAAAGAAAGTCAACGACGAGGAACAAATTGTGTGTGTGATGGATATTCTAACGAAGTTCAATAACTTAGCCACTTGCGTTGAGTATTCTAATAAGAAACTATCAGAACTAATAATTGATTTACCGTATGTGGTCCAAATTATTCGGGCTGTGGAGACGAGATTTGGAAGAAAAATAGTGGTGGGCATTATCATTGAAGGTGAAATAACAAGTGTATTCCTACCAGCAGTATTTGCAAAACTAAGCGCATCAGAGATCGATGAACTAAACTCACTTAGAGGCAAACTGATGTTGGTGTATTTGGGGTTGAAGAACGGCTCACATCAAGTTGTTTTAAAACTGTAAATTTTTGGTGAGTATATATATGCAGATTATATATGTATTGATTGATATAATGAATGATATATATATTTAGTTGCTTATTATTTCTTTTTTTTTCAGATTATCTAAAAACTAATAAAAGGAACAGCAAAATGAAGTGGAAAACTGTTAATTTTCTGAGTGGAACTGAACATCGATCGCACCCGGTAATAGAGTATCATCGTGTATGCTTTCATCAGTCTGAAGAAGAAGAAGGAGAAGAAGATGATAATGAGGTGAGTCATAATGAGAAAGACGCTTGTTTTAACAAATGGACATCTTCGAGTGGTATTTCAACATTTTCAGTCTACGTTACTAATGTTAGCAAATCAGATGATAGTCAGCGAGAGGTGACAGAAACAGTCATAAGATATTTGTTACAAGAATTATGTGAAGATGAACATTGTATTTGTTTCTTCGGATACAATACATTTGATGAGGTTTACAAAATTGAATTTTCCATCACTTGGTTTGAAGTAACAAAATTGAATGAGTATAGAAACAAATTGCTTGGTAAACTTCAGGACGAATTTCCCTTTGAAGCCATTCTTTGTTCGCTGGAGATTACAGGCAGCAATTTACTCAATGGCTTGAATACACTTTAAAAGATTATGGGTTTATGGTGAGCCGATGTTACAGCAACTGCTGGTGGTGTATTAACAACAGTGCAAATTGGACAATTGCTTAGACAACAATGGCAACACCTCCTAGCAAACGTAGAAAGGTTGATATTGTAATACATAATAATAACAGTGAAAATATAAGAAACCAATTGGGCAATGCATTTGAAAGTGTTTCTAATTTTAGAAGTGAACTAAACGGTGCTATTTCAATATCATACCAAATCGGGGAATACACTCAAACGGACTTGATTGAGAACAGTGATGAGTTGATTGAATGTTGGAGAGTTATTAGCAACCACATATTGCAACAAGCCGTGAATTGTGAAGAAATCACACTTCAAATAAAGGATGAATCTTTCTTAAGCTGTGAGTTAATTGAAACGGCATTCAATTCTAGAGTGTACACACTTGCAGTTTCAAATGTTAAGAATGAGTTTTTGGATCCCCGCGAATTTTTAGCAAATGCTAATATTTGGTTTACAAAGTATGTTAAGAAAGCGTTAACTGTGGAAGCTTTAAAGGTGAATTCAGTTTTGTGTGCACAGTATGTGCTTCGCGACATATCAGAAACAAAAGATTTTGCTGTCAAAAATAAAGTAGTTTTCGAGTATACGGATGTAAATGAATTTTATAATAATCATATCATTGAAGGTACATTGACAAAAATGAGCGAATTTGAAGCAAATGGCTCTGGGTGGGCTTTAGAAAAAAAATCATAGTTTGAGAATTAATATGAATAAATATGTTGGATTTCAAGTAGGAATGTCCAATACTAGTAGATTGCCTGATGTAATAGTGAATAAACATGCAGTGCTAAATTTGTATGATACAAAGGAAGCTTGTTTTGCGTGGAGTGTGGTTGCTGGTTTGTATCCAAAAACTCGAAACGTGAATCATCTTTCTTCCTATCCTAATTACAGAGATGTTTTAAATGTAGATGATATTCCAATTCCAATGCAAATGAAATATTTAAACAAGTTTGAAAATCAAAACAATATTTCTGTGAATGTGTATGGAGCACAATATGATGAAAACAAATGGGTGTGTATGGGAACAAACGAAGTAAAAGGAAAATAACATTTACTATTGTACCTTTGTATGTATCAGATAAAGTATATGAAAGGAGTGTGGACTTATTGATGTTGCAGATTGGAAACAGTGAAAGTTATCACTTTTGTTTAATTAGAAATCTCAATCGCCTTGTGCGTTCAAGCCTCACTAGCAATTGTAGACGGATTTATATATGTAGACGTTGTTTGTCATATTATTTTCTTGAGGATGAGTTAAATGTTCACTTTGCAGACTGTAAACAGTTTCCTGTTGCAAAAAGCATATTGCCGACTGACGAACAAAGATTTGTTAATTTTACAGAATTTAAATGTAAAGATACAGTTCCATTTATAATTTATGCAGACACTGAATGCGTTTTGTCTCCTATTTCCTCTTATTTTCCAAATAGTGACATTCCTAACTCTACATTAACCCATAAACATATTCCTTACAGCATTTCTTTATACCTTCATTGTAATTTTCATAGTGATTTGTGCAGTTTTAAACTCTTTAGGGGAAATAATTGCATAGAATTGTTGGTAAAGGAACTTTATAGTATTGTAGATAAACTTCAAACATATTATTTATCAGCTAAACCGATGTTAAAGATGACGGAAAATGAAGAAAGATTATTTTTGATAAGTAAAATTTGTCATATTTGCGAGAAACCGATTGCAGATTATGAACTCAAAGTACGCGATCATTGTCACATAACTGGAAAATATAGAGGAAGCGCACACAATAGTTGTAATTTAAATTACAAAGTAACAAAGGTTCTGCCTATAGCATTTCATAATCTAACGGCGTATGATGGACATTTTATAATTAAAGAAATTTGTGAGAAACAAGATGGTGAGGTGTTACATAATCCTGGTCATATAAGTTTGTTAACAATGAATATGGAACGTTATAAAGGGTTTACAAAGCATGTACGGGTTAAGAATGGATTCATTCCGTTAAGATTTATCGATACAAATAATTTCTTGTCCTGCTCACTAGATCAATGTTCATCTTTGTTAAGTGAAGATTCAAAGCAAATAACTAGACGTTATTTTAATGATGTTGCACAGTTTCGACTTACTGCGAGAAAAGGCGTGTTTCCATATGAATACGTCACAAGTATGGATGTACTTAACGAAACTAAATTACCTGAAATATCCACGTTTTATAGCAGTCTTTATAATCAAACAATATCGAACGAGGAGTATGAGTTTGCTCAATCGGTGTGTGAAACGTTTTCCTGTCAAACATTAGGAGAATACGCCGATTTGTATTTAAAAGTAGACACACTTCTTTTGGCAGATGTCTTTGAAAATTTTAGATCGAATGGCATGGAGACGTATGGCATTGATGCAGCTCATTTTTACACTGCTCCATCTACGTCTTGGTGTGCAATGAAAAAGATAACCAATGTTCAACTTGAATTGCTTCAAGATATTGATATGTTACACTTTTTTGAACGATCTATTCGAGGAGGTAATGTTCAGTGTATAACACGACATGCGATTGCTAATAATAAGTATATGAAAACTTATGATGAGAAAAAACAAGAGTCCTACATAATGTACTTTGATGTTAATAATTTATATGGATATGCTATGATGGACTATCTTCCAACAGATGGCTTTAAATGGGTTGCAAATGTTGAAGGGTTTAATGTTATAAATATTGATGATACTTCAGAAATCGGATATATCTTGGAAGTAGATTTGAGTTATCCTCAAGAGTTACATGACAAACATTCAGATTACCCTCTATGTCCAGAAAAGTTGACAAAGCTAATGGCTACCCTAGATAATAAAGAACGTTATGTTTTGCATTATAGAATGTTAAAGCAATGTATTCAACTAGGAATGATATTAGAACGTATTCACAGAATAATCGAATTCAATCAGAGTCAATGGCTAAAACCATATATTGATGTGAACACATAGAAACGAAAACAGGCAAAAAATGATGTTTTTTTTTATAAATTGATGAATAATGCAATTTTTGGTCGTTTACTGATGAATGTGAGGAAGTTAAGGGACATCAAATGGGTTACCAATTGGCATGGAGCCTATGGTGCTAAGTCTTTAATAGCTAAGGCTAAACATAGAATTATATTCGATGAACAATGTATGGTCATTGAGATGAGCAGACTAAAGATTTTTCACAATCAACCAGTATATGTTGGTGCATCTATATTAGATTTGTCTACATGTAAAATGAATGACTTTCATAACAATGTTATTTTAGCAAATCAGAATCAAATGTGAGGTTGTTATACACAGACACAGATAGTTTTATGTATATATTCTATTATGATATTTATGAGTTCATAAAACAGCATTCAAATTTGTTTGATACTGGAAACTATGAAACAAACAATCCTTTTGGCATTGTCAGAAAAAATAAAGGTGAAATTGGTTTAATGAAAGGTGAACATGCTGGAAGGATTGTTAAAGAATTTGTGGGGTTAAGACCCAAAATGTATGCAATAAAATTGTGTGATGAAATGAATAGCTTGTGTAAGACTAAAGGCATTAAGAAGAGCGTGAGTAAAATTATGAATATTGATGAGTATCGAAAGTGTCTTTATAACAGAGATCAAGCCAGCAAAGTTCAAGTTTGTATAATTTCAAAATCTCATTCTGTATTTACTGTTCGGCAAAATAAGTTGGCAATTTCATCAAACGATGATAAAAGACACATAACTGAAAACGGAATTGTTACTTTATCGTTTGGTAATTTTACTCTGAAAAATGATTAGAAACAAATTTGAGATTAAAGCACTTCATCTCTCTTACTTTATTTCTTTCACACACACACACACACTTTTATTCTGTTAATAATACTAATTTTTGTGTTTTCCTTTGCTTATGAAAAAGAGAATAAATAATAACCCAAATTTTGTGTGTATTATTTACAACTCCTCCCCCCACCATTCCCATTTTTTCCTGAAATATATATATAATTACATTATATTACTTATCATTTAGTAATGGTGCGTTGTAAGAGGAGCAACTCTGCCACTCAATATAAACGACCAGGAAGTGGATCATTCATTAGTCGTGTACTTAATAAAACTATTGATAATTTACCTCTGGAATTACACATTCCGGGATATGAATATTGCGGACCAGGAACAAAATTAGAAAAGCGATTGAGCCGTGGTGATCGAGGAATAAATATATTAGATAAAGGGTGCAAAGACCACGACATTGCTTACGCAAATCATAAAGATTCAAACAAAAGAAGAGAGGCTGATGAAATTTTAGCTTCAAAAGCTTGGTCTCGTGTAAAATCTCGTGACGCATCATTAGGAGAGAGAGCGGCTGCACTAACAGTCAGTGGCATAATGAAAGCTAAGTCTAAGCTTGGTGGAGGTAAACGAAAATTAAATATAAAAAAAACAAGAAAAGATTAAAAAAAGAGCATCGAAAAAGCAAGGTGGTATTTTACCCCTACTTCCGATATTTGCAGCCTTGTCGGGCTTGGGGGGTCTAGCAGGCGGAGCAGCCGGGGTAGCGTCTGCTATAAACAAAGCGAAAACTGCACAAGAAGAATTAAAAGAAATGAAAAGACACAATCGAATGATAGAAGCAATGCGAGGAAAAGCAGGTCAAGGCATTTATTTAAATCCTCCTGCATACAAAAGATAATTAGCCAAATACCAAATAAAGCGTTAAGTAATTTCGATTTAGCTAAATACGCACATCAATTAAAGATTCCAAATTTTAGAGGAGTCTTTATGCGAGATACGTTACCAAGACATCCTCGAAAAAATGAAAACTGTATTGTTAACCTTGAACCGATGGTTAAATCTGGTTCACATTGGGTGGCTTTCAGTAAACGAGGTAAATACGTGCATTATTTTGATAGTATCGGTAATTTAAGACCGCCATTAGAAATTGTAACATATCTTAAAAAATGTTATCTACAATATAATTTTCATTCATATCAATCAATTAATTCTTCGATTTGTGGACATTTATGTTTAGTCTTCTTGTATTGTATAAATAAGGGAAACACAGACTGTCTTTAAACATTTCAAAGATGGCTTTCGAAAGACGGATAACTCTTGAAGGTAAAGGCTCAAAGATTGATGTTACATTGGAAAATCCGCTTCATCTTGTAGGAGCAGAGTTTTTGAAATAGGACTTGCAGGATTGTATACATCTAATTCTATTCGAAATGTTACCAACCGAAATAATAAATTTTGCATTCATTTTATTACATTTTTGCTATCAATTGATTTAGTGGTACCACCAGGTATTTATGAATTTGAAGATCTAGCCTCAACATTTGATGATTTACTTAGTTATCACTCATTGTCGAAACTTATAACAAATCATATACAAAAAACAAATCTTTATTTGGAAGAGGATATAAATGGAAAAGGACGCAACCGTCTTGTTTTGTCTTCTCCGTTTAATATTGACTTCAGTGTACCCAACAGTGTAGCAGAGGCTTTAGGTATTGAAAAGAAAGTTTACCCTAAAGAGAATAAAAAATAAATTGATATTGATCGAAATAGAATCGAAAGTGAAGTAGAAATTAACGAAAATAATAACGTTTTAGCCATAAAGATGAACGATGTGGATGCAACAATTTTAATAATACCTGATGCTAGCTATACGTTTCAACAATTAAGTGCAAAGATTAATGAATTATTACTAGCACATTTATTATCAGTTTTATTAGGTGAAAAAGACAAATTTCCTTCATATATTTATATTAATTATGATAAAGTGTTCTCTAATTGTAAACTATATTCGAAAAACTTTGCTATAGATTTTGGTGTTGCAGATTCTATTGCAGATTTGTTAGGATTTTCTCATAAAAAGTTCGAGGCAAACACAACTCATCATTCTGAATATATGATTAAAATTAACACTGTTAATAATATTCGAGTATGTTGCAACCTTGTGCTTGGTACGAGTTCTTAATTGAACCATAAACCAACACACTCTTTATATAATTTTAAAGCTCATGTTCCTGCTGGTTATCCGATTGTTGTACAACCAACAACAATTATTTGTTTGCCTATGAACAGCAAGGTTATTCAACATGTATCTATGCAACTTGAAGATCATCTTCAACAGCTCATTGATTTGCAAGATGAAGATTTAACGGTAGAATTAATTATTCGTCCAGCACGTTATCTTGCTATATAAAGTAATGAAATACTGTTATATTTTCATTCTAGTTGAGTAAGCTTACTAGAAAACATTCACAAATTTGGTTATACTATATAATACTGAAAGTTTGAGAAAAAAGAAGTCGACTCTGATTCGAAAAAGAAATATAAATCAATCAGCTAAAATTTCTAAAAAAAACAAAAAACAACAACGCCATCACACCTTAAAATCTAAGAAACAGTTATCGAGTAACAACAAACATTTCTTACAGTCTTTAGGCTATCGCGTACTTTAATTTCAATATAAATATATATGCAATTGTTAATCTTATTTAGTTTCTATCTATATTTGAAGCTGTTAACATGTTTAACATGTTTAACATAACGGATAAAAGAGAGGTTGACAACAGAGTTGTGCGACGAGAAGAAAGAGTTTACCAACCTTATTCAGCTAATAAATTCGAAAATAATGATGAAATTCGAATAGCAATTCAAAATGAAGAAAACATAGTTTTATTATCAGAAGGTGTTCTTCACTTAGAAGGACAAATTATTACTTCTAACGTAAATCCGGCTGCTTCTACTACAGCACATCCTGACCAAAATTTTGGGGCTAATCTTTTTAGCGAAATTCGCGTTACGTTAAATGGTAAAGAAATTGATCGTACACGCCATCTAGGTATAACAAGTTCTATAAAAACCTTTGCATCATATTCAAAAAACGAATATACAGCTTTACAAAATGCTGGTTATTTTCCCTCTTTAACAACACCAGCAAATGAAGCAAATATTGTTGATAGTATCACAAAACGTTTCCATGTAATATTTCCTTTAAGCAACCTGTTAGGTTTAGCAGAGGATTATAGAAAGCCGATTTTAAACTGCAAGCATGAGCTAATACTTCTCAGATCGTCGAGTGACGCACGTGCGTTGCAATCTGCAACCGAAAATGATCTTTCTAAGGTCAAGTTATTTAAAGTTTATCTAAAAATTCCCGTTTTATTATTATCGGACGAAGAACAAATTAAAAGATTAAAACTAATGCAGAAAAATATTCCCATTCAGGTTGGTTTTCGATCATGGGATGTTCATGTCTTGCCATCTCTTCCTAGAACAACTAAATATAGTTGGACTGTAAAGACAACTTCTGAAACTCAAAAACCACGTCAATTTTTATTAGGTATTCAAACTAAAAGAAATGTACTAAATACGTGCTCTTCCTACTTTGACCATTGTAACATTAAATCTATAAGAGTTTTTTTAAATTCAATTTTTTATCCCTATGAAATGCCAACTTCTGAAATTGCTATAAATGTCTACAGCGAATTGTATGGCATGTTTGTTAAATTTCGTAATGTATATTATCAGATCGATGATTTTCGTTCAGAGACTCTAGTTTCACGAGATGAATTTAAGTCTCATTGTCCGATTATTGTAATTAATTGCCTTGGGCAAGTGGAGGCAGTGAAGACATCTTCAGTTGATGTGCGAATTGAAATCGAGACAAGTGAGAATATACCTGAAGATACAACTCTTTATTGTGTTCTTATTCATGATCGTCAAATATCTTACAGACCATTAACTAATGAAGTAATTATCTAAACCAATATTTCCTAAGCTATAAGCAAGCAAGTAAAGAAGTATTCTCACTTTAGTTGCAATCATGGAATTGACAACAACAAACTCTCCTTCTACTGATGCTGACACGTGGAATAAGAAGCAGCCAATAGTTGCAGACATTCGCAAGCTACCAAACGGCAGTTTGGAACTTGCTTACTGTATGTTAAATAACAGCAATATACCTTCATTCAGTCCTGTGTTAACATGGGTCGCAGCGTATTGTGAAAAAACTCTTTCTTCTTTTTTTGACTCTATTAAAAATAAATATGAATATTTAGTTGTGTATAATTTGCCACAAGAATTTTCTTTGTTTGCACTAAAAACACTTTCCCCTGGGTCATTAATCGATCTTAATACGATTGATGGAATGTCAGATCTAATGTTGAAGCATAGCCAACGTTTACCTACAGATTGTCCAAAACATTTACCATCTCTTGCATTGGGAAGCAATAGTTGTGCTAAATTTAATGTCAATGCTGTTCAACATTGGTTAAATTCTTCTGATGGCATCATGAAAATCGTGTGTTCGATAATAAACAAGTTTCGAAACAATGGACTTCAAGGTTTTAATAAGTTGGATTGGAACTACTTTCCTATAAACATACTGACTATATATGAGCCACAACGAATTCGTCTGGAGTGGGAACATCTACCAGATCATCTAAAAAGAAAATTTCAACTGTTTCATCTTCGCTGCAAATGTGATAACTGTAATCGCTATCTATAAAAGGTAATTCATTAAATCTACTAGTGTTGTTGACACCTATACATATTTTGTTTTTGTTTGCTTTTTTAACACAGTGTATATTTTTTGTCTACAGAAAATAAACATCTGGACAACTAAAAGAACAAGATCATCTCAACACACACTCATCAGGACAACTAAAAGAATGAGATTACTTCAACACTCATACAAGAGAAATAAAATTGTATTAATTGTAATTCTAAATGAATAAAGAAGAAAATGTCTTTGTACCACTTCATATTAAAGTTGTTTTTAATGATCAAGCACCTCCTCACTCCACATGTATATAAAATAATATTGTCAGGTGAGGGATTCGAACCTTCGCTTTCAATTTCTGAAAATTAGATCTTAAGTCTAACGCCTTAGACCGCTCGGCCAACCCAACACACGCAAATCATGCATATTAGCCAGCGTGTTTTGTTGATTCGTATCAGTTCACATTTAGCTTCGTGTGGGGAACATCTTTTTTTTGTGAAGTAAAGTATCATCATGAAGTATTTTAATTGTGTAAAGTATTCCAAAAAACAGTTAATGCAAATGACATTGAGTCAAAAAGGAATGAATTTAAAATCTGAAAGAGATCAGCTAAAAACCTTTAAGAACTGGTCTTCAGACAGTTTTACGAACACTGCATGGTTAGCAGCTGCAGGATTTTACTATTATGGATATAAGGATATGGTCAGGTGTGCTTTCTGTAATCTGCAACTTAGTTATTGGGAAGAAGATGATGATCCATTTGAAGACCATAAGAAATGGGCTTTTCCTTGCCCTTACGTAAACAATATTTCTCCTAGCATAGAATTAAAATCTGAATATGAAAGACTTAAAACTTTTCAAAATTGGCCTCTTCCCTGTCCAAACGAATTTTGTTTAGCATCAGCAGGATTTTATTATACCGGTCATGGTGATAAGGTGAAATGTATATTCTGTAAGATTGAATTGAAAATTGGAGAGAAAACGACATTCCTTTAAATGATCATAAAAAATGGGCATCATATTGTCCATATTTAAGAGGGTTTTACGTCGGCAACGTTGATTTAAATCCTGAAAATCCTACTATTATTCCATATAATACAAGTTATGATACGTGTGGAAACAATATATGTTGATGTGATGTGATTTTTTGTGCAGTGTGCATTCTCAGACGTAAACGTTGACATGCTGAAGTTTGTTAAGCAGTCAAACACTCTACCAGTAATTTCATTTACTAATGGTGAAAACCAGAGTAAAAGTGAAAAAAGAAAGCATAGTGTTTTACTACCGAACACTATTCGATGTATCATTTGCGGTCCATCGAACTGTGGCAAAACAAACGTAATGATAAATTTATTATGTCACAAAAGTGGAGTTCGTTTTGAAAACGTTTATATTTATTCTAAATCACTTGCTCAAAGTAAGTATGTTGAATTTAAAAAGTTTTTGGACTCTATAAAAAAAAGTGATTTTTTTCTGATAATGATGAAGTTATGCCTCCAGAAATGGCTAGAAAAACTCTATATTTGTTTTTGATGATGTAGCCAGCAATAAACAACAACACATGAAAGATTATTTCAGTAGAGGTCGTCATCACGATTTTGACGTATTTTATCTTTGTCAAACATATTTTTGTATACCTAAACATCTAATTAGAGATAACGCTAATTTTTTAATTCTTTTTAAACAAGACGGAACAAACTTGCGTCATGTATATAACGATCATGTAAATACAGATATGAGCTATGATCAGTTCTTCGATATTTGTTCTTATTGTTGGCAAAACTCTAAGTTTGGCTTTTTGGTTATCGATAAAGATAGCGATTTACAAAATGGTCGATATCGCAATTGATTTGATGTTTATTTTCAGTTATAAATAATAGTTCAAAAGAGCTAAATGCTCATTCGCGTTATACACTTTGTGTGGTTAACAACCTAACTATGACATCGTTTAACAAAATCAATAACGTGTCTATCAGACCACCAACTTCACGCCATGATATTGCAACTAAAACAATTAACCTAGTACTATTCTATGCGCTCAATGAAACATGGACTCGAACAGCAGTAGGTAAAATAGATATATATTTTCAAGGGAAAAGAATACAAGGCCGAATGGCCATGGGAGGGAACACCAATCTGCACTTCTACTCTATATTTAAAATGGAGGCCAAGCTATACCCCAAATTATATGGCAACGCTGAAAATTAAAACAGGTTACTTTCACGTGATTTATAAATCACCACATATTAAACCTTTTCCAATTACATATCCGAAACTACTACAGTCTCATTTCAATTCAATTCAATTAGTCACTCATTACATACTTTCAAATAGGCTTCCGAAACTGTTTTGCAACCAGCATGGATGCTGTACTTATACGGCCATAATAGACCAAAAGATGCCATCTCAGACAAACGAAAAGCAAGGGACCGTTTGTCATTATTAAAACTATCAAGTTCCCCACACCAAAATCCTGACAATTACATTCTTGAAATCATTTAATTTCACATTAGCAGCATGGAAAGATTAAAATTGAAACCAAACACATCTCGAAAGATGAAATAAAACAAACTGCTCTTCGCTGCTTAAATAATAGGAGGCGTGTTATGAATATAAAATAATCTTAGGCCACATTATAATAGACCCATTAACAATATAAATTGAACAAATTAGCAAATCAAGAAGACGCCTTGATAAAAGAAGTATAGCGTCCTTTTGGAATCGCAAGTTATTTCCATGCATCTGGCCAGACAACACTTGGCCTCTTAAAATTCACAAACTTAATTCCCATTTCATGAAATTTCCTAAATGTTTTTGTCTGACGGTTCTAGAGTTCCAATTAATATTATCTAACAGTTTTACCTTGTTCTCGGACCAAGATTTAGGTAGTGGTCCGAGGCTACCACAAACCGCGTCCTTTCACTGCAAGCTCACATTATGTTCTCTTCTTCCAAGCTATTCGTAGCTCTCTCGACAATGGTACGCCATTTTGCGCATGTGCAGAAGTTCATTTTAAAACCGATGACAAATGAAGAACGCCCGGCTCTAGTTTTAATGCCAACTTTTATAATTAATTTTCCTTCACCTCTTAAATGATCAAAACGTCCTTTTTAACCAAATTTAATTTGACAATAGAATTTTCATCGATGTGTCCGTCAATGATTGGCTATCAGACTTTAGATTATTTGAACAAATACCGCCAAATCCAGTACAGTCCCAGCATACATATTATTCACTAGACAGTCAACAATGGCTATATTCAATCAATGTAGACCGGAGTAATTAGTTAATATTTTTTTCATTAAAGGATAATGGTTATTTAAATTGTTTATGTCTTCTTCTTGTATCCTGAAATTATTCACAATTAATAACCAGGGGCGTCGGCAGGAAAGGGGGGGTGGGTGTCACATGGGGGCAGCGACGGGGGCGGCGGGGCACAAGGGGGCGGCGGCGGCGGCGGCGAAGTTTTGTGAGTCGAACCAATCGGCTCAGTCTCCCCCTGCGATTCCACCTCTAGGGGGGTCAGATGATGATCCCCGACGACTACTGCTAGCAGGATGGAACCAGCTCACCAATACAGCCTCTCCGGACCGTTACAGCTGGGCATCTCACGAAGTTGTAGTCAATGCCTCCACTCTGACCAGCAGAATGGCTAACACCTCCACTAGATGTTGTGTCGTGCATGGTGACAGTAACCTGTGCACTGGCTACTGCCACGAGTGGTGAGTGATCACATCACTCACGTGACCAACCGGAACAGATACCAGATGGCAATAAGGATCACATGATTGCCATCTCTCATCGATGATCTTCTAGGTAGACTTAGTTACCATGTCGTTGTTATAGCAAGTGACATTCCTTGGCTTTTTGGAATAATTGCAGTGTTTGACCAGGTAAGACTGTTAGAGCTTAACCGACAGACGACGTTTTAATTTAAATTGTTAGTTTACAAGTGATGAGTAATTACTAAAATGAACATCACAATTCGATGCTCTGGTAAAATTTCTAGCTTGTTCCCAACCAAAATAAATCCTGCTTTCACATTCTAAGGAATGAATTAAGTGGACGCAGCGTCACTTAACAACATGCCATCCCTCAGCAATCATGGCAATCGGCTCTCAATTTATATAAGGTACCAAGGCACCACAGTACCTCCCGAGTACTCTCAAACAGCACAGTCATTTAAGTTACTTCTGATGTACAATTACATCAAGCACAAAATACACACAGCTCTCAAGCATGGCTTCAAACTTTATTAAGGTAGAACAGCAGGCGCAGAACCGCTCGAACAATCTCAGCAACAATACAGCAATCAAAAGTTCACGTGAACCAAACTTCAACAGGACTACACATACACGTGCTCAACTTCAGATAACGCAGGAATCCATCTCACATCTGCGACCAATAACCATCAAGCAGCAGTTACTCCTGACATAACCTCACTATTGAACCAAACTCGTAGTCAGCTTACGACCAAGAATCACCCAAGTTCACTCGCACGTTGCCCTCAGCAATCTTCTAACCTCCCTGTCACAATGACAACACAGGGGTCTCACCCATAACAACACAACATTCACTCTTGTCAAGACTTAACCTCACCAAATTCACCAGTCGACTGCTAACATCCCGCTACTAACCCAGTGCGACCATCTCAACGATAGGTAGCACTATCAATTCAAAATCAACTTTAGGTCACCAAAATGCAACCAACTTCACCTTGGGTCACTAAACAGCAACCAACTCTTACCTTGGGTCACTTAAGAGTAACCAACTTTACTTACTTACCAACCAACCATTATTGGGTCACTTAAGAGCAACCAACTATTACTAATGGGTCACTTCAGAGCAACCAACTTCACTTACTAATGGGTCACTTCACGAGCAACCAACTTCACTTACTAATGGGTCACTTCACGAACAACCAACTATTACCTTGGGTCACTTGAGAGCAACCATTGCCTTTCCGTCCGTAGGTGCCAACTGACTACGTCTGTAGAACCAGACAAATTTAAATTCCTCATCTAATCAATTCAGAAAGAAAACCTTCACCTGTATCGCATACACAATCCAGCTTACAGTTCGCTCCTAAAACTGGCCTCCACACCTGCCACGTGTTTCAGCGACAAGAAATATCCACCTGCATATGCCTCTTCCAAGTTTCACTGCCTGCATATACCTCTCCATCATAGAAAAGACTCCTGCATATACCTCTTCTCGTAATAAGTCAAGGCACCACTCGACTAACTCAACTCAAACTCACCATCAGGGAATAATCATCCTGGAATCACCGACCCAACAACCTCTCGAAGCTCAAATACTACTCCGAGTACTGACAAAATTACACAACTCAATCCCACCAATACCAACACGGTACCAACAAAACAAAACCTAGACACTAACCGAAGAAAACTCAAATACTCATCCGAGTACCAACGCACAAGAAAATAATAAAACACTAACCCTAATTAAACTTCAACTAGTACCAACAACGCAGTACATCAGACACAACAACAAAACACTCCCTAGCAAGTACTCACTCGAGTACCAAGTACCAACAAGGCACTTAACACACCTGAAATAAAAACAACAAAATGTACCCTCAAAATACTAAACTACGATGTGCGATCATCACCAGCTCGCACGACATCAAGAGTCAGAGGAGCGTAGTAATGTCGACATCACCAACCATCACTGAAAGTACCAGAATCATAAATAGACAGAGACTGGCTACTCCCGCTAGGTTGGTATCACTCGACGATCTCCGCACCAACTCCTCACATCCCAATTGGCATCCTGAAATGCCCTAACTTCACTCACACAACAAGTACACCAACAATACGTGCAGTCCTGGCACGTTTCTCGTTCAGTTCCTCAACTCCAAATCAGACCTGAAATAATTTTCAAAATTTCTATCTACCGACTGAAGATCAAAACTTCACACGACCAAAACACGAACACCTAGACCAGCTCTTCTTATAACTGCTTTCTGCTTCCTAATTTTCGACCACACGTCGCACGAACAGCTGCAATCACAACTACTACACACCCAACACAACGGGGCTTCACAACTCAACAGCTGACGTAACAACCTGACCTCGGCCCTAGCAATATTAGAACTCGCTGTTTTACCACCTGAAAAGCTTCAGCTCGACACTGCTGTTATATGTACTCACAGTACATTACTCGTCCACCTGCCTGTTCACTGAAATCTTCACTTATCAATATGTCACAAGACATTACACATTCAACTCGATGACAACAATTATCTGCGCACAGATGTTTTTCACAGAATTACCGCAAATCAATTGACCATTTAGATCACTAAATTCATTATTGCTTAGATGACTTAATTCTCATTGGCAACACAGCCAGAACAAATAGCAATTCAAAATTTGGCAACCATGCCAGAAAGATTTTCAGCAAGAATTCAACACGTGAATGATATCACTTTTCAAACAACTTGACAGGAACACAGAACGATTAGCCATTAGCACTTTACTTAACAGCTGTGCATAGATAACTATCTACCATGAATCAAATAGCTACTGTACTGGTTTGATCCTACCTTGGAAGCAGCTTGTAGTACGGAACATCACAGAGTGTGATTATAGAGAGAATCCAGCAGCCAACTTTACCATGCTTACAGAGAGACCATGTTCTTGAGTGCAAGTATTAAAACTGGACTTGACTCGTCGTCAGTGCGTTCACGCACTGAGGAATGCCAGCAACGCTTTGACCATTCACAGACATGAAAAGAAAAACATATATTAGTCAGAGCACCACATTAGGCATCCTACCTAACCTTAGTGAACCTTCAGTTACTCACTTCTCCCATGCTGCTCGAATCCACGTAAGTTAATTCTACACAATACCACGGCAAAAAAAAACAATACCAGGCAACGGCTCCAGAAAATCGAACCACTGCGATGCTACCAAAAATCTGTACCGTTAAATTTGAGTGAAAGGCTGGGTTTGGTACCCCGAGGCCAAAGTGGCCTGAAAACAATTAACCTAGTACTATTCTATGCGCTCAATGAAACATGGACTCGAACAGCAGTAGGTAAAATAAATATATATTTTCAAGGGAAAAGAATACAAGGCCGAAAGGCCATGGGAGGGAACACCAATCTGCACTTCTACTCTATATTTAAAATGGAGGCCAAGCTATACCCCAAATTATATGGCAACGCTGAAAATTAAAACAGGTTACTTTCACGTGATTTATAAATCACCACATATTAAACCTTTTCCAATTACATATCCGAAACTACTACAGTCTCATTTCAATTCAATTCAATTAGTCACTCATTACATACTTTCAAATAGGCTTCCGAAACTGTTTTGCAACCAGCATGGATGCTGTACTTATACGGCCATAATAGACCAAAAGATGCCATCTCAGACAAACGAAAAGCAAGGGACCGTTTGTCATTATTAAAACTATCAAGTTCCCCACACCAAAATCCTGACAATTACATTCTTGAAATCATTTAATTTCACATTAGCAGCATGGAAAGATTAAAATTGAAACCAAACACATCTCGAAAGATGAAATAAAACAAACTGCTCTTCGCTGCTTAAATAATAGGAGGCGTGTTATGAATATAAAATAATCTTAGGCCACATTATAATAGACCCATTAACAATATAAATTGAACAAATTAGCAAATCAAGAAGACGCCTTGATAAAAGAAGTATAGCGTCCTTTTGGAATCGCAAGTTATTTCCATGCATCTGGCCAGACAACACTTGGCCTCTTAAAATTCACAAACTTAATTCCCATTTCATGAAATTTCCTAAATGTTTTTGTCTGACGGTTCTAGAGTTCCAATTAATATTATCTAACAGTTTTACCTTGTTCTCGGACCAAGATTTAGGTAGTGGTCCGAGGCTACCACAAACCGCGTCCTTTCACCGCAAGCTCACATTATGTTTTCTTCTTCCAAGCTATTCGTAGCTCTCTCGACAATGGTACGCCATTTTGCGCATGTGCAGAAGTTCATTTTAATACCGATGACAAATGAAGAACGCCCGTCACTAGTTTTAATGCCAACTTTTATAATTAATTTTCCTTCACCTCTTAAATGATCAAAACGTCCATTTTAACCAAATTTAATTTGGCAATAGAATTTCCATCGATGTGTCCGTCAATGATTGGCTATCAGACTTTAGATTATTTGAACAAATACCGCCAAATCCAGTACAGTCCCAGCATACATATTATTCACTAGACAGTCAACAATGGCTATATTCAATCAATGTAGACCGGAGTAATTAGTTAATATTTTTTTCATTAAAGGATAATGGTTATTTAAATTGTTTATGTCTTCTTCTTGTATCCTGAAATTATTCACAATTAATAACCAGGGGCGTCGGCAGGAAAGGGGGGGTGGGTGTCACATGGGGGCAGCGACGGGGGCGGCGGGGCACAAGGGGGCGGCGGCGGCGGCGAAGTTTTGTGAGTCGAACCAATCGGCTCAGTTTAGTGAGTGGATTTTCAGAAGATCACTTTCCGTTTGATGTTGATAGTCTCGACTTGGGTAACAAAAGAATAAGAAATGTTAAAGATCCAATTCAAAATCAAGATGCGATATCGTATTCTTTTCTTAAAACTCATGTAACAAAAGAACTCGATGAAATTAAAAAATCTCTTTTGAATATAAACAAAGATGATGAAACTGTAGATATGTTAAATAGAAGAATAACAAACATATCTCGACCAATCGATTCGCTAGATGCAATAAACAAATATTATTTAGAAAACTTTGCTGTTTCTCAAAAAGATCTAGAAGACTTAATCACTAAATTTAATAAACAAAACTTCTTAAACGTAGACGATGGTGGGACTTTAAATATGATGAGTAGACGAATTACTCACGTAAACAATCCCATATACGATAACGATGTTGCAAATAAGACGTTTGTTGAACAATATGCCGCTTCACGAGATGAATTTGAAAAAATGAAACAGAGTGTAAACAATCTACAACATCAAAAACAAACAAATGTTGAGTTTCCTGTTAACGACCAAGATGTGACAAATAAACGGTTTGTAGAACACTATGCTGCTTCACGAACTGAAGTTAATCAACTAAAATAAATTTTAAGCAATTTACAAACTCGTATTGAGGGTGTTGCTAACAATCTAAATATTGTTAAAAAAGAAGAACTTGAAAGTTATGCTGCTGCATCCAAAGAGGAATATAACAAGTTAAAAACTGAACTAGAAAAAATTGAGCAATTGGTCAACAAAGGACCACTCGAAAGTTTTACCGCATCCAAAGAAGAATATGGTATATTACAAGATGAAGTAAAGAAAAAGAACTTATCGAAATTTATTCTGAAATTCTCCAACAAACCATCAATCCATTCACCGGTATACACGCTTCATAATCATAATATACAATACCAACTTCCCTATAAAGGTATATTAAAACCAATTTTTGTTTCACCAAGATCCCCAATTGTGTATGCACTTTTAAATATACGTCAAGAGATTGAACTGGATGGCAGTGACATTGTAGTTGAAGAACAAGATGAAATACAGTTTCCACTTAGAGACCCTGAGAAACATAAAACCAATGATCTTCCTCTTCAAATTGATTTTGAATATACTATAAATAAGTAAAACAACTACAATTTTAGTTTAGTCATGGAGAAGAGCTTGAAGATTAAAGCTGAAAGTCGAGTAAAGGATAAACTTTCTCGCTTAAAAAAAGATGTTAAGGACAAGTATCTTTCACTTCCAAATGATGTTAGACGTCAAGAATTAGATAGAGAGACTAAGTTTAAACCAGTAACAAATTCATTAAATCAGCTTGTAGCTATTGCTAATACAACGTCAACTAAAAGAAAAGAAAATCAAAAAAGAAAAAAAAAGATGATTCTGAATCAACTGCTACTTCAGACGAAGAAGATGGAGATAGCATCAAAATAATTACACTACTTAACCGCTACTTTGATCCGTTCATTAAACAAAACGTGGATAGAACATTTGGTATAACGATAAGAAATGATAAACAATACTTGGGACGCGAACGAGTTTTCTTTGATAAAAAATTCCTCTCGGCACGACGGAAGGCGGAGGTAGATTTCACCGGGCAAACTAGGGGATAGGCTATAATAGGCAAAATATGCAGGTTTTCGTAGGAGGATCAGACCTCATTTATTGCGAGAAAGTATTTTACAATTGGAGGTTAGTTAACATTTTTTCGTCTTTCTATGCATATTTTTAACATTTTACTGTCTTATGGGGATGGTAACCTTCTTGTCATTTGGGGTTCATTTTTATACTTGTGATCACACTGTCCTTATGCAAGGTTTGTAACTAATGTGTAACTATTCAACAGTCTGTTACTTCCTCACGCAAAATTTTATCTCCCGCAGAGATGTTGGTTGGTTCCTCAGTTTAGGGGCTGCGACAAGGTGGTCATGTAACCCCGTGTACATTGGGTGTGTGTAGAATCTGTCTGATAAACGGTGTTATTTGTGATTACTGTATTAGTCTGTAATTCAGGTAAGGTGTGCAGACGGTCAATTTTAAGTAGTAGTACCTAATTTTGTACCAAATACTAACGTCAACGACACCCCGCTGTGAACTTGGCTGCTAGATGCCACCGCAACCAGCAACTTGCAACGAACGTTGTAACTTCCCCTCCGAAGGAAAGCATGCTGACGGATTTTTAGCGCTCTTAGAAAATCCGGCGACTTTGGCCGGCTTTGAACCAGCGACCTTGGGCATAGAAGTTCAGCATGCTACCAGTTAGCCGCTTCCCTCATAGTCAGATGGAACAAGAAGTTCCGTGACGAACTAAAGAGCCTACTTTTCTTAAAATTAAGATGCATGCCATAGATTAATCTACAGTATATGAACCTATCTAGAATAAAGACGAAATTAAGTGGGTAATATCGAAATGTCTTAATTAGTTCGAAATAAGGTATACTAGCCATAATGTAGGCCAATAGAGCAATACAGTTGGCAGCTCTGGTGACTGAATATATTCTTACTTCCATCTCCTAAGGTACAGAATACAAAATGTGGTTGAAGTCCAAAGGACGTTACATGGATTTAGACATTGGATCCATTAGTACACGTAAAAACACGTTGGCAACAATGTCATGCGAGTGCTGGTCAGAAATAATCTGAAATATTATATCTTTTAGTGTCAATTTTGGATGAAATCCATTTGTTGGTATAGAAGTTACATGTATTTAAAAATTGGTCCTATCAGCAGGCTTAGAATCATGTTGGTAGAACTGACGTATGTAAGTTACTCCAAATTAATGTAAAATGTCAGGTAATTTACGTGTGCATAGTTTAAAGCTGTCGGCTTGCATACTTTCTGATATATTTGGATACAAAATAGAGAGCAATTATTAACAGTTGGCAGCCCTATTGGCTCTTAAGAATACACTCAGTCATATCTGTTTATGTACACATATTACATACAAAATTTGGTTGAAATCCAATTGATAGTGTAGAAATTATATGCATTTAAAAATTGGACTTATCAGAAGGCTTAAAATTATTTTGGCAACGCTGCCATGTAAGGCCACCTGGAAATTAAACTGAAATAGTATTATCTACATGTGTGCCAATTTTAGAATGGCTCCCATGTATACCTTCCAAGATATCCAACATGGAGCTCAAATTTCTAGTGCATTTTTTTAGCAGTTGGTAGCACTGGCATCTTTTTCAAATATGGGCCTGAGATATTCAGGTATACATCTTTACTCATACTAAATTTGGTTTCGATTGCTGCAGCCGTTTATGAGTTGATAGGGGGGCACACACAGCCAAACAGACAGGACAGAAGGACAGACAGACAGACAGACAGACAGGCAGACTGAAGGACAGACACATTTTCCGGGATATATCTCATAAGTCTACTTTTTCCTCATTTTTGAAAAGTGTGAAAAGTAGGCTAAAAATGAATGTGATCTCGTCAACGGCGTTGTCTTGGCAACCTCTGATAGATCATCCCTCATCAATTTAAAAGCGTTGTTATGGTAACCTCTGATGGCACTTGGCATTTTTTAAAATTCCGAAATCATTTTTCTCATCCCTTGGCGTAATGGTGGATCATATCAAAAATTCTTTCAGACAAACGTTTTAGGTAATTATTAGGGGAATATTTTCCATTTTGTACGGTTTTGATATTGTGCCTATTAAGAGAGATATGATTAATGTTTCCCGAAAAACCCACTTTTTTCCACCCCTTTGGTCAATGGTTGGTGCTATCAAAAAACTTATATATATATATATATATATATATATATATATACATACATATATACATAAATTATATATAAACTTTTGAACTGACGGTGGTTTTGGGGTCTGGGGGATGTGAAACGCGAAGATATGTCGAAATTTTCCGGAAGTCGAAACATGGTACCCATTGCAATAGTTAGCTTTCTAATGAAATCTACCTAAAAGTGGATAAAAGTTGGTGGTGAAAAATTTCCTATAACAGAAGGTCTACTTAAATTGATTCAAAGGAAAGTACCAGATCACTCTCTAATCGATAGGAGTGATTTAAGTTCTTATTTGAAATTATTAAATGTTTCAAACGTGCACAAAAGAAATTATGCAAGCAATGCAGCTCCGAGAGGAACACAATCTCATAAGTATAAAAATATAATCAAACCCCTTCTTACTGAAGACATAGATAGAGTTATAAAAACAACAGATGATAATGAGGAAGCAAATACTACGATGCATACTGGATATGGCCAAAAGAAACACATCACACCACAAGCCATATGGAAATTCGAAGGAGGAAACAATATTGAATTTGTCCATTAGAATGAACCAAACAAAATAGTATCAAGACTTAAAAAATTAATTGCATCGAAAGCTGCAGGTCACACAGGACTTGACAGCGAAATCTTTGCAATTGAAGAAGAACTAGGAAATGCAGGATATATTGAATAAAAATTCAAACATTTGTAAAACAATGCACAGTATGTTATAAATCTTTGTTTAGAAATTAACTATGAACGAAATCAGACGAGAAATTCCAAAAGAACTTCATGCACCTCTTAGAAAAAAGTTTAAAAGACGACATGTTATTAGCAAAGGAATCGATGACCTCCATGGAGCTGATCTTGTGGACATGTCAAAACTTGCAAAATGGAATAATGGATTTAAATATTTATTAACCATTATTGACGTTTACTCGAAATATGCATGGCCAATTCCTCTTAAAACCAAAAAAGGAAGTGAGATTGTAAAAAGTTTAAAATTTGTTTATTCTCAAAGTAAAAGAATGCCCAATTATTTTCACACAGATCGAGGAACGGAATTTTATAACCGTGAATTCAAAACATGGTCTCACAAACAAAATCTAAAGCATTATTCCACTGGGAGCTCCATAAAAGCGAGTGTAGTAGAGAGATTTAATCGAACTCTTAAGGAATCGATGTGGAAAGAGTTCACAACACGTGGTTCATTCCGATGGGTAAATATTTTGCCTGAGTTATTAGTAAAGTATAATCACAAAATACATCTCAGCATTGGCATGAAACCTATTGATGTAAAAAGAAACAATCAACCCCGCTTGCCAACACAATATAATGAAACTTTAAGAAAACCAAAATATAAAATTGGCGACATTGTAAGAATATCAAAAATCAAGAAACATTTCAGCAAAGAGTACGAGGCTAATTGGACTACGGAGTTATTTACAATTTATGAAGTTCAAAATACTAATCCACGAACATATCTTTTAAATGATAATAAAACTTTGCCGATATTTGGGGCGTTTTATGAAGCAGAGTTACAACGAACCAAACATCCTAATATTTACTTAGTTGACAAAGTACTACGTAGAAAAGGAACCCAAGCCTTCGTATCTTGGCTAGGATTCGATTCAACTCACAACTCTTGGATTTCGAACAAAAACATATTCTAATTAAAACAATGTAAGTTTTTTTTAATTCATCGCAAAAAATATTATTTTTATTTTTATTATTATTATTATTATTATTATTATTATTATTATTAATGTGTCTCTTTATATTTTCAGCTCACTAAAACCAACACACTCAAGAAAGAAAAGAATGATTGTACTTACCTTCCACACAAGATCACCAGCACATTCAACTCTGCAGACAGCATCTTCAATTCTCAGCATCTTGACGAAAAAAAAGAACTACTTACCACTTTAAGAACGAAGATCATACCATTTTGTTTTCACTATTTCGTATTATATAATTAATGTAAACCACAATGATTAAAATAAATATATTTTTAAAAAAATATACATTTCAATGTGAAACACCACCGTTCACTGTCCATTTAGTCAAGTATTTGCACTTCTTCTTCTTCTTCTTCTTCTTCTCCTCCTCCTTCCTCTTCCATTATGCTCACCATCATCTTCTCTTTCTTCTCTTTGCACAAGATCTTCAAGCCTCACTTGTTCTTGGTATACTCCATTGGGAGGGGGAGTCGCCCTAAATGCTTCCACTCTGGATAGGATAACATCCAGAATGGTTAACGTTAGCCCGTTAAGCACAAATTCTGTGCGGTAGCGTTCGTCTCTTAGGATGCCAAGAATCTCTACGTCGAAGAGATCCCTCTCTAGCGCAGTGAGAGATCTGACAATAATTTCCTCCTCCATTTTGGAGGAGGAAACCATAAAATTACACCCCAACATCCTGGCTTTCTCTGCTAGCGTCTTAACCTCTCTCAGATGTTGCATCTTCGCAATAAAAGAGTAGCAGAGAGACATGTTGAATAGTAACTACTGCATCATAATAATCTTGCTCTTATATACTATGATGTTAAAGAAACAAAAAGCTCATTAAACATATCACATGAATGAAACTTTGTGAACTGATATCCAAACTTGTTCTCTCATTAAAATAATATCCGAGTTCAATATTGATGGTTAAGAATTTAAAACAAACAAGTCAATATTCATTTCATGCCGTCAATGATATATATTTGTCTTATAAAACAGTCTATGCAGAAAGAGACCACAGAGCATGCAAGCCCGCAAAAAATGTTAACTAACAGCTGCACGTCCTATATGGAGTAGCAAGCCGGTCCCCCCACGTTCAGCATGCTAGCGCTAGCCAAAGAACGATAACAGCCGCGGGCGGGGCAAAGGTTATCCGATTCAATCGGTCAAGGGTCAATCTCTTCTTGCTGCTAACACATGCAGACCAATTAGCAAACGCATGTGAATAACCAACTGGCTCTCCATGGGGGCGTCGCGCCCAGACAGTCTCGTTCAAATGTTAGTACACCTAAAACATTTCCGCTAACCAAGACCCAATTTGAACATTTTTTCATGTTTGTCCTATACACCTAAGAGTTGGTTTACTGGTAGAGGAGATAGAGAGCTTTCATTTATGTCAAACAAACTTTTTTTTATAGATTTCCTAATTTTGGAAATTTGGCCTATTTTCAAAATTCAATTTATTCTGTCTTAGAGAGTTGAAATTTGGTGTGGGAGTAGAGCAGGTCAAGGCCATTCATTTATGTCAAACAAACTTTTTTGTCGCGAACACTGCAGACATATCACGTGATCGCTCGCATGATGATGCAATATGTCCTCGCGATTACGCAATATTCAAAGCATAGAAAAGTATTCTACTCATTAAAATCGGTGCAGGGCCGTCCCTCTTTGGGGCCCTGAATTTCATCCTTCTTTGTTGGAATCGATATATCTCGAAAACGGTTGGTCGTATCGAATAACGTTAAACGTACATGTGTAAGATCTCCGCGGTATGCAACTTTTTTACTCAAAACGATTTTTTGATATCTCTCACAGTTTTCCTTTTTTTGGGGGCCCTGAAAAGGTCCATTGTGCATGACATTTTTGCGTTTAGCAAAGTAAAGGTCGCAATTTTCAAGATATCGAGCTGAAATTTGGAGCGTTGAAAGAGCTGGACCCTGTGAGGAAACCTGTTGTCGGGCGTTAAGAAAGGTGCAGGGCCGGATCTTTTGGGGGGCCCTGAATTTCAAACTTTTTTTTGGAATCGATATATATCTCGGAAACGGTTGGTCGTATCGAAGAACGTTCAATGTTCAGGTGTAAGATCTCCGTGGTATGCAACTTTTTTACTCAAAACGATTTTTTGATATCTCTCACCGTTTTCCTTTTTTGGGGGCCCTGAAAAGATCCACTGTGCATGACCTTTTGCGTTTAGCAAAGTACAGCTCGCAATTTTCAAGTTATCGAGCTGAATTTTGGTACGGTGAAAGAGTAAGGGCCTGTGAGGAACCCTATTGTTTGAGGTTAAAATCGGTGCAGGGCTAGATCTTTTTGGGGGCCCTGAATTTCAAACTTTTTTTGGAATCGATATATCTCGGAAACGGCTGGTCGTATCGAAAAACGTTAAATGTACAGGTGTAAGATCACCGCGGTATGCAAGTTATTTACTCAAAACGATTTTTTGATATCTCTCACCGTTTTCTCTTTTTGGGGCCCTGAATATGTCCATTGTGCGTGACATATTTGGGTTTAGCGAAGTACAGGTTGCCATTTTCAAGATATCGAACTGAAATTTGGTGCGGTGAAAGAGTTAGACGCTGTGAGGAAACCTGTTGTCGGGCGTTAAAAACGGTGCAGGGCCGGATCTTTTTGGGGGCCCTGAATTTCAAACTTTTTTTTGGAATCAATATATCTCGGAAACGGTTGGTCGTGTCGAATAACGTTAAACGCACAGGTGTAAGATCTTCGCGATATGCACCTTTATACTCCTAACATTTTTTTTGGATATCTCTCACCGTTTTCATTTTGAGGGGCCCTGAAAGTGTACGTATGTGCGCGACTTTTTTGCGTTTAGCAAAGTACAGGTCGGAATTTTCAAGATATCAAGCTGAAATTTGGTACGGTGAAAGAGTTAGGGCCTGTGAGGTACCTTATTGTTGGGCGTTAAAATCGGTGCAGGGCCGCATCTTTTTGGGGGGCCCTGAATTTCAAACTTTTTTTTGAATCGATACATCTCGAAAACGGTTGGTCGTATCGAAAAACGTTAAAAGTACAGGTGTAAGATCTCCACGGTATGCAATTTTTTTTACTGAAAACGATTTATTGATATCCCTCACCGTTTTCTTTTTTGGAGGATCCTGAAAATGTCCTTTGTGCGTGACATTTTTGCGTTTAGCCAAGTACTGGTCGCAATGTTCAAGATATCAAGCTGAAATTTGGTACGGTGAAAGAGTTAGGTCCTGGGCGGAAAGCTATCGTTGGGCGTTAAAATCGGTGCAGGGCCGGACCTTTTTGGGACCCTGAATGTCATCCTTTTTTTGAATCCATATATCTCAGAAACGGTTGGTCGTATCGAAAAACGTTAAATGTAGAGGTTTAAGATCTCCGCAGTATACATCGTTTTTATTCAAGACGAGTTTTTGATATCTCTCACCGTTATCGGTTTTTGGGGCCTTGAAGATGTACGTATGTTCATGACGTTTTCCCGTTTAGCCAAGTTCAGGTAGCAAGTTTCAAGATATCGAACTGAAATTTGCTACGGTGAAAGGGCTAGGGCCTGTGAGGAACCCCATTGATGGGCGTTAAAATCGGTGCAGGGCCAGCCCTTTTATTGGGGCCCTGAATTTTATCGGTTTTTAGGAATCGATATATCTCGAAAACGGTTGGTCGTATCGGAAAACGTTAAATGTACAGGTGTAAGATCTCCGCGATATGCATCTTTTTACTCATAACGATTTTTTGGATATCTCTCACCGTTTTCTTTTTGTGGGGCCCTGAATATGTACGTATGTGCGTGACGTTTTTGCGTTTAGCAAAGTACAGGTCGCAATTTTCAAGGTATCGAGCTGAAAATTGGTACTGTGAATGAGTTGAGGCTTGTGAGGAACCCTATTTTTGGTCGTTAAAATCGTTGCTGGGCCCGACCTTTTTAGGGGCTCTGAATTTCATCCTTTTTTTGGAATCAATATATCTCGGAAACGGTTGGTCGTATCGAAGTAGTTAAATACACAGACGTAAGATCTCCGCGGTATGAAACTCTTTACCAATAACGGTTTTTTGATATCTCACCGTCTTCTTATTTGGGGCCCTGAAAATATACTTATGTGCGTGACTTCTTTGCGTTTAGCAACGTACAGGTCGCAATTTTCGAGATGTCGACCTGAAATTTGGTACGGCGAAAGGGATGCGGCCTGTGAGGAACCGTATTGTTGGGCGTTAAAATCGGTGCAGGGCCGGACCTCTTTCTGGGGCCCGGAATTTCTTTATTTTGTGTCGATATATATCGGAAACGGTTGGTCGTATCGAAAAAGTTAAAAACACAGGTGTAAAAGCTCCGCGGTATGCAATTTCTTTACCCATAACGATTTTTAGATATCTCTCACCATTTTTTTTTGGGCCCCTGAAGATGTACGTAAGTGCGTGACGTTTTTGCGTTTATCGAAGTACAGGTCGCAATTTTCATGATATCGAGCTGAAATTTGCTACGGGGAAAGAGTTTGGTCCAGTGATGAACCCTATTATCGGGCGTTAAAATCGTTGCAGGGCCGTACCTTTTTTGGGAGCCTGATTTTCATCCTTTGGTTTTTGAATCGATATATCCCGGAAATGGTGAGTCGTATCGAAACAACATAAATGTACAGGAGTAAGATCTCAGTGATTAGCAACTTTTTTACCCTTTATCATATTTTGATATCTCTCACCGTTTTAATGTTATTAAATACTTTTGGTTTTTGAAAAAATGGGGCCCAAATGTATATAATAATTTGTAAAAATTCAACTGATCATCTCATAGAATTCTACGGAAAAGTATCTATAAAAACCCATTTTCACCTTCTCAATAAGTTAAATAATGTAGACTATTTACAGCTGTAATATATTTTCCATTTCCGAGGACGTCCGGCTTTCATAACCACGTGATGGTGTTAGCATTGCCTAGAATAACATTTTATAATTTTCCTACATTACCACACAATGCACGGCATGAGACCTTGCTGCCAACGAAGTTGTTGTTTGAGATTATTATCCCTCTTGCTCGCCGCTATCTTGTCGCACCTTCGCATCGAAAGCAGATCGTGCTGCGTGGACTCCTACTTGTTATGAAAGGCGGATCTAGATCCTATAGGCTTTCATATAGCCGTGGTATGTTGGAAAAAAGTCTGTCTGTATGTATGTGACGTTTTTGCGTTTAGCAAAGTACAGGTCGCAATTTTCTAGATATCGAGCTGAAATTTGGTATGGTGAAAGAGTTACGGCTTGTGAGGAACCCTTTTGTTGGGCGTTAAAATTGGTGCAGGGCCGGACCCTTTTTTGGGGCCCTGAATTTCATCCTATTTTTTGAATCGATATATTTGGAAACGGCTGGTCGTATCGAAAAACGTTAAATGTACAGGTGTAAGATCTCCGCGGTATGAAACTTATTTACCCAAAACGATTTTTTGATTTCTCTCACCGTTTTCTCTTTTTGGGGCCCCGAAAATGTCCATTGTGCGTGCCATTTTAGCGTTTAGTAAAGTACAGGTCGCAATTTTCAAGATATCAAGCTGAAATTTGGTACGGTGAGTGAGTTAGGGCCTGTGAGGAACCCTATTGCTGGGCGTTAAAATAGGTGCAGGGCCGGGCCATTTTTTGGGGCCGTGAATTTCATCTTTTTTTTTGGAATCAATATATCTCGGAAACGGCTGGTCGTATTGTACAGCCCGGGGGGGGGGGCAGTACCCCCTGAGAGCCACCCCCCATATTTTACCAAAACCACCCCAACTGGCAATACCATAAGACCAGAACATTATCCATACACAGCAAGAGGCGGCCACCCAGCCTGGGAGGTTAGCCAACTACTTGCAAAACATTCATAAACATCTACACCAACAACTATCTAGGGCAGCTACAGTGACGTAATGCTGACCACGCAGCGCCGGGAAGTATAAGAATGGAGTCCTAATTGGAGCCATTATCTGTTCTACTCTGTGCGTCGCCAGCGGCCCTAGCCGACGTCTGTTCCAGTTTCATCATCAAGTGAGATTCAGTAGTGCTTAGACTCCTTTATTTTGTGAACACCTACCCCTAATTTGTACACACCGATTGTATACTTGTCTACATTCCCCTAGAGGGACTTACCAATTTACATCTACTGACCAATAAACACATGGTCAGTAAACTACACTTGCATTACTACTTACACTCCTCTTCACGTCCTCATACCCCGCCTGACCTTCGTCACAATTGTCCGTGACCGTAGTAGCCAGTAATTGCTTTGTCAGACTCCATTGTGCTCCCAGCACGCGACTCGACTGCCTAGCGTCGAGCCGCTGACATAGCACGTTTATTGTATTACTCATTCCGCCCAGCTGGCAGGCCGGTATAGTAGCCTGTATCTAGAGGTCCATCCCCTAACAAATACTTACATCTTTGCAGGAACACCCCCTAGAGATTAAACACTAAACAACACACTACACTAGTAAGCTCTCCCAGCTACGGGAAGCTACTCTCACCCAGGAACAGTCTTCCAAATTAGTACAGTAACACAAAGCGTGTTTAATCCCAAACTACCCCCCAACCAAGGGATTAAAACATATTTGGTGGAGGCGCCACACAAGAACAGAGCTGGGAAAGGCGATGATGAGCCCTGCCCCAGTTAACTCAATGACCCAGACCAAGAAGACGGAACTACGTAAGGTTGAAGCATCGATGGCTTGGCGCGGGCAAACGTCAAAACCAAGGTTGCGTCTAACCTACCCCCTCGGCGGAGAAAAGTTACACCCACTATGCGCCACGGTCATCGAAGCCAAGACCTGCAGGGGAGACTTCCGACGGCTAGTGGGAGGATTAGCCAGCTCCACACTGGACTCAGGAGACAATCCTAGGGACGACCACACTAGGACTAGACTTCTAGTTAGTATGTAATATAAGTAGAGCTTCTATGGCGGGAAGTTAGTCTTCTACTCGCAGAAGTGAAGAAGGATCTCAGGATTCAGCGGGATCAATCCTAGATCCGCCAAGTCCTCGTCCCACGAGACGGGGTGAACACAACCAAGCAAATGATAATAAACAAATAATGAATAATATATATGGAATGAATGCGATCATTCGACCCCGTGCCCACATAAATGGACGACACCGGGTCGCCAGAGCTTAAATGGTCACGCACCGGGCGGCCAGAGATATTAAATAGGTATGCAGCGGGCTGCCAAGAGGGGTTCTCGTGGGCAAACCCAGCAATGATAAATATATCAACAAATGACAAATGGAGAATGATGCCGATATAGGCAAGCACAGCAGCGATGTACAGGATAGCCGGGCAAGGCGTTTGCTCTTCAGCAGCGCAGCCGCCCGGGACTTTATTAATTACTATTTATTAATTACTAATAAGAATGTCGACAATTAGGATTAAGACGGAGGGGACTACGAGACATTGTTGGGTTCCGGTCTCAACAATGTTCTACAAGGGCCCCCGCGAGAGAAATCGGACGGACGAGCCTCCATCAAAATTCTAGTATATAAGTTAGAGTGCTATTTCAAAGGCCTCTTAGATTTAAGCAAATTTAATCAGCGCTGTCGCAAAACAATAGCCACAGCACATTTCGACATTAGGTTAAGGTTCACTCGGCATGTATATACAGGTTATTTCTACATTTAGTACTAATTAATATAATTTAAGACAAATTTTTTTAAAGGTAAAACCACTCGGCACCTGGTGACTAAAAATCCGTTACCAGGGTAAGCCCGACAATACGTTAGGTTAAATTACATTAAGGTAGCACGATCGGCACCTGGTGACTAAAAATCCGTTACCAGGGTAAGCCCGACAATACTAGGCTAAATAGACTAACATAGGCTAACCTAGATTAAGTTAGACTTAAGTGGCGCCATAATTAATTTTTTATAATATGCGCAGCGATGGAAATGCTACATGTATTAATATACTCTATTTTTCAGGAAAGCAAGGAATGTACATGTTTCCAGATAAACGGCCATTAACACATTTTTGTTTTGCAGATGACGAGGATTGCACACAAGCCTTCTGTAAATATATTTCCAACACCAACTTGTACACACTCTCCTATATCATAAACACATACACTCTCACATACTTTTAGTTGCACCCTTAAAGGTGACAACATCAGCGGTCAGCGGTGGACAGCATACGTGGGATGATGAACATCGCTGAACGCAAACACATCCCGCATACGCAAATGAAGCGTTACTTCAGGATCGAAGGGCGGCACGGCGGTTGTAAGTGCCGAACCTTCGACCCTAAGGGGGAATTCCGACCCACGACGGAAAACCACGAGGTTATACAATAAGTACAAGGAAGGAATAGCGGACTAGCCACTAAACCGCACCAGGAACGGCCGAATAGGGAGCGGTAGTCAAGGCATGATGGTAAAGTGCGCACAAAGAGTAAAAGGTATAAAATAACTGGCCACGTAAAAGAGCTCTACAAGGTATATATGATAGTTGATAATTGTAAATTGTAAATTACTTTGTATTTTCTCGCCATATCATGATAACGCTATACAATTAAAAGGTTCCACATGGTTGGCCAACATACCTATATATAGGGTACCAACATGGCAACCATTATTTTTTCTATGTTCATTATTATTACTATGTTTTCTATGTTTACTTATAAATTATCAGGTGTATTATAAATGTAATGATTATTATTATTATTATCAGTTCATACCTGTTATTATCATCATGACCACCAATGTACACATATACACGCACACAGATTATGCTTTTGTTTCTTTCATTTTTCTTTCTACTAACGATAAATTTGTGAAGGTGTCCCGTTTCATCCCAACAATAAATCATTCTGATATATTCCTTTAACTTAGACCCTGGGGCACCTATTTTTGCTATCTTCTTCCATATTTCACATAATACACTGCAGGGAGCAATTTTTTCCTCCACACAGCGCCGGACGGCACAACCACCCGTCCAGCCATGGGTTTTTTCCTCCCTGGATAACACCAATATATATACTAAATGTCACGATCACGTATATTTTTTTTGTTGTACCTTTATTTCAAATGTCCACTTTTAAAAATAAGCAACTATAGATCAACTATGTATAACATGTATTCCCAAAACCTACGAAAGATTCAAGAAGAGTATAAAGGAAGGACTAATGAAAAACCCTAAACAAACTTCGATTGCAGACGAATGGGCACTTTTGAAGAATGAAATAACAAAATCCGCAGAAGAAAACATTGGTAGGAAAGAAAGAATAGGTAGAAAACCGTGGATCACTCAGGATATACTAGAATTGATGGATGAAAGGCGGAAACACAAGAATCTAAGAGATGAAAAGGGGAAAGCAGAATACAGACGTCTGAGAAATGAGGTTAACAAGAAGTGCCAGGAAGCGAAAGAAGAATGGTTGAAAGAGAAATGTGCAGGTATAGAAAATTGTCTGAAATTAGGAAAAGTAGACACAGCTTATCGAAGGATTAAGAATACTTTTGGGGAAAAGAAGACTAAGTGCTGTAATATTAAGGACACAAATGGAAAGCCTCTAACAGATAGGGAAGAAAAGGTTGAGAAATGGAAAGCTTACATAGAGAGTTTGTATAAGGGAAAGGAGATAGAGAATCATGTAATGGAAAGGGAGGAGGAAATTGATGAGGATGCGAAAGGAGATTTAATATTGAGATCAGAATTTGATAGAGCTTTGGAAGACTTAAGCAGGAACAAAGCAACAGACATAGATGATATACCGATTGAGTTGCTACGCTGCATAGGAGATGAAGGTCTGATCAGGTTATTTCACTTGGTGTGTAGGATTTATGAGACAGGTGAGGTACCCCCTGATTTCAAGAAGAATGTAATCATCCCTATACCAAAGAAAGTGGGAACTGACAGATGTGAAGATTACCGTACAATCAGCTTGATTACTCATGCTTCAAAGATCCTGTCTAGAATAATTTACAAGAGGATTGAAAGCCAGATAGAAACGGAGTTGGGTGAAGACCAGTTTGGTTTCAGGAGAAATGTAGGAACAAGGGAAGCTATACTAAGACATAGGCTGATTTTAGAAAGTAGAATAAGGAAAGATAAGAGAACGTTCATGGCTTTTGTAGACTTAGAAAAGGCTTTTGATAACGTTGATTGGACTAAATTGTTTGACATTTTGAAATCAATTGGAATGAAGTACAGGGATAGGAGGGTGATACACAATCTGTACAGAAATCAGACAGCAGTCATTCGAGTTGAAGGACATGAGAGAGAAGCTGGTATTCAGAAAGGTGTAAGGCAAGGCTGCAACTTATCACCCATACGTTTCAATCTTTACATTGAACAAGCAATGAAGGAAATTAGAGAAAAATTTAAAGTGGGAGTGAAGATTCAAGGAGAATTAATTTCAACTCTGAGATTTGCTGATGACATTGTCATCTTGGCCGACAAGCCTGAGGATTTGAATGAGTTTTTGAATGGTGTGGACTCCGTCTTACGGAAAGAATTCATGATGAAAATAAATAAATGTAAAACAAAAATACTGGAATGCAGCCGAAATAAATCAGAAACCTCTATGGAGATCAAATTGGCAGGTGAAAAGCTGAAGGAAGTAGTAGACTTCTGTTACTTAGGAAGCAGAATAACCAGTGATGGACGAAGCAAAGAGGATATTAAAAGTAGGTTGGCTCACGCAAAGAAAGCATTTCTACAAAAGAGGAATCTGCTGACATCGAATATAGATTTAGGTATTAGGAAGTAATTTTTGAAAGCCTTTGTCTGGAGCGTGGCGCTCTATGGAAGTGAAACTTGGACTATTGGTGCAGCAGAAAAGAGGAGAATTGAAGCATTTGAAATGTGGTGTTACAGGAGAATGATGAAGATCAGATGGGTAGATAGGGTTACAAACTAAGAGGTATTAAGACGAGGGGGAGAGGAGAGATGTTTCTGGCGACTGCTAATGAAGAGAAGAGATAGGTTGGTAGGACACATACTAAGACACCCAGGAATAGCAAGCTTAGTTATGGAAGGAAGGGTCGAGGACAAAAACTGTAGGGGTAGACCAAGGTTAGAATATGTTAAACAGATTGCCTCCGATGTAGGGTGTCGGAGCTATGTAGAGATGAAACGATTAGCTCAGGACAGGGAGGCATGGAGAGCTGCATCAAACCAGTCAAAAGACTGAAGACTCAAACAACAACAACCCCTCTGAGCACATGCTGAACTCACATCAACACAACATCGACACACCTACACCGATACGGAAGACAAAGAAGAAGAGGTACGAGGGGAAACCAAGTAGAGAACATCACATCGACGCGCCCACTCTATTTCCAGTTCGCGCGGACGCGAACTAATCGATGAGGGGGACTTGTACAGCCCGGGGGGGGGGGCAGTACCCCCTGAGAGCCACCCCCCATCGTTTACCAAAACCACCCCAACAGGCAATACCATAAGACCAGAACATTATCCATACACAGCAAGAGGCGGCCACCCAGCCTGGGAGGTTAGCCAACTACTTGCAAAACATACATAAACATCTACACCAACAACTATCTAGGGCAGCTACAGTGACGTAATGCTGACCACGCAGCGCAGGGAAGTATAAGAATGGAGTCCTAATTGGAGCCATTATCTGTTCTACTCTGTGCGTCGCCAGCGGCCCTAGCCAACGTCTGTTCCAGTTTCATCATCAGGTGAGATTCAGTAGTGCTCAGACTCCTTTATTTTGTGAACACCTACCCCTAATTTGTACACACCGATTGTATACTTGTCTACATTCCCCAAGAGGGACTTACCAATTTACATCTACTGACCAATAAACACATGGTCAGTAAACTACACTTGCATTACTACTTACACTCCTCTTCACGTCCTCATACCCCGCCTGACCTTCGTCAAAATTGTCCGTGACCGTAGTAGCCAGTAATTGCTTTGTCAGACTCCATTGTGCTCCCAGCACGCGACTCGACTGCCTAGCGTCGAGCCGCTGACATAGCACGTTTATTGTATTTCTCATTCCGCCCAGCTGGCAGGCCGGTATAGTAGCCTGTATCTAGAGGTCCATCCCCTAACAAATACTTACATCTTTGCAGGAACACCCCCTAGAGATTAAACACTAAACAGCACACTACACTAGTAAGCTCTTCCAGCTACAGGAAGCTACTCTCACCCAGGAACAGTCTTCCAAATTAGTACAGTAACACAAAGCGTGTTTTATCCCAAACTACCCCCCAACCAAGGGAATAAAACAGTATCGAAAAACGTTAAATGTACAGGTGCAAGATTTCAGCGGTATGCAACTTTTTTACTCATAACGATTTTTTGATATCTCTCACCGTTTTTTTTTTGGCCCTGAAAATGTCCATTGTGCGTGACATAATTGGGATTAGCTAAGTACAGGTTGCAATTTTCAAGATATCGAACTGAAAGTTGGTGCGGTGAAAGAGTTAGACCCTGTGAAGAATCCTATTGGCGGGCGTTAAAAACGGTGCAGGGTCGGATCTTTTTGGGGGCCCTGAATTTCAAACTTATTTTTGGTATGCTGAACGGCGTAAGCAAGCAGTGACAAAATTTAGATGTATAAATCGTTATATGAGAGATAATACCGTGCAAACAAGCGAAAAGTGATAATGCTGTGGCACCGATAGGGGAAGCATCAAGGCATAGCAAATACTAAAGGTAAAGTGCAATTATAGAAGCTAAATATGTCATACCAACGTCAGGGATATAGTTAGGTTAGAGTTGAACAAATCACAGCAGTTTACAAACGACACACATCAATAGGAAACTCTACCGAAAGCCTTACAACAGGCGCCGCATGCAATACAAATTAGACCCGCATGGCACTATTCCATAAGCGACAAATCTACATCGCCTGTCGAGATCGCAACAAGACATTTTACCAAAAGCCTTACTGCAAGCGCTACACACAATACAAATTAGACCCGCTTGATATTGCTCCATAGGCGACAAATCCACAGCACCTGTCGCGATCGCAACAAGACATTCTCACAATTCGCATAAACTTCAAGATGGCGATCGAGTTAGAAGCACGCTTAGAAGGAGCTCTCAAATTTATTGAAAATACTGTGAGTAGCGGTGGATACTTAAATAAGGTGAACAGAGAAGATTTGCACAAAGCGGTAACTGACATCAGGTCATATATCACAGAAATGAAAATGTCAGTGGAAGTTACAAAAGGCGAAATGGAAAATGTCATGAATGTCATGAATGCAACAAAGGAGGTTTTGAGTGTGCAAAGTGATAACATCATACAGGAGGAAGACTGTCTGTTGGTGGAACAGCTAGTGACAACTGGTGGTCAATCTGCACACCACGGAATCAAACATCAGCACCTAGTGGCACCTGGCGGTCATAGAGAAAGATCATCTGTGGTTGCATATCCAAGGCCTACTTCAGCGGAAAAACTCTGCAATACTAGATTCTCTCAACAGGGGGATAATCACATATGCGAAACCTGCAGTCTACGTCTGAAATCGAACGGAATGGCCCCAATGGAGACGAGCAACCAAGGAATAAACAACGAAGTAAAAGAGTTAGCATTGGAAAACAAAAAATCATATGATCACATCCAAGAAAAACTTGAAGAATTATCTGATAACCTCATGAAGAAAATGACCTTAATTCTCGAGACACAACTGCAACAAGCAGATATACTAGCAAAACAACAAGTCTCGCGCTACTCAAAAATTCAAGACACTACCGAAAAACCAACAACAGCAACGCCGCCGCACCCCCCAACCATCAAACCACAATCACCAAACCCACAAACCACCACAGCAGAGTCAACAAATAAACGCAACTATCGATACGAAACCAGATCACTATCAAGCATAGAATGGCCAGGACTACCCAACAAAATTCTCAACCGTGACACTACAACACAAGGAGAGACGACAAGACCAGACAATACAGAAAAAAGATATCAGCAACAGAATCAACCACGAAATAGTCAGCGATACCGATCACCATCTAACACAGTAATCGGCACTGGAACAGAGAACGGCGATCTACAAGCGGAAGGGAAAACGGCATGGCTATTTATTGGGAAGCTGAAGAACGAAACGACATCGGAGACGGTAATAAACTACCTAAGAAAGAAAGGAATCCGAGGGGACGTCAGCTGCGAAGAGACCGCCATAAGAGTAAACAGAGACATTCCTAACGACACCTATTGATATAGAAGGTTTCTACTCCATCCACTCTCTAGCAAGAAAACCTACAGAAGGAAGGCCATCAGGAGGTGTATCTATCCTCTATAAACCATGGATAGGACCCTTAAAGACCTTACATATAGAAGAAAACCTCATAATCGCGAAAGCAAACAACTTCACGATAATAGGCACTTATGTACGCCCCAACACTGATACCGAGGAAATAATGGAACTCCTCACGCTCTCCCTACGGAAAGTTGCAAACCCAGAAGAAACCATAATACTAGCAGGAGATATGAACTGTAGACTAGACAAACCCGATACGAAATGTAAAACTGTCCTTACATTCCTTACAGAAGAAAATTTCAAAATAGTAAATGACCCAAGACGCAAAACTTACTTTGCCCATAATGGCGGTAGCACAATTGACCTCGTGTTCCACAAAGGAAACGATATTGAAATTTTAGAACAAAAGAGTCTATGGACTTCACCAGTAACCCCACTAAGAAAACACATCCCAATACAGACCAAATTCTTACTCAAAACTCCAAAGAAAGTTGTTCCGAATTGCATCAAGACCATCATATCCAGACACCTTAACATGGCAGCACTACAGCGACAACTAGGAAAAGTACCTGAAGCAGAAAAGACAATCAAGGAAAACGACCTAAATTCAGCCCTAACAAGAATTAACAAGATACTAGGAGCAAGTATAACCCACAAACAGATTACAAGGAAAGCTCAACCGTGGTTTGATAAGGAATGTTATGCAGAAAGACAAACTACACTAAAGGCGCTACATATAGCTAGGATCACGTCAACACCAGAGGACCTAAGAGTATATGGGGAAACACGGAGATATTACAAGAATCTCCTAAAACGTAAACGCTTTCAATACATAGAAAAAGAAGGTGAGAGGATCGCCAAAGAAGCAATGAATGATCCATACATAGCCATCAGACCAAGAAGATCGTCAAGATCTAGCAACGTAGAAATAGGAATATGGGAATCGCACTTCACTCTCATCCTTAACGGTACAGGTCAACAAGCGGCATATGAAATTGAATGTAGAGATCAACACGAAGAAATACTCCCCATCACTAAAACAGAGGTATTGGACATAATCAATGCTACGAAATGTAACAAGGCCGCAGGACCAGACGGGTTTTTCAACGAACATCTAAAGGAATCGGCACAACACCTATCAGAACTATGGTCCAAGCTCTTTACCAAATGCCTAGAAACAGGAAATATTCCCGATGAATGGAGAAAATCGACCATTAAAACTCTCTATAAAGGAAAAGGTGAAACCAACGACCCCAACTCGTACAGAGGAATTGCACTGGAAAGCAACACCTTCAAGTTACTGACAAGAATTCTAACCAACAGGATAGTATACGAAGTCGACTCCAAGATACCGGAGGAACAATTCGGCTTTAGACGAGGAAGAGGAACCTTGCACGCAATTCAAAATCTGTTAAATGACATAGAGGAAGCAAAACGACTCCAAAAGGGAAAGTTTTATGCAGTCTTTATAGACTATACAAAGGCATTCGACCTAATTGACAGAAGAAAGCTCACATCGAAACTTCAAAATATCATCGGAAATCACAATCCTTTAACAATCTTAGTAAAAAATATCCTGGCATACAACCAGATCACCATAGATGACGCAGTATGCAAAACAAAGGAAATCACCCAAACTAATGGAGTGTTGCAAGGTGACCCCCTCAGTCCCATACTGTTCAATATTGCCACAGCCGATGTAACAACAGCAATCCGAGAGAAATCAAAGGACGCAGTGATCTACATATATGCGGATGACATGGTCCTAGGGTCACCAAATAAGGAAGAACTCCAACACGCCTTCTCAGCACTGGTAGAATGGGCAGGAAATAACAGTCTGAAAATAAACTGGACAAAAACCCAACAGATGGTTTTTCGTAAAGGTGGGCGTGTAGCAGCAAACGACAACTTGCAATATGAAGAGGTCAAAGTGGAAATAGTAAATGCAGTTAAATACCTTGGGATTACTTTACAGACTACCGGAACATTCAGACTACACATCCAAGACAGAGCAGTGGCTTGCTTGAAAGCCATGTACGACGTTATCAATCTCCAGCAGCTATCCTTAAAAACAGCTATGCATCTGTTTGACGCAAAGATCCTACCAATTCTCACGTACGGGATCCACTTGATATGGGACCGACTAACGAAGAGAGATCTGGCCACCATCGAAGGAGTTAAAGCCCAATTCCTGAAAACCTTAATGGGCATCTCAAAATACACGCGCTCACGCCTAACATATGAATTAGCACGGGAACCCTTCCTCGTCGAAGAAATAAGAACAAAATTACAGCTTCCATCAACAAAGAATGCTGAAGCGCACCTAGCAGAGAGAAGAGATAAGAGAGAAGGCATTCCGCTAGAATTTTACAGCACGGATGCCATGATCAACCGGAACTGGACCAGCGCCAATCAGAAACTAAGACATGTGGTGATAAAGTTAGCAGTGCATGGGTACCACCATAAAATATGTAAAAACATGTCCTACCACGCCCCAAATGAACTCTGCGTGTGCTCGTTATGTGACTAGTTCTGTGACACATATCACATCACACGATGAAAAAATAACCAGAAATCACTCTGTGATTATGGCAAGGACTAACATTTAAAATGAACAAAGCATCATACAGTGTTGCTCTATTTCACAAATAACATTCAATTCACAATATAATGACTGGTCATGAATAAATGCTTTAATGCACACATTCCTGACTGATTACTGGATCATGATGTTTTTCACATTAATTAACTCTTTTGTAACATGTTTGTTTCACTAATGTAAATCTATGTTATGCACATTCGTGCGCTTTTCTGTTAATAATATATCTGGGAAACGGTTGGTCGTATCGTAAAACGTTAAATGTACACGTGTACGAGCTCCGGGGTATGCAACTTTTTTACTCATAACGATTTTTTGATATCTCTCACCGTTTTCTTTTTTTGGGGGCCCTGAAAATGTCCATTGTGCGTGACATATTTGGGTTTAGCGAAGTACAGGTCGCAATTTTCAAGAAATCGAACTGAAATTTGGTGCAGTGAAAGAGTTGGACCCTGTGAGGAAAACTGTTGTCAGGCGTTAACAACGGTGCAGGGCTGGATCTTTTTGGGGGGCCCTGAATTTCAATTTTTTTTGGAATCCATATATCTCGGAAACGGTTGGTCGTATTGAAAAACGTTAAACGTACAGGTGTAAGATCTCCGTGGTATGCAAAATTTTTACTCATAACAATTTTTTTCTATTTTTGGGGCCCTGAAAATGTCCATTGTGCGTGACATTTTTGGATTTAGAGAAGTACAGGTCGCAATTTTCAAGATATCGAGCTGAAATTTGGAGCGGTGAAAGAGTTAAACCCTTTGAGGAAACCTGTTGTCGGGCGTTAAAAACGGTGCAGGGCCGGATCTTTTTGGGGGGTCCTGAATTTCAAACTTTCTTTTGATATCGATATATCTCGGAAACGGTTGGTCGTATCGAAAAACGTTCAATATACAGATATAAGATCTCCGCGGTATACAACTTTTTTACTCAAAACGATTTTTGATATCTCTCACCTTTTTCTTTTTTGGGGGCCCTGAAAACGTCCATTATGCGTGACATTTTTGCGTTTAGCAACGTACAGGTCGCAATTTTCATGATATCAAGCGGAAATTTGGTACGGTGAAAGAGTTAGGGCCTGTGAGGAACGCTATTGTTGGGCGTTAAAATCGGTGCAGGGCCGGACCATTTTTGGGGCCCTGAATGTCATCCTTTTCTTTTTGAATCGATATATCTCGGAAACGGTCGGTCGTATCGAAAAATAAATGTAGAGGTTTAAGATCTCCGCGGTATACATCGTTTTTATTCATGACGATTTTTTCATATCTCTCATCGTTTTCGGTTTTTGGGGCGCTGACGATGTACGTAAGTACGTGACGTTTTTCCGTTTAGCAAAGTACAGGTAGCAAGTTTCAAGATATCGAACTGAAATTTGCTACGGTGAAAGGGCTAGGGCCTGTGAGGAACCCCATTGATGGGCGTTAAAATCGGTGCAGGGCCAGCCCTTTTTTTGGGGCCCTGAATTTCATCCTTTTTTTTTTGGAATCGATATATCTCGAAAACGGATGGTCCTATCGAAAAACGTTAAATATACAAGTGTAAGATCTCCGCGATATGCACCTTTTTACTCATAACATTTTTTTTCGATATCTCTCATCGTTTTCTTTTGTGGGGCCCTGAATGTGTACGTATGTGCGTGACGGTTTTGCGTTTAGCAAAGTACGGGTGGCAATTTTCAAGGTATCGAGCTGAAAATTGGTAATCGAGCTGAAAATTGGTACGATGAAAGATTTGGGACTAGTGAGGAACCCTATTGTTGGTCGTTAAAATCGTTGCTGGGCCCAACCTTTTTAGGGGCCCTGATTTTCATCCTTTTTTTGAATCAATATATCTCGGAAACGGTTGGTCGTAACGAAAAAAAAAATACACAGATGTAAGATCTCCGCGGTATGAAACTTTTAACCAGTAACGGTTTTTTGATATCTCACCGATTTCTTATTTGGGGCCCTGAAAATATACTTATGTGCGTGACGTCTTTGCGTTTAGCAAAGTACAGGTCGCAATCTTCGAGATGTCGACCTGTAATTTGGTACGGCGAAAGGGATGTGGCCTGTGAGGAACCATATTGTTGGGCGTTAAAATCGGTGCATGGCCGGACCACTTTCTGGGGCCCGGAATTTCTTTATTTTGTTTCGATATATCTCGGAAACGGTTGGTCGAATCGAAACAAGTAAAAACACAGGTGTAAAATCTCCGCGGTATGCAATTTCTTTACCCATAACGATTTTTAGATATCTCTCACCCTTTTTTGGGCCCCTGAAGATGTACGTATGTGCGTGACGTTTTTGCGTTTATCAAAGTACTGGTCGAATTTTCAAGATATCGAGCTGAAATTTGCTACGGGGAAAGTGTTTGGTCGTGTGAGGAACTCTATTATCGGGCGTTAAAATCGTTGCAGGGCCGTACCTTTTTTGGGGGCCTGATTATCATCCTTTTGTTTTTGAATCGATATAACCCGGAAATGGTGAGTCGTATCGAAACAACTTAAATGTACAGGAGTAAGATCTCAGTGATTAGCAACTTTTTTACCCTTTATCATATTTTGATATCTCTCACTGTTTTAATGTTATTAAATACTTTTGGTTTTTGAAAAAAATGGGACCCAAATGTATATAATAATTTGTAAAAATTCAACTGATCGTCTCATTGAATTCTACGGAAAATTATCTATAATAACCCGTTTTCACCTTTTCAATAAGTTAAATAATGTATTTACAGCTGTAATATATTTTCCATTTCCGAGGACGTCTGGCTTTCATAACCACTTGATGGTGTCAGCATTACCTAGAATAACATTTTATAATTTTCCTACATTAACACACAATCGGGCCAAAGGCCCGAAATGCACGGCATGAGACCTTGCTGCCAACGAAGTTGTTGTTTGAGGTTATTACCCCTCTTGCTCGCCGCTATCTTGTCGCACCTTCTCATCGAAAGCAGATCGTTCTGCGTGGACTCCTACTTGTTATGAAAGCCGGATCTAGATTCTATAGGCTTTCATATAGCCTTGGTATGTTGGAAAATGCATGAATGTATGTGACGTTTTTGTATTTAGCAAAGTACAGCTCGCAATTTTCTAGATATCGAGCTGAAATTTGGTATGGTGAAAGAGTTAAGGCCAGTGAGGAACCCTATTGTTGGGCGTTAAAATCGGTGCAGGGCCGGACCATTTTTTGGGGCCCTGAATGTCATACTATTTTTTTTATCGATATATCTCGAAAACGGCTGGTCGTATCGAAAAAACGTTAAATGTACAGGTGTAAGATCTCCGTGGTATGCAACTTTTTTACTCAGAACGATTTTTGATATCTCTCAACGTTTTCCTTTTTGGGGGCCCTGAAAATGTCCAATGTGCGTGACATATTTGGGTTTAACGAAGTACAGGTCGCAATTTTCAAGATATCGAACTGAAATTTGGTACGATGAAAGAGTTAGACCCTGTGAGGAAACCTATTGCTGGGTGTTAAAAACGGTGCAGGGCCGGATCTTTTTAGGGTGCCCTGAATTTCAAACTTTTTTTTTTTGAAGTGATATATCTCGGAAACGGTTGGTCGTATCGAAAAATGTCAAATGTACAGGTGTAAGATCTCCGCGGTATGCAACGTCTTTACTCAAAACGATTTTTTGTTTTCTCTCACCGTTTTCTCTTTTTGGTGCCCCGAAAATCTCCATTGAGCGTGACATTTTAGCGTTTAGCAAAGTACAGGTCGCAATTTTCAAGATAACAAGCTGAAATTTGGTACGGTGAAAGAGTTAGGGCCTGTGAGGAACCCTATTGCTGGGCGTTAAAATAGGTGTAGGGCCGGGCCATTTTTTGGGGCCGTGAATTACATCCCTTTTTTTTGGAATCAATATATCTCGGAAACGGCTGGTCGTGCCGAAAAACGTTAAATGTACAGGTGAAAGATCTCCGCGGTATGCAACGTTTTTACTCATAACGATTTTTTGATATCTCTCACCGTTTTCTTTTTTTTTGGGGCCCTGAAGATGTCCATTGTGCGTGACATATTTGGGTTTAGCGAAGTACGGGTTGCAATTTTCAAGATATCGATCTGAAAGTTGGTGCGGTGAAAGAGTTAGACCCTGTGAAGAATCCTATTGGCGGGCGTTAAAAACGGTGCAGGGCGGGATCTTTTTGGGGGCCCTGAATTTCAAACTTTTTTTTGGTACCGATATATCTCGGAAACGGTTGGTCGTATCGTAAAACGTTAAAAATACACATGTACGAGCTCCGAGGTATGCAACTTTTTTACTCACAACGATTTTTAGATATCACCTTCACCGTTTTCATTTTAGTGGCCCTGAAAATGTCAATTGTGCGTGACATATTTGGGTTTAGCGAAGTACAGGTCGCAATTTTCAAGATATCGAACTGAAATTTGGTGCAGTGAAAGAGTTAGACCCTGTGAGGAAACCTGTTGTCGGGCGTTAAAAATGGTGCAGGGCCGGATCTTTTTGGGGGGCCCTGAATTTCAAACTTTCTATTGATATCGATATATCTCGGAAACGGTTGGTCGTATAAAAAAACGTTAAATGTACAGATGTAAGATCTCAGCGGTATGCAACTTTTTAACTCAAAACAATTTTTGATATCTCTCACCTTTTTCTTTTTTGGGGGCCCTGAAAACGTCCATTATGCGTGACATTTTTGCGTTTAGCAACTTACAGGTCGCAATTTTCAAGATATCAAGCGGAAACTTGGTACGGTGGAAGAGTTAGGGCCTGTGAGGAACGCTATTGTTGGGCGTTAAAATCGGTGCAGGGCCGGACCATTTTTAGGGGCCTTGAATGTCATCCTTTTTTTGAATCGATATGTCTCGGAAACGGTCGGTCGTATCGAAAAACGTTAAATGTACAGATTTAAGATCTCCGCGGTATACATCGTTTTTATTCATGACGATTTTTTCATATCTCTCACCGTTTTCGGTTTTTGGGGCCCTGAAGATGTACGTATGTATGTGACGTTTTTCCGTTTAGCAAAGTACAGGTAGCAAGTTTCAAGATATCGAACTGAAATTTGCTACGGTGATAGGGCTAGGGCCTGTGAGGAACCCCATTGATGGGCGTTAAAATCGGTGCAGGGCCAGCCCTTTTTTTGGGGCCCTGAATTTCATCCTTTTTTGGAATCGATATATCTCGAAAACGGTTGGTCCTATCGAAAAACGTTAAATATACAGGTGTATGATCTCCGCGATATGCACCTTATTACTCATAACGATTTTTTTCGATATCTCTCAACGTTTTCTTTTTGTGAGGCCCTGAATGTGTACGTATGTGCATGATGTTTTTGCGTTCAGCAAAGTACAGGTGGCAATTTATGATTTTTATTATTATTATTATTATTATTATTACTGATATCCAGGCAGAGCATGTTGGAGCTTGACAAAGGGAAGACAGGTAGTGTGTCGCAACGCTTGCAACAGAGGTGGCGTGGTAGTTTTTCCTGGCGATGACCGAGTAAGCCCGGTTCAAGGACAAATTCATAGTGAACGCGCATCCAAGTCGGCGTCATTATGGGCATGCCAGAAGTGAATTTCCAACCGATACACGATTGAATCAGCAAATCAGGAGAGAGGACGCCTAGACCACGCGGAGATTTGCGTACCTAAAAATAGGCGCTAAAAACACGTGTATGAAGAACCGCCGATGCGATAGGATTCCGCATGAGTGTATTGAGACGTTTATATGAAAAGAAGAAGTTTGATACTAGTCCCAAGTCTGTGAGGTGAGAATTACAGATTATTTTCACAGATTGCCCCCACTCCACCCCTTTCTGTCAGTTTCTAATAAATTGATCGGTGATGAGTAGTTGAACACACAACTTTATCTGGCTCTGAGGAGCATCGTTCACGCCAGTTTGAGACACAACTTTATCGGGCTCTGAGGAGCATACTTCACGTCAGTCTGAACGAACATTTCTTGGGCTCTTGGGAGCAGAGTTCAGGCCTAGCGGAGGGAGATCTCTAGTTGAGATAAGCGCTACACGGTAGACGTAATGTTTGAGACTTGTTAAAAGCCAGTTGCGTGGTGGATGAAGATTCTAATATTTTCTGTAAATTTTGTGTTATATTTTGTGTGATGTATATGTGCGTGTGAAGTAAGCAAATGCTTAGATAGGGCCAGTTCAACGTTGAGTAATCGCCCAGGACATTTTGAGTGAAAGTCAGTAGCTCATAGCGATTCTAGTTAGGTAGAATAATAACTCTGAACATTTCGTTTCAAGAAGCTACGCCAAGATGTCTACAGGAAGGTCGATTGGTGGTTTTTTTTGTCGTGTGGCCTCCTGAGAGGCCGAGTGCAGGTCTTTCTAGGTGACGCCCGTGGGCGACCTGCGCGTCAGGATGAGAGATGAAATGGATGAAGATGAATGAATCAGGACAAGGATGTGGAAGGAAGCGGCCGTGGCCTGTTAGAAGGTACCGTCCCAGCATTTGCCTGGTGTTGAAAATGGGAAACCGAGGAAAACCATTTCAAGGACGGCCGACGGTGGGGCTCGAACCCACGCGTCTACCGAGTCAGCAGAGAGCTTGGCCCCATGACCTAATGCTGAGCTTTAGCCAGCGTAGCCACTGCTGTCGATTGGTGGAATGATGTGCTACGCCTCTACCAGAACGTCGACGATGAAGGTGTAGATTTCCCGTGGGGAAATGCATTGGGATGGAGGTTGATTTCTACAAGCTGCACGGTGATGTACAAACCATTGATTTATTCAATATGTAGCTAGATTAGACGCGGGAACGTTGTAAATATTTTATTCATGGTTTTTCTTGTGTATTTGATTTTTGTGCGCCGACACTGTTATATGTTAAATGTACGTTGGCACGTGGCCAAAATTTTGTTTGATTGTATTTTTCTTATGAGTCATTATTAGTATGCACGGCGTGTGTATTTTGATTTTATTCATGCGAATGCGAAATTCGTCATGGTCGATAAATGGTGCTTTTATTCAAATTCATTTTTATTAGGAGAAGGGGGTAAAAGTTGTTAGATGTTTTACGAACAGGTTTTTATTCATACTAGGGTTGCCGAGCGCAACAAGTTAATATGTCACTGTAGAACACCTTAGTTCTATATTTTTTTGAGTTTTTTTTTCGAGATTCCTTTTCAGGTTCTTTAGTCACGGACTAAATTGGGAGCGCAAGTCGGTGGAAAATATTTTATGTCCTTTATTTCAGGTTTCTGTCAAACCCATACGTGTGATTCTGGTGTGTGTATTGTGTCAAGGAGTGTGTATTGATTCTTCGTGATGAGGGGGTAGAATGTACCTACCGCCCTCAAATATTGTGGTTGTATTTTTATGGAAAGGCAGAGCGCTCTTCGAGGCTACTGTACCTTGTCCTGTGCTGATTCTTGGATTTCCTTGGGAAATTCTAAGATATTTTATCTTGACACACACACGTATATTATGTGCTATGGGGAGCACGCTTCTTCGAGACTCGAGCCATTGCTAAGGCAGGTCGAGGTAATTGACACGTGGGTTAACAGATGTGCAGATTCCACTTTGCGCCCGTCTATGTCTGGTGTTTCATCGTTTAGGCAGTCCAGCTGACCGACTGACCCCTGTAAGCTATCCGTAGCAAACCTGTTCTTTTAATGGTCATTGGATCATAATTTTAATTTGGGAGTTCGCCATGTCCGTTACGAATTACCGCATATCGTATGAAATGAAATATTTGTTTTATGATGTAAATGTTGGCTGTGAGCCTAGTGATTTCTGTGACTCATTTCATTTGTTTATTGTTAGATTTCGTCTGTTGTGACACCGTTGGGTGTATTTTGTATTTCTCTTGTAAAAATGGCAAGCGGCCATATATGTATTTTTCTTGATTGGTCACGTGTTGATTTACTTGTGTTGATTTGAAAAGTCCTAATTTTAGGCGTTAATGTTGTTTGCTACGGCAATTCTTTGATTCCAATTTCATTGCGGAAATTATTTTTGCCTTATTTAGTGTAGGAAGTGTCGGATTAGTTTAATTAGTGTTTAGTTGGTTCCTCGTGTCTGTCTAGCTCTAAGACAATGCAGATTCGTCCCCTGAAGGTTTACTGGATGGTAACGAATCTCGCATTAATTTGTACACATCGTAACGCATGTAGAAAAGCCGCACACGCACATGCCATTGCAGTAATTCGGGACATTTGGTCCAGATGATTACGATCTCTCCTGAGATTAGGCCTAGTTTGGCATTTTTATTAATTCAAGTGGGTGTCATTTGAGAGACCTTGTTTTTTTGTTGTTGTAAATAGTGTAAATTTGTTGATCTGTTTATTAAATTCATATGTTTTAATCCTGGTATTCTTTTTTTCCTGCATGTTATTTTGTTATATGTTACCCTGCATGTTATAAGATGCGCTTAACAACAACTTTACGAAATGGACTGTTACACCCCCCGAAATTGAGTCTCATATGCTTCTTTGCAAGGGTTCATATATCAAAAATGGCTGCCCAATTGGGGATTGTTGTTGTTGTTGTTGTTTTGTTGACCTCATACTTATTTCGCTGAGAAATTATGCCATGTTAGCAGGACAAAAGTAAATTCAGTAAATTGAGGCGAATTTGTACCGCCATGTGTATCAGTAAAATCACTGAGTTCTTAAAGTTAGAAATGTTGAACAAGGTTAGAAATTGATATTGTGTTTGTTGATAACTTGTTCTGGCGCCCGGCTTAAAATTAGAAAATTTGCATATTTAGTGAACTCAGTCAAAAGCAGGAAGGTGTTGCCTTACTTTACATTTAATTAACTTCGGTTAATTAAAGTGTTTTTCTTAAATTCTGTTAGTTAGGAATTTAAAAGCAGATCACAAGGGAGTTATTTTGTTGTTTGGAAATAAGAGTCATTATTCAGTAAGATTTTGATTACTGAAAATTTATTTAAATTAGAATCAATGTAATATTTAAATATCAAGACATGTGTGTGTGTGTACGACTGAAATCCCATTGCATGACCCTATTTTCTCCGAATATATTTGTGTGTCTTGCGATGGCTTGCATCGAGGAGATTAAAGCGTTGATGGAGCAGATGTCCGCGCAGTTGACTGTGCAATTGTCTGCAAAGACGGAGGAACAATTAAAAAGCACGAGTGAACAGAGTGATAAACAATTACAGGACGTGAACAGTAACATTACGGTCCAATTGCAAATCCAGAAATTGGATAGTGATAAACAATTACACGAGTTGCGTGAACACAGTGATAAAAAATTAAATAACATAACTACTCAATTACGTGAACAGAATGATAAACAACTACACGAGTTGCGTGAACAGAATGACAAACAATTAAATAACATAACTACTCAATTACGTGAACAGAGTGATAATAATAATAAACAGTTAGTTGAACTATACCATAAGTTATCGGAGCAGGCAACCTTACAAACAGTTCAATTAGAGAGGATAACCCTTGAAATAAATCAGAGTACTAAAGTAGAATTAGAGAAACTGGCGTGGGAGGTGGCAGAGAATAATTCAAGGCAATTAGGAGAAATCAAGAAACTAGAATCCAAATTTGACGACAAACTAGTACAGTTAGATGGAATGGTAGCTGCCAAACTGAAACAAATCGAGACAGCATGCGTGAACAATACGGCAGGGATTAAAAGCACGCAGGACGAATTACAGGGGCAATTCAACAGAATAGAGGCGAAGAATATTAGCATACAAGAGCAGATTAATTCAATCGACAACAATGTGTTAGGATTGATAAAAGAACTTGACAAACTGAAGATAAAAACGGAGAAAGAAAGGATGCACTTGCGCGAAAACCTGGAAGACCAGTTAAGCAAAAATCAAGAGAAAATACGAGAAGAAATGGAGGAGCAGTTAATTAAGAATCAGAAAGAAATGGGAGAACAATTAATTAAAACTCAGCAGCTGATACAAGATCAAATAGGGGAACAGCTTGAGAAGAATCAGGAAAACATCGAAGAAAAAATTAACAATTTGAAGAGTAGAATCCGGAAAGATTGGGTACAGCAGGTGAATGAGACTAAAGGGGATAGGCTGACTATATTAAAGAGGCTAGGCGAGAATAACTCTAGAATACAGGCTCTGGAGGAAAGTATCAAATCCAAGCTCCAAGAACACGCAGACCTCATCGTTAACAAGTAGTTCCGTGAAGAACTATACAGCCTATTTTCATATATCCTGCTAATGTTAATTGCCTCTATCAACATACAAAATTTCAGTTTAATTGCCGTAACAAATTCGTAGATATTGAGAACCGTCTAAATATTTCAGATGGTCGCCAGGATGGATTTTTATTTTTGTACTATTACATTAAGATTATTGTGTAAGTGTGGTATTCAAACTTCAATCGCATGATTAGAACACAAGAAGTAAAAACGAGATTTTAAAATTACGCACAGCAGCCATCTTGTGATCATGCAAACAATTGAAAAAATTAGATGCCAGTGGATCAACATTTGTATAAACATTTAACGTGCAACGTTTCACGGCACTCTGATAGTTAATTCGCGAGAAACGTCCATTTAAATATTTATACTTCGCGTCGCCGCCATGTTGGATTTGTGCTCACCAGGTTACTGAAAGTCCTTTAGGTGAACATATGTTCATAGTTTCTATGAACATAAAAAATCAGTTTGGTTGCTGTAAAAGATTCACAGATATTGAGAACCGTCTAAATATTTCGGAAGCTCGCCATTTAGGAATGTTATATGTATATGCCATAGAGTTATGTACCATTCAAGGACAATTATTGCCTAGTTTCATTATTCAAACTTTCACTTCGATCGCATGATTACGACACAAGAAATAAAAACTTAATTTTAAAATTTCGCTCAGCCGCCATCTTGAGGTTATGTAAACAATTGAATTAAATTAGATGGCAATGCATTACAGTCTGCAAAATCATTTACTGTACCTCATTTCACTGCGCTCAGAGAGTTAAATCACGAGAAAAGTCTATTAAAACATTTCAAATTTGCTTGGTCGCCATGTTCGTTTTGTACTTTACAGGTTTATGAAATATACATAGGTAAACTTATATCAGTACCCTTTATCACCGTACAAAATTGCAGGGTGATATCTGTAATAGTTTCAGAGATATTGAATGTCAGTGAAACATTTCGCACAGCCGCCATTTTGAGGTTATGTAAACAATTGAACTAAATTAGACTCCAGTGATTTACAATGTGTATAAACAATTGCTGTACACAGTTTCATTACGTTTGGGTAGTTAAATCGCGAGGAAAGTCTATTTAAAAGTCTCAACTTATCTTGGCCGCCATGTTGGTTTTGTAGTCACCAGGTTTTTGAAAGTCTCATAAGTGAACTGCTAGTAGTGCTCTTTATCACCGTACACAATTTCAGGGCGATATCGGTAATAGTTTCGGAGATATTGAATGCTAGTGAAATATTTCGCACAGCCGCCATGTTGGATCGGTGAGACATAACAAAATTTGAAGGGCACGGTCGAGGTCGCCGGGAATAGTGCTATGAACTTACCGAGTTACATTGAAATCGCTCCAGCCGTTTAGATTTTATTAGGGACACACACACACACCTCACACACACACACGCACACACACACGGACAAAAGGTGATCTCATAAGCCTATTTTTTCATAATTGAAAATAGGCTAAAAATGAGATAAGATCTTTAGAGAATGCCACTTTATTCTCTTCAGAAAATTAAGTAGGGAAACACGGAAATATTGGAAGTCCGGAGGGGTCGAAGCTAGCTGAGGATACGAGCCGAGGTCAGAGTCCAAAGATAACTTGCGACACATTCCACAATTACAGAGGGGAGACGTCAACTCCAGAACCTGGTGTGACACCTGCCCAAGTCATACAAGTAATTAGGGGAAATGATTTTAAACCAGACAAATTCAGGGAAAATTCAGGATCTACTCCAAAAGCATTTTTGAGCCAGCTAGATGATTATTTTAATGACCAACACGTCAGTCCCGCAAAACAGCTTCATCTAGTGAAGAAATTTTTAGAGGGCTCAAGTATAAACTGGTTTAAAAGCTTCAAGTATACGTTTAATGACATGGCCCAGTTTAAAGAAGCATTTTTGAGGAAGTTTTGGAGTCCTTCACTGCAGCAGGGGTTGAGGATGGACTTTTATACCAGAAAATACCATAGTACACATCCTACAAGGTTTTCTGAGTTTTTAAGCCAGCAGCTAGTAAAATTCCGGGATTTTGACGAGCCGCCTTCCGAGGAAAACATGGTATTAACTATCGGCAAGCAGCTTCCGATGAACATACAGCAATTTTTAGTGGCAGGAAATATCAAAACCGCAGTTCAGGTTGAGGAGATACTCCGCCACTTGGACGAAACAAGTATGGTCAGTCCGCCGACCGGGAGACGGAATATGGAATGCGTGAACACTGCAGAAATAGTTCAGGAGCATTAAAACGGTCAAAGTCAGAACAATCAGACGAAGACACAGTCCACTAGCACACAATTTACGCCCAGACGGCAGCAATTCGACGGTCGAAACCAATACAATAATAATAACAATAGGAACTTCCAAAATCGCCGTGATAATTAAAACAATAAGAACAACAATCACAATCAGAGGACGTACCAGTGAGAAAACACTAACTGGAGGGGAAACCAAAGGCAGGGTAGACCATATCAAAGGAACGGGGACCGTAGATGGAATAATCAGAGGAATTATCGGCAAGAAAACCAGAGAGATTACCGAGATGAATGGACCGAGCGTTACGCTGAGTCGCAAAAATATCTGGACGAATTAAATGCAGAAGAAGAAACAGAGAAGTGGGGACGAGCCATGAAAAACAGAAGAAATCCCGACAATCACGGTATCGAGGATGCAGAAAAGGAGACAAGACAGGAGGAGACGCCGAAAAATAGCAGAAGAAATTCGCGGGACGAAGTTTCAGGCAAGGGTCTGGAAATATGGTAAAGAAGACGGTAGCAGAAGAAGAGGACGGTAGCGGAAGAAGAAGATGGGAGCAGAAGAAGAAGGGAACCATTTGATGAGTAATAAGGACAAGGAATGCAGAATCATATTGCAAAAATTAATTTGAGAACCTACACTCAAATGTACGTGGCTACGTGATACCTGTGAGAGCGAGCTATGTTTGTAAACAAGACGGCAGGACTGGCAGAAGTTGTAATTGTGTGTGAGTAAGAGAGGGGAGGTCTAGCGAGACGTGTGAATGACATCTCAGAGGGGCACATTGCAGCGAGAAGCGCGCACACTAATTGGGACTGTGGAATGTACACTCAGGCAGACGAGTGAGGTACTTAAGTGATGTTATCTATACTACTGTGGATATTGTTTTTAAAATCCAAATCAATCACTTGCTTCGAATTTCAAAACCTTGCTGAGGATAAATGAAACCTTATTGATTTTCCGATCAATAAGTCTTCATGATTCTTATTATTATTATTACTGATATCCAGGCAGAGCATGTTGGAGATTGACAAAGGGAAGACAGGTAGTGTGTCGCAACGCTTGCAACAGAGGTGGCGTGGTAGTTATTCCTGGAGATGACCGAGTAAGCCCGGTTCAAGGGCAAATTCAGGGTGAACGCGCATCCAAGTCGGCGTCATTATGGGCGTGCCAGAAGTGAATTTCCAACCGATACACGATTGAATCAGCAAATCAAGAGAGAGGACGCCTAGAACACGCGGAGATTTGCGTACCTAAAAAAGGCGCTAAAAACACGTGTATGAAGAACCGCCGATGCGATAGGATTCCGCATGAGTGCATTGAGACGTTTATATGAAAAGAAGAAGTTTGATACTAGTCCCAAGTCTGTGAGGTGAAAATTACAGATTATTTTCACAGATTGCCCCCACTCCACCCCTTTCTGTCAGTTTCTAATAAATTGATCGGTGATGAGTAGTTGAACACACAACTTTATCGGGCTCTGAGGAGCATCGTTCACGCCAGTTTCAGACACAACTTTATCGGGCTCTGAGGAGCATACTTCACGTCAGTCTGAACGAACATTTCTTGGGCTCTTGGGAGCAGAGTTCAGGCCTAGCGGATGGAGATCTCTAGTTGAGATAAGCGCTACGCGGTAGACGTAATTTGTGAGACTTGTTAAAAGCCAGTTGCGTGGTGGACGAAGATTGTAATATTTTCTGTAAATTTTGTGTTATATTTTGTGTGATGTATATGTGCGTGTGAAGTAAGCAAATGCTTAGATAGGGCCAGTTCAACGTTGAGTAATCGCCCAGGACATTTTGAGTGAAAGTCAGTAGCTCATAGCGATTCTAGTTAGGTAGAATAATAACTTTGAACATTTCTTTCCAAGAAGCCACGCCAAGATGTCTACAGGAAGGTCGATTGGTGGAATGATGTGCTACGCCTCTACCAGAACGTCGACGATGAAGGTGTAGATTTCCCGTGGGGAAATGCATTGGGATGGAGGTTGATTTCTACAAGCTGCACGGTGATGTACAAACCATTGATTTATTCAATATGTAGCTAGATTAGACGCGGGAACGTTGTAAATATTTTATTCATGGTTTTTCTTGTGTATTTGATTTTTGTGCGCCGACACTGTTATATGTTAAATGTACGTTGACACGTGGCCAAAATTTTGTTTGATTGTATTTTTCTTATGAGTCATTATTAGTATGCACGGCGTGTGTATTTTGATTTTATTCATGCGAATGCGAAATTCGTCATGGTCGATAAATGGTGCTTTTATTCAAATTCATTTTTATTAGGAGAAGGGGGTAAAAGTTGTTAGATGTTTTATGAACAGGTTTTTATTCATACTAGGGTTGCCGAGCGCAACAAGTTAATAAGTCACTGTAGAACACCTTAGTTCTATATTTTTTTGAGTTTTTATTTTTTCGAGATTCCTTTTCAGGTTCTTTAGTCACGGACTAGATTGGGTGCGCAAGTCGGTGGAAAATATTTTATGTCCTTTATTTCAGGTTTCCGTCAAACCCATACGTGTGATTCTGGTGTGTGTATTGTGTCAAGGTGTGTGTATTGATTCTTCGTGATGAGGGGTAGAATGTGCCTACCACCCTCAAATATTGTGGTTGTATTTTTATGGAAAGGCAGAGCGCTCTTCGAAGCTACTGTACCTTGACCTGTGCTGATTCTTGGATTTCCTTGGGAAATGCTAAGATATTTTATTTTGCACACACGTATATTATGTGCTATGGGGAGCACGTTTCTTCGAGACTCGAGCCATTGCTACGGCAGATCGAGGTAATTGACACGTGGGTTGACAGATGTGCAGATTCCACTTTGCGCCCGTCTATGTCTGGTGATTCATCGTTTAGGCAGTCCAGCTGACCGACTGACCCCTGTAAGCTATCCGTAGCAAACCTGTTCTTTTAATGGTCATTGGATCATAATTTTAATTTGGGAGTTCGCCATGTCCGTTACGAATTACCGCATATCGTATGAAATGAAATATTTGTTTTATGATGTAAATGTTGGCTGTGAGCCTAGTGATTTCTGTGACTCATTTCATTTGTTTATTGTTAGATTTCGTCTGTTGTGACACCGTTGGATGTATTTTGTATTTCTCTTGTAAAAATGGCAAGCGGCCATATATGTATTTTTCTTGATTGGTCACGTGTTGATTTACTTGTGTTGATTTGAAAAGTCCTAATTTTAGGCGTTAATGTTGTTTGCTACGGCAATTCTTTGATTCCAATTTCATTGCGGAAATTATTTTTGTCTTATTTAGTGTAGGAAGTATCGGATTAGTTTAATTAGTGTTTAGTTGGTTCCTCGTGTCTGTCTAGCTCTAAGACAATGCAGATTCGTCCCCTGAAGGTTTACTGGATGGTAACGAATCTCGCACTAATTTGTACACATCGTAACGCATGTAGAAAAGCCGCACACGCACATGCCATTGCAGTAATTTGGGACATTTGGTCCAGATGTTTACGATCTCTCCTGAGATCAGGCCTAGTTTGGCATTTTTATTAATTCAAGAGGGTGTCATTTGGGAGACCTTGTTTTTTTGTTGTTGTAAATAGTGTAAATTTGTTGATCTGTTTATTAAATTCATATGTTTTAATCCTGGTATTCACTTTTTCCTGCATGCTATTTTGTTATATGTTACCCTGCATGTTATAAGAAGCGCTTAACAACAACTTTACGAAATGGCCTGTAAAACCCCCCGAAATTGGGTCTCATATGCTTCTTTGCAAGGGTTCAGTATCGAGCTTAAAATTGGTACGGTGAAAGTGTTGGGGCTTGTGAGGAACCCTTTTTTTTTAGCGTATGGCTTTTAGTGCCGGGAGTGTCCGAGGACATGTTCTGCTCGCCAGTTTTGTAGCTGCTTCGAGACGGACACCCAATGGGTGAGCTACAAGTACCGTTGGGGAGGAATGTTGGATGGGAGGGTCGAGGAGTTGGAAGGTAGCGGCTGTGGCCTATAGTTAGGGACCGACCCCGGCATTTGCCTGGAAGGAAGATGGGAAACCACAGAAGACCATCTTCAAGGTTGCCGGCGGGGGGATTCGAACCTCCTTGCCTCCCGGATGTGAGCGACTGCCAACAGTCATGCCGCAACGACCTCGGCTAACTCACCCGGTGAGGAACCCTATTGTTGGGCGTTAAAATCGTTGCAGGGCACGACCATTTTTGGGGCCCTGAATTTCATCCTTTTTTTTGAATCAATATATCTCGGAAACGGTTGGTGGTATCGAAAAAAGTTAAATAGACAGTTGTAAGATCTCCGCGGTATGCAACTTTTTTTATCAGTAACGATTTTTTGATATCTCTCACCATTTTCTTTATTTGGGGCCCTGAAAAAGTACGTATGTGCGTGACGTCTTTGCGTTTAGCAAAGTGAAATGAAAATCCACAGCCTGCTTCCAGTCTCCGACTGGGTCAGGAATGGAATGAATGAAGCCCCCATCTAGCGGCGAGGATATGAACTGTGCCGGCTGCCAAGGCCTGACGCACTCCTCTGGGGCAATGATTAAATGAATGACAAATGAAATGAAATGATAGTGGAGAGTGTTGCTGGAATGAAATTGTGACAGAGAAAACCGGAGTACCCGGAGAAAAATCTGTCTGCCTCCGTTTTGTCCAGCACAGATCTCACATGGAGTGACCGGGATTTGAACCACGGACCCAGCGGTAAGAGGCCGGCGTGCTGCCGCCTATGCCACGGAGGCTTCCCGTTTAGCAAAGTACAAGTCGCAATTTTCGAGATATCGACCTGAAATTTGGTACGGCGAAAGCGATGCGGCCTGTGAGGAACTTTATTGTTGGGTGTTAAAATCGGTGCAGGGCCGGACCTCTTTCTGGGGCTCGAAATTCCTTTTTAGCCTATTTTCAATTTTGAAAAAAAAATAGGCTTATGAGATCACCTTTTGTCCGTGTGTGCGTGTGTGTGTGTGTGTGTGTGTGAGTGAGGTGTGTGTGTGTGTCCCCTAATAAAATCTAAACGGCTGGAGAGATTTCAATGAAACTCGGTAAGTTCATAGCACTATTCCCGGCGACCTCGACCGTGCCCTTCAAATTTTGTTACGTCTCACCAATCCAACATGGCGGCTGTGCGAAATATTTCACTAGCATTCAATATGTCCGAAACTATTACCGATATCGCCCTGAAATTGTGTACGGTGATAAAGGGCACTACTAGAAGTTCACCTATGAGATTTTGAAAAACCCAGTGACTACAAAACCGACATGGCGGCCAAGCGAAGTTGAGACATTTAAATAGACTTTTCTCGCGATTTAACTATCTAAATGTAATGAAACTTGGTACAGCAAATGTTTATACACATTGTAATGCACTGGAGTCTAGTTAGTTCAATTGTTTACATAACCTCAAAATGGCGGCTGTGCGAAATATTTCACTGACATTCTATATCTCCAAAACTATTACAGATATCACCCTGCAATTTTGTACGGAGATAAAGGGTACTGATAACAGTATACCTATGTATATTTCATAAACTTCTAAAGTACGAAACGAACATGGCGACCAAGCGAATTTAAAATATTTTAATAGACTTTTCTCGTGATTTAACTCTCTGAGCGCAGTGAAATGTGGTACAGTAAATGATTTTGCAGATTGTAATGCACTGCCATCTAATTTAATTCAATTGATTACATAACCTCAAGATGGCGGCTGTGCGAAATTTTAAAATTAAGTTTTAATTTCTCGTGTCGTAATCATGCGATCGAAGTGAAAGATTGAATAATGAACCTAGGCAAAATTGTCCTTGAATGGTACATAACTCTATGGCCTATACATATAACAATCCTAAATGGCGAGCTTCCGAAATATTTAGACAGTTCTCAATATCTATGAATCTTTTACAGCAACCAAACTGAATTTTTTTTATGCCCATAGAGACTATGAACATATGTTCACCTATAGGACTTTCAGGAACCTGGTGAGCACAAATCCAACATGGCGGCGACGCGAAGTATAAATATTTAAATGGACGTTTCTCGCGAATTAACTATCCGAGTGCCGTGAAACGTTGCACGTTAAATGCCTATACAAATGTTGATCCACTGGCTTCTAATTTATTTCAATGGTTTGCATAATCACAAGATGGCTGCTGTGCATAAATTTAAAATCTCGTTTTTTACTTCTTGTTGTCTAATCATGCGATTGAAGTTTGAATACCACACGTACACAATAATCTTAATGTAATAGTACAAAAATAAAAATCCAACCTGGCGACCATCTGAAATATTTAGACGGTTCTCAATATCTACGAATCTGTTACAGCAATTAAACTGAAATTTTGTATGTTGATAGATGCAATTAACATGATCAGGATATATGAAAATAGGCTGTATAGTTCTTTACGGAACTACTTGTTTTTTTTTTTTTGAATCGATATATCTCGGAAACGGTTGGTCGTATCCAAAAAAGTTAAATACACATGTGTAAGATCTCCGCGGTATGCAATTTCTTTACCCATAACGATTTTTAGCCTACTTTTCACATTTTGCAAAAATGTTGAAAAAGTAGTCTTACGAGATCGATCCGGGAAAATATCTGTCTCTCTGTCTGTCTGTCTGTCCTTCTGTCTGTCTGTCTCTGTGTGTGTCCCCCCTATCAACTACTAAACGGCTGCAGCAATCGAAACCAAATTTGGTATGAGTAAAGATCTAAACTTGGACATCTCAACGTCATACTTGAAAATGATGTCAGTGCTACCAACTACTAAAAAATCATAATTGAAATTACAGCTCCATGTAGGATATCTTGGAATATATACATGAGAACTATTCCAAAATTGGCACATATATAGATAATAATACTTCAGTTTACTTTTCAGGAGGCCATACATGACAGTGTTGCCAAAATGATTCTAAGCCTACTGATATATCCAATGTTTAAATGCATATAACTCCTACACTATCAATTGAATTTCAATCAAATTTCGTATGTACTATGTGTACATAATCTGATATAACTGAGTGTATTCTTATGAGCCACCTGTCAATAAATGCTCTCTCTATTTTTTATCCAAATACCAATATATCAGAAAATATGCGAGCCAACAGACTTAATCTTCGCACACGTGTAGTGCCTGACATTCTAGATTAATTTGGAGCAACTAATGTATGTCAGTGCTACCAACATGATTCTAAGCCTGCTGACAGGACCAATTTTTAAATACATGTTACTTCTATTATATCAATTGTATTTCAACCAAATTTCGTATGTGCTATGTGTACCATAACATATATGACTATGCGTATTGTTAAGAGCAATCAGGGCTGCCATCTGTTAATAAATGCTGTTTATATTTTTTACCCTAATATCAATATAGGCTATCAGAAAGTATGCAAGCCAACAGCTCTAAGCTTTGCGCACGTATAGTACCTGCCATTCTAGATTAATTTGGAGCAACTAACATCATTCTAAGCCTGCTGATAGGTCCAATTTTAAAATACCAGTAACTACTATACTAACAAATGGATTTTATCCAAAATTGGCACAACAATAGATGATAATATTTCAAATTATTTCTGACCAACACATGCATGTCTTTGTTGCCAACATCATTTTACGCACGCGGCATTAAGTCCAATGTTTAACTGCATGTAAAGTCCATGCTATCCATTGGACTTCAACCAAATTTTGTATTCTGTACCTTAAGAGATGGAACTAAGAATATATTCAGTCACCAGGGCTGCCAACTGTAGTGCTCTATCAGGCTACATAATGCCAGGTATATTTCGAACTAATTAGACATTTCTATATTACCAACTTTATTTCGTCATTATTCTAGATAGCCATAGATTAATCATTGGCATGAATTTTAAATTTTAAGAAATGTAGGCTCTTTAGTTCGTCACGGAACTTCTTGTTAGATATCTCTCACAGTTTTGTTTTTGGGCCCCTGATGATGTACGTATGTGCGTGACGTTTTTGCGTTTATCAAAGTACAGGTCGCAATTTTCAAGATATCGAGCTGAAATTTGGTACGGGGAAAGAGTTAGGGCCTGTGCGGAACCCTATTATCGGGCGTTAAAATCGGTGCAGGGCCGGACCTTTTTTGGGGCCCTGATTATCATCCTTTTTTTTTTTTGGAATCGATATATCCCGGAAACGGTTGGTCGTATCGAAACAACTTAAATGTACAGGAGTAAGGTCTCAGTGATTAGCAACTTTTTTTTACCCCTTATCATATTTTGATATCTCTCACCGATTTAATATTATTAAATGCTTTTGGTTTTTGAAAAAATGGGGCCCAAATGTATATAATAATTTGTAAAAATTCAACTGATCGTCTCATTGAATTCTACGGAAAATTATCTATAATAACCCGTTTTCACCTTTTCAATAAGTTAAATAATGTATTTACAGCTGTAATATATTTTCTATTTCCGAGGACGTCCGGCTTTCATAACCTCGTGATGATGTCAGCATTGCCTAGAATAACATTTTATAATTTTCCTACATTACCACACAATCGGGCCAAAGGCCGAAATGCAAGGCATGAGACCTTGCTGACAACGAAGTTGTTGTTTGAGATTATTACCCCTCTTGCTCGCCGCTATCTTGCCACACCTTCTCATCCAAAGCAGGTCGTGCTGCGTGGACTCCTACTTGTTAGTTTAGGTTGGGAAGACGTAGTAAGACGACAGAGAGTTGAATGCAGTGCTTAAACGTACTGACACGTCGTGCTACCACGCTCAGGTGAATCTAGCTGACCAGTATGGCAGTGACAGACCGGTCTGTTCTTGTTAACATTCACCACTTGTAGGCCTACCTCTTGGTATTCTGATGGTCTCGCGATCAGTGTTGTGCTGCTCATCCGACTACTTGAGGCTTTTAAGCGTTCACTCATGTGAGCGATACAGGTTGCTAATTGTCACTGACCAACACTGCTCTGAAATAAGCGAGGTGCACGACATTTTGGTATTGTTGTTTCATTGAGGGGCTTGGTCATTAATCACTTGCACTCGGCTGTGTGTATAATTTGTCTGATAACCTGTGTTACTGTGACATCTATACTAGTGCAAGTATTTATAATAGAGACTAGCATTGGGAAGGACGCGACCAAGTCCTTAAGTTAGTAACCATCCCAACATTTGCATGGAGTAGAAAACGATTAACTACTCATAAGGATGGCTAAGGTGGGAATCGAACCCATCTTTTACCTCCCGAGGTTGAGTATGCCCCGTCCCAACCCATGTTGTTACTGTATGAGTCTTCGGTCTTCTGACTGGTTTGGTGCAGCACTCCATGCCTCCCTGCCCTGAGCTAATCATTTCATCTCTAAATAGCTACCTCACCTTACATCCGAGGCAATCTGTTTAACATATCAGGAGCTAGGAGAAGAGAGGGCGAATCTGCAATAAGATTACATACAATAGTCGCCCTTTCAGTTGGAAGAAGAAAGGGCGAATCTGCAATAAGATTACATACAATAGTCGCCCTTTCAGTTGGAAGGAGAAAGGGCGAATATGCAATAAGATTATATAGAATAGTCGCCCTTTCAGTTGGAAGTAGAAAAGGCGAATCTGCAATAAGATTACATACAATAGTCGCCCTTTCAGTTGGAAGGAGAAAAGGCGAATCTGCAATAAGATTACATACAATAGTCGCCCTTTCAGTTGGAAGGAGAAAGGGCGAATCTGCAATAAGATTACATACAATATTCGCGCTTTCAGCTGGGAGGAGACAGGGCGAATCTGCAATAAGATTACATACACCATTCGCCCTTTCAGTTGGGAGGAAAAAGGGCGAATCTGCAATAAGATAACATGCAATAGCCGCGCTTTCAGCCGGGAGAAGACAGGGCGAATCTGCAATAAGATCACATACACCATTCGCCCTCTCAGTTGGGAGAAAGGGCGAATCTGCAGGAAGATTACATACAATAGCCGCGCTTTCAGCTGGGAGGAGACAGGGCGAATCTGCAATAAGATTACATACACCATTCGCCCTTTCAGTTGGGAGGAAAAAGGGCGAATCTGCAATAAGATAACATGCAATAGCCGCGCTTTCAGCCGGGAGAAGACAGGGCGAATCTGCAATAAGATCACATACACCATTCGCCCTTTCAGTTGGGAGAAAGGGCGAATCTGCAGGAAGATTACATACAATAGCCGCGCTTTCAGCTGGGAGGAGACAGGGCGAATCTGCAATAAGATTACATACAATATTTGCGCTTTCAGCTGGGAGGAGACAGGGCGAATCTGCAATAAGATTACATACACCATTCGCCCTTTCAGTTGGGAGGAAAAAGGGCGAATCTGCAATAAGCTCACATACACCATTCGCCCTTTCAGTTGGAAGAAAGGGCGAATCTGCAGGAAGATTACATACAATATTCGCCCTTTCAGCTGGGAGGAGACAGGGCGAATCTGCAATAAGATTACATACAATATTCGCACTTTCAGCTGGGAGAGACAGGGCGAATCTGCAATAAGATTGCATACACCATTCGCCCTTTCAGTTGGGAGGAGACAGGGCTAATCTGCAATAAGATCACATACAATATTCGCGCTTTCAGCTGGGAGGTGACAGGGCGAATCTGCAATAAGATTACATACACTATTCGCCCTTTCTCTTCTCAGCTCCTGATATTCTAACCTTGGACTACCCCTACAGTTCTTGTCCTCACCCTTTCCTTCCTTAACTAAGTTTGCTATTCCTGGGCGTCTTAGTATGTGTTCTACCAATCTATCTCTTCTCTTCATTAGCAGTCGCCAGAAATGTCTCTCCTCTCCCACTCGTCTGAATACCTTTTCATTTGTTACTCTGTCTACCCATCTGATCTTCATCATTCTCCTGTAACACCACATTTAAAACGCTTCTATTGTGCTCTTTTCTGCTGCGCCAACAGTTCAATTTTCACTTCCATAGAGCACCACGCTCCAGACAAAGGTTTTAAAAATGACTTGCTAATACCTAAATTTTTGATGTCAACACATTTCTTCTCTGTAAGAATGCCTTCCTTTCCTGAGCCAACTTACTTTCTATATAGCCTACTCTTTGCTTCTTGCAGAGTCAGGAATCGAACGCACGACCTTTGTGACCAGAGTCTCAATGAGTACCTCGAGACCGTAGAAGGTGGTCTGAATCCCCGTAGTACATGACTTAGATATTTTTTAAATCACTGCAGAATGCTGGAGTATATTAAAATCATTGTCTCTTGTAGATAGGTATACTAAGACAAGCTGCCAAGCCAGAGGGTTAGTGTATTCTCTTCTTATTACACACTCCATAACTCTAACCTCGATGTCATGATCAGGGGCCGATAACCTAGATGTTAGGCCCCTTAAAACAACAATTATCATCATCATCGATGTCATGATGCTGCAGGAAGGGGAGGAGTGAAGTATGCCACACAAACCTACCACTCCTATCCTATGGAACCAGACTGCCATTTTATCTGTTCACTTGAAGGAACTTCAGTCCAGTTCTGAGTTGACCATCTCCAAAAAGCTCTAATATCTCCGTGGCTGTCTGTCCCAGCTGAACACAGAACTTAACGCTCACTCGCTGTTCAAAGAGGAATTCCATTCTTGTCAAAGCGCAAATTGCTATTGATATATCACAACATGCTCCTCCGTCGCGGCCTGTGCGTAGTGGAGCTCCAACGAACGTTCGTCAATAATAGGTGCAAGTTGTAAAATGCCCAGGTACCAGGCTTGGCTCCATAGGGTAGTTCAATGTAAAGTTTTGAAGCCATTCTTTCAGTATTGCCCATACAAGCTGTCAGTTGTAAATCTTCAGTCGGTCAACGCGAATTTGCCCAATGACTGGGTGGGGTACAATGTATGAATAAATAACACTCCTGGAAAAATACATGTATTAGTTATGAACACTATTGCCACATTACAATAATGATCATAATACATGTATTTTTGTTTCAGAAGTGTTATTCCTTATCTCTGTCAATGAAACATATTCATTTATTAGTCTAATAGTATTTCACGGATTATTTTGTCTTAAGAATGCGTCAAATTGTCCACCCTCGAGAAAATCTGTTAGTGTTTGCTCTCCGGTTATAAAACAGAGCGCCAATCCACTGACTCGAAAGTAATTCGTTTTACGCAACAATAACTCTTGGTAGGACAGGAAAGCCGCGAGCTTGTAGGGTCGGCCAGCTATAGAGCGTTTGACCGTAAAATAAGCATGCTTATAACATAAGGGCAGGCAAGTCGCGAGCTTGCCTAGTCGACCAGCTACAGAGTGCTTGGCCCTAGAATAAGCATACGAACAAACATCTCAGTCTCGTTCTTACTCATCGCATGCGTATAACATTAGGGCAGGCAAGTCGCGAGCTTGCCTAGTCGACCAGCTACAGAGTGCTTGGCCCTAGAATAAGCATACGAACAAACATCTCAGTCTCGTTCTTACTCATCGCATGCGTATAACATTAGGGCAGGCAAGTCGCGAGCTTGCCTAGTCGACCAGCTACAGAGTGCTTGGCCCTAGAATAAGCATAGCAACAAACATCTCAGTGTCGTCCTTACTCACCGCATGCGTATAACACTTGGGCAGGCAAGTCGCGATCTTGCCTAGTCGACCAGCTACAGAGTGTTTCGCCCTGGAATAAGCATACGAACAAACATCTCAGTGTCGTCCTCACTCAACGCCTGCGTATAATACTTGTGCCGGCAAGTCTCGAGCTTGCCTAGTCGACCAGCTACAGAGTGTTTGGCCCTAGAATAAGCATACGAACAAACATCTCAGTCTCGTTCTTACTCATCGCATGCGTATAACATTAGGGCAGGCAAGTCGCGAGCTTGCCTAGTCGACCAGCTACAGAGTGCTTAACCCTAGAATAAGCATACGAACAAACATCACTGTGTCGTCCTCACTCACCGCATGCGTATAATACTTGAGCCGGCAAGTCGCGAGCTTGCCTAGTCGACCAGCTACAGAGTGCTTGGCCCTAGAATAAGCATACGAACAAACATCTCAGTGTCGTCCTCACTCACCGCATGATTTGATTTGATTTATTGATTTTATTTTCACGGCTACACTTAGAGCTTAAGAGCTCCTTTACAGTAGCGCCCTACATAAAATAAGATTAGGGCTTATAAAAATAAAACATTTCACTTACATTCACAATATAAATAATCATAGTCTAACAATTATAGTAACAAAAAGATAGTAACAATACAATAATAATAATAATAATAATAATAATAATAATAATAATAAAATAATAATAATAATAATAATAATAATAATAATAATAATAATAATGATAATGGAAAAATTATATACAAAAGAGTGATAGTGCATACAGACTATCAGCCCGAAAAACAAACACCATATACTGTACAAGAAAAGCTATTGAAGTAGACAGGTTGTCCGCTATTGTCCTTGTGTTATAATTGAACTTTAAAAATGTATTTTAACAATACAGTAATCAAATGTGAGAGGTACAGCGTTGCCGTAATGGTGCCCACACGCATCATGGCGCGTCTCGCTCGGAAGTGATGGGCTCCATCTCAGAAACGCTGTACAGCGTTTGCCGGAGCGGCTAGCAGGTGAAACATGTGTTATTTCGCCGTAGAAATACAAACGGATATAAAATAAGTGAATTAATTTACGTATTTGACAGTCATACAGCATAACTTTTTGATGTATACCGATTACAACGCAACCAAGAACTACATTTTCCAACCACCCCGAGCCGAGAAAAAGTTACCTTACAACAATGATAACAACTTTGTTTCTTGGACACACACAATTGTGAAATTAATAAACCAGTTATACAACATTCCAATGTATATTGTGTTAAAATTTGGATTCGATCTGATGACGGGCTTTTGAGATAATAATTCGTAAATGTGACGCATGGTTGAAACACGCTTAAAAACGTGCACCTTTTGTGTTCCAACTGCGATAAAAAATATTAAAATATAAATTTAAAATTCCAAACCTACATGACCTAACGTAAAATAGAACGATGAAAATGATGATGTTATTGGATTTTATGTACGTCTATTGGTTACTTCACAAACAACCTTCAAACTCGAGTGCACATAATACTTTGGTCGACAGTAGTCGACCAGCTACAGAGTGCAGGTCCCTTGAATGAGCATAAGAACAAACATGCATGCGTACAACTGAAAAGAGGTGGGTTCGATTCTCACCTCAGTCCACCTAGAAATGGTTTTCTGTGGTTTCCTACTTCTACTCCTGGCAAATTCCTGGATGATTCCAAACTTAGGGCCACGGTCGCCTCTTTGCCAATCCTTAACTGAAATTACAAAGACCACATTCTACACACCCAAGTCACCCAAATACACGGAGCTAAATGACTATGATGTCCAAGCCTCTCTGTGGCTTCCCATTTTTACTCCAGGCAAATGCTGGGATGGTACATACGGCGTCTATGTATGCACCTGGTGACTAGGGTCACTGCTGTATCTCATATCAACCCTAACCCAAATTACACATATTTACACACTGACAGAGGTTATCAGATATTTCCATACACTCATTCAATTACATGGGACTGATGACCAGGACACCGCAGACGAAACCACCATTTGGCGCGCCTTCAGGCCTGGGACTGCTTGCCTGAAGTGCGGAACTGTGAGCCGGCGGCAGTGGCCACGTTTTGAAGGAGGTCACGTCACCAGCCAGCATGACGACATGGAGATTACAAAACGAAACCAGTTTATTTATACAACTGTGTGAGGTCATGTCAAGTTTACACGCATTTATTTATATCGCTCTGTAAGTCAATTGGCGACACACCCTTACTCAATCTCCTCTGTGAGCCCCTGTTATGATCCTGTGGTTTGGATTACACGTAAAACTGTCGGTCTTTTGGCTTATATGCTGTGGTTTGAACAGTAATATATTTACTTTTCAAATGCTACCTTCTAAAATCAATTAAAACATTCTTCCTAAACAAATTAACTTCAGGCTTGATTTTGCTCACTTCATAGGCTACCTCTCCAGCTCTGGTGCCTTGGTGTTGCCAACCTTTAGATGCAAAGTTATACATTTGGTAGAGGACCCTAAAGTGAGTACAGTATTTAGGATAGTGAACCAATGGTTGTAAATGAATGTATAATTTTTAATTTCCATAAACAACTCGCACCTCATACCAAAAACATTGCAACACCTTAAATCAAATAATTCTGTGTTATTTATTTTTAGTGGCTTGGAACATCTTGGTCATCAACCCCGTGTAGTTGGGTGTGAAGAAAGGAAGTTTATAGTTTTACGTGACCGTTAATCTCATAAGCCACGGGGCATATTTTTAACGAACCACAGGGCATGCCATTTCACTTCGAAAATCTCATATGCATTGGCCAGAAATCGAACCCGGTCTTCCTTGGTGAGAGGCAAACAGCTTGACCGCTACACCACCGCGCAGTTGGATGTGTGTAATCTGTATTTAAATGGTGACTGTAGTAGTGTGGGTATTATAATTGGGAGCTAGGGTTTGGATACGAGACAGCCATGGCCTCAGTTTAGGAACCAACCCGGCATATACCCGAAACAGAAGTGAGAAACCATGGAAAACCACTTCTAGAATGACTGAAGTAGGAATCGAAGTCACCTCTTTTCAGTTTTGCCTCACAAGGCTGAGTGTACCCCGTTCCAACCCTCAGGCTAAAATTAAATTTCTTGGCAGAGCCAAAAATAGAACCCTGCGCCTCCTGGGAGACAGCCAAGAATGCTAGCTGCTACACCACTAGGTGGTCAACAGTGAGAAAACAGCATACATAATACGCAAAACATTCTTTTTCTTCAGGAATTCACCTTTTTTCTTTTACCTTTTTTTTTAGCGTATGGCTTTTATGCCGGGAGTGTCCGAGGACATGTTCGGCTCGCCAGTTTTGTAGCTGCTTCGAGACGGACACCCAATGGGTGAGCTACAAATACCGTTGGGGAGGAAAGTTGGAATGTACGGACAAGGGGTTGGAAGGTAGCGGCTATGGCTATGGCCAACCCCGGCATTTGCCTTGAAGGAAGATGGGAAGCCACAGAAGACCATCTTCAAGGGTGCCGGCGGGGGGACTCGAACTTCATCGCCTCCCGGATGTGAGCGACTGCCAGCAGTCATGCCATAACGACCACTGCTAACTCACCCGGTTATCTTAACGTAAAATAGTGATTAAGGAAATCTTAGAAATCAATGTTCCTAAAATAATTTTAACTCGAAATTATTTCTAAGTGAATGAAATGACAGTATTATTCGTTTAAGAAATGCTACGTTTAACAGGAGTGTTTGAAAAATGGAAAAAAATCACATTAAGGAAAGTTTAAGTCTACTGCATACTATACGAACAAAACTGATTATAACGTGTTGCAATTCAGCCCTATTACTGCCTAAACGCTCTATCAAAGTTCCAACGTTCGCCACTAGGTGTCAGTGACATCTGGTAGCGAAAGTTGGAAATACTTGAAATTCAACGGACTTGTAGCTCACCCCATCGGTGTCCGCATTGAGGCAGTTACAGCCTCTGGCGAGCTGAACATGTCCTCGGACACTCCCGGCACTAAACGCCATACGCTAAATAAATAAATAAATAAATAAATAAATAAATAAATAAATAAATAAATAAATAAACTGCCCAAACATTCAAGCTCTAATCATCACCAATCAGGAGAGCCGATAAGATAAATGTTAGGCCAATTAAGACAACAATGATCATTATTATCATCTCCATCAGTAGATCGCACAGTGTCGGCAGCCAACACCCAACAAGTGTAACTTGAGAATGACAGCATGTTACAGACCTGTTAGACCCATATGGATCTATTTCGTTCATTACATAAGCCAAATACAGAAAACATGTGGAATTTATAAAGCTACATGCGCGTCATACATTCACATCCGTGATTAAGTTCGGTCATACACAACAATACAAGCTTCAGTCATAACTTTGTCAGCAACATTAGAAGTCGCAAACGACATGCTTAAGGAGTGCGATCTAAGTCTCCACTGAACTAGAATGCACAGGCCTAAATGACGATCACTTGTTGCCATGGTAACCTTCGTGTCAGTTTTTGTCCCAACCTTCATACTGTAAGTAGTTCCGTGACGAACTAGTTAGTTAATGAGGTCTTAAGGGGTGGAACTACGAGGTCATCTGCCCTACCGTGACAAACTTAAGAGCCAACTTTCAAAATTTAAGATTCAATATTCATTCCTCTAATTAAATGTGTTGAGAAAGCTGGTAGCATTGGCATTATTAGTTTTGCTGAATATTTGCTTTAGTCTAGAATATGTCTAATAGAGCAGTATACGTTCAAAATGGTTTCCTTACAAGAATTCTAAGATGTTGAGAGTCTACGGCTCAAATGCTCAGGGATAGTTATTAGGTAATTGGTAGGACTGAGAATGCACACAAATATATCTGTGTATAAAAAATTTGGTAGAAACCCACTGAATGTTATGGAAGTTACATGCTGTTCAACATGGAACACATAGAAGCACGTATGATTATTTTGATAACACTGGCACATGTACTGTACTGCTCGGGTCTAAGTTACGGGAATCTGAGAGGAATGTGCATCGCGGACTATGAGAAGTGCTTTTGACGAGTGATGAGGTTTCCTGGTCCGTGCATAGTACTGAACCAAATACATTGGTCGGTGACTCACTCACTCATTCGTAACACCACAGTGGTTTGAGCAACGGCCCTGTGATAGCAGTATTGGAATAGAAAGGAATACAAGATATCACGGCGGGCTGTTGATAGACCTCTCCTCGCCTAACCCTTCCCTGCTCTTTCTCCTCACCCCGCAAGTTCACAGAGCTTGGACCCGAGCAGTACAGGCCCTGCGTGTTGCTCAAAATTCAACTGCAATATTAAGACATTTTAGTGTATAGAGTTTCAAACTGTTTATATTGTTACGTGCCACCCCCTAGTGGCACCTTTGTTAACTGGATTTCGGTGAGTATAAAGCACAACACCAATTACTGCTTAAAGAAATAATTAATTTTATTGCAGCCAGAAAAATACACTACTCAACAGCAATCATTACCTTACTCCAGTTTCCTCACGTCGAGAGTACTTTCCCTTTCACTTGTCAACAGACCACAGTTAATCCTCTTCGCTAATGAGTCCGCTCCCGTACGCTCGCTGGAAATAGCTGCACTAGGTCTGTCACTGTACTATACACTGTTTCACAAGCACCACAATCACTTCCTCGGTGTCAAGAGAATCAGCTTCACTAGGGGTTTCGCAAGTCACCACACTTCTGTCGCTCAAGATAATCGCTCGCACTAGCTCGTAAAACACAACAACCACCACTGCTTGGAAGGTCGCTCTTATATAGCAGCCCGGTGACTCAATAAATGCTTCTAGATCCATCCAGGGTTCACGGCTTCTCGAGGTTTCCATCGCTGGTCCAGTCACGAATATTCTGGACTATTCCTTTGTCCTAGTAGCCCTGCTGCATAAGGTGCACGCAATACAGGAGGAAGGGCACAGCCCAGCCCTGGGGCAGTTGTGACTCATGCGGCGAGTGATGACACAAACTCACAGCCGTAACACCACCCCCTACCTAAAAAGGCTGATCGTCCCGATCAATCATTGGTCCGTCTGTGTCCCTCCGTAGGCTGCCAGGCGATCTCGATGCACGATCTTCATCTTCGCCCTCGGGCTCCGCTGGATCCTGTAGACGACATCGTTGATCAGTTTCACGACTCGGTACGGGCCCTCCCAGGACTTCTGCAGTTTGGGTGACAGGCCTTTCTTCCGTAATGGGTTGAAGAGTCAGACCAGGTCGTCCTCGTGGAATCCTCCGCCATCCGTCTGCTGGTCGTATCGGGTCTTCATTCGGTAGGTCTCGTTCCGCAGTTTCCTCCTCGCGAACGCGTGCACGTCCTCCAGTTGGTCGACCAGTTCTTGACAATACTGGCTTACCGGGACCGGATCATTCCCAGGTCGGCCGAAGGCAAGATCGACTGGTAGACGGAGCTCCCTCCCAAACATGGCCCGGGCTGGTGTGCACCCGGTGGCTTCATGCACGCGGCGCGGTAGGCCAGGAGAAATAGTGGAAGATGCTTGTCCCAATCCCTCTGGTGCTCGCTGACAACTATTCGGAGATGGTTCTCGATGGTGCGATTGAATCGCTCTACCATCCCGTCGGACTGAGGGTGTAGCGGCGTTGTCCTTGTCTTCCGGATTCCCAGCAGCTGGCATAGATTCTGGAACACCTGCGACTCGAAGTTCCTCCCTTGGTCGGAGTGCAGCTCCAGGGGTACTCCGTACCGGCTGACGAATTCCTTCACCAGGGTCTCTGCGATCGTCGCGGCTTCTTGGTTAGGGAGCGCATACGCCTCCGGCCATTTGGTAAAGTAGTCGCTGACGACTAATATGTAGCGGTTCCCTGCCTCGCTTAACGGGAATGGCCCAGCAACATCGATGGCCACTATCTCCATGGGGCCGCCCACGTTGTAGGTCTTCAGTGGACCCCGTCGTCTTCGTCCTGGGCCCTTGCTGGCTGCGCAATCGTGGCACCTCGCGCAGTGGTTCTCCACGTCTGTTCGGCATCCGATCCAGTAGAACCGCTTTCTCAGCTTCTCCAGGGTCTCCTTTATCCCTAGGTGTCCACCAGATGATCTTCCATGAACTTCCTTCCGGACTTCCTCCGTCATAGCCTTTGGAACGACGACTTGTTCCCGATATGTCTTCCCGTCGGTGCTCTCCCAGGCGCGGCAGATGAGGCCATCCCTTACAATCAGCGAGTCCCACTGCGCCCAGTAGGACTTAAACTTTGGGCTGCAGTCACTCACATTGTTCCACCCGGGTCTGGGGACACAGGCTCCCTTCCATTCGGCTATCAGTCCCAGGTCATCATCTTCTGCTTGTGCCCGCGTGAAAGATTCGCGGCTCCAGCTCCCTTGAAGTTCCACGGTAGTCCTCCGGCACTGTATCGCGGTGTTCTCCTCCCTTCGGGCACAGAAGGTGCAGTCTTCGGGGCACGGTCTTCGTGACAGGGCGTCGACGTTAGAATGCAGTTGGCCTTTCCTGTGCTGAATCTCAAAGTTGTACTGTTGAAGCCTCTCTAACCACCGCGCGAGTTGACCCTCGGGCTGCTTGAAGTTCAGGAGCCACCGCAGGGATGCATGGTCCGTCCTGATGAGAAATTCTTGCCCGTACAGGTACTTGTGGAAGTGTTCAATGGTCTTCACGATGGCGAGCAGCTCCTTCCTGGTGACGCAGTAGTTCCTTTCTGGCTTTGACAAGGCTTTGCTGAAGTAGGCCACTACTCTCTCCTCGCCGTCCACTACTTGCGACAGGATTCCCCCTATGCCAAAGTCGCTGGCATCGGTATCGACGATGAAACTTGTTCCAGGTCTGGGGTAGGCCAGAATAGGTGCGGTGCACAGAGCCTGCTTGAGTTGTTCGAAGGCACTGTGGCATTCTGCTGTCCACGTGAAGAGTTGGTCCTTCTCAGTCAGTCGATGTAAAGGTTTGGCGATGTCGGCGAATCCTCTCACGAAGCGACGGTAATAAGTGCAGAGTCCCAGGAAGCTTCGTAGTTGGGACTTATCCTTCGGAACTGGCCACTCCCTCACAGCTGCGGTCTTCACTGGGTCGGTGCGCACCCCTTCCTCGGAGACGATATGCCCAAGGTACTGGACCCGCTTCTGGAAGAGCTGACACTTCTTGGGGCTCAACTTCAGCTGGGCAGCCCGTAGCTTCAACAAGATCTCCTTCAGGTTGCTGTAGTGCTCCTCGAAGCTCCTCCCCAGAACGATGACGTCGTCTAGGTATACCAGGCAGGTCTTCCAGTGTAGTCCCCTCAGTATGGACTCCATTAGCCTTTCAAAGGTCGCAGGGGCGTTGCATAGACCGAATGGCATGACGGTGAACTGCCAGAGCCCGCTGCCCACAGAGAACGCCGTTTTCTCGCGGTCCTTAGGGTGGACCTCCACCTGCCAGTAGCCACTCTTCAAATCCAAGGTGGAGAACCATCTTGACCCTGATATGGTGTCCAGCGTGTCGTCGATCCGGGGTAGAGGGTAGCTGTCCTTCTTCGTGACGTCGTTCACCCGCCTGTAGTCCACGCAGAACCTGGTGGAACCGTCCTTCTTCTTCACAAGCACGACCGGAGAACTCCAAGGACTATGTGATGGCTTGATCACCCCTTGCTCCTTCATCTCTTCTACCATCCGGTCGACTTCGGCTTGCTTGGCGAGCGGGACACGTCGGAATGCGGCCCTAATCGGTGCGCTGTCCCCAACGTCGATTCTGTGCTGGACCAAGCTTGTCCTGCCGAAGACTTTACTCCCCACGGAGAAGACATCCTGGAATTCGCGTAGCAGGTCCTGAAGTTGGCGTGATTGCTCTTCGTCTAAATGGTCCTGGGATCCTTGGTACAGCTTCTGTAGTTCTTTTGGCAGGGCGCGTCTTCTTCGGTTGTCCGTCTGCAGGTGTCCGTCCGTCGTTTCTGTGATGCGGGCAATCCAGGTAACGGGCTCGCAGACTCCTAGGTTGGTGTCCCGGTGAACCGTAATATCGTAGTCGTTCAGGTTGGACAGGCGGACGTACGGCCGAGGCGTCGTGTTGATGAGGGTCTTGGCAACTAGCAATCCTTCTTTCTGGATGTCCTCATACTTTGGCTCGATGACAGCCGCCACTCCCTCAGCAGTTCCGTCGACAATAACGGTGGCGCTGACCTCCGTCCTGGCAGGAACGATGACGTCCTCTCTCAGCCTTACTCGTCGTGCGGTGACGGCCTCGTGTGCTGGTTGCAAAGCAAGTTCCTCACCTCCGAAGTGCAGAGTGTTGGTACTCAAGTCCAAGATGATGTTGTTCTGGTCCAGGAAGTCCAGTCCGATGATCACTTCGTTTGATACGTCAGCCTCAAGCACTGGATGCTTCACCACCCGTCGACCAATGACGAGCTCCAGTGATGCTTCGCCATGTACCGGTACGGTCTCTCCGGTCGCGGTTATTAGCTGGAGGTTCCTTTGTGTGGGTTGCACTCTCCACTTCGGGATCACGGTGGGATTGACGATGGTCCTCGACGCTCCCGTGTCGATCAGCATGGGCCAGCTCACTCCGTTGACGACTCCGTCGACCATCAGGCTGCTATTGTCCCTCCGTAACTTCGTCACACGCACTTGGACTGCTGGGACTTGACGACTGTCACAAGCCAACCTTTTCCCCCCAAGGCTGGCTAATACTCGTTTCCCTGGGCCGCGCGGTTTTCAGACGACTGATTTCCCGTCGGATAACCTCGGCGGCGGCGATCACCGCAGTCCTTGCTCAGGTGGCCTTTCTTACTGCAGGCCCAGCAGGTCGGTAGTCCTCTTCCGGGCCGCCTCTCCGGTTGTCTTCCGGCTGTGTCGTTGCTGGTGGTACCGCGACTATCGAAGAAACGGCTTAGCGCCTCCATTAATTCGTCGGCCAGGGGCTTGGTCTCGTTGGTTTTTGCTGGTTCGTCGACGTCCATTTGACGCACCCGCGCGTGCATTCTGGATGCCTGTTTTGCCGTCTCGAACTCAAGTGCGTGGCTCAGCGCATCTGCCAGGGTCTTATTGCGCGCGAGACGCAGCGCCTGTTGAGTGTCCGAGTCCCGTAGCCCGTCGGTGAAAGTCTGCGTCGCTATCTGCTCCAGAAAGTCGGCCGGCGCTGTTGGGTAGGCGAGCCTTACGAGGCGTGCGATGTCCATCTTGAACTCCTGCAGGGTTTCCGCGTTCTTCTGTACCCGGGTCCGGAGCTGCATCTGATAGGCCTGCTGAAGATGGCTATCTCCATATCGGGACTCCATATGGGCGATCAGGGAAGCGTAGTCCTGGGATCAAGTCGGGATGGCCTGAAGGACGTTAAGGGCGTCACCTCTCAGCGCTACAATGAGAGCTGTAGCCTCTTCTGTGTTGTTCCAGTTATTTATGGAACAGGCCGCCTCGAACTGACGTAAGTAGGTGCTCCACGGGACCTTTCCGTCGAAGGTTGGGGGCGTCACTCTGCTATGTCCCGTCCCTGATATTCCCGGTGTAACGGTGGGCGGGCGTTGGCGCAGCTCGGCAACTTCCTCTCGTAGAGCGTTGAATTTCTCCTCCACCCCCGTCAGTGGGCGTTGGCGCAGCTCGGCAACTTCCTTTTGTAAGACGTTGAATTTCTCCTCCACCCCCATCAGCGGGCGTTGGCGCAGCTCGGCAACTTCCACTTGTAAGGCGTCGAACTTCTTTTCTACTGCCGTGACTTCCTCACGCAGACCCAGTTCTAATTTCTTCAGGTCCTCCGCTAGCTTATTTTGACCGTCTTCCATCTTCTTCTGGCCGTCTTCTAGTTTGGCAGTTAGGTCCTCGGCTAACTTCTTCTGGCCGTCCTCCATCTTCTTCAGGTCCTCCGCTAACTTATTTTGACCGTCTTCCATCTTCTTCTGGCCGTCTTCTAGCTTCTTCTGGCCGTCTTCTAATTTGGCAGTTAGCTCCTTGGTTAAATTCTTCTGGCCGTCTTCTATGCCATTTAACTTTTCTAGCAATGCTGCCAATTGCGCCTCCATTTTAGTTGTTTGCCTTGTAAAGGGCATGCTCTCACAGGAAAATTAGAGAAAATGACCTGCTCGGGTTTTGAAACCAGGACCGTCAGGTGTTGTGCTTGAGTTCGTAATCCGGCTTCTGACACCAGTTGATACGTGCCACCCCCTAGTGGCACCTTTGTTAACTGGATTACGGTGGGTATAAAGCACAACACCAATTACTGCTTAAAGAAATAATTAATTTATTGCAGCCAGAAAAATACACTACTCAACAGCAATCATTACCTTACTCCAGTTTCCTCACGTCGAGAATACTTTCCCTTTCACTTGTCAACAGACCACAGTTAATCCTCTTCGCTAATGAGTCCGCTCCCGTACGCTCGCTGGAAATAGCTGCACTAGGTCTGTCACTGTGCTATACACTGTTTCACAAGCACCACAATCACTTCCTCGGTGTCAAGAGAATCAGCTTCACTAGGGGTTACCACACTTCTGTCGCTCAAGATAATCGCTCGCACTAGCTCGTAAAACACAACAACCACCACTGCTTGGAAGGTCGCTCTTATATAGCAGCCCGGTGACTCAATAAATGCTTCTAGATCCATCCAGGGTTCACGGCTTCTCGAGGTTTCCATCGCTGGTCCAGTCACGAATATTCTGGACTATCCCTTTGTCCTAGTAGCCCTGTTGCATAAGGCGCACGCAATACAGGAGGAAGGGCACAGCCCAGCCCTGGGGCAGTTGTGACTCATGCGGCGAGTGATGACACAAACTCACAGCCGTAACAATATGAACAGATTCTACGATATTGAGTCTAGGGCTCAAATGTTCTCGGAATGTTACTAGGCAGTTGGTAGTCCAGTGACTCATTAAATAGGCATACTCACGTCTGCTAAGACTTATATTGAACGTGCAAAATTAGATATAAATTCATAAATTAGTTGGCCTTTATCAGTTGTACGCATACATAGACCCCCCAGAGGCTCACATCTAGTGGACGTGGGTTGGCGACCACGGCACCCCAGCTGAGTCCGACGTTGCTTCCACTTACATGTGCCGGGCACCTCTCTGTTATATTTCCTGTCGACCTCCCTTGGTCAGCTCTTGTTCGTTTCCGACCCCGACGGTATTAGGGTATCCGAGGCCTAGGGAGTCTTTCACTTTCCCGCCTTAATTGGCCCTTGTCTCATCTTTCTTGGTCCCTCATTTTCCCAGGGGTCAGACCTCTTGTTTTCTTTTCCTTGTATCTCCTGCCTTCTGCACAAGGCCCTCAAAGAGGCAGGATGTGAGTAGCCCCACCACTTATGGTGCACCCTGGATTGTGCTACTCCCTCATGGTTCACGTCTGGTGAGTTCGGGAGTTGGCGACCCCGAGGGCTTCCTGAGCTGGGACCGGGTTTTCTCCTTCTTCCATTGCCTTTGGGGCGGTCCCTCTCTTCTTTACCTTTCCTGTCTGCCTTTCCTGGCTCTTCTTTCTTCCAAGTCCCTTTATTCTCATTCTTCGAGGGTTGAGGGCATTTCCTTTCCTCCTGTCTTGTGTTTCCCTTATTTTTAATAGCCTATTTTCAAATTTGAAAAAATAGGCTTATGAGATCACCTTTTGTCCGTGAGTGTGTGCGTGCGCGTGTGTGTGTGAGAGAGAGAGAGAAAGAGAGAAGTGTGTGTGTGTGTCCCTAATAACTTCTAAACGGCTGGAGCGATTTCAATGAAACTCGGTAAGTTTATAGCACTATTCCGGACGACCCTGACCATGCCCTTCAAATTTTGTTACGTCTCACCAATCCAACATGGCGGCTGTGTGAAATATTTCACCAGCATTCAATATCTCCGAAACTATTCCCGATATCACCCTGGATTTTTTTACCGTGATAAAAGGAACTACTAGAAGTTCACCTATGTGACTTTTAAAAACTGGTAACTACAAAACCAACATGGCAGCCACGCGAATTTGCGACATTTAAATAGACGTTTCTCGCGATTTAACCAACCAAACGCAATAAAACATGGTACAGTATATGTTAATACACATTGTAATGCACCGACATCTAACATTGTTCAATTGTTTACATAACCACAAGATGGCGGATATGCGAAATATTTCACCGGCATACTCTGAAAGTATTAGCGATATCACCCTGAAATTTTGTACGGGGATAAAGGGCACTACTGGAAGTTCATCTATAAGACTTTCAAAAACCGGTTAACTACAAAAAGAACATGGCGGCCAAGCGAATTTGAAAATTTTAAATAGACCTTTCTCGCGATTTAATGTTCCAAACGTAATGAAATCTGGTACAGGAAATGTTTATGCTGGTATCTAATTTAGTTCAATTGTTAACATAACCTCAGAATGGCGGCTGTGCGAATTTCAAAATTAAGTTCTTATTTCTTGTGTCGTAATCATACGATCGAAGTGAAAGTTTGAATAATGAACCTACGCAATAATTTTCCTTTAAAGGTACATGACTCTACGGCCTATACATTTAACAATCCAACATGGCGACCATCCGAAATATTTAGACGGCTCTGAATATCTACGAATCTATTATAGCAATCAAACTGAATTTTTTTTATGTTCATAAGGGCTATGAACTTAAGTTCACCTATAGGACTTTAAATAACCTGGTGATCACAAATCCAACATGGCGGTGAAGCGAAGTATAAATATTCACTTGGACGTTTCTCGCAATTTAACCATCCGAGTGCAGTGAAACTTGGTACAGTAAATCCTTATACGAATGTTAATCCACTGGCATCTAATTTATTCCAATTGTTTCCATTACCACAAGATGGCAGCTGTGCAAAATTTTAAAATCTCTTTGTTATTTCTTGTGACCTAATCATGCGATTGAAGTTTGAATGATACACGTACACAATAATCTTCCTGTAACAGTGCATAACTCTAGGACCTACATATATAAAATCCAACATAGCGACCATCCGAAGTAATTAGACGGTTCTCAATATCTACGAATCTATTACAGCAATCAAACTGAAATTTTGTATGTTGATGGTGGCAATTAACATGAGTAGGATATATGAAAATAGGCTGTATAGTTCTTCACGGAACTACTTGTTTTTGTTTTCCATTACTCTTCTAGTTTGTAAGTTTAGTTTTAGTTGTAGGTTTCACTTGATCATATTTCAGTTTCACTATCACCCAAACAATTAGGTGCCGATAACCTAGATGTTAGGCCCCTTAAAACAACAATTATCATCATCATCAGCATGCATAGAGTTATGTTGGTAGTACTAACTTTGACTATCTTTAATTATCTTTATATATATATAATTCTTCGACACGTGTGTATGTGACTGAACTCCTCCTAAACGCCTGGGCCGATTTTGATGAAATTTTGTATGAATGTTAGGGTGGGCCCATGTATGGTTTAGATTCACAATTTGACCAGATAGGTGGAATTTTAGAATTTTAGAACCACAATTTACACACAAATTTAGAACCACAATATACAGTTATAAACAATCGTCATGGAAACCGCTAGCCTTAGTGAAAAGTGATCCTTTTGGACTGTGTGTCTCTGCACGTAGAGCCATGGCGGAAAGTTGTGTTTTATACCAAAGGTGGCAGTGATGTCAAATTCCGTTTGTCTCTGCACGTTAGAGCGTTCCAAACTTCCGTATGCTTTCATATACCATTAATCGGATTGCGATGAAACTTGGGTGAGATGATGGTGCACTCCAGGGAAGGTGTTTGGCTTAGTAAATCCATTTTACAATAGATAGCGCACGAATAGATTCAACAAATGAGCGACGACGCGCGAAGCGTTTCAAAAAGGTCCCGTATGCGTTCAAATACCATTCGTCCGAAAGCGATGAAACTTGGGTAGGATGTTGTGTACACTCCAGGGAAGGCTTCTGGCTTAGTAAATTCATTTTACTATAGGTAGCGCACGAGTAGATTCAACAAATGAGCGACGACGCGTAAAATGTTTCAACAAAATCCCGTATAAGTTTATATACCATTCATCGATTGCGATGAAACTTTGATGAGTTGTTGTGTACACTTACGTGAATGTTTCTAACTTAGTAAATCCATTTCACAGGAGGTTAAGCACGACTATATTAAACAAATGAGCGCCGACGCACGAAGCGTTTCAACAAGGTCCTGTATGCGTTCAAATACCATTCGTCCGATAGCGATGACACTTGGGTGATATATTGTGTGTACTCCTGGAAAGGCTTCTGGCTTAGTAAATTAATTTTACAATAGGTAGCGCACGACTAGATTCAACAAATGAGCGACGACGCGCGAAGCGTTTCAACAAAATCCCGTATAAGTTTATATACCATTCATCGATTGAGATGAAACTTTGATGAGTTGTTGTGTACACTTACGTGAAGGTTTCTAACTTAGTAAATCCATTTCACAGGAGGTTGCGCACGAGTAGATTCAACAAATGAGCGGCGACGTGCGAAGCGTTTCAACAAGGTCCCGTATGCGTTCAAATACCATTCGTCCGATAGCGATGAAACTTGGGTGAGATGTTGTGTACCCTCCAGGGGAGGCTTCTGGATTAGTAAATCAATTTTACAATAGGTAGCACGTGAATCGTTTCCACAATGTCGAGTATGCGGTCATATATCATTCACCGATTGCGTTGAAACCTTGGTGAATAATTGAGTACACTCCAGAGAAGGTTTCAGGCTTAGTAAATCTATTTTACAATAGGTAGCGCATGAGTAGATTCAACAAATGAGTGACGGCACGCGAATCGTTTAAAAAAAAACGTATACGTTCATATGTCATTCATCTGATTCCGATGAAACTTTGATGAGTTGTTGTGTATACTTACGTGAAGCTTTCTAACTTAGTAAATCAATTTCACAGTTGGTAGAGCACGAGTAGATTCAACAAATGAGTGACAGCGCACGAATCATTTAAACAAAATCCCGTATGCGTTTTATGCCATTTATCCAATTGCGATGAAACGTTGGAGAGTTGTTGTGCACGCTCCCACGAATGTTTCTATATTAGTTAATTCATTTCACGATAGTTTAGAGGCAGTTAACAGAAATTGAAAAAAATATTGTGTATCCAAAAGCACTTCAAGAAACAAAGTTACAACACTTTCTTTGATTGGCAGGACAACGTCTGCCGGGTCAGCTAGTTATATATATAATTCTTCGACACGTGTGTATGTGACTGAACTCCTCCAAAACGACTGAACCGATTTTGATGGAATTTGGTATGTATATTAGGGTGGGTCCATGTATGGTTTAGATTCACAATCTGACCCGGTAGGTGGAATGAACAAAATTTTAGAACCACTTACACACAATTTTAGAACCACAATATACAGTCAAAAACAGTCGTCATGGAAACCACTAGCCTTGGCCTTCGTGAAAGCTGATGTCTTTGGACGGTTTGTCTCTGCACGTTAGAGCCACCTGGTCGCAATCTGTGCAACTACCGCCATTACATACACTCCGCCCGTGGCGAAAAGTTGTGTTTTATACCAAATGTGGCAGTGATGTCGAATTCTACTGTTAGTCGCTGCACGTTAGAGCGTTTCAAAGTCCCGTATGCATTCATATACCGTTGATCCGATTGCGATGAAACTTGGGTGATATGTTGAGTGAGCTCCAGGGAAGGTGCTAGGCTTAGTAAATCCATTTTACAATCGATAGCGCACGAATGGATTCAACTAATGAGCGACGACGCGCGAAGCGTTTCAAAAAGGTCCCGTATGCGTTCAAATACCATTCGTCCGATAGCGATGAAACTTGGGTGAGATGTTGTGTACACTTACGTGAGGGTTTCTAACTTAGTAAATCCATTTGACAATAGGTAGCTCACGAGTAGATTCAACAAATGAGCAATGACGTGCGAACTTTTAATCAAAGTCCCGTATGCGTTCATATACCATTCATCCGATTGCAATGAAACTTGGGTGATATGTTGAGTGAGCTCCAGGGAAGGTGTTTGGCTTAGTAAATCCATTTTACAATATATAGCGCACGAATAGATTCAACAAATGAGCGACGACGCGCGAAGCGTTTCAAAAAGGTCCCGTATGCGTTCAAATACCATTCGTCCGATAGCGATGAAACTTGGGTGAGATGTTGTGTTCACTCCAGGGAAGGCTTCTGGCTTAGTAAATCAATTTCACATTAGGTAGCGCACGACTAGATTCAACAAATGAGTGACGACGCGCGAAACGTTTCAACAAAATCCCGTAAAGTTTATATTCCATTCATAGATTGAGATGAAACTTTGATGAGTTGTTGTGTACACTTAAGTGAAGGCTTCTAACTTAGTAATCCATTTTACAGGAGGTTTCGCACGAGTAGATTCAACAAATGAGCGACGACGCACGAAGCGTTTCAAAAAGGTCCCGTATGCGTTCAAATACCATTCGTCCGATAGCGATGAAAATTGGGTGAGATGTTGTGTTCACTCCAGGGAAGGCTTCTGGCTTAGTAAATAAATTTCACATTAGGTAGCGCACGACTAGATTCAACACATGAGTGACGACGCGCGGAGCGTTTCAACAAAATCCCGTATAAGTTTATATTCCATTAATAGATTGAGATGAAACTTTGAAGCGTTGTTGTGTACACTTAAATGAAGGCTTCTAACTGTAACGGCTACCTTCGTCGTTGGATATCGCTCTACAAGTTGGGCGATCATTTATAACGTTTCTACAGATATTACACTCAAGACTCCTTAAAACCACCTCATCGTTCTTATTTAGCATTGGCCTGTCTAGACAGACGACATACACTTTATTAATTTAGATTTACTGGGCGCCAGTTATCGTAGAGATAACACATTAAAATTTTATTTAGCCACGGCCGCTCCCTTCCTTGAGCCAAGATCTATCATCGGAGCGTAGGGCAATAAACTTGCTCTATGAGATACTCTTTGCATTCCAACTATCCTATATATTCAACTCCCAATGAACAAGACATTTTAACTAATACTGGTTTATTTACAACACAATTATTAACATTTTATCTGAGGTTTCGAGCTGTGTACAATATGTGCATTAATATTCCCTAATTGCGGGGCAATATTGACTGTCTTCTCGCTAGCGCTGATCTTCTGTGTTGATAATAACTCGGTCCACATACCTGGTGCCTTGTGGTTCAAAGTACATCTCGTTGGTCTGCTTGCAGTCTAATTTGAGATCTTACGCCAACACACGTTTATTGACCTTTGAAAACATATGTTTTCTTCTTCTCGTTGTTGTTGTTGTTGTTGTTGCTGCTGCTGCTTGTTTCTGAGTTTGATCACCATGGTAAGCAAATTTGAACAAACCAGGCTAATTGAATTCACTAAGTCCCATCTTACTGAGGGACTGACGGAGTCTACGACTCACAAAGTCAGTGAGTGAGTGCGTGATCGAATATGTGAATGACAGAATAGAATCTATAGAATAGCCAGTGCTGAAGTCGCGCTGGGCTTTTATACACTCTGAATGGTCCCGATGTTTCGCGGCATAAATTTGCCCGCGACCCTTCAGACCAATTATGGCAAAGCATTTCTCAGTCCTCAAGCGACGCTAAAACTTCTCCGAGCGGGAATACAGGCCCGCGTACTTCAAATATTCCACTCAGAACCCGCTATTCCTCTCGTTGCGCATATATATATTCCGCCGAAATCTTTCTCCAAGCCCTTGTCTCCAGTCAGCGTGGCTTCGTTCCAGAAATACATTTTCTTGCAATATGTTGCTTCACCGTCCGTAACTTCTTCCAACCATGCCCGTCCTGTCTTTACAATTTAACTAATAAAACAGCCCTAGACCTCTATAAAAACCCTGTTTCTTAATCTAAGCACTTGACAATATTATATATGACTATGGTAATGACGTGAATATGGTATGGCCCCTCCCTTGATATTAATGGGTGAATAAAACGATATAACTTTGATATTTCAATAATAATAATAATAATAATAATAATAATTACACAATGACTTTAAAAAAAATAATAATAATAATAATAATAATAATTTGTACCGTAATCAAGATTACGTTACAAAACGTCCCCATGGTTTCATAAAGAATGTAATGAATGATGAAATCACAAATCTTCCCTTTAAAACTTAACAGGAAATACACTGAATATACATATATGACCCTTTGTGACTGTTCCGGTCACAATGTTCCCAAACCCTTATTTGGTTGACTGCAAGAGAAGTCAGGTTAGGGTAATTTGTTCATACCATTTCTTTTCTTGTTCATCATCATCATTTAGGTTGTAGAATTTCATTTTCTTAGTGTATATATATCTTGTGTATCTCGGGGACTCAGTCAGGAATATTTCATTTAATTTGTATGGGAGATGTCAGTATACAAGACAGCGGATTGTGTAGGTAAGCTACAAGATGTTGCAACAGCAGGAAACTCTAGGCCAAATTTAGATTGGGCCGAGAATAACTTCCCTTGTCTTGAAGAAAGCTTTGTGTAAATTGTGTAAGGTTCTGACGTCAGAGAAGAGTTTCGCGCCACGAGTTGTAAGAAATATACATGGGTTCGAGATTATTGGTGTATTTTGTATGGGTTGGAGGGTATCATGACCCTGGCGGAGAAAGACGAAAACATGTGTTTACAAGATGAGCGGTGGGTTTTTCGTCAAGCGAGGCTTCACTTCTATTGTAGCGTCTGATTGGAAAGGTCGCGTTCTCGTAATTTGGCGTAGGCCTATTTGGAGAAACAGTTTTGTTGAAAGCATGGCTTGTGAATGTACTCGAAACGGCTACATATCACAACGATGTTATCTCTGTTAGCACAATTCAAGTTGGGTACGGAAGCACATTCATTTCTCTCGCAGAGATGTGGCTATGTAAACCAGTAAACATCTCTAACCTCAAACCACGTGTGGAAAATCTTAGAAATGCTGGGGAGAACTGATCTATCGAGCATGTCTCGTAGATTATCTGCTAGATCGTCGATGAGTGAGTAACAAACATCTTTATATTCCAACATTCATTTTGGGTCACATGTTTTCGTCATTGCCGAGGAGAGAAGATAGTAAACCATAGTCTGTTCGACGAGAGTCCCCGCCATATGTTTAAAGTTGATATTAATACACATATTTTGAAGGTTATAATTAGTTTTCTTTATAGGGAATTACACCTAATAGTTGAACGCCCAAATGATACCAGTTAGGTTGACCAAATGTGTGTCCAACACTCCACGACCCTGCCATTTCAATTGTGTGGTATATGATGAAGTACTTCCGATCAAAAATAGGAGGATGATTTTGGGAAGTTTTAAATCAGTCGCCCAAGAAGGGCTGGTAAAAAGTTACAACATAGCACCTCAACGTGGGGCAAGAGTAGGGAAACCTAGCAGGTATCATTAGGGCACATATGCACACAGCCGATAGACACCTTAGGAGTATTAGGGTTCACAGTAATTTGTTTTGTTTTAAGGGGTATGTCCACATCAGACAATTTAGAATTAAGGTCAAGGGTTGTGTGTAAATCAAACAGTAAAATGTCAGGTAATCCGGAAACTGGGGGAAGTGGCAGTGAGGAAGATGTGGAAAAGACAGTGGGAACATATGTTACCATTGTTACTACTGAGTCGCAGCTGATCGCTGAAGGTAGTAACTTAAATGTAAATGGGGGGGGTTATGAACGATAGTTTGATCCAAATGCTACTGAGTGAAATAAAAGAGATTAAGAAGCAAGGAGAATCTATGAGTAAGGAAATTAAGGAGCAGGTAGGCTCTGTAAATGAGAAGGTAGAGTCAGTGACCAAACAGATAGTAGAAGTGAAGGAATTTGTAAGTAAGGAAATTCAGGAGAGCAACAGGGCCACGAACACAAGGATAGAGAGTCTCAGCAAAGAAATACGGGACCATAAGTCTGTCCTTAATAGTAGAATGGAGAGTATGAACCTGGAATTAAGTGGGAAAATTAGCAAACAGGGAGAGGAAATCAGGGCAGAAATGCAGGGGAATCAGGCTGGGATCACAAGTAGGCTAGAAGGAATGGAAGGCCATCAGAACCAGCAAGATGTGGAAATAACGAAAATTAAGTCAGAGATAGCTAGTTCAAGGGCAGAAGTACAGAATGTAACGGGAAAGTGTGATGAGATATGCAACACTGTAAGTGGGAATAAGAGGGAATATTTAGATAGAGTAGGTGCCGTTGAAAATAAGTTGGGAGAGATTGAGGGTCTGAGAGGGAAGCAGGTGGCATTGACCGAGAAAAACGAAAAGCTGCAGGAAGAGCTGATAAAGGTCAGGAGAGAGTTGAAAGAGCGACCGATGAGTCAAAGGGTTGTGATGCCATCTAGTTTGCTACTCAGGGACCCTGGTCTGCCACAATTTAACTCAAGGCTGTTCAACCCTATGGAGTTTTTAAAAACCATTGAGAAGAAATTCAGCAAGGATCTAGAAGACGGGGTTGTCGAATGGGAAACAGTGTTGGAGATCTTGTCTAACTCATTTCAAGGGGATGTGAAAGCATGGTTCCAAATATACAGGCCTAACATGAATAGTTTAAGGGAATTCAGGGATAAATTCAAAGCTAAGTTCTGGGGGGAGGGGGTACAGTCCAGGGAAAGGGAAAAATTAACTTTTGGGAAATATAAGGAGAGAGAAGGGGTATCCCTGACAGAATATTTTTTGGCACATGTACTTATTTGGAAGAATTTGGATGGGCTGACCTCTGACAGTGATGTGGTTAGGGTCATGTTGAAGCACTTCCCATCTAGAATTCAGGAGGCAGCTTGTATGCAGAAGGTAAGGACGGTAGAAGAGTTGGAAGAGCTTCTTACGAGCTTTGACGTTTTAGGCAAGCAGCACATGGAGAGGCCAGAGGTCAAACAGGAATTTAGGGGCAATAGGGGGAATAATCAGGAGTTTAATAGGGGTAGATTTAATCAGGAGCAAAGAGATTATCAGCAGAGGCAGGAAAACTATCAGAGAGGTGGGGGGCGTCAGGATAATTCACAGCGACAGGAAGGTAACTATCAGAGAGGTGGGGGGCGTCAGGAAGGTGGTAACGAAAGAGTACAGGTGAACCAGAGGAGACAAGAACAAGGTGGTCAAGGAGCTTTAAACTCCGAACGGGCTGTGCAGGGAGGTCAGTCAGGCAGTCCGTAAGAAATGAAGTCAAGCAGTGTGTTATTGTGGGTGAGGAGGATTTTATGCCTATGAGTCGGGAGGATCTGCTAGCTGACCAGCAGGAGTTCTCATGTATCGGGGAGAAGGAGGCTTTTATGTCAACTGTTGAGTTGAGCATACTAGGTAAGAGAGTGCAGGCATTGGTGGATTCGGGGAGTGAGAGAAGTGTCATCAGTAAGGGATTTTATGATACTTTAATCAAGGACGGTGGTAAGTTGGAAGAAATTCCAGTTAAGTCGACATATGTGGTAACTGCTGTTGGTAATAAATCCCAAAGAGTGGGAAAGCAGGTATTGTTGCCCATGAGGTTTGGTAATGAAGTTGACCACAAGACTTGCTTGGTAATTCCTAACCTAATTTATGAAATGATTTTGGGGATAGACTGGCTTAACGAGCATAGTGCTGTTATTGATTTTGACCGGGGTGTCATCAACTTTGTGAGGGGGAATATAAGCCAGGAGATGAGAATGAAATGCAAGAGTGTAGATAAGACAGTAAAGGCATGTGTTACTGAGGTCACTGTAGGGGATATGGCAGAAGGTAAGGCTGACGATGAGGAGGAAGTTGTGGATTTATGTCACATTGCTGTGGAGGGTGATAAGTGTGATCAACTCCAGCAGGCTGTGGATAAGAGTGGTTTAAGTGTTGAGGAGAGGGATAAGTTGTTAGAGGTTTTAGAGCTAAACCAAGAAGTTTTCAGTGACAAGCCAGGGCTAACACATGTCTATACGCATCAGTTCGAAATTGTAGATCATTCTCCATTTTCAGGACCCAAGTACCCGATACCTCACAAATTTGCTGATGCTGTGGAGAAAGAAATAGGCATTATGCTGAATCAGGGTATTATTGAGCCTTCAACTAGTGCATATCTGAATCCCTTAGTTGTGGTTGGGAAGAGTGATGGCTCGGTCAGGTTGTGTATTGATGCCAGGCAGCTCAATTGTAGGATATCTGGGGACCAACAGAGGCCAGAATGTGTTGAGGAACTGGTTCAGAAATTCAATGGTAAGCAATGGTTTTCCACTATGGATCTGAGTGCATCATTTTGGCAGGTACCGTTGAGAGAACAGGACAGGAAGTTGACTGCGTTTAGCTTTAAGAGTGGTTTGTACCAATTCAGGGTCGTTCCTTTCGGAACAAAGACCAGCAGTTCAGCGTTGATTAGGGCCTTAAATCTAGTGTTAGGGAGGGACACACACGAGTTTGTGACAATGTACATAGATGATTTAATTGTTGCATCTTACACATTAAAGGAACACCTGGATCACTTAGACATTGTTTTGGGGAAATTAAGGGACGGGGGATTTACAATTAAACTTAAGAAGTCTCTGTTTTGCACAACATCAATCACATTTTTAGGGCATACTATCACAACACAAGGGGTGTCTCCCGAACAGTCACGATTAGACAAGATTCACAACACTGCTACACCACGTAACGCCAAACAATTGAGGTCAATATTAGGGGTTTTCAATTATTTTCGTAGATTCGTAGTTAAATATTCCTGTCTTGTAGAACCGTTTAGGGAATTGCTGAAGCAGGGTACTAAGTGGGTATGGACCCAGGTGCACGATGAGGCTTTTAAGGAGTTGAAGAGAGGCTTTGTAGAGACTGTCATGCTTAGGTATCCTCGTCTGGATTGTCCCTACATTTTGATGACTGATGCGAGCATGCAAGGCATCTCAGGCATTTTGTGTCAGGAGGATAGTGAGGGCAATCTAGGGATTGTCTCATTAGCAAGCAGAGGGCTAAGCATGGCGGAGAAGAGATATACAATTACTGAAATAGAGATGTTAGCAATCGTATACTCTCTAGGGAAGTTTAGGAGTTATGTGTTGGGCAGTAAGTTGCAGATACTGACTGACCATCATGCATTACTTTTTATTGGATCCTGCAAGCTCACTTCGAACAGGATGTCAAGGTGGATATTGGCTATAAGTGAATATAACTTTGAGGTAAGGCATATTAAGGGTACTGAGAACATTGTGGCTGACTTCATGAGTAGAAACATTGGGGGTGATGAGGGTCATCAGGTACTGGAGGTACAGGAAGGTGTTGTTATCTGCGTAACCAAGGTAAGCGAGTGTGATTATGAGATACGCTGCTTAAGGAATCTGCTTGTAGAGCAGGAGAAGGATGAGGTCTTAGGTGATATCTTGACTCAGTTGAGAGGTATGGATGTGGATAGTAGAATTAAGGTTGGAAAGTATTGGTACAAGTTGGAGTGTGGTTTCTTGGCTAGGCTGTGCCATGAAGGTGCCTGGAGAGTGTGTGTGCCAAGCTCATTGCAGGTAACGATGATTTGGTATCATCACAAGGCTTTAGGGCATTTTGGATCAAGCAAGGTTCTTTTTGCTGTTCAGCAGCATTTCATTTGGAAGAACATGGGAAGGCAGATTAGGAAAGTTCTGGCAAGTTGTGACTCGTGTCAACGGTGTAAATGCCCAACGAGGTTTCTTGAGGGACCTCGGCAAATGGTGATCACAGAAAAACCAAGGGATTTACTCTGTGTCGATCTGTATGGTCCATTGGTTAAAGCTCAGTTTGGATATCAGTATATCTTCGTGGTTGTTGACGCATTCAGTAAACTCGTCAAACTGTATCCCCTGAGAAAAGCGACCGGGAAGGGTTGTGTCCTACAGATCACTGATAAGTATGTACCTGAGTTTGGGGTGCCTCTCAGGATACTATCAGACCACGGTAGTCAATTCACCTCAAAGATCTGGAAAACCAAGTTGAGTGAATTGGGTATCAAGCACATATTCTCATCTATTCGATATCCTCAAGGGAATTTGTCCGAACGAGTTATGAGAGAATTAGGGAGAGTATTTCGCACCTATGTGAGCAATCGCCACAATGCGTGGTTCTCCAAGTTAGGAGATATTGAACGATGGTTCAATAGTACGTTCCATGAGAGTGTAAAATGCACTCCCTATGAAATTCAGTATGGTAGGAAGCCTACCAATGAGCTTGCTAGAATGCTAGGTTTGGTCACGGGAGAGGAGATTGGGAAGGATGTTTGTATCCAGCTGGCTAGGGACAACTTAATCAAGGCAGGGAATAAGCGTAGGCGCCAGCAGAAGCGGGTAAAGTTTGATTCTTTTGAAGTAGGCGATCAGGTGCTTCTGAGGGTTCCATATCCGTCTTCAGCTGTAGATAAGGAGATAGGGAAGTTTTTTCATCTATTTCAGGGGCCTTTTAAGGTGGTTAAACGTATTGGTGAGTGTGCCTATAGTTTAACGGACCAGGATGGTAAGTCTGTCAGTACACATAATATTAGGAATCTCCGTAGATATCACTCTGTAAAATAATATGGCATGGACTCTTAGAGAATCAGTCAACATAACGTGATGGCATGACAAAACTCAAGAGATGTGACGAAGAATGCTAACCAGCAAAGTGGCATCGAGTGTTAGATGGATAGATGGTATGATAAGGCCTGTGCAGGCAAATACCATGGCTTGTGAAGCGATAGGGTCTCATGATGAGACGAAGAAAATGAAGTGGTAGACCTAAGACACTTGAGAGAAATCAGTGAGGCTAGGAAATGGACACAATAAGACATTCGAGAGAGTGAGAATGTGTGAAAATTTGACAAGTGTGTATGTATATATGTCTTCCAGGGTTTATTTATGTAATAGTGTAATTCTTTGTGTTTTCAGTGCGTTGCTTGTTTGAGTGTTTGTGATCCACACTTGTTTCACCCGTGTGAATCACATGGGGGCGTATTGTGACTGTTCCGGTCACAATGTTCCCAAACCCTTATTTGGTTGACTGCAAGAGAAGTCAGGTTAGGGTAATTTGTTCATACCATTTCTTTTCTTGTTCATCATCATCATTTAGGTTGTAGACTTTCATTTTCTTAGTGTATATATATCTTGTGTATCTCGGGGACTCAGTCAGGAATATTTCATTTAATTTGTATGGGAGATGTCAGTATACAAGACAGCGGATTGTGTAGGTAAGCTACAAGATGTTGCAACAGCAGGAAACTCTAGGCCAAATTTAGATTGGGCCGAGAATAACTTCCCTTGTCTTGAAGAAAGCTTTGTGTAAATTGTGTAAGGTTCTGACGTCAGAGAAGAGTTTCGCGCCACGAGTTGTAAGAAATATACATGGGTTCGAGATTATTGGTGTATTTTGTATGGGTTGGAGGGTATCATGACCCTGGCGGAGAAAGACGAAAACATGTGTTTACAAGATGAGCGGTGGGTTTTTCGTCAAGCGAGGCTTCACTTCTATTGTAGCGTCTGATTGGAAAGGTCGCGTTCTCGTAATTTGGCGTAGGCCTATTTGGAGAAACAGTTTTGTTGAAAGCATGGCTTGTGAATGTACTCGAAACGGCTACATATCACAACGATGTTATCTCTGTTAGCACAATTCAAGTTGGGTACGGAAGCACATTCATTACTCTCGCAGAGATGTGGCTATGTAAACCAGTAAACATCTCTAACCTCAAACCACGTGTGGAAAATCTTAGAAATGCTGGGGAGAACTGATCTATCGAGCATGTCTCGTAGATTATCTGCTAGATCGTCGATGAGTGAGTAACAAACATCTTTATATTCCAACATTCATTTTGGGTCACATGTTTTCGTCATTGCCGAGGAGAGAAGATAGTAAACCATAGTCTGTTCGACGAGAGTCCCCGCCATATGTTTAAAGTTGATATTAATACACATATTTTGAAGGTTATAATTAGTTTTCTTTATAGGGAATTACACCTAATAGTTGAACGCCCAAATGATACCAGTTAGGTTGACCAAATGTGTGTCCAACACTCCACGACCCTGCCATTTCAATTGTGTGGTATATGATGAAGTACTTCCGATCAAAAATAGGAGGATGATTTTGGGAAGTTTTAAATCAGTCGCCCAAGAAGGGCTGGTAAAAAGATACACCTTCAAATTACAAACATAATGATTATACCCTTTTCATTTTCCTTGATTGATCTGCACTCTTCTTGCAATGTTACATAAACATTCTGATTGTCCTGTGCAGTCATACAGGATTTACATGCTACATTTGTTCTTGTAGTCCCTTACAATAACAGAACGCAATATATTGCTTCTTGTTTCACGCAACACAAGTGATTTATCTCACTTCCACCAATTCCTTAGAGCCACGACACGACTCTAATTATAAACACACGGCAGTCTGCCCTTCTTGCTGCACTTGCTCTTTTCTATGATATTTCCTCAGATTGAAAATGTTATATGTACCAATCACACAATTTTCCTGATCTTTCAATAAGTAGGCATTTTTTCCTATCCTCTTCGAAACGACATAAGGTCCAGTAAACAATAAAAACAGCTTTGACATTTTCCCTTCCAATGCACAAGATGGCAACGGCTTACGTAACAATCGTTGCTACAAACTTCCATGTACTTCCTACCTCTCAACAAAACACTGGCTAGCCTGAATAACGTCACATGAGTCAACAATACATACCTGAAATAACTACCTAGTGTCCTACCTAATTTCCTCACTAACGTTGAGCAACTACTACTAAAATCTACTGTTGAGAACCACTTCCGCCCCTGAAAACGTTGAACTAAATCCTCCACTGTTTCAGTTCTCAGCTGGTCGCTTTCGATTCTGGTATTTAACATTCTGGCGTCTATGCACAGTCTCACTGAATTGTCTTTCTTGGCTACTACAACTAATGGATTTAAACAATGGCTAGCTGAAGGCTCAATTATGTCGTTTTCCAACATTAATTCTATCTGTTCTTCGACGGCTTTCATATATTTAGTTGCGACAGGATACCTAGGCCCTACGAAACTACTTGTGTCTTTAACGACAAAACTATGCTCATATAAGTGTGTTGCTCCGGGTTTTGAGCTGAAAATTTCCTTATATTTTATTAATACCTCATGTAACTGATGACCTTGCTCATCATCCAGCTTACACTGTGACAATGCATCATGGATCCTACTCTCAAGTTCAGACTCCATTGCAACCTGACACACCTTAAAAACTTTGCTCTCACTAGCATCTCCGCGGTCTACCTCATTTACTTCAGGAAACTCATCACTCACAACCACGTTGCTTTCTTCCTCAAACATACACACTTTCATCTGTTTGTCAGTCTTAGACACCTTATACGTAACCTGAACTTCTTTATCCTGCCAAAATAAACATATCCTGCCAAAATGAAAATCTAATTTAACTTGATATAATGATAACCATTCCGCACCGAGAATCACCGGATATACTAAATTTGGAACTGCCAAACAGGGCTGAAATTTAACTAACTCACTAATGTTAATTGTAACTGCGACTTGCTTAGATATTTTCTGAGACCTACTACCTACAGCTGTGACAATGAAAGTGGACTTAACTGGAATTATATCAACATGAATACCTTCTCTCATTACATCTTCCAAAAATCTTAAATTTATACAAGAGTTTTCGCTTCCACTGTCCAATAAAACATCAACTTCTTTACCCCACACATTAAGTTTAATTACTGGTGACATAATCTCATTCTCAACATTATCTAAATTTCCACCATTTAGGTCATAAAGCAGTTCTTCTCTAACATCTATATTAAAATCTCCTAAATACTCAATATTCCTAGGACATTGAACTGCAATCACTTCGGGCTGTCTGTTGACCTCACTGCAACCCGTTATTCGTTTAAATTAGGCCTACCTGCCCCTGATGTAGATTGTTGTTGTTGACCTGTACGTCTGTCTGGCCTAGTACCTTCCCCTACTCTGTTCAAATTCTCGTTCCTCGTATTTGCTGTGCGTCCCCCATTGTCAAGTCGTCTTTCGTAATTCGCATTCCTGCCTTGTTCTCTTCCCCTCTCTCTCTCACCCTGCCCGAAATTATCTCCTCTACTTATTGGCTTGCGTTCGGTCCTACTATTTTCAAGAGAGTCAAAGTTTTCCAATAGCTTCTCGAACCCGTCAATAGTAGTAATATTCTGCATGAAGAATGCTTCTTTAATTATATCAGGAAAATGCCTTAATAATGTTTTAATTACCTGTGATTCAGTCTCTAAACCTTCTAAATTCTGGCATATAAGTACATGCGCTAAGAAATACTCTGTGTACGAAACACCATCTCTCCTTTGGTACTTCCCAAAAATAATGTTACATCTTTCTCTTTCTTGCACATTTTCATTCCAGTACTTGGCTATGAACTTCTCTTTAAATTTTCTAAAACTAGTCATCTGGTATTTATACACACTGAACCATGACCTTGAATCCCTAACAAAAGATTTATCTAGCATCTCAAGTACTTGTTCCCATTGAACGATCCCCTCTTCTAAATCTTTAGCGAACTTCTTTTCTACTGTTTTTAAGAATTCCATTGGGTTATATGCCTTGCCTGTGAATACTGGCAAATCTGCCTCTTTAGTTAGAAATCTACTTAAATTTCCTATTTGTACATTACCGTTATTTGTTGCTATTTGCTTCTGACATCTCTGCAATTTCTCCTCCATTTTATCTGTTTTACTCGCTACTTCTTCACTGATACTGTTAAATTTACTGTTAACCTCTTCCCTAATTTCTTGATTATCGCTCTCTAGTTTATTTTCTAAATTACCTATTTTAGCAATATTATTATCACACTTGACCTTCATACTGTTGACTTCTCCTTCTAAGTCAACCCTAACCTTACTACATTTAATTTTCACTTCCTCGTCAATTTTGTCAACCCGCTCCGACACTTGTTGCATTCTGGCATCAACCTTAAGTGACCATGATTCCTCCACCTCAGTAATCCTGTTTTCTAACTTATTGTGAAATTCTCGGCCTACTTCTTTAATTTGTCTATTGAAGTTCTCTGTAGCTTCATCAAACTTCTTACCTTGTTCATCTAGCTTCTTACTATGCTCAGTGAACTTAAGATCTATTGATTTCTCTAATTGATCACTACGCACGTCAAATTTCTTACTTTGTTCCTCTTGCTTCTTACTCTGTTCAGCTAGCTTCTTACTCTGTTCCTCTAACTTAATACCTATGTTTCTGTTCTGTTCCTCCTGCTTCTTACTCTGTTCTGTTATCAGCATCGTCAGGTTTCGAAGCCAGGAAGGATTCTCCCCCTCATTACTCTGGATGTTTGTAGCCCCGTCTTGTTTATTTTCCTCAGTTTCCTGATTTTCGCTTACTTTTGACATCTCATCATTGGTACCCTGCACATCTAATTTCGACATTTTAACTGATCTTATAATACTACGGTTTCTCAAATTTATGTTCCCCAAATTATCCCTGTTACTCATTACCCAAAAAAACAACTCATCAAAAGAACACTACTAATTTATAACCGTAGTTCCCTAACTTGATATATGCCTCTTTATTGAAAAACTCGGAATGAATGCAAAGAGTACTCGTTTATATCGTACATGAAAACAACTTTAAACTTTAACATACTTGAAATAAACTGGATTTATACATAATATCCATTCACTTCAGTACGATATTTCGTAGCCCCACGTTGGGCGCCATTTGTAACGGCTACCTTCGTCGTTGGATATCGCTCTACAAGTTGGGCGATCATTTATAACGTTTCTACAGATATTACACTCAAGACTCCTTAAAACCACCTCGTCGTTCTTATTTAGCATTGGCCTGTCTAGACAGACGACATACACTTTATTAATTTAGATTTACTGGGCGCCAGTTATCGTAGAGATAACACATTAAAATTTTATTTAGCCACGGCCGCTCCCTTCCTTGAGCCAAGATCTATCATCGGAGCGTAGGGCAATAAACTTGCTCTATGAGATACTCTTTGCATTCCAACTATCCTATATATTCAACTCCCAATGAACAAGACATTTTAACTAATACTGGTTTATTTACAACACAATTATTAACATTTGATCTGAGGTTTCGAGCTGTGTACAATATGTGCATTAATATTCCCTAATTGCGGGGCAATATTGACTGTCTTCTCGCTAGCGCTGATCTTCTGTGTTGATAATAACTCGGTCCACATACCTGGTGCCTTGTGGTTCAAAGTCCATCTCGTTGGTCTGCTTGCAGTCTAATTTGAGATCTTACGCCAACACACGTTTATTGACCTTTGAAAACATATGTTTTCTTCTTCTCGTTGTTGTTGTTGTTGTTGCTGCTGCTGCTGCTTGTTTCTGAGTTTGATCACCATGGTAAGCAAATTTGAACAAACCAGGCTAATTGAATTCACTAAGTCCCATCTTACTGAGGGACTGACGGAGTCTACGACTCACAAAGTCAGTGAGTGAGTGCGTGATCGAATATGTGAATGACAGAATAGAATCTATAGAATAGCCAGTGCTGAAGTCGCGCTGGGCTTTTATACACTCTGAATGGTCCCGATGTTTCGCGGCATAAATTTGCCCGCGACCCATCAGACCAATTATGGCAAAGCATTTCTCAGTCCTCAAGCGACGCTAAAACTTCTCCGAGCGGGAATACAGGCCCGCGTACTTCAAATATTCCACTCAGAACCCGCTATTCCTCTCGTTGCGCATATATATATTCCGCCGAAATCTTTCTCCAAGCCCTTGTCTCCAGTCAGCGTGGCTTCGTTCCAGAAATACATTTTCTTGCAATATGTTGCTTCACCGTCCGTAACTTCTTCCAACCATGCCCGTCCTGTCTTTACAATTTAACAGCCCTAGACCTCTATAAAAACCCTGTTTCTTAATCTAAGCACTTGACAATATTATATATGACCATGGTAATGACGTGAATATGGTATGGCCCCTCCCTTGATATTAATGGGTGAATAAAACGATATAACTTTGATATTTCAATAATAATAATAATAATAATAATAATAATAATAATAATTACACAATGACTTTAAAAATAATAATAATAATAATAATAATTTGTACCGTAATCAAGATTACGTTACATAACTTAGTAATCCATTTCACAGGAGGTTGCGCACGAGTAGATTGAACAAATGAGCGGCGAAGTGAGGAGCGTTTCAACAAAGTCCCGTATGCGTTCAAATACCATTAGTCCGATAGCGATGAAACTTGGGTGAGATGTTGTGTACACTTTCGTGAGGGTTTCTAACTTAGTAAATCCATTTTACAATAGGTAGCTCACGTGTAGATTCAACAAATGAGCAACGACGCGCGAACTTTTAATCCAAGTCCCGTATGCGTTCATATAACATTCATCCGATTGCGACGAAACTTTGGTGAATTGTTGTATACACTCCAGGAAATATTTCTGTCTTATTAAATCTAGTTTTTAATAAGTAGCGCACGAGTAGATTCAACAAATGAGCGACGGCGCGCGAATCGTTTCCACAATGTCCCGTATGCGGTCATATATCATTCATCCGATTGCGATTAAACCTTGGTGAATCATTGAGTACACGCTAGAGAAGGTTTCAGGCTTAGTAAATCGATTTTACAATAGGTAGCGCATGAGTAGATTCAACAAATGAGTGACGGCACGCGAATCGTTTAAAGAAAATCACTTATGCGATCATATGTCATTCATCCGATTCCGATGAAACCTTGATGAGTTGTTGTGTACACGCCAGGGAAGGTGTTCAACTTGATAAAACCAATTTTGCAATATTGGTAGCGCACGAGTAGATGTAACAAATGAGTGACGACGCGCGAAGCGTTCCAACAAAATCCTGTATGCGTTCATATACTATTCATCGATTGCGATGAAATTTTGATGAGTTGTTGTGTACACTTACGTGAAGCTTTCTAACTTAGTAAATCCATTTCACAGTTGGTAGAGCACGAGTAGATTCAACAAATGAGTGACAGCGCACGAATCATTTAAACCAAATCCCGTATGCGTTAAATGCCATTTATCCGTTTGCGATGAAACTTTGGAGAGTTGTTGTGCACGCTCCAACGAATGTTTCTAAATTAGTTAATTCAATTCACGATAGCTTAGAGGCCGTTAACAGAAACTTAAAAAAATATTGTGTATCCAAAAGCACTTCAAGAAACAAAGTTACAACACTTTCTTTGATTGGCAGGACAACGTCTGCCGGGTCAGCTTGTCTTTATATATATAATTCTTCGACACGTGTGTATGTGACTGAACTCCTCCAAAACGACTGAACCGATTTTGATGGAATTTGGTATGTATATTAGGGTGGGTCCATGTATGGTTTAGATTCACAATCTGGCCCGGTAGGTGGAATGAACACAATTTTAGAACCACAATATGCAATCAAAAACAGTCGTCATGGAAACCACTTGCCTTGGCCTTCGTGAAAGCTGATGTCTTTGGACGGTTTGTCTCTGCACGTTAGAGCCACCTGGTCGCGACCTGTGCAACTACCGCCATTACATATACTCCGCCCGTGGCGAAAAGTTGTGTTTTATACCAAAGGTGGCAGTGATGTCGAATTCTACTGTTTGCCTCTGCACATTAGAGCGTTTCAGTCCCGTATGCGTTCATATACCATTCATCCGATTGCCATGAAACTTGGGTGATATGTTGAGTGAGCTCCAGGGAAGGTGTTTGGCTTAGTAAATCCATTTTACAATAGATAGCGCACGAATAGATTCAACAAATGAGCGACGACGCGCGAAGCGTTTCAAAAAGGTCCCGTATTCGTTCAAATACCATTCGTCCGATAGCGATGAAACTTGGGTGAGATATTGTGTACACTCCAGGAAAGGCTTCTGACTTAGTAAATCAATTTCACATTAGGTAGCGCACGACTAGATTCAACAAATGAGTGACGACGCGCGAAGCGTTTCAACAAAATCCCATATAAGTTTATATTCCATTCATAGATTGAGATGAAACTTTGATGAGTTGTTGTGTACACTTAAGTGAAGGCTTCTAACTTAGTAATCCATTTCACTGGAGGTTGCGCACGAGTAGATTGAACAAATGAGCGGTGACGTGCGAAGCGTTTCAACAAGGTCCCGTATGCGTTCAAATACAATTCGTCCGATAGCGATGAAACTTGGGTGAGATGTTGTGTACACTTACGTGAGGGTTTCTAACTTAGTAAATCCATTTTACAATAGGTAGCTCACGAGTAGATTCAACAAATGAGCAACGACGCGCGAACTTTTAATCAAAGTCCCGTATGCGTTCATATACCATTCATCCGATTCCAATGAAACTTGGGTGAGATGTTGTGTACTTTTACGTGAGGGTTTCTAACTTAGTAAATCCATTTCACAGGAGGTTTCGCACGAGTAGATTCAACAAATGAGCGACGACGCACGAAGCGTTTCAATAAGGTCCCGTATGCGTTCAAATACCATTCGTCCGATTACGATGAAACTTGGGTGAGATGTTGTGTACACCTTACGGAAGGTTTCTGGCCTAATAAATCCATTTTACAATAGGTAGCGCAAGAGTAGATTCAACAAATGTGTGACGGAACGCGAATCATTTCAACAAAGTACCGTATGCGTCCATATACCATTTATCCGATTTCGATGAAACTTTGGTGAATTGTTGTGTACACCCCAGGAAATATTTCTGTCTTAGTAAATCCAGTTTTTAATAAGTAGCGCACGAGTAGATTCAACAAATGAGCGACGGCGCGCGAATCGTTTCCACAATGTCCCGTATGTGGTCATATATCATTCATCCGATTGCGATCAAACCTTGGTGAATCATTGAGTACACGCCAGAGAAGGTTTCAGGCTTAGTAAATCTATTTTACAATAGGTAGCGCATGAGTAGATTCAACAAATGAGTGACGGCACTCGAATCGTTTAAAGAAAATCACTTATGCGTTCATATGTCATTCATCCGATTCCGATGAAACTTTGATGAGTTGTTGTGTACACGCCAGGGAAGGTGTTCAACTTGATAAATCCATTTTACAATATTGGTAGCGCACGAGTAGATGTAACAAATGAGTGACGACGCGCGAAGCGTTCCAACAAAATCCTGTATGCGTTCATATACTATTCATCGATTGCGATGAAACTTTGATGAGTTGTTGTGTACACTTACGTGAAGCTTTCTAACTTAGTAAATCCATTTCAAAGTTGGTAGAGCACGAGTAGATTCAACAAATGGGTGACTTCGCACGAATCATTTAAACCAAATCCCGTATGCGTTAAATGCCATTTATCCGTTTGGGATGAAACTTTGGAGAGTTGTTGTGCACGCACCAACGAATGTTTCTAAATTAGTTAATTCAATTCACGATAGTTTAGAGGCAATTAACAGAAATTGAAAAAAAATATTCTGTTTCCAAAAGCACATCAAGAAACAAAATTACAACACTTTCTTGTTTGGCAGGACAATGTCTGCCGGGTCAGCTTGTACTAATATGTAAAAATGAGATGGTGTGTGTCTTTCTATCTGTCTGTCTGTCTGTCTGTCAATAACACAAGAACCACGGCTTCGATTTAAATGAAATTTAGCATGGACGTAGCTGATTTACCAGGCTTACATATAGGCTACTTTTGATTTCGATGTTTGGCACTATTTAAAAATGGCGACTATTTACATACTTCCATTTCAAATAAAAATAGAACGCTAAGAAATAGCAAAATTTTGATGACACTGCGAGCTTTAGAATTTAATTTTCTATCCGAAAGGTCCTTATCAATTTTCATGTATCTCCATCAGTTAGCGAGTAAAACCCACATTTGTGACGTCATTACACCCTATGGTTTAAAAATTTCATATTTCCATCATACTAATATATAAAAATGAGATGGTGTGTGTCTTTCTATCTGTCTGTCTGTTACCCAATAACGCAAGAACCACTAGTTCGATTTAAATGAAATTTTGAATGGACGTAGCTGATTTACCAGGCTTATATATAGGCTACTTTTGATTTCGATGTTTTGCACTATTTGAAAATGGCGACTATTTTCACATTTCCATTTCAAATAAAACGAGAACGCTAAGAAATAGCAAACTTTTGATGACACTACGAGCTTTAGAATTTAATTTTCTATCCGAAAGGTCTTTATCAATTTTCGTGCATCTCCAACGGTTAGCGAGTAAAACCTAAATATGTCCTATAAAACACTGTCAACGCCGAGCGATGTTAATCTATGTTGGTCTCTACATGAACTGTTTTATTTATAGAGGTAGTTTGTTGGGTCCGAAACTATACGTGATTTTGAGTCTAATTTTTTATTGTATGTGAGTATTTGGATCTTTACGCTGTTTCACAATGTTGTAGGGCTTTCTACTTCGCAAGGTATGCTTTCGTCCTTTTTATCGATTTGTTTTTCTTTAAATGAATATTTCAGTTGGCCAATATTTATCTGCTTTTTGTCGTTTTTTACCATGATCAGAAACCCAAATTTACAGACGAATGTGTCGAAGACTATCTACTGTCACATTAGTTTTTTTAGTGTTCATATTAATCATACTGCAAAACTGGGCAAATTTATTTCAATAAAGTAGGTATTTTGACTTTCGCGGCCAATAAAAAAATTCCTCTCGGCACGCCGGAAGGCGGAGGTAGATTTCACCGGGCAAACTAGGGGATAGGCTATAATAGGCAAAATAAGCAGGTTTTCGTAGGAGGATCAGATCTCATTTATTGCGAGAAAGTATTTTACAATTGGAGGTTAGTTAACACTTTTTCGTCTTTCTATGCATACTTTTAACATTTTACTGTCTTATGGGGATGGTAACCTTCTTGTCATTTGGGGTTAATTTTTATACTTGTGATCACACTGTCCTTATACAAGGTTTGGAACTAATGTGTAACTATCTAACAGTCTGTTACTTCTTCACGCAAAATTTTATCTCCCGCAGAGATGTTGGTTGGTTCCTCAGTTTAGGGGCTGCGACAAGGTGGTCATGTAACCCCGTGTACATTGGGTGTGTGTAGAATCTGTCTGATAAACGGTGTTATTTGTGATGACTGTATTAGTCTGTAATTCGGGTAAGGTCTGCAGACGGTCAATTTTAAGTAGTAGTACATAATTTTGTACCAAATACTAACGTCAACGACACCTAGCTGTGAACTTGGCTGCTAGATGCCACCGCAACCAGCAACTTGCAACGAACGTTGTAACTTCCCCTCCGAAGGAAAGCATGCTGACGGATTTTTAGCGCTCTTAGAAAATCCGGCGACTTTGTCCGGCTTTGAACCAGCACCTTGGGCTTATAAGTTCAGCATGCTACCAGTTAGGCGCTTCCCTCATAGTCAGATGGAACAAGAAGTTCCGTGACGAACTAAAGAGCCTACTTTTCTTAAAATTAAGATTCATGCCATAGATTAATCTACAGTATATGAACCTATCTAGAATAATGACGAAATTAAGTGGGTAATATCGAAATGTCTTAATTAGTTCGAAATAAGGTATACTAGGCATAAAGTAGCCTAATAGAGCAATACAGTTGGCAGCTCTGGTGACTGAATATATTCTTACTTCCATCTCCTAAGGTACAGAATACAAAATGTGGTTGAAGTCCAAAGGACGTTACAAGGATTTAGACATTGGATCTATTAGTACACATAAGAGCATGTTGGCAACAATGTCATGCGAGTGCTGGTCAGAAATAATCTGAAATATTATATATTTTTGTGCCAATTTTGGATGAAATCCATTTGTTGGTGTAGAAGTTACATGTATTTAAACATTGGTCCTATCAGCAGGCTTAGGATCATGCTGGTAGAACTGACGTATATAAGTTACTCCAAATTAATGTAAAATGTCGGGTAATTTACGTGTGCATAGTTTAAAGCTGTTGGCTTGCATACTTTCTGATATATTTGGATACAAAATAGAGAGCAATTATTAACAGTTGGCAGCCCTGGTGGCTCTTAAGAATACACTCAGTCATATATGTTTATGTACACATATTACATACAAAATTTGGTTGAAATCCAATCGAATGTGTAGAAGTTATATGCATTTAAAAATTGGACTTATCAGAAGGCTTAAAATTATTTTGGCAACGCTGTCATGTATGGCCACCTGGGAATTAAACTGAAATAGTATTATCTACATGTGTGCCAATTTTAGAATAGCTCCCATGTATACCTTCCAAGATATCCAACATGGAGCTCAAATTTCTAGTGCGTTTTTTTAGCAGTTGGTAGCACTGGCATCTTTTTCATATATGGGCCTGAGATATTCCGGTATACATCTTTACTCATACTAAATTTGGTTTCGATTGCAGCAGCCGTTTAGGAGTTGATAGGGGACACACACACACACACACACACACACAGCCAGATAGACAGAAGGACAGACAGACAGACAGACAGACAGAAGGAAGGACACATTTTCCCGGATATATCTTATAAGTCTACTTTTTCCTCATTTTTGAAAAGTGTGAAAAGTAGGCTAAAAATGAATGTGATCTCGTCAATGGCGTTGTCTTGGCAACCTCTGATAGATCATCCCTTATCAATTTAAAAGCGTTGTTATGGTAACCTCTGATGGCACTTGGCATTTTTTAAAATTCCGAAATCATTTTTCTCATCCCTTGGCGTAATGGTGAGTCATATCAAAAATTCTTTCAGACAAAAGTTTTAGGTAATTATTAGGGGAATATTTTCCATTTTGTACGGTTTTGATATTGTGCCTATTAAGAGAGATATGATTAATGTTTCCCTAAAAACCCACTTTTTTCCACCCTTTTGGTCAATGGTTGGTGCTATCAAAAAACTTATTTGACATAAATTTTTGGCACTTATCCGACACATATTATGAACTTTGAATGGATTCGATATTTCACGTATTAAGAGAGTTATAGCGAAATTTCACTTTTCCGAAAAAAGCCCCCCATTTTCACCCCCTTCGACTGATTTTGCCCATTAACGAACTCGACCGAGATTTTATAGGGATACATATTATGTAAAAAATTCAAAGTGATTGGTGCAAAATTACGGCAGTTATCGTGTCCACAAGAAACTGATATATATATATATATATATATATATATATATATATATATATAGATAGATAGGTAGATACATATATACATAAATTATATATAAACTTTTGAACTGACGGTGGTTTTGGGGTCTGGGGGATGTGAAACGCGAAGATATGTCGAAATTTTCCGGAAGTCGAAACATGGTACCCATTGCAATAGTTAGCTTTCTAATGAAATCTACCTAAAACCGCACGATGGACGGCGTAAACCTAGAAATGTTGCTGAGTTTTAATTGATTGGCCCTGAAATTGAATATACAATCATTTTGGAAGCCTTTTTAGGGAGGTGAAAGTCTGTTTAAACCTTTAGCACTCGCAGTAAAGTGGCTGATGTGTTCTAAATAAGAATTGAGGCATCGCACAGTTTGCTACTCCTTTGGTAGTCCGCAAATAGACCACAAGGCCCTTTGATGAACCATCTCGGAGTTACTAGGCGTAATCTCACACAAGACACGGCATAAACTTAGACAATTTTTCTGTGATTAATTAGTTTTTGTTATTATTACTTGGGATGATTGAAGTTTGTTCCGTTACTGTTACTCTTTATCATGACATGGTACGTACTTTCCGCGATATTACTTATTGCGGATATGATAATTTCTATCGAGTTTGATGTATCTTTAGCATAATATTTATATGTTTAAATATAGTATGAAGACGTTAAACGATTAGTGTTCAATATTTAAGACAGGTTATTTAACTTTTACTACATAGAAGCTGATATTTATTTCCAATATTTAAACGCACTTTCTCACCTACAAAGCGGAGGCAACAGGCTTTTCTCCAGGTACTCCGGTTTTCCCTGTCACAATTTCATTCCAGCAACAATCTCCACTATCATTTCATTTCAAGCGTCATTCATTTAATCATTGCCCCAGGGGAGTGCGACAGGCTTCGGCAGCTGGCACAGTTCATATCCTCGCTGTTAGATGGGGATTTCATTCATTCCATTCCATGACCCGGTCGGTCGACTGAAAGCAGGCTAAGGATTTTCACTTTCCTACCTCTGATTAATAATTTGGTGAGTGAAAATGCATGTAGTCTACACATGTAGTTGGTTAACATGGAAATAATATAACTACATCAGGAACGTGTGATTATATATATTAACTAGCAGAAGTACCCATTCATCGAACGGTCTTCGGTATTAATAACCAGATGTTATCAATTGAGCTACTGTTGCAATGTTTAGGGGCTTGGAACCTGTTTGTTGGCAAAGAAAAATTATTAGTTAAAATGTGCTCTCAAACTAAATTTACATAACGTGTTCTTTCTGGCGTGAAAATAAAATTGAAAACCTCGTAGACGAATCGCAATACACGTCACATACGAACTGACCCTAATCGTTGTGTCAAGTGCCCAACTACAGGAAGACCCCTTTTATAAATTATAAAGGCTTGTGGTGCATGAAAATTCCTAAAATCTGCAAAAAACAGTCTACTATTTCAAATCAGGAATTTTTGAAAATAATGTTGCTGTTTGGAGATATAATACATTAGACCTTCTGTACGACATATCGCACGTGTAAGTCTTGTGAAAAAAATCTAGGGTACTCCTTGAACCCCTTAAGAGCATTGATGAATTTTACAGTTTTAGTTGGTTCCGTGATAACCTTATAGCCATTTGCAACCTTTCACAGAAATGTAATAAATGGAGTGGCATTACTTATTCCAGAAATAGATGGAAAGTTGGATGCCAGCTCTTGAGATACTGTTGTCATGGTTAGTGGCTTGCATTCCTTCTTTAGTTTATTAAATGAAATTAGTTTTCTGGGAATATCTAAGAAACTGTTGGGTTTAGAGCCTTAAAATATAGTTTTCGGGGACCCTTTACGGCTCTTGAGGGGCCCCGAGTTTAGTTTCTGACACCAAGGGTTTGAAAATGAGCTTTGTCTCTTCGTTGTACGCCATAATAATGATAATAATTAAAAGAATAATAATAATATAACAATATAGAGATAGGGATATAATAGACCTCCCGGACCATACCCGCACGTGTAAATCGCGTAAAAAAAATTCTAGATTACCCCTTGACCCCTTAAGCGCATTATATGTATTGATGAATATTTCAGCTTAATTTGGATCCGTTATAACCTTATTGCCGTTTGCAAACCTTCACAGTAATGTAATAAATGGAATTGCATTGCGTGTTACAGAAATAGATGGACCTCTGAGATTCTGTTGCCATTGTTACCGGCATGCATTCCTTCATTAATTTATTAAGTGAAATAAGTTTTTGGGAATATCTCAAAAATTGTTGGTTTTAGGGCCTTAAAATGTGGTTTTCGGGGTCCTTCTAGGGCCCCCGAGTTTCGTTTCTCACATTGAGGGGCTGAAAATGAGCTTTGTCTCACGCTTATTTCAGCATGTATTTTAAGGGGGTAGGCCTCGTGTTATGAGAGGAACGGAGAAGAGATACATCGATGATTAGTCTCGTGCCTCTGATAGATATCTGTATCAAATTTTACGTTAATCCACCCAGCCGTTCTCGAGTTATAAGGACACAAAAAATTGTCCACAGACAAACAAACAGACAAAAATATATTTTTGCGTGCATCCGTCACAAAACAGTCTGAAACGGGCAAATATGTCAAATTTCCGTAGAAATGCAGAAAAATCAGACAAACATTCATTTTTATAAAATAGAGAAGGGATATAATAGACCGTCCGTACCACACCCGCACGTGTAAATCGCGTGAAAAAATTCTAGAGTACCCCTTGACCCCTTAAGGGCATTGCATGTATTAATGAATATTTCAGCTTAATTTGGATCCGTTATAACCTTATAGCCGTTTGCAAACCTTCACAGTAATGTAATAAATGGAATTGCATTGCGTCTTACAGAAATAGATGGACCTCTGAGATTCAGTTGCCATGGTTACCGGCATGCATTCATTCATTAATTTATTAAGTGAAATTAGTTTTCTGGGAATATCTCAAAAACTGTTGGTTTTAGGGCCTTAAAAATGTGGTTTTCGGGGTCCCTTTAGGGCCCCCGAGTTTCGATTCTCACATTGATGGGCTGAAAATGAGCTTTGTTTCACCCTTCTACGCCTATTTCAGCATGTATTTTAAGGGGGTAGGGCCCCTTTTATGAGAGGTACGGAGAAGAGTTACATCAATGATTAGTGTGGTGCCTCTGATGGATATCTGTATCAAATTTTACGTTGATCCACCCAGCCGTTCTCAAGTTATAAGGACTCGAAGAAGTTGTCCACAGACACACAGACAAACAGAGAGACAGACAGACAGACAAAAGAATTATTTTTGCGCGCATCCGTCATAAAACAGCCTGAAACGCGCAAATATCGCAAATTTCCGTGGAAATTCAGAAAAAACAGACAAACTTTCATTTTTATATATAGAGAGATAGAGATTAATGATTTAGGCCAGCAAGTACTAAAAGCCGTTCGAAGAACGGGTACTTCAGCTAGTTTACTCTAAATTTGCCCAAAACATTATGGACTTACACTGAGCTAAGATTTTTTTTATCGTACATCTATTCCGAGATGTTGACTCTAAGATTCAAAAGTATTCAGAATAGAAGGACAGACAGTCACACACACATCTGGCCGGGAAATGCTACAGCATGATACTGAACAACAGTTCACTGAGTATGTTATAACAATAAGTTAATGCCCACGCCTCTGGTATACGAAGGTCGACTGGAACGACATATCCACAGTTAGTTCGGTCCTCACCTGCTGCCTACGTCATTCCTCGCCATGACATCATGGGTGACGGCATAGAGCCTTTCCGTTAGCTAATACAGTATGTATTAAGACTTTCTTGGATCTGTCACCGGTGTGCTGTTCACAAAGGCAATAATCGTAATTCATGATGATTTGTGATTTGTAAGGGGGATGTCTCGTACGTAATGCCGTTTTTTTTTAGAAAATTGTATTAGGAAAGATTTCTGAAAAGAAATTAAACTATTCTTCAAAGTAGAGACCAACAGAGTCTATGGTCTCGAGCCATCTTTAAGCGAGGTTCTTATCCTGTGACGGTACCAGTCTCTGGGTTTTGATGTGAAGAATTCGGCGAGATCCACTTCCACAACTTCAAGGTTTTCGAAATGTCTTCCACGCAAGAAATGGGCCGCTGATCGAGAAGGATGGTAATCTGTAGGCGCAAGATCAGGGTAGTGTGCTGGATGTGGTAGCAGTTCGACTCCTCCCAATTCTGAAGTTTTGCCATGGTTGTTCGTGCAGTATGAGGTCTTGTATTGTGCTGCTGCATGAGATCTCTATTTTAGGTCGACTCAAAATTTCATGAACTCGTTCCAGTTGTTGAGAGTAAAGAACCTCATTGACTGCACGCCCGTTTGGAACAAACTCCCAGTGAATCACTCCTTCAAAATTCCACCAGACATACAGCATCACTTTTTAACGATGACTTGGCAGGTTGACGAGGACTGAGCCACTGCTTCAAGGCGCCAGCATTGCGGTAATAGACCCATTTTTCATCGCATGTGACAATTGTCCTGATGAATCTATCATCCATGAGGTTACTGATAAGCTGACTTCTGTTTGATTTTCCAAGTTTCTTAATCTGGCGATGTATGGTATCTTTTGATGCATCAAGTTCTTCTGACAGCCTACGAGTACTTCTTTGTGGATTTTCTTCCAAAACTTGGCGTGTATTCATAATATCCTATAGTTTAGGTCTTCCAAAACGCGGTGAATCTGTAGTGTTTTCTTCTCCAGTGTTGAAACGTTGGAACCATCGTTGTGCCACATGCTCACTAACGACGCCTTCTCCTTCCACTTCACCAAATCTTCTTCGAGCTGCGGTAGCAGCTACGTAATCTTGTTTCCAGTAGTACTTTAGAAAGACCCTAACCTCCAACGTTGTAAGTTCCATTTGTGAATGTGTATCAACAACTGATGACTGATACATTCTCGCAATTCTAGTCATGGCCTCCTGTAAGTAGCATTGGCGAACCAAAGAAAACCAATGCTCTCTTATAAAACACCAAACTTAACTAGTAGATCCTTGAAGAACTATACAGCCTATTTTCATATATCCTACTTATGTTAATTGCCTCTATCAACATACAAAATTTCAGTTTGATGGTTGTCATAGATTAGTAGATAGTGAGAACCATCTGAATATTTCGGTTGGACGCCATTTTGGATTTATAGGCCATAGAGTTATGTACTATTAGATGACGATTTTTAGGTAGGTTCATTATTCAAAAGTTCAATTCGATCGCATGATAAATACACGAGAAATAAAAACATAATTTTAACAAGAAGTTCCGTGACGAACTAAAAAGCCTACTTTTATTAAAATTTAAGATTCATGCCAATGATTAATCTATATGGATCTATCTAGAATAATGACGAAATTAAGTTGGTAATATCGAAATTTCAACTTGGTTCGAAATACTGTATACCTGCCATAATGTAGCCTAATAGAGCACTAAAGTTGGCCGTCCTGGTGACTGAATATATTCTTAGTTCCATCTCGTAAGGTACAGAATACAACATTTGTTTGGAGTCCAATGAATAGCATGGACGTTACATGCAGTTAAACATTGGATCTAACAGCGCGCGTAAAATCATGTGGGCAACAATGTCATGCATGTATTGGTCAGAAATAATCTGAAATAATATGATCTATTGTTGTGCCAATTTTGAATGAAATCCATTCGTTAGTAAAGAAGTTACATGCATTTTAAAATTGGACCTATCAGCAGGCTTAGAATCATGTTGGCAGCACTGACGTATATTAGTTACTCCAAATTCGTCTAGAATGCCAGGTACTATAAGTGTGCAAAGTTTAGAGCTATTGGCTTGCATACTTTCTGATATATTGATATTAGGGTAACAAAAATAGAGACAGCACATATTAACAGTTGGCAGCCCTGGTTGCTCTTAAGAATATGCATAGTCATATCTGTTATGGTACACATAGCACATACGAAATTTGGTTGAAATCCAAATGATAGTATGGATGTTACATGTATTTAAAGTTGGACTTCTCAGCAGGCTTAGAATCATGTTGGTAGCACTGACGTATATATGTTTATCCAAATTAATATATAATGTCAGGTACTATACGTGTGTGTACTTTAAAGCTGGCAGCTTGCATACTTTCTGATATATTGGTATTTTGGATGAAAGAAATTAAGAGCATTTATTAACAGTTGGCAGCCCTGGTTGTTCTTAAGAATACACTCAGTCATATCTGGTTATGTACACATACAACATACGAAATTTGGTTGAAATCTAATTGATAGTGTAGAAGTTATATGCATGTAAAATTTGGAACTATCAGAAGGCTTATAATCATTTTGGCAACACTGCCATGTGTGGCCTCCTGGAAATTAAACTGCAATATTATTATCTATACGTGTGCCAATTTTGAAATAGTTCCCATTCATACCTTCCAAGATATCCAACATGGAGCTCAAATTTGAATTGCGATTTTTCAGCAGTTGGTAGCACTGACATCATTTTCAAATATGGCCGTGAGATATTCAGGTATAGATCTTTACTCCTACCAAAGTTAGTTTCGATTGCTCCAGCCGTTTAGGAGTTGATAGGGGGGGGGGGACACACACAGCCAGACAGACAGACAGACAGACACACATTTGCCGATCTCATGTCTACTTTTTCCTCATTTTTGCAAAATGTGAAAAGTAGGCTAAAAATACGCACTGCCGCCTTCTTCAGGTTATGTGAACAATTGAACTAAATTAGATGCGAGTGCATTATAATGTGTATAAACATTTACTGTGCCATATTTCACTGCGCTCAGTAGGTTAAATCGCGAGAGAAGTCTATTAAAATGTTTCATCTTCACTTGGCCGCCATGTTCGTTTTGTATCTTACAATGTTTTGAAAGATTCATAGCTAAACTTGTCGTAGTGCATTTATCACCGTACAAAATTTCAGGGTGAAACCGGTAATTATTTCGGAGATATCCGGTGAAATATTTCGCACAGCCGCCGTCTTGAAGTTATGTTGACAATTGAACTAAATTTGATGCCATACTTAAACATTTGCTGTACCAAGTTCCATTGCGTTTGGATGGCTAAATCACGAAACATTACTATTTAAAAGAATAAATTTTGCTTGGAGCCATGTTCGTTTTGTAGTTAACAGGTTTGTGAAAGTTCCATAGGTGAACTTATAGTAGTGCCCTTTATCATCTTACAAAATTTCAGAGTGATATCAGTAATAGTTTCGGAGATATGGAATGCCGGTGAAATATTTCGCGCAGCCGCCATGTTGGATTGCTGAGACGTAATAAAATTTGAAGGACACGGTCGAGGTCAGCCGGCATAGTACTATGAACTTCCCGAGTGGCATTGAAATCGCTTCAGCCGTTTAGAAGTTATTAGGACACACACACACACACACACACACACACATGAACAAAAGGTGATCTCATAAGCCTATTTGTTTCATAAAATGAAAATAGGCTACAAATCGACATTACTTATGAGACAACCTAATATATAAAGCAGGGTTACTTATCAAACGTAACTACGTTACAGTTACCATTACTTGCCAATATAATAACGAAGTTAGCGTTACTGTTACCGTTACTTGCCAAAATAATAACTAAGTTAGCATTACCGTTACCGTTACTTGCCAAAATAATAACGAAGTTAGCGTTACTGTTACTGTTTCTTGACAAAATAATAACGAAGTTAGCGTTACTGTTACCGTTACTTGCCAAAATAATAACGAAGTTAGCGTTACCGTTACCGTTACTTGCCAAAATAATAACGAAGTAAGCGATACCGTTACCGTTACTTGCCAAAATAATAACGAAGTTAGCGTTACTGTTACCGTTACTTGCCAAAATAATAACGAAGTTAGCGTTACTGTTACCGTTACTTGCCAAAATAATAACGAAGTAAGCGATACCGTTACCGTTACTTGCCAAAATGATAACGAAGTTAGCGTTACCGTTACTTGCCAAAATAATAACGAAGTTAGCGTTACTGTTACTGTTACTTGCCAAAATAATAACGAAGTTAGCGTTACTGTTACCGTTACTTGCCAAAATAATAACGAAGTTAGCTTTACCGTTACCGTTACTTGCCAAAATAATAACGAAGTAAGCGATACCGTTACCGTTACTTGCCAAAATGATAACGAAGTTAGCGTTACCGTTACTTGCCAAAATAATAACGAAGTTAGCGTTACTGTTACTGTTACTTGCCAAAATAATAACGAAGTTAGCGTTACTGTTACCGTTACTTGCCAAAATAATAACGAAGTTAGCGTTACCGTTACCGTTACTTGCCAAAATAATAACGAAGTAAGCGATACCGTTACCGTTACTTGCCAAAATAATAACGAAATTAGCGTTACAGATACTTTGTGCGAAAAGTAACTGAGTTACTAGTATTAGAAGCCATTGCCTACTTCCCTTATAGACAGCTTTCCAGACGGTCAACACAAATCGTGTCCAATTACATTAGGTAGGAAAACGATTAAGTTATTTATACACCCTAACCTGAAAGAAGTGTTACATGAGAGATTTATCACAAAATAACACGCTTTTATAAAAAAAAAGGGGTGGGAATCAAACCATGTCATACAAATAAGTAAGGGTCAGGGAAGGGTTTTGTTGAAGTAAGTCGGCCGTGGAAGGAACCGTTCCAGCATTTGACTGGACTCAAAGCTGAACACACTTTGTCAGCAGATACAATTACTTCTCAAAACACCCCAGTCATGTTACACATGTTTACGTCCATAGCACCTCGGAGACCACAATCATGTTCACTATGCTCAGTGTGACAGTATCCGTTTGGCACGCGTTTACTGAAACATAATGTGCTGTACTTTATAGACGCAACGTACACGGAACTGGTGACAAAGATGTACCAAGCCCTCTAATGGAGCTGTCGTTCAAAATTATTGGTGCTTATGACACAGCTGTCATCGGCCTTATGTACTGTATTTGGGTGTGAGGGGCGGGGTGGCGCAGCGGTCAAGCTGTTGGCCTCTCACCAAGGTGGACCTGGTTTGATTCCCGGTCAATGCATGTGAGATTTTCGAAGTGAAATGCCATGTCCTATGTTTCGGATTCCACGTAAAAAGTAAGTCCCGTGGCTCATGATCAATGATTAACGGTCACGTAAAACTTAAAGCTTCCTTCCTTTTGTATTTGTGTGTATAAAATTTCTCACTGATAACCTGTGTTATTGTGGTGTCTGTGTAAGAGTGTGTGTTTTAAGATTGGAGGCAGGATTTGGAACTAGGTGGCCATGGCTCTGCGTTAGGTACCATCCCAGCATCTGCCTGGAGTACAGGTGGGAAACCACGAAAAACTACTTCTATGGCAGATATAGTGGCGATGGAACCCACTTCTCCTGAATTATCCTAACGAGGCTGAATGTACCCCGAATTTAATTTATTGTCTGACCCAGGAATTGAACTCGGGGTCCTGTGGGAGGCAGCCAATAGTGTAAACCGCTGCACCACGAGGAGGTAAATAACGCCAATACTACGCGGGGTTGCCACTTTGAGGACTGGCGCATAGTTTACCGCTATTAGGTTGACCGCAATAGGTATGAGACATAACCACATTGACAAGCCGTCAGTGGTCAATTTATTACTTCCTATCACATCCACTCGCAAGGTATTATCTGACCTGCTTTCTTATCAGCGGTGGCTGGCGGCGATGTTCTGGGAGGCATGACCAGACTTAATGAAATAAAACATGCTCATCGCCAAAACAGCCCGAAATACTAACCATGGAGAATACCGTATACACCGCAGCTTACATGACACAAGAGGAAACTGTAAGTCTCCGGGATCGACGGTTCGCATCCCAGCGTTGACATCGCCCACCGAAGGCATGCACTCCAAATCTAGACCCTAATAATTGCAGTTACACACACTCATACAGTCACCACAGAAACATGGTAACCAGACAAAGACCTTACAAACAATGTATGTGGGGTTGGTGATCGCGGTATACGTGGCACCTTCAAATTAATAATAATAATAATAACAGTTAGTTAGTTATTGAGGTTTTAAGGGGCGGAACTACGAGGTCATCTGCCCCTATAATAATAGACTAACGATATACAGTATATATATATATATATATATTTAATCGTTTATCCTCCCAACTTGGCTTCATCCACGGGATATGCGATGGATCGTTCCTCTACCGTCTGGGAGCTAAACACACTTTGCCATCAAATACAACTGGGGATGGTGACAAGTGACCGTTATCTTGGGTCTACTTAAGCAAGGGTTAGGATAGGATTTTGGAAAGAAGTCGGCCGTGGACCTAGTGAAATCAACAGTCCCTGTATTTGTCTGGTGGTGGAAATGGGATACCATAAAAGCAATTTTCAGGACGACGGAGGTGGAATTCGAACTCATGCTCTATCGATGCCAGCGAGGCACGAGCTAACGCGTTAGCGCTCTCGTACACCGTTGCCAGTTAATAATAATAATAATAACTAAATTTCTCCGTTTTTTCCCAATTAATTGGGGTCGTCGGAGCCAACCAGGCTAATCTTGGTTTTAGCCGGGGATTTAAGGCCGGATGCCCTTCCTGACACCAGGTGATATTTCAGGTGAAAATTTCACCCCGCTATCACCGGGATTCGAAACCCGGCCGTCTGGGCGAAAGATGAGCAGCTAAGTCACAGCGCCATCATGCTCCCCAGTTAATAATAATAATAACCGAAACTGAAAAAACGGCAAAGATTTGAACCCAGGAAAGGTAGGAAACCCACCGCCAACGAATGCGGGCGTACTGGGCAAACATCAAAGCCTGAAGAATGAGACTGTTAGAATGACCCGGTCCACCGATGTCCAAAACGAAATGAATAATAATAATACTAACATAACTTCAGTTTCCTGGTGTAGATAATTTGAGATGGTGCCATTTAGGAAATCTACTCTCCAATTTCGACGCCCAATTTTAGCACTGCCATCTGGTACTGGAACTCTATCGGGTGAAGTAGGGCTGAGATTGTTTGTTAATCATCAACTGTGATACGAGGGATTTTTTACGAGCTGACAACACATGATTCGGAGAGCAGTCAATTTTTACGCCTTTCAAAAATAGACTGCGATTTTTCCGCCCGAGAATCGAACCCGTGATTTTGGGATCATCGCAATCACTGACCCACCGAGAAGGACTGGCAAACCACAGACAAAGTGCAGTGGAAACTGGCAGATACTCTAAACTATTTTCGAGATAGTCACCCAGTCTATATACAGTGTGGGAGTGTGATGGTTCAGTGGTCAAGCTGCTTGTCTCTCACCAAGAGAGACCGGATTCGATTCCCGGTCACTGTATGTGAGATTTTCTAAGTGAAATACCACGCCCTGTAATTCAGATTTCACGTAAAAATGGATGACCCGTGGCTCAATATCACGTGATAAACGGTAACGTATAACAACCAACTTCCTTCACTTTAGGGCCTATATGTAACGTTCTATCTATAGTTCAAATTACTGACAATAGAAATCGCTCCTTGTTTCAGGAGAAATTGGAAAACCGCTATTTGAACTTGGTCATCGTTGGCTAATACTTTTCCATCCGATTTTCTTTCAGCTGCCGAGCACATGCAACACAATCTTTGTTTCAGCATTTTCCACTTCTGGAAGAAAAAGAGCCACAGGTTTTCTTGAAATTGAACACACGGGTTGTTCGATGTCGCGATATATCGACAGGAACTTTTAGTGACATCGACCTGGATTGTGATGAAAGTGCGGGGAATCGCCATACTCTAATTGGTCACCTTGAAGGCCTGAATTAGCGGTGTCGTGCCGCAAGCGACCCAAGCATTTTCAAAGTGACGTAAATCCAAAATTGACGGGTTTTCAGTTTTTTCTTTCATAAGCAAGTTTATCGATTTCTCAACGTATAGCAAAGATTTGAAGTCGCAATACGTCGTATGTCCCATATTAACAGAGATCTAAGAACTAAGTTTATTTGCAAAGTGTTATAACTCCAACGTGTATTTATTTCCAATGTATCTTATATCCATGTTGACCAATCCGATGGCTGTCTGGACATCACGCGATCACGTGATAAATCAAGGCCTTGGCTAACTTTGAAGAATATGTAGAGCATCAGTTTGTGTTTGTTGTGTTTACACCATTTAAATGTTCACAAAACAAAAACGCGATTTCTGAAGTTTTGCATTTCATGGATTTACGTCTCTTTGGAAATAAGATCTTCAATTCTTCTCTCGAACAATGGGTCGCATGGGGTACTGTAAGCTACTAGCAGGGTCGCTACAGCCACGATTTTTACTGGGTTGTATTCGGCACGGTCGCACTCGGCACGTAATCGAATTAGCACGATAAACCCCAGGAAGCTGAAGCTCTTCTGTCTCTCCGAGTTACGACAGGGAGCATCAATGGACGTATATTTATGCAACTCAGGAACATATTGTTATGGCCTGTTAAATAACAGTAAACGCGGTAGTAAACCCGTAATACGGGCGTGAACAAGCAATAACAGACGAATGCCAATGGCCTGCACATGGCAGCTCATCATTACTTTACAGTACTGAATATAATGGAATATTAACTCGACACTTAGGTGCTGTTTTATAGCCGGGCATGATTGCGACAAGAATAGCTATTTCTTAGATGAGATTGACGATGTCCCACAACCGGTGACGCTTTTCTTGTTACATAGTTACCAAGTAGTCTGTTTATTTATTTATTTATTTAATCGTATGGTAATTTATTATACATACCAAGGTATAATCAAACTTTAAAGTTCATCCTTCTCAACCATTCGGTTAAAACGGGTGTGAGAGCGAAAAAATCGTCAGGAATGCCAGGGAACGAATAAAGAGGACAGCGTTGGACCAGATGTTCGATCGTCTGTTCTTCCAGGTTACACTCACACATTGGTGAGCTGATCCAGCCCCACTTGTACCTGAAATAATTGCAGCAACCATGTCCAGTCCTCAGCCTGATGATGCGGCACCAGAGGTTCATCGGTAAGTCAAAGCCGTTTGGTTTCTTTGTGGGATCAAGATGGTGGGCACTTGTTCCCAATGCTTTAGTTGACCACTCATGATTCCAGCTTTCAGTTAGGTTAAATCCAGCAGCAATGAGTTGCCCCGCAGTGACACTTACTGGTCTTCTAGATTGCAGTCGTTGCTGTGATGGATGGCAGAATTCTTGGTGCAATGGCAAAGATTTTCTTAGCTTCCCTTAGTAGATCTTGCTTCCTCCTTAAGTGAGGTGGAGGGATGTGACTCAGTATGGGTAACCAGTGACATGGAGTTGATTTGATGGAACCAGTAATGCAACGCATTGTATCATTCAATTTTGTGTTTACCTTCTTCACATGTACGCTTTCCAACCAGACGGGTGCACAGTACTCAGCAGCCGAGTAGACAAGACTGATGGCAGATAAGCGTAAACGTCAACCGAGGCTCCCCGGGATGTACCACTGAGCTTATGCAATATGTTGTTTCTTGCGGCGACTTTGTGGGAAAGCTTAATGATGTGTAGTCTATACAAGACAGACATAGCAATGTGCGAAAGATAATTTAGAAATCTTATCTGGCTGTTTTTAATCGGATGTGTTGGTGGTTGGGACGATATTAATTCAGAAGAACATGCGGCACAGAGTAGAACAGGGGAATCGAGGAAATATGGCCTCAGTGGATTCGTGCTGGTGGTGACATCTTTCTGTCCAAGCTTGCCCCAGAACTGCTTAGTGACATCTAACGATGATACTCGCAACCTTTATGTCCGCCTCGTTGCGTAGTGGATAGCATTCTTAGTTGTCACCGCGGAGGCCCGGATTCGATTCCCAGCTCTGCCAAGACATGTATATAAGTAAATTGACACTCCTGGAAAATTATATTTTTAGTTATGATCACTTTTATAATGGGGCGATTGACACGTAGCCACAGTAATAAAGTCACATATTTAAAAAAGAAACATGCTATTTGTGTATTGGGAAAATACCTGTTAGAAGACCAACGGGGTGATGGATCGATGTGGTTAAGAAGGACATCTCCGTACGTGGTCTTCAGTAGGATAGAATCCAAGAGGAGGAGCTGTATAAGGAAGGATAGAGGAAGGTGGATGAGGCTTGTCACCAACACCCGGGAAACTGGAGCTGTTATTTGATAATGATGATGATGATGACAATCCTCATACCAATAAACAACGATATAGGATCGCCCCATTATAATAGTGATCATAACTAATACATGTCCGATTTAGGATCAATAGCCTTCTCCAATGGCCTGAACAAAATTACATTATTTTGTAACCGATCTGGTTTTAATTCGGAGCATTTAAGACGAAAAATTACAGATTCTCAACTCCATCGAAGTAATTTTCTTTTCAACAGCGTAAATACTTCTCAGAAAAGCTATTTTTGTCAACTAATTAGATATTTTTCAATTACTTGAACCTAATAACAAGAGACCACAGATTTAGCAGTCACGATAAAAGCCATAAATTGTTTATTGAAAAGAAAAAGCAATTTCTTTGCGAATAGGATGATAACTTAACAGTATCTAAATTTGAAATATTTTTATTGCGAACTTTATAGACAAATATCTTTAAATAAACTATTTCGGCAAAAAGAAAAAGTGAAATTTATTGGTATTTTGTATTCATTACTTTCTTTAATATTCCATACACCTTTTACACATTTGAATTTGTGAACATGACAGTCACGCTTTGTACAAGCCAAAGCTGGAGTGGGAAAAACAAAACATTCCAAAGGCGACTGAGATAAACATCACGATAACCTTACAACTATTTCGTGATGAAACGCGAAATTCAATATTCATATTGCGATATTTTTCGAAATTAATGCGAATTAATGTCTGTACCGTACTAATAAATAATTGTTTCTATATAAGATTGTTTATTATTTGCTGACGAAGGCCATAATTTGGCCAAAACCGGTACAATAAGAAATAATAAGTATACTGTATTATTTATTGGTGCTTGCCACGATGGGTGAGTGGTTATCGTGTCGGCCTACTAACCCCAAGCTTGCAGGTTCGCTCCTGGCCGTGGTAAGTGATTTTTGAAAGACTGCAAAAATCACGACACGCATGTCATACGATGTTGGCATGTCAAAGAACCCATTTGAATTTAGTAGGCCGTGTTCATAATGGCAAATTCAATCTCGTGATTTTCCGCCAACACAAAGTTCCTATTTCCCTACTAGAACGCGCTATAGTGTCAAGGAGCTTCGATATCTAACCTCATTGACCTTCATAGTGCTTCAAGGAACAACAAAATTCGACATGCAAGCTGTCCTCTGGGTGTCAAATAACAAAGCTTGCTCCCGACACACGAGGCCATACGATATTATTATTATTTATTGATTAAAGGTTTTATTCTCTTTACTCTCCCACGAATAAATAACTAATATGGACTTATTAATAAAATAGATGATCACTAGGGTTCGGAAGTTTAAGACCTAAAGAAGTGCAAAATATGCAAGCAAATATGCCCTAAAAACTGGCTAAATATGACCTACAAACTATAAAATATGACCTAAAAAACATGGCATTTTCTTGTTTGCTGCTTGCTTCTGAGCTAAATATACATGGGTTGGTTTTTTAGTTTTGGCACCAATGCTTCAGTGCCAAGTTGCAACAATGTTGGGCGCTGCCACTTTTACCGACGGTTGCTGCCCTGCATCCCCTCCCTCAGAGCACATGACCTCGCCGTCCTCACCACCGCTCGTGCGCAGTCGCGCCTGTTAGATGAGTAGTGTGAGACCAGCGCTCGGGAAAGACAGTCGCAATGTCTTCCAAGCAGGAGTAGAGAACGTGGATAAAAATTCAGTGTGCTAGGGGTCGCAGTGCTAAACAGTGTCACCGAGGATTGCAGGAAGCGTGCGGTGCAGCTGCGTTACCATTCAGAACAGTAGCAAGATGGGTTGCAGCCTTTCGAGATGGGCGCGAACGTGTGGAGCACATGCCTCAATCTGGTCACCCACCAGTAAGTGATGACAATGTACAGATGGTGTCCGCGTTAGTAGAGGTGGATCGGAACGTAACGATTCGTCAATTAGAGCAAGATACCGGACTGGCGCATTCAACTGTCCTCCACATCCTGAAGGACTTACTGAAAATGAAGAAGATTGCGTCCAAATGCGTTCCGCATGACTTAACCGACATGCACAAATGGCTGCGATAAGACGCTTGTCGTATGCACTTGCAGCGTTATGAGCGCGAAGGTGAGGCCTTCTTACGGCGTATCATAACCATTGACGAGACTTGGGCCAGATCTTATGAGCCACAGTTAAAACGCCAATCGAACGAGTGGCGGCACCACTCATCACCACGGAAACAAACAGTTCGACCAACCCCCACCAATGTGAAGGTAATGTTGATTCTTGCCTATGAATGCGATGGTGTGATCATTCACCATACTGTTCCCCGAGGGCAAACCGTTAATGCGGCGTACTATTGTTCGTTTCTGCAAGACCATCTCCGAGGAGCTCTGAGAAGGAAACGGCGCCACCACATGGTTACACCGCCCATCGTTCTGCATGACAATGCTAGGGCACACACAGCAGGCGTTGTGTCACCATTGTTGGATCGCTGGGGCTGGGAGGTCCTCTATCACCCCCCATATTCTCCCGACATCAGTCCCTGCGACTATGATCTCATCCCGAAGATGAAGATGACAATGCGCGGGGAGCGCTTCCATACCATTGAAGACGTTAAGCAGGCTGCCGAGCGCTCTCTTCGTACCATCAATAGATTGTGCAGTGCCAACGGGATCCAACGACTTTCGCATCACTGGGAACACGTTGTACGCAACCGTGGGGACTACATCGAGGGCCTGTGAAACTTGGAACCACCTAAGTGAGTTATTAATCCAGTTACAACTAAGGTGCCAAAACTAAAAAACCAACCCATGTATCTACTGGAGAGGCATTCTATTGAAAGGTGGAAGCACACTATCGTCATGTTCCGTGACCTCATGCGTACAGTGTCGCAATCTAACTTGTCCAAAAAGATGTGCTGAAAGACGTCCATAGAGGAGTGCCTCCTTGGAATCAGGCCTTCTAAACCTGCTATCTGCCTGTTCGGGGAAAAGAAAGAAAAATATATCTACTACACTATTCGGAAACCCTGTGTTTGAAACTCGACGTAGATAACACGTACCTTGTTAACGACGCCTCAATTTAAACAAAAATGCTGAAATTATAACCAAATATTACCTTAGGCCTATATCACTAAAATATGACCAAATATGACCAAAACAATAAAAATGGCCGAAATATGCATTTATAGGCAACATCAAATTGCTTTAAGCGTGGTCAGGACCCGTCATTCAAACTTATTTTTCAGATTTCGGGTAAAATGAGCTCAGGAAAAAAATATGACTTTTCCTTAACATCCGAACCTTAATGATCAGAAACAATTTCTAGAACTATTAGCGAGGGATATGCCTGATTCCTGTAATGGAGCAAAAACTAAGTGGCTGTACTTAATGCGGTATCAGTTGTAATGGTTATTAGTTAGTGCCCCATGTTGGTAGCGAAATGTATTGGTTTCGCTAGCCCACACTGTTGGGAGAGAAATGTAACTGTTTACCTTTGCCTAAGCTATGTTGTTTTAATGGGCGCCAAGACCTCAATGCAATGTTGAAATCTAAATTTGTATTTAACAACGTCTAGCTCTGGCAGAACACATTCAAGACTCTATTCACTCAGATCGTGGTATGATTTGATCATTAACCCAACAAACAATTGTATCAGGAGAAGGAATTGGTCTATATCTAATGCTACCTACTGAAAGCAAAGATTGCATTGTAAAAGAAATGAATTTATTATATAAAACAAGTATAGCAAAATTAATAATAATAAGTTTAACATTTAAATTGGAGCGTTGTGATTTGAATATTACCGATAGAAAATTACGTGAAAACGGAGTCTGATAAATTGATTTTACTCTTATTTCCAAGCTATGAAGTTACTGAATTATGAAATATAAAACAAAGAAAAATGAGAGATTGCGTATTTCTGCGTCATTAGCGCTTACCCCTGGAAATTGCCAAAGCATTTCCCTCGTTCTTGATGATGCTGTGTGCTTCCCACAGTCTCCTGGACGTCGTCATCTCCGTCGAAATTTGATGATATTCTGGTAGATTAGATAATTCTATGGTCCGTACATCGGACCCAAACTCTCGTAAAACCGCACTGGTTACGTTTTACAAAAGTTCGTCGCTAACTCCACTGAACATCGGAGCGTCACGCACTTGCGACCTTACTCTGCCAGTTCTACACAGATTGTCCTTAACTCCACCGAACATCGGAGCCACTCGCACGCGCATCCATACTCGTCAAGTATTTCACAGATAGTCCGCGTTTCACGGCGCGTCGAACGATATATTCACCTGTCGGCTCCCCCACTCCAGTCCAGACTTCTAGCTTACGTTGTCTCCGCTGATTGGCTGAGCACGCCGCCACTTCCCCTCCTCCGGTTCATTACACTCCGCGGGCGAGAGGGAGAAGTCGTTTTCCGTTTCAACAATTCGCCTCTTCTTGACGATGCGACCCAAGATTGCGTCATGCTTCTCGACAGGAATCAGCTTGTATTAGAATTCCCAGTGAGTCATGTCTCTCAAATACCCTAACTGACAAAACTCCGTAAAATTCCGTAATCAGATAATTTTCTATGATATCGTCGTTCGTAATAATTTGCTTGTTAGCGTTTTCTAAGACATAGAAAACCTATCTGTATGCTTATAATTTTTATAAAATGCTCCGAAAATATCTTAATAATAATTATAATAAATTAATAATAATAATAAATTAACATGAAAAATTATCTTGGCTGAACAATTTGCCGCGTAAATAAATATAGAATGGCTTCCTACTGACTTATGCCAGTTGCATAAAAAAAAACCTCGAAAAACACGTTACATATTCGCCTCGGATCATCGGATGATTTACCGTGACGACGGTCCATTATCCGATTATCCCAGACACGTTAATAAACCCCATCCAAAATACATATTACATAAATGAAATCACCCTAAATTACAGATATGTACACTCATAATTTTTCTTCACGCACTTTGCGTCAAAGTTTGTTGTCACTATGGATTGCACTTTGCAACCAGTCCAATGTTTTGCATATAGAATAGTGTTCCATGGATATTTCCGCCTCTCAAATTGCTCTATGTTGGAGAAATAGACATAATTAATGTGTGAGCACTATGTATTTATGATGTCATATCACACGCATTGAAGGTGTTCTGATATATTTATATCACCATAGAACTTCCTAATTTCACTGGAGGTCCCCTCCTTATGGTGACATTTAATTCCACTTATCACTGAGCACACGATCACACTATTGTGGCAGCGCCTCGTGACCATAATACTTAATCTCTCTTTAAAGTAGATTAAATTAATATTGACTTCTGAAAAAAAAAACAGTAAATGTGCATTACATATAACACCAAATATTTCTGTGCCGTAATCGCCCTGTCTTGTTAAGTTCCCGTACACCATATTCTACTTAATACTAGTTCTCAACACAGACCATTTCTCCTCACACAAATAATACCATTATACAAATTGCCTTAAATTACACACTTACAAATCTTACATGGCGAGGCCGTAAACAGAAATCACGTGTGCTGATATGTATGAGTTTCATGAAGGACTGTCTCGCATTCTGATGGCCCATCTTTTATCTCGTGGACGCCTTAAGCTAACAAGCCCTATTCAAGCGCTCCCCCATCTCTTGGAGATAAATGGGAACCCATCAGCGCTGCCAAAAATGGTCTTGGTGCATCGAGACAATTTAGTGCTCAACAGCATCCGACAATCCCGTCATATTTCCCTGTACCTTAAAAACTCTCATTTACTTACATACTACCCCCCTGTGTGACTTCTGATACGCCTGCCTGGAAGACCATCACCTCCCACGCACCAAATACCACACTTACTCATTTGATAGGCTGGCTCGCCAGCTAAACATCCTCACTTTATGACACATACTTTCGGAGACTATGTATATTATACGTCCCGTATAATCTGTTTCCCTCACTATTCTCCAGCACATATGCTGTTTTGCCAATACGTTTGGAAACTATAAATGTTTCTGCGTCACCTGCTTCCAACCTTGCAAGTGGCTCCTTTAACTTAACGTCATCACGTTGCTCCACTAGCATATTTCTCAGTGTCTGTAACGATGCCCTGTTGCTACTGTCCACACATGCTAACCCTACTTTCTTCTGGTGTTACACCTCTACTCGACACTCTATGACCTAAAAATGTCACTTCTGACTGACAGAATGACGACTTAGACAGCTTCAAAGTGAACCCTGCCTGATCTAACTTCTGAAAAACTATATTTAAATGATGTAGATGCTCCTCAAAACTGCGTGAACTAATTACCATATCATCTATGTAAATGGTTACAAACTCTCCTGTGTCATCCCCTAATGCGATGTTTAAAGCCCTAATTAAAGCTGCTGAACTACTCTTTAACCCATAAGGTGTTCTACAAAATTGATAAAGGTTATATTTATGACTAAAAGCTGTAAATGGTCTATCTTCGTACATAAGTGGCACTTGCCAAAAACTGGAACTCAAATCTACACAAGTGAAATACTTCTTCCCCTCAAATGTTTGCATTAATTCCTCTATTGACATAGATTTCAGCTGATCTGAACTAATTCTACTGTTAACCAAACGAGCGTCTAAACAAATACGAACAGTGCCGTCGGTCTTGGGTACCGTGATCAAAGAATTAACATATGGACTGTTCGAGTGCTCAATAATCCCATCTTCAAGCATCTGATTAATTTGTGCCTCAACTGCACTCTGATAAGCGAAAGGTACAGGATATCTATGTCCTGTGAATACTGACCTATCAATAACGTTCAATGAATGTGTATAGCAATTGGTCATACCAATGCGATCCTCAAAAACTCTCCTATTACACCATAACACATCATAGAGCCGAACACACTGTTCATCCTCTATATTTCCCTGAAATGCAGCCTCACGTAACGAGTCCTCTAGACTTCCGTTCGTAATCACACTGCCCACAAAACATGGAGAACCCCGCTCTACGGCTGGCGATATCTCATTTAAAGTACAAATCACACCTACAACACTACTTCTCTGAATTTGGTCATTGAACGCTACTTCTACTTCAGAATCTCCCCATTTAAATTTCAAACTCCCTACATCATAACATAAGTTACCAGACACTCTACTTAGCCACTCTGAACCCAAGATAACACTGAATACTAAATTTGGAATTACAAGGCAAATCTGCTTCTCTACATGATTATTAATTTTAATGTCTACTAAAACTTGCTTAGAAATTACTTTAGACCTCTTCCCAACAGCTGTGATAACAAAAGTGCTTTTAATTGGCATCTCCTCAAAATTTACTCCAGTTCCTTTCATTTTATCATAAAATGCACTACTTATGCAACTCTTCATACAACCACTATCAATTAAAACATCTGTGTACGCCTCGGACACGTTAAATTTAACTATGGGGCTCTTACTAACCACTTCCTGAATAATACCTTCATCATTTAGTTCATGTAATAATTCATTTCTCACATTTAGGTCATAGGGTTCCTGTATAATTGTATGGACAGGGCATGCTACAGACTGAGATTCTGACCTTACTTCGCAGCCTGGTTCGCGTTTAAAGAACCGCTACAGCTGGCCGTAGTACTACTAACTACTGAACTAGTCTGGTTGTTCTGGGCTGTGTTGTCATTGTTTGGCTGTATATTACTACCACTAGGCTGTCCTCTTCCTTGACCCCTATTCTGGTTGTAATTATTGTCATTATAATTTCTCCCTTGATTTCCCCTGAAATCATTGTTTCTCCCTTGATTTCCCCTGTAATCATTGTTCCTCCCTTGATTTCCCCTGAAATCATTGTTCCTCCCTTGATACTGATTACCATAGCCATTTCCTCTGTTCTGATATACCTGATTATTATTATTTCTATTTTGAGCGTTGGCCCCTTCGCCACCGTTCCCTTGAACTTCTTGATGCCTGGCTTCATTAGGTCTATTATTATTATTACCCTGGTTCCGATTGAAATTGTCATCATAACCCCCTCTCCCTAGTGCATCAAATGTGCTTAACAAATTTTCTACTTGTGATATAGTCTTTACATTCTGGATACAAGCAGCCTCCTTGATCCTATAGGGAAAGTGCCTAAGTAGCAACCTTACCACATCACTTTCCTCCTTCAAGCCATCCAGATATTTACACACTAATACCTGCCCTAAAAAGTATTCGGTCATGGTGGAGCTTCCTTTAGGGTTATATTTACCACACACTACTCCCTCACGATGCTGCGACTGAATAACCTCATTCCAGAACTTTTCACAGAATTTCATTTTAAAATCATTGATATCAGTAAACTTGTCTCTGTAGACAGCAAACCAATTCCTCGTTTCCCCCACAAACACTTGTTCTAAAATTTCAACTACCTGGCACCACTCAATACTACCATTTTCCAACCTCTCCCCGAATTTATTTTCTATAGTGTTCATGAACTCCATTGGGCACCCCTGTCGATTGCTGAACTTACCCAGTTCTACCTCCCTGTGTGTGCTATTCACAAAAACTGGCCTATTCTGACTATTTTCTTGCCTGATCCTAGCTTTTAATTTTAATTCTAATTCTGCGATTTTCTCCTCAGCCTTCCTCTCAATACTGTTTACTGTTAATTTAATGTTTCCTTCTGATTCTTCTACTTTATCATATAGCTTTGCTTGTTTCTCCTCAATCTTGCTAATGCTTTCCCTATTACTCTCTCTTAAATCATTTACTTCTGCAACTATTTGTGAGTGGACTTTCTCAATTCTACCCCCCAGCTGTTCCTTAATCTCTTTAGTAGCTACCTGAATTTTGTCAATTTCTCCCCCCAATTGCTTTTTGACCTGCTGTGTTTCCAGTTGCACTAGTTCTTTTAAATTTTCAGCCTGTGTACTGATTCTAATTTCCAACTCCTCCTGTACTTTTCCTAATTTTCTGTCTACATCTGCAATAATCTCTTTAGCCTTTTCTTCCATCACCCCCCTGATCTCACCTCTAATCAGTTCGAATTTGTCACTCATTTCCCTACTGTTTTGTTCTAATTTAGCATTTAAAGTTTTAGTACTCTCTCTATTTTCCTTACTGTTTTGTTCTAATCTGGCGTTTAAAGTTTCATTACTCTCTCTATTTTCCCTACTGTTTTGTTCTAATTTTGCATTATTCTGTTCTAATTTTGCATTTAACGCTTCTGTATTTTCTTTATTTTCCCTACTGTTTTGTTCTAATTTTGCATTATTCTGTTCTAATTTTGCATTTAAAGCATCACTACTAACTTTGTTCTGATACATGAACTCGAGAAGTAAAGTTTTTAATTCTGGTTGGCCGCCTACACTCCCTGTTTCAGTATCGGGATTTACCTCCGCTACCCCGGTACTACCATCACTCGACATACTGCTCGTATCATCATTCTCCAGTTGATGACCACTACGTAGCCTCATCTGTCTTTCTTTCTCATCCCCCATAATGATATACACTGATAAAGACAAATAACCCCCAAAATACAGGCACAGAAATATATACCCTTCTCCTTCCACAAATGTTATTAGGTTTTCAGCCCCAAGTTGTCGGCGACAAATGTAACGGTCTTTCTTAGGCTGGGATGACAAGTGAAACGGTATTTACTTTGCTCCACGTTGAGCGTACAAATGTAATGGTTATTATTTAGTGCCCCATGTTGGTAGCGAAATGTATTGGTTTCGCTAGCCCACACTGTTGGGAGAGAAATGTAACTGTTTACCTTTGCCTAAGCTATGTTGTTTTAATGGGCGCCAAGACCTCAATGCAATGTTGAAATCTAAATTTGTATTTAACAACGTCTAGCTCTGGCAGAACACATTCAAGACTCTATTCACTCAGATCGTGGTATGATTTGATCATTAACCCAACAAACAATTGTATCAGGAGAAGGAATTGGTCTATATCTAATGCTACCTACTGAAAGCAAAGATTGCATTGTAAAAGAAATGAATTTATTATATAAAACAAGTATAGCAAAATTAATAATAATAAGTTTAACATTTAAATTGGAGCGTTGTGATTTGAATATTACCGATAGAAAATTACGTGAAAACGGAGTCTGATAAATTGATTTTACTCTTATTTCCAAGCTATGAAGTTACTGAATTATGAAATATAAAACAAAGAAAAATGAGAGATTGCGTATTTCTGCGTCATTAGCGCTTACCCCTGGAAATTGCCAAAGCATTTCCCTCGTTCTTGATGATGCTGTGTGCTTCCCACAGTCTCCTGGACGTCGTCATCTCCGTCGAAATTTGATGATATTCTGGTAGATTAGATAATTCTATGGTCCGTACATCGGACCCAAACTCTCGTAAAACCGCACTGGTTACGTTTTACAAAAGTTCGTCGCTAACTCCACTGAACATCGGAGCGTCACGCACTTGCGACCTTACTCTGCCAGTTCTACACAGATTGTCCTTAACTCCACCGAACATCGGAGCCACTCGCACGCGCATCCATACTCGTCAAGTATTTCACAGATAGTCCGCGTTTCACGGCGCGTCGAACGATATATTCACCTGTCGGCTCCCCCACTCCAGTCCAGACTTCTAGCTTACGTTGTCTCCGCTGATTGGCTGAGCACGCCGCCACTTCCCCTCCTCCGGTTCATTACACTCCGCGGGCGAGAGGGAGAAGTCGTTTTTCGTTTCAACAATTCGCCTCTTCTTGACGATGCGACCCAAGATTGCGTCATGCTTCTCGACAGGAATCAGCTTGTATTAGAATTCCCAGTGAGTCATGTCTCTCAAATACCCTAACTGACAAAACTCCGTAAAATTCCGTAATCAGATAATTTTCTATGATATCGTCGTTCGTAATAATTTGCTTGTTAGCGTTTTCTAAGACATAGAAAACCTATCTGTATGCTTATAATTTTTATAAAATGCTCCGAAAATATCTTAATAATAATTATAATAAATTAATAATAATAATAAATTAACATGAAAAATTATCTTGGCTGAACAATTTGCCGCGTAAATAAATATAGAATGGCTTCCTACTGACTTATGCCAGTTGCATAAAAAAACCTCGAAAAACACGTTACACAGTTGCTGAGAACTTATGTCCAGACCATGTCGTCATGTTTTAATAATTATTGCTTCTCAGAAGCCATGTACACTCATTCTGTCTGTTCAAGTGCATTTCCCACGTGAGCAGAAACCTTGTTTCTCACCTTCCACTGTCGCTGTCCTTGGCTTGTGAGCAGGCTCCACTTAATGTTACAATTAATTGTAACAGGTAATTGCGTGTATTCTTTTGGATCTAACCAGTAGTTTGCTTCTGAAGGGGGACAGGTTGTTTTTGTTGCTTATTTTAGGAGCTGCGACATCACGGTCATAATTATATCCCCGTGTATTTTGGGTTTGCGGAATTTGTGTGATAAACAGTGTTATTGTGATGGCTCTACTAGTGTGTGTATTTGTAAATGGGAGATACGATTGGGAAGGAGTCGGCCGTGGCCTCAATTTAGGAACTATCCCAGCATTTGCCTGGAGTAGAAGTAGGGAAACCATGGAAACCACTTCCAGGATAGCTGAGGTAGGAATCAAACCCGCCTCTTCTCAGGCTGAGTGTAACCCACTCCAGCCCTCAGACCAAAAATAAATTTCTTGTTGGAGCCGGGAATCGAACCCAAGCCTCTGTAGTGACAGCCGATAATGCTAGCTACATGTTTTAAGCATTTCTTTTTAGTGTTGAAAGTTCAAATTCGTTCTCTTGAAAAATTAGAGAATGTGACTTCACCCGTTTTTTCCGTGGAGTCTTCATTTGCATAGAGTTGAACTTGAGGGAACAGGAAAGTGGTGGGGTTAAACCTATTCGTCTCTCGAATCAGAACGTGCGATGCTACACCGATTGGTAACAAAACTCTGTTATAATGAGAGGAATTAAAATCTATTCTCTGTGCTTGGAACAATTCCAGATCTTATTCTACAATGCCAAATTAATGAGACCCTCCATTGGTGTTGAGATCAAAGTTCAGCGAAGACAGAATCACGATGAGTGGGTCTTGGAGTTAATAATTGCTCAATCAAACCGCTAGTATAAGTGAGATGAGCCCGACAGCCACTGCCAACCGCCGAACTGATTCACACAAGAAGTCCTTTATCTTATGAATAGGCAGTGTCAAAACCCACAATCCATCAAGGTCTTCATACAACCTTGTTAGTTAGTTGGTTAGTTATTGAGGTTTTAAGGGGCGTAACTACGAGGTCATCTGCCCCTAACACAACCTTGCTGCTGTTACTTTTCCTTGGAGATCTTGGTGATCAGCCCTGTGTCCTAATGTGTGCATTGAATTAGTCTGATAGCCTACACTATTGTGATAACTGCAATATAATATACAGCGTATTATTTCCGTTTCTACAAGGTTGGGAATGAGGTGAGATGTATTCCTATGTGGCGTTTTTTTTACAACCGGATGCCCTTCCTGACGCCAAACCCCCATCAGAGAAGCTAATGAGAGCTGAAATTAATGAAGTGACCATGACTCTTGTAAGGTACCTTTCCACCAATATCGTGGAGTTGGAAATGGGAGATAATGGCAAACCATTCCAAGGATTGTCATGTGGGTTTGACCCCACTCAATTATGGAGTTCGGAGATAACCTGGTCCCATGGCTTTGCGCTTCAGCACGCAGCACTCCGACCGATATCGTGGTGACTGCAGGAGTATGTGTTATTCTTCGGGTCTAGCATTAGAGTCGATGCCAAGGGCTTAAAGTAATGCACCATCCTAGAATATACGAATGTATAAACAAGGTGGAAAATTCACTATATAGTCACTATGTCTCCTCATGTATCTCGTATAATTTCACTCTCTCTAGAGATAGCCCTGATGAATTTGGAGACGAAATACCATTACGGATGTTTTCCTTGTGATCTCATACGTAACATGCTTCATCAAGTATAGTGAGCTCTCATTCGAGAGGTTCCCTTGTTACTAACACAGTACTACGAATTCAACTTTCGAGGTCACGGGTACGTCGTACGGACAGTAGGCTATCGTCAGGTCGTCGTATCGATGGGCATAGGCAAAAGGTAGGGAAATCCACCATTATATTTTGTGTTTTGTATTTGAGATCTAAGTCTTTAAACTTATTTGATGTAACTCTCCATGCCTCCCTGTCCAGAGCTATCATTTCACCACGACACAAGCTTACATCCGAGCCACCCCTAGTCTTCCTTCCATAACTAAGTTTGCTGCTCCTGAGTGCCCTACCATTAGCACTTGCTAGAAACATCTCGCCTCCACCATCTCGTCTTAATACAGCTATAATAGTTATCTATCTACCCATCTGATCTTCATTATTCTCCTGTAACACTACATTTCAAATGCTTTTATTCTCCTCTTTTCTGCTGCACCAACAGTCCAAGTTTCACTTCCATAGAGTGTCACGCTCCAGACAAAAGCTTTCAAAAATTACTTTCTTATAACTAATTCTATATTTCATGTCAACAGATTTCCTTTCTGTAGAAATGCTCTCCTTGCCTCGTCCAACCTACTTTTTATGTCCTCTTCACTTCATCCATTATTTTGCTGCCTACTTCCTTTAACTTTTCATCTGTTTTCTTCAAGATGCGTTTTAATATTCTACAATGGGCTAAAAATGCATATAGAGATATGAATTAAATAATTTAGAGAAATTTGTGAATACTAGCGGACCCGTGCGAGAAATCTCGCATGTTCATAAACCACACTTTCCCCAATAGGTTTATAATAAGAGACTTAAGGAGAAAGGTTGTTATGTTTTTAATTGAACCAAATTATTATAGAGCACTATTTACGTTTCAGGTGTCCCTACGGCCAAAATGCGAACTGCACAGCCATGATGTCGCGTATTTTCCTACAGCAACAGTATTTGCAAATCGCACACTTCTTACAAAAATTGATATTTATGAAATTAGAATGCAATTCGTCACTGCTAATGTCATTTGTGTTCTGAGTCCATTGATTGACAGCTTAGCCGTAACACTCACCGGTTATTCGATATTGATGAAATTATACGTTTTGAGTAGGCCTACTCATTCCTTTAAATTACTGTTTCTGAAATCCATGCAAAATAATAAAGGAAACGCCTCAGAATGTTAAAATGACATGGAACAGGCATCACACCGGCCAAAATGTGAAGTGGACAGCAATTATGGAGTGTAGCCTATCTTCCTGCGGCACCAGTATCTGCAAATCGCACACTTCGTACAGTTTTTTAAAAGTCATTTTTTAAAGAAATTGTAGATATTTATGAAATCAGAGTGCAATGCGTCACGGGTAATGTATATTCTCTTTCATTAGATCCACATTTTCACGATCGGTCGCTAGTGAGCGCCGCAGGAGGGATCTATACTACTGAAATAATATATATGATGATACTATAAGTTATACCTACTTGGCAAAACAAAACAACATACATATTGTTCACGAAAAGTGCAGAAAATTCATTCATGGAATTTTAAGGTCCTATATTTCCACAATCAGAATTATAAGGTTATACTTGTATTGTGTGCAACAGGCAATTCTTCTCCGTCCAGTAAACAATCACATAGACTAATCTTTACAATGCATCTTACAGTTTAGTCCATAACTTCAACTCATACTTAATATTTATGTATTAGCGAACTATCCTCCAGGTGTCTCCCGACCCCTGAATGGGAGGAGTTCCTGCTGTGGTGGTCGTGAGTTCAGCCCCAGGGGCTTCAAAGCATGTTTAGCATATAGCAGTACCAGAGAGTACCAGAGAACAATGCCAGGTGTGCTAAATGCATGTATTGACTGAGAACGTTTATCTCTAGGAGATTACCTGTAATATTCTTTTGCGAGCAGACATACAAGTTACAACCGTTGTATGTACTGACACTACTGTATATTCAAATTGCTCCCTCTCTGAGGTGTACGAGTATAGACCAGGGGTTCTCAAACTTTTTCTGTCGCGCCCCTCTTCTGAAACATGAAATATCTAGCGCCCCCTCCCCCTATTCTCATTTCCTTTCTTAGCACTTCTCATAGGCTACTTCCCACAAAAAAAAAAAAAGGGTCACACACAAGATCTACTGTGTATGCTACTGCCTAATTAGGATTACATTAATAATAATGATAATAAGAATAATAATAATAATAACACACAATTCATTATTAGAGTACATCAAAGTACAACAACGTTTTGTAAAAAAAATTGTCATGCATATGTATTACTTTTGCTTATAAAAATAAAAAAATCTGCTGCACGTGCAGTTATTGGAATTGAGCAAATTTGATTTGTTTCACTAATTAGTTCTTTAGCTGTGACACCTGTGTTCAGTAATGCTTTTCATATTTGAAAGCTCGTGACCTATAAATGACAATAGAAATAATATGTACAATTTTCAACATTTCACTGTGAATTTGAAAAATGTTATGTTAAAGCTCTTCTTCCATGAAAAAGTAAAACAGGAGAATAAAAGTGTACATGGATCAGAATTCGGTAATTCTCAGACACTTACGGAGTTAGTGTGATGTGTGAGCTTGAATCTGAGATGAAAGTAAATCCAGTCTTGGTTGGATGTTTGAAACAGCAACCCGAAGATCCCCTTCCAGCTGCAGCCGAGACCGATGCTTCGTCTTGACGGATGCCATTGCGGAAAATGTTGACTCACACAAGTAAGTTGAAGCAAAGGGTCCACTGCATTTTTCATAAAATGGGATATTCATTCCGAATCTGCACCCAAATATTTTCAAGATACTTCGACTTAAATTAATTTCGAAGTATTCTGTCACTTGAGAGTTCTATTAGTTCCTCCTGTTCAGCCGTTGACAGGTGGGCTGTTACGTTCGTTTCAAACGGGCTGCGAATCCAGTCATTCTCAGTTGAAGGTTGTGGAAATCTACCCTCGAATTTTTCACTAAGGTTTTGGAGGTGTTCTACGAAAATTCCACTAATTTGACAAATATCTAACTCATTTTCTTCCAGGAATTCATTCAGTCAATGAAACATCTCACAGCTACCTTTGTCCATCTGGGCTTTCCAAAGAATGAAAATATTACTATTTCGTCCTTGAAGTGACACGTTAAGTTCATTCAGTTTTTCAAATACGTCAGCCAAGTAGCACAGAATTAGAAGCCATTTCTCATACAGAAACAGGGTTGCGAGTGTAGGACTGCTGTCCAATAGGAAAATACGAATTTCATTCTTCAACTCCACAACGCGACGAAGGACTCGACCACGAGACAACCAACGTACCTCCGTGTGCGATAGAAGCGAATCATGTGTAGATCCCATCTCCTCGCAAAGAATGGAAAATAGCCGACTGTTTAAAGCTCTTGCTTTCACAAAATTTACAACACTAATTACATCGTTCAGCACTTTATTGACTTCCGGTTGTAGTACTTTTGAAGCCAATGCCTCCCTGTGTATCATGCAATGTGTGAATTTTACAGAATTAGTAACAGCACTCACTCTTGCTCTGAAACCCTTTTTAGTTCCAGTAAATGCCAACGCCCCATCAGTACATATACCAACACAATTTGTCCATGAGAGATTGTTGTCAATAAAAAAGGAATTCACAAGAGAAAAAATATCTTCGCCTGTAGTCCGCCTTTCCAGAGCTTTACAAAATAGAAAATCCTCGTGCATTTCATTTTCATGACAGTAGCGTACAAAAACAAGAAGCTGGGCACTGTTTACGATATCAGTACTGTCATCAAATTGCAGTTGCAAGTTGCAGACGTGGTAGCAATTGATTTTTTTATGTCAGAGGCTATTACATCAATACGACGAGTTAATGTATCATTTGAGAGCGGTATCGACTTCAAACGGGGCCGATAACCTAGATGTTAGGTCCCTTAAAACAACAATTATCATCATCATCATCGACTTCAAACACTCGCCGAACTTTTCTCTATGCATGATAGCGCACGTTTTCATGGCTGCAGGAAGAAGTAATTTCTCGCCAATAATATGTGGTGATTTGGATTTTGCAATTAAATAGGATATCTCCAAGGATGCTCTTAGCGCTTTGTTAGGAACTGTTGCGTGCTTTTCTAGGAATCTAACATTTCCTTTTAGTTGTTGCTTGTGGTGCTTAAAAATTGCTAAAGGTTTACTTACACAGTCTGGATGTTTAGTCTGCAAGTGTCTCTTAAGTTTCACAGGCTTCAAACTGTCGTTTGCTAAAATCTCCAAACAAAGAACGCATTGAGGCTGTTCCTGATTATTATTCGAAAGAATGCTGGTTTAGCTTAATGTCAGATAATCGTCTTGATATTTACGGACTTTCAATTTGTGTGTAGAATTAATAATCATGATGGGATCAGAAGCAGACGCGGAAGAACAATGGACTTTGTTTAAATTCAAACCTTGGTCTTTTTCCGAAGGAGAGCAAGCACTATCACTTTCATGGGGTCTCTAATTACCATTTCTAATAAGCCACTTATCCATGGGTAATGGCGTCACTCGTATCAGTTTATTTTAAAGTTGGCTAACCACGCACTAGAATTCACCTGTTCACTCACTGTCTTTGAACTGACTGGAAAGGCCTAGCTGAATTCGAATCGGCAACGGCAGAAATAGAAGAATACATTTTTGGAATCCATTCTTGAAAGGAAGTGGTGGTCACATTGTCAAGCGGCTTATTGTCATTAAGTGTTTGGTAAGGAGATGTCACTGCGGGTGGCGAGTGAAAGGGAGCTGTGTGGGAAATGTTACTCGCCACCTTTTATCAGAATTGCTGCTGGCAGGATCTAATGGTCAGTTCTTGTGAAATATGACAGCAAAGGTACGAGTTTATTATTCTTGAATGGTATTGGGAGCTACCTTCCTATGATAGGTTCATGAATATGAGGCTAGTAATATTTGTTACATAAGTCATCGGATTGTTTAAGAGCGTTAAAAATCCCTTCCTACGGAGGGAAAGTAAAGCCGGCGGGCCCGTCATAGATTTATGGCATGTAAAATAACCTAAAATTGAAAGAAACTACAATTGTGTGAAGCTATGTAGGTTAGATTTGGTTAACGCTGTATAAGTTCCAACGTTCCCCGCCAGGTACCAGTTGTTGAGGCAGCTAGTAGCGAAGTTCACGGCTAGGTGTCGTGCATGGTAGCATTTGGTAGAAAAAGTAGGATTTACTTGAAATTGATTGTCTGTAGTCCTTACCTGAAATACAGATAGCCCTAATACACACTAATACAGCCATCACAATGAACACCGGTTATCAGACAGATTCTACACACACCCCAAGTACACGGAGCTACGTGACAGCGTTGTCGCATCCCCTAAACTGAGGAACCAACCAACAACGTTCAGTAGCCTGGTATATGTGTGTGTAACTAGGCTAAAGGATTGGAAGCGATGCCCCACAACATTAAATAAGTTACACTACAGAATAATGTATACCCCTGTCCAAATGTTTGTGTAACCATTGTACCCAATTGTAATGGGTGTTTCCTTAATCGTCATTAATAAATCTCATGTATTTTTTTTTCAGGATTAGGGAAACACCCATTACACTATTGGGTACAATCACGTTGACTGACTGAAAAACATTACATTTCGATTATTAAGGCAACAATGAAAAATTGCTTTCAATATAATACTAATAATAGCTAGCTCAAACAATCCAGCATGTTGTGCAATACTGTCTACTTCATGCTTTGTCTGGAAGAGCTAAATGAAGCCAACTCCGAAGCAGTTGTGTGATTGGAAAACTTCGATATTGAAATTTAGTATCATTTGTACTGTATATATGATATTTATTTGATTGTCTGTATAGCATCTTACGCTAAGTAATAATAATGATAATAATAATAATAATAATAATAATAATAATAGTAAAAATACCAATAATAATGACAATATACGTTTAAGCATGTTTAAAGAATTGAATGTTCATAATCCTCACAGATGGTCCACTAATCTTTCTCGCGGTCAAATATGGTAAACGCTTTAAGACCTTGGTTTATAATGTGAGTCATACGAACAAAGTTGAGGTGAGGGGCAGATGACCTTGCTATTCCTCTCCTTAAAACAACAATAGCTAACAAATAACTAATGTAACTAAAGTGGTGGGGAAAGTATATAGCCACCCCACCTCATGTAAATTCGCAATGAAGAAAATTTGATTGCTGCATTTTTGTTTAATTTCTGATTTTTGCCCGTTGCATGTAAATTTGAAACCATTAATTTTTTTCTTAATCGTTCGTGTTCGATGTTCCCGTGTGTTCCATCCAAACGGGAAAATAGCCTGACATATTTCAAGTAAATTTCATGTGGTCCTCCTTGAGGATCTACATTCGTTCCAAGAAGTGTGTGTTTTTACTGAGTGTGGTGAGAGTTCTGTGGTGCATTCGTAAGTTAAGTTACGCGGAAGATGTGTACAGTAAGGCGGAAGTGGAGGCGCCTTTGATCAAATCTGCGGCACATTCTCGTAGTGAATGTGTTGGTTTCTATTGTCTTGTCAAGCCATGACGTCATGTTAGGGAATAGAGTATAGAGAATGTCACGCATTGTAGCCAGTATGACCGCAAGATACGCATCATGCGTGAGTGATGTAAGATCACAAGTACAATAATGTTACCTTGCGGGTTTACTGTTTTCGTGTTTGAGAAATGCCATCTTTAGAAAGATGAGCTGTCCATTACCTGCACGACTTACTAGGTCCTAAATTTTGAAACATTTCATTTCGTGCACTGCAAATCATGATATTTTCAATCTTCCCTGAAGCACTAACCTAAACCCGATTTATTGGTTTCCTCGATTCAAGGTACGAAATGATTAGTTCCCGGGTGAACAATAAATACGATCTTAGGTACATGGTGACACGTTATGCGGTCAATGGTTTCTGGTTTTCATCATAAAATACGTGTGACAAAATCATTCTACACGCCAAATGAAAAGTTTAATTTTGAACTTTGCAACAGGACCTGTACAAGATACCATCTATTAAGTTGGGCAAAAAGAGCGAAATCTCTCGTAGAATACAGAAAAGAGAACTATCTTAATTATTCACAAATGTGTGCATTCCGTTTCATTCATTCATTCATTCATTCAATAAATGGGGGTTCACTGCAACAATAACAATTATAATAATAATAATACACCAACATCGAGACAGTTTTACGCAAACGACGACATCGTGACATTGAATGACGACCGATTAATGAAGAGAATTCTGACATACTTTAGAAAACTTTAAGTGACAACAGTCTGGCTTACACAGGTCCAAATTGATCTCAGAAGTGCCAATATCACACCAACAGACATCGAAGATAGAATGACAATCAGACAAAAGATACACAGTTGGGAAGTTACACCTGAAGATCGATCAAAGAGAACGTGGAAACGATGGGTGGAGGAACGTCGAGTTCGTCATAGCGAAACGATGAAGGAGTTTTGGAAGACTAAGAAAAACAGCAGCAGATCTTAATTTGTTTTATGTGATACTGTGGGTCTAAACAGCTTAAATAATAATAATAATAATAATAATATTAATAATAATAATAATAATAATAATAATAATAAAAATAAATTCTTTCCAACATAAAGGTTTTTGTGGGAGAAAAGAAGGTACCCAGGGGAGGAAGGTGGGCAGCAGAGAGAAAGGCTCAACACTCTGAAAGAATGAAGGAAGTGTGGAGGAAGAGAAAGGAAGAAAGAACTATGAGAAGGAAATGAAATGATATTTGCGTGGTCCTTAGTTTTGGCCGGTTCGCATAATGTAAAGTAATGTAAAGAAAGTTTGTAGTTTAATGTGACCGTTAATCTCGCGATCATGTGCAATGGGACCTCCTTTTTACGCGGAATCCGAACCACAGGACATGTTTTTTTTTTTTTTAATCTCACATGCATTGATCGGGAACCGAACCCGGTCCGCCGTGGTGAGATGCCAAAAACTTGACCGCTGCGCCACCACACCCTAATAATAATAATATAGATAATAATAAACATAATAATAATATTCTTCCAGTTCAAAGCAGCTCCAAAGTATATTACAAATTGTCAAATGCTTCAGCGAGGACATCCACATTGAATTCGGTCCAAATAAGTGCGCTGTAATGTAGGCTATACCAAGGAAGGATGTATCCAAGATAATCAAATAAGCCTACGAATCCTTGAAGATATGGTGAAACAGAGTTTAAATCCTAACGATCGCTCGTACCTTCGTCTTCAACAAATTCCAAGATTTAACATTGCCGACGTACGGAGCCAAGTTGAGAAGAAAGTGTTCAATAGAGCTGGTAAGATATGCAGGTCACAGCTTAGTTCACGAAATAAGATCCAGGTCATCAACACCTGCGCTATTTTAGCAGTTAGTTGTACCTTTGAGGTTATAGTTTGCTCCTAAACATCACTGGAGAATTTTCATTGTTAGATAAGAACCTGTATCACATCATCATCCACATGGCGCAGCGGTAACGTTCTCGCCTGCTGTGCCGAAGGTTGCAGGATCGAATCATGGCATAGTCCGTTGGCATTTGAGGGTGCGCAAATGCGAGCTGTCATTAAAATTACTGGCACGTTAAAGATCTCCTTCGGGGCAAAATTCCCAAACTATAAAAGCCTCAGTAGTTAAAAGGGACGTAACGCAAATATTAACTAGCGAACCAATGCAAGAACTCTTCACATGTGTATAAATCACCCGCTGGACTTTATTGGCATGCGGGCTCGACGCGACACAGTTCTTGCAAAGGTTATCGTCTTGTTTATTTGTTTAAACGCGCTTTATAAAAAAAAAATATTTCTGTTGACTTTTTTCAAGAAATGTAGGGTTTTTTTTCCTGAACTTTTGAGACAATTTGGAAGAGTTCGGTACAAATCGCACCTTCTAACTCCCTCTGGCTTAAGAGCTTGAGTTTTGTGAAATATACACCTTAGCGATTTATACTGTACTAGCGGACCCGTGCGAGAACTCTCGCATAATGGGTTGTGTGCGCCGAATGTGTACAGACTACGCGCCCGGCTCTAGTGCTATGCGGGCAGTACGCGGCCATTTCTGCCAGGGGCTATCGTCTTGTTTGTTTGTTTGTTTGTTTGTTTGTTTAAAAGCACTTTATAAACAAATAAATATATTTCCGTTGACTTTTTCAAGAAATGCAATTTTTTCCTGTACTATTGTGACGATTTGGAAGATTTGGTACAAACCACACCTTCTAACTCCCTCTGGTTTAGGAGCTTGAGTTTCGTGAAACATATACCTTATATAATGTGCCCATTTGGGTAACGGCACAAGATTGAACCCGTGACCATTTATAGGAAGATATTGCAAAATTTTATAAAGATCACAAGAAGTTACGGAAATGAGCTCACTGGGACACAGCAACAGAGACACGGCTGGAGCCGCAAGTGGTCGTTTTAGACACATAATTTCCCGTTAGTTGGACAGGTTAAGTAAAAATAGCCATTAAGAAAGCCATAAAAGCACTAGGGGAAGGCAGAGTCGAGAGGCTATAAACAACGCTCGAAATTCCAATGAATAAGCAACTCAACGAAAATTATTACTTTTCGAGTGCGACAGTTATGAGAGGAACTACTTCTCAAGAGGTACTTGAAACTAGGCCCCGGATACTGTCAAATCAGCGAGATTTTGAAGCATACAGAAGGGGGACTTACAACCATTAAACTTAACAAAATAAACTCCCAAAATTATTAAATCTGAAGTCAGAAGAGAGTCGTGAACCACAAAAATCGAGAGGTTGGCAGACCTGAAATAAGACACTTCAGATAATGCAAGCTAAGGAGTACGTCATTGGAATGCAAGCGGAAGGCTATTCGCGGACGGCAAGCAGAATTAGGCCGGCCCTATAGCAGGGGCGGTCGCAGCCAGAACTTTTGGAGGGGACCCTAAGCCCATAAGGAGGGGGGGGGGGGAGGCATCCGTCCTATTTTTATATACAGTAGGCTATCTTTAATTTTTACTGGTAGCATGTCGCATAATATCATAAGGACTGAAATTCGTATAATAACCTATTAGTTTTATAAAAATCGAGGAGAGGGTCGAATAGACTCTAGAAAGAGAACACACATAATAAAATTTAAATCTGTTTATTGTAGGTATCTGATCAATGAACAAAATCCAATCGCCTTGTCTTCATTTTGGCAAACCGATCAATTACTTTCTCCACACTGACTTTCATTGACCGATGGCAATGTAACAGAGCCAGTCCGGTTAGCCTTTCTTCCGGCATTCGGGACCATAGCCAGTCCTTCAGCCGTCGCAATGTCGGGAGTGACGTTACTCACAGACAACGTCGCCAAAAGCTGCAGGAGAGTGTTGACTGTAGGTGTCAAGCTTTGAGAAGCAGCTACCATTGACTCAATTGCAGTTGATGGCAATTTCTTCCCTGCCGACTTCAATCTCAACCATCGCTGTCTCCATACAGCATACTCTCCCTGCAAGTGGCACCCGTCGGAAATTAGCAAAGGCTGATACTTGATACGAAGAGCCTCCAAACATTGCACCACTGTTGGGTCTTCAGCCGGTTTGTCAACGCAGATTGCAGGCATCAAGTCGAATGCGCCCAAAGATTCATTTGGAAATTGTTCCTTGAGATCCTGCACCACATGCTCGATCAGCGGAATGAAGACAGTTCGGCGGTAGAACTCTTCGGGTGCGTCAATGTCAGCTGGAACGTTGGACCGCTTCCTCCTGCCTGCTCTTCGGGGCAACGCCACCTCGAACTCCAGTTCTTCCGCAAAATATTATCTCGAAGTACGGTTCAGCATTCTCACGTGCAGTCGAAAGCGCCTCGATGGTGTCCATGACACCCGTGGAAGCCGCACCAAGTCCAATGAGTCGTCCTGAAGAAGAAGGCTCAAAGGCCGGGTTTTAACTAGAACGTCGTACAGACACAACATTGAAACCACAAATTGCGTATCACACAATGACTGAATGAGGGATTCAGCTGCACTCTATGTGTCGCTGTCCTCCCATTCTGCTATGATTTCTAAAGTTCGAATTATCTTAACTAAGAGTCTCTCGAACTGTAAATGGCCATCATGTTTTTCACTCCACCTCGTTTCACACAGTTTGCCAAAGTCTTCGCCCAAAACTGACAAAAAAAAGCTTTGTATCTTTTAGGAGATGATCTAGCAAAGTTAATTGTATTTTTCATCAATGCTGTACCATTACAAGTGGGCACTACTTTTGAAGTTTTCGCTAAGCTGCTGTTAAGGGCGTGATTGTAGCATGGACACCTAGAACCGCAAGGTGCCGCTTTCAAAAGTTCCTGTACTGCACCTTTCGTTTCCGATGACATCACCGAACAGTTATCCGTGCCTACCCCAACACAAAGCTTAAGATCGAGTGAGAGCTTTGTAGTGAGATCTTGTACAACGTGACCAAGAGCAAAGCCTGAAAATTTTGGTACCCCGCCTTGAATATCGTCCTCCCTAATAGATTCGTAGGCGTCCGCAAATGTCAAAATATATTCGTGCACCTTCTCTTCGTGGACGTAGCGAAGTGACAATGCAAGCTGTTCTTTTAGCGAAATGTCTGATGTCTCATCGAACATGACGGAAAACATGCTGCTACTTTCACCTTCCGAACGATGTCTTCTTGGATTTCCTCACGACAGCACTTAATCAGTTCATTTTGTGTTCTATTACTAATATACGTAGCCCGTGCTGATGCAATTTCAAGGTGGCAACGACGACTCGAAACTGAAGGAGTTCACGGAAGTTTCCTTCATTTTCTAAGGGGTCTGGAGGGCTGGTCTCACTTTCACAGGCAGGTCCTGTGATGTCAAAATTGGAACTGTCAAGTCAAACCTTTGCTCTCTTCCCTTTCTCTCCTCTGCCTTTCTCTTTCTCATTTTTCTTTCTCATTTTCTTTTTTTTCTTTCTATTTTTGAAGACCGTTTGGGGGGGGGCATGGCCCCCCTGCCCCCCCCCCCCCTTGGGACCGCCCCTGCCCTATAGAGTGGATACTATTTTAATTAATTAAAAATAAACCTGCGAACAATTCTCGTTCCACCAGCAGGCAATTATAATATTATTACCAATTACACTTGGGATTAAATTATAGAGAAGACTAGAGCTAGGATTCAGGAATTGAACTCCCGAAGCTCGCGAGTGACTAATTTCTTACCCAAAATATATAAATAGGCTTTAAGCCCGAGCAAAAGCATGAAGTTCATCAGTCTGCGAGAGGTCTCAGAGGAGGCACGTCAGTACACGAAGTCCGTCAGTCTATAAGATACTTCAGTAGAGGCACGTTATAAGCAAAGTTCGTCAGTTTATAAACAGCCTTAGTACAGGCATGTAATAGAAAGTTTCCTAAGTACGATCAGTTAGATCAAGCCTCGGTGAAAGGTTACGCTAGTTAACGATATAAGCGAGACTTCAAAGAAAGAACTGTATTCAAAGACATTAGAGTTCGAACCTCAGAAGAAGCAAAGTAAATACAAGTTGCGATAGGCAAATCACTAAGTTTAACGAAGTCACATTGGTTCAAGACCAAGTCGCGTTCAGATACGACAGATTACGAGACGCGAAAGCACGTTAACAACTTCAAGACAGAGTGCGGAAATATAAAGACATTGAAGGAGTCGGTGAGCTCAGAACGTAGGTTCGAGATTAAAGAAATAGCTAGTGAAGCGATAGAAAGTCATAGCACGCAGAAAGAGACAATATAACCAGAGGGGAACCTCAGAACAATTTATCACAGCTATCCAAGTGAAACGTCAGATAACATAGGTTCAATAACAGAACATTTGAAGGGACACAAATTCTAAAAGTAGAAGTGTACGGTCTTCACGGAAGACTAATATAGAAGAAGGAACTATAAGGTTGAGATAGGCGAAATTGTGAAAGTAAAAAGTATAGAGCTACAGCAGATAAACAAATAAACATTTAACAAGTGAAAAACTCTGTAGGAAGGTTTTCGAACGAGAGACAGGCACGACATTAGGATGAACAGGAAGGAAAGAGACTTACCTAAAGTAGGAAGAGCAGGAGCGATCACACGTCTAAACCTGTATAGGGAGAGACTATCTAGGATGTTTCCACCACTGTACGCTGAGAGTTGGGTCCGTGTGCAAATGTAAAATAGTGAATAAGTGAATTTCTTTTTATTAGTGTTAAATAAGTGTAATCAGTGAATTTATAAAAATGTATATGTTCGTGTGTCAACCTGAAGACCACTTATTGAAAAAGGTCTATTTTAGTGTAGTGATGGAGTGCTGAAGAAATTATGTATGGGTGAACCCATTCAAAGGCCATGTCATGAGCGGAACAACAGGGTGAGTCCAAATGTTTATTAAATAAATGATTGTGTCATGTGCTAGTCAATGAATATATTGAAACGTTTATTAATGCCCCATGTTGGTAGCGACAAATGAAACGTTTTGCTAGCTCCTAACTGTTGGGTGAGAAATGTAACTGTTTACCTTTGCCTAAGCTATGTTGTTTTAATGGGCGCCAAGACCTCAATGCAATGTTGAAATCTAAATTTGTATTTAACAACGTCTAGCTCTGGCAGAACACATTCAAGACTCTATTCACTCAGATCGTGGTATGATTTGATCATTAACCCAACAAACAATTGTATCAGGAGAAGGAATTGGTCTATATCTAATGCTACCTACTGAAAGCAAAGATTGCATTGTAAAAGAAATGAATTTATTATATAAAACAAGTATAGCAAAATTAATAATAATAATAAGTATAAAACTTAAATTGGAGCGTTGTGATTTGAATATTACCGATAGAAAATTACGTGAAAACGGAGTCTGATAAATTGATTTTACTCTTATTTCCAAGCTATGAAGTTACTGAAATATGAAATGTAAAACAAAGAAAATGAGAGATTGCGTATTTCTGCGTCATTTGCGCTTACCACTGGAAATTGCCAAAGCATTTCCCTCGTACTTGATGATGCTGTGAGCTTCCCACAGTCTCCTGGATGTCGTCATCTTCGTCGATGTTTGATGATATACTGGTAGATTAGATAATTCTATGGTCCGTACATCGGACCCAAACACTCGTATAACCACACTGGTTAAGTTTTACAAAAGTTAGTCCTCCAATCCACGGAACATCGGAGCGATTCCCGCGTACAACATACTCGTCAAGTATTTCACAGATTGTCCTCCTTCGACGGCGCGTCGAACGATATATGCACACGTTGGCTCCCCACTCCGGAGCCGTCTGCTAGCTTACGTAGTCCTCATTGATTGGCTGAGCACGCCGCGCTATCTTCCCCTCCTCTGGGTCATTACACTCGGCGGGAGGGTTCCGTTTCAACAATTCGCCTTTCCTGGACGATGCGAGCCCGCTTGCGTAATTCTTCTCGACAGGAATCAGCTTGTATTTGAATTCCCAGTGAGTCATCTCTCTCAAATTCCCTAACTGACAAAAACTCCGTAAAATTCCGTAATCAGATAATTTTCTATGATATCGTCGTTCGTAATAATTTGCATGATAGCGTTTTCTAAGACATAGAAAACCTATCTGAATGCTAATAATTTTTATAAAATGCTCCGAAAATATCTAAATAATAATTATAATAAATTAATAATAATAATAAATTAACATGAAAAATTATCTTGGCTGAACAATTTGCCGCGTAAATAAATATAGAATGGCTTCCTACTGACTTATGCCAGTTGCATAAAAACCCCACGAAAAACACGTTACATATTCGCCTCGGATCATCGGATGATTTACCGTGACGACGGTCCATTATCCGATTATCCCAGACACGTTAATAAACCCCATCCAAAATACATATTACATAAATGAAATCTCCCTAAATTACAGATATATACACTCATAATTTTTCTTCACGCACTTTGCGTCAAAGGTTGTTGTCACTATGGATTGCACTTTGCAACCAGTCCAATGTTTCTCATATAAAATAGTGTTCCACGGATATTTCCGCCTCTCAAATTTCTCTATGTTGGAGAAATAGACATAATTAATGTGTGAGCACTATGTATTTATGATGTCATATCACACGCATTGAAGGTGTTCTGATATATTTATATCACCATAGAACTTCCTAATTTCACTGGAGGTCCCTTCCTTATGGTGAAATTTAATCTCACTTATCACTGAGCACACGATCACACTATTGTGGCAGCGCCTCGTGACCATAATACTTAATCTCTCTTTAAAGATGATTAAATTAATATTGACTTCTGAAAAAAAAACAGTAAATGTGCATTACATATAACACCAAATATTTCTGTGCCGTAATCGCCCTGTCTTGTTAAGTTCCCGTAGACCATATTCTACTTAATACTAGTTCTCAACACAGATCAGTTCTTCTCACACAAAAAATACCTCTGTACAAATTATCTTAAATTACACACTTACAAATCTTACATGGCGAGGCCGTAAACAGAAATCACGTGTGCTGATATGTATGAGTTTCATGAAGGACTGTCTCGCATTCTGATGGCCCATCTTTTGCCTCGTGGACGCCTTAAGCAAAAATACCATGTACAAGCGCTCACCCATCTCTTGGAGGCAAATGGGAATTCACCAGCGCTACCAAATTCTGGCCTTGGTGTATCGAGACATTTTAGTGCTCAAGAGCATCCGACAATCCCGTCATATTTCCCTGTACCTTAAAAACTCTCATTTACTTACATACTACCCCCTGTGCAACTTCTGATACGCCTGCCTTGAAGACCAGCTCCTCCCACGCACCAAATACCACACTTACTCATTTGATAGGCTGGCTCGCCAGCTAAACACACTCACTTTATGACACATATTTTCGTAGACTATGTATATTATACGTCCCGTATAATCTGTTTCCCTCACTATTCTCCAGCACATATGCTGTTTTCCCAATACGTTTGGAAACTATAAATGGGCCCTCGTAGAGATAAAAGAACTTGGACATGACTTTCTCTAGCTTATTTGACTGTTTCGGCACTCTAAGTAAGACTCTGTCTCCCGGCTCGAATAGGTCAAATTTAGTTTCTTTTTGTTGGCGAATTCTCTTTTGTGCTGACTTAGATAAATTCTGTTTCGCCAACTGGAAAATGTAATCCATCCCCGGTTGCTTACCCTCATTTAATCCCAACACCCTCGCTAGTTCATTTTGTGGTCTTTTTCCGAAATGAACTTCGTATGGCGTCAATTTCGTGCTCTCATGCTGGACAGAATTCAGCCAAGTCTCGACCTTGGGAAGATGTCCAACCCAGGCCGCATGCTTGTCATGCACTAGAGTCCGAAAAAGACGAGCCACTTCCCTTAATGGACGCTCTGCAGAATTACCCTGAGGGTACCTTACAGAGGAATGAACGTGTGCTATACCAGCTTCCTGCATACTGGTTCTCCATTTCTTTGCAGTAAACTGTGGTCCACTCTCAGATAGTATCCTGAGAGGAAGGCCAAACTCAGGTACATACTTATTAATGATCAGACGGCTACACGCTAGTCCCGTGGCTTTCCTTAGCGGATATAGCTTGACATACTTACTAAAAGCGTCAATAACTATAAAAACGTACTCGTAGCCGTACTGTCCTTTAACGATCGGGCCAAATAAATCCACACACAGTAGTTCGCCGGGACTACTGGTGAGAACTGCAGATCTCTCCCCCACTAAATATTTAACTGGATATTTACTCCTTTGACAGGTGTCACACTTAGCTAAAATCCTCCTAACATCCCTTCCCATTTTACTCCAAATGAAGTCACGACCAATTTCATAGAAGACTTTGGCAGCACCAAAGTGTCCTAATTCCCTATGAATGAACCAAATTAGCTCCTCCCGCAAAGTGGCAGGAACACATATTGCCCACCGATTATTCCTACATTTCCTTGCAAGAAGCCCATCCTGCATCTTGTACGTGAACCGTCCTACTTTCACATACTCTTCTTCACCTATTTCCAACCTAGCCAGTGGTTCCTTTAACTTAACGTCATCACGTTGCTCCACTAGCATATTTCTCAGTGTCTGTAACGATGCCCTGTTGCTACTGTCCACACATGCACATATTAAAATACCATCCTCTGCTTTAACCACAGGATAATCCCTACATAAATTAGTGTCCCTCGATAGCATGTCTGCAAGAATGTTATCTTTACCTTTAATATATTTTACTGTGAATTCGTATTCCTGCAGAGCAAGAATCCACCTACTAACTCTGTTAGAACTGAGTTTACAAGTTCTCATATACAGTAATGCATGGTGATCTGTGTGGATCTCAAATTTCCCCCCTACTAAATACATTCTAAATTTCCCTAAACTGAAAACGATACCTAAAAGCTCTAACTCAGTAATCGTGTATCTTTTCTCTGCTGCTGTCAGTCCTCGCGAGGCTAAAGATACAATGCACAGATTACCCTCATCATCTCTCTGACATAATACTCCAGCAATGCCTATATGTGAAGCATCTGTCATAACCACATATTCCTTATCTTTTAACGGATATTTCAGCACTACAGCTTTCTCAAAACCTTCCTTCAGCGCTCTAAAAGCCTGATCATGCTTGGACTCCCATCTCCACCGAGTCCCACTTTTAAGCAATTCCCTGAATGGTTCTACCAACCCAGAGTATTTAAGAACGAACCTCCTGAAAAAGTTGCAAATTCCCAGGTAAGTTTTTAACTGTTTAACATTCTGTGGCACCTCTGCGTTAAGTATCTTATTAACCCTCCTTTCTTCTGGTGTTACACCTCTACTCGACACTCTATGACCTAAAAATGTCACTTCTGACTGACAGAATGACGACTTAGACAGCTTCAAAGTGAACCCTGCCTGATCTAACTTCTGAAAAACTATATCTAAATGACGTAGATGCTCCTCAAAACTGCGTGAACTAATTACCATATCATCTATGTAAATGGTTACAAACTCTCCTGTGTCATCCCCTAATGCGATGTTTAAAGCCCTAATTAAAGCTGCTGAACTACTCTTTAACCCATAAGGTGTTCTACAAAATTGATAAAGGTTATATTTATGACTAAAAGCTGTAAATGGTCTATCTTCGTACATAAGTGGCACTTGCCTAAAACTGGAACTCAAATCTACACAAGTGAAATACTTCTTCCCCTCAAATGTTTGCATTAATTCCTCTATTGACATAGATTTCAGCTGATCTGAACTAATTCTACTGTTAATCAAACAAGCGTCTAAACAAATACGAACAGTGCCGTCGGTCTTGGGTACCGTGATCAAAGAATTAACATATGGACTGTTAGAGTGCTCAATAATCCCATCTTCAAGCATCTGATTAATTTGTGCCTCAACTGCACTCTGATAAGCGAAAGGTACAGGATATCTATGTCCTGTGAATACTGACCTATCAATAACGTTCAATGAATGTGTATAGCAATTGGCCATACCAATGCGATCCTCAAAAACTCTCCTATTACACAATAACACATCATAGAGCCGAACACATTGTTCCACCTCTATATTACCCTGAAATGCAGCCTCACGTAACGAGTCCTCTAGACTTCCGTTCTTAATCACACTGCCCACAAAACATGGAGAACCCCGCTCTACGGCTGGCGATATCTCATTTAAAGTACAAATCACACCTACAATACTACTCCTCTGAATATGGTCATTGAACGCTACTTCTACTTCAGAATCTCCCCATTTAAATTTCAAACTCCCTACATCATAACATAAGTTACCAGACACTCTACTTAGCCACTCTGAACCCAAGATAACACTGAATACTAAATTTGGAATTACAAGACAAATCTGCTTCTCTACATGATTATTAATTTTAATGTCTACTAAAACTTGCTTAGAAATTACTTTAGACCTCTTCCCAACAGCTGTGATAACAAAAGTGCTTTTAATTGGCATCTCCTCAAAATTTACTCCAGTTCCTTTCATTTTATCATAAAATGCACTACTTATGCAACTCTTCATACAACCACTATCAATTAAAACATCTGTATACGCCTCGGACACGTTAAATTTAACTATGGGGCTCTTACTAAACACTTCCTGAATAATACCTTCATCATTTAGTTCATGTAATAATTCATTTCTTACATTTAGGTCATAGGGTTCCTGTATAATTGTATGGACAGGGCATGCTACAGACTGAGATTCTGACCTTACTTCGCAGCCTGGTTCGCGTTTAAAGAACCGCTACAGCTGGCCGTAGTACTACTAACTACTGAACTAGTCTGGTTGTTCTGGGCTGTGTTGTCATTGTTTGGCTGTATATTACTACCACTAGGCTGTCCTCTTCCTTGACCCCTATTCTGGTTGTAATTATTGTCATTATAATTTCTCCCTTGATTTCCCCTGAAATCATTGTTTCTCCCTTGATTTCCCCTGTAATCATTGTTCCTCCCTTGATTTCCCCTGAAATCATTGTTCCTCCCTTGATACTGATTACCATAGCCATTTCCTCTGTTCTGATTTAGCTGATTATTATTATTTCTATTTTGAGCGTTGGCCCCTTCGCCACCGTTCCCTTGAACTTCTTGATGCCTGGCTTCATTAGGTCTGTTATTATTATTACCCTGGTTCCTATTGAAATTGTCCTCATAACCCCCTCTCCCTAGTGCATCAAATGTGCTTAACAAATTTTCTACTTGTGATATTGTCTTTACATTCTGGATACAAGCAGCCTCCTTGATCCTATAGGGAAAGTGCCTAAGTAGCAACCTTACCACATCACTTTCCTCCTTCAAGCCATCCAGATATTTACACACTAATACCTGCCCTAAAAAGTATTCGGTCATGGTGGAGCTTCCTTTAGGGTTATATTTACCACACACTACTCCCTCACGATGCTGCGACTGAATAACCTCATTCCAGAACTTTTCACAGAATTTCATTTTAAAATCATTGATATCAGTAAACTTGTCTCTGTAGACAGCAAACCAATTCCTCGTTTCCCCCACAAACACTTGTTCTAAAATTTCAACTACCTGGCACCACTCAATACTACCATTTTCCAACCTTTCCCCGAATTTATTTTCTATAGTGTTCATGAACTCCATTGGGCACCCCTGTCGATTGCTGAACTTACCCAGTTCTACCTCCCTGTGTGTGCTATTCACAAAAACTGGCCTATTCTGACTATTTTCTTGCCTGATCCTAGCTTTTAATTTTAACTCTAATTCTGCGATTTTCTCCTCAGCCTTCCTCTCAATACTGTTTACTGTTAATTTAATGTTTCCTTCTGATTCTTCTACTTTATCATATAGCTTTGCTTGTTTCTCCTCAATCTTGCTAATGCTCTCTCTATTACTCTCTCTTAAATCATTTACTTCTGCAAATATTTGTGAGTGGACTTTCTCAATTCTACCCCCCAGCTGTTCCTTAACCTCTTTAGTAGCTACCTGAATTTTGTCAATTTCTCCCCCCAATTGCTTTTTGACCTTCTGTGTTTCCAGTTGACCGGGTGAGTTAGCCGTGGTCGTTACGGCAAGACTGTTGGCAGTCGCTCACATCCGGGAGGCGAGGAGGTTCGAATCCCCCCGCCGGCAACCTTGAAGATGGTCTTCTGTGGTTTCCCATCTTCCTTCCAGGCAAATGCTGGGGTTGGTCCCTAACTATAGGCCACAGCCGCTACCTTCTAACTCCTCGTTCTTCCATTCCTACTTCCCTTCCCAACGGTACTCGTAGCTCACCCATTGGGTGTCCGTCTCGAAGCAGCTACAAAACTGGCGAGCCGAACATGTCCTCGGAGACTCCCGGCACTAAAAAGCCATACGCTAAAAAAAAAAAAAAAAAAAAAAAATTCTTTTAAATTTTCAGCCTGTGTACTGATTCTAATTTCCAACTCCTCCTGTACTTTTCCTAATTTCTTGTCTACATCTGCAATGATCTCTTTAACCTTCTCTTCCATTACTCCTCTGATTTCTCCTCTAATCTGCTCCATTTTCACACTAATTTCCTTGTTGTTCTTATCTAATTTTGCATTATTCTGTTCTAATTTTTTATTTAAAGCTTCTGTACTTTCTTTATTTTACCTACTGTTTTGTTCTAATTTTGCATTATTCTGTTCTAATTTTGCATTTAAAGTTTCAGTACTCTCTCTATTTTCCTTACTGTTTTGTTCTAATTTAGCATTTAAGGCATCTGTACTTTCTTTATTTTCCCTACTGTTTTGTTCTAATTTAGCATTTAAGGCATCACTACTAACTTTGTTCTGATACATGAACTCGAGAAGTAAAGTTTTTAATTCTGGTTGGCCGCCTACACTCCCTGTTTCAGTATCGGGATTTACCTCCGCTACCCCGGTACTACCATCACTCGACATACTGCTCGTATCATCACTCTCCCGTTGATGACCACTACGTAACCTCATCTGTCTTTCTTTCTCATCCCCCATAATGATATACACTGATACAGACAAATAACCCCCAAAATACAGGCACAGAAATATATGCCCTTCTCCTTCCACAAATGTTATTAGGTTTTCAGCCCCAAGTTGTCGGCGACAAATGAAACGTTTATTAATGCCCCATGTTGGTAGCGACAAATGAAACGTTTTGCTAGCTCCTAACTGTTGGGTGAGAAATGTAACTGTTTACCTTTGCCTAAGCTATGTTGTTTTAATGGGCGCCAAGACCTCAATGCAATGTTGAAATCTAAATTTGTATTTAACAACGTCTAGCTCTGGCAGAACACATTCAAGACTCTATTCACTCAGATCGTGGTATGATTTGATCATTAACCCAACAAACAATTGTATCAGGAGAAGGAATTGGTCTATATCTAATGCTACCTACTGAAAGCAAAGATTGCATTGTAAAAGAAATGAATTTATTATATAAAACAAGTATAGCAAAATTAATAATAATAATAAGTATAAAACTTAAATTGGAGCGTTGTGATTTGAATATTACCGATAGAAAATTACGTGAAAACGGAGTCTGATAAATTGATTTTACTCTTATTTCCAAGCTATGAAGTTACTGAAATATGAAATGTAAAACAAAGAAAATGAGAGATTGCGTATTTCTGCGTCATTTGCGCTTACCACTGGAAATTGCCAAAGCATTTCCCTCGTACTTGATGATGCTGTGAGCTTCCCACAGTCTCCTGGATGTCGTCATCTTCGTCGATGTTTGATGATATACTGGTAGATTAGATAATTCTATGGTCCGTACATCGGACCCAAACACTCGTATAACCACACTGGTTAAGTTTTACAAAAGTTAGTCCTCCAATCCACGGAACATCGGAGCGATTCCCGCGTACAACATACTCGTCAAGTATTTCACAGATTGTCCTCCTTCGACGGCGCGTCGAACGATATATGCACACGTTGGCTCCCCACTCCGGAGCCGTCTACTAGCTTACGTAGTCCTCATTGATTGGCTGAGCACGCCGCGCTATCTTCCCCTCCTCTGGGTCATTACACTCGGCGGGAGGGTTCCGTTTCAACAATTCGCCTTTCCTGGACGATGCGAGCCCGCTTGCGTAATTCTTCTCGACAGGAATCAGCTTGTATTTGAATTCCCAGTGAGTCATCTCTCTCAAATACCCTAACTGACAAAAACTCCGTAAAATTCCGTAATCAGATAATTTTCTATGATATCGTCGTTCGTAATAATTTGCATGATAGCGTTTTCTAAGACATAGAAAACCTATCTGAATGCTAATAATTTTTATAAAATGCTCCGAAAATATCTAAATAATAATTATAATAAATTAATAATAATAATAAATTAACATGAAAAATTATCTTGGCTGAACAATTTGCCGCGTAAATAAATATAGAATGGCTTCCTACTGACTTATGCCAGTTGCATAAAAACCCCACGAAAAACACGTTACAATATGTATGAAAAATTGCACTAATGAATAGCCAAGTAATGTTAAAATGTAAAGGAAAAACCACTAAGATGGTTTGCAAAAATGTAAAGGATAATTATCAAAGTGCAAAGGTAATGATAATAATAATAATGAAAAACCCGTCAAATGATTATTCAATAATGAAATGAAATCTGAAAGGAGGAATCGAATATAATAATGGCATTGGCAAGTAAATTATGCCAGATAAAGGAAAGGTGAAGTAAATGAAACAAAGCACCATAATAATAATAATAATAATAATAATAATAATAAGTTTTGGGTTTTGAATTTTGAGTTTGTATACTCAGAAATAATGAATATTGAGTTTTTATACTCCGAAATAATGAATATTGAATTGAATAATTACATTCCACAAGTTAATAATGAAGCGATGAATATTAATAAAAATGATAATAATAAACTCGAGTTGAAATGATCAAGTAATTGAAGTAATTGAGGTAATTAAAGGATCGTTAGGATACCTTAAAAATAATGAAATAAAAGCGCTATTCAGCCGATAAATGTAATGAATGAAGGTAGTTTGTGAAAATCGAACACCGTGAAAATGTAAAACTCAGCAATTCTTCTAGGTTTGTGCCGTGTCTTGTGTGGGGTTTCGCCTAGGACACCAAGCTAGGCTCATCGGCGGGCTCTTGGTGTCCCTGCCCGGACCCCCACAGGAGTATCGAACTGCGCGATACCTCCCTTTATATAGAGTGCAACTGCACTCCTTGACTGCGAGAACCAAAAGCTCAAGCAGCCATAACCTCCCTATGAAGGCTTCCAAAAAGATGGTGTATTGGCTTTCACGGCCGGTGAATTAAAACTCAGCAATTCTTCTAGGTTTGTGCCGTGTCTTGTGTGGGGTTTCGCCTAGGACACCAAGCTAGGCTCATCGGCGGGCTCTTGGTGTCCCTGCCCGGACCCCCACAGGAGTATCGAACTGCGCGATACCTCCCTTTATATAGAGTGCAACTGCACTCCTTGACTGCGAGAACCAAACGCTCAAGCAGCCATAACCTCCCTATGAAGGCTTCCAAAAAGATGGTGTATTGGCTTTCACGGCCGGTGAATTAAAACTCAGCAATTCTTCTAGGTTTGTGCCGTGTCTTGTGTGGGGTTTCGCCTAGGACACCAAGCTAGGCTCATCGGCGGGCTCTTGGTGTCCCTGCCCGGACCCCCACAGGAGTATCGAACTGCGCGATACCTCCCTTTATATAGAGTGCAACTGCACTCCTTGACTGCGAGAACCAAAAGCTCAAGCAGCCGTAACCTCCCTATGAAGGCTTCCAAAAGGATGGTGTATTGGCTTTCACGGCCGGTGAATTAAAACTCAGCAATTCTTCTAGGTTTGTGCCGTGTATTGTGTGGGGTTTCGCCTAGGACACCAAGCTAGGCTCATCGGTGGGCTCTTGGTGTCCCTGCCCGGACCCCCACAGGAGTATCGAACTGCGCGATACCTCCCTTTATATAGAGTGCAACTGCACTCCTTGACTGCGAGAACCAAAAGCTCAAGCAGCCATAACCTCCCTATGAAGGCTTCCAAAAAAGATGGTGTATTGGCTTTCACGGCCGGTGAATTATATTCGATTCCTCCTTTCAGATTTCATTTCATTATAGGAAGATATAGGCCATAGGCTATTGTTGAAGTAAATGCTAATACGAGCAAGTTGAGTTGTCAAAGATGCCATGATAGTCCGAGTTTTTATAAAGGATGTGTTGCCGAAATAGGCCTGTAAGAAATGAATAAAGTAATATTATGCTAGCAAATGAATATACCCTGTAACATGCGTAATTTGAGAGATCAAAAATGAAGGTATCAATTGTCGGAAATCGTCGGTATTATTGTTGATTACGAGGGTATGACCCACTCGGGGAATCAAATGGATTTCGCCCGAGGTAATATGTTGCGATGCAAGACCCGAGGGGCTTCGCTAAATAAATGTGTGTGTGTTAATCTGGAAAGGTGCAAGGGTTCTACGAAATATGGCAACAACTGGAGGGGCATAAGAGTCCCTGAGCCTAGTGTCTTATACCCCCCCCCCCCTTTGCCAGCATCGTTGTGTTAAATCCGACCAAATAAAGTGTGTGGAATGAAATAAATAATAGGACAGGGATGAGGAGTGATAGAGATCCCTCATTTGCCTGCCTATCAAAGGGTTAGAAGCAAGAATGATGATGATCTCTTGTCTTCACCTAATAAATAAGTAATGCGTCGTGATCTCTAATTATGGCATTGTTTGCAAGAAAAGTGAATGAATAATGAGTCAAGTGAGGGATAGAGTTGTTGAAATAATGTGATAACTTGGATTTTCATGCGCCTGTTAAGAAAAAGTAAAACATTTGAGAGTTGTCAAGGGGAATGAATGGAACGAGGACATAGTCGTAAATCACCGTTAAACGAGAGGGTGAGGGAAGTCTGGCCACCACGCAGATCTTTCCAACAAGCGAGGGGGACGAATAAAATGGATGCTTTGTATACAGAAGTGGTAGGGCTGAATAGATACTAATAAATGGTAGTGGAATATGCAAGTTTGTTAATTAAAGGTGCAATGAAATTATAATATAAATAACTGTATTGGTGGGTTTTTGAAAATCATCCCCACATTAAATTTGTAAGATTTCGATAATATTTGACCATATTAGTCAAAGAATAAGTTTGTTACTAAATATTCGATTCCTGCCTAAAGAAATGTGTGCAGTAAAACGGGTAAACTTATAATTGAATTTGTAAATAACTGAGTAATGGAAGAATGATAGCACATGATACATCATTAATAAACCACCCTAATGCATGAAATAAATTGCGAAAGGACATGTGTTCGAAGATGTGGCGTGTTAGTTATTTTGAAGTGTTGATTTGTTGTGTGAGACCTAAGGCTTACCGGAAGAGTTAGTACAGTTAAAAGTGAATGATAATAAAGTAATTCAAAGATGAAATAAGAATAAATAAAAGCCCAGAAGGGATATGGATAATACGGTTAAATGTCCGTAAAGCCTTAGTGTACAATTGTTACGAAATGATAGGCATGCTCTATGCCTCAGTAAAATGTTATGAACAGGGAAATGTATATTGATATTCAAATGTAAATACTACCTAAGCAAGATAAAATGATAATATAATATGAATTTTTGAGAAAAGTTATGGATTTGTTTTTTCAAAATTTTATGTTTTATAGATTTTGTATTTGTTCCTTGGAGTTCTTTTATAAATAAACTCATATAATTTGTAACATGTCTGGTTTTCAATTTAGTCTTGTAGATCCTGAAAAGTGCTTTCATATCAAATGTAAGATCACGTTATGGGTTGGACGTAACATGCCCCGAACCGCAGTAGCAAAAGCCAGGTCGTGATCGAGCTTTAATCCAGATGATCGGGTACAATAATAAGAAAGGATAATATATGTTCATCCTTGAAGCTCTGTAGAAAGGCTATGCCTATCTCGTAACAGTGGGATAGAGGTTTGTTGAACGCGCAGTTAGCACATCACACACAATAAATTAAAATGTGACAGTATGATGGATGACTGGAAAAGTAAAGCACTTCACGGCAGGTATGCTACTCAACTACATTCTAAAAAAATACCGACACTACACATTAACAGAACGGCTTGTTTGGTGAAACCGAAGGGTTTATTTTTGACATTCAAGATCAAGTAATCCATATACGAAACTATGAGAGGCACACCCTTTGATAAGTGCCACCTCTGTAGGAGGACCATGGTTTGTTGTTAATTCATTTGAGGGGCTTGGAACATCTTTGTCATCAGCCCCGTGTAGTTGGGTGAGTGTGGAACTTGTCTGATAACCTGAATTTATGTTATGACTAGTGTATTAGGGACAAGGATGAGGTATAGCCCGGTCAAGTTAGCCCAAAAAATAGGGGTAAGGTTACAAAAATTCACATAGAGCTGAAAATTTGTACTAATGGTCTAAACACCATTATAAATGAAATGTGAAAAGTTCCCATCGGTCCGACAACGACAAAAACATTTATTCCAGGTCAAAGTTCGCAAATATGTTTTTTTGCGTTTTTCAGCCAAACGGTAAGTTTTATCATAAAAATAGATCAGACTAAAATTGTAGATCATGCCATTATCTATACGAATTGTCTTTCCACTTTTTATCCTAAGAGTCACCGTTTTTTGAGATATAACGATTCAAAAAGTTAAAAAAGTTGTATTCTTCATAATATGCACCCGTTTCCACTCCACCTGTGAGGTTAGTGTACTTGGCGTTATTTTTAACGTGGTTTCCACGGTAGGTCTATTCCACTATCTATTGTGATCCTATTTAATTCAATAATATTTAATCAACATATATATTATTTCAGTAGTATAGATCCCTCCTCCGGCGCTTACAAGAGACCGATCGTGACAAATGAGCATTCTAATGAAAGAGAATAGACATTAGCAGTGACGAATTGCACTCTAATTTCATAAATATCTGTACTTTCCTTAAAAAGTGACTTTCAAAAAAATGTAAGAAGTGTGCGATTTGCATATACTGTTGCTGTAGGAATATACGCACCATAATTGCTGTCCATCTGAGGTCTTTCCTTTATCATTGTTCATGGATTTTAGAAACAGTAAATCAAAGAAATGAATACTCAAATCGTATAATTTCATAAATATCGAATAACCGGTGAGTGTTATGATGATCCAATTTTCAGTGATTGCCTTCTTAAGTTAGGGAACGTAGAACTTGGAATTCTAACTGAAATGTAAATAGTGTTCTATAATCATTTGGTTGAAATAAAATCATAACAACCTTTCTCCTTAAGTCTCTCATTATAAACCTATTGGGGAAAGTGTGGTTTATGATCGTACGGGTCCGCTAGTAATAAAAAAAAATGGTACTATTGGAAATTATGAAAGCGGTGTGAATTTTAAGAAATTGGGGGAAATTATTCGGAATCATCTAATATTTCTGCTTCCTCATGTTCTTGTTCTTCTTTTACTTCTTGTTCCTCTTCTTCTTCTAGTTCCTCCTCTTCTTGCTCCTCTTCTTCTTCTTATTCTTCTTCTTCCTGCTGGGTGCAGGTAAATTGTCCTAACAGCGATGAATCAGATGTCTCCTCGCTGATATCGTATGAACACTCTTCTGATAGCAATCAACATTGGAGCATGACTGGCCTTGACAACTGGCACATGCTAATGAACAAAATAATCCAACTCTTTTGCAGCCGCATTTAGCATTACATCCCTTTTTACAATTGCTGATATCCTGATAATTGAAAGAGCAAGAGAACAGTTCAACTTGACAAATACAACTATTGTTGTTGGTGAAGACGTTTACTTACTGATATTAATTACTGCTCGAACTCCAACCGAAGAAATTATTTATTTTTTAAAACCTGGGAAAGCTCAACATCAGTTGGAACAAAAAACAATTGCAATTACCTTGTCTTCCTCTAACCTCTGCTTCTGCTCATCAACATCTATTTCGGATATATTATCAAGTTCAAATGAGGCTTGGTAATCAACTAGACCCAGAAGTTAATATTGGAAGTTAATCGACAATACATTGGAACCATTCCAGACTTTACTCCCTCCTGCACCGGAAAACTCCTCAACAATTTTTTTGCAATTGTTAAAATGGATGTAATGCTAAATGCGGCTGCAAAAAAGTTGGATTATTTTGTTCATTAGCATGTGCCAGTTGTCAAGGCCAGTCATGCTCCAATGTTGATTACTATCAGAAGAGTGTTCATACGATAACAGCGAGGAGACATCTGATTCATCGCTGTTAGGACAATTTACCTGCACCCAGCAGGAAGAAGAAGAAGAAGAGAAAGAATATGAGGAAGAAGAAGAACAAGAACATGAGGATGCAGAAATATTAGATGATTCCGAATAATTTCCCCCAATTTCTTAAAATTCAGACCGCTTTCATAATTTCCAATAGTACCATTTTGTATTATTAAATATTATTGAATTAAACAGGATCACAATAGATAGTGGAATAGGCCTACCGGGGAAACCACGTTAAAAAAAACGCGCCAAGTACACTACCTCACAGGTGGCGTGGAAACGTGTGCATATTATGAAGAATACAACTCTTTCAACTTTTTGAATCGTTATATCTCAAAAACGGTGACTCTTAGGGGAAAAGTGTTGAAACAATTTTTATAGATAATAGCATGATCTACAATTATAGTCGGATCTATTTTATGATAAAACTTACCGTTTGGCTGAAAAACGCAAAAACCCATATTTGCGAACTTTGACCTTTTTTTTTTTTTTGCCGTTGTCGGATCGATGGGGATTTTTCACATTCCATTTATAACGGTGTTTCGACCATTAGTACAAATTTTCAGCTCTATGCGAATTTTTGTAACCTTGCATGTCTAACTTGACCGGGCTAGTAGGCGCCCCGAGACTTGAAGGAATGTACCATCCCAGCATTTGTCTGGAGGGAGTGAGAGAAAGCCAGGGAAAACACACCCATGATAGGCGCTCTAAGCACTGGGATTCGAACCTGTGACTTCCGAACTTTCTGCAGCTGCCCTAGTGGCCGTGGTGCACAATTTAACGAGGACGGCTACTCCGCGGGGTAGCCTATGTTTCTTAGGTAGTGAGCCCCGAGGTTGGTTTGATCCCCATAAAACACCGCCATAGGTGATGTGGTAGAAATCCACAAACCCAACACAGCACTATAACGAGGCGTACTAGGCAAGGTGAGGAGTGAGGTAGTTTGCCATTGCTTTCCTCACAGAGTCAGCACAGCAGTACTGTGAGTAGAACCTTTCACAACTTTCACAGACACTCACTGTGCCCTGAGGCCATTACTCAGCACCACCCATACCTCAGTAGCTTCCATATAATCACAGCCATGAATGAGATTGAGACACCGGTGAAAAGCCACATTTTACTCTAGCCTGTGCCAACAGACAAATGCAAATACACTGCATTCATCAAGAGTTGGTAAACAGGTCAGAAGATACAGTATATGGTACTGCTCGACTATATGATTTTTGTTTCTTTTGAGGGACTTGGACATCATGGTCATTTAGCCCCGAGTACTTGGGTAAGTGTAACCTGATAACCTGTGTTATTGTGGTATCTGTTGTAGTGTGTGCATTTGTAATACAGGTGAGGACTGGGAAGGAAGCAGAAGTGGTCTTAAGTTAGGAACCTACGGTATTCGTCACGAGTAAAAGTGGGAGACCACGGAAAACCCCTTCCAGGACTTCTCAGATTTGTCTCCCGAGGCTGAGTGCACCCCGTTCCAGCACTCAGGCCAGGATTAAATTTCTCTGCAAAGTCGGGTATCGAACCAGATCCTCCGGGGCGACAGTTAAGAACGCTAGCCGCTACCCCTTGAGGTGGACTAGATGAAATGTCTACGGCAGTAACGCAAATGTCATCTTTGTTTGTGCTCCTGTGTTGATGTACGCAGCCAACAGAGGAATTGAATTGAAACAGTTACGTAGATGAAAGCAACATGACAGCAGTGGTGAATTTCGAAAGGATCCTTTTGGAAACGTAGATAGAAATTCTATAAAGAAGATCGTTGTCATCGATTTTAGGTTGAATATTTTCAACAAAAAGGATCTCATATTCTTCCAGCATCTTTATTCCAAACTTCTTACGTAAACTGTGCCAACATAATATTTATCATACTTCAATGCCATGGTAATGCGGTATCATGAGAGGAAAAGGAACTCTATCAGAGGAAGGCCTTATCTCATCTGAGATCACTTCTGGTGGCTGTGTATCACTGTGGATCATGCCAGAGAGAACCACATCCTCTCGCAAATACCGTCACTTCCTCTCGCGAGGGCAGTTTCCGCTTTCAGAGCAGCTCGGCCTACATCTAGGTGCGAAGGGATACACAAGAATGGCAAACAGTGCTACTGTGCTGTACTATACTATACTGGGGTGACAGAATTGCACCCGGGTATGTTTACAGCAATGTATAGCTGTGACTTAATTATAGTACGATACAATTCTTGGCGATCGAATAAAAGAAAAGTTATTATTTTTCTCGTTATTTATTTATTTATTTATTTATTTTCTATAACAAAATAATAACTGGCTATTTTTATTCTCATTACTTTTAATGAGTCGCCTCCGTAGCGTAGCGGTCAGCAATGTTAGCTGCCGTCCCGGAGGTCCTGGGTTCGATTCCCGGCTCTGCCACGAAATTTGAAAAGTGGTATGAGGACTGGAACGGGGACTACTCAGCCTCGGGTGGTCCAAATGAGTAGAGGGGGTTCGATTCCCACCTCAGCCATCCTCGAAGTGGTTTTCCGTGGTTTCCCACTTCGTCTTCGGGCAAATGCTGGGATGATACCTAGTGTAAGGCCTCGGCCACCTCCTTCCCTCTTCCTAGCCTATCCATCCCAATCTTCCATCCCTTGCCATCCCTCATGAGGCCGCTGTTCGCTTTGCAGGTGAGGCCGCCTGGGCGAAGTGCTGATCACACCTCCCCAGTTGTATCCATCCCGACCAGATGTTCCACGCTCCAGGACACTGTCCATAGAGGCGGTAGTGGTGAGTTCCCTCGCTGAGTCCGTGGGAACCACCAACCTAGAGGGTAAATTGACTAAATAAAAAAAATACTCTTAATGTCAAGGTTTAGACCAGGGACAAGTAGGCGTTGTGTACAGTTCCATTATCAGTTCACTGGTGCATCTTTTTAACCTGGCATTTAGTGTATACTCAGTAAATTAAGAATTGATGAATATTATGGTGTTTGAAGACATTTTCAGTGTTGCCTTAGTAAACAAAAGTTTGATGCTTTTCAGTCGGTCAGCACGAATTTCACCCATACTTTCAGACATAGATTTTATAGACGAAGTGTAATGGATCTGATGATGATCGCTTGACGTTCGAAACTGGTCATCCAAGTGTATTTATTAAACTCATGTATTTCTTTTTTCAGGATTAGGGAATAACCCATCTTATTTGGGTACATTCGTGTTGACCGACTGAAAAGCACTAAAGCATAATAAATAAATATGCAATGATAAGACATTATAACACAGTAATTAAACCAGAAGTCTTATGAGCAGCCGAAACATTGTCTATCACAACCCAGGGCCCTCTTGAAAGGCTGGAGATCAAGGAAAGAAAGAAAGAAAGAAAGAAAGAAAGATATTACGAAAAATTTTGGGCCACAAATTCTGTAACAACAAATTAATCCACATCAGAAATGAAACCCCTTACCAAAGTACAGAAAAACTCTCAGATGCAATTTAAAAAAAGATACGAGCCTTACAGTAGTCGCATATGATGTGTAACATCTGACATGTTATCCTACTCGTATACTACACAGCTTGGACATTCTTAAAATGTTAATTTACGCTCCGTTTTCTTGCTGGTCACACTTGTTTGAACAAACATCACATATTATATTGTAAATTAAGAGGAGGAATGAAACCATAGTCTCTAGCCTATCTATAGACTACTAGAAATAATGTTCAATACAATCAAATTTCCCAACCCCTGCTTGGTGCAAACTATTGTAATTAAAATTAGATAATCCGTAATTTCACGTAGATTCTGTTAAAATGACGCATAATGTTATGATATATATCGTTTAAATCGATAATCCGGTAGTAAAATTAATTTCCAGGACTAGGGTTCGAAGTTGAGACCTCATGATTCGCAGACCAAGATTCTATCCACGCAGCCAATACAACCTCAGACATTTGGGGTACAAAACAGTTACTGATTTTCACGTGCCGGTAATAATATGGAAGTATTTTTAATGCTTCATTAATATTTTGCTTTTTTTTTCGATAATGTTCCTGCGTGGATTTGGATTTTAAATTAGTTATGAATACGCCTACTTGACAGTAAAGGGAATTGCTATAGTGGTCCGTGAAAGGCTAGCTCAGTTCCCGTATAAAAACATCGATATAAATTACATTGAACACTGCATTACCGCAATGTGGGTTAATATCTGAATAGCCATTGTGCAGAAACATATTACCGGCTTTGCCGACTAGTTACAATGTTTCATGGAAAGCATATCATCATTTAAATACTGATACGAAGACTTTTAACATGTGGTTTGTGTTTCAATCAGTTGACACCAGAGTTCGCATGAGCGTTTACCGTTCAGTATGAAAGTGTTGAGCAAAGTTACTTGGGGAGTGTATGCCCATCACTTTTATCCAGAGATTGAAAAACAGATTCTTAATAAATCATAATTGTTTTCAGCAAATATGGTATAATGAATATTTTTACACCAAAGAACGACAACTTGAAGATGATTTATTGTAGAAATACATGTAATGGCGCCTCCAAATCTTGAAGTAATCCGTATGTGATATAAATTCCACATCGCACTACTGCCAGCTGGATCGCATCCCTCCTGGCTGCTTGAAGTGTCTTACACACTTCCGTCCGATCGACTTCCATCCCATTTTTCAAAATCACTCCCTCAAAAATATCCAGCAACCGAGTGGAAAGATGTTACACATCAAAAAGGAGAATTGATTTTTATGGACACATCGGCCTGTCACCATCCTTAGTTATATATATCTGCTGAAAAAGTGTGTTCAGAACACCCAGACCCTGTTCTTGTGGCGGAATGATCCCTTGCTGAGTCCGTGGTGGAAGCCGAGCTGGGAGGATAAGCGATATCTATGCTAATATAATAAAGCTGAAGAGTTTGTGTGTGTGTGTGTTTAAACGCGCTAATCTCTGTAACTACCAGTCGGATTCGAAAAATTCTTTTTGTATATGATAGCCTGATTCAGGATGAATAGTTTAGGCTATGTAGCATTAGGCTACACCTCTCAGGTAACCTTAAAGATTGCTTTTTGTTCAGTAAGTCGGAAGAACAAGCGCTCCAGAACGGCTTCAATAATACCGAAGTCTATTGTTGCCATGTATTGCAGGCTGCATCACGTCGCCCCTACTAATGATCTGGTGCAGAATTGCGAGCTACTTATAAATTGCAGTCACGGGGAGTAATTAGTGCAAAAAGATTTCTTAGGCCCCTTAAAACAGTTATCATCATGACAATAGTATGCCTCTGTATAAGGGCGATGGTGTTGGTGCAGTATACTGAGGTTATCAGCTGTAATAAGCGTTGGTGTTTTCAAATTTACTTTCATTTATTCCGATCCTTATCCTTGAGCGCTCCAGTTCTGTAAAACAAATAAATCCACCGGGCGAAGCCGGGCACTACTGCTAGTACAGTATATGTATACAGTATATAGAAAATTTGTTAAATCCTAACAATGCTTGCTCACTAAACCTATCATTTGCGTCATATCTCTCGATCATTGCTGTGCAATAAATGTTTATCATCTTGTCCTGGTATAGCCTACATTGGCTGGATGAAAAGAAAGAGTGGTGTGTTTGGCACGCCACGCCACGCTAAGTTCCGGGCCAACGCGCTTCCGTCACGGTCGCGTCCAGCGGGAGAACACAACGCAACAGGGTCGTTTTTTGTGTAACTTGATCGCCGTGGTCTATCGTCACCACTCACCAACACGACCAAGAATATAGGTTACTTTCACACACTAGTGGAAAAAATGGGAGATAAAAGGAATCCCCGAAAATTACAAGTTGTAATTAGTGACTAGTGTAAATTACTTTTAAAATCTCTCAGCAGCTTAGGTATGAGCTGCAATTCTGGAGATCAAAGGGTCGAAACCCGGTATTGGCTGTGGCCATCCTGAGTATATTTTACTCAGTAGAAGTGGGAAATCACAGAAACACAGGTTATTAGACAAATTGAACTCACGCTCTAGTACACGGGATTGAAGACCAAGATGATCTAAGCCTCCAAACTTTGTTGTTGTTGTTGTTTTTTTCATTTGAAGGGGCTTAGACATCGTGGTCATATAGCCCCATGTACTTGGGTGTGTGTGGGTGGGGGGAATTTGTCTAATAACCTGTGTTATTGTGATTTCTGTATTCGTGTGTGTATTTGTAATTCAGATGAGGATTGGGAAGGAGGTGGCCGTGGCTTTAATTTAGGAACCATCCCGGCATTCACCTAGAGTAGAAGTGGTAAACTATGGAAAGGCACTTCCAGGATGGTAGAGGTGGGAATCGAACCCGCCTCTTCTTAGTTTTGTCTCACGAGGCTTAGTGTACCCTGTTCCAGCCCTTAGATCAGAATTAAATTTCTTGGCAGAGCCGGATTCAAACCCGGGTCTCCGCGGTGACAGCAAAGTATACTAGCTCAATGATGACGTAGCTAGACTTGAAAGATATTTCCACAAATGGAGGCTCCAACTAAGTGCAACAAATACTGAAGTATCGTGTTTCCACTTAAACAACAGCATGGCTGATAATGCAGTATAGGCTATGTATCGCTTCAAGGTGCCTAAATAGTTAGGTGTCACTCTGGATCGCACAATTTCTACCAAGAAACATCTTGAACATACACGCGCCAAAATTAGAAGCCTGCATAATATCCTGCAGAAGCTTTATGGAACTACACGGGGAGCTTCTGATATAACTCTGAGGTGTTCTGCATTAGGTCTTGTCTTCTCTGCTGCTGAATATTGTGCCCCAGTATGGCTGAACAGCCCCCATGTAAAGATAATTGATGCCCAACTCAATAACACCATCCGACTGATAGTGGCCTTATTAGATATACGTCCACCTATTGGCTTCCTGTCCTCAGCAACATCATGCCTCCTGACCTACGCAGGAAAGCTGCCCTGATCCGAGAGTATAAGAAAATCATGAGTAACCCAGCTCTTCGTATTCACTGCGACATCCCTGATCTGGATAGAAACCGACTGAAATCTAGACACCCACCCATCAAACATGCTAGGGATCTCACATACAACAATTTTAAGCCGAATATCCAATGGAGAAATGAATGGAGCACCAACATCAACCTTGAAGCTTGGAGTGATTTAATTGGAAATAGCGCTGCACCCGGTTTTGACCAGCCAAGAGGAACGTGGACTACCCTCAATTGGATCCGGACTAACCACGGAGTCTGTGCTGAATCACTCTTTAAATGGGGTAAAATCCCTTTGCCCTAATTTGACTGCGGTGCTCCTTCACAGTCAGTTTACCACATTGTTCACGAATGCCATAGAAGAGCATATCAGGGTTATCAGGCTGACTTCCTGTTGGCATCACCTCCAGCATTACAATGGATAAAAAATTTAGATTTTAAAGATATAAACCTGCCTTGTCATGTGTCCCTGTAAATATGTATATTGATGTATATGTGTGTATATATTTATCGTGTTTACTTTTTGTTTGTATGTCATACGATAAATAAATAAATTAATAAATAAATACCAAAGTACACCAACATGTACTTTGGTGTGTGCATATATGTAGATAAAATTTGTATTATAACCTGTGTTATTGCAGTATGTTTATTTGTAATTCAGGTGAGGATTAGGAGGGAGGTGGTCGTGGCCTTAATTTAGTAACCATACCGGCTTTTGCCTGGAGTAGAAGTGGTAAACCACAGAAGGCCACTTCCAGGATGGCTGAGGTTGAAATAGAACCCACCTCTTTTCAATTTTGCTCACGAAGCTCAGTGTACCCCGTTCCATCCCTCAGACCAGTATTCAATTTCTTGGCAGAGCCGGGATCGCACCCGGAACTCAGGGGTGACAACCAAGAATGGTAGCCGCTACACTACGAAGCGCTCCCCAAACTGTGATAAACGTACACATGATAATGATAATAATGTTATTGGTTTTACGTCCCTTTTAAATACTATGGCTTTTAGAGGCGCCTGGATGGCGGAATTTTGCCTCGAAGAGAATATTGTTACGGCTGTGAGTTTGTGTCATCGCTCGCCGCTTGAGTCACAACTGCCCCAGGGGCTGGGCTGTGGCTTGCCTCCTGTATTGCGCGCGCCTTATGCAACAGGGCTACTACAGACAAAGGGATAGTCCAGAAGATTCGTGACTGGACCAGCGGTGGAAACCTCGAGAAGCCGTGGACTCGGGATGGATCTAGAACCATTTATTGAGTCACCGGCCTGCTATATAAGAGTGACCCGTGAAGCAGTTGTGGTTGTGTTTTACGAGCTAGTGCGAGCGATTATCTTGTGCGACAGAAGTGTGGTGACTTGCGAAACCCCTAGTGTAGCGGCGAAGTGAGGAACATACAGGGGACTGCCGTGTTCTGAGTAAGTGTGCTTTCACTGAGTGTCAGATATTGTGGTGTCGAAATCCTGTGACATTGTTTTCTCCCAGCTTGTGAACAGCGTACTTCAAGTGCTCGTAAGTAACTGTATTTGTTTTACCTGAGGAAGAGGGGCAGGTAGCTTCTGCCAAGGCCACCGGACTCATTAGGACGGATTAACTTCTGTGGTCTGTTGCAAGTGAAAGGGGCCAAGAGCGCATAAGGAAGAGATTTGAGGAAACTGGAGAAGGCTCCTAATTGCTTGTGTGTGCTGATTAGTGTAATTTTCTGGCCACAATAAAGTTAATTATTTCTTTAAGCAGTAAATGGTGTTGTGCTTCCTTCCCACCGTAATCCAGTTAACGTAAGTGCCACTAGGGGGTGGCACGTAACAACTGGTGTCAGAAGTGGGATTACGAACTCAAGCATAAGCACAACACCTGACGGTCCTGGTTTCAAAACCCGAGCAGGTCATTTTTTTTTTATCTTCCTGTGAGCGCATGCCCGTGACAAGACAAACATCTAAAATGGAAGAGCAATTCGCAGCATTGCTAGAAAAGTTAAGTGGCATGGAAACCAAGATGGAAGACGGCCAGAAGAAGTTAGCCGAGGACCTAACTGCTAAATTAGAAGATGGCCAGAAGAATTTAACCAAGAAGATAGAGGACGGCCAGAAGAAGATGGAAGACGGGCAGAATAAGTTAGCACAGGACTTGAAGAAATTAGAACTGGGTCTGCGTGAGGAAGTCACGGCAGTGGAAAAGAAGTTCGACGCCTTAAAAGAAGAAGTTGCCGAGCTACGCCGACGCCCGCTGACGGGGGTGGAATAGAGATTCAACGCCCTACAAAAGGAATTTGCTGAGCTGCGCCGACACCCGCCGACAGGGATGGAAGATAGATTCAAAGCCCTACAAGAGGAAGTCGCCGAGCTGCGCCGACGCCCGCCGACCGGGGTGGATGAGAGAGTCAAAGCCCTACAAGAGGAAGTTGCCGAACTGCGCCAACGCCCACTCACGGGGGTGGAAGAGAAATTCAGCGCTCTTCAAGAGGAAGTTGCCGAGCTGCGCCGACGCCCGCCCACAGGTACACCGGGGACATCAGGAACGGGACAGAGCAGAGTGACGCCCCCAACCTTCGACGGAAAGGTCCCGTGGAGCACCTATTTACGTCAGTTCGAAGCAGCCTGTTCCATAAACAATTGGAACAACACAGAAAAGGCTACAGCTCTCATTGTAGCGCTGAGAGGTGACGCCCTTAACGTCCTTCAGGCCATCCCGACTGGATCCCAGGACTACGCTTCACTGATCGCCCATATGGAGTCCCGATATGGAGATAGCCATCTTCAGCAGGCCTACCAGATGCAGCTCCGGACCCGGGTACAGAAGAACGCGGAAACCCTGCAGGAGTTCGAGATGGACATCGCACGCCTCGTAAGGCTCGCCTACCCAACAGCGCCGGCCGACTTTCTGGAGCAGATAGCGACGCAGACTTTCACCGACGGGCTACGGGACTCGGACACTCAACAGGCGCTGCGACTCGCGCGCAATAAGACCCTGGCAGATGCGCTGAGCCACGCACTTGAATTCGAGACGGCAAAACAGGCATCCAGAATGCACGCGCGGGTGCGTCAAGTGGACGTCGACGAACCAGCAAAAACCAACGAGACCAAGCCCCTGGCCGATGAATTGCTGGAGGCGCTAAGCCGTTTCTTCAAGAATCGCAGTACCACCAACAAAAACGTAGCCGAAGGACATCCGGAGAGGCGGCCCGGAAGAGGACTACCGACCTGCTGGACCTGCCGTAAGAGAGGCCACCTGAGCAAGGACTGCGGTGATCGCCGCCGCCAAGGGTTTCCGTCGGGACAGTCAGTCGTAGGGAAACAGCGCGGCCCAGGAAAGCAAGTATCAGCCAGCCTTGGGGGGCAAAGGTTGGCTTGTGACAGTCGTCAAGACCCGGCAGTCCAAGTCCGTGTGACGCAGTTACGGAGGGATAATAGCAGCCTGATGGTCGACGGAGTCGTCAACGGAGAGAGCTGGCCCATGCTAATCGACACGGGAGCATCCAGGACCATCGTCAGCCCCACCGTGATCCCGAAGTGGAGAGTTCAACCCACACAAAGGAACCTCCAGCTAATAACCGCGACCGGAGAGACCGCACCAGTACATGGCGAAGCATCCCTGGAGTTCGTCATTGGTCGACGGGCGATAAAGCATCCAGTGCTTGTGGCTGACGTATCAAATGAAGTGATCATCGGACTGGACTTCCTGGACCAGAACAACATCATCTTGGATCTGAGTACCAACACTCTGCACTTCGGAGGTGAGGAACTTGCTTTGCAACCTGCGCACGAGTCCATCACCGCACGACGAGTAAGGCTGAGAGAAGACGTCATCGTTCCCGCCAGGACGGAAGTCAGCGCTGCCGTAATTGTCGACGGAACTGCTGAGGGAGTGGCGGCTGTCATCGAGCCAAAATATGAGGACATCCAGACAAAAGGGTTGCTAGTTGCCAAGACCCTCATCAACACGACGTCTCGGCCGTACGTCCGCCTGTCCAACCTGAACGACTACGACATTACGGTTCACCGGGACACCAACCTAGGAGTCTTCGAGCCCGTTACCTGGATTGCCCGCATCACCGACACGACGGACGGACACCTGCAGACGGACAACCGAAGAAGACGCACACTGCCAGAAGAACTACAGAAGCTGTACCAAGGATCCCAGGACCATTTAGACGAAGAGCAATCACGCCAACTTCAGGACCTGCTACGCGATTTCCAGGATGTCTTCTCCGTGGGGAGCAAAGACTTCGGCAGGACAAGCTTGGTCCAGCACAGAATCGACGTTGGGGACAGCGCACCGATTAGGGCCCCATTCCGACGTGTCCCGCTCGCCAAGCAAGCCGAAGTCGACCGGATGGTAGAAGAGATGAAGGAGCAAGGGGTGATCGAACCATCACATAGTCCTTGGAGTTCTCCGGTCGTGCTAGTGAAGAAGAAGGACGGTTCCACCAGGTTCTGCGTGGACTACAGGCGGGTGAACGACGTCACGAAGAAGGACAGCTACCCTCTACCCCGGATCGACGACACGCTGGACACCATATCAGGATCAAGATGGTTCTCCACCTTGGATTTGAAGAGTGGCTACTGGCAGGTGGAGGTCCACCCTAAGGACCGCGAGAAAACGGCGTTCTCTGTGGGCAGCGGGCTCTGGCAGTTCACCGTCATGCCATTCGGTCTGTGCAACGCCCCTGCAACCTTCGAAAGGCTAATGGAGTCCATTCTGAGGGGACTACACTGGAAGACCTGCCTGGTATACCTAGACGACGTCATCGTTCTGGGGAGGAGCTTCGAGGAGCACTACAGCAACCTGAAGGAGATCTTGTTGAAGCTTCGGGCTGCCCAGCTGAAGTTGAGCCCCAAGAAGTGTCAGCTCTTCCAGAAGCGGGTCCAGTACCTTGGGCATATCGTCTCCGAGGAAGGGGTGCGCACCGACCCAGAGAAGACCGCAGCTGTGAGGGAGTGGCCAGTTCCGAAGGACAAGTCCCAACTACGAAGCTTCCTGGGACTCTGCACTTATTATCGTCGCTTCGTGAAAGGATTCGCCGACATCGCCAAACCTTTACATCGACTGACTGAGAAGGACCAACTCTTCACGTGGACAGCAGAATGCCACAGTGCCTTCGAACAACTCAAGCAGGCTCTGTGCACCGCGCCTATTCTGGCCTACCCCAGACCTGGAACAAGGTTCATCGTCGATACCGATGCCAGCGACTTTGGCATAGGGGGGATCCTGTCGCAAGTAGTGGACGGCGAGGAGAGAGTAGTGGCCTACTTCAGCAAGGCCTTGTCAAAGCCAGAAAGGAACTACTGCGTCACCAGGAAGGAGCTGCTCGCCATCGTGAAGACCATTGAACACTTCCACAAGTACCTGTACGGGCAAGAATTTCTCATCAGGACCGACCATGCATCCCTGCGGTGGCTCCTGAACTTCAAGCAGCCCGAGGGTCAACTCGCGCGGTGGTTAGAGAGACTTCAACAGTACAACTTTGAGATTCAGCACAGGAAAGGCCAACTGCATTCTAACGCCGACGCCCTGTCACGAAGACCGTGCCCCGAAGACTGCACCTTCTGTGCCCGAAGGGAGGAGAACACCGGGATACTGTGCCGACGGACTACTGTGGAACTTCAAGGGAACTGGAGCCGCGAATCTTTCACGCGAGCACAAGCAGAGGATGATGACCTGGCACTGATAGCCGAATGGAAGAGGGCCTGTGTCCCCAGACCCGGGTGGAACATTGTGAGTGACTGCAGCCCAAAGTTTAAGTCCTACTGGGCACAGTGGGACTCGCTGATTGTAAGGGATGGCCTCATCTGCCGTACCTGGGAGAGCACCGACGGGAAGACATCTCGGGAACAAGTCGTCGTTCCAAAGGCTATGACGGAGGAAGTCCTGAAGGAAGTTCATGGAGGATCATCTGGTGGACACCTAGGGATATAGAAGACCCTGGAGAAGCTGAGAGAGCGGTTCTACTGGATCGGATGCCGAACAGACGTGGAGAACCACTGCGCGAGGTGCCACGATTGCGCAGCCAGCAAGGGCCCAGGACGAAGACGACGGGGTCCACTGAAGACCTACAACGTGGGCGGCCCCATGGAGAGAGTGGCCATCGATGTTGCTGGGCCATTCCCGTTAAGCGAGGCAGGGAACCGCTACATATTAGTCGTCAGCGACTACTTTACCAAATGGCCGGAGGCGTATGCGCTCCCTAACCAAGAAGCCGCGACGATTGCAGAGACCCTGGTGGAGGAATTCGTCAGCCGGTACGGAGTACCCCTGGAGCTGCACTCCGACCAAGGGAGGAACTTCGAGTCGCAGGTGTTCCAGAACCTATGCCAGCTGCTGGGAATCCGGAAGACAAGGACAACGCCACTACACCCTCAGTCCGACGGGATGGTAGAGCGATTCAATCGCACCATCGAGAACCATCTTCGAATAGTCGTCAGCGAGCACCAGAGGGATTGGGACAAACATCTTCCACTATTTCTCCTGGCCTACCGCGCCGCCGTGCATGAAGCCACCGGGTGCACACCAGCCCGGGCCATGTTTAGGAGGGAGCTCCGTCTACCTGTCGATCTTGCCTTTGGCTGACCTGGGAATGATCCGATCTCGGTAAGCCAGTATTGTCAAGAACTGGTCGTCCAACTGGAGGACGTGCACGCGTTCGCGAGGAGGAAACTGCGGATCGAGACCGACAGAATGAAGACCCGATACGACCAGCAGACGGATGCCGGCGGATTCCACGAGGACGACCTGGTCTGGCTCTTCAACCCATTACGGAAGAAAGGCCTGTCACCCAAACTGCAGAAGTCCTGGGAGGGCCCGTACCGAGTCGTGAAACGGATCAACGATGTCGTCTACAGGATCCAGCGGAGCCCGAGGGCGAAGATGAAGATCGTGCATCGAGATCGCCTGGCAGCCTACGGAGGGACACAGACGGACCAATGATTGATCGGGACGATCAGCCTTTTTAGGAAGGGGGTGGTGTTACGGCTGTGAGTTTGTGTCATCGCTCGCCGCTTGAGTCACAACTGCCCCAGGGGCTGGGCTGTGGCTTGCCTCCTGTATTGCGCGCGCCTTATGCAACAGGGCTACTACAGACAAAGGGATAGTCCAGAAGATTCGTGACTGGACCAGCGGTGGAAACCTCGAGAAGCCGTGGACTCTGGATGGATCTAGAACCATTTATTGAGTCACCGGCCTGCTATATAAGAGTGACCCGTGAAGCAGTTGTGGTTGTGTTTTACGAGCTAGTGCGAGCGATTATCTTGTGCGACAGAAGTGTGGTGACTTGCGAAACCCCTAGTGTAGCGGCGAAGTGAGGAACATACAGGGGACTGCCGTGTTCTGAGTAAGTGTGCTTTCACTGAGTGTCAGATATTGTGGTGTCGAAATCCTGTGACATTGTTTTCTCCCAGCTTGTGAACAGCGTACTTCAAGTGCTCGTAAGTAACTGTATTTGTTTTACCTGAGGAAGAGGGGCAGGTAGCTTCTGCCAAGGCCACCGGACTCATTAGGACGGATTAACTTCTGTGGTCTGTTGCAAGTGAAAGGGGCCAAGAGCGCATAAGGAAGAGATTTGAGGAAACTGGAGAAGGCTCCTAATTGCTTGTGTGTGCTGATTAGTGTAATTTTCTGGCCACAATAAAGTTAATTATTTCTTTAAGCAGTAAATGGTGTTGTGCTTCCTTCCCACCGTAATCCAGTTAACGTAAGTGCCACTAGGGGGTGGCACGTAACAATATATAACCTACCAGTCAATATTCTGACACGGCTCTCTCTCATGTGTGCACCCTCACGAGGCTTCCATCCTGCAACCTAGTGTACATGGCTCCATCTTATTAGACTTGACGTGTTTTGGTGGATTAACCCCTTATAAGGCAAATCTATTTTTTATATTTATGTGCTTTTACATTTTAATTTATTTTAATTATTATAATAATATTAATAATGTTATTTTTTGTTCCTCTAATTTTTTTAAATTTATGTTCTTATAGATTTAATTTTGATATTTTTATTAGCCTACTTTCGATTTTTGCAAAAAATGAAAGTAGACTTATGAGATCAACACAGGGCGAAAAAAAGTGTGTCTGTCTGTGTGTGTGTATGTGTGTGTGAGAGAGTCTGTGTGTGTGTGTGAGTGTGTGTACTCTGAATGTCTGTCCCCCCTATCAATTCGAACACGGTGAACGCGAATTGAACGAAATTTGGTACAAAGGTAGCACTAGCAAAGGACACCTCAGTGTCATGTTATATATCGCCGCCATCTTGACGGAAACGTAATGGTGGCCACACAAATGTTCAAAGCTTATATCAAATTACGACTAACCTAATCATCCGATCTCTACCAAAGTTTGCAACAACATACCTTTATGGAGGAAGCATCGTTTGCCCAAATTAATAGGTCATTAGCCTAATAGTTTGAGGATGGCGGCCATCTTTGTGTCAAAATGGATTCCCCTATTAATTCAAACACGGTGAAACCGAATGGAACGAAATTTGGTACAGAAGTAGCACTAGCAAAGGGCACCTCAGTGTCATGTTTTATATCGCCACCATTTTGACAGAAACGTAATGGCGGCCACACAAATGTTCAAAGCTTAAATCAAATTACGACTAACATAATCATCCGATATCTACCAAATTTTGCAACAACATACCTTTATGGAGGGAGCATCCTTTGACCAATCTAATAGGTCAATAGCCTAATAGTTTGCGGATGGCGGCCATCTTTGTGTGAAAATCGATTCCCCCTATTAATTCGAACACGGTGAAACCGAATGGAACGAAATTTGGTACAGACGTAGCACTAGCAAAGGGCACCTCAGTGTCATGTTTTATATCACCGCCATCTTGACGGAAACGTAATTGCGGCCACCCAAATGTTAAAAGCTAAAATGTAATTACGACCAACCTAATAATCTAGTCTCTACCAAATTTTGCAACAACATATCTTTATGTGGGAAGCATATTCTGACCAAACTGCAAGATCATCAGCCCAGTAGTTTGCAGATAGTGGCCAAGTATGTGTGCAAATCGATTCCCCCTATCAATTCAAGCACGGTGAATCCGAATTGAACGAAATTTGGTACAGAGGTAGCACTATCAAAGGGCACCTCAGTGTCATATTTTATATCGCCGCCATCTTGACGGAAACGGAATGACGGCCACCCAAATGTTAAAAGCTTAAATCAAATTACGACCATCCTAATAATTTGATCTCCACCAGATCTTGCAACAACATGCCTTTTTGTGAAAGCATCTTATGACTGACTACAAGGTCATCAGCCCAATAGTTTGCAAATAGCGGCCATGTATGTGTGCAAATCCATTCCCCATATCAATTCAAACACGGTGAAACCGAATTGAATGAAATATTTTACAGAGGTAGCACTAGCAAAGGTCACCTCATATTCATGTTTAATATCCCTATTGAACGTTGTATTTCAACAAGCTACTACAACCAACATTAAATTATACTCCTTGTAAAGGACAAAGAGTTATAACAATACCCATGCATTTAGGAGAAAGTAGGCTATATGTTCTTTACTGAACATCTTGTTGAATTGATTAATTAACTAATTTCGAATTCATTTTTACAATTATTTTCACATTTTTTTAATAGTTATGTTCATTATTTTAATGTTTATATTTCTTCTATTATTGTAATTTTATTTTTATTTCTGTATTTATTTTTTATTTTTTTTACTTTAATTGTTAATTGTTTAATGTTTTGGTCAACTCTTTGGAGTTCCTTGAACAAGACCATGTGTAGGTGTGCTGCGTGATATATCCGTCTATTTGGAACATCTGTACCTCAGTCGTGATTTCTAAGTGATATTTGTGACTTGTTTTTATGTGCTGGCCTTGTATTCGTATTGTCTAGTGTAACTGATATATATATATATATATCCGTCTTGGTTTTGAAACAATCAGTCCACAGATAACACCAATTAGAAGGGCGGTTTACCGTATCTGTCATAAGTTCTGTGCCCTAACTGTCATCTATTTTGTCGGCTTTAACACCATTGCCATAGAAATCACGAAACAGATAGGAACTCTAAAACTACACAGAGTATACATAGATCACTTACATCTTCTGCCCTATGTATGTCAGCTATTTGTAATCAGGGCAAAATGCTTCTTTGGCATTATTATTACCATAATAGGAGCGGCCTAACTATCACCTGGCAGTAGGTATGAAATGCACCCGACGTCAGGCTGAGGTGACAGGCCGGTTGGTTCATTCTTTGTCGCAACTAATGGATCATGGCAACCTCATCTATATCGGTAAATGCTAGGGCGACCCCCGGAAGCGACGTGCGTCGGCCTCATCCGACTGCAGTGCCAAATGGACGAGGGCTACTGGTTCAAGAGCGGGATCAGAGTTCACCGCTACGTATTGCTACGTTGAACATCGGAACTCTTACAGGACGAAGCCGAGAACTAGCAGATATGTTCGAAAGACGGAAAGCGGACATTGCCTGTATTCAAGAAACTCGTTGGAGAGGACAGAAATCTCTCGAAATAGGAGATGGATACAAGCTCATCTACCATGGAACAAGCAACCGAAATGGGGTTGCTGTTGTTGTTTGTGCCAAGTTAAGAGATCAGGTAGCCGAGGTCAATCGACAGTCAGACCGCCTCATGACTGTCATCATAGATATGCCATCTTGTCGGTTACATATCATTAGTGCATATGCCCCACAAACTGGCTGTGATGAGAGTGAGAAAGAACGGTTTTGGCAAGAACTCCAGGATCTTGTCTTGTTGTGCCCAGAGGCGGACTTCTTACTCGTATGTGGTGACTTAAATGGACATGTTGGTCAAAATAATGCTTCATCCGGGGGATGCATCCTCATCCCTCTATTATCTACAAATACATCCATCCCCACATAAATGCCTTATAGAAATTCCACTACACATCTCATAGCAACAACCTTCAATGACCCTGCAACTTGGACTTCAACGACCCCCGGCCAGCTCCTCACATCCTGTGAAAAGTGCAATTATGTACACTCACCAATAAAAGGTTATAAAACTGTGGAGGTGAGGTAACTCGAGGTCAGTCTGCCTCAGTGTCATCTTGTGCCAGACCACTGCAGAACGCCGCTCCGCCGAAGGGTAAGTGTCAAAGCGATCTACACTCCTCACACACAGTCACACTTTCGCCCCTTATTGTTTGAATTGTGATAGCATCAGGTTTAATAACTGCTCTGCAAGTTCTAGAAGTACTCCCAGTTGGAAGTACAAATTAAAGCCATACCTTTTACAAGTATCTGGTCATCTAGTTTATTTGCTTAGTGTTAAGATCCTACCCCTCATCCCCCGTGCCCGGAAGGATTCAGGGAACACTTAATTGATTGCTCCGTGGCGCTCGTAGTCAGCCACGCGCCCACATCACTCTTTACTTGTCTCGATCTTAGCGCGAGCCGCACCCACGTTTGCATTATTCCAAGTAGCAGCCGCTCAGCTGCTCAGAACCTCTTGCAGCCCTTAACTCCGAGACCGCTCCCTCGAACTACCCGACCAGACAGCACCATTGGGAGTTCTCCTTTTCGAGCCCGTCCACGCTCTTGGACTGCTCCAACGCCCCCTTTCCCTACACGCTAATCTTCAGCATTCCCCCAAATTCCCTTTTCTCCTCCCCCTGAACACTACACTGTAGAGGGTTCCCACTCAGGTCCCCTACAATAAGAATGGTTATAGTTGTCATGGTGGAAATGGCTATGGTAGGCGAAATGATGACGGATGCCGAGACCTCGACTTTGAAGAAGCAAACAGCCTTCTCATAGGCAACACTTTCTTTAAGAAGGGCACCAGTCACCTCGCAACATACACCAGTGGTGACAGCAGAAGCCAGATCGACTTTGTACTGTTACGGCGATGTAACTTCCGAACAGTCATAGATGTGAAGGTTATACCTTCTGATTGTGTTGCCCCCCAACACAAACTACTCATTGCAGACCTGAGGATCAGTAAGCGCAGGATAGGGGGATGTACAAGAGGCTCAACAAAAGTAAAGTGGTGGAAACTACACGACCAGAAATCAGCATTGGTTAACAGTATAACATTTCCTCTTGTCAATCCGAATTCCATCGACACCACATGGACTGATCTCTGTGAGTCAGTGACTACTGCTGCAGCAGAAACATTGGGCACCACAAAGCCAGGGCGTCGCCTTATTGACAAACAGACATGGCTATGGACAGATCAGGTACAAGATAAGGTCCGTGATAAGAAGAAAGCATATAAAAGCTGACTTTCTCTAAAGACAGACGTGAACAGAGAAAGGTACGTCACTGCTAAACGAGAGGCAAAGAAAGCCGTGGCTGAAGCAAGAGCCAACCACTACAACAACCTCTATCTTAACTTGGACACCAAAGAAGGTGAAAAAGATATTTACCGTCTGGCCAAAGTCCGAGCAAGAACAGCAAGGGATATTGAACACTATGTGTGCATAAAGAGCAAGGAAGGCCAAAGACTACAGAACAAACATGCTATTTTCAAGCGATGGAAAGAGCATTTCGAGGAGATCTCAAACATAGAGTTTCCGCATCCAACAATCCCAGAAGGTGTCCCAACTAATGGGCCTATCCCCCAAATCACTCCACAGGAAGTTACCACTGCCCTAAAAAGCATGAGAAACCATAATCTCCTGGGCCAGACAACCTCCCTGCTGACTTCTGGAAACTTCAAGAACTGCAATCTACTGCGATAGATTGGCGTGTTACCTTTTTCAATGCCATATTGGACTCTGGCCACATTCCTATTAATTGGGCTACAAGCATTACAGTACCGATTTTCAAGAACAAAGGAGACCCAGCGGAATGTTCAAACTATTGCCCAGTATGTCTTCTCTCACATACAATGAAGATCTTTGAGAGGATTCTTGATCGACGCCTACGTGCCATCACCGAAATCAGCTCCAACCAGTGCGGGTTTGTCAAGGGGGCTGGAACCGCTGACGCCATCTTTGCAGCACGGTTACTCATGGAGAAGCACCGTGAGAAAAGAAAGCCTCTGCATATTGCCTTTCTTGACCTTGAAAAGGCCTTCGATCGTGTTCCTCATAAGTTGATTTGGTATGCGCTCCGCAACCATGGTGTGCCAGAGTCATTTGTAAATGTTGTCAAGATGTTATACACGAACACCAGCAGTAGAGTACGTTGTGCTGTTGGCACCTCGGAAAACTTTCCTGTAAATGTCGGCGTCCACCAAGGCTCAGCACTATCACCGTCCCTTTTTTGTTCTTGTGATGGACACCATCACTCGTGACCTGCAAAGGAAAGTTCCTTACTTCTGTATGCAGATGATATAATGGTTGCAGATGATACCAGAGAAAAACTCCAATGTCAAGTTGAAGACTGGAATAACCGCCTCACCCAGTATGGCCTATGTCTGAATGTGAAAAAGACGGAGTATCTGGAGTTAAACCCAAGCGACGGTACCATTCAAGTCGCTGGACAAAATCTAGTCAAGACAGAATGCTTCAGGTACCTTGGATCTCGTCTTCAGAGTGATGGCAACTTCAATGATGAAGTAAGAGCCAGGGTAAACGCAACCTGGTTGTGGTGGAAGGAGGTCACGGGTGTGCTTTGCGACAAGAAAATGCCACTTCGTCTCAAATCGAAGATATATCGGACAGTGGTACGGCCAGTTGCGCTGTATGGAATTGAATGTCGACCATCCGATAAAATTTCAGAACGTCGCCTGCACGCCATGGAAATGAGAATGCTCCGTTGGACAATGGGCATCTCCCTTATTGACCATGTCAGAAACGACACAATTCGGGAGCAAATGGGTGTCGCCCCAATTGTGGACAAGATGAGGGAGAGACGGCTCCGATGACATGGCCATGCCCTGCGTGCAGCGCCTGATACTATCACTAACACTGTCCTTTATTTTGAGGTTGAAGGCCTGCGCCCCAGAAGACGACAGAAGCAGCGTTGGCAAGACACAATAAATGGTGACTTGAAGGTTACCGGCCTAAATCCAGCTGACGCACGAAACCGGACAAAATGGAAGTCAATTACCAAAAAAGGGGACCCTGCACCAGCGGGACAACGCTAGGAAGAAAAGAAGAATAATCGTTACTTTTAAAAAAATATCCAACACATTACGTTAAGTAGATACGTAGGTAGATTTGATTTTTAGAAATACTAGCACTTTTAGGCATGAAAATGCTCTGAGATTTGGCTTAAAGATTCAACTATCAGCATCTTTGGAAGCATAAACTGTCCTGTGGTTAATATAGAGACCACTATCCCAAAAAGGCTTAACTGGCTTATGTCCAGAATGCAGGAGATTTGGATTTAAATCCCGTCTGCAGTCTGAGAGTTGTTATATTGAGAATGAGTCAAACGTGGCTTTGAGCTAGGTACTATCGTGATATGCATGAGGAGTTGTGATGAGATACCAGAGACAATCATATCTAGTGTGGGTGAGAATAGCAGTCAAAGCTACTACTTCCTCAGTTACCCTGGCGACACTCATTACAGTCCGTTCCAAACATCATATAGCAGAATCGAGAATTAAACCCAAACCGTCTGAACGAGGAACTACTCTTTTTAAAAACCCCGCAACGTAGCCGTGTGCGTAATCGTTCACCACGACCGCGACGCGACGGGGAGGTGCAGCAAGTCTGGAGATCAGAGGTTCGGTTGGTTGGTTTCTCAGTTTAGGGGATGCGACAACGCGGTCATGTAGCCCCGTGTACTTTGGGTGTATGTAGAATCTGTCTGATAACCGGTGTTAATTGTGATGACTGTATTAGTGTGTGTATCTGTTTTAATTCAATTAATGACTGCAGACGATCAATTTTCAAGTAGTTCCTACTTTTGCCGCCAAACGCCACCGTCAACGACCAACTAGTTCAGAAATTATTTACCAGATGCCACCGCAGTCGGCTCTTGACGACGAACGTAGGAACCTAAGAACGTTAGTCAAATGTTTAACCTATATTAATTTAGCTTCACACAGGTGTAATTAGTGGAAGGTTCTTTAACATGCCATAAATCTATGACATGGGACCGCCGGCTTTACTTCCCCTCCGAAGGAAGACATACTGGGGGATTTTTAACGTTCTTAAAAAATCCGACGACTTCGGTCGGGTTTGAACCCGCGATCTTAGGCATAGAAGCTCGGAGGTTCAATTTATGGCTTTGATAGCACCATCCTGAGTGTGGATTTTCCTCGGGTTTTCCACACTCCTTCCACGCAAATGTCAGGATAGTACCTTATTTCAAGTCCAGGGGCACTTTCCTCATCCCTGTCCCCAATACAGCCACAGTCACCACAAAAACACAGGTTTTCGGACATATTCAACACACACCCAAGTACACGGGGTTAATGAGCAAATATGTCCCAAGCCCATGATATGACAAAACAAAAGTTGGGTGCTTTTCAGTCGATCAACACGAATGTACCCAAAAAGAGCTGGGTTGTGCCCTAATCCTGAAACAAATTACATGAGATTAGTAAATACACTAGGATGACCCGTTTCGATCGTCAAGCGATCATCATCATCAGATCCATTGCACTCAGGCTATAACATCTATGTTTGAGAATACAGGTGATTTTTTTTAAATATGAATTAACAACAACAACAACGTTTCTTTTAATAAAATGTGCCATTGGGTATTCACTTGATTCATTAATTTGTAATCAGTTACGAGTAAACATTATTTTTAAAATTACACAGCAACGTAGTCACATGCGTTAAGTCGAACATTACGATTGCAAGACGAGGCTGAAAGTCCGGATATCGAATGTTCGATGAGAAATATCTCGAACTCTGACTATTCTTCTATCGGTTCCGAATCCACGTAAGGTTCTGTAGGACATACAGCATGTCTATGATATCTTAATGTGGTGTGAAGAGAAGTCAAGGGTTCCTATTAGAGTGTGACCTTATTCAAGGACAGTCATGCACATGGTAACCAAAGTAACGGCAAACTCAAATATTTGAAGTTGATAATGTTGAAGAGCTAACAAGACTCCAAACACGGTCCTGATAAACAATTTGTCATACCTTCAACTTCGCCAGCGTTAATATTCTGGAGTTTGTAGCATTTATAGCAAAAGCGATAGTATTCACCATGTCAATGACACGTTATGTAAATTGAAAGAAAATACTATCCAGAGCATTTTTACTACAAAGAATTAAAAAGTCAATTGTCGTTTCGTTCCGGAAGATTTAAAATATAGAGAGCTTGTTATTTTATAATGCATAATTTGAAGATAGACAACCTTGAAGTGGATACAATGGAGCCGAGAAGAACCAAAATGCAACTAGCCTCCCAGAAAACAAAACAAAAACAAAAACACATACAATAAGAAAGCCCTCTCTTGGAACACTAAAATAAGGCATTATAACACAGTAATTACTGTAAGCCAGAGGCACTCTTTGCCGCAGAGACACTAGTGTTGAGGAGAAAAGGGCAAACAGAAATATTGGAAACCATAGAGAGGAACATTTTGACGCAGATCGTTCATAGGTCCTGAATTCCAAAACAACAAACAGGTTTTCTATAGGAACGACGTCCTGTATGTAAAGTCGGAGAGGCTTTCAGATGCCATAAGGAAAAGAAGGATTGATTTCTATGGACACATTCTACCGAATGAATCCTGCCCGAATAACCAAGCAGATCTTTGACTTATTTTCCAAAAAGAAGACTAAACTTAATTGGTTTACGGAGGTGAAAAAGGACCGGCGAGATTACTGAACTCATGTTAATGAATGGTACAGCCAAAACCATGACCAAAGACAACACTACGAAGTTCCAAGCCAGAACCAACACTAGAAAACCGATGCAGATATCAGAAGAAGATATCAGACAGAACGAAGAAGTATTGGGAGAAAAGGACAACATAAGTATCTAAGAAGTGTTTGATCTGATGTACCGTACCCCAAAGTGGCTGATTCGAAAAAAAGAAGAAGCATATCAGTGTGATATTTTTATGAGTAATATTAGTGAGGTATTTTATATGGCACTTGTCTCCCACCAAATTTCGTGTTAATTGTGTTATTACAACATGAGTGTTATTGATTTTAAAGTTTTGAGAATATGCTCAGCCACCATCTTGAATATTTGAGATCGCTGTTCTCTTGCCTTGGTCATAGAAAGCAACTTATATTGCTGCTCACCTTAGTTAATGTAGCTCAAAAATATTGAGAGTTATTTATTGTCATATTCTGTAATTTCAAGAAGGACCGGGTGAGTTAGCCGAGGTCGTTGCGGCATGACTGTTGGCAGTCGCTCACATCCGGGAGGCAAGGTGGTTCGAATCCCCCCACCGGCAACCTTGAAGATGGTTTTCTGTGGTTTCCCATCTTCCTTCCAGGCAAATGCCGGGGTTGGTCCCTAACTATAGGCCACAGCCGCTACCTTCCAACTCCTCGACCCTCCCATCCAACATTCCTCCCCAACGGTACTTGTAGCTCACCCATTGGGTGTCCGTCTCGAAGCAGCTACAAAACTGGCGAGCCGAACATGTCCTCGGACACTCCCGGCACTAAAAGCCATACGCTAAAAAAAATCAAGAAGGGCTGTGCATGTAAATGTTATCATTTATGTCAGCAAGGTCACTTTCTTGCTGAGTATCTGTTTAACAATCTGGACAATTTATTTTAAAGTATCAATAGCACGCCCATCCGCTATTTTGAGTGTAAACAAATAACATGGAGCTTCGTAACCAAGATTGAGAAGAGGAAAAATACAACGTATTCTTTTGCAACATCTTTGAAGAAAGAATCGCCAAAAAGAGAGGAAGAGTTGTTGTTGTTGTTCCATTTGACAACGTGGACATTCGGTCCCGTGTACGCGAATATGTGTGGAGTTTTATCTGTTAACCTGTACTATTGTGATGACTGTATTAGTGTGATGACTGTATTAGTATGAGTATTTGTAATTGAGATGAGGATTGGGAATGAGGTGGCCGTGGCCACCATTCCGACATTCGCCTGGGGGTAGAAGTGGGAAACCACGGAAAACTACTTCCAAAGTGGCTGAGGTGGGGATCAAACCCACTTCTTCTTAGTTTTGCCTCACAAGGTTGAGTGCATCCCGTTCCAGCCTAGAATTAAATTTCTTGGCAGAGCCGGGATTCGAGCCGGACCTCCAGGGTGACAGCCAAGAATGCTAGTTGCTACACCACGAGGTGGTCTAAGAGAGGAAGAGGGAGACGGTAGTACACCGTACTTGCTTGCTGTGATCTACTACAAAATCTATGTCGATTTGAAGATAACAACGCAAGACACATGCCTATGACCTGGTCTTTAGAATACAGGGCTATGATTTTTACGTAAATAGGTATTATTTCCCTTTGCTTATATACAGTATAACTAAAAATATAAATGCCCATGAATTACAACCTTAGCTATCATTTTATTGTTACATATTTTATATACTTGATCATGTTGAAAATTTTTACATACTTCTTTTGTTTATGTTAAGTTACATATTCTGTCTCTTCCTGTAAAACAAAAGTTTGTTTCTCGCAAGTGAAATATACGGTAATTCTAAACAGTCTCTACGACAATATTTGTTCACTAGAAACTCAGTACATGAAACGGATTTTCCAAGCAATTCATAAGCTGTTGAGATAGGGTCAGGATATTAGTGGGGATAAGAGGATGAGAATTCACGGCACACCCTACTGAGTGCCTGAGAGACTACTGTACAACCTGTTGCTCAGAAAGGATGCTGTATTTCCTCCCACCCCGCAAACAAAAAGTGATCTTTCCTCAGATATAATAATGGAATTTATTTAAATTTGCTATAATCCGGCATTCTTAATTAATGGATTAATTATTGTACCACACGTTATTTTGCAAAAAATATAATGAATTAAAATGAGGATTCTTCAAGATATTTCATGTAGCCTACAGTATATAAAAATTAAATTAATATTACATACTGTATTTTTTAAATGTGATATTACTTATTTCACCTAATGTGTACATATTTTGCTTGTTGATATTACATAATAATCCTAGCCCTAATGATGATGAAAGGCAGCCACACACTGCGCATGGTGGGTTCGATTCCCAGCCAAGGAAGACTGATTTTTGAAGGGCGGTGAAAATTATGGTGCTCCAAGTCGTGCGATGTAATCTTGTAAAATACTTTTTGCATTGTTAGTGACTAGAAAACAAAATTAATTGAATCTCAGCCACAGGTTTAAAAAAAAAAGAAAAAAATATTTTAACTGTATAGTAGAACTTCAATGATGAAGAAAGAGCCAGGGTAAACGCAACCCGGTTGCGGTGGAAGGAGGTCACGGGTGTGCTTTGCGACAAGAAAATGCCACTTCGTCTCAAATCGAAGATATGTCGGACAGTGGTACGGCCAGTTGCGCTGTATGGCGTTGAATGTCGACCATCCGACAAAATTTCAGAACGTCGCCTGCACGCCATGGAAATGAGAATGCTTCTTTGAACAGTGGCCATCTCCCTTATTGACCATGTCAGAAACGACACAATTCGGGAGCAAATGGGTGTAGCCCCAATTGTGGACAAAATGAGAGAGAGACGGCTCCGATGGTATGGCCATGCCCTGCGTGCAGCGCCTGATAACTGTCACTAACTTTGTCCTTCATTTTGAGGTTGAAGGCCTACGCCCCAGAGGATGACCGAAGCAGCGTTGGCAAGACACTATAAATGGTAACTTAACAAGAATTTCCGTGACGAACTAAAGAGCCTACTTTCCATGCCAATGATTATTCTACAGTATATGAACCTATCTAGAATAATGACGAAATTAAGTGGTAATATCGAAATGTCTAATTAGTTCGAAATATTCCTGGTATAATGTGGCCTAATAGAGCACTACAGTTGGCAGCCCTGGTGACTGAATATATTCTTAGTTCCATCTCTTAAGGTACAGAATACAAAATTTGGTTGACGTTACATGCAGTTAGACATTGGATCTATCAGCACGCGTAAAAACATGTTGGCAACAATGTCATGCGTGTGCTGGTTAGAAATAATATCTTGTGCCAATTGTGGATGAAATCCATTTGTTAGTATAGAAGTTACATGTATTTTAAAATTGGACCTATCAGCACGCATAGAATCATGTTGGCAGCACTGACATATATTAATTACTCCAAATTAATCTAGAGTGTCAGGTGCTATACGTGTGCAAAGTAGAGAGCTGTAGGCTTGCATACTTTCTGATATATTGATATTAGGGTGAAAAAATAGAGACAGTGTTTATTAACAGTTGGCAGCCCTGGTTTCTATTATGAACAGGCATAGTCATATCTGTTATGCTACACATAGCACATACGAAATTTGGTTGAAATCCAACTGATAGTATAGAAGTTACATGTATTTAAAAATTGGTCCTATCAGCAGGCTTAGAATCATGTTGGTAGAACTGAAGTATATAAGTTACTACAAATTAATCTAAAATGTCAGGTACTACACGTGTGCATAGTTTAATGCTGTCGGCTTGCATACTTTCAGATATATTGGTATTTGGATGAAGAAAATAGAGAGAGAGCAATTATTAACAGTTGGCAGCCCTGGTGCCTCTTAGGAATAAACCCAGTCATATCAGTTTATGTACACATATTACATACAAAATTTGGTTGAAATCCAATTATTAGTGTAGAAGTTATATGCATTTAAACATTGGACCTATCAGAAGGCTTAAAATTATTTTGGCAACACTGTCATGTATGGCCTCTTGGAAATTAAACTGAAATAGTATTATCTACGTGTGTGCCAATTTTGGAATAGCTCCCATGCATATCTTCCATGATATCCAACATGGAGCTCAAATTTCTATTGCGTTTTTTCAGCAGTTACTAGCACTGACATCATTTTCAAATATGGGCTTGAAATATTCCGGTATACATCTTTACTCATACTTAATTTGGTTTCGATTGCTGCAGCCGTTTAGGAGTTGATAGGGGGGGGGGAAACACACACAGTCAGACAGACAGAAGGACAGACACACACACATTTTCCCGGATCGATCTCATAAGTCTACTTTTTCCTCATTTTTGCAAAATGTGAAAAGCAGGCTGAAAATTACCGGCCTAAATCTAGCTGACGCACGAAACCGGACAAAATGGAGGTCAATGACCAAAAAAGGGGACCCTGCACCAGCGGGACAGCGCTAGGAAGAAGAGGAAGAAAAGAAGAAGAAGAAGAACGCCTGAAAGCTAGCTCACACCAGGTAACTGAGGCTATGCGATTACATATGATGATTATTATTATTATTTTACCTGGTTATGCCCGTCTAAGGAGCGCGATTGAACCTATCGAGCTGATCTTGCTTTCTTTTCTTCCCAAAATTTCATCATCTTCTTCTCGTTATGGATCTTTCTACGCTCCTCTATTCAGGTTTTGTTGGATGCTATGTTTGGGTGGTCTGACAAGTGTCAAGTATTTCTCTGAATTTAGATCTGTCCAGTACCATATCCCTTGAGATGTCTATTCCCTGAAGGTTTTTTCAACTTCAAGCAGCCAGTTGTTCTTAATTTTTTATTGAGAAAATTTCTTTCAGTGACTCCTGCATCAGTGGACTATATTTTGAATGTAGATATTAAATTATAATACTATCTGTTCTCTCCTTTAAGATTATGATGTATTATTATGTATTATGATGTAAGTGTGTGCCACACCATACGATAAATAAATAAAATTGAGAAAATCGATAATAATCTGTCTGTTAGGTAGTCAGCCCGAAGGCTGGTTGGATCCTCAACCTATATTGAGGCGTACTAGGCAAGATGAGGAGTGAGGTAGTTTGCCATTGCTTTCCTCACTGAGCCAGAACGACAGTGCCTATGAGTAGAACCTTTCACAGCATTCACAGGCACTGACTGTGCCCTGAATGGCATTACTAAGCACCACCTATATCTCAGTAGCTTCCATATAATCACAGCCATGAGTGAGTCTGAGACATCGATGAAAAGCCACATTTTACTCTAGCCTGTGCTAACAGACAAATGTACAGCATTCATCAAGAGATGAATTGAGAGAGTAAGATTTGGAATTCTTTTAGTTAGACTGTGATCACTCATTCTGATAAATGTTTTTCCTGAATGTATCCGAGATATTCTCCGACTGCTAATAAAGCTTCTGGGATTTCCTTTTCATTCTAATTCCGTCAGTACAAACTGCGCCAAACATTTTCCTCGAGATGTTTCTTCCTTGTTTTTGTATATCTTTAATTAGTGATTTGCCCCCAATAATCAGTGTTTCAGAGGCATATAGTTCCTCGGGTTTGATTACTGTGTTGCAATGTCGCAATTTTTAAATTATTATTATTATTATTATTATTATTATTATTATTATTATTATTGTAGTCTATGTGTATGTATGTATGTCTACCCCTTATTATTCCCGTCTTCCAACGGAGTCGGGGATGAGATGCGATGAAAGTCTATGTGGCAGCAGTTTTTACGACCGGATGCCCTTCCTGACGCCAACCTCATGAGAGGAGTTAATGAGAGATGAAATGAATGAAACTGGGCAAGAATGTGGAAGGAAGTGGCCGTGGCCTATCAGAAGGTACCGTCCCAGCAATTGCCTGGAGTTGAGAAAGGGAAACCACGGAACACCTTTCCAAGGACGACCGATGGTTGGGCTCAAACCCACGTCTACTGAGTCCGCAGAGAGTTGGGCCACATGGACTAAGCGCTGCGCTTTAGCGAGCATAGCTACCACTGTCAGTGGCGTACTTTGTAGCATGCTGAACTGCTGTGCCCAAGATCGCGGATTCAAACCCGGCCGAAGTCGTCGGATTTTTAAGAGCGTTAAAATCCTTCAGTATGCCTTCGTTCGGAGGGGAAGTAAAGTCGGTGGTCCCATGTCATAGATTTATGGCATGTAAAAGACCCTTCCACTAACTAAACTTGTGTGAAGCTAAATTTCTATATTAGATTTCGTTTAAACGCTCTATCAAAGTAACAACGTTCACCACTAGGTGTCAGTGACGTTTGGTAGCGAAAGTTGGAACTACTTGAAATGGAACGGAACTTGTAGCTCACCCCAAGGGTGTCCACTTGAAGCAGCTACAACCTCTAGCGAGCCGAACATGTCCTCGGACACTCCCGGCACTAAAAGCCATAAGTTATGCTAAATATTATTATTATTATACATATATAATTCGTTGAGGCCATCTAGGACCACGTTAAGTCTTGCTACACTTGGCAATTTGTTTCGTCTTCCTCTGAGCCCAGAATTCCCTCATTCTCTGTGAGTGGGCCATCTTGCGCTCCGCTGTCCAGGTGGTACCGTGTCTTCTTTTCGGGTTCGATGTCTCGTCTCGGGTTAGCACATTAGTCAGTATCTTTTTGCGGAAGAATCTCTATTGAAGGCGTCGTCGGGTTTTAGATGCAGTATTTTGAGGTCGACTTTGGTATTCATAAACCAGGGCATTGTGTACCTTTGAATAAGTTCAATTTTATTTCTCCCTTCGTGATTTTTGTAGTTCTGATAACTTCGACGCCCCTATTCTATGAAGGAAATAAATCATCCTGAAGTTGACAAACGAATACTGATCAATTGGATTTGAGACTACTGGGAACACGAAGGTTTCATATCTTATTCAACTGAAAGCAATGTGTAGTATTATCGTTGCCGGGATCTGTGTGCGACCCTGCCCACAGTTGGATTTCTCGGTGGGAGTTTTATTGCTGCCAGTAAATTATTTGTTGTTACGCTTGCTTGTTTAATGAGAACATACAACAGCCATTTCCCTCTGCTGATGGTCGTGGGTAGACTCGCCTCACATCCTAGGGTAGTCCATGTCAGCTCACAAATACTCGAACGTACTCGCATGCAAGTTAAACTGAATTTGATCACTGTTGCAAATTTTAGAGATTATGTCACTTGGACCAGTGTTTCTATTTGGTTACCTTTCAGTGGTAAGATGTCTTAACTTTCTATGCTTTTTTACATTGCGGATTAGTTACATTTTGCCGCTTTATTTGGTCAATTGGGAGACTGCTGTCCGAAAAGGTTCCGGCTTTGATTCCCAGCTGGGCTAAAAAAGTTAATTCTGGTCTAAAGGGAAGAACGAGGTTGACTCATCCTCGAGAGATTAACCAAGAAGTGGTGGGTTCGATTTCCCCTTCCACACTCATAAAAGTGGTTTTCCGTGGTTTCCCACTTCTACTTTAGATTGATCAAGGATTTGTACCTAACATAGGGTCACGGCCACCTATTTATCAATCTTAGCTCCAATTAGTTAGTTAGTTAGTTGTTGATGTTTTAAGGGGCGGAACTACGACGTCATCTGCCACTAGAGCTCCAATTAAAAGTACACACATGTGTAATAATAATAATAATAATAATAATAATTACAAGAATCTGTTATCAAGGCATATTGAAAAGATCAGCAAATATATTGAGTTGGTTGGCTCTATCACGAGTAGGGGTTCTCAAACTTTTTCTGTCGCGCCCCCCTTATGAAACATGAAATATCTAGCGCCCCCCCCCCCCCCTCCCTCTTATTCTTCTTTCCGAAGGAGGGCAAGCGCTATCACTTGTATCACTTTTTATCACTGCTAATAAGTAAATGGGTAACGGCGTTACTTGTATCAGTTTATTGTAAATCAGACTAACCACTTGCACTGAACACGCTCTAGAATTCACCTATTGACTCACTGTTTTTGAACTGATTGCAAAGGCCTGGCTGAATTCAAGTCGACAATGGCAGACATAGGAGAATATATTCTTGTAAGGAAGTGGTGGTCACATCGTTAAGCGACTTATTGTCATTAGTGGTTGATAAAAGCTTGGGAATGAGATATCGCTGCGGTTGGCAGGTGCGTTATTAGACAAATTCTACACACACCCAAGTACACGGGGATGAAATTACCACGATATCCAAGCCCTAAATGAAACAAGAGGTAAACGGAGGTGGTTACCATGATGGCGTTGCTGTTAATTTATTAGGGGCGTTGCGACATTGCGGTCTTATGTCCCCGTGTACTTGGGTGAGTATAGAATTCGTCTGATAATCTGTATATATGTGGTGTCTGTACTAGTGTGTGTACTTAAAATTCAGATGAGATTTGTGTAGGAAGCGACTGTGGCCTTATATTAGGTACCACCCCGGCATTTGCCTGGAGTAGAAGTGGAAACGACGGAAAACCACTTCCAGACTGGCGGAGGTAGGAATCGAAACCATCTCTTCTCAGTTTTACCTCACGATGCTTACTGTTTCCCATTCCAGCCCTCAGACCAGAATTTAAATTTCTTGGCAGAGCCGGGAATCGAACCCGGGCCTCCGCGGTGACTGCGAAAGATGCTAGTCATTACGCAACGAGGTGGTCTACCATGATGTCACCACATCAATATCAACAATAACATCAACGACAGTAGCATAACGATTTACAAAAAAAAAAACTGTATGTGCATGTAAGTTCACCGTTTTGTATCTCATGGTGGGCTCAGTTCGGTGGAGAATGCTGTTCTGAATTAGGGCTATATTAGTGAGGGAATAAGAAAAGCGATTACTATACAATTACTTCCTCTATAATATTATTATGCTCTGACGCATGCTCCGGTGTTCTCGAAAATATGCCGAGAGTATGTGGACATCATGCTCATCATCATCATCATTGGTTTGCAGTCCTAAGACTGGTCAGTTGCCATAAAAACATGTCCAGATCATCCTGTCAATTGCCGCTTCCTTCATTGAATTATAATTCTGTGCTTGGGTGTCGTTTACCATTTGTTTAAGGAAGGTATTTCTAGGTCTTCCTCGTGGATTTCTTCCCTCAATGAACCCTTCTGCCACAGTTCTCATTAAATTGGAGTGGCGCATTGTGTTGTAACGTTTCGTGGCTAGTGCACAGCTTGGCCCATGCTTGGGTGACATGTTGTAACGTTTAATAGCTCGTGATATAAAATGAGTGCAGTAAATAGCTCGGTTAATAGGGCGCCAATCTCCAACAGACGGTTGTGAGATAAATTTATGTTTATTAATTTGAGATTCTTTACTTTCGGGGGAGGGGCAGCAGAGGCTAGCTGTAAAACACCTTATTATATTATCTTGACCTCTGGGAAGTCTAGCATTGAGTAAATATTGACTGAAAGTCATAGAAGTAAAAAATAATTTATTAACAAACAGGATGAGATGAATGACGTCTTGCGACCTTTCAAACGGATAAAATAAAAAGGGGAAGTTATTTCTTTAAATTACTGAAGTTAATAGTATTTACGTCCGACTTGCAATTGACAAATATGCATGAGCTCACCGGGTTGAAGATCTTCATGGGCGATGTTGGCGGAGGTATCTCGTTCCTGAAGTAGACATCTCGCGTGGTCTTCCATGGTCCCAAGTACCAATCCTACCTGATAAAGCTATCTGCCCACTAATTGCACAGATACTGTCGCCTTGGTGAGTGAATGGAATGGTTTCACTCGTCTTCGATATTCAGCGCAATGCTGGAAATATCCTAGCTAGATCTCCACTGAGTTTACTAGTTGAACTTTATGAACTTTGGTAGTTGAATCTCAACAAGTGAGGTCCAAGTTTAGAATTTGGAGTGCTTTCAAGTGAAAACATAATAATATTCTTCCTCTCCATACAGCTCTGTCCCGGCTTATATATGGCAATTATGTCTCCCACCAGCAGTAGGGGATCTGCCAATTGCAATATCAAAGTATTGTCTACAGAAAGTGACGCTCCTTTCTTATTGGCCGAAGTAAGTCCTTTATCAAGCACCAAGTGGCTATATTGGGGTGAAGGTCTCTCCACCAGTGACACACTTCCATATGGGTGTCATGTAACGGTATCTTCCTTAAAAAATCACAAGGTTGCAGTTTTCTCGTCGTAAAACAATTTATTCTAAAAAGCTGTAGGGTCCATTGTTCCGACATCTTTTAGAATTAGCCTGTTGGCTACCGAGGGTCACTCCTGGTTGTGGCTCCCTTTCCATTCTTCCTGCCTCTTCATAAGCGGTTTATGACGGTTCAAGCGGTATCTATTGTCAGTTGTTAGTTCCACAAGTGAGCTCAAGAAATATATTTATTGGGGGAGGGGTTGTAAATTTACGGTTTGAAATCTCGGGTCGACGTCTAATTACAAGAATGGATGAAAATGAACATATGATTTTATATTACCCTTAAACACAATAAATATATACATGCACTATCGTTGCAATTGCACATCAATATAGTACTCTTAGTTCAATTGTTTTGGGTGTGGTGTACAAACACCACAGTGTGACTCCACCATGCGAGACGAAGTTTACGGATTGTGCGTAGGATTGATCTCCGTTGGTTCACGGTGTCGAGAACCTTTTTGTTCGATATCCTGTCTCTCCACGTCACATTTATCATATTACGATAGCACCACATCTCAAAAGCTTCAAGACGGTTATTTTCATTTTTATTTAGTGTTCACGTTTCACAGGCATACTACGCAACGGTCCATACAAAATCATGTAGCATTCTCATTCGGAGGGAAAGCTTAAGCCGACTGGTACACAGTAATCTCCTCTTTTGCATAAAAGCTAGTTTTGCCTGAGCAATGCGGCATTTAACTTCAGTGGTGCACCTTCCGTCCTCTGTAATCTTTTGACCTAGGTAAATGAAGGATTTAACTTGTTGTATGTCTGAGTTATTAATCTTTATTCGAAGAGGTTTAGGGAGTTTTGAGACTGTCATGCATTTGGTCTTGGAGGTGTTTATTTACATGCCGTATTTCTGCACCGTTGATACAACTCTTGACAACATTGCCTGCAAAGTAGATGGGCTACCAGCTAGAATGGCCTGATCATCTGCGAACTTAATTACATTTATGGGAATTCCATTGATCTTCACACCTAAACCTGTGTCTTCTAAAGCTTCTGCCATCATCAACTCACCAAAAGTATTAATCAAAATTGGGGAGAGAGGACATCCTTGTCTTACTCCTTTTCTGATAGGAACTGGATTAGTAAGACCTTCTCATAAACGTACAATTGCATTATGACCATTGTAGAGGTCCCATATGAGTGTAATGAGTTGTTCTTCGACTCCTATGTTCCTTAATAATGGGAACAGTTTATGCCAGGAAACTCTATCAAATGCCTTTTCATAGTCAATGAAGCATATATACAGATTTCGGCTCCTGCTCATCATACGTTCTCCGAGGACTCTAAGAATGCCAATGGCATCTCGGCTACCAACTCCTCGACGGAAACCAAACTGTGTTTCTTGGATGAGGCCATAGACTGCCCCTTCTACTCTTTTCTTTATGATTTGGATCATAATTTTGGATGCATGAGGAACCAAACTAATTGTTCTGTACATACTGCAGTTGGTCGCATTTGCTTTCTTTGGTAAAGGAACCATGATGGAGTTTCGAAATTCAGATGGCCAAATACCCTTTTCGTAGATTGTTTGCGTTAAGTCATAGAGTTTTTCATTAATTATATCACCAGCAGACTTGATTAGTTCACTAGGGATGTTATCGATGCCTGGAGCTTTCTCATTTGGTAATGACCTCATTGCAAACTCAAATTCACTTTTAGTCACAGATAAAGGTGCAACTAAACTTGTATGTGACTCCTTTGTATGCACGTACTCAAATTCTTCATTGTACAGAGTCTTAATGTACATTTCCCAGTGGTTCCTTATTTGTGTTTCATCAGTGATAATTGAACCTTGGTTGTCACGCAATGCTGAGGTTAGAGTTCTTTTTGGTAACTGGCATCTTTTCCTTGCTGTTTTTAGTGCCAAGCTGCCCTTTCCATGTTTTTCCAGTTCTTCGATTTCTTCGCATTTTTGATGAAGCCATTTTTCTTTGGCGTTTCTACATTCTCGATCTATTTCATTTTGAAGCCTTCTGTATGCTATTCTCCCTTCATTTGTGTTGACCTGTTTCAGTCTCCTCCTTTCTTGGATCTTCAAAAGAATATCCTGTGTTATCCACGGTTGTCTGGGAGTGACTGATGGAGTACTTCTTCTGCAGCCTCTGTGATGGAGTTCTTTATTGTCAACCATTTGGTATCGATATTCTGTGACGATGTGCCTGTTTCCAAAGCAACGTCTTCTCCAAGCTTCCTAGTTATAGCTTCCCTGAATTCTGTACGTTTAAGTTCATCACATAAAGAGCTGGTGTTCCACTTCGGTCTGTTATTGGTCTTCCTCAACAGTTTCCACCTTAACCACCGTTTGATTCTTAACATATTGTGATCTGTGTTGGCATCAGCTCCAGGTAGAGTCATAGACATTTTTGTTTGATTTCTGTAACGATGTTTCACCAGTATGAAATCTATTTGGCATCGAAAATGATCTCCTGGGCTCTTCCACGTACATGTATATAGGCGTCTTGGTGGGGCTTTAAAGAAGGTGTTTGTTACTACATATCCTTCTTGTTTTCAGAAATCTATTAGCCTCTGGCCTCTTTCATTCCTTCTTCCTAACCCAAATTGGCCAACACATGGGTTTTCAGAACCTTCACCGACTATGGCGTTCCAGTCTCGCATGATGACATTGTCACTAGCTCTCGTGTGTTCCTGAAGAAAGTCTTCAAGCTTATCATACATATCCTCGACTCCCTGATCTTCACTACTAGACGTAGGAGCATAGATCTGGACAATGACTGTGTCTACAGGAAGTAATTTGAGTCGTATTGCCATCAACCTATGATTTATTACCATGACATCTTTCAAAGCAGTAGTAGCTTTTTTATCCAACGGGAATGCGACACCTCCTTGGCCTTTGAGATTTCCAGAGTGCACCACTCTATAATCATCACTTTGAAATTCCCCTTGATCTGGCAGTCTTGTTTCGCACAATCCTAATACACTGATACTGTGACCCTTTGCCTCCAATTTGATGTTTTCTAATTTACCTACTCTAAGCATTGTACGAACATTCCACGTGGCAATATTTATGCAAGGTTTTCGCTTGATGACGACCTGGGAAGCTTTGCCTCCTCCCCTGCCGGGCCCGACTACCGGTTGGTGACGATTTCCGGAGTTGCCAGCTACTGTTATCTTTGACATGTACATCTCATGACATTTTCTTGGAAATTAAGTGAGGTGGTTTCCCCTTGCCTTCCTCACCAGCAATAGCCCATCTCGGGATAATATGCGCCAGCCATTGTCCCACACTTACAGGATCTTCTGCCTGCCGCGTTGGTGATACCAACCGTTGACTTATGTTCTTCCGCCTAGTATCTCCTTCAGGAGACGTTGCTGACCCATCTCCTTTGATGGATTTTAGTGACATGCTAGACTCCCATAAAGATCCAAGGGCTTGGCGATCACGGAGCTGCCAGGCACAGTAAGTACGAATTACCTTACTACGAGCACTATTTGTTGTTGTTGTTGTTGTTGTTGTTGATGTTGTTACATTTGAGGGGCTTGGATATCGAGGCAAGTCACACCAAGTACTTGGGTGTATGTTGAATTTGTTTGATAACCTGTGTTATTGTGATGACCAGGGCCCGGATAATTATATGCTTAACTTTTCATAAATATGTCTTTATTTATGTAGTTAAAAGTGGGAAATCTGTGATTAAGTTTCCAGAATATGTTCTTAAATTTGTATCATATTTATATCCTCCAGTTACAAGAAATATACTGTAGTTGAAACGTCCAGCTGCTTGAATAATCCATAAGTCCTGACTACAGTACAAAATGTTCCCGGGGCTTGCCTCAATTTCCGAATCCTACAATACTTACTGCAGATGCGCGATGCGAAATCAAGTATGTGCTGTTTTCGAATTTCATTCTAAAGAACAGGAGAAAAGGTCACTTCAAAAACTTTCATAGCACTCTGTCAATACTCGTCAGACCACTGTAATTTCAAGTAAAATTTCATGTCAAGGTAATGACTATTGGAGGCTTTAATATGACTGTTGACTCCAGCCACCTTGCATTACTTTAACCGGGTAATTCCTGACTTAAAATACTACTACAATACAGAGACAAGGTTGCATTCACGAAATAGAGAAGCAAATTACTGGAATTGCCAAGGGTCGAAAATGTGGGAAGTACAACATACTAAGGAGTACAACATACCATCAAAATGGGAAATATGTACTTATGAATAAATACGCGAGAATATAGGCCGGTATTAACGGCAGTATTAAAGGTGCCGGGATATCCTCATTAGACCGTTTGTGCTTAAATAGGGCTATTTAGCTTATGCGTAACGATAAAGAAACCAGGCCTTTAATAGTTGAAGATTATCCTGAATACAGTAACATACACCACATTAGGGAGACTAGAATTGGCCACACACACACTCATTTCTATGACGAACACAGAAACTTAGGAATTCGAGAGGGGAAACACCCAGGTATATAAGAGACCCTGGAACACAGGATGTTCCCCCAGTTGAGAGTAGATAGTGACAAAGATAACTGCTCTCACCAGGACAGCGCAAGATTCAATCAGATAAGCCGCCTGCACAATGCAACGTGTATTGACCATTTAACTACAATCACATATTCACTAAACAAGCAAGTTTGGAGATCAATCACCACTTCCAGTAGTTTAACAAAACATCACATTAGACTACAACTAACAAATACCGACGAGTTGAATTACCTCTACTAATACTGCAACTAGAGCCTCCGTGGCTTAGGCGGCAGCACGCCGGCCTCTCACCGCTGGGTCCGTGGTTCAAATCCCGGTCACTCCATGTGAGATCTGTGCTGGACAAAGCGGAGGCAGACAGGTTTTTCTCCGGGTACTCCGGTTTTCCCTGTCGAAATTTCATTCCAGCAACACTCTCCACTAACATTTCATTTCATCTGTCATTCATTTAATCATTGCCCCAGAGGAGTGCGTCAGGCCTCGGCAGCCGGCACAATTCATATCCTCGCCGCTAGATGGGGGCTTCATTCATTCCATTCCTGACCCGGTCGGAGACTGGAAACAGGCTGTGGATTTTTCAATACTGCATCTAAATAAGTGTACATATTGTAAATATTTTCACCCATACTTCAGACATACATTTTAGAACCTAAGTGGAATGGATCTGATGATGAACGCTTGACGATCGAAACCGGTCATCCAAGTGTATTTATTGATCTCATGTATTTTATTTTTTTCAGTATTAGGGAATAACCCATCTCATTTGGGTACAATCGTGTTGACGAAATGAAAAGCACCAAACGTTTGTTAAATAAGGCACCACTGAAAATGGTTTCAAACAATATAATGTATGTATTCATAAAAACGGCAAAAATATGTAAATAAATAGAATATATTTAGCTAAAAATATTTAAACATATAACTAACTATCCGGGCCTTAGTGGTGACTGTATTATTGTGTGTGTTTGTAATTCGGGTGAGGATAAGGAAGAAGGTGCCCGTCAGTTCAAGATGTCCCATTTAACTTTCGGTGGCGTAGTTGGTAGCACGCTGAGCTTCTATGTCCAAGATTGCGGGTTCAAACCCGGCCGAAGTCGTCGGATTTATAAGAGCGTTAAAAATCCCTCAGTATGCCTTCCTTTGGAGGGAAAGTAAAGCCGGCGGTCCCATGTCATAGATTAATGGCATGTTAAAGAACATTCCACTAATTACACCTGTGTGAAGGTAAATTATTTATAGGTTAAACATTTGACTAACGTTCTTTTAGCTTCCTACGTTCGTTGTAAAGAGCTGACTTCGGTGGCATCTGGTAACTAAGTTCTGAACTAGTTAGTCGTTGACGGTGGCGTTCGGCGGCAAAAGTAGGAACTACTTGGAAAAATTGAATGTCTGCAGTCCTTACTTAAATTAAAACAGATACACACACTAATACAGTCATCACAATTAACACCGGTTATCAGACAGATTCTACACACACCCAAAGTACACGGGGCTACATGACTGCGTTGTCCCAGCCCCTAAACTAAGGAACCAACCAACTTTCTTTCCAGATCTGTAAAAGTTTGCGCCTAGCTCGATTTGGCACTTACGATACTAAACGCACGTGATGTATGTAAATTCGCGGGGGCATTAATGAACAACATGATACATTTCTGGTGAAGACTGCTTGTAACTGCCGTAATAGTATGTTCTCTTATTATGTTCAATACGTTATTTCCCCTTTATATTCTCTTAGCGCAACTTGGTGCACAAGTTTAAATAAGTTATTTAGTACATATAAGCAACAGCTGTATCAAATAGACACATTTATACGAATGTGTTGGTCTTTATGTGCTTTCAAGGTAGTCTGGAGATAAAACAGGGATCAATACCCTCCGCAGGGCTCGTTTTACTACTGTATTTATTATTCCTTGCATGAGATAGCGAAGCAGCAATTTCCTAGAGTGTAGGTTGCACTGCCTTATATGTCCGAGATGTGCAGACGGCTCGAGTGGAAATACGGGTACAGTACAGTGGGAGTAATAAAGTGTATCGGTACACAATTTCATAAACTCTAAACCAGAGGTCTTAATACAGACCTTCTGTTGTTAGGCGGGGGCCCCTGTCATGGTGGGGTAGTGCGTCTGCCTCTCCCCCGGAGTCCCCGGGTTTGATTCATGGCTCCGTCAAGGATTTAGGTCTGGAACGGGATGCACTCATCCAACTACGTTTTGGTATACCTACTGCACAAACCGTCGACGACGGGTATGAAAAACTATTTAAGGGGTCTCATACACCACTCACTGCCATCTCTGCATGGTTATGATTGAAAACTCCCTATCTTGGCTGGTTTTCAATGAGACAGAATGAAGTTATATAAACCAAGAAAGGAGACCTAATTGCACCTAATATCCAAAAATGTTATTTTTGGTAGAATGATGAAAATATTTCCAAAACGGTCTACTAGGCCTATCTAATTTTTTATGGCAGTATTCCACAAAAAACATGATAACTCTCGCATTTACTGTTCAAATTTCATGAAACTATAACTATATATTACTTTGTACAGGTTCTGGAGGATGAACTACTAAAATAATTACAAGCAATTAAACCATCAGTGAGCTATTGATATTATAACGCATGAACCAGCTGCCCCTAATAATATTCTTTTATGCAGTCCAACTTGCGTTTAGCCAAGAACATCGGTATTTCTTTGCTACTAATGCACTGCTAGCATATGCTGCAAACGATAATGAACACTATTATTTTTCCCTCGACTAATACGAGGGAAAATGGGGGGGGGGGGGGGTACGTTTAGCACATGAAAGCGTGTTATTTTGTGATAAATATCGCGACTTGAAGCGTTTGAGATGTGGGCCTGGCGGAAAATATTACGGGTTAAATGGATTGAAAAGAGGACTAAAATCAGCATCCTTCAAGAAATTCAAGGGAAAAGACAACTGAGACCAACGATCCGTAAAAGAAAAGCTAAATTCACAGGCCAGATCTTGCGACATAACTAATCTCCTAGAAGGAAAGATCACAGGGAGGAAAGGCAGAGGTCGACTATGAAAATGTTTCCTGCAAGACATCACGCTAACTCTTCATTATGGTTTCTACTGCGAGATGAAACGAGGTGCTGAAGACAAAGAGCAATGGTTGTGGAGACAAGGCATTGCCTTTGGAAGTTGATGGATAAATACTTGTTTTCCCGCCTAATGTAATTGAACACAATTAATTAGTCTTTTTCTTGAAAGCCTTTTTTCATAGAACTAGGCACACTGAAAAATGGCTTCAATGACGGAGATAATAAACATGATACAGTGGTGCTCTTTACCAGTGTTACCTTTGTACCAAATTTGACTTAGACTATTTCGGTTTCGTTATTTGGGAATTGATAGGGAGGGGGAAGACATACACACACACACACACACACACACACACACACACACACACACACACACACACACACACTGACATACACCTGGATATTTGGCTCTTGTAGATTTCATAAGTCTACTTTCATTTTATTTACAAAACTCGAAAATAGGCTGAAACCACGACGAGCAATAGAGCAGATCTCATTGTACCTCATTAGGAGCATGACGGAAGTTGAACCATGATATTTCTTGGAGTGATGTGAAAGGATTTTAATTCCTGGTTACTGTCTCAGCATTGTGCTTATAGAGATGAGGTCTGTCTGGTGGGTTAATACTCTATTTATAAGAGCCTTGCAACCAGCTCCACCCAGCAGCGACTGTGGAGGTGGTCCCAGATGAGGAAATGACATCAGGGTGCGTGTGTGCGACCAGCCTTCCATTCCTTACCGGGATTAGTGAAGTGACCTACTTGTAGTCTAGTATAGTCACCACCACCACCACCACCATCATCATCATCATCATCAACATCATCATGAGAATATTTTCCACCGTGGCCACCCATAATAGGACTAAGAATACAAAGTAATAATAATAATAATAATAATATACTAATAATAAAATAGATGCAAAATTAATACACTATACAACGGTGATTCTTCCGGAAGCCACTAACGCAGCCGAAACAATGGTGATCGACGGTCATTCCAAAATTTAGGATTTAGATAAACAGGAAAGAAAAAATCACAGAAGGATTTACGGGGCAGTTAATAATAACGGTATTTGGATGAAGAGACCTCAAAACGAACTCTACCAAAAGATCCAAACGATAACGGATGTAATCAAAAAACGCCGAGCACAGTTTTATACACACATTTACAGGATGGAAAACCTCAGAACGGCGAAGAAATTGCTCAACGTTATCACACAGAGTAAGTGTGGCACGGAATAGCTGACAGAGGTCCAGAGGGACCTGCAACAGGTCAACATAGAACATCTCGAGGACCGCACAGAGTCATCATCATCATCTTGCACAGTTTCCAGCCACTGGCCGGGTCTGTTTGGAACACAAGCCTCTCCAACGTCTTCTGTCTTCCCACCATCTCTCAGCCTCCACCCTTGTCCAGTCTTCTCCTCTCTTCTTCACGCTTTCTTCCACCCCCTTCAGCCACCTGTCTCTCGGTCTTCCTCTCGGTCTCTTTCCTTCCCACTTCGTCTCGTGTATCCTCCTGGGTATCCGCACCGAGTGCCGGAATAAAATAAAAACACGACAGCCTGGAAGAGAATGGACAGCTGAGCGGAAGAAGGAGCATTCTGAGAGGATGAAGAGATTTTGGGAAAAGAAGTGGGAAAACGCCAGAAGATGAAATCATGTATCCAAGTCCAATCGCTCCTAAAGGGGAACGATCGATTATTTAAATCATTAACAATAATAGGTTCTTTTTAGCGTATGGCTTTTAGTGCCGGGAGTGTCCGAGGACAGTTTTGTAGCTGTTTCGAGACGGACACCCAATGGGTGAGCTACAAGTACCGTTGGGGGAGGAAAGTTGGAATGGAAGGACGAGGAATTGGATGGTAGCGGCTGTGGCCTATAGTGAGGGACCAACCCCGGCATTTGCCTGGAAGGAAGATGGAAAACCACAGAAGACCATCTTCAAGGTTGCCAGCGGGGGGATTCGAACCTCCTCGCCTCTCGGATGTGAGCGACTGCCAGCAGTCATGCCGTAACGACCACGGCTAACTCACCCGGTATAATAATAGCTAGAAGACCCGTGCTCATTTCAACAATCATACACCACTTCTTTCCACACGACATGATATTCGGATGCTTTTAAACAAACGACCTAAACCAGTGTCTCGCGAGTGGTCTGCGGGAGAAAAGGGTCCACCAGCACGTATAAAAAAAAGTGGCCAATAAATGGGGATTTCGAAAACGGTGTGCGTTGAAAGAGAACTATCTGGTTGTGAATTGAAATATCTTTAAAATAAGTTTTATTGGGGAAGGGTTGCAACTGATAACCCTGATAAGGTGTATTGAGAGGGGGGAGGAGGCGTGGTCCGTACATGATTCAATTTCACCCTGAGTGGTCCGCAGACTTCTACGGTTTCAGAACTGTAACATTTTTAATATAAGTCCTTTAACTATGGTGACTATTGTGATGGTCTAATTTAAACAAACATGATAAGAATATATAAATATACACTGTGGTGTGACCTTACCTGTGATAGTGTAATAGGATATAATAAGTTGTTGAGCGCCAGATCCCTATTTAAGACAGTGAATCGAAATGTATTAATTAATCCTCGGCTATCAGCAGTAGAGTGAGACCTAATTATCCCTGGTCGTGGTGAGACAAAGTCATCTAACCAATCCAGTATTTAATCAAGGAGTATGATTGCTTTAAAGTACTAACTACAAGAAAAGTTATAGACATTACGTTAAAGAAAATGAATTTATTAAATGCAAAAACAAAATATTAATAAAACAGAATAGTGATAGTCACACAATTGAATTTAAAATTACTCAATGCGGCAATTAATTTAAAAGAAAATAAACATTTAAAATGAATTGAAAATTAATTGAAGTTAAATTATAATAGAGACGATAGTTTTATTTAATTGTTTGCTCACCCAGTCGAAGATTCGTCATATTTAAGTAATGACCGATGATCTCGATGTTACGTCGCATATGTTTAAAAAAATGATGTGATATCTCAATTACTATGAAATATCCTCATTAAGTACGTTGCCATCTGTAGAAAGACTCTTGATCAGGGATATAACCCATTATGTACTAATATAGATGTCGGCAGGACATCATTCAGTGTCGACTCTGTATGCTCAGTCCATTAGGACCCAGAAAGCAAGGTTACAACTTCCTTCTTTTATCGAGAGCTGGTGATGAATGAGTGTCTTGTCGAGGGTGCAGGTACTAATAACTTCCTTGTCACGTGGTCTTCGACTGTCTCCCACCACTGGTAAGCTTCCCTCTCTTCAGTGTTCATTCCTCCACGAGGGCTAATTGCATCACAACTTGTAATATCTTGACGCATACGTACAGTAGAAAATGGCATGTTAGTTGCACCATGCGTGAAATATAATGTTCCATTCCTTCCAGAAGGAACTCGATGGTGCTCACGTGATGGTTACTCATGACAGTGACGCTGTATGCCGTGGTGAAATAATTACTACGTCGTTCTGTTTGTGACGCATAGGGTTGATCCTTATTGGCAATCTTGTTGCAATATATAATACTTCGTCTCTTTACAAGTAAATGGATATTAAAAATCTGTCTGACTATAATAATAAAAACCGCTTACAATTATCTGATATAAAAATCATCTCATCGATGTACTAATTAATAAGAATAATAAATATGATAATAAATGAATGAATAACCCTTTATATCTAACAGGTGTGGGATCGAATCATTACAGAACCACTGACCTAAACAGACAGTTACCGTCGCCTTTCATTTTAGTAACATCTGTAATTGAGGTCCACCCCCGACTCGTCACTTGAATCATCGTTTTGTGATCACACACAACCTCTAAGAACGAATTATGATAGAAAATGGCAACCAGCGCTTGCAAGTTGCAGTGGGGCAGGCCAGCTGGCTCCTGGGTGCATGCCTGGCTCGCTCCTCCCTTCAGAAGAAAGACCTTGATGAAATAAATATTCCCAATTATTTGAATACACGGATGACAGAATCAAGTAAGTTGACTCTGTAAAGGAATATGCAAATAGGTCTTCCTTCTTTTGTTCACCAGCTTACAGGTCAAATTATATGGCTAATTGCCTGTTTCCTGTTGCCCAAGCCCTTCCCTTTGCTCGGTTTAATAAGCTGTCAATCAACAAATGCCTGTCTTTGTGCTGAAGTGCCAATGTCGAAGTACCCAACTCAAACAATACTTCCCTGTAGTGAACCAAAACTTTGGTAGCTCTACACAAATGATTTCTGATATAAAACCGCCTACAGAAATTAGTAAATTATAATTATATAATGGAACACTAAGCATAACAATTAATCAAAAATTGGTGGGCAAAAGTAATCTGCGTCAGTTGGATTCGAGCCGCCTAAAATTGGTAACATGAACGAAAATCGAGCATGCTATCCCCTAGATCACCATTACATTGCCTCATGAATACTATGTAACCTAAGTTGATAAGCTTCATATGCGGTGTGTAATCTCGCTAAGCATATACTTTTGATAATTTCGTACGAAATCTGTGTGTAATAGCTGTGCTGCCATTAAGATTATACATACCTAGGCTTATTTATGTGGCTGACTGGAATCAGTGTGGCGCTGGGCAACCAAGTAGTGACCACCACGCGGTGTAGCTGTTAGCATTCTAGTAAGTTCGGGTTCAATGGAGAATTATCCATTACGATTATAATCGTAAGGTGCATAGTGATATGTCTGGGTCATTGTCAGCTTAGAATTCAGCTTTTAACTGAGCACTTCACAACTTACATTACTGACATAGTTTGGCAGCAGTCATTATGGCTTCGGAAGCAAGAGTTGTGCTTGGTCTTAACACGAGAGTAAAAGTGCTCTACCGTAGTCTATTAATTCGTAGCATAAATATATACAGGGTGTTTTTATGTACCTTTCGAGAATGATAGATCGTGTAGGGGACGAGTATAGAAGTAATTTGAGATAGGGAACTTGGGGCCTCCTTAACCCCTGAAATAAGGGTTGATTCAGACCCTCCACCCCGTAAGTTAGGTAACCGATCCAAGCCTCTATTGCCTTTCTCAATCCTTTAACTCTTGGCAAGATTCATTTCTCCATGTGGCGCTGGCGTAATGGATAGCGTTGCGGTGCGAAAGGCCGGTAGTCCCGGGTTCGATTCCGGGCTTGGGCCATTTAAAAATGATATTTGTCGTATTGTAGTCACATGATACAGTCTGGTGCACTCTCTTCTCTGTCGTAGCACCAGGCTGTATCATGTGACTGCAATACGACAAATAACATAAAAATAAAAATAAAGATTTTGCCCAAGCCCAGAAACGAACCCGGGACTACCGGCCTTTCGCACCGCAATGCTATCCATTACGCCAGCGCCACACGGAAAAATTAATCTTGCCAAGAGTTAAAGGATTAAGAAATGTAATCGAGGCTTGGGTCGGTTACCTAACTTACAGGGTGGAGGGTCTGAATCAATCCTTATTTTAGGGGTTAAGGAGGCCGCTCCGACCCCAAGTTCCCTGTCTCAAATTACTTCTATACTCGTCCGCCACACGACCTATCATTCTCCAAAGGTACATAAAAGACAGCCTGTATATACAACACTGAATAAGTTATGTAGGCTACACCATGTTATTTTATCTCAGTATGTCCATTATATGTGTGTCCATTGTTTAATTATTATAGCTTAGACCTACCACCGTTAACGGGAAACCTATATTAAAACGGACATATTTGCGAGTCCCATTCGATTCCGTTGAAGGCAGGTTTCACTGTAAATAGTACAGGGCGCCCGGGAATGTTCTCCGCAGTGGCTACGTGCATCTGCGAGTGGTTGTGTCATCAGTTTAGTTGCAGCACAGTGTCCTTGATAGGGTGAAGACCACATGTGTGGGTTGTGGGCTGTCGAATTCGTCAGTGTGTATTGCAATAAGAGGGCGTATGTGTAATCAGCACTTCTAGCATCAGTTATGAATGACTGTGGTGAGTATAAAGTTTACTATTTGTTTGTTATGATACAAGCGATAGCCGTGCTGCCAACGTAACTGGTGACGTAATCTCTCGCAGCAGCTTTGTAGGCACTGCGGAGAACATTCCCGGGCGCACTGTCTTTGGTTAAGCTCTTGGAAGCGTCAGTTACTGTTAGGTCGTCCACAGCAAACCTAGCTCCAATGTCGTGTTTCTGGTTCAAGTGCAGGACGATGGTGTGGACTACAGACGCAGCTGTTTAATTCTGGCACTTGACGTACATGTCCAGTCTCTTCTAAATGTTCTTCCTCGTGTCAAGAACGATATTATTAATGACAATACAACATAATGGGCTGTACGCCCCCGGTCCGGTGTGGTGGTCCACGCTATTACTGAAATGAGGTCACCAGAGAGCATCGCAACTCGTGCGGAGTGCCAACAGTAAACAAACCACCCAGATACTGTAGAGCTGAGTAAAGTCGTTATTATTGCATAAAGGAATGGGGACAACAACTCATCAGCCCCGTGATTTTACTGCTTATAGAAATTATAGGGCAAGTACTAGTACCGTAGAATGATCATTTTGCGGTTTTAAAATAGCTTTTTGTATGTTTCTTCCCTGAAATGACTACAATGTTAGGACATTTTGTGAATTTTGAGCGTGAAATTGCTGCTCCATACTGTATCACAATGTAGGTCGTGCACCCCAAGATACGAGTATTTAGCTCCTCAGTGTTGCCTAGTTCTATCGTAAAACGCTTTCCAGCCAGTCAAGAGAAATTCTGCCTAATTTTGTGATTAATATCTCATGTAACATTTCTTTCAGGTTAGGGCACATAAATACTTGGTTTCCCGCCGAATGTAACTAGGCACAATTGTGTTGACTGACTGGAAAACTTTCTATAATAATCATGTGAAAAATTCATTTAATTTGAAAAGACCGTTGAAAAATATATAATAGGCTATTTAGTTCTTCACGGAACTTGTTGTTGAGTTGTAACTTCGTATTCTAATTAAAAAATACTTTTCAGTTGATCAACATTTTTTTTGTAGCGTATGGCTTTTAGTGCCGGGAGTGTCCGAAGACATGTTCGGCTCGCCAGTTTTGTAACTACTTCGAGACGGACACCCAATGGGTGAGCTACAAGTACCGTTGGGGAGGAAAGTTGGAATGTAAGGACGAGGAGTTGGAAGGTAGCGGCTGTGGCCTATAGTTAGGGACCAACCCCGGCATTTTCCTGGAAGGAAGATGGGAAACCACAGAAGACCATCTTCAAGGTTGCCGGCGGAGTGATTCGAACCTCCTCGCCTCCCGGATGTGAGCGACTGCCAGCAGTCATGCCATAACGACCACGGCTAACTCACCCGGTATCAGCAAATTAATGTACCCAATTAAATTGAGTGGCGATTAACAATTGTTCAACAAACCTAGATTAATAAAATTGTAAAAAATTGTAAAATTTATTCTCAAAATAAGGCTCCAGGCGGGGACACCAAGAGCCCACTGATGAGCCAGTTTGGTGTCCTAGGCGAAACCCCATACAAGACACGGCACAAACCTAGAAGAATTGCTGAGTTTTTATTATAAGATCCTGTTTACTGGCCTTTTTATTGGAGGATGTGCATAATACAACATTATATAAGTTACAATTATTTCATTATATACAGCCTACTAATATATACAAGTCCTGTGATGTTTGTCTGTCTGATACTCTCTCAATTCCCCCCCCCCCCCCCCCCCCCAAAAGAAAACCTCAACCGATCTAGTTGAACTTTTGCATGAACTTAGTTTATAATTATTTTATTACTGCATCCAATGGCCATTTATTTTATTTTTGGAACGGGTCAAGAAAGGGATTTTGGAACATAGTTTATGAATCAGGGAAAAACAAAGGGCTCTTGCCGTTTTGAAATACTTCAGCATTTCAGTATGGTATCAAAAATTATGGTGGCAAAAGTCACATTTCATTTCAGTAGCAGGTGTATTCACGTCCCGCCCGGTGAACAGGAGTACATGGCCGGTTGCATATATTCACCCTTTCCCTCACTTCTCTCTGCTAAATTTTCGCTTTCAATAATTCACAGTTTATTACTCAGGTTACAACAATAGAAGTGTTCTGAGAGTAAGATAAACCCACAAGTACATTTTTATCCGTACGAAGGACTGGTAACCAGCTAGTAAAAATGTTCTAATCTATCAGATAATTTCAGTTGGTATATTGGCTTTCACGGCCGGTGAATTAAAACTCAGCAACTCTTCTAGGTTTTTGCCGTGTCTTGTGTGGGGTTTCGCCTAGGACACCAAGCAGGCTCATCGGCGGGCTCTTGGTGTCCCCGCCCGGACCCCCACAGGAGTATCGAACTGCGCGATACCTCCCTTTATATAGAGTGCAACTGCACTCCTTGACTGCGAGAACCAAAAGCTCAAGCAGCCATAACCTCCCTATGAAGGCCTCCAAAAAGATGGTATATTGGCTTTCACGGCCGGGACACCAAGAGCCCGCCGATGAGCCTGCTTGGTGTCCTAGGCGAAACCCCACACAAGACACGGCATAAACCTAGAAGAGTTGCTGAGTTTTAATTTCAGTTGTGTTCCTTTAATTTATGGCATTCTTAGCCTATAGGATAATTACAGCGTTATACAAATTGCGAGGTATTACTGCTGTTAGAAACCAGCAGACTAATTTTGATACCAATGGTTATGGAGGAACTTAAGCAATTAGAGACAATTACACACATCGCCTTTGGGTGCCCTCTTCGAGCTTCGCAGGGCACCCTCACTAATCCACATCTAGCATCTGATGAAACCATCCAGTAGATTTCCAATCTAGATTTGAATTTGTGACAAATAATTATGATGTCAAGTACGGTAAGTATCTTGCTTCCCTTATGTGCATGATTTTCTTTTCAAGTAATACGATAGATAAATTAATAAATAGTTTTCAAGCAATTTGATTATTACTAATTTAACATTCGAAGAAACAGTCATGGTAGGTATGCTCTGTGTTGCGTTATTGTTTTCTGGCAAAAGGTTTGTGTCTCAGATCATTCCTTGTAAATGATAAGTTGAAATAATAATTTTCAACTTCCTTCGATCTTTTGACCTAGTTATTTTTTCAAACCAATTGCCGATATTTACAAGTGTGGAACTTAATCTGGAATTAATTGGGAAGTAATATTCAGTAATATTATGACAGGGGGATTCGCCTAGCTTTACAGTATATTTTCAGGGGACTGAAAGTGCCCTATTGTCTCAAGTCGGTGCCTACAAAGTCATATTTTGCCGTAATGGCTCCTATGATACTGCTTATATCTCAGTTGCTGATAGTGAAATGCCATGTCCTGTGGTTCGGATTCCACGTAAAAAGGAGGTCCCGTGGCTCATGATCTCTATATTAACGGTCACGTTAAACTACAAGTTTCCTTTTTTTCAGTTGCTGATGCAAAATGGTCCTTACAAAAGCCTTTCTTCCTTCCTTCAAAAGATGTACAAATCTCAGGAAGCAAATACAGTAAAATAAGTGGCATGTTGAGGCACGGATGCTCCATGTTCTCTGAACGTTATTAGGAGTAAATTTCAATTAATTCATCATCGACACGCTCATTGAAAATATATTTCTTTAATATGCATCAAAGATTACACCTAACACCAAGAAGCCGTTAACAGAAAGTTCAAAATTTCCATCAATATTGGGGATCTAAAATAGAGCAAGTAGTAAAGAACTAAATAGCCTATTTTCATATATCCTACTTATGTTAATTCCTTCTATCAACATAAAAAAATTCAGTTTGATTGCTGTAATACATTCGTGGATATTGAGACCCATCTAAATATTTCGGATGGTCGCCATGTTGGATTCTTATATATGTAGGCCATAGAGTTATGTACTATTAGATGAAGATTATTGCGTACATTTTTTTAATTATCGAATTTGGTCAACTATGGACCGCAAGAAACTCAAAACTTATTGGCTTTCTTTCTCTTCTCTTCCCAGAATTTCTTCATCCTGTCACTTCTTTATTTTCTCTCCTCCTCGGAAATGATCCGTTTGGGCTTCCTGCTTGGTGGTTTCTCCTGAAATGATTTTACTCCGTCAACTCGACTGCGGAACTCTCATCGTAGGCCATCGGTGGAGTAATTCCAACTTCCGCTGCATCCCTCTTCACCTCATCTATCCATTTAGATGTAACCTTTAACCCCATGATGTAGCTGAAAATCCTTTTGGTCAGCCTGCCTTCATCCATTCGTAGTAAATGTCCGTAGATTTATTTAATCGTATGATTAGGATACAAGAAATAAAAACTTAATTTTCAAATTTCGCACAGCCACCATTTCGAGGTTATATAAACAATTGAACTAAATTCGATATCAGTGCATTACAATGTGTAAAAACATTTGCTGAACCATTTTTCATTGCGCTCGGATGGTTAAATCGAGAGAAAAGTCTATTTAAATGTTTCAACTTCGCTTGGCCGCCATGTTCGTTTTGTATTTAACAGGTTTTTGAAAGTCACATTGATGAACTTGTAGTAGCGCTCTATATCCCCACACGAAATTGAGGGTGATATCAGTGAAATATTTCTCACAGCCGCCATGTTGGATTGGTGAGACGTAATAACATTTGAAGGGCCCGGTTGGTATCGGACCAAATAGTACTATGTCCCTACTGAATTTCATTTATATCGCTCCAGCCGTTTAGATTTTATTGGGGACACACACACATATACACACACGGATGAATGGTGATCTCATAAGCCTTTATTTTTTTCATGAGAGAAAATAGGCTAAAAGAATGAACTAAAATTATTTTCTTATTTAAATTAATACACTTGTTTTCAAAATCCGAGTATTTCATCTACGATAATTATAATATGATGTCCCTGTTTGTATGTGGTTTCTTTAACAAACACATGGGTTTCAAAATACTGTATGATACATAGGCATCATTGTGAAAGCTGGTTACGGTGACCAATTAAATAATCCCTAACCCTTAACTATTCCTTACTCAAAGAAGGCGGGTCACCCCTCTTCCAGGGCCTCACGAACAATGGTGCAGCCACTCAAAAAGCTTGCCTCTTTCTTGGTGTGCCTTTTGTGCTTTGTGAAGAGGAAGCAATTGAGGCTAATCTTCCACATGTGTGTGTGATACTTCACCACTCGCTCAACTGGTCGCAAGTAAATCTCAGTGTGTTATGTTTTCCTGGCAAATATCCCCAACAATCAGCTGGAGCAAAATTGCGTGAACACCCACTCATTAACATAGCGCAGGAATTGATTTTTATGTCCACCTCATTACGTAGTGGCTGTCACCACAGAGGCCCGGATTTGATTCCCGGCTCTGCCAAGAAATTTAATTCTGGTCTGAGCCTCATAGGCAAAACTGAGAAGAGGTGGGTTCGATTCCCACCTCAGCCATCCTGGAAGTGGTTTTCCGTGGTGTCCCCACTTCTGTTCCAGGTAAATGCCGGGATGGTTCCTAACTGAAGGTCACGGCCACCTCCTTCCCAATCCTCATCTGAATCACAATTAAACAAACTGATACAGCCATCTCAATAACACAGGTTATCAGAGAAATTCCACACACATCCAAGTCCACGGGACTGGCTGACCTCGATGTCGCAAAGCCCCTAAATGAAGAAACAATAAACAGAACGCGCAGATCACCTTCGTCATCAACTAGAAAGATCTACATTCGGTCTCCCAGAAGGCCATTCGGCATTATTTATCGACCTACTGTTACGTCATTGTAAGATGAATTTGCGACGGTTACGAAAATAAACATCTAAGTTGCCAGTATGATCTCGGTCGACAGATGTTCTTCTGTTAGAGTTACAAGTACAGAATATTTGAAACAAGCTCTGTCTCCATTGAGCTAGAATCGCGCGCCAACTCGAAGTGTACCTTGGACAGGTCAGTCACTCCGCGTACTACATTATGTGTGGGCTTGAAGGTTATCAACTACTCCTTTAAAAGAGTGGGGGAGGAAACCCACGGGCGAACCACTCTGCATCATTCGTGATTCTCAGACGTAGCTTTCTCCTTTCTGCGGGATTACCTGTTGACCTGTCCGCAGTTTGCTCACAACACTAAGAGTACCGTACTTCCCAGACGATCTGTTACGGTAAAACTCAATTTCTTTCTTACAAGTAACACTTCCTAAGTGGAGAATCGATATCTTCAGGATCGGCATCACGAGAATAGAAGGGGTGATTGACAGTTGACACGACACATATTGGCTGGAAACTAGTTGACCATTGCTACGCTCGCTGTATACAATGACTGACGTAATTTTCACTTCTTTTATTCGATGAGGATGGTGTTCATAGTAGTTTGAACATTTCTTCATCACAGATTACTAATGTTTAACGTATGAACCCTGATGCACATCTTACATCGTCGAAAACTGATGTCAACAGACACTTTAGCCCCTTGCACGTGCATATTCTGATTCACCTGTGGCCAGTGATGTGGGCCGGGCAAATGCCCAGTGGGCAGGATATCTATAAATGGGCATTTGCCTGGGCATTTGCCCAAAGCAGTTTTAAGCGCCCAAAATCTGGGCATTTAAAAAAAACTTTTTTTTTTACTTTTTACTACTTGTGATTGTTACTAGAGCTTCTGAAACATAATAAAAACCATTAATCAAAGGTATATTTCATAAATGAACTAGTAATGCCCGAATATTGCTAATAATTTAATTATTGTGTGTCAATGTTGTCAATAACATCTAAATGGGAATTAAGTAGGCTATATCTGGTTTGAATAAAACATTGTATTACTGAGTTAGGCCTGCAGGCCTACTCATTTAAATATAGGAAATGTAGGGGCACCTGTTACATCTGCTGCCACAGAGCGGACCTTTATCACTTTTGGTTGGATTCATAGTAAAAAAGAAACAGACTTACATCTGAAAGGGCTGCCAAATTGATTTATCTAGCCTACAATTGGAAGCTGATGAATGGGGAGAATGGAACATCTAAGCGTAAGCCCGACAAAATAACTGAAGAGACTCGTCAGAGTAATCCAGAACAATGAGAAGAAACCCCAACACCCAGTCAAGAACGAATTACAGGCCTAGAGGAAGATTCAGAATCAGAACTGTCAGAAGAATCTGAGCCAGAGCTACTTGAAAGTTCAATAGCAAAAAGTGATGAAGAGGATACAGAAACAGAAGAAAGTGATTAAGAAGATACCCAAGAACACAAAACATTAATTTATTATTAATTTCATATTTAAATATATGTACTTTACCCCAAGTCCTCAGTTGTTTCATTTTTAACTTATACAGTTAATGTAATAGCATACATTATGTATTCAGTATTAGTCATTTGTCAGTAAAATATCAAACTCATTCAAAAATTACAAAGATGTGTTGATGTGTTAAGTGGATTTTTCCCCCCAATTACACAATCAACATTCATAGGCATACACATAATTATTATGTATAAAAATCCACTTGAGTTGAGAGGCTATTGAAAAATATTAGGACTACTTAACTACTTTTCCAGCAATATAAATTAAATATATATACTGGAATATATATACCTGTTTGTATGGATAAATATATAGAATACATATATGTAGATACATATATGGTTAAAACAATATTTATATAAGCGTTGCATTATGAATATGTTTTTAAGAGTTAAATGCCCAAAATGCCTGGGCATTTATGGATTTTGGGCATTTGTCCGGGCATTTATCTTGGGCATTTGCCCCGACTTATAAATGCCCAGGCATTTTACATCACTACCTGTGGCACGTGGCATAATATACGCGGTATGTCCAGACAGTAAGTTTCGTTTGGTAATAAAAACAAAACGATTACAGCAGATTCTTCTTCTTCTTCTTCTTCTTCTTCTTCTTCTTCTTCTTCTGCCTTATTGGATACGGACGTTGGCTACCACCATGGCTAACACCTTCTTATCCTGTGCAATCCTGAAGAGTTCCGTGGAAGACAGCCCAAACCACGTTCTTAAATTATCCATCCAAGTTATTCGCCTCCTTCCCGGTCCACGCTGACCTTCAATTTTACCCTGAAGTATAACTTGGAGCAGACGGTATTTTGGATTCCTCATCATGAGTCCCAAGTATTCCAATTTCCTCTTCTTAATTGTGTTTAAACAGCTCAGGTTGACTGGTCTCACGCTGAAAAACCTCTGCTTTACTCGCATGTTCTGTCCACGAGATTTTAAGAATCCGCCTATATATATCCACATTTCAAAAGCTCGAATTTTCTTTTCTGTAGCTACCGACAAGGTCCAAGCTTCAACACCATAAAGAAGGGTGGAGACAACATAACACTCCACAATTCTTTTCTTTAGCGTCATATTAAGATCTCGACAGCATAGCAGTTGTTTCATTGTCATAAAGATGGATCTAGCCTTCTCTATACGGCATCTTATTTCAACCGAAGGATCCCAATTCTACTCATTGCAAACCAAACTGCAAATGGTGAGCTATCTTTCCACACAGCTCCCATCATTTTAGAGGCACTTGTCATAGCGTGGCACAAGTTTTTGTATGCCTTCTTCATAAAACGTTGCCGCCTGAAGTGATCTTGAAATTTACGGAAATTTCGTAGAAAGATCAGATAGTATAGGCTAAACTTAAAATACGCTTGTCCTTGACGCGCTCTTCAACTGCACGAACCAAGTCTTCATTAATGAACGACGAACGCCCACTTCGTTCGTCATCGTGTACTTGAACACGTCCTTGATTGAACTGTTGGGTCCATCTCCTTGCCATTGGATCACTCATTGCATTTTCCCCGTACACCTTGCAAATCTGTCGATGATTGCTGACTAGTTTAGTGTTCTTTGCATTCAGAAAACGAATGATAAATCGAATCCCTCAAGCAGCAGGATTGTCATTCAACTACGCCATTCTCACCAAGCACTATAAAGAGTAAACAACACACAGCGATCTCAAAATAGCGTCATCTTCTCCTTGGTTCAGAGTAACTACCGCGCATGCGCCGAATTGCAATTGCAGCGATGCCAGAGCAACGGAACTTACTTTTTGGACGTGCCTCGTAACCCACCTCTTCTCAGTTCTGCCTCTCAAGGCTGTGTGAACTCCGTTCCAGCTCACAGAGCCGGGAACTGAACCCGCACCTCCGCGGTAACAACCAAGAATGCTAGTCACTACTCCGGTGGACTAGTTGGAAACCCGTAAGTTATTGGGAATCAATTAGTGACTGCAATTAATTTAATTAATTGGTATTCTGCCCGAAGGCAGGTCCGAGCCTCCGAAGAGGCTACCCCCAGCCGGAGTTTACTTGCGGTAGGGTGGCCAGGGACTTTCTGTTCCTCCTTATGTTGGCCAACAGCGCGCAGTGCCTAGAACCGGCATACCATCCAAGTTCCGACTGCGCCCAATGTTGCTTAACCGCGGAGTTCTCATGGGATCCGATGTTTCAACACGGCTAGGCCGTTAATACTCCTGTATATTCCTAAAGCCAGATTCGCATTTATTTGGTGATACCGTCTTCAAAATTCATTTAATAATTTTTAAACATGTGTGTGCTATAGCGATGAATACGAAATACTTTCACAGATCTGCCTCTTTGCGTAGTGGCTAGCATTCTTGACTCTCACCGCGGAGGTCCGGGTTCCAATCCCGGCTCTGTCAAGAAATTTAATTCTGGTCTGAGGGCTGAATTCAGTACACTCAGCTTCATGAGGAAATGCTGATAAGAAGCGGGTTCGATTCCTACCTCAGTGGCTCTCCGTAGTTTCCCCACTTCTTCTCCAGGTAAATGCTGGGATGCTACCTAACTGAAAGCCACGGCCGCTTCCTAACCAAATTCTACCTCAATTATAAATACACACACTAGTACAGACATTACAGTGACACAGGTTATCAGACAAATACTATACATATCAAGTACACGGGGCTAGATGTCGCAAATCCCCTACAAAATCAACAACAAAAGAAATAATTTCACAATAAAATATTATAGGCCACACTGGGTATCGGCGTAATTAATGAACCATTCATACTTGGTATAATTCGCTTCGAGGTGTAGTGGATAGCATAGAGTCTTTTATGAAGAAATATCTACGTTCCCACTTAAAAGGGGGAAATATGAAAAACAAATCTAAAAATTCAAAAAAATGTAAAGTTTTGAAGATAAGAGTGAAGAATACAGAAATTATATTAATGTCCATTGAAATGTCTCCACTTTACTCTCCATGCAACTCATAGATATGTGTCTCTAAATTGTTGCTGTTGCTTATTTTAGGGATTTTGACATCCCGGTCACATAACCACGTGCACGTTTGGGTGTTTGTGGAATATGTGTTATTGTGATGGCTGTATTGGTGCGCGCATTTGTAAATTGGGGATAGTATTGCGAATGTGACCTTAAGTTAGGACCCAACATTTGCTTGGAGTGGAAGTGGGAAACTACGGAAAACCTCTTCCAGGATGGTTGAGGTGGAAATCAAACCCACCTCCTGCCAGTTTTGCCTCACGAGGCTGAGTGAACCCCGTTCCAGCCCTCACACCAGAATTAAAATTTCTTAGCAGAGCCGGGAATCGAACCCGGTCGTCTGGGTTGACAGCTACACCACGAGGTGGTCTTCGTCAAAATGTAAAACGTTCTCTATCTACTGTTGAATTAGCCTCTTAGCGCTTCAAAGGTCTCAGTGACGCAATGGTTCGAATATACGCACAATACATTACATAAAGACATAGCCTGTTTCGCATCTCGTAACACAAGCAAATTTGTGGTTATAGATAAATTACTGTGAATTATGGAGATATTATGCAAAATTTAATAATAAATAGACGACAAAATTACAGTGTGATTTCCCGTTTTGTCCTGGAAACAGTTCTCGTGGCTGTTAGAAAGTACGTATCGTGTACTATTCATGCCAGTTACTTACCAGTTTACAATACTGTTACAGTTCAGACACAATGGTTTAAGCCTGCAATCATTTTAAAACTATTGCGACAAAATCATAACGACTCCTACATAATATAATAATAATGTTATTGGTTTCACGTCCCTCTTAACAGCTGCGGCTTTTAAAGACGTATGCGTGCCACAATTTCGCCCCAAAGGGGATCTTTAACGTGCCAGTAAGTCTAATGACACGGCTCCCTCGTATTTGTGCACCCTCAAATCGCCGGCTTAGGACCAGGATAGCGTATCTACAAAAATAGCCAAATTGACTTATTGAATGGCTTTTCTTAGTTAGAGTGAAGCATACTTACAGCTAAAACAGCGTAAGCGTAATTTTAATACTTTTTTGAAATAAGCCTATAGCGTAACTAACTTCCGCAAGATATCGTTAATACCTAAAAATCGTAAGTTAAGATACGTCACATTGCTTATGTGGATTACGAGAAAAATGTTAGATCAGTATCAGCGTAAGTGTACATACGCTACTTTGGTTCGAACTGAATTATTGGCGCGCACTAAAGTTTTGTTATGCTTACCGCCTTTTCCTTACTAATTAATTGTATCTCCAAGCTCTATGAACTTGTGAAGTGGGGTGTCATGTGGGGCAGGAAGAGACGGACCTGTCAACAGCCCGCCGTGTTATCTAGAATTCCCGTCTATTCTAATACTGCTAACATAGGGCCGTTACATATACTAGTGTGGTGATGCAAATGAGTGAGTAATCGACCAATGTATTTGGTTCTGTTACTACGCACGGATCGGGAACCCCCTACATCTCTCATTATCGTCCGCTATCCACATTCATCTCAGGTTCACAGTGCTAGGACTCGAGTATCGCTGTAGTAGCTTAAATTTCTTTCAGTTATTGGTGAGTTATTTAGGCCGAGCTTAGAAGATTATGGCTGCATAGAATACACCAGGAAAGTAAATGTAAAAGAAATGATACTGATGTCCGACACATGCGGCGATGAGAACGCGAAATGTGATTATTGCTGCTTTGTTGATACACTGTGTGTTATGTTTTGATATTTCTGTTATTAACCATAAGATTTTTGATTCGGGACACTCGCAGATGGAGGTTGATAGCGTACATGCACAGATTGAGAGGGAACATTTGATCCATGGGGATTTTATACTTTAGTCAGATTGGTTCGGAAAAGTAACTCTTTTGAAGTAATAGAAACTAGAATCATTTATTGACTTCACCCGGCTGAGGAAAGTAATGGTGAAAAAACAGAAAGATTGACACCAATGGAGAGGAGGTTAATTGGCTGAAGATTAAATGGCTGCAATTTAGAAGGATTGACCCAGAGCATACATATTTTTAAATATGGCTTACATGATGAGCAGTTCAGAAAAATAAAAGTAGTCAGGAGAGGGAATCATACCCTGTTAAATGACCTACAACTGAAGCCTTCGTATCAAGGACCAATTCCCATTTCAAAAGAGAAGTAACGACCTTACTGAATTATGTAAAGTGGAATAATCAGAGCACAGTACAATCCATTCTACAGATCATCCAAGCAAGGTGTCATAAGTGACAATACGAGTCATTCTGATCAATAAATTAGTCTATAATGATATCCGACGCGTCAAACTGCGGACTGAACTGCTTTGTTGATGTACTGTGTGCACATTTCTAATATTCGTGTTATAAATCATACGTGTTATGAACCGGAACTCTCGCAGATAGAGGTTGATTGTGTACTGCTCGGGTCCAAGCTCCGTGAACCTGACAGGAATGTGGATCGCGGACTATGAGGAGTGATGGTGACAAGTGATGAGGGTTCCCGGTCCATGCGTAATAACAGAACCAAATACATTGGTCGATGACTCACTCAATCATTTGCAACACCACAGTGGTTTGAGCAACGGCCCTATGTTAGCAGTATTGGAATATACATGTTAACACAGCGGGCTGTTGACAGACCCTTCCCTCCCCGCCTGCCACTTCACCTCAGCCTGCAAGTTCACAGAGCTTGGACCGAGCAGTACATCCTCAGATTGAGAGGGCAAAAAGAGATGTTGACATATCTCCTACTTCAGGATTTTATCTTTTTGCTGTGTTTTAATGATAACGCTTGGAAAATACTAAAACCAAAACAATACTTTCCTCTCAGCATTGTAGTTCATTTCATGATTCATTGTTAACTTGATACCTAATAACACTTGTATCTTTAACCTTTAACTACTGGCGTGCGGAATTCGGAACATAACTTGTGACGTGAGGCCAACGGGACTCCTGACAAATAATATATCACAATAACGAACATTTGATTCTCCATACAACTTCTGGCATTATGTTTTCTGTTTCAGCATGCAATAATCTCTCAAATATTAATATGTTTAAGATCCAATAATACAAGGACTAACTATTTTGTAACTTTCTACCCATAGTATGCAGACATTCTGATAAATTTAATGGTGCTGGTTGTCGCTACCGGTACTTAAAATTAAACAAATACACTGCAGATCACTTTTCACTCATTACGATAATCCAAAGAACTAGAAAATAACATGTGTAAAGAAATATAATATTATGAATGATAACGAGTAGTGTATTTGCAGGGGTTCTGATGCCACCGCCACCGCCACCGCCACCGCTGGAATACTAAAATGGCAATATCTCGCGAACCAATCAGGCTAGAGACTTGTACGAGGTGTCAAATTACTCAGGCGAACACCCCCTTTCCATTGGACAACATATTTCAACCCCAAAAATAAAACCTACCCTACTAGGGGGTGAAATTGAATTTTTTAGAGAATCTCTCTTTCCAATTGCAACATGTGAGAGTTTGAATGCCGATATGGAATGTAACGTTGTTCTGCAAACCAATAATCAAAGAGGGGCATGTTAGGCCTTGAGGTGAGAGCCCCTGTTATTGTTGACGAGCCCCCTGCTGTCGGGGCCCCTGTTGATGGGTTATTGTTGACAGGTCCTTGTGGACGAGTCCTTGTGGGCAGGTCCTTATGGACAGGTCCTTGTGGACGAGTCCTTGTGGACAAGTCTGTGTGGACAGGTCCTTGTGGACAAGTCCTTGTGGACGAGTCCTTGTCCCTTTGGACTGATCCCTTTGGACGGGTCCCTTTGGCCTGGTTCCTACGGACTAGCCCATGAATTTATTTAAATTATGTCAAAGGGCCTAACTACATTTTGTGTGTGTTGAATTGACGTTGTTCACTAATCCCCCACTACTATAATGGGATAACGATATGAAAGGAAAGTGACGAAATACATGTGAACATACAAGGGATCTAACTTGGTGGATGGATGTGTTCTAACGAGCCATTTGTAGTTGAAAGAGAATAATACATGTTCTTAAGATGTTCAAACTGAGGAGATGACACGTGCAGTAAGACGTCTTGTTACTTCCTGTGTCATATTACAGACATGACAGAGAGCGCGCAGATCTGTTGCTATGACTAACACTGCTGTAATTTGAAACCGCAAGTGTTCATTAAGACAATGGATGATGATCATGCAAAGTTAGCAGTTATTGGATATTACACAGGTGTTCCTTCCGGTGTCATGTTGCTGACATACCAGAGAGCGCACACTGCTGTTGCTATGACTGACGCTGCAGTAATTTGAAACCCCATGTGTTGATTAAGACAATGGGTGATGATCATGCAAAGTCAGCAGTCATTGGATACCACACAGGTGTTCCTAGTGTACTTTGGACTCTCAACTGTATTGGGAAAGGAATTGCAATGATCTGTAAAAAACTGCTGACACGAGCGATGAGAGTTTATATAAGAGGAGTGTCATATATCACCCTACTGTCAGTCTTTATTACTCGCTTTGAGTGAACAGTGCTCTATTACTGCTCAAGAGTTGTAAAAAAAGCCGTTTTGGTAGAAAATCATTAAATTATTTTTCAAGGTAAGTACTTATTATTAATGGATTGTAGTCTTTTATTACTAATTGATGTTGAAGTTATTGATTGGAATGTATTTATCGATTGATTGATTGATTGATTGATTTGTTTACAGATAATTGGGTACCTGTAGGTTACCAGATTCCTACAATCTGTTCATTCAGTGACAGCAGTTGATAAATTATAAAAAGGTAAGTGCCCCCTCTAATAACTTTTAAACAGTTAGAGTGATATTTTCCAATGTTCACCCCTACATGTTAGTGAAAATTGTATATTTGGCAGTCAAAAGATGGAACTACTTGACCATGGTGTGTAAAGCTAATTTTGTAGGTTAGATTTTGATTACCGCTCTATTAAGTCTGAATGTTCATTGCTAGGTGTCAGTGACAGAGGGAATATTTGAAGACTTAACCTCAGTTCACCTAACATAACCTAACTTTACCTAACTTAACCTTGTCATGTGACATGTTTTACAATTTTAAACTTGTTTTAAGACTGGCTATGACGTTACACTTAGCTCACTTAACTGGCGATCGCTGGTTTCTATCACGTGACATGTTCTACAAGTTTAGACTTGTTTTAAGACTGGCTATGACGTCACACTTAGCTCACTTAACTGGCGATCGCTGGTTTCTATCACGTGACATGTTCTACAAGTTTAGACTTGCTTTAAGACTGGCTATGACGCCACACTTAGCTCACTTAACTGGCGACCGCTGGTTTCTACCACTCTATCAAGTTCCAATGTTCACTGCTAGGTGTCAGTGACAGTGGTATATAGTAACCCCCAGTTAGAACTACATAAAGTTAGACTTGCTAGGAGTTCACAGATCGATTTAAATACCCTGCTATAACCATTGACTGGAATATAATTAAACTATTTATATTATACTTTTTGTTTTATCTTTTATTAACATTGATGATTTCTTTCTTTTATAGATAACTTGGAAAGTAATCATCATGTTCAAGTGTGGTGACTGTAAGAAACAGTTCTCAAGACCTGACAGCCTTCAACGTCATGCAAGTACAAAACATAATCAGAAAATGTTTGTATGCAGTCATTGTGCTACAACATTTAACAGACAGGATAGTCTTACACGACATGTAAATTTAAAACATGTCAGTACTGCACCATTTTCGTGTTCAGTTTGCGAACTTGGTTTTTCTGCTGTAAAGCGATATCAATTCCACATGGTTGAAGTGCATGGAGAACAACAGGAATTGAAATCTCTAAAACCATCAACTAGCACGGAACCTTTAAATGAATGTGATGCTCAAAAGCGTAAACGTTCTCAAGATTGTGAAAATAGTTGTGCAACAAAAAGAAAGAAGAATGGTGAACCTTCGATAACACATTGTGATGTATGTAATATAGATATACCTTCTTCTTTCATTCATGGACATTTACGCAGTATTCATCATAAAAATAACGCTTGCCATGAAAGAAATTCTGGAAATGTTCAACAAATTGGTAGTGCATTTAAAAGTCGAATTGCTAGTTATAGACTTTATAGTAAAGAAAAAACTCAAAGTATTGAATCATTTTTAAAAAATGTTCAACCTACTGTGTTTGGCTTAGTAGAAAATGTTTTATTAGAGCATAAAACATTTAAAATGAATTTTGAACTTTTTGGCCTCTATGTAAAAACTGGGAGCGAAGGTGAAATTACGGATATCAAATCCTTTAATACAAAAAACATAATTGTTAGCGAATCAACTAATATTAGTGATATATACCAAAATATTTCAAGTGCTATCATTGTGAAGAGTGAAGAGTTCCAGGAAAGGGAGTCAGGCTGGGCATTGGTTGAAGTACTTTATTTAGAAACCAACCTGAATAAATATAACCCCCTTCGAGCATCATCATACATTGATTTGCCAGAATGGATCAAACGAAAGAAAGCTGTTGTGAACGTTTTGAATAATGATGACGCATGTTTTGCGTGGGCTGTAACCTCAGCTCTCTATCCAGCAGTGAGGGACACGATGAGAACATCATCTTATCCTCACTATTCTTCAGTGTTAGATTTAAAAGAAATAAAATTTCCTATGGCGATAAAAGACATTCAACGTTTTGAAAAGCTGAACAATGTAAGTATTAATGTGTATGAAATTGAAAATAAGAGTATAGTTGGTCCTCTATATTATACTCAGGAAAAAAAGAATGCTCATGTAAATTTACTGTACATAACCGAAGGTGAAAATGCTCACTATTGCTGGATAAAACATTTCAGTAGACTTGTTGGTAGTCAGCTATCAAAATATAAGACTAAAAAGTGGTTGTGTGATGGCTGTTTGCTATATTTCAGAAAAGAGGACCAACTAACTCAACATCAAAAATGGGGGTGTAATCATGTGTGTACGGTATTACCGACTCCTAAAAATAACATTCTAAAATTTAAGGATTATGAGAAACAGCTTCGAGTACCATTTGTTATATATGCTGACTTTGAAGCTTTGCTAAAACCATTTAATACATGTTCATCGAATCCAGCCCAACCTTTTACCAACACTACTCACAGTCATGAACCTTTTAGCTTTGCATATTATATTAAATATAGTTACAATGACTCATTAAATAAGTTTGAGCTCTATAGAGGACCTGATGCACCTAAAGTTTTTATGGAAAGGCTTGAGAAAGATGCCATCCGTATATCCTCTATTTTAAATACGATCATTCCAATGGAGCCACTAACTTCATTAGAGCAAATGAATTTTGAAACTGAAACTAATTGTTTTATATGTGGTGAATGTTTATATGCAGACAGGGTTCGCGATCATGACCATTTAACAGGAAAATATCGTGGTGCTGCTCACCAAGAATGTAATTTAAATTATAGAGTAAGTAAATTCATTCCGGTCATTCTACACAACGGTAGCAAATACGATAACCACTTTATCGTTAAAGAATTTGGAGCTTCAGATGTGAAAATTGATGTAATTGCAAATAATAAGGAACAATACATATCGTTCACAAAATACATTAAAACTAGCAATAAAAAAAACATTAAACTGCGATTTTTAGATTCATTCCGCTTTATGTCGAGTAGTCTTGATAAGCTGGCTAGTAATTTAAAATCAGATCAGTTTCTTGAAATTCAACGTGTCTTTCCTAAAGAAGATGATTTTAATTTGATTCGTCAAAAGGGCATATTCCCTTATGAATATATTAACTGTGTGGAACGTCTTGAGGAGTGTTCTTTACCACCGAAAGATGCATTTTACAGTTCCTTAAACACAAGTCATATCAGTGATCAGGAATATTTACATGCACAACGTGTATGGACACAGTTCCACATTCAAACTTAGGAGAATTTTCAGACATATATTTGAAGACAGATGTGTTATTATTAGCAGATGTTTTTGAAAATTTTCGGAATGTTTGTATGAAAACTTATGACCTTGATCCTTGTCAGTATTTCACAGCTCCTGGGTTAAGTTTTAGTTCAATGTTGAAAAAAAACGAAAGTAAATTTAGAATTAATGACTGATATAGACATGATCAATTTAATAAAATCATCAATTCGAGGTGGATTAAGCCAATGTAGTGGACGGTACTCTAAAGCGAATAATAAATACATGCCTAGCTACAACCCTTGTGAAGAGTCAAAGTATATTGTCTACCTCGATGCAAATAACCAATATGGTTGGGCTATGAGTCAATATCTACCACTGAAAGATTTTCGCTGGCTGACACAACCTGAAATTGATGTCTTACATGTTGACACTCTTAATGATAACGATGATAAAGGATATATTTTAGAGGTAAATCTTGAGTACCCTAAAGAGTTACATGATGATCATAATGATTTACCATTTTGTCCTGAGAATATGAAATCTCCACACATCACATCACGTACAAAAATGTTAATTGCTAATGTAAATGATAAATGTAAATATGTAATACATTATCAAAACTTGAAACAGTGTCTACAGCATGGATTGAAGTTAACTAAAATTCATCGCGTATTGCAGTTTCATCAGTCAGCATGGCTCAAACCGTATATTGATCTAAACAATAATTTAAGAACACAGTCAACAAACGCGTTTGAAAAAGATTTTTATAAACTCATGAATAATAGTGTTTTTGGAAAGACTATGGAGAATGTTGATAAACGAGTTGATGTAAAGCTGATAACAAAGTGGGAGAATGATGGTAAAAGGTATGGTGCGAGCAACTTAATAAGCAAGCCTAACTTTCATAGCTGTTCAATTATTCATGAGGATTTAGTTGTAATACAAATGAATCGTCTTAAAGTAACTTACAACAAACCCATATATGTGGGTTACACCATTCTGGAATTGTCAAAAACACTTATGTATGAATTTCACTATGATTATGTAAAGAAAAACTATCTTGATAATGCTAAATTACTCTACACAGACACAGATTCTTTTATTTATGAGTTTAAAACTGATGATTTTTATGAGGATATCAAAACTGAGCTAAATAGGTTTGATACAAGTGACTATCCCGAGGATAATATTTACCATTTACCTCTAGTAAACAAAAAGGTTCTTGGGAAATTTAAGGATGAATGTGCTGGTGTTATTATAGACACCTTTGTAGGCACAAAATCTAAATCATACAGCTATATGACAATTGATGATGTGGTAGTAAAAAAATTAAAAGGAGTGAAAAAGAATGTTGTTAGTAAAGAGTTAGATATAAGTGATTATAAAAACTGTATAGTTAGTAACCCACCTGTATTATATAAGAAAATGTATGTATTTAGAAGTAAAAATCATCAACTACATACCAATTTGCTGAACAAAGTTGCTTTAAGTAATGAAGACAACAAACGATTCATTATACCCAACACATTTGATACTCTTGCTTGGGGAAACAGTCGCATTGACGACTATTACTTTACTTAAGTCTAATGATCACTATATTGTAATATTTGTAGTGTGTTTTATATTGTAATAATTTTTGTAAAAACTGTAAGTAGAATGTATAATGATAGGCTACTGTAGTTTAGTAAAAATAAGATAAGTAATACATTTTAGTGTAAAATGTTTTGCTTTTGTATATTACGAAAAAGATTTTAAAAAATGTACAGAATGTGTGAACTAAACAAGGGAAATGTAAAAAATGTAAAATGGAAATTGTAAATATCCATGTATGAAAAAGTGAAATGGCTATCACCATTTTAAAATTAAAATACATTGTGATCTGGTAAACCTTGTTTTTATTTCATAACAACAAAAATGTACAGAATGTGTAAACTAAACAAGGGGAATGTAAAAAAATGTAAAGTGGAAATTGTAAATATTCATGTGTGAAAAAAATGAAATGGCTATCACCATTTTTAAAAATAAAAGACATTGTGATCTGGTAAACCTTGTTTTCATTTCACAACAAATAGGGCTTTACAAAAATAGAATACAAAGAAATGCCAATTCCTCAATCCTTTTCATTGTTCATGTCCACTCATCATTAACTTTCCTTTTATAGCCAACCTCTCCCCCACTGAGACATCACAGGATGTCAAACGTTGATTAGCTCTTTTCAACAATACTTTATCCACTACACGTCTTAAAGCAGAATGACTATGACGATAAGAAAGGTCGTGTTCTTTACATGCTTGATCCAAAGAATTAATAGATATTCACTTAGCATAGGGTCTTGCGACCATGATTTTGGTACATGTTGCCTGATTTCTTTCACGGTATTGTCTGTCACATAATAAATGAACAACTTAGAGAATACTAATAATTCTTCTTTGGTAAAACTATCTGCATATCGAGGGCAGATAACCTTGTAGTTCCACCCTGAAAAAACAACAACACTACCTCTTGCATAGTATGTGATGTTGATGACTCCTGAGACGTGGAAGATGAATTAAACATAACTTTTACAACAAGTTGCTCAATAAACAATGCACAATCTTGAGTCACAGTATTTTTTTTTTTCATAAAACGTGATAGCAAAACACTATTGATTATCATTCAGCATTAGAGTTCTATATGAAATAGATAAGAAAAGGGTCATACTATACTTTTATATAGGTAATAATCGGATCATACTATACTCTCAACTACCCTAGTTACAACTACGTTTCAAGGTCACTCTCTTGAACATTGTCGGAGACTATCGATAAACACTTATGTTCACACGGCACACTCTTGCGGCGCGCGCGAGCATGAATAATTCAGGATGATGTTAATGGCTTATGTGGATGGCTTAGGTTGGTGGCTTATGGCGCCGTTTACGGTGGCTTTTGTTGGTGGCTTACGGTGGCTTATGTTGGTGGCTTACGGTGGCTTATGTTGGTGGCTTACGGTGGTGGCTTATGGCGGTGGTTTATGGTGGCCTTTGTTGGTGGCTTACGGTGGTGGCTTATGTTGGTGGCTTACGGTGGTTGCTTATGGCGGTGGCTTATGGTGGCTTATGTTGGAGGCTTACGGTGGTGGCTTATGTTGGTGGCTTACGGTGGTGGCTTATGGTGGTGGTTTATGGTGGCTTTTGTTGTTGGCTTTTGTTGGTGGCTTATAGTGGCTTATGTTGATGGCTTTTGTTGGTGGCTTACGGTGGTGGCTTATGTTGGTGGCTTACGGTGGTGGCTTATGGGGGACGGGTCCTTGTTGACGGGTCCCTGTGGCGGGCCCCCTTTGGACTGATCCCTATGGACTGGCCCTTGCATTTTATCCAAATTTTGTCAAAGGGACCCGCCCACAGGGACCCGTCAACAAGAACCCGTCCCCCATAAGCCACCACCGTAAGCCACCAACATAAGCCACCATAAGCCACCACCAACAAAAGCCATCAACATAAGCCACTATAAGCCACCAACAAAAGCCACCAACAAAAGCCACCATAAACCACCACCATAAGCCAGCACCGTAAGCCACCAACATAAGCCACCACCGTAAGCCTCCAACATAAGCCACCATAAGCCACCGCCATAAGCCACCACCGTAAGCCACCAACATAAGCCACCATAAGCCACCACCGTAAGCCACCAACAAAGGTCACCATAAACCACCGCCATAAGCCACCACCGTAAGCCACCAACATAAGCCACCGTAAGCCACCAACAAAAGCCACCATAAACGCCGCCATAAGCCACCAACCTAAGCCATCCACATAAGCCATTAACATCATCCTGAATTATTCATGCTCGCGCGCGCCGCAAGAGTGTGCCGTGTGAACATAAGTGTTTATCGATAGTCTCCGACAATGTTCAAGAGAGTGACCTTGAAACGTAGTTGTAACTAGGGTAGTTGAGAGTATAGTATGATCCGATTATTACCTATATAAAAGTATAGTATGACCCTTTTCTTATCTATTTCATATAGAACTCTAATGCTGAATGATAATCAATAGTGTTTTGCTATCACGTTTTATGAAAAAAAAAAAATACTGTGACTCAAGATTGTGCATTGTTTATTGAGCAACTTGTTGTAAAAGTTATGTTTAATTCATCTTCCACGTCTCAGGAGTCATCAACATCACATACTATGCAAGAGGTAGTGTTGTTGTTTTTTCAGGGTGGAACTACAAGGTTATCTGCCCTCGATATGCAGATAGTTTTACCAAAGAAGAATTATTAGTATTCTCTAAGTTGTTCATTTATTATGTGACAGACAATACCGTGAAAGAAATCAGGCAACATATACCAAAATCATGGTCGCAAGACCCTATGCTAAGTGAATATCTATTAATTCTTTGGATCAAGCATGTAAAGAACACGACCTTTCTTATCGTCATAGTCATTCTGCTTTAAGACGTGTAGTGGATAAAGTATTGTTGAAAAGAGCTAATCAACGTTTGACATCCTGTGATGTCTCAGTGGGGGAGAGGTTGGCTATAAAAGGAAAGTTAATGATGAGTGGACATGAACAATGAAAAGGATTGAGGAATTGGCATTTCTTTGTATTCTATTTTTGTAAAGCCCTATTTGTTGTGAAATGAAAACAAGGTTTACCAGATCACAATGTCTTTTATTTTTAAAAATGGTGATAGCCATTTCATTTTTTTCACACATGAATATTTACAATTTCCACTTTACATTTTTTTTACATTCCCCTTGTTTAGTTTACACATTCTGTACATTTTTGTTGTTGTGAAATAAAAACAAGGTTTACCAGATCACAATGTATTTTAATTTTAAAATGGTGATAGCCATTTCACTTTTTCATACATGGATATTTACAATTTCCATTTTACATTTTTTACATTTCCCTTGTTTATTTCACACATTCTGTACATTTTTTAAAATCTTTTTCGTAATATACAAAAGCAAAACATTTTACACTAAAATGTATTACTTATCTTATTTTTACTAAACTACAGTAGCCTAACATTATACATTCTACTTACAGTTTTTACAAAAATTATTACAATATAAAACACACTACAAATATTACAATATAGTGATCATTAGACTTAAGTAAAGTAATAGTCGTCAATGCGACTGTTTCCCCAAGCAAGAGTATCAAATGTGTTGGGTATAATGAATCGTTTGTTGTCTTCATTACTTAAAGCAACTTTGTTCAGCAAATTGGTATGTAGTTGATGATTTTTACTTCTAAATACATACATTTTCTTATATAATACAGGTGGGTTACTAACTATACAGTTTTTATAATCACTTATATCTAACTCTTTACTAACAACATTCTTTTTCACTCCTTTTAATTTTTTTACTACTACATCATCAATTGTCATATAGCTGTATGATTTAGATTTTGTGCCTACAAAGGTGTCTATAATAACACCAGCACATTCATCCTTAAATTTCCCAAGAACCTTTTTGTTTACTAGAGGTAAATGGTAAATATTATCCTCGGGATAGTCACTTGTATCAAACCTATTTAGCTCAGTTTTGATATCCTCATAAAAATCATCAGTTTTAAACTCATAAATAAAAGAATCTGTGTCTGTGTAGAGTAATTTAGCATTATCAAGATAGTTTTTCTTTACATAATCATAGTGAAATTCATACATAAGTGTTTTTGACAATTCCAGAATGGTGTAACCCACATATATGGGTTTGTTGTAAGTTACTTTAAGACGATTCATTTGTATTACAACTAAATCCTCATGAATAATTGAACAGCTATGAAAGTTAGGCTTGCTTATTAAGTTGCTCGCACCATACCTTTTACCATCATTCTCCCACTTTGTTATCAGCTTTACATCAACTCGTTTATCAACATTCTCCATAGTCTTTCCAAAAACACTATTATTCATGAGTTTATAAAAATCTTTTTCAAACGCGTTTGTTGACTGTGTTCTTAAATTATTGTTTAGATCAATATACGGTTTGAGCCATGCTGACTGATGAAACTGCAATACGCGATGAATTTTAGTTAACTTCAATCCATGCTGTAGACACTGTTTCAAGTTTTGATAATGTATTACATATTTACATTTATCATTTACATTAGCAATTAACATTTTTGTACGTGATGTGATGTGTGGAGATTTCATATTCTCAGGACAAAATGGTAAATCATTATGATCATCATGTAACTCTTTAGGGTACTCAAGATTTACCTCTAAAATATATCCTTTATCATCGTTATCATTAAGAGTGTCAACATGTAAGACATCAATTTCAGGTTGTGTCAGCCAGCGAAAATCTTTCAGTGGTAGATATTGACTCATAGCCCAACCATATTGGTTATTTGCATCGAGGTAGACAATATACTTTGACTCTTCACAAGGGTTGTAGCTAGGCATGTATTTATTATTCGCTTTAGAGTACCGTCCACTACATTGGCTTAATCCACCTCGAATTGATGATTTTATAAAATTGATCATGTCTATATCAGTCATTAATTCTAAATTTACTTTCGTTTTTTTCAACATTGAACTAAAACTTAACTCAGGAGCTGTGAAATACTGACAAGGATCAAGGTCATAAGTTTTCATACAAACATTCCGAAAATTTTCAAAAACATCTGCTAATAATAACACATCTTTCTTCAAATATATGTCTGAAAATTCTCCTAAAGTTTGAATGTGGAACTGTGTCCATACACGTTGTGCATGTAAATATTCCTGATCACTGATATGACTTGTGTTTAAGGAACTGTAAAATGCATCTTTCGGTGGTAAAGAACACTCCTCAAGACGTTCCACACAGTTAATATATTCATAAGGGAATATGCCCTTTTGACGAATCAAATTAAAATCATCTTCTTTAGGAAAGACACGTTGAATTTCAAGAAACTGATCTGATTTTAAATTACTAGCCAGCTTATCAAGACTACTCGACATAAAGCGGAATGAATCTAAAAATCGCAGTTTAATGTTTTTTTTATTGCTAGTTTTAATGTATTTTGTGAACGATATGTATTGTTCCTTATTATTTGCAATCACATCAATTTTCACATCTGAAGCTCCAAATTCTTTAACGATAAAGTGGTTATCGTATTTGCTACCGTTGTGTAGAATGACCGGAATGAATTTACTTACTCTATAATTTAAATTACATTCTTGGTGAGCAGCACCACGATATTTTCCTGTTAAATGGTCATGATCGCGAACCCTGTCTGCATATAAACATTCACCACATATAAAACAATTAGTTTCAGTTTCAAAATTCATTTGCTCTAATGAAGTTAGTGGCTCCATTGGAATGATCGTATTTAAAATAGAGGATATACGGATGGCATCTTTCTCAAGCCTTTCCATAAAAACTTTAGGTGCATCAGGTCCTCTATAGAGCTCAAACTTATTTAATGAGTCATTGTAACTACATTTAATATAATATGCAAAGCTAAAAGGTTCATGACTGTGAGTAGTGTTGGTAAAAGGTTGGGCTGGATTCGATGAACATGTATTAAATGGTTTTAGCAAAGCTTCAAAGTCAGCATATATAACAAATGGTACTCGAAGCTGTTTCTCATAATCCTTAAATTTTAGAATGTTATTTTTAGGAGTCGGTAATACCGTACACACATGATTACACCCCCATTTTTGATGTTGAGTTAGTTGGTCCTCTTTTCTGAAATATAGCAAACAACCACTTTTTAGTCTTATATTTTGATAGCTGACTACCAACAAGTCTACTGAAATGTTTTATCCAGCAATAGTGAGCATTTTCACCTTCGGTTATGTACAGTAAATTTACATGAGCATTCTTTTTTTCCTGAGTATAATATAGAGGACCAACTATACTCTTATTTTCAATTTCATACACATTAATACTTACATTGTTCAGCTTTTCAAAACGTTGAATGTCTTTTATCGCCATAGGAAATTTTATTTCTTTTAAATCTAACACTGAAGAATAGTGAGGATAAGATGATGTTCTCATCGTGTCCCTCACTGCTGGATAGAGAGCTGAGGTTACAGCCCACGCAAAACATGCGTCATCATTATTCAAAACGTTCACAACAGCTTTCTTTCGTTTGATCCATTCTGGCAAATCAATGTATGATGATGCTCGAAGGGGGTTATATTTATTCAGGTTGGTTTCTAAATAAAGTACTTCAACCAATGCCCAGCCTGACTCCCTTTCCTGGAACTCTTCACTCTTCACAATGATAGCACTTGAAATATTTTGGTATATATCACTAATATTAGTTGATTCGCTAACAATTATGTTTTTTGTATTAAAGGATTTGATATCCGTAATTTCACCTTCGCTCCCAGTTTTTACATAGAGGCCAAAAAGTTCAAAAATCATTTTAAATGTTTTATGCTCTAATAAAACATTTTCTACTAAGCCAAACACAGTAGGTTGAACATTTTTTAAAAATGATTCAATACTTTGAGTTTTTTCTTTACTATAAAGTCTATAACTAGAAATTCGACTTTTAAATGCACTACCAATTTGTTGAACATTTCCAGAATTTCTTTCATGGCAAGCGTTATTTTTATGATGAATACTGCGTAAATGTCCATGAATGAAAGAAGAAGGTATATCTATATTACATACATCACAATGTGTTATCGAAGGTTCACCATTCTTCTTTCTTTTTGTTGCACAACTATTTTCACAATCTTGAGAACGTTTACGCTTTTGAGCATCACATTCATTTAAAGGTTCCGTGCTAGTTGATGGTTTTAGAGATTTCAATTCCTGTTGTTCTCCATGCACTTCAACCATGTGGAATTGATATCGCTTTACAGCAGAAAAACCAAGTTCGCAAACTGAACACGAAAATGGTGCAGTACTGACATGTTTTAAATTTACATGTCGTGTAAGACTATCCTGTCTGTTAAATGTTGTAGCACAATGACTGCATACAAACATTTTCTGATTATGTTTTGTACTTGCATGACGTTGAAGGCTGTCAGGTCTTGAGAACTGTTTCTTACAGTCACCACACTTGAACATGATGATTACTTTCCAAGTTATCTATAAAAGAAAGAAATCATCAATGTTAATAAAAGATAAAACAAAAAGTATAATATAAATAGTTTAATTATATTCCAGTCAATGGTTATAGCAGGGTATTTAAATCGATCTGTGAACTCCTAGCAAGTCTAACTTTATGTAGTTCTAACTGGGGGTTACTATATACCACTGTCACTGACACCTAGCAGTGAACATTGGAACTTGATAGAGTGGTAGAAACCAGCGGTCGCCAGTTAAGTGAGCTAAGTGTGGCGTCATAGCCAGTCTTAAAGCAAGTCTAAACTTGTAGAACATGTCACGTGATAGAAACCAGCGATCGCCAGTTAAGTGAGCTAAGTGTGACGTCATAGCCAGTCTTAAAACAAGTCTAAACTTGTAGAACATGTCACGTGATAGAAACCAGCGATCGCCAGTTAAGTGAGCTAAGTGTAACGTCATAGCCAGTCTTAAAACAAGTTTAAAATTGTAAAACATGTCACATGACAAGGTTAAGTTAGGTAAAGTTAGGTTATGTTAGGTGAACTGAGGTTAAGTCTTCAAATATTCCCTCTGTCACTGACACCTAGCAATGAACATTCAGACTTAATAGAGCGGTAATCAAAATCTAACCTACAAAATTAGCTTTACACACCATGGTCAAGTAGTTCCATCTTTTGACTGCCAAATATACAATTTTCACTAACATGTAGGGGTGAACATTGGAAAATATCACTCTAACTGTTTAAAAGTTATTAGAGGGGGCACTTACCTTTTTATAATTTATCAACTGCTGTCACTGAATGAACAGATTGTAGGAATCTGGTAACCTACAGGTACCCAATTATCTGTAAACAAATCAATCAATCAATCAATCAATCAATCGATAAATACATTCCAATCAATAACTTCAACATCAATTAGTAATAAAAGACTACAATCCATTAATAATAAGTACTTACCTTGAAAAATAATTTAATGATTTTCTACCAAAACGGCTTTTTTTACAACTCTTGAGCAGTAATAGAGCACTGTTCACTCAAAGCGAGTAATAAAGACTGACAGTAGGGTGATATATGACACTCCTCTTATATAAACTCTCATCGCTCGTGTCAGCGGTTTTTTACAGATCATTGCAATTCCTTTCCCAATACAGTTGAGAGTCCAAAGTACACTAGGAACACCTGTGTGGTATCCAATGACTGCTGACTTTGCATGATCATCACCCATTGTCTTAATCAACACATGGGGTTTCAAATTACTGCAGCGTCAGTCATAGCAACAGCAGTGTGAGCTCTCTGGTATGTCAGCAACATGACACCGGAAGGAACACCTGTGTAATATCCAATAACTGCTAACTTTGCATGATCATCATCCATTGTCTTAATGAACACTTGCGGTTTCAAATTACAGCAGTGTTAGTCATAGCAACAGATCTGCGCGCTCTCTGTCATGTCTGTAATATGACACAGGAAGTAACAAGACGTCTTACTGCACGTGTCATCTCCTCAGTTTGAACATCTTAAGAACATGTATTATTCTCTTTCAACTACAAATGGCTCGTTAGAACACATCCATCCACCAAGTTAGATCCCTTGTATGTTCACATGTATTTCGTCACTTTCCTTTCATATCGTTATCCCATTATAGTAGTGGGGGATTAGTGAACAACGTCAATTCAACACACACAAAATGTAGTTAGGCCCTTTGACATAATTTAAATAAATTCATGGGCTAGTCCGTAGGAACCAGGCCAAAGGGACCCGTCCAAAGGGATCAGTCCAAAGGGACAAGGACTCGTCCACAAGGACTTGTCCACAAGGACCTGTCCACACAGACTTGTCCACAAGGACTCGTCCACAAGGACCTGTCCATAAGGACCTGCCCACAAGGACTCGTCCACAAGGACCTGTCAACAATAACCCATCAACAGGGGCCCCGACAGCAGGGGGCTCGTCAACAATAACAGGGGCTCTCACCTCAAGGCCTAACATGCCCCTCTTTGATTATTGGTTTGCAGAACAACGTTACATTCCATATCGGCATTCAAACTCTCACATGTTGCAATTGGAAAGAGAGATTCTCTAAAAAATTCAATTTCACCCCCTAGTAGGGTAGGTTTTATTTTTGGGGTTGAAATATGTTGTCCAATGGAAAGGGGGTGTTCGCCTGAGTAATTTGACACCTCGTACAAGTCTCTAGCCTGATTGGTTCGCGAGATATTGCCATTTTAGTATTCCAGCGGTGGCGGTGGCGGTGGCGGTGGCATTAGAACCCCTGCAAATACACTACTATAACGTACCACACACTTTGGAACCTCACTGTAACTGGTGACGTGAGGTCTGCCAGTCCACTTGAAAACTTCAACCTTGCGAAGCGAGCTAACCAGGGCTAAACTTTCATCAACGAGTGTGTGAGGTGTCATCATAAGCAGGCAGATACGAATGCAACATACAAAACTGCTCCGTGCAAAATTTAATTAAAGAAGCACAGATGTTTTTATTTCTGTTATTTCACGCCACCAGTTTTACAGGTTAATAAATAGAATCAAATAACGCTTTATGGTCATTAAATGATTCATTAAAAAATTACTCTTACACTCAAGTTACCTTCATAAGCTAATATAAAACAATTTCAATAGAAAATCATTAGAGCCAAAATAGCGTATCTCTCTTAATAACCTTAAAAAAATTATACCATGACTTTATAACACTGCATATAAGAAATAAGTGCACAATGATCTTTAGAAATGTGTTGCTAATATATTAAAAAATCAGCGACTTCCAATTCAAAATATATAACCAGTTACATGCTAATTAACAACATTTTTGTTAGTTTTTCTTGCTTCCTGAAAAGTAGTGATTTTGTAGATACGCTATTCTGGTCCTAAGCCGGCGAAATGCTAACTGGGATTCGATCCTGCGACCTTGTGTATAGGAGGCGAGGAAGTTACCGCTGAGCCACGCAGCCAGATTCGGCTCCTAGAGAAAAAGGCCTGCCCAACATAAAGACTATACTCATATATTGTGAGATATGTCCAGAGTTTGGATCCACTGGTAGAAGCCATTCTAGTTGCTAGTTGTTTTACGTGGTTCTTGACCTTGCGATCATAAGCTATGGGCTTTTTTTTTTTTTTTGTGGAACTTGAACTACTAGGTTTAATTTTAGTCTAATTTCGTTTTGTTTTTTAAATAAAACTAGACTTGCGAGATCTACATGGACGAAATGTTCATGTTTCCCTCTATCAAGTCACAAAAGACGAACCCGAATTGAGTATTGTAGTTTGGTACAGAGGTAGCACCACAATCACATTCACATGTTTTATATATCTGCCATCTTTACAAAAACGAATAGTAGCTACCTGAGTATCCAGTGACTAAATCATGTTGTTGTTGTTGATAATTAGGGACTTTGCGACATCGTCATCATGTACCCCCGCGTACTTGTATGTGTTTAGAATTTGTCTGATAATCTGTGTTACTATAATGTCTAGCCTATAGCCTACTTAAGGCCACGGTCTCCACCTTCCCTAACCTCACCTGTTTTTTTTAATCCGACCAGACTACTACATACACCACCCACGTACCGGGGATTGAAGTGACCATGATGTCCAAGGCCCTTAATGAAACAACAACATCTTCAAAAATTCATTGGTTTGATATTAGGTCTGGCTGCATTTAAAGTTATTTGAATGTGATAGTCTCGAGTTGTTAGCTTCATCGGCACGTGAAGTCAAAAATTCGATGAATCTGAAAATCATTACGAGTTCTTGGGAACGTATTTTGGATGCGACTACTTAATGTTTATTTCTCACATGGTTTCCCCAATAATCTGCCAATGATCGGCTACAAATAGCAAGGTGCTCACGCTTTAATATCAACTGTGTGTGTGTTTCTATAGTACTACTGGATGCACCTGGCATGCGTTGTAATGCCAAAGAAAGAAAGAAAGAAAGAAAGAAAGAAAGAAAGAAAGTGTTTGTGTTGTAATTATGCTTATTGAAGTGCTTTTGGATACAGAATAGTGTTTGTTTACTTCCCGAAACTACTTGTGGACCACCTATTGTAAAATGTACAATTCTGAATTTACTAATTCAGAAAACTTCGTGGGGGTGTGCACAACAACTCACCAAAGTTTCATCGCAACAAGATGAATGGTAGGTTATTTGAACGCATACGGGACAAACAGACAAACAAAGTATCAAGAAACATTCATTGTTATCTCTTATATATAATCCAAAACTGACTCATCACCGCAGGGCTCAAACCACTAGACCTAGGAAGCTGAAATTTTGCATGTTGGTTGATCCGAGTATGTAGAGGCTCACTAAGAAACGGTTTTTGAAAATTCAATTTGTAAGTGACTTTTTTCGGCCCTTTAGCATTGACAATCCAAAATTGACTCATCGACGCAGGGCTCAAACCACTAGACCTAGAAAGCTGAAATTTTGCATGTTGGTTGATCCGAGTATGTAGAGGCCCAATAAGAAACGGTTTTTGAAAATTCAATTTGTAAGTGACTTTTTTCGGCCCTTTGGCACTGAGCAAGGACAGTCGGTAAAATGTTCGGATTTAGCTCATTTTAAGCCGCCACATACGAGAAACAATACTCGGAGGTCCGGTAGGGACCCCGAAACACACTTTTTAAGTTCCTAAAATGAACGGTTTCGGAGATATTCCCAAATAACTGTGTTCCCTCTGAGAAACAACTCAACGTTACTATGGCAACCGCTGAAATTTCGCAGACCGGGGATAGTTTTCTGGCAATATCTCGAAAACCGTTCGTTTTAGGGCCTTAAAACGCTGGGTTCGGTTCCCACTTCTTCGAAGTGCAAACCACGAACATTGCTCCTCACATTGATACGCGCAAAAAGAGCTATAATCCATATTTCTACGATCAAATCGACTTGGAAAGTCTCATCTCTTATATATAATCCAAAACTGACTCATCACCGCAGGGCTCAAACCACTAGACCTAGGAAGCTGAAATTTTGCATGTTGGTTGATCCGAGTATGTAGAGGCTCACTAAGGAACGGTTTTTGAAAATTCAATTTGTAAGTGACTTTTTTCGGCCCTTTGGCATTGACAATCCAAAATTGACTCATCGACGCAGGGCTCAAACCACTAGACCTAGAAAGCTGAAATTTTGCATGTTGGTTGATCCGAGTATGTAGAGGCCCAATAAGAAACGGTTTTTGAAAATTCAATTTGTAAGTGACTTTTTTCGGCCCTTTGGCACTGAGCAAGGACAGTCGGTAAAATGTTCGGATTTAGCTCATTTTAAGCCGCCACATACGAGAAACAATACTCGGAGGTCCGGTAGGGACCCCGAAACACACTTTTTAAGTTCCTAAAATGAACGGTTTCGGAGATATTCCCAAATAACTGTGTTCCCTCTGAGAAACAGATCAACGTTACTATGGCAACCGCTGAAATTTCGCAGACCGGGGATAGTTTTCTGGCAATATCTCGAAAACCGTTCATTTTAGGGCCTTAAAACGCTGGGTTCGGTTCCCACCTCTAACCACGAACGTTGCTCCTCGCATTGATACGCGTAAAATGAGATATATTTTATATATAGAGGTTGCTTTTGGGGCTCGGATACGATCGTGATTTTGACTCTAATTTTATACTCTTTCGGCTGGTTGTTGTAAGCGAGCTTTCAAAGGTTAATCGAATTTACAATGTTAAGATACTTTCTATTTTGCACGGTATGCTTTCATTTTCTTTATAAATTTGTTTTTTCTTAACTGAATATTTTTGTTTGCCAATTTTGATCTGCTCTTTTTCGTTTTTAACCATGATCTGCAATGTTGATTCACAGTCGAATGTGTCGTATTCTACCGGCTGTCACGTTAATTATTATTGTTTCTTAATTACTCTTACTGAGGAATTGGGCAAACTTATTTCAATAAAGTTGTTGTTTTGTCTTTCACGGCCATTGAATCCCCGCACAAGGCACGGCTTAAACCTAGAAAAGTTGCTGAGTTGTACTAATGGACTAATGGTGCAGCAGAAAAGAGGAGAATTGAAGCTTTTGAAATGTGGTGATAAGGGAGAATGATGATCAGATGGGTAGTTAGGGTAACAAATGATGAGGTACTAAGACGAGTGGGAGAGGAGAGATGTTTCTGGCGACTGCTAATGAAGAGAAGAGATAGGAGGGTAGGACACATATTATGACACCCAGGAATAGCAAGCATACTGTCGACCAAAATATTATGTGCACTCGAGTTTGAAGGTTGTTTGTGAAGTAGCCAATAGATCATCATAAAATCCAATGACATCATCATTTTCGACGTTCGATTTTACGTTATTTCATGTAGGTTTGGAATTTTTAATTTATATTTTAATATTTTTTATCGCAGTTGAAACACAAAAAGTGCCCCTTTTTAAGCGTGTTTCAACCATGCGTCACATTTAATAATTATTATCTCACAAACCCGTAATCAGATCGAATCCGAATTTTAACACAATATACATAGGAATGTTGTATAACTGGTTTATTAATTTCAACATTTTGTGTGTTCAAGAACGAATGTTGTTATTATTTTTGTAAGGTAACTCTTTCTCGGCTCGGGTTCTTTGGAAAATGTAGTTCTTGGTTGCGTTGTAATCCTTATACCTCAAAAAGTTATGCTGTATGACTGTGAAATAGGTAAATTAATTCACTTATTTTATATCGGTTTGTATTTGTACGGAGAATTAAGACATGGTTCACCAGCTAGCCGCTCCGGGAAATGCTATACTGCGTTGCTGATATGGAGCCCATCACTTCCGAGCGAGACGTGCCATGACGCGTGATGTAGCCCATCTTGGCAATGATGTACTGCTTTCACCGGAGAGGCTAACTGGTGAACCATGTCTTAATTCTCCGTACAAATACAAACCGATATACAATAAGTGAATTAATTTACGTATTTCACAATCATACAGCATACCGTTTTGATGTATAAGGATTACAACGCGACCAAGAACTACATTTTCAAACCATCCTGAGCCGAGGAAAAGTTACCTTACAAAAATAATAACAACTTTGTTTCTTGGACACAAAAAAAATTAAAATTAATAAACCTGTTATACAACATTCCAGTGTATGTTGTGTTAAAATTTGGACTCGATCTGATGACGGGTTTGTGAGATAATAATTCTTAAATGTGACGCATGGTTGAAAAACGCTTAAAAACATGCACTTCTTGTGTTCCAACTGTGATAAAAAATATTAAAATATAAATTAAAAATTCCAAACCTACATAATCTAACGTAAAATAGAACGACGAAAATGATGATGTTATTGGATTTTATATAGGTCTATCGGTTACTTCACAAACAAACTTCAAACTCGAGTACACATAATAGTTTGGTCGACAGTAGTTATGGATGGGAGGGTCGCAGACTAGAACTGTAGGGGTAAACCAGGGTTAAACAGATTGCCTCGGATGTAGGGTGTGGTAGCTATGTAGAAATGAAACGATTAGCTCAGGAGAGGGGGTACATGGAAGGCTGCATCGAACCAGTTAAAAAACTGAAGACTCAAACAACAACAATCAGGAATGTTAATTACTTAGAGAGGCATGTGGGGCAAAACGGTCGTTGGAGAATTTCAATCCCTGGGATGTAACACTGGAAGAGACTGCATAATGTACATCAGCGGCCAAGGTGAGCGATATTTAACTATAGGTCTATTAATAGGGATATGTTTACGTTCAAATCATCAATTAGTATGGCCAAATTACATCCAGAATAGCTTAAGTAAGTATACATTTAATTCCCCATATTCCGATAGATTTGCCATTCCAGTGTGCAAGAGTGCAGTTCCCTCTTCAAACAATATTCGCAATTTCTTTAACAAAGCGCAATGACACACACTTAACAGTAGCCCGTGTACATTTAGACAAAACAATTTTTTCCCATGGCCAACTGTATGTGGCGTGCTCGCGAGCATCCGGACAACAAAATCGTTATGTCTCAGCAGAAGATGGCAAAACCATAAACGTAATTTTAAAATGTGTTAACATAATGTAACAACGAACCCTGCAGACGTTCACAACTCGATAAAATTCCCACTTTGCTGATCATATCAATATACTGTATGTATCAGAATATTCAGAATTAGAATGGACACACCTATAGCCGCGATTGCTGTAATAGAATAGACCAATTATCAGCAATAATGCATCATCCCCATTGTTTTGATCGCGGGCGAAGCCGCGGGTACCTGCTAGTACAGTATATAGAGATGACTATGATCCATTCACTACAACAGTTCATTGACGACTTAACCTTTCCGCACAGTGCGGCACGTTCTCAATATCATCAAGAGTTCTTGGGAACGTATTTTGGAAACGGCGACCTCCTCCTCCTTATAATAATAATAATAATAATAATAATAATACAGAATATTAATTCTTTAATAACCATTTTAATGAAAATATCTGTAGGCTTATGTAGGAAATGTAAATCTATTTCTAATCAGACAGTCTAATCAGCATTACAGACACACTTGGGTGAGTTAAGTGTTCATGAAGATGAGTAAGGCAGTCGAGATGGTGACATGTTAATCATAAGCCAATATTGTGTGTTTGTAGAGTATTCTCGTGACTACATAGCAGACCCTTGTAAACTTTCCACAACTGTCACTGATTATATGTCGAAAATAAAGTCGATTGGTCGTTTGCTTTCTTGTTCCTTAACACCACTGTACTTGAACGTGGTTTCCAAATGGCAGCTACAGAGGCGACCTCCTTACTGCATCTAGACGATTCAGGTACTGTACTTTTTATATAAATTCCATATACACAATAATTGTTGTTACTGGTCCTACATTTAGGAACCAGACATGGCCGACAATGTGCCGTGTTGCACGGGGGAGGGGCAGGGGAAGTCATGGTGGGAGTAGGAGAGTATAGCGGTTTGGACGTTCCTGATAATTAAGTTTAGAAGCTAGGGACATCGTGGTCATCAGCCTCGTGTACTTTGGTGTGCACTGGATTTGTAACACATTTTGTAACATAGATAAAAAGAAATGATAATTATTCTAATTTCCGAAGGGTGATTCTTATTGAAATTTGAACAATTGTTAACAAGTGTCTCACGTTAATTAGTCCAACCGATCACCATGCGCATGACACTTAACCATATGATTTGAATTTGCTTTAGTTTTAGACTGGTATTTGTAGCAATTTTTATTGAAGAATGTATATTAAGGTAAACAAGATGTTCAGTAAAGAACATATAGCCTACTTTCTCCTAAATGCATGGGTATTGTTATAACTCTTTGTCCTTTTCAAGGAGTATAATTGAATGTTGGTTGTAGTAGCTTGTTGAAATACAACGTGCTATAGGGATATTAAACATGAATATGAGGTGCCCTTTGCTAGTGCTACCTCTGTAAAAAAAAAATCATTCAATTCGGTTTCACCGTGTTTGAATTGATCTGGGGAATGGATTTGCACACATACATGGCCGCTATTTGCAAACTATTGGGCTGATGACCTTGTAGTCAGTCATAAGATGCTTTCCACAAAAGGGCATGTTGTTGCAAAATCCGGTAGAGATCAAATTATTAGGATGGTCGAAATTTGATTTAAGCTTTTAACATTTGGGTGGCCATCATTCCGTTTTCGTCAAGATGGCGGCGATATAAAACATGACACTGAGGTGCCTTTTGCTAGTGCTACCTCTGTACCAAATTTCGTTCAATTCGGTTTCACCGTGTTTGAATTGATAGGGTGAATCGATTTGCACACATACTTGGCCACCATCTGCAAACTATTGGGCTGATGATCTAGCAGTTTGGTCAGAATATGCTTCCCACATAAAGATTTGTTGTTGCAAAATTTGGTAGAGACTAGATTATTAGGTTGGTCGTAATTACATTTTAGCCTTTAACATTTGGGTGGCCGCGATTACGTTTCCGTCAAGATGGCGGTGATATAAAACATGACACTGAGGTGACCTTTTCTAGTGCTACCTCTGTACCAAATTTCGTTCCATTCGGTTTCACCGTGTTCAAATTAATAGGGGGAATCGATTTTCACACAAAGATGGCCGCCATCCGCAAAATATTAGGCTAATGACCTATTAGTTTGGTCAAAGGATGCTCCCTCCATAATGGTATGTTGATGCAAAATTTGGTAGAGATCGGATGATTAGGTTAATCGTAATTTGATTTAAGCTTTGAATATTTGTGTGGCCGCCATTACGTTTCCGTCAAGATGGCGGCGATATAAAACATAACACTGAGGTGCCCTTTGCTAGTGCTACCTCTGTACCAAATTTCATTCCATTCGGTTTCACCGTGTTCGAATTAATAGGGGTAATCGATTTTGACACAAAGATGGCCGCCATCCGCGAACTATTAGGGTAATGACCTATTAGATTTGTCAAAGGATGCTCCCTTCATAAAGGTATGTTGTTGCAAAATTTGGAAGAGATCGGATGATTAGGTTAGTCGTAAATTGATTTAAGCTTTGAACATTTGTGTGGCCGCCATTACGTTTCCGTCAAGATGGCGGCGATATAAAACATGACACTGGGGTGCCCTTTGCTAGTGCTACCTCTGTACCAAATTTCATTCCATTCGGTTTCACCGTGTTCGAATTAATAGGGGCAATCGATTTTCACACAAAGATGGCCGCCATCCGCAAACTATTAGGCTGATGACCTATTAGTTTGGGCAAAGGATGCTGCCCCCATAAAGGTATGTTGTTGCTAAATTTGATAGAGATCGGATGATTAGGTTAGTCGTAATTTGATTTAAGCTTTGAACATTTGTGTGGCCGCCATTACGTTTCCGACAAGATGGCGGCGATATAAAACATGACACTGAGGTCCCCTTTGCTAGTGCTACCTTTGTACCAAATTTCGTTCAATTTGCGCTCACCGTGTTCGAATTGATAGGGAGGGGGGACAGACATTCAGAGTACACACACTCACACACACACACACACACAGACTTACACACACACAGACAGACACACTTTTTTTTTCGCCCTGTAGTGATCTCATAAGTCTACTTTCATTTTTTGCAAAAATCGAAAGTAGGCTAAAAAGAAAGCGTCACAATTTACAGTGTGTCGTTCGTATGGTTGATTCACTGGACACCATACTCTCACTTTACGTCGTGCTCCCTCTTATTTGTGATTCGATAATGATGTTGATAATGTAGATTATTACTAGACTACCATTATTATTAGTAATAATAATAATAATAATAATAATAATAATAACAGTAATACATTTAACTTTGTTAGCAACAGATCTATCTTAGCGTTCACCAAAACTAAGCATAAAAGGCCTTCTTGATGATCCTAGACCCCCTGACGAATACCTAAACACATATCAGGGAGGGTCCGGCTCCCCAGCAATTTGTGTTCGTGATGATCACCCAAACATGGTCTATTGATCGAAAATTGCATTCATTCCAGATCATCATGCGTAGCACGAGATTTGACCTGAAGGTTAAGCAACCTACCTCATGACCAAGGTAGAAAATATGCAACCTACCATCTTGCTTTTTTTTCCCTAATACTATATTCTACAACGAATTGTACCTGTCTATACTTTGTGACGTGACGATAGTGACAGAGTGGTTAGTAAGCTAACTTCTTGTGTACAAGATCGTGGATTTGCTCTTGCCTGTGGTAGATGGGAATATGAAAGCTCACCGTATTGGCATATACAGTGAAATAAAATCCTGGAGCATTCATTTCAAGTTGATTCATTTATAATCTCTAAACACCTACCAACTGTGACGTTTGGTTTCTATATTAATAATATAGAAAACAGTGATGCAACCTCGTAATATAAAAGGAATATAAAAATTGATAAATTATTTCTGCATTTGTCCCATAAGGGAGTCCCACAAGCCTACTTTTTCATGATCACGGTTCAACGATTCGAAATGGCACCGAGCATTAAGAATATCGAACTCCCGGACGCGAGTCTGCATTTGACTTTCACTGACAATCAATTTTCTGCTAATATTACGTCTGTTTTTTTGTTGTTCTGTTTTTGGGTGTTAAACCAATGAAATAGGGAATAGATGGTTGGAAAATCAATTGCCCCTTACAGGTCGGTTAATACAACTTCGCAACAGAAATAACTCCAACAAATACAACATACAAAGTGTATGGTTTGCATTTTAGACATAAATATTTCATCTACCACTTGGACCGTAATGGTTACCTTGGTGTAAACTAAGTTAGTTGTATGTCAGATTATGCACCTTTGTCTACTTCTCAGAAACAGGGAAAGCATGCAATACTTTGATTAAATGACATTAATTATAGGTCATGCAGCTGGCGACAAAAGAAATGCTCATTCACAACTTCACACTAGTCTATCGTTTCCCAACCTGTGGTTCACGAACCCCCATGGTATTCGCAAAATATTTCAAGAGGTACGTCAAAAACTTTTCCATAATGGAGGGTTTCGAGGTTAGGCCTATTACTGTTTCCTTAATTTCTGCGGCATTGCCATATTATTATTATTATTATTATTATTATTATTATTATTATTATTATTATTATTTTAAAAATAAATTAACCCTGTAATGCATCACACTATTTCCACAATAAATTAATATTTACCGCGAATACCTGATTTACAGTTACAGTATGTAACAACGTTAAGAATGCATTTGATTTCTCTACAATGGAAATTTAGTCTGCCAGCTTCTTTGTGTTTGGTTCTAACAATACTAACAACATTACCGCGAGCCCAGTAAGGAACAGTTATAATTATGTAGCCTACAGTGAACATTGTATACCTACGTAGGTACGGTATTTAAAAGTCAGTGGTCGATACTAACCGTAAGACAGTGAATTGGAAAGCGCTTTCTGTATCCGACAAGTTGGAAATCTTTCAAACGCTTGAGAAATCAGCTTGTTCATTACAGATGATATGCCTCTGCTTATTGCGCAGTCCCAGGCCCGACTAGAGGGAGGGGCAATCGGGGCTGTAGCCCTGGGACCTGGACGTCCTGAAGGGCCCGGCGTCATAGAAGGGTCCCGAGAAAACAATGTATTTCTATTTAATTTCCAAACAATTTAGAGTTATCTGACAGGTTTAAATTCAATCGTAGCTGTACCATGAAATAAACTGTAAAATATGCCTGTTATAAAATTGAATTTTGTGAATAACAGGGAAAAATGCAAAGGTATCCGAATTGGCAATTTATTATTTAACAAATTATCATTGAAGAGTTGTTACAGGACAAAGAAATCAAATCGAAATCTGACCATTTACTCAATTTGTTTCTGAAAGGATGGGTTTGGTCTTCTGGATAGCGTTTGCTTTCTGGTCAGATACTATGGAAATTACTGTTAAAATGCACGCTGATCCCGAATATAATACAAAAATCAAAAAATATAAAAACAATAACGCGAGGTTAAATGAAAAAAAAAAGGGATCCTGATTATCGGGAGACCAGAAAATAATCTGACATTTTGATAGACTAAGTATATATATATTTTTTTTTTTTTGAGGGGGGTTAGAAATACAGACATAACACTCCAAGGATATCCAATAAGAAAAAGTCAAAATCCAAGTCCTGCGTCCCGTTGTTGCTCTCCACGGCCCTGCGCAGTCCTTTTCTGTTACTAATAAAGCAAACATATTTTCCCTTATCAAAAATGATCAATTTTGTCCGTAGAAATTTAACTTCGTTTGCTGTGCCGTCAACAGTCTCATGGCTTACATGTAAAACTGATGTATGCAGGACGGGTAACCTTCCAGGGAACAGTTGTGTAAGAATGGAAATACCCAGTCTAGTTGCGGCTGAGTTCATCTCCGATTAACCTCTGTCCCGTTGTGTCTCATGGCTAGCGGTTTGTTCCCAGAATACAATGCTATTCGCACTACCTGATCATGATCATATGCTACTGTTTCCGTTCTTTCTTTTTATCCACCACTGAGGGAAATGGCATCACTGTGCATGTCTTCACAGATTAGTGAGACATGTGATTCTTTACAATCTTCTTGAAAGTACATCATAGGAAAATGCATGGTGATGTAGAATAGATGATCGTGAGCTCAGACAACACGATCTTATACCTCCTAGGCAAGCTACATTCAAATAATTCTCCACTTTTAACTTCTTAACAGCAGGCACAGAGACACATTACCTTCCCGTATAGCTTTAAACAAGTCTCTCATCGTACTATAATAATAATAATAATAATAAACTTAATGATAACAATAGTGTAATGATGATGTGGCCTCCGGTGAGGCCGAGTGCATGTCTTTCTAGTTGACGCCCGTGGGCGACCTGCGCGTCGTAATGAGGATGAAGACGTCACATACACCCAGTCCCCGAGCCACGGGAATTAACCCCAGGAGATTAAAATCCCTGATGGCTCGGCCTGGAATCGAACCCGGTGCACTTCGTGTCAAAGCCTAGCGTGCTAACCATTTAGCCACGGATCCGGACATAATAATAGTAATAGACTAATAATAAGATACAAAACGATTTGCACGAGATTGGGATCTCATGTGAAGATATCCAGGAACGTGGCCAGCTTAAGAGAAAACTCTTCGAACATTGGAGTTTCCAACTTCATCAGACGCTGAAAACTGAAAAGGCGTGGACAAAAGAGAAAAGGAACAACATCGTCTACAAATGGAGGAATAATGGACTAATTTAAAGCTAATAGGTAAAATGGCGTGGTCGTTAGTTGGCCGAAATGCAACAATAATAATCATCTTCAGTGACTTGCTCTGAACATCTTGAGACCCAGGGCTATCATCAGTGTATTTGGCTCGCAAGGAGACCGACGGTGATTTTTGAGTAAATTCCATATATAAAATAACAATAATAATAATAATAACAATAATAATAATATTGATCACCGCAGTGTCAAACCCCGGTAAGGGTACCTGCCGGTGTGCAAGAAATACTTTCCGTAATGACAACGCTGGGAGTTCGAGGATTCTTCAGTGAAAGGAATTAGGAGTGGAAGTTCATCGCGCACTATCTTTAGAGAAGTGAGATTACAAACTCTTACTAAACAAAATCTATTTGCCTCCTCAGGGAAAGAATAAATATTATTAATGACCAGATGAATGTTGTGATTCTGTCAGTTACTCTTCTGGGTATTGCTACATAAGGTAATTATTCTGAAGCTGGAATTCATTCTACTCATCTCTGACTACAATTTCCGGCAGTAATATTGTTTGGCCTTGATTGCGTAGTTGCTGCTGCACTTGAGGCTGAGGGGAATTTCCCTTCAAGCTGCGAGCAGACCAGACACACACTCATTAAATGTATGACTCAAATAATGCACAAGGAAAACATTAAACGTTTTCTCATTAAATAAAAACATTACAACAACCCACCACCATAGATACAGAGCCCCCAAGAGGGTTGATGAGGCTCTTAGGAGGCGACCTCTCCTTTCATTATTAACATTTGCCCAAATAATTATTATTATTAAATAACGAGGGATTTTAATTCTACATCAGAGTATCAACCAAATGGCCATCGGAATGGTTTAGTATAAAGCAATCATTATTTAGTATACAATAATAATGATGATGATGGAACATCATTCGGGGTCGCATACCTCCTAGAAGGTAAAAGGTTATGGTTCGAGTTCCGTCTCTTTCATCTCTTACTCTTCAAAGAAATTTGATTTATTCTTCTTCAGTCCATGGATCAGTTGTCACAATCCAATTTATTACATTGCAAAATTCATTCTGCAGATCAACTTGAGCTCCTTGCAACCTTACAGAGTGGAAATACTATAAATCATTAGGTATTACGACCAAGCAATGTGGCAGTGACGACCTTAAAATATTTTACAGAAAAAAAAAAGGCTTGGCGGGGAGTGTCAGGGTCCTGCTACCGAGAATATTGGTGGAAAACGTCTTACTAAGGTGGTGTTATTGGATGAACCTCCATGACTTGATCTGTGAATTCTTGCTGGTAAATTGCAACATAGCTACATTGTGGCTGTATTTAATCATTTTGAAACAATTTCAGATAATATAAAACGGTTTATCAGCCTGTGTTTCGACGTACTCCACCGGTTATATCTCACTGTCACCATGACGAATAGAAGGACCTAGTGTGAGGACTCCGCCATTATAGCACGGTAGTTTGTGGTCCCGCCGCTACAAGCACTGCAAGCGATAATGTCCAACAACGTGTACCAGGGTTGTAGGCACTACAAGCACGCCATCAAGAAACAGCAGTTGAAAAACAAGCAACAACAGCAACAACTCCATAAACCCATCCCCTCACTTCTCTCCCTCTCACCAAAACTTCCGCCAAGCAATCCTAGCACTCTACATCAAATCCTACAGCTTTTAATCACGCCAGCAGCACAATAAATTTAATAAATCCAGGCTACAGAACAGACCAAAAAACTACACTTTAAGCGAAACCAAATTCACTTCTCAGCTCGACATAAGCCATAATACAACTTAAAACCTATACAAAACATACTCTCCCTACTGTTTTACAACTATTAAGCGAACTATTCGCACTCAAAAACTAAAAACCCTGAAACGGGAGCTAATTTAAAAACGCAATAGACTAGCCCGATTACGTCTCCGGCAGTGCTACCGCATACGCATTCATAACTTCGCAATAACTTCCAAATTACGGCCAAGTGCAGGCGCGGATCTAGAGTTTGGCTTTGGGGGGGGGGGGGGGGGGTCAGAGAATCGAAATTGTTAAGAAAAATGGTATCACTAAAACCACAATCACAAAATATCCAAACGTACAAAACCAGACCAATTTTTTTTGCAAGCTACATGGATAGACATTTGATGCGTTTAGCGCACCAAAAATATTCGTACAAATTGCAACGGCGTGTTTTGCGACTTTTACATCGAGCTTCGAGAAAAGGATCAAGGTAGGTTACAGTTTCGGCAAGTCAAGTTGGTACCGACAAAGGGAGAAAGTCGCAGCTTAAATTGCCAACCAAGCTTGCAGTTTGGACGTCGGCAACATTTTTTGGTGCGAAAAAAGCCCCAAATTCCTATCCGTGCATTGCTGCACATTCATCGTGACATCACTATAAACATCGATTCGGTAATCACAAAGTTTGCTAAACAAAATAGACGAGTTGATTTTGTTAAATAAATAATCGTTTTTATATAACAGGTATGAAGTTGCAAATATGTAGAGTTGTAACAGAACATAAAAATTGCAATAAAGATATTTCAGTATTGAATAAAATGAAAAAAAAAAACTGTTTGTCAGTTAAAATTCGTTAAGTTTTATTTGTCTGGTTATTGTGTTTTCGTTTTTTGAATTTGCAAAAAAAAATTGGTCTCCGTTTGGAGGGGGGGGGTCATGACCCCCATGACCCCCCTGAATCCGCGCCTGGCCAAGTGACCTATCTGCCTGAGTAGTTACAGGTGTTACCGGCTTGCCTGGGACGATAGGTTACCAAACCGGCATTTAAACTCAATTATTAAGCTTTAATTAACCAAATTCAGAGGAAACAGATCAGACCAAAAAACTACACTTTAAGCTACACCAAATTCACTTCTCAACTCGACATAAACTTTAATTCAACTTAAAACCTACACAAAACATACTCTCCTTACTGTTTTATACTATTTAACGAACTATTCGAACTCAAAACCTAAAAACCCTGAAACGGGAGCTAATTTAAAAACGCAATAGCCTAGCCCGATTACGTCTCCGGCAGTGCTACCGCTAATGCATTCATAACTTCACAATAACTTCCAAATTACGGTTAAGTGACCTATCTGCCTGAGTAGTTACAGGTGTTACCGGCTTGCCTGGAACGATGGGTCACCAAACCGGTGTTTAAACTCAATAAGCTTTAATTAACCAAATTCAGAGGAAACAGATGGTGCAAAATGATGAGTTTTAAAGCTATCTGGATCCAGTTTTTCAACCAATTTATTGTGATGTTTTATGTACGGTATGGTTAATGTCAAACGCAACTAATACCATTTTATCCATAATGTAGAATTTTGGGCTTATGCCGTGTTTTATTTATTCAAACTCGACGCGTTTCGAAAGAAACCATGTCTTTCTTCATCAGGAATAAACGGAAATACGACTAAATTATTGCTAAGAGAAAGCAACAAGGAAACTAAAAAAGGTGCCCTAAGATGAACAATGAAGTGTATCTAACACGTCCTTCGAGAAGTGTATGTGGCATTCTTTTCCAGGCCGAGAAGTAATTACCGGAAAATTAAACTCAAAATCGATCTGGAGCGAAATATTTATGATTGTATCGATTCCAAAGAAACAATTTCAGTTGATCCTTCAGGAGCTGGCTGCTGTCTTCAGCGTGTCATGGATATTATCCCCAGACTTGTTTATTTTGGGTGCCGATTCTTCTTCAGAACGAAGGAAATCCGCCGAGATTTGCAATCTCGAACACCCGCGAAGTCTTCACGCAAGCTTTCGAAAGTCCAGTACCGTAGCCGACAAAATAAATTGTTAAGTAGAGTGTTACTTTAAATAGTTTATGTGTGCTTGTTTTAATATGCTGGGGATTATGTTTTTTATCTGTGTCTGTATACTCCAGGAATCTGTGCGTTCCGTAACATGTAATGAAGACCGTAGTTCTTATTTCTATGAATTATATTTTCCAGTGTGCCCTGCCATGCTATTTTAATTGGAACCGCTAATTACTTTTTAAAAAAGTATCAGTTACAAAGTAATTCGTTTCCCTTAGCACCATCTCTAAGACCAGCTGACCCCGGCAGTGTGGAACGTACCCACTCGAGCGCTGCCCGGCGGGGCGCGCTTGAACTTCAGGAGTCTTCTCACTTTCTCCTTCTATTCGTCATGGTTATACTAAATGCCCTATTTCTTTTCTCAAAAGAACCATAAATGATGAAATGTTCTCTCGTTGGAATGAATTGTGGTTAGCAAGCAAAAATGGCTTAGAAACCAAAGACTTGTTTTTTTTTTACTTTTTCAAATGTATATAGTAGGCTGTGATGTAAATATATAGTGCACAATTTTCATTTAACTCAAGTGCTATCAGGACATGGTAAATTCAATGCTTACTTCGAGCGTTTAAAAATTCCAACACAAAATGGCTAACTGTGGTTCTACATTGAAGACATTCAAACTGTAGAACACATTCTGTTCAACTGTCCTGCTTATAAGAGAGCACGTTTTGAAATAAAGATGCATTTGTTAACTTGCAGCTGCTATTTCGAAAAACCACTAAATTTCATATTTTATAAAAAAAATACTGCTTTCTTCAATTTTCAGAATTTATTATGTATTTAAACACAAATAACTTGATATTGTCTGCTTATTACCTGTTTAACACGTGTATTATGATCTGGTATTTTAAATATTAGTTCTCTGGTGATGATGATGGTGATGATAATTGTTGGTTTAAGGGGCCTAACATCTAGGTTATCGGCCCCTAATGGTTTGGGTGATTGTGAAGATGATAATGAAATGTAAATTAAAACTAACTACTAACTTATAAACTAGAAGAAGAAATGGAAAACAAAAGGAGAATAAGACAAATAAAGGACAGGAGGAAAAGAAATGTCCTCAACCCTCGAATAATGAGGATTGAGGGACTTGGGAGGAAGGAGAGCCATGAGAGGCAGATAGGAAAGTGAAAGAGGAGAGAGCCCGACCCAAGATCAGAGGAAAAAGGAGACAAAAAGGGCCAAGCTCAGTAATCCCTAGGGTCGCCAACTCCCAAACTAACCAGCCGTGAGCCCTTGAGGGTGTAGTACTATCCAGGGTGCACCAGAAGTGGTGGGGCTACACACACCCTGCCTCCTTAAGGGCCTTGAACTAAAGGCAGGCGATTTCATGAAAAGAAAAATAAGGCTGACCCCTCGAAGGATGAGGGTATCAGGAAAGATCAGACAAGGGCCAATTAAGGCGGGAAAGTGAAAGACTCCCTAGGCCTCGGGTACCCTAATACTGTCGGGGTCGGAAAAGATCAAGAGTTGACCAAGGGAGGTCGATAGGAAAGATGACAGAAAGGAGCCCGGCACAAGTAAGTGGAAGAAATGCCGAACTCAGCTGGGGCCCCGTGGTCGCCAACCCACGTCCCACTAGTCGTGAACCCCTGGTGGGTGTTAGTACTCTAGTATTAATTATTGTACATATCATACTTTTATCTTTTTATTTCTGTTCATATCTATTTTACTGTTTATGTATTGGATTTTATCAGAGAAATTGGATATTTTGTTTAAACTACGACACTAACATACCTTATGGTAAAATAGGGTTCATTGCACTTTAAAGATTAAATAATAATAATAATAATAATAAAGAGTCGGGGTATACGGACTTGGTGCGCACACTTTACAATGTCTAATCAACATACGACCCGCCCAGACACACACTGCGCTCTGATATGCCTTTGGAAGGAATATTAACAATTATCTCTTGCAATAAATTCTGACTTGCAAGCACATAGTCGTTAACGAGGCAAGTGAGAGAAGGGTAGTTGCTGCACCAGGAGGTGGATTCCTTAAAACCAGGCAAGACATTGCCGCAGGATCAAAATGTGACATTTCGTCCCTTAGTTCGTGTTTGATTATAGGCTATATGAACAGCAAGGCAATCAAATGAAGCTCTATATATTTTTATTCATTTTCCTGATCTGAATGATGTGACGGTAGCAAGGCCGAAGAAAATAAGCTCACCATAAACTATTGCGTGACTCAAAGCTTTAGTTGTAGTCCGGGCGGAGACACAAAGAGCCCGCTGATGAGCCAGTTTGGTGTCCTAGGCAAAACCCCACACAAGACACTGCACTAAACTAGAAAAATTGCTAAGTTTTAGTTGTAGTAGTAGTTTCGTTGGTAGCTGCAGTGAAACACCCGTCATGTTCATAGGAAATACACTTGAAATATCTTGGTGATATAATAGACTCATGCGCGTTGGATGACAACTGATCCACCAAGCATGGTGAAACTAAATTTTAATAGTCTCAACATTTATCATGTACGAGCTGTACCCGGCATGCTTTGCAATGCCATTCAAGGAATGAAAGTGCTTTGTGTTGTAATTTTGTTTATAGAAATGTTTTTGAAAACAACATGTTTTTTCAGCAATCATTCTAGACAAGGCACAAATCTAGAAAGATTTCTGAGTTTCACTGGCCGTGAAAGCCAATTTATCAAAATATTTATTGTTTTTCCGTCTGGTGCGAACATGAATAAATCAGAGAGCTTTCTGACGCTTGAGCAGGCCACAAACAGCTGTCCAAACACTGGTAGGGATTGCTTTGTTGATGGTCAACGCAAATGCGAGTCTCCCCGGAAACTGCAAACGTTTGGAAACACACAAAAACTGCCACTGTGTAAGAAATACACTCAATTTTTGTAACGTCTAATGAACCACCTATCATAAATTGAATTTACCAATTCAGAAACCTTTGCGAGCTTGCACAACAGCTGACCAAAGTTCAGTTGTTCAAACGAATCGCGTGCCATCTATTGTAAAATGGATATTCTAATTCAGACACCATGGTGGGCGTGCACACAACTCCATACCAAAGTTCATTTATTAAAACGATTAGCGAACCAAAACTCCTTTGTTGATATGACTCGCGCGCCACATATTGTGAAATGGATTTACTTGTTAAGGAACTTTCGCGGGCGTGGACATGACAACAAACCAAAGTTTACAGTATTTCTTGAAACAATTCACGCACTATCAATCGTTTGTTGAATTTACTCGTGTGATACCTATTGTAAAATGAATTTACTGATTCAAAAGCCTTCCCGGGAGTGGTCACAACAACTCATCCAAGTTTCATCGCAATCGGATGAATGGTATGTGAACGCTGACGGAACTTAGTTGAAACGATTCACGAACCATCACTCATTTGTTGAAACTACTCGAGCGCTACCTATTGTAAAATGGATTTACTAATTCAGAAACCTTCGCGTGAGTGGTCACAATAACTCACCAAAGTTTCATCGCAATCGGATGAATGGCATGTGAACGCATACGGGACATACATCAAACGTAACATTCATTTATATAGAGAGAGATTGAACTTTTCAAGAAACCCACATCCGCAGAATAGTTGAAGAGAGAAGGAGGATATACAGTAAGCAGAAAGCTGCAATCAGTGGAAACCACTGGAACTAAGGCGGAAATCTTATGAATAACACTGTGGTATTAAGTCTGGCAAGATTACATCCCGCAGGGAGTTTCCTGAAACTAGTCCACCACCATCACCATATCCAGTAGGAAACACTATACTCTTAGCAGACCACTCCTCAAAGGCACTAGTACAGTATGACTTACAAGTTCATATGTCCCAAGAAATAACTTAGTCGCCCTTTTAATCTTATCGATCCTACCTCGAGAGCTAAGCGCCTTAAGTGACAGTATTTAGGACTGTATAGCTGCACGCTTGGGGATCCGAGCTTTGAAACCTGGTGCTCACAACGGGTATACTTTAAATCTGTACTTTGACTCACTCCAGTTAAAAGCTAGGATTGAAATTAATGTACAGAACATACCTCACAAGAGGAAATATATGGAGAAGTCACCTACATTCTCCTCACTTGGCATATGAAAAAAATTGTCTGAAGATATACATGTCACTTTAAAATACTATAGAGATACTAGGGAAATAACCATTAAAAATCTAAGGTTCTAAAGAAGTGAATAAGGCCGCTTGATAGCGTAAATTTTATGCACATAGTGTTTACATGGTTTATTCAAACTTCCAAAGCTAATACAGTATACAATGGTTTTATTCCCTCCATCCCTGCAATGATGTTAGCAATGCTTTCTTTCTTTTAGTCGGTTTACCATCCAGGGTTGGCTTTTCCCTCGGACTCAGTGAGGGATCCCACCTTTACCACCTCCAGGGCAGTGTCCTGGAGCTTGAAACATCGGGTCGGGGGATACAACTGGGGAAGTGAGACGAGCACCTCGCCCAGGCGGCCTCACCTGCAAAGCGAACAGAGGCCTTATGGGGGATGGGAAGATTGGGAGGGATAGGCAAGGAAGAGGAAAGGAAGCGGTCGTGGCCTTACAGTAGGTACCGTCCCGGTATTTGCCCGGAGACGAAGTGGGAAACCACGGAAAACCCCTCGAGGATGGCTGAGGTGGGAATTAAACCCCTCTACTCATTTGGACCACCCGATGCTGAGTAGACACCGTTCCAGTCCTCATACCACTTTTCAAATTTCGTGGCAGAGCTGGGAATCGAACCTTGGACCTCCGGGGTGGCAGCTAAGCACGCTGACCACTACACCACGGAGGTGAGTGCAATGCTAATTTATTTAATGTCGTAGGTTGAATTTAGATGGTCAAATATGCCAGACTCTACGCCTTCATTCAGCGCTTTCTATTCCTCGTGGTGGCACCGGGTTCGATTCCAGTTCAATGCACGTGAGATTTTCAAAGTGAAATGACATGTCCTGTGGGTCGGATTCCACGTAAAAAGGAGGTCTCGTGGCTCGTGATCGCGAGATTTACGGTGACGTAAAACTACAAACTTCATTCCTTTTTATCCAATGTCGTGGATTACAATGGGCCAGATGATTTAGCGAAGAAAATTGAACTTTATAATATTAATATCAACGAAATTGTCAATTTTCAAACATTTACACATTGATAATTGCAAATACGTAGCCTCCGTGGTGTAGTGGTCAGCGTGCTTAGCTGCCAGCCCGGAGGTCCAAGATTCGATACCCGGCTCTGCCACAACATTTGAAAAGTAGTTTGAGGACTCGAACGGGTGGTCCAAATGAGTGGAGGGGGTTTGATTCCCACTTCAACCATCCTCGAAGTGGTTTATCCACTTCGTCTCCAGGTAAATGCCGGGATGGTACTTAATGTAAGGCCACGGTCGCCTCCTTCCCTCTTCCTTGCCTATCCCTCCCAACCATCCCATCCCTTTCCATCCCTCATAACGCCCCTGTTCGCTTTGCAGGTGAAGCCGCCTGGGCGAGGTGCTCGTCCTATCTCCCCAGTTGTATCCCCCAACCCGAAGTTTCAAGCTCAAGGACACTAAATTGGAGGCGGTAAAGGTGGGATTCCACGCTGAGTCCGAGGGAAAAGCCTACCCTGGAGGGTAAACTGGCCAAAAAAAATTGCAAATATAATGTATCAGATGCTATTGAAATCAAACACGAACAAGTAGTTCCGTGAAGAACTATACAGCCTATTTTCATATATCCTACTCATGTTAATTGCCTCTATCAACATACAAAATTTCAGTTTGAAGGTTGTGATAGACTCGTAGATATTGAGATCCGTCTAAATATTTCAGATGGTTCGCAGGTTGGATTTTTATTTAAGTACTATCACATGAAGATTATTGTGTACGTGTGATTTTCAAACTTCAATCGTAAGATTAGAACACAAGAAGTAAAAACAAGATTTAAAAAATTCGCACAGCTGCCATCTTGTGGTTATGAAGGCAATTGAAATAAACAAGGTGCCAGTGGATTAATATTTGTATAAGCATCTAACGTGCAAAGTTTCACTGCACTCGGATGGTTAAATCACGAGAAACGTCCATTTAAATATGTATACTTCGCGTTGCCGCCATGTTGTAGTTGTGGTCACCAGGTTACTGAAGGTCCTATAGGTGAACTTATGTTCATAGCCTCTATGAACATAAAATAATCAGTTTAATTGCTGTAAAAGATTCGTAGATATTGAGAACCGTCTAAATATTTCGGATGCTCGCCATTTTGGATTGTTATATGTATAGGTCATAGAGTTATGTACCATTAAAGGAAAATTATTGTATAGGTTCATTATGCAAACTTTCACTTCGATCGCATGATTACGACACAAGAAATAAAATCTTAATTTTAAAATTTTGCACAGCCGCCATATTGAGGTTATGTAGACAATTGAACTAAATTAGATGCCAGTGCATTACAATATGTATAATCATTTACTGTACCACATTTCACTGCGCTCAGAGAGTTAAATCACGAGAAAAGTCTATTAAAATATTTCAACTTCGCTTGGCCGCCATGTTCGTTTTGTACTTTAGAGGTTTATGAAAGTAACATAAATAAACTTTTACCAGTGTCCTTTATCACCGTACAAAATTTCAGGGTGATATCTGTAATAGTTTCAGAGATATAGAATGTCGGTGAAATAGTTCGCACAGCCGCCATTTTGAAGTTATGTAAACAATTGAACTAAATTAGATGCCAGAGCATTACAATGTATATAAATATTTGCTGTACCAAGTTTCATTACGATTGGATGGTTAAATCGCGAGAAAAGTTTATTTAAAAGTCTCAACTTCGCTTGTCCGCCATGATGGTTTTTTACTTTAGAGGTTTATGACAGTTATATAAATAAACTTGTACCAGTGCCCTTTTTTACCTTACAAAATTTCAGGGTGATATCTGTAGCAGTTTCGGAGATATAAAATGCCGGTGAAATATTTTGCACAGCCGCCATTTTGAGGTTATGTAAACAATTGAACTAAATTAGATGCCAGTGCATTACAATGTGTATAAACATTTGCTGTACCAGGTTTCATTACGTTTGGATGGTTACATCGCGAGAAAAGTCTATTTAAAAGTCTCAACTTCGCTTGTCCGCCATGTTAGTTTTGTAGTTACCAGGTTTTTGAAAGTCTCATAGGTGAACTTCTAGTAGTGCCCTTTATCACCATACACAATTTCAGGTGATATCGGTAATAGTTTCGGAGATACTGAATGCTGGTGAAATATTTCGCACAGCCGCCATGTTGGTTTGGTGAGAGACAATACAATTTGAAGGGCACGGTCGGGGTTGGCTAGAATGGTGCTATGATCTTACCGAGTTTCATTGAAATCGCTCCAGCCATTTAGAAGTTATTAGGGGGGGGGCACACACCATCTCACACACACACACGCACACACAGACACACGGACAAAAGGTGATCGCATAAGCTTATTTTTTCATAAAATGAAAATTGGCTAAAATATGTAGATAGGAGGTTTGAGACTTCGGGATGGTATATGTGCGTTCATTGGTTATGTCTCATTATGTCCGAGCCCTCAGCCCCCAGTGTAATTTGAATCAGCTCATCTCCCTCCTGAAGCAAACCCTAGTTACACCACTGATCCCAGCATTTTCCTGGAAAAAGTGTGAAAATACACTCAGCATAGCCACAGTCTGCGCCGGAATTCGGATCTTCAATCTCTGGACTTCAGGTTCCGCTTGTAATCGTGGGGGGTACCTTAATGCTAACGGCTTTGCTGCAGAGTAGTTTACCTCCAGACAGGGATTCTATCGGGAAATGCAGATATTATAGTTGACTTCTGTCTAGAACACCATCAGTAGAAGTTGTTGTCACAAAAGTTACCGTAATCTTGAGAAAGCATTTATTTACAGCTGAAAGTGACTGGCGGCCTCGAAATTTTCCAAAGAATGTGTAAATAGAGCAATTAGTAGTGAGATTAGATTCTCGTGTACCATTGACTCATTAGGCCAACAACAACACATTCTTACTTGGGACGATGACGCACCAGTGTATACAGTGTGTCCATGAAGCAGGACTTGCTGAAACAAACTCGTCAGACCACCTCATGGTGTAGCGGCTATCGTTCTTGACTGTCACCTGGAGAACCGGGTCTGAATCCCGGCTCTGCCAAGAAATTTTAATTGTGTTGTGAGGGCTGAAACGGGTACACTCAGCCTCTGAGAAGAGAAGGGTTCGATTCCCACCTCAGCCATCCTGGAAGTGGTTTTCCGTAGTTTCCCCACTTCTACTTCAGGCAAATGCTGGGATGCTTCCTAACCTAAGGCCACGGCCACCTCTTTCCCAATCCTCAATCGAATTACAAAAAATTCCTCTCGGCACGCCGGAAGGCGGAGGTAGATTTCACCGGGCAAACTAGGGGATAGGGTATAATAGGCAAAATATGCAGGTTTTCGTCGGAGGATCAGACCTCATTTATTGCGAGAAAGTATTTTACAATTGGAGGTTAGTTAACATTTTTTCGTCTTTCTGTGCATATTTTTAACATTTTACTGTCTTATAGGGATGGTAACCTTCTTGTCATTTGGAGTTCATTTTTAGCCTACTTTTCACATTTTGCAAAAATGAGGAAAAAGTAGACTTATGAGATCGGGCAAATGTGTGTCTGTCTGTCTGTCTGTCTGTCTGTCCTTCTGTCTGTCTGTCTGTCTGTCTGTCTGTGTGTCGCCCCCTATCAACTCCTAAACGGCTGCAGCAATCGAAACAAAATTTGGTAGGAGTAAAGATATATACCTGAATATCTCACGGCCATATTTGAAAATGATGTCAGTGCTACCAACTGATGAAAAATCGCAATTGAGATTTGAGCTCCATGTTGGATACCTTGGAAGGTATTAATGGGAGCTATTTCAAAATTGGCACACATATAGATAACAATATTAAAGTTTAATTTCCAGGAGGCCATACATGGCAGTGTTGCCAAAATGATTATAAGCCTGCTGATAGGTCCAAATTTTAAATGCATATAAATTCTACACTATCAATTGGATTTCAACCAAATTTCATATGTGCTATGTATAGATAAACAGATATGACTGAGCGTATTCTTAAGAGCCACCAGGGCTGCCAACTGTTAATAAATTCTCTCAGTTTTAATCCAAATACCCATACATCAGAAAGTATGCAAGCCTACAGCTTTAAACTATGCACACGTATAGTACCTGACATTCTATATTAATTTGGTGTAACTTATATACGTCAGTGCTACCAACATGATTCTAAGCGTGCTGAGAGGTCAAAATTTAAATACATGTAACTTCTATATTATCATTTGGATTTCAACCAAATTTCGTGTGTGCTATGTTTACCATAACATATATGACTATGCCGATTCTTAAGAGTAACCAGGGCTGCCAACGGTTAATAAATACTGTCTCTATTTTTGTTACCCTAATACCAATATATCAGAAAGTATGCAAGCCAATAGCTCTAAATTTTGCACACGTATAGTACCTGGCATTCAAGTTTAATTTGGAGTAACTAATATACGTCAGTGTTGCCAAATTGATTCTAAGCCTGCTGATAGGTCCAATTTTAAAATGCATGTAACTTCTATACTAACTAATGGATTTCATTAAAAATTGGCAGGGGCGTGGTGGCTCAGCGGTCTAGCTGTATGCCTCTCACCAAGGCGGTCCGGGTTCGATTCCCGGTCAATGCATGTGAGATTTTCGAAGTGAAATGCCATGTCCTGTGGTTCGGATTCCACGTAAAAAGGAAGTCCCGTGGCTCATGATCTCGAGTTTAACGGTCACGTTAAACTACAAGCTTCCCTTTTTCAAAATTGGCACAACAATAGATCATAATATTTCAGATTATTTCTGACCAATACATGCATGACATTGTTGCCAACATGATTTTACGCGCGCTGTTAGATCCAATGTTTAACTGCATGTAACGTCCATGGTATCCATTGGACTTCAACCAAATGTTGTATTCTGTACCCTAAGAGATGGAACTAAGAATATATTCAGTCACCAGGGCTGCCAACTTTAGTGCTCTATTAGGCTACATTATGCCAAGTATACAGTATTTCGAACTAATTAGAAATGTCGATATTACCAACTTAATTTCGTCATTATTCTAGATAGATCCATATACAGTAGATTAATCATTGATATGAATTTTAAATTTTAAGAAAAGTAGGCTCTTTAGTTCATCACGGAACTTCTTGTTATACTTGTGATCACACTGTCCTTATGTAAGGTTTGGAACTAATGTGTAACTATCTAACAGTCTGTTACTTCTTCACTCAAAATTTTATCTCCCGCAGAGATGTTGGTCGGTTCCTCAGTTTAGGGGCTGCGACAAGGTGGTCATGTAACCCCGTGTACATTGGGTGTGTGTAGAATCTGTCTGATAAACGGTGTTATTTGTGATGACTGTATTAGTCCGTAATTCAGGTAAGGTCTGCAGACGGTCAATTTTAAGTAGTAGTACCTAATTTTGTACCAAATACTAACGTCAACGACACCTAGCTGTGAACTTGGCTGCTAGATGCCACCGCAACCAGTAACTTGCAACGAACGTTGTAACTTCCCCTCCGAAGGAAAGCATGCTGACGGATTTTTAGCGCTCTTAGAAAATCCGGCGACTTTGGCCGGCTTTGAACCAGCGACCTTGAGCATAGAAGTTCAGCATGCTACCAGTTAGCCGCTTCCCTCATAGTCAGATGGAACAAGAAGTTCCGTGACGAACTAAAGAGCCTACTTTTCTTGAAATTAAGATTCATGCCAAAGATTAAACTACAGTATATGAACTTATCTAGAATAATGACGAAATTAAGTGGGTAATACCGAAATGTCTTAATTAGTTCGAAATACGGTATACTAGGCATAATGTAGCCTATTATAGCAATACAGTTGGCAGCTCTGGTGACTGAATATATTCTTACTTCCATCTCCAAAGGTATAGAATACAAAATGTGGTTGAAGTCCAAAGAACGTTACATGGAGTTAGAAATTGGATCTATTAGTACACGTAAAAGCATGTTGGCAACAATGTCATGCGAGTGCTGGTCAGAAATAATCTGAAATATTATATCTTTTTGTGCCAATTTTGGATGAAATCCATTTGTTGGTATAGAAGTTACATGTATTTAAAAAGTGGTCCTATCAGCAGGCTTAGAATCATGTTGGTAGAACTGACGTATATAAGTTACTCCAAATTAATGTAAAATGTCAGGTAATATACGTGTGCATAGTTTAAAGCTGCCAGCTTGCATACTTTCTGATATATTGGTATTTGGACACAAAATAGAGAGCAATTAATAACAGTTGGCAGCCCTGGTGGCTCTTAAGAATACACTCAGTCATATCTGTTTATGTACACATATTACATACAAAATTTGGTTGAAATCCAATTGATAGTGTAGAAGTTATATGCATTTAAATATTGGAATTATCAGAAGGCTTAAAATTATTTTGGCAACACTGTCATGTATGGCCACCTGGAAATTAAACTGAAATAGTATTATCTACATTAGTGCCAATTTTAGAATAGCTCCCATGTATACCTTCCAAGATATCCAACATGGAGCTCAAAATTCTAGTGCGTTTTTTTTAGCAGTTGGTAGCACTGACATCTTTTTCAAATATGGGCCTGAGATATTCCGGTATACATCTTTACTCATACTAAATTTGGTTTCGATTGCTGCAGCCGTTTAGGAGTTGATAGGGACACACACACACACACACACACACACACACACACAGCCAGACAGACAGAAGGACAGACAGACAGACAGAAGGATATTCACATTTTCCCGAATATATCTCATAAGTCTACTTTTTCCTCATTTTTGAAAAGTGTGAAAAGTAGGCTAAAAATGAATGTGATCTTGTCAATGGCGTTGTCTTGGCAACCACTGATAGATCATCCCTCATCAATTTAAAAGCGTTGTTATGGTAACCTCTAATGCCACTTGGCATTTTTTAAAATTCCGAAATCATTTTTCTCATTCCTTGGCGTAATGGTGGGTCATATCAAAAATTCTTTCAGACAAAAGTTTTAGGTAATTATTAGGGAAATATTTTCCATTTTGTACGGTTTTGATATTGTGCCTATTAAGAGAGATATGATTAATGTTTCCCGAAAAACCCACTTTTTCCACCCCTTTGGTCAATGGTTGGTGCTATCAAAAAACTTATTTGACATAAATTTTTGGCACTTATCCGACACATATTATGAACTTTGAATAGATTCGATATTTCACGTATTAAGAGAGTTTTAGCGAAATTTCACTTTTTCGAAAAAAGCCCTCCATTTTCACCCCCTTCGACCGATTTTGCCCATTAAGGAACTCGACTGAGATTTTATAGGGATACATATTATGTAAAAAATTCAAAGTGCAAAATTACGGCAGTTATCGTGTCCACAAGAAACTGATATATATGTATATATTGTTACGGCTGTGAGTTTGTGTCATCACTCGCCGCATGAGTCACAACTGCCCCAGGGCTGGGCTGTGTCCTGCCTCCTGTATTGCGCGCGCCTTATGCAACAGGGCTACTAAGACAAAGGGATAGTCCAGAATATTCGTGACTGGACCAGCGATGGAAACCTCGAGAAGCCGTGGACCCTGGATGGATCTAGAAGGATTTATTGAGTCACCGGCCTGCTATATAAGAGTGACCCGTGAAGCAGTGGTTGTTGTTGTGTTTTACGAGCTAGTGCGAGCGATTATCTTGTGCGACAGAAGTGTGGTGACGAAGTGCTGTGCGAGTTACGAAATCCAGTGACATTGTTTCTCCAGCCTGTGGACAGCGAAATAGCCTGCAGCAAGTGATCGTAAGTAATTGTGGTCGGAGAACATAACTGAGAGGAACAGGTAGTTTCTGTCAAGGCCACCGTACTCATTAGGACGGATTAACTTCTGTGATCTGTTGACAAGTGGAAGGGCCAAGAGCGCTCAAGGAAGAGACTTGAGGAAACTGGAATAAGGCTCCTAATTGCTTGTATTTGCTGACTAGTGTAATTTTCTGGCCACAATAAAGTTAATTATTTCTTTAAGCAGTAATTAGTGTTGTGCTTTGTACCCCCACCGTAATCCAGTTAACAAAAGTGCCACTAGGTGGTGGCACGTAACAACTGGTGTCAGAAGCCGGATTACGAACTCAAGCACAACACCTGACGGTCCTGGTTTCAAAACCCGAGCAGGTCAATTTTTTTAAAATTTTCCTGTGAGCGCATGCCCTTTACAAGACAAACAGCTAAAATGGAAGAGCAATTCGCAGCATTGCTAGAGAAGTTAAATGGCATGGAAACCAAGATGGAAGTCGGCCAGAAGAAATTAGCCAAGGACCTGAAGGATGACCTGAAGAAGATGGAAGACGGCCAGAAGAAGTTATCCGAGGACCTAACTGCCAAACTAGAAGACGGCCAGAAGAAGATGGAAGACGGCCAGAATAAGTTAGCAGAGGACCTAACCGCCAAATTTCTGGATGGCCAGAAAAATCTGCAAGAGTGTCTGCTGACGAAATTAGAGGAGAGCCAAAGAAATTAGAACAGGGCCTACGTGAGGAAGTCGCAGCAGTGGAAAAGAAGTTCGACGCCTTACAAGTGGAAGTTGCCGAGCTGCGCCAACGCCCGCTGATGGGGGTGGAGGAGAAATTCAACGCCTTACAAGTGGAAGTTGCCGAGCTGCGCCAACGCCCGCTGATGGGGGTGGAGGAGAAATTCAACGCCTTGCAAGTGGAAGTTGCCCAGCTGTGCCAACGACCGCTGATGGGGGTGGAGGAGAAATTCAACGCCTTACAAGTGGAAGTTGCCGAGCTGTGCCAACGCCCGCTGATGGGGGTGGAGGAGAAATTCAACGCCTTACAAAAGGAAGTTGCCGAGCTGCGCCAACGCCCACTGACGGGGGTGAAAGAGGAATTCAACGCTCTACGAGAGGAAGTTGCCGAGCTGCGCCAACGCCCGCCCACCGTTACACCGGGAATATCAGGAACGGGACATAGCAGAGTGACGCCCCCAACCTTCGACGGAAAGGTCCCGTGGAGCACCTACTTGCGTCAGTTCGAGGCAGCCTGTTCCATAAATAACTGGAACAACACAGAAAAGGCTACAGCTCTCATTGTAGCGCTGAGAGGCGACGCCCTTAACGTCCTTCAGGCCATCCCGACTGGATCCTAGGACTACGCTGCACTGATCGCCCATATGGAGTCCCGATATGGAGATAGCCATCTTCAGCAGGCCTACCAGATGCAGCTCCGGACCCGGGTACAGAAGAACGCGGAAACCCTGCAGGAGTTCAAGATGGACATCGCACGCCTCGTAACGCTCGCCTACCCAACAGCGCCGGCCGACTTTCTGGAGCAGATAGCGACGCAGACTTTCACCGACGGGCTACGGGACTCCGACACTCAACAGGCGCTGCGACTCGCGCGCAATAAGACCCTGACAGATGCGCTGAGCCACGCACTTGAGTTCGAGACGGCAAAACAGGCATCCAGAATGCACGCGCGGGTGCGTCAAGTGGACGTCGACGAACCAGTAAAAACCAACGAGACCAAGCCCCTGGCCGACGAATTAATGGAGGCGCTAAGCCGTTTCTTCGATAGTCGCGGTACCACCAGCAAAAACGTAGCCGAAGGACATCCGGAGAGGCGGCCCGGAAGAGGACTACCGACCTGCTGGACCTGCCGTAAGAGAGGCCACCTGAGCAAGGACTGCGGTGATCGCCGCCGCCAAGGGTTTCCGTCGGGACAGTCAGTCGTAGGGAAACCGCGCGGCCCAGGAAAGCAAGTATCAGCCAGCCTAGGGGGGCCAAGGTTGGCTTGTGGCAGTCGTCAAGTCCCGGCAGTCCAAGTTCGTGTGACGCAGTTACGGAGGGTTAATAGCAGCCTGATGGTCGACGGAGTCGTCAACGGAGAGAGCTGGCCCATGCTAATCGACACGGTAGCATCGAGGACCATCGTCAGCCCCACCGTGATCCCGAAGTGGAGAGTTCAACCCACACAAAGGAACCTCCAGCTAATAACCGCGACCGGAGAGACCGTACCGGTACATGGCGAAGCATCACTGGAGTTCGTCATTGGTCGACGGGTGATAAAGCATCCAGTGCTTGTGGCCGACGTATCAAATGAAGTGATCATTGGACTGGACTTCCTGGACCAGAACAACATCATCTTGGATCTGAGTACCAACACTCTGCACTTCGGAGGTGAGGAACTTGCTTTGCAACCTGCGCACGAGTCCATCACCGCACGACGAGTAAGCCTGAGAGAAGACGTCATCGTTCCCTCCAGGACGGAGGTCAGCGCTGCCGTAATTGTCAACGGAACTGCTGAGGGAGTGGCGGCTGTCATCGAGCCAAAATATGAGGACATCCAGACAAAAGGATTGCTAGTTGCCAAGACTCTCATCAACACGACGTCTCGGCCGTACGTCCACCTGTCCAACCTGAACGACTACGACATTACGGTTCACCGGGACACCAACCTAGGAGTCTGCGAGCCCGTTACCTGGATTGGCCGCATCACAGATACGACGGACGGACACCTGCAGACGGACAACCGAAGAAGACGCGCCCTGCCAGAAGAACTACAGAAGCTGTACCAAGGATCCCAGGACCATTTAGACGAAGAGCAATCGCGCCAACTTCAGGACCTGCTACGCGAATTCCAGGATGTCTTCCCCGTGGGGAGCAAAGACTTCGGCAGGACAAGCTTGGTCCAGCACAGAATCGACGTTGGGGACAGCGCACCGATTAGGGCCCCATTCCGACGTGTCCCGCTCGCCAAGCAAGCCGAAGTCGACCGGATGGTAGAAGAGATGAAGGAGCAAGGGGTGATCGAGCCATCACATAGTCCTTTGAGTTCTCCGGTCGTGCTAGTGAAGAAGAAGGACGGTTCCACAAGGTTCTGCGTGGACTACAGGCGGGTGAACGACGTCACGAAGTAGGACAGCTACCCTCTATCCCGGATCGACGACACGCTGGACACCATATCAGGGTCAAGATGGTTCTCCACCTTGGATTTGAAGAGTGGCTACTGGCAGGTGGAGGTCCACCCTAAGGAACGCGAGAAAACGGCGTTCTCTGTGGGCAGCGGGCTCTGGCAGTTCACCGTCATGCCATTCGGTCTGTGCAACGCCCCTGCGACCTTCGAAAGGCTAATGGAGTCCATTCTGAGGGGACTACACTGGAAGACCTGCCTGGTATACCTAGACGACTTCATCGTTCTGGGGAGGAGCTTCGAGGAGCACTACAGCAACCTGAAGGAGATCTTGTTGAAGCTACGGGCTGCCCAGCTGAAGTTGAGCCCCAAGAAGTGTCAGCTCTTCCAGAAGCGGGTCCAGTACCTTGGGCATATCGTCTCCGAGGAAGGGGTGCGCACCGACCCAGAGAAGACCGCAGCTGTGAGGGAAGGGCCAGTTCCGAAGGACAAGTCCCAACTACGAAGCTTCCTGGGACTCTGCACTTATTACCGTCGCTTCGTGAGAGGATTCGCCGACATCGCCAAACCTTTACATCGACTGACTGAGAAGGACCAACTCTTCACGTGGACAGCAGAATGCCACAGTGCCTTCGAACAACTCAAGCAGGCTCTGTGCACCGCGCCTATTCTGGCCTACCCCAGACCTGGAACAAGGTTCATCGTCGATACCGATGCCAGCGACTTTGGCATAGGGGGAATCCTGTCGCAAGTAGTGGACGGCGAGGAGGGAGTAGTGGCCTACTTCAGCAAGGCCCTGTCAAAGCCAGAAAGGAACTACTGCGTCACCAGGAAGGAGCTGCTCGCCATCGTGAAGACCATTGAACACTTCCACAAGTACCTGTACGGGTAAGAATTTCTCATTAGGACCGACCATGCATCCCTGCGGTGGCTCCTGAAATTCAAGCAGCCCGAGGGTCAACTCGCGCGGTGGTTAGAGAGGCTTCAATAGTACAACTTTGAGATTCAGCACAGGAAAGGCCAACTGCATTCTAACGCCGACGCCCTGTCACGAAGACCGTGCCCCGAAGACTGCACCTTCTGTGCCCGAAGGGAGGAGAACACCGGGATACAGTGCCGACGGACTACTGTGGAACTTCAGGGGAACTGGAGCCGCGAATCTTTCACGCGGGCACAAGCAGAAGATGATGACCTGGGACTGATAGCCGAATGGAAGAGGGCCTGTGTCCCCAGACCCGGGTGGAACATTGTGAGTGACTGCAGCCCAAAGTTTAAGTCCTACTGGGCACAGTGGGACTCACTGATTGTAAGGGATGGCCTCATCTGCCGCGCCTGGGAGAGCACCGACGGGAAGACATCTCGGGAACAAGTCGTCGTTCCAAAGGCTATGACGGAGGAAGTCCTGAAGGAATTCCATGGAGGATCATCTGGTGGACACCTAGGGATAAAGAAGACCCTGGAGAAGCTGAGAGAGCGGTTCTACTGGATCGGATGCCAAACAGACGTGGAGAACCACTGCGCGAGGTGCCACGATTGCGCAGCCAGCAAGGGCCCAGGACGAAGACGACGGGGTCCACTGAAGACCTACAACGTGGGCGGCCCCATGAAGAGAGTGGCCATCGATGTTGCTGGGCCATTCCCGTTAAGCGAGGCAGGGAACCGCTACATATTAGTCGTCAGCGACTACTTTACCAAATGGCCGGAGGCGTATGCGCTCCCTAACCAAGAAGCCGCGACGATTGCAGAGACCCTGGTGAAGGAATTCGTCAGCCGGTACGGAGTACCCCTGGAGCTGCACTCCGACCAAGGGAGGAACTTCGAGTCGCAGGTGTTCCAGAACCTATGCCAGCTGCTGGGAATCCGGAAGACAAGGACAACGCCGCTACACCCTCAGTCCGACGGGATGGTAGAGCGATTCAATCGCACCATCGAGAACCATCTCCGAATTGTCGTCAGCGAGCACCAGAGGGATTGGGACAAACATCTTCCACTATTTCTCCTGGCCTACCGCGCCGCCGTGCATGAAGCCACCGGGTTCACACCAGCCCGGGCCATGTTTGGGAGGGAGCTCCGTCTACCTGTCGATCTTGCCTTCGGCCGACCTGGGAATGATCCGATCCCGGTAAGCCAGTATTGTCAAGAACTGGTCGACCAACTGGAGGACGTACACGCGTTCACGAGGAGGAAACTACGGATCGAGACCGACCGAATGAAGACCCGATACGACCAGCAGACGGATGCCGGCGGATTCCACAAGGACGACCTGGTCTGGCTCTTCAACCCATTACGGAAGAAAGGCCTGTCACCCAAACTGCAGAAGTCCTGGGAGGGCCCGTACCGAGTCGTGAAACGGATCAACGATGTCGTCTACAGGATCCAGCGGAGCCCGAGGGCGAAGATGAAGATCGTGCATCGAGATCGCCTGGCAGCCTACGGAGGGACACAGACGGACCAATGATTGATCGGGACGATCAGCCTTTTTAGGAAGGGGGTGGTGTTACGGCTGTGAGTTTGTGTCATCACTCGCCGCATGAGTCACAACTGCCCCAGGGCTGGGCTGTGTCCTGCCTCCTGTATTGCGCGCGCCTTATGCAACAGGGCTACTAAGACAAAGGGATAGTCCAGAATATTCGTGACTGGACCAGCGATGGAAACCTCGAGAAGCCGTGGACCCTGGATGGATCTAGAAGGATTTATTGAGTCACCGGCCTGCTATATAAGAGTGACCCGTGAAGCAGTGGTTGTTGTTGTGTTTTACGAGCTAGTGCGAGCGATTATCTTGTGCGACAGAAGTGTGGTGACGAAGTGCTGTGCGAGTTACGAAATCCAGTGACATTGTTTCTCCAGCCTGTGGACAGCGAAATAGCCTGCAGCAAGTGATCGTAAGTAATTGTGGTCGGAGAACATAAATGAGAGGAACAGGTAGTTTCTGTCAAGGCCACCGTACTCATTAGGACGGATTAACTTCTGTGATCTGTTGACAAGTGGAAGGGCCAAGAGCGCTCAAGGAAGAGACTTGAGGAAACTGGAATAAGGCTCCTAATTGCTTGTATTTGCTGACTAGTGTAATTTTCTGGCCACAATAAAGTTAATTATTTCTTTAAGCAGTAATTAGTGTTGTGCTTTGTACCCCCACCGTAATCCAGTTAACAAAAGTGCCACTAGGGGGTGGCACGTAACAATATGTATAGATAGATACATATATACATAAATTATATATAAACTTTTGAACTGACGGTGGTTTCGGGGTCTGGAGGATGTGAAACGCGAAGATATGTCGAAATTTTCCGGATGTCGAAACATGGTACCCATTGCAATAGTTAGCTTTCTAATGAAATCTACCTAATACACACACTAGTATAGCCATCACAATAACACAGGTTATCACAAAAATTACACACTCACACACACACCTAAATTTCACAGACACCCAATAATAATAATAATAATAATAATAATAATAATAATAATAATAATAATAATAATATCGTATAGCCTCGGTGCCGGGTGCAAGCTTTGTTATTTGATTCCCAAAGGGTAGCGTGCTTGTCGAATTTCGTTGCTCATTGAAGCACTATGAAAGTCAAGGAGGTTAGATATCTAATCTCCTTGTACACTATAGCGCTTTCTAGTAGAGAAATGAGGAACTTTGTGTTGGTGGTAAATCCCGAGATTAATTTTGCCATTATGAACACTGCCTACTGAATTCAAATGGATTCTTTGACATGCCAACATCGTATGACATGGTGTCGTAATTTTTGCCGCCTTTCAAAAATCACTTACCATGGCCAGGAGCGAACCTGCAAGCTTGGGGGGTTAGTAGACCGACACGTTGTCCACTCACCCACCGTGGCAAGCTACATACACCCAATTACACAGGGTTATATGAACACGATGTCGCGGCCCCTAAATTAGGCAACGGACTGGCTGCGTGGCTCAGCGGTAACGTTCTAGCTTGCTGGACCCTAGGTTGCAGGTTCGTATCCTGGCGCAGTCAGCTGGCATTTGAAGGTGCGCAAATGCGAGGGAGCCGTGTCAGTAGATTTACTGGCACGTTAAAGATCCCCTTCGGGGCAAAATTCTGGCACCCCGGCGTCTCTAAAAACCACAGTTGTTAAAAGGAACGTAAAACCAATAACATTATTATTAAATTAGGCACCAACAACAACAACAACACCAACTCCTCGTCCTTACATCCCAACTTTCTTCCCCAGCGGTACTTGTAGCTCACCCATTGGGTGTCCGTCTCGAAGCAGCTACAAAACTGGCGAGCCGAACATGTCCTCGGCCACTCCCGGCACTAAAAGCCATACGCTAAAAAACTATTACTATTACGGTATTATGTTTATTATTATTATTATTATTATTAGGTTTCGGATATCTAAAACCTAAAAAGTACAAATATGCAAGCAAATTTGACCAAAAATGGGAAAACATGACCTAGGCATTCCAGGGATGTTGCAGCTATTATTGTAGTAGGCCTAATACTAACATAAAACGCGGTAATACAGCAGACACATTTAAACAATAGAGGTAAATACCTACCGGACCCATCAAGGCCACCCTGGGTGGAAGATAGCACAGAGTTTTCTGGTTTACTAATTGCTCAGAGCTAAATTTGTCTCCTGCGGTGGCATCTTACTCGAAGAGATATCCGTACGGAAGCTTTTTGTCGTAATCAGGACTTCTACAAATCTGCTATCTGTTCCGGGAATACAGAGGAAAATATGTCTACGGCACCATTTGCACATCCTGTGTTCGATTCTGCACCCCAATAACATGTACCTAGACAAAATGTAAAGAAACAAACAAACAATCAAACAAAGGAAAAATCTCAAAATACAACCAAATATGACTTTAAATCACTAAAATACGCAACATATGACAAAACAAAACAAAAAAATTGTTAAATTATGCATTTGTAGGCAAAATGGTTTATTCAAGGCCAGGGATCTCAAATTCTCTTATATTCCGAATTTGGGCAAAATAAACTCAGGAAAAATATGACGTTTCCTTACCTTCCAAACCTCTATAATTATTATTATTATTGTTTATTTTTCGCATGCACTTCCACATTCTCAGCATACTTGCCGGAAAGAAAACATTTACAGTACCAGATATACATCATAAAGAGCAATTTTTCAATCTCTCGGCGACAGCATTCTGTAGTAGCATACTCTTCTCCCTCATTCCTTCTGGCTTGAATACCCAAGATCAACGTTACAATGCGACACGCTGGAATTATGACTGTCTTCTGCATAAGCTTAAAGAGGAATATTATTATTAGCAAGACGTAGCTACGCACGTTAATACTCAAGCTCACGAGCAAAGGCTATTTTCGGACTTGGTAGACGAGTGGGTTCGAACCCCACCTTTGGCGATCCTTGAAATGATTTTCAATGGTTTCCCATTTTCAACTCCAGGCAAATACTAAGCTGGTTCCTTCTGTCACTGAGAAACTTCGCCAATGAGGCTGCATTGAGGAAGGACATTAGGTCGTAAAAACCATTCGTCACATATAAAGTCATATCTCCTGATCCCCGACTCTGTAGAAACGGGACTTCGTATGTGTGAAGAATTTGTCTTATATTCTGTGGTGTCTAAAGAAGTATGTGCAATTATTGTAATGGAGACGAGGATTGGGAAGGAGACAGCCGTGTCCTCAAGTAAGGAACCATCCCAGCATTTGCCTGGAAGATAAGTGGGGAAACCTCGGAAAACCACTTCTAGGATGACTGAGGTGGGAATCGACCCACCTTCTCTCAGTTTTGCCTCACAAGCATCACCCTGTTCTTATCCTCAGATCTGAATTAAGAATCTTGGAAGAGTCGAGAATCGAACTCAGACCTGTAGGGTGACTGCCAAGAATACGAGTAATTGCACCATGAGGTGGTCATATACTGTACATTTGTTGTTGTTTGAGAGTTCAGTCTTTTGACTGGTTTGATGCAGCTCTCCATGCCTCCCTGTCCTGAGCTAATCGTTTCATCTCTACATAGCTACCACACCCTACATCCAAGGCAATCTGTTTAACATATTCTAATCTCGGTCTACCCCTACAGTCCTTGTCCTCGACCCTTCCTTCCATAACTAAGCTTGCTATTCCTGGGTGTCAGTATGTGTGCTACTAACCTATCTCTTCTCTTCATTAGCAGTCGCCAGAAACATCTCTCCTCTCCCATTTATTCCCATTGATATTGTTACCGTACTATTGTAACGTTTCGTTACCAACCTTGCAGGTAAACATACATATATCAAAATCTCCACAGTTGTGCGTCCAAATGTAACGTTTTCGCTCCACGTTGAGCGCACAAATGTAACGTTCCCGGTCCTTCTAAGTGACCAAAGGTTACGTTCCTGGCGGGGCTCCAATATTGCGTTCTCCTGGAGTACAGTAGAAGAATCGCAACAAGAACAAGCACCGCTTTACTCACACCACCAATAGCATACTTACCTCTTACCTGTTCATTAGCAATGATTATAATCAGCTCGTGTGGGCGCCAGGTCATCTAACACTTACTTTAGATGTGCCAAAGTATTTAATTAAAATAGTGATAGAGCACTCGAAACGTCTTTCTCTCAAGCCGTGGTATAGCTGAGCCATTAACCAATTGTCTTATCGCTACTGGGAGAAGGTATGCATTATGTCTAAAGCTAGCTACTGGAAATGAAAGTCCTACCATTACTTAAGAACAAAATTTAATTGATCAAAATTTAAAGCAGCAAAAGACGTAAAAAGAGCAACAAATGAATTTTAAAAAAATCTGGAAGTTATATTAAATTGGCGAGAGTTACAAAATGGAATATGAATTAAATTTAAACAAAAGCTGGATTCTAATTTGCCATAAACAGAATTACAGAGACTTGATTGGATTTAGTAAAGGAACTCACGGCCGTCTTCTTCATAGTGGTAGTCTGGTTTTCCCTCTGATCTTGCTGGCGGATGTTGTTTGCTTCTGCCTCAATATTGTATAGATCCTTATCTTGATACGGGCAGGGAACCAATTTGTCCCGTCTCCCGACTGACATGTGTGAATGGCTTTGCTCCAAAATTCACTTTTGTGAATATGATCAAGGACACGATCATATTCACGTCAGTAGTATTAATTTTAAAACTTCTTGAACTGATAAGTTGCGATCTCGCAGCGAAGATGTCTGATAGACGTGAAGATTCAGAAAATCTGAGAAGATTCGGGGTTGAGAGTAGATGACCATTGGTTTTTATGGAAGATGAACTTCCCCACTCTGCAGTATTTCTCGACCAATCAATTAGGTATCCTGATGACGTAGCTCCCCACTCCAGATCCCTAAGTTCTGATCATGCCTCTTCATTAGTTGGGTTAACCACGTGGGGTTGCTTCTGAAGTAATTTTAAATCAGCGTCCTGATGCGGTGTTCTTCCGAGAATTCGTGACGTCAGCGCTAACTGACCAACTTGCTTTGTCTAGAAGCCTCGCGTCCCCGGAATGTTTGTACATATATCTCGAAAGTCATGTCTATTTTTGGCGGACTACCCGTGGCGAAACTGACGACACGTTGAACGAAATATTTCCCAATCAAGTCTTGTATAAAATATAACCTATAACGAATCTAACTAAAATCTCCATTTTATAACTTCCGCCAAGCAATAATTAAACCCCTTATATATATATATATATATATATATATATATATATATATATATATATATATATATAAAGAAATTATGGAATAAATCTAGAATCGATATGATAATTAAAATATACATAATAATAATAATAATAATAATAAATTAATTTTGCTGCGTATAAAACATAAATTAAGGGGAAGTATTCGGACTGTTACATCGCCCTTAGAATTTTTTGTCCAATCTTAGATTTGGGCGAAATAATTATATACACATTTAACCTAACAATTAACAGCATCATACAAAATTATACCCTTCAACACTAAAAATATACATATATACCCTTCAATATTTACAACAATGAATACTTTGTTGTTGCTTTAAAGCGTCAATGTTCATTTCTTTCTTCCTGATATGTATGATTTCATTCATACTAACACTCGTTTGTTAGGCAGATATTCTGAGAGACTTGTATCGTTTTAATTCAAATCGTTATTTTTCTTGTCTCCAGAATAATTATAATAAATATTGCCTTCACTAATTCATCATACGACACATCACACGCATGTGATAATCCTGCATACTTGATTCCTCGCAAGTACTCTGTAATGAATTTACAAAATTTTACCTATATCACATAAAACAAGAAAGCATAGTTTTATACATAGGCATAATATTTGAGTGCAAGTTACCCCATTAATTCCAAAATACAAGGTACTAGGTCACCCTTCGCTTATCTGATTCAGATAACTCACTCGTTCCAGTATATGTGTCAACAGTCGGATATGCCTCTTGTAAACTTAGTTACCTATCTCTTTAAAACTACTAATTGTATACCAGGGCATTGACACATGTTGTTCCGTTACACACGAGTCCTTACCTGACTCATTCCACGTATTTTCTTAAAGGGTGTACTCATCTTTAGGTACGGTACTTAAGGAGTTAGCATATGGGCTTAAGGATGGTTCAATGATCTTATCTCTTAACATGTCGTCAATCTGCTGTTGTACTGCCTCTTGGTATTTAAATGGGATAGGGTGTCTATTACCTACAAAGACTTTGCGATCAATTACATTTAATGAGTGTGTGTAGCAATTGGCCTCGCCAATCCGATTCTCAAAAACTCTACTATTCCTTACTAAAACATCCAATAATTGATCCCTCTGATCAATGCCTAAAGAACTTTCTTCCACAGCCTGACATAATGCATCCTCTAGATTGTCATTAGTTAGCAAACTGCCAATGAAACTAAAACCATCGTCACTACTTCCCACCTTATTGTCACCTGACAAAATCACTTTAACAACGCACACTCTTTGAGAATAATCACTCTTACCTGGCTCATTAAATGCAATAATCACAGCTTTCTTCCCCCATTTCCTTCTAATACACCTCTCATCGTAACACACCTGAACCTGATTAGCAGACAACCAATCAGTACCCAATATCAAGGAAAACACAAGGTTTGGGATCACCAAACATACCTGCATACCTATTACATTATTAATACAAATTTCCACCAGAACCTGCTTAGAAATGACATGAGACTTTTTACCTACAGCTGTTATTACAAAAGTTGATTTGATAGGGATTTCTTGAAATATTACACCTTCGTCTCTCATCCTATTATAAAATGACAAGCTAATGCAACTCCTGACACACCCTGTATCTATAAGCGTATCTATACGCGCCCTCAACACATTTATGCTAATGACGGAATTTAAATTTTCAATATCACTAGGTTTTGTCACCTTTTCATCATAATCGCACAAGAGATCATCTTTTACATTTAGGTCATAACCACTACAGTAAATAGAGTATTGGCTGGGAATATCAACGACTGGAAATCTGACCTCGCATTACATGAATGCCCTACCGTGCCTTCCTAACTTTTTATCATCCTCCTCTTTTTCTTTCTCTCGTTTCACTGTAATTATTTCTTCTCTTCTAAGAACGATAGTTTCTCCCTCCTCAGTACTACTCTTATCAACCACAAAACTACACTTCCCCTCTCCCCTAGTTTCACCTACCGTAGCCACTACTGTAAGCCATTGCATTCTATATTCTTTATCTCTTTCTTTCAATCTTCCTTCCATTTCTTCAAGCATCGTAATCTGTTTCTCTACTTCCTTTCTACTCCTAGGACTTCTAACTTCGATAATCTGCTCGTTACTTACCTCTAAACTCCTCTTTCCTACATCCAGCATTTCTTCATCCTCTACACGATTTTTTTCTAACGTCTTCGTTAACTGCTGCTCTTTTTCTCTACTCTCATCTATTTCCTGCCCCTCCTCAACATCTATTCTATTTTCAACTAATGTCTTCTCTACCGTAATAATCTGCTTTTTCTCCTTCCTTCCCTTCCTGGCCTTCCCCACTTCCACCTTCTGTTTTTCGTGCTTGTCTGAGACCCCTTGTTGCATTCGATCCAACATACGTTTCTCCATCCCAGCTAATTTAATGTTCATTCTTTCATCTACCATTCTCTGAAAGCTCTTCCTCATCTCCTGCTGTGATTCCTTTATGCTAACATTGAATTCTTCTTTCATCCGTCTATTTTCTTCATCAATGGCTTTCTGCATTTTCATCTCCTGAGTATTTACTACTTTCCTTATCCTCGTTATTTCTACTCTTATCTTTTCATTAATTCTCTTCTCCTCTCTCTTACTATGCTCTTTTATCTCAACCGTTACTTCCTTAACTTTCTCCCCTATCTGCTGGTTAAGCTCCCTAATTTCATTTCCTACCACCTGTAACTTTTGTTCAATTTCTACCCTTATTTGACCTGCTTCCACCTTCATGTACCTCTGAATGTCTTCCTTCACTGTTTCTTTAAATGTTATAATATCTACTTCAAGCTGCTCATACATCTTACCTAACCTCTCTGTCTCTTTGACGACCTTATCTACTTTCTGACTATTATGCTTTAGTCCCTGATTTAATTTCGTCATCTCCTGTTTTAATTCTTTATTTAATTTTTGATTATTGCTTTCCATTTCATGTTTTAATTCTTTACTTAGTTGCTCAAATTTATTATTATTTTCCTGTCTCATTTGAACTAATATACTCAAAATGCTATCCTGTGCTGACATCTCCGATGAACTACCCTCTACACTAGTCGCATTAGAATTTACCTCCGCTAAATTCCTAGCTTCGTCTATCTCCTTCTCCAGATTCACGCTACTACCATTCTCTTTACCATCTCCCGTCAACTCTATACCACTTCGCAGCTTCATCTTATCTTTATCCGCCATACCGACACACACAAAAAAAAACTTATTATCACCCCCAAAAATACTTGCACTGAAATATATCCTTTTCCCTTCACGACAAACAATTGGTTTTCGGGCCTACGCTTGTGGCGCCAAATGTAACGTTTCGTTACCAACCTTGCAGGTAAACATACATATATCAAAATCTCCACAGTTGTGCGTCCAAATGTAACGTTTTCGCTCCACGTTGAGCGCACAAATGTAACGTTCCCGGTCCTTCTAAGTGACCAAAGGTTACGTTCCTGGCGGGGCTCCAATATTGCGTTCTCCTGGAGTACAGTAGAAGAATCGCAACAAGAACAAGCACCGCTTTACTCACACCACCAATAGCATACTTACCTCTTACCTGTTCATTAGCAATGATTATAATCAGCTCGTGTGGGCGCCAGGTCATCTAACACTTACTTTAGATGTGCCAAAGTATTTAATTAAAATAGTGATAGAGCACTCGAAACGTCTTTCTCTCAAGCCGTGGTATAGCTGAGCCATTAACCAATTGTCTTATCGCTACTGGGAGAAGGTATGCATTATGTCTAAAGCTAGCTACTGGAAATGAAAGTCCTACCATTACTTAAGAACAAAATTTAATTGATCAAAATTTAAAGCAGCAAAAGACGTAAAAAGAGCAACAAATGAATTTAAAAAAAATCTGGAAGTTATATTAAATTGGCGAGAGTTACAAAATGGAATATGAATTAAATTTAAACAAAAGCTGGATTCTAATTTGCCATAAACAGAATTACAGAGACTTGATTGGATTTAGTAAAGGAACTCACGGCCGTCTTCTTCATAGTGGTAGTCTGGTTTTCCCTCTGATCTTGCTGGCGGATGTTGTTTGGTTCTGCCTCAATATTGTATAGATCCTTATCTTGATACGGGCAGGGAACCAATTTGTCCCGTCTCCCGACTGACATGTGTGAATGGCTTTGCTCCAAAATTCACTTTTGTGAATATGATCAAGGACACGATCATATTCACGTCAGTAGTATTAATTTTAAAACTTCTTGAACTGATAAGTTGCGATCTCGCAGCGAAGATGTCTGATAGACGTGAAGATTCAGAAAATCTGAGAAGATTCGGGGTTGAGAGTAGATGACCATTGGTTTTTATGGAAGATGAACTTCCCCACTCTGCAGTATTTCTCGACCAATCAATTAGGTATCCTGATGACGTAGCTCCCCACTCCAGATCCCTAAGTTCTGATCATGCCTCTTCATTAGTTGGGTTAACCACGTGGGGTTGCTTCTGAAGTAATTTTAAATCAGCGTCGTGATGCGGTGTTCTTCCGAGAATTCGTGACGTCAGCGCTAACTGACCAACTTGCTTTGTCTAGAAGCCTCGCGTCCCCGGAATGTTTGTACATATATCTCGAAAGTCATGTCTATTTTTGGCGGACTACCCGTGGCGAAACTGACGACACGTTGAACGAAATATTTCCCAATCAAGTCTTGTATAAAATATAACCTATAACGAATCTAACTAAAATCTCCATTTTATAACTTCCGCCAAGCAATAATTAAACCCCTTATATACATATATATATATATATATATATATATATATAAAGAAATTATGGAATAAATCTAGAATCGATATGATAATTAAAATATACATAATAATAATAATAATAATAATAAATTAATTTTGCTGCGTATAAAACATATAAATTAAGGGGAAGTATTCGGACTGTTACACTATTATTGTATGTCTACCCCTTATTATTCCCGTTCCAATGGGGTCGGGGATGAGATGCGATGAAAGTCTACGTGGCGGATGGTTTTTACGGCAGGATGCCCTTCCTAACATCAACCTCATGAGAGGAGTTAATGAGAGATTAAATGAATGAAGATGAATGCAATTGGGCAAAGATGTGGACGAAAGTGGCCGTGGCCTATCAGAAGGTTCCGTCCCAGCATTTGCCTAGGGTTGTAAATGGGGAAACCACGGAATACCATTTCAAGGACGGCCGACGGTGGGGCTTGAATCCACGTCTACCGAGTCCGCAGAGAACATGGCCCAATGGCCTAGCGCTGCACGTTAGCGAGCGTAGCTACTGCAGTCGGTATTATACAGAGTGTAACTAAATATGTGGGAAAACTCCAGAGATTCGATAGAGGTCCTGAAACAAGCAAAACATGTCCTGTAAACATAAGGTGTATTTGCTTCCGTTGCCGTGTTACAAACATTGTTTGTGGTGTACATAACACAGACCGCTTCACTATGCAGGATGGTCATTTTTGCTCATAAAGTGTACCGTATGTTACTACTAAGGCCTCTCGTCCATTGGGAGCTTAAAACTGCGAACTGCGAAGCAACGAATTTGGGCGACCACCGTTCTTACGAAATGGTGCGAATGCCTATCGTCCATTGCCTCATTATTCGTCCGGATTCAGAGACGAGATCGCTCTCCGGGACGGTTTTCCAGATGATTCTGATGAAGAATTTTTCACTTTGGAATTATCACCTTTGATTCGACGTATCGCGCACAGGCGATATCGACGAAGACGGGAAATGTGGGTGAATCACAAATACGCAAAAAGAAAGGAGTTCGGTGAAATTTCCTCATTTGTGGCATGATCTTCAAGCCGACGAAGACCACCACTTTTCCAATTTTCGAATGAGAAAGGACACATTTTGCTACATTCCTGGCAACATTTCTTCTAAGCTCAAGAAATTCATTAATTTTAGATAGGCCTATTTCCTTTCCTGAACAAGCAAAATTAACATTTCACAATCCATTTTTCACTACGCTCTTCGCACTCGTTCGCAACTAAAATCCCAACAGAACGAGATCGGTTCACACTTCGCAGCTGTTCGGACAAAAGCTGACGAACGATACGGGCTCTGCGGACGCGGTCCCCCACCAAGCAACGTCTTTGGATCGTTCATGCGTTTTCGTGCGACTTCGGACGAATTCGATTTCGCACCTTTTCGGAGCTTTCCGCTCCCAATGGACGAGAGGCCTTACAGTTCTCTACACAAAGTGCTCAAAATTGCTTCTACGAGCTGTAATGCAGGCGTCCATGCGCCGCATCATTGACTGTCTCACACGCTCCCATATTCCCGGCAACCGTCGTATCTGCTGACATCTTGGCACTATTCGCTGACGCAGCATGTCCACTTTATTAATAGGTGTGACATACTGTGCCCAACTCTAGGAATGGGTATTCCAAGATTCAGACACCTAGATATCAAGGGAAAGGCTAAAGCCGCTTTTGAAAGTTGAGATATTTGAATATCGCGCTACATTGCTTCGAGAAGGAATTGGAAAGAATATACCGCTAAGAGCATGTCAAGTGACGTAGCGAATAATAGCAGAGGTCGAGGCTATTTATTGATTAAATAGTTAACCATGGAGTAGAGACTTGAGACTTGGATCAGATTACTGGCACGGCCAAATGAAAGAGAATGCAATTAGTATCAAGTAAATCGGACCAGGTATACCAGAGATATGAGGATTTCCAGATTTCAGCTGATGCAGCGTGACCCTGACCGTTTTGAATAAAAGCCGGCTGGCTCAGGCATCAATAGCTCACTTCGACACAAGCACTTGCCTAGCAAGGTGCCGCTACGCTGAGCCAAGGCACATGGTTGCCGGATCTACGCAGAAGTTATTTTCAAAGTTGTGATAGTCACAAAAGTGCTGCGCTACGAGTGGAACTTAGTAAGTTTCCGGCAAGGAGGATCACTGAGGTGATTGATATTTTTCTACAGACACTGGTGAAATATTTTTATTTCTACATGGACATATGCTAGACTTTGTCTAGAATTAATACTTTGTCACAGACCAGTAATAACCTAATACTTGGATATTTAAGTCCAATTCAGTCAGTGTTCATATTTATAACTTAATAACCACTTCGATCTATCAGTACATTGAAGACCAGTCTATCACGGTGGTGTTCATTAGTCTACGCAGGGAAACTACATGTTGCTTCGCGCATGGTAGATGGTGTGAAGCCATGCCCAGGGAACGATCTTCAGAACAGCCGTTGATTGGTTAGATTGTCAGTGTTTTCTTGTATTGAAAAGATTACCGTGAGTTATGTTACAACTGACATATCTAAGAATAGATCACTTAGATCTGACCCCATTTAAGCAAAATGTTACGGCTTTAACAGGAGCCAATATTAAAATGGATCAACAGTTACTTCAAACGTCAAGAGATACTACCACTATGTCTTGTTAGACGGATTGTGGGTATATAATGGCGGCCGATACAAGGATTATACATGCTTGTCCGATAGGGCATGTCTATGGATAAATCTGGTACAGACCAGGTTCACTACGCTTCAAGACCATCAAGAAATGTAAGCCACATTTGAATTATATTATGCCTAGCTAATTGGAACAAACTATTTTTTCTGCAGATGACCAACACATTTATTTTTCTTCGTATTTAAATCTTGCAATGATTTACGCAAGACTTGTTCGAGTTATTCTGAGTATTTTCAGCACTCAGAACAGTTTAGGATCGATGACCGAGCATATCGAGCATTTATTTGAATATTTCACATTTTTTGGATAATCACGGTAATCAGCCGATGTAACTGTAAAAGTTAAATTATTTTTTGTTGAGGAATGGATATTTTTTCCATATTCGAAGGTTCGAACATGTGGATTCTCACATAATGAGATGATAATTAAACATATTTAAAATAATATAATTAATGATAATAATAATAATCCACTAATAATAATAATAATAATTTTTATAACTTTTCTAAATAATTCTTGGATATTATATTTTCTAATAATCATATGTATTGAGAGAGAGCTTATGAAGTAGTTTAATCATTTCTAGTCTGGAACAGGAGATTTTCCGAAGGAGAGTGGTTAGCGCAAGCCCGCATTCAACCAACATTTCAGTTCTGGTTGAACAGTTAATATTTGCAATGAGCAAAGTATATTTTTCAGATAACACGGAGAGGCATGAAACGGGAGGCAAATGATATTTGTATCAAATAGGATATTTTTGTATTTATATAAAATCATGACGTAAATACACATTCGAAAGTGAAATAAAGATTTTCATAAGTATGGTAAATTCACGGGTTGAACTGAATGGTAAAATAAAATAAACTTGTAAGTTTATTAATCTTCCAGTGTTGATAACAAGCAGAGGCTTGATTTATTGTATAAATTTTAGGAAGAAAATTTATGTGTGGAGTAGTTGAAATGCCATTCCCAGGTGCGCATGTTTAAGTCGCAGGAATGAAGAGTTTTTTTCGAGCATCAATCAAATGGCAGGTTCGATGGCTCAGGTTTATAGAAGGAGTATTGGAACTTCACATTTCGTCGTATGAATGACCCGAAGGTTATTTCTTAAAACCATCAGTTCTTGTTTCAACCTTGTTTACGAATTCCATTTAGACTTTGATTTTGCTAGAACCCGGATTTGTCATGATAGTAGTTTATTCTTCTTCAGAGGAAGACCTTTGCCGTTGTTGTTGGAATATTGTGTTCTTACACAAATAATAGAATGGGCCACTGCCAATTAAAAATAATTCTTTAACCACGAATAATTTGAAGGATGTTTTCAATCCTAGTGCCATGAACTAAATGAATTTATTATGAAGCTACAATTCTTATTTCCGCATTCTGTCGAAGAATTGCAAGTTGTGAAAATTACTAAAATAGCCATGAATATAAATATTTTTCATAATAATGATTCCAAGTGGAAAATTGAATAGTTGAATGGTTCAACAATGTAGTGATCAAGTTGATGATTCAGAAATCATATATTTTGTTAGGAACTTGAAGTTCATAATCGAGTCACTTCTCGAATGTTTAATGTCAGAAGAACAATTAATTTTTGTTGTGCTTCGCACAGTTCTTCGATGCTATGCTCAAGGTCAAATACTTTTCAGATGATGTTATTAATATGTGTAAATAATTTGTGTTGATTCAGGAATAATAATATTTTTCGACAATATATTTTTGAAACTGGAAAAATAAGTGAAAGTTAAAAATTCTATGAACATTTATTCTACGAGTGTTAATATTATGTAAAAATTCAAACAGTGAACTACGATATTTCCAGTAGAGACAATTAAATTTGAACTGGATTTAATCATAAATAATTTTGGAACACAGTCAACAGGACTAATAATCAGACTTGTGTTTCCAAAAAATAATTGTCAAATGTGTTTGGAAAATTTCTGTATATTGTGTAAATAGGAGTGTGGGTCGCCACATGTGAATGATGCTGCTTTGAGCATTTTTGCAGTCAGTTTTAAATTCAAAATAAAATGAGATAATTTTACTTGATGTGTTACGCCCAGTTGAATCTCCTTCTATCCTTATTGTTGCATTGAGCCAAAAATCAGTAAAGCATTTTTTTATTTTGATGTCGTTTTTGCGATTAGCTTTAACCCATCTGGCGCTCCGGGATATTTTGACTCTCGTGCTGACTGATTATTGGTAAAATGCATATGTGGTCGTGCAGACTCCGGTCTAAACGGGCACAATACATAATGGCATTTAAATGACCCCATAGGTAGAAGTTTAATTGGTTGAGATCGGGAGAACGAGCAGGCCACTGTGTCTGTCCCTGACGCCCCATCCATTTGTTTAGGAATGCACACAGACTTGAATAGCTATGAAAAGTACACGTGGCCTGTGTGCCCTCCACAAATAACCAGCTTTCAACGTGCCACCGTCTTGTGTTATACACACCACAAACAATGCTTGTAACACAGCAACGAACGCACATACACCGTTTATTTACAGGACATGTTTTGCTTGTTGGCAGGTCTTCTACCGAATCCCCGGAACTTTCCCACATATTTAGTTACACCCTGTAGTTACTATTATAATTACTATTCTTCTTCTTTCTTCGTTTAGGCCAGCTATGGACCACGTCATTTCAACTGCTTCCGTATTTGGGCCTTGATCTTAGCCCAGTGTTCACGCATTCGCTGCCTGAGAAACTCCCTTCTTTCATCAGACACTTCGCTTTTTCTTGGAATTGGTGGTGTGCTCCAAGCTTTTCCTTCAAAAGATCACGTTCCATAATGTCTGCGTGGGTGATCCCCACTTCTTGCAAATCCCTGTCTACCTCACAAAACCAGGGGACCTTGGTTTTCTTGTTAAGGTAAATATCCGATTGACGATTCTCTCGGGTTTCATACGAGTTAGGCCTAAGTGGCCATAGAAAGATATTCTTCTCTTCTGAATTACTTGAGATATCCTTTCTACATGGTGGTACAACTCATTCTTATGCTATCTCGGCCCTAAGATCTTCCTGAGGTTCTTCCTTTCCTTGGCTTCCAATTTCTCACCAAGACCCTTTCTATGTATTGCCAGGAATTCTGCTGCGTACAGTAGCCTACCTCAGGTCGGATAATTGTACGATAGTGTCTAAGTTTGGCATTGCGGGACACTGTTCGCTTATTGTACACTCCTTTCGTTAGCTTGTAGGCCACTTCCATCTTGTTCATTCTTGATGTGAAGGCTTCCTTCTCTGATATGTTGGGCTCGATCCACTCTCCTAGGTACTTACACTTTCTTGCCTCACGGATCTTTCCATGTTCAACATTTAATTCTTTGACTGCAGGGTTAATATTAGTTATAAACTTGGTCTTCTCAAAAGAAATCTGTAAGCCTGCCTTTGCCGCTTGTATTCTGAGTTGGTTGACTTGTTTTGCGGCTTTGTCTAGGGAATCAGAAAAGATTGCTAGATCATCTGCGAAAGCTAGGCAGTCAATTGTCAGGTCCAAGCTCCTGCAGCCCATTCTCACGCCATTTTCTAACACTTCTCTACCCATCTCCTTGCGCCATTCACGAATTACTTTCTCCAGTACATAGTTGAAGAGTAAAGGTGACAGTCCATCTCCCTGCCTCACACCCGTCCTGATTTTGAAAGCGTCTGAAATTTCTCCTCTAAATTTCACTATGGAGTTTGTGTTTGCCAAGGTCTGCTGGATAATTGCTTGTGTTTTGTCGTCCAAGTCCATTTCTTTTAAGATTTGGAAGAGTGTGTTTCAATCAATAGAATCATAGGCCTTCTTGAAGTCGACGAAGACAACTACGAACTTCCTGTTTCTGAGCTATTTTTATTATTATTACTATTATTATACTGTACGTTACACTGACTTAGATACAGTGGGTTATTTTCAATAGACATGTTCACTTACTCTAAGTTTACCAACATAAATTTGAATCATTTTCATCAAATTATTAAACCGGGACCTGTTTACCAACTCTTGATGAATGCAGTACATTTGCATTTGTCTGTTGGCACAGGCTAGAGTAAAATGTGGCTTTACAAAGATGTCTCAGCCTCATTCATGGCTGTTATTACTGTATATGGAAGCTACTGAGGTGTGGGTGGTGCTGAGTAATTGCCCCAGGGTACAACTAGTGCCTGTGTGTACTGTGAGAGATTCTACTCATAGGGTCAGTGCTATTGTTCTGACTCAGTGAGGAAAGCAATGGGAAACTACCTCACTCATCATCTTGCCTAGTGCGCCTCATTATATTGCTGCTTTGATGTTTTGTGGGTATTTACCGACCTAACCTATGGTGGTAATTTTTGAGGATCCAACCAGTCTCTGGGCTGACTACCTAACAGACAGAATAAATTACTGCATATTCATAGCCCCTTCCTTTTAAACAAATAGTATTTACTGAAAAACATGGTCCTTACCGTAGATAGAGTTTAGGTATGTCGGAACATACCTGTCTTACAAATAGTGTAGCTCTCTACAGCCTCAGGGGCAGATGACCTCGTAGTTCCGCCCCTTAAAACAACGTTAACTAACTCTCTACAGCCTTAACAATTTTTTGATTCAATAAAATTGGGGCCCTTAATTCGTAAAAGGTGACCTGTCTTTTTAGGTATGGTTAAACAAGAGTACTATAGAATGCAGAAGAGAAGCGAGATGGATCCCAGAAATAATTTTGGAATAAAGGGGTCGTGGCTTATTAAAAGGACACCGACCTTGCATTCTGTTAGAGTAGGGCCTAAGACCATTTACTGCATTTACGACCTGGGATCACAATAAACCAAAATTACATCTCCTGATAAATATAACTGTAAGTTTGCAACAGACACTTGTGTGAGAAGTTTGATTTAATCAACAATGACCTTTGTATTTGACTTAAAATTTTGAAAGTACTTTACAGTCGCGCAAAATAGATTGAACACTCATGGTAATTGAGAAGCTTATTTCCAAAAGGTACCAAATCCAAAAAGTAATATTTTACAGGAGAGAGGAAAAACACTCAGAGTGTAAAATTTCATCTGAAAATCCATTTGAGCACATTTATTGTGTTCCGATAGAATAAATGCATTGTTATACAGAAGTATTTCTGTTTAGGCTTTTGCAGATTAGGAAATATTCAAAGAAAATGATGGATTTGGTACTTTTTGGCACTGAAACACTAAATACTTTCAACGGAAATACATAAAATTTCACTGCAGTCATCAGAATCTTCGAGAAAACTGTTTGTATTTAGTTATGCAATAATTAGATTTAAGGTACAGTGAAGGCATAGATTAATTATATAATATTAAATAAAATTGAACAAAACAATGAAAATTATGCAAACTAACTTGCCAGTGCTGAACTTTTGGAATCATGATTGTAGTTTGTGTCTAAAGAACATGAACATGGTAAATAACTTGTGAACTGCACAATGGATAATATTATCCAGTACTGGCACTAAATGAAATGACCTCACATTGGCTGAATGGATACGGTACGTATTGGCACATTCAGGGCACAGGATTTGGTACTTATTGGCATCAAACGAGATTTGTATTGCCCTGTTTGTTATGTATTTAGGTCGTTTTGGCAATTTATTTTTCTTTCATATGATGGAGCTTCCTACCAACGTACGTTTTCCATCATAATCTCAATTTCGTTTTTTTGGATTTGGAATCTTTTGAAAATAAGCTTTTCATTGTTTTTGCCAAGTCTCAAAGGTGGATTTACAGGGAACCTTCACGGTGATGGCGCGGATTACACAGAGACTATATATTACAAGGTTACTGTACCTTTTACTTCGAGGTTTTGGCTCAGTGATCGAGAATCAAACAAGAAAGAAAAAGAAATGCGCTCATTCTTTCTTTAGTGTCTGTGTTGGTTGCATAGTTTAGCTTTACACCTTTCATAACTTGGATCAACGTGGCCATTCGTTCTGTGTACTTGTGCTAGTGTAGAATCCGTCCACAGTGTCTGTTACTGTGGTATCTGTACCAGAGTATATAATTGAGGATAAGATTTGGAGGGAGGTGGCTGTGGCTTAAATTTAAGCATTATCCTGGTATTCATCTCAAATGGAAAGCCACGAATGGAACCTCCTAGGAAGTTTTTTTAAGACCCATCTTTCTTTACAATTGTGTTCATGACAAGCCCGCCCAAACTCTTATACTACAATTTCCTCCAAATATAAGTGGGGAATCGAACCCGATTCGTCTGGAACTACTACCCTTACCCCTGGTTAGCACGCACTACGTTTGCATATTTAAGGTCTTTAGCAGCACATGATACCGATGACTGTACAGATTAATCTGTATTTACTTTTCCAACAATAGCTCCGATCGGAGTCCAACGAAGAGACGGGAAGCATATTACGAGCTTGCAGATAAGATATCGTGGAGAACTCCGTCGCACAAGTCTATGGAGGTTATTCCACGATGTAAACATACAGAAAGTGGTGGTGATTGGTGCATTAAGGGGACAAACATCAAGGTCGTACTCGTGTTGGTGAGCTTGATAATGAGAATGTTTACTACTGCTCCAAATATTACTAACTTCTTACAGCTAACTTACATGCTGAAAAGAAAGGGAAAAGCATTTAAAGAATAAAGAAAATAAAGGAGAGGGAAGGAATTCCCCTCAATGAGTGAGGATTAAGGATTTACAAGGAAGTAGGCCCATGAGAGGCGGATGGGAAAGGGGAAGAGCAGAAGGTCTATCTCGAAGTCCATGTAAAAGGGAGAAAGCGGACTTAACACAGGAATCACTCTGGATCACCATATCACCTACCCCTGTTGAGAAGATTTACTGTCTTGCCGGTATCGCACCTATAAATATTCGTCAAGAAGTTGCCACTGATCTTGAACGACTGAAGGTTGAGAACGTTGAAGCTCACCCACTGTTTGGCCATGTAATACCTCAGTCTAGGCTAAAATCAAGAAAACGTTTCCTTCGAACAGCAAAACCTTTGAAAGTCCCTCCTGACAAGGCAAGACTTCTTCGATGGAAATCGATACAACAAGATTGGATGGAACCACAAGAACATCTTCCGGCAGGTCACTACGAAGATTGGGGTGTTTGGAGGTCCCTTAACAGCGTAAGAACTGGTGTCGGTAGGCCGAAGTCCTTTCCTAAACTATGGGGTTTCACAGAGGATAGCAAGTGTGAGTGTGGAGAAGAACAAACGGTGCCAGTGTCCTCTTTGTCCATTTAGCTGTTCAACGCAGGACCTTATGCATGATATCGATAGTGCCATAGGTACGGTTCTATTTTGGACAAATGCCATCTGATTTGCAATTTTGGTCAATGACATTTCTTAATTTGTTACGTAATTCCCGTTTTAATGTATGGTCATGAGGGATGGACGTTAACTAAAACCTTAGAGAGGAGGTTGGAAGCGTTTGTAATGTGGATGTATCGTCGGATGCTTCGTATACCATGGATCGATAAGGTGAGAAACACCGAGATGCTGGATCGAATGGGCAAGAAGATGGAGATACTCTACAATATCAAGGAACAGAAACTAAACTATTTTGGTCATATGACTCGTAACTCCAAGTATCGCCTCCAACAGCTCATCATAGAAAGCAAAATAGAGGGACGACGCACACCAGGGAGGAGGAGGATCTCCTGGTTCAAAAATTTGTGAGAATGGTTTGACCACGACCCAGCATCTCTGTTTCAAACAGCAACATCAAAGGAAAGGATACCGGTGGTGATCTCCAATCTCCATCGTGGATGCGGCGCGTAGACTAAAGAAGAAGAATAAATATATACTGTATGCTGTAGCCTATATAACTGTGTGCATTGTAAAGGTAGGCTTCTGACACGAGTAAATAAACCATATCCAGAGGTCATAATTAGGAATTCTTGAGCGAATAGACCACTGAATATTACGAAGACCGAATCATGCGTGGTGGGCTACGCACACTCTGTTCCTTTGGAGCCCATTAGAGTCGAGTTCTGACCTCTCATTAAAGAAAAGGTAAGGGACAAATAAAGCAGTAAATGAAATACATACTAATATCGTCAGGGTTGGAAAATATGTAAAAGTTTACCAAAGGAGATTGACAGAAAAGATGATAGTCGGATGTTTAAGACCTAAAGAAGTACAAAATATGCAAGCAAATATGACCTAAAAACTATAAAATATGACATAAAAAACTATGATATCCTGTTAAAAGTTGGAAGCACACTATCGTCATGTTCCGTGACCTCATGCGTACAGTGTCGCAATCTAACTTGTCCAGAAAGATGTGCTGAAAAACGTCCGTAGAGGAGCGCGTTCTTGGAATCAGGTCTTCGAAACCTGCTATCTGCCTGTTTCGGGAAAAGAAAGAAAATATAGACTATCCACTACACTATTCGGAAATCCTGTGTTTGAAACTCGACGCAGATAACACGTACCTTGTTAACGGCGCCTCAATTTAAACAAAAATGCTGAAATTATAACCAAATACATGTATGACCTTATATCACTAAAATATGACCAAATATGACCAAAACAATAAAAATGTCCGAAATATGCATTTAAAGGCAACATCAAATTGCTTTAAACGTGGTCAGGGACCCGTCATTCAAACTTATTTTTCAGATTTCGGGTAAAATGAGCTCAGGAAAAAATATGACTTTTCCTTAATATACGAACCATAGTCATAAAAGTATGTGGGAGCAATGCCGTGCTCAGTAAACCAACCCGCGTCCCACCTGTAGTAGTGAGCCCATGGGGTGAACATAAAGGTGATCAATTCCTAACATTTCTAATATTCTTAATTGTGACTCACCTTTCCTTCGTATAAGTCCTAAGTAATTACTGTACACCTATTGATTCAATGTTCTAGTCTAGGACAATACTATCTCTTGGCGTAGCATCGCAGGCGCAACTTAGGCCACCCTTCCTTCTTTAACCAACAGTAGAGTACCATCCCAAGCAGCCGCAATAGATCGTATTTTCTGTTCCTGACTGCTTGTACCAAATACGCTTCCTCGGTTCGAATATACAGTACACGATAGGCTTCGAAATATCGGCCGAGAAGTCAGATTCTTAAGAACGGAAAATATCCACGGCGCTCCCGGTCGTATGATGTTGACTCTTAAAAATTGTTTAATTCAAGGGCTTTGCGACATTGCAGTCACGCTGCCCCGTGTACTTGGTTGTTGTTGGACTTTGCCTGATAACCTGTGTAATTGTTGTTGATTTGTTCAGGGGCTTGTGTCATCTTGGTCATGAAGCCCCGTGTAATTGAGTGTCTGTTTAAACTGTCTGGTAACCTGTGTCATTGTGCTGCCTGTACTAGTGTGTATTTATAACTGAGACTAAGATTGATAAAGGAACAGCCGTGGTATTGAGTTAGGAACCATCTTGGGATTTGCTTGGATTAGAAGTGGGAAACCAAGGAAGTTCTCTTCTAGGATTGCTGAAGTGAGAATCCAACCCACCTCTATTCAGTTATACCTCACGAGGTTGAGTGCCTCTCGTTCCAGCTCTCAATTTCGGAAATTAGGTTAAAATAGTTGTCGATTTGTTCAGGGGCTTGTGACATCGGAAAACAAACCCGGACCTCAGGAGTGACAGCCCAGAATGCTAGCAACCGTTCAAAATATACTGTATGTGAAGTCTGAATGCAAACCGCGTCAAACCAAAACGTTTGGATTGTTTACAATTGTTGTTAATTCATTTTAGGGACTTCATCCCCGTGTAGTTGGGTGTCAGTTTAGTTTGTCTGATAACCTGTGTAGCTGCAGCAACTGTAATAGTGTGTGTAACTCTAGTGATTAAGGTCTACGATTGAGCTTGGTGCACTGGAACTTGAAATACAATATCATTCTTGCATTTGTCTTATGTTGTTTATTGATTTAGGAGATTTTGCGACATCGTAGTCATGTAGCCCCGTGTGCTTGGGTGTGCATGTAATTTGTCTGATAACCTGTGTTATTGTGATGGCTGTATTAGTATGAGGATTGGGAAGAAGGTGGCCGTGGCCTTAAGGTAGGAATGGAAGTGGGAAACCATGGAAAACTACTTCCAGGGTGGCTGAGATAGGAATCGAACCCGCCTCTTCTCAATTTTGTACCCCGTTCCCGTTCCAGCCCTCAGACAAGAATTATATTTCATGGCAGAGCCGGACCTCCGCGGTGGCAGACAAGCGTGCTAACCACTAGGCAACGAGGCGGACTTGTTAAGAGTGAATGTTGAAAACTCCGATTAAGGTCACACTGAAGATGATCACTGCCAGCATCTAGATTCAAACCTCCGATCACTGGGCTTTTAGCTTCTAGTCTTGATGCGTAAATTATCGCCAAGCTGCGTGGTATTTAAACAGGTGGTGACCCACTCAGTACAACCCTCAATAATGTTTCATGTGTTGATGAAATACATTCTGGAAAAGGAGGAAATACTTACACATACCTTTCTGGCTCATTCTCGTTTAAATTAGCATCTCTTTCCCTTGTACAGAACAGTGACACAACATTTCATGGCGATAAGAATCTGGGAAGTCCAACAGGAATCTTGGTGCGGAACCATCACGCAACATTCTAGTTCTACTCTCAAATTGATTTAGAGTTGGAACATCCTGGCTTCTTCTTATTATTATTTATCTCAGCCCTTTCCCACGTCATGTAGGGTCAGCATTACTTTGCTGAATTATTATCTTCCACAAATGTGTACCCCATGCTTCCTCCCTCCTTTTTTTTAGCCTACTTTCGATTTTTGCAAAAAATGAAAATAGACTTATGAGATCAACACAGGGCGAAAAATTGTGTGTCTGTCTGTGTGTGTGTGTGTGTCTGTGAGGCTGTGAGGCTGTGTGTCTGTGAGTGTGTGTACTCTGAATGTCTGCCCCCCCCCCCCCATATCAATTCGAACACGGTGAAACCAAATTGAACAAGATTTGGTACAGAGGTAGCATGAGCAAAGGGCACCTCAGTGTCATGTTTTATATCGCCACCATCTTGACGGAAACATAATGGCGGCCACCCAAATGTTCAAAGCTTAAATCAAATTACGACTAACCTATTCATCCGATCTCTATCAAATTTTGCAACAACATACCTTTATGTGAGAAGCATTCTCTGACTAAGCTACAAGGTCATCAGCCCGATACTTTGTGGATGGCGGCCATGATTGTGTGCAAATTGATTCCCCCTATCAATTCAAACACCGTGAAACCGAATTGAACAATATTTGGTACAGAGGTAGCACTAGTAAAGGGCACCTCAGTGTCATGTTTTATATCACCGCCATCTTGACGAAAACGTAATGGCGGCCACCCAAAAGTTAAAAGTTTAATTCAAATTACGACCAACCTAATCATCTGATCTCTACTAAGTTTTACAACTTTATACCATTATGTATGAAGTACCATTTGACCAAACTACAATGTCATCAGACCAATAATTTACGGATAGCGGCCATGTATGTGTGCAAATCGATTCCCCCTAACTATTCAAACACGGTGAAACCGAATTGAACGAAATTTGTTGCTGAGCGAGCGCTTGCAAAGGGCACCTCAGTGTCATGTTTTATATCGCCGCCATATTGACGGAAACGTAATGGCGGCCACCCAAATGTTAAAAGCTTAAATCAAATTACGACCAGCCTAATCATCTGATCTCTACTAATTTTTGCAACAACATACCTTTATGTGGTAGGCATCGTTTGACCAAACTACAAGATCAGCAGCTCAATAGTTTGCACATAGTGGCCATGTATGTGTGCAAATTGATTCCCCCTATCAATTCAAACACGGTGAAACCGAATTGAACGAAATTTGGTACAGAGATAGCACTCGCAAAAGGCAACTCAGTGTCATGTTTTATATCGTCGCCATCTTGACGAAAACGTAATGGTGGCCACCCAAATGTTAAGAGTTTAAATCAAATTATGACCAACCTAATCATCTGATCACTACCAAGTTTTGCAACAACATATCTTTTTGTGGGAAACGTCGTTTGACTGAACTACAAGGTCGTCAACCTAATAGTTTGCAGATAGCGGCCATGTATGTGTGCAAATCGATTCACCGTATGAATTCAAACACGGTGAAATCGAATTGAATGAAATTTTGTACAGAGGTAGCACTATCAAAGGAGACCTAATATTCAGGATTAATATCCGTATAACACGTTGTATTTCAACAAGCTACTACAACCAACATTGAATTGTTTACTCCTTGAAAAGGACAAAGAGCTATAACAATACCCATGCATTTAGGAGAAAGTAGGCTATATGTTCTTTACTGAACATCTTGTTTCTCTGAGGTCTCCTGCAACCTTGTCTATCCACCTCACTTTTGGTCTTCCTCTCCTCCTTGACCCCTTAATTTCCAGATTTCCAACTCATTTCCCCGCGTAGTCCTCATCTCTTCTCCGTTCTCGCTTGCTGTGCCTATGGTTGCTGTATCGAATGTTGACGCAGCCAGCTGGCATTTGAGGGTGCGCAAATGCGAGGGAGCCGTGTCAGTAGATTTACTGGCACGTTAAAGATCCCCTTTGGGGCAAACTTCCGGCGTCTCTAAAAGCCACAGTTGTTAAAAGGGACGTAAAACCAATAACATTATCCCCTCTTCTCATCACAAGGCCAAACCGTCGGAGCCTACTGTCTTGGAACTTCTTTCCTATCGCACCCACTTTCACTGTTTCTCTAATGTAATCATTCCTTATTTTATCCTTTCTTGTCACTCCACTCATCCACCTTAACATTCTCATTTCCGCCACTTCGATCTTTCTCTCTTGGACTTTCGTAATCGGCCAAGTTTCTGCACTAAAGAGCACCGCAGGACTCACCACAGCCTTGTAGATCTTTGGTTGGTTGGTACCTCAGTGTAGGGGCTGCGCCCCGTGTACTTTGGGTGTGTGTAGAATCTGCCTGATAAGCAGTGTTAATTGTGATGGGTGTATTAGTGTGTGTTATCTATTTTTAATTCAAGTAAGGACTGCAGACATTCAATTTTCATGTACGGTAGTTCCAACTTTTGCTACCAAACGCCACTGTCAATGGTCAACTAGTTATGAACTTTGTTACTAGATGCCACCGCAGTCGGCTTCTGGCGACGAACGTTGAACCCAAGAGCATTAGTCAAATATACCCTATAATTTAGCTTCACACAAGTGTAATTAGTGGAAGGTTCTTTATCATGCCATAAATCTATGACATTGGACAGCCGGCTTTACTTCCCCTCCGAAGGAAGGCATACGGATTTTCTAAGAGCGTTAAAAATCCAACAACTTCGATCGGATTTGAACCTGCGACCTTGGGCATAGAAGCACAGCATGCTACCAACTACGTCCCGAAGCCGCTTTGTATATCTTTCATTTCAGCCTATAGCTCACCTTTTCATCACACACTTCTCCTGGCGTATTACTGGATTAAATGGGAAAAACCATTTCTTGGATGCCAGGAATACACCCGAACACTTCTCAGTTCTCCTCACGGAGCTGAGTTGTCCTAATCCAGCCCTCAAGCCACAACGCGTGTTGGAGAAATCAAGAATCCAACCCCGGACCTTTGGGACAGGAGTCTTTTTTTTTTTTTTTTTTTTTTTTTAAGCGTATGGCTTTTAGTGCCGGGAGTGTCCGAGGACATGTTCGGCTCGCCAGTTTTGTAGCTGCTTCGAGACGGACACCCAATGGGTGAGCTACAAGTACCGTTGGGGAGGAAAGTGGGAATGTAAGGTCGAGGAGTTGGAAGGTAGCGGCTGTGGCCTATAGTTAGGGACCAACCCCGGCATTTGCCTGGAAGGAAGATGGGAAACCACAGAAGACCATCTTCAAGGTTGCCGGCGGGGGGATTCGAACCTCCTCGCCACCCGGATGTGAGCGACTGCAAGCAGTCATGCCGTAACGACCTCGGCTAACTCACCCGGTACAGGAGTCATAATAGGTACCGATAACCCTATACAACAGACGGCAAAATCTTCAACGACTGGAGAAGCCACATCTATAGAAACAGATATAGACTTCCAAGGAAACCTCGTGAAGGTCAACCTTCACCAAATGACTCTGAGGGGGATCATTCCTCTACCATTACAAGCATGGCGTCTGGGAGCTTAATACACTCTGTCCGCAGATACAACTGGGGACGGTGACCGCTAACTTAAGTCTAATTAAGGACGGGTCGGGAAAGTTTTTTTTTGGAAGGAAGTCGGCTGAGGATCTGTTGAAAGGAACCGTTCTGGCATTTGCCAGGTGGTGAAAATGGGAAACCACGAAAACCATTTTCAAGACGGCTGAGGTGGGATTCAAACCCCCGCTCTCCCGATGCCAGTTCGTTAGCCCTCTCGGCCACCGTGGCCGGTAAGTATGGAAAATACGTGTGTTGAAATACATGTATTTTCGATACTGCTCAGCTCTGCGTGTTGGTGTTAAGAAATCAATAATTTCGAAATGTAACTACTACTTCAGAGGGACAGCGTGTTTACATATTTCATGTGCCACTCCTTGTGACAGACATAGTTTAGTTACCAGGACTAGCGTAGCCCCGAGCCTACAGTGAGTCACACGACCTTCAACAAGAATACAAATTATAGTTCATTCTGCTCACAAACACTGCATATGATACAAATTCCTGAGTCCATGTAACAGTTGGCCAACACACTGGAGTATAGATTCTAGAACTTGCCAATGGCGAAATGGTTTATTTTATTAATTATTATTAAGGCCTAGGGAAAGAGGGCAAGCCATTCATTCATAATTTGTGCTTGACTGGTACTACTTACATCTATATTTCATTTTTACAATAATTACATGTTTTACAAAGATATTTTACAGTATTTACATTTATTATAACCTACTTTATATATAGGTAGATGGGTAGATGAGACTGATCACAATCGATTTGCTCGTAGAAGGACCGGAGACAGCTCATTCTACGCGCGCGGTGGCGCAGTGACCAAGCTGTTGGTCACTCCCAAGGTGGACCAGGTTTGATTCTCGGTCAATGCATGTGAGATTTTCGAAGTGAAATGCCATGTTATATGGTTCGGATTCCACGTAAATAGGAAGTCCCGTGGCTCATGATAACATGATTATCGGTCTCGTAAAACTAAAAGCTTCCTTCCTTCTTTAGATTCGATTAGGGTTTGAATTTTCTCAAACCGTTTCATAGTGAGCACCTACAACTTAAGAGCAACCAACATGCAACATTTCAGCTCTCTAGTGGTTTCAGAGCTGCGATGATGAGTGAGTACGTGAACTTTATTTATATAGAGAGAGATAGTGTAATGCAATATATCCCATAGATACTTGGCTGGATTCTCGCCGATTCGTAGGATATGTTGCCATTGAATTCAATGCACTTTCTTAGAGAATAAATTGAATTAAAATTAAATTATTATAATTAATTACCTAAGACCATAAAAGAAGTATTAAAGGCCTAGTGAAAGAGGGCAAGCCGTTCATATATAATTTATACATGCTTGACTGGTAAAACTTACATGCACATTTCATTTTTACAACATTTACCGTACATGATTAACAAATTTACATACTGGTAGGACTCCAGACACCCGGGAATAGCAAACAAAGTCATGGAAGTAAGGGTCGAGAATAAGAACTGTAGGGGCAGACCAAGATTAGTATTTACATATTTAAAATACGTATTAATTCAAATCCATTGTCTGCAGCGTGGTGCTCTATGGAAGTGAAACATTGACTGTTGGCGCAACAGAAAATAGGAGAATAGAAGCGTTTGAAATGTGGTGTTACAGGAGAATGATGAAGAACAGATGGGTAGATAAAGTAACAAATGAAGAGGTATTAAGACGAGCGGGAGAGGAGAGAAGTTTCTGGTGACTGCTAATAAAGAGAATGCATAAGTTGGTAGGATAGGCCCTACTAAGACACCCAGGAATAGCAAACTTGGTCATGGAAGGACGAGTCGAGAGTAAGAACTGTAGGGGTTATTTATTTATTCGTGTCAGAAGTACAAAGTATGTGTTGAACAGACGACTTCAAACAGTTTCTGCCCAGAACTTAGCCACTTCGATAACACTTGAATTAGCTTCAGTCAAGTCATTCATTGTGCAGCTGTACGGGCACAATGGACAGGAGAAGAGGTGTTGTGTTGTCTGTGTTGCGCCACAATCACACAGGACTGTCTTGGTCGGGAAATGCCACTTATATAAGTTGTCCCTGGATCTTGCAACTTCCACCCTCAGTCTGTTCAGGGACTTCCAGATTAGCCAGTTCTCTGTGTGACCAGGAGGTAGAGATTCCTTTGGTTCCATCCATTCAGACAGACTGCTGGTCCTCTCCCTCCACACGGCCACTCGAGCTGTTGCTGCTGTTCCTTGTAATGGTTGAGTAGTTGTTAGGAAGCTCTTTCTCGATTTTAATCTCCTCTCAGCAGGTTGATATCCGAAGAGTGGGTGTGAGGTCATAGCAGATGATTTTGCTTCTTTCGTTGTTTGCAGCCACTTCTCTTCTGATGTCAGGTGGAGCAATCCCTGCAAGATAGTGAACTTTACTGATGAGAGTTGGCCTCAAGCAACCTGTAATAATTCTGCAGCTCTCATTTAAGGCTACATCCACCTGCTTTGCATGGGCTGACTTGTACCACACAGGACTGACATATTCTACTGTAGGGGTATACCAAGGTTAGAAAATGTTAAACAGATTGTCTCGGATGTAAGGTGAAGTAGAGATGAAACTATTAGCTCGGGGCAGGGAGGAGTGGAGAATGCATCAAACCAGTCAAAAGACTGAAGACTTAAATACAACACAATAATATAGTGAACATTATCCTGCTCACCCACTCTCTCACGTATTGACTTTCATTCATTCATTCATTCATTCATTCATTTCATTCGGATACTCATTTATTCAGCTTGACAAACAATTACTCATAATTAGGGCTAGGATTTATCTGTAAGTACATATTCTTTGACGACCTCGTGGCGCCGTGGCTAGTATTGTTGGCTGTCACCCCCGAGGTACCAGGTTTGATTCTCGCCTCTGCCAAGATCTTTAAAAATCTTGGCATAGTCTGGTACGGGGAATCTCAGCCTCGTGATGCAAAATGGGAACCTGACGGATGAAGGAAAAAAGGAAGATTGTAGTTTTACGTGACCGTTAATCTCGAGATCATAAGCCACGGGACCTCCTTTTTACGTGGGATCCGAACCACAGGACATGGCATTTCACTTTGAAAATCTCACATGCATTGACCGGGAATCGAACCCAGTCCACCATGGTGAGAGGACAGCAGCTACTGCCGGATGCTATGGCAGGAGGAAGAGGAGTGGAAAGGAACTGGCCACCCTACCACACGCGAACTTCGGCTCGGGATGCCTGGTTAGTGATCCCTCGACGAAGTAAAGGGCTCTAATTCAGGTCGCCTACGTCCCTATAGGGGATATGGCACTCTAATTTTGTTAACATATTCTTTCCCTTTGCTTATACATAACTAATAATGATAGATGTCCATAAATTAGAACCTTAGGTAACTTATCATAATATAATTACATTTTATTGTTACATAATGCCGATGTCACAAAGGGTGGAAGCCTCTACCTTCCACTACTCCTAGGGCTTCCATGGTCTGTATGGAGTTGGCTTTGCTTTGTTCTACTTTTTCATGAACCGACCGTGGTAGCTGAGAGTGGTAACGCACTACCTCGTGCCTCGCTGGCATCAGGAGAGCGTGGGTTCGAATCCTACCTCGGCCGTTTTGAAAATGGTTTTCGTGGTTTTCCATTTTCACCACCGGCCAAATACCGGGACGTTTCCTTTCAACGGCCACTTCCTTCCGAAATCCTTTCCTTGATCCTTCCTTATTTTGCTGCAAGTTAGCGGTCGGCTGGGCGATCGGCCTGTCACCATCCCCAGTTGTATCTGCTGACAATGTGTGTTCAGGACCCAGACACCGTCCTTGCGACGGTAGAGGAATGATCCCTCCGTGGGTGAAGCCGAGCTGGGGCCATAAGCGATAAAAGAAATGTTTTCATGACGGCCTATCAGTAGAGACAGTTGAAATTCGCTGGTTTTATTTGGTGTCAAACTAGATTTTAAACATCAACAAGTTAGTGCTGATTTTCTGACTGGATCACAGTTCACTTGACCCGCCCTGAAAGACTCCGAGCCCGTAATAAACACTGTAGGCTGGCTGCGTGGCTCAGCGGTAATGTTCTCTCCTGCAGCTCCCAAGGTTGCAGGATCGAATCATGGCGCAGTCAGTTGGCATTTAAGGGTGCGCAAATGCGAGGGAGCCGTGTCAGCAGATTTAATGGCACGTTAAAGATCCCCTTTGGGGCAAATTTCTGGGACCCCCGGCGTCTCTAAAAGCCGCAGTAATTTAAAGGGACGTGAAACCAATAATATTATTGTTATAAACACTGTATAGTATAATGAACATAATTATGCATAAGAGGCACCACAAAACACACGTTGTTAGACGAATTAAACACGCACGGGGCTCATGACCAAACGAATTAACAACAACAGAACATCGGAAGTGAAGTGACTGGCCTTGTCACGGCTTACTCCAGATGCGGGTATGGCGACTTAAACACATATTTCTATTGCTATCTTCAAATTACCCGCATGCTGTAAATAACGTACCATGGAACAGGCATATGATAAGCCATCAGCCTTACCTGACTTAATAACCCCAACAGCTTTTTGTCCTTCTACTAATGCTGCTACTACTACTACTACTACTACTACTACTACTACTATCAACAACAACAACAACAACAACAACAATAATAATAATAACAACAATAATATGTGCACTAAAGTTTTCGGTGCACCACGTCATAATAGTTATGGTACTTCCCACTGTAGTTTCGTTACCACTTTGCAGCTTCTTCATGCGGACGGTTTCGACGGTTACGGTTATGACCAGGGGCGGCTCATGACTATAATTTTAGGGTGGGCCAGATTATATTATTGTTGTTTTATATTTGACATTATTGAGTTTTTCCCATCTGGAATCTCTAAACAGAACTCAGAATACATAACTCTATCGTAGCTTAATTTCCTGACAGTCTCGTACGGCGTATTTTAATAGTGAGGACCGCTCTACAGAGCCTTCCAAGTAAAGTACATGGAGTGAAGGACCGGGTGAGATAACAAAGGGCATAGCACTGCCTTGCAAGCGAATTCTTCTATGCTGTGAAAGTATGTTCTTTCGCTACAAGGGCCTGGAGAGTTAGCCCATACCAAAACGTTACGATGGAGCAAAATAGAAAAGCTCTCCATTTCACTTACTGCTTCTGTCTCTGTTCGAAGATCAAACCGTATTACGGGAGATAGGTCCACCACACGCCCTTAAACAGGTGCTTAGACATTGTATACAGCTTGATGATTTTACACAAAAATATAGGCTATTTATACACTTTCAGTTGTCTGCTGTTCCAAGTATAGTGAGTTCTGTGCTTGCCACGTTGGGTGAGTGGTTATCGTGTCGGACTACCAACCTCAAGCTTGCAGGTTCGCTCTTGGACGTGATAAGTAATTTTTGAAATGTGACAATAATCTCGGCACGCATGTCATACGTTGTTGGCATGTTAAAGAACCCATTTGAATTCAGTGGGCCGTGTTCATGCTGGCAAAATTAATCTCGGGATTTTCCGCCAATACAAAGTTTCTCCTTTCTCTACTAGAAAGCGCTATAGTGTAGTGTCAAGGAGCTTAGATATCTAACATCCTTGACTCTCATAGCGCTCCAAGGAACGACAAAAATTCGACATGCAAGCTGCCCTCTGGGCGCAAATAACAAAGCTTGCACCCAGCACCCGAGGCCATACGATATTATTATTATTAGTGAGTTCTGTAAATGAAGTTAATTTCCATAAATTAATGTGTTTTTAACTTTTCTGGTAGCCTACGTAGTTATATTATATGATGATTGTGTGCTCCATAAGAACACGAATGAAGTGAATTCTTTTATTAGCAAATCCATTTTCTTCCATACACACATCAAATCAGAAATTTTAGAAAATAGGACCTCGTCAACCGAAGTGATGGATAAATGTGTTCCATCCAAGCACAGGAGTGGAGAATATTTCTTTTTATAAATAAGCAGCCATGTGAGTCCAGTTTTTAATGCATGAACTATTTATCAAAACATTGTTTCAAATGTTGTGTTGTGTGGAATGATAATACCGGCAACAATAAATTTAAGTAGAATATCTGTAATTTAAAGTAATTTTTTAAAGACTGTATCGCCACGAAAGTGTTCGAGATGCCTTCGTGGCACGGATTAACAAAATGGAAATGGCTTACCATTTAACCAAAGACATTTACAAATCACGATCAATGTCCTTCAAGGCCAAACTGAGGCACTTCGTTACCGTTATTCGCCCGGAGGCGTTATATGCATCAGAATGCCTGGCGATGAATAAGAAAGGCCTGGCAGAACAACTCGAAGCCAAAGAGAGGAAGATTCTGAGAAAGATCTTGGGCCCGGTCAAGGAGCGAGGAGAGTATAGAAGACGACACAACGATGAACTCTATCTACATGTGGAGAAAATAACGGACACTATTCGCAAAAGAAGACTCTCATTTTATGGCCATTTAACACGAATGAACTCCGGAAGATTGTCCAATCGAATCTGTGCTTACTTTGTGGGAAAGAAAACCAAAGGGATCTGGTTTACAGAGGTGGAAAAAGACCTACAAGACCTGGGGATATCACATGAGGACATCTTGGAACGTGACTCTTTGAAGAAGAAACTTGGGGAGATACAGAGTTTTCAGCCAAAACCTATATTGAAAACCGGCAAGACGTGGACCGAAGAACGAAGGGAAGCTCACCGAAGAAGAATGCGCGAATACTGGGCCAATGTGAAAGAACGAGGGAAAAGGCAGTTGAAATAACTTGGTCCATAGACGACCGAAACGATAAAAAAAAACAATAACATTATTTATTTTTAGAGACGTCGCGCCGGGGTGCCGGAATTTCACCCCAAAGGGGATCATTAATGAGTTAGTACATCTACTGACACGGCTTCCTCGCAGTTGTGCACCCACAAATTCCAGTGACTGTGCCAGAATTTGTTCCTCATTAATAATCATAGTTTCATTCAAAGTGACTCAACAATTGCTATGTAAGAATTTGTAAACAATGAATTTTCTTTCTGTCAGTGCAGGTACAGTAGTTACAGACAAACAGTAGCGTTAATAATGACCAAGAAAACAAGTTGTAATTGTTAGTCAACGCGGAACGAGGAACAATAACTGTGGTATATGTAACGTTAACGGAAATTTTGTCTGTGTTAAATTAGCGAAATTAGCTAGTTATTGCAATACTTTCTCACACGATCTCATCAGTGCTCTCACTGAACTCGTAGGATACTCGAAAGCGCATCCCTCTTATATTATAATTTCAGTGTTTATTCTTTCAAATCACATGAAATGTCAATTTCAAATGACCACCTTCTAATGTAGCGGCTAGCGCTCTTTGCTGTCAGCCCGGAAGTCCGGGTTCGTTTCCCGGCTCAGCGAAGACATTTTAATTCTGGTGTGAGGGCTGGAACGGGTAGACCTACACTCAGCCTCGTGAAGCAAAACTTAGAAGAAGAGGATTCGACTCCTATCTCAGCCATCCTGGAAGTTGTTTGTCGTGATTTCCCCCAATTTCTACTCCAGGCAATGGTTCCTAACGTAAGGCCACGGCCGCCTCCTTCACAATCATATCCCCAATTTACAAATAACACAGGTTATCATACAAATTCCACATACAGCCAAATACACGGAGCTACACGACCACGATGTCGCAGACTCTAAAATAACCAACCAACAACAACAATCAATTTCAAATAGCACTATTACATTTTTGTTGTTATTCTGAATCACTCTACGTAATGTTAGCTCCTGACTGAGATGCAAAAAAAAAAAAAAAAAAAACGCAAGACTTAAATTTTGTAAATTATTTCTATTTAAATGCTATAAAATCGAAAATAGAACAACAAAGTTAAGACAAGCGCAATATATTACTTGGTCTAGTTACAAAAAAAAATCACTCTCCATAAATGCCAAATTACGACATTACGAATCAGTTATTAAACCGGAAGCAATATATGCTTGTGAAACACTTTTCAAGTTAAACACTCGATCAGTTACTGACACATTACAGAAGATTGATAGAAGAATTCTCAGAACTATAATTAATAAAAAACATTAGGTGGATGGTCAATGGCGTCTATTACCAAATGAAGTGGTTTATAAAGAAACTGAGTCTATAGTCGATACTATGCGAAAAAGGCGAATTGCTTTTTTTTTTGTCATCTCTCACGCCTGCCGGATACCAGACAATTAAAAGTATTATTTAATTATTTTTTCAAAAGTAAAACAAAGAACTCTTGGTTTATGGAAATTCAAAATGATCTGGATGAACTCGGCTTGACAATGTCCCAAATTGCTAACAAAGATGAGAAGAATATCTTGAAAAACAAGAACATCCGACTTCCCTTAAAAACCTTTACCCGCAAAACTTACACCATAAGCGATGCAGAGAGAGCGGCAAGGTCGACTAGAATGAAAATGTTTTGGGAAAAGAAGAAAAATAAGAAGCTGAATCTTTAATATTGTTTTTGAGATATGTATATACTTGTTTTGGTTAAGTGCTCCAATGAGGGCGTAACATATGTAAATAAATAAATAAATAAAATACACGTTATTGATCATTATTATTTCTTATTAAACCACTTAGAATACTTTTAGACACATTTGAACATATAGACATCTTTTGTAATACTTAAAAAAGTTTTTGACACTACTTTATTCTTCACTGTCTTTTCACGATAATTAACAACATTATGCAGATTTTGGAAAATTGTGTCTAGTGTTAAATTTGTCACTGTATATTGAATATCTGTTCTTTTTTTTTTTTTTTTTCAATTCCTCTCAGTAAACTGCACACATTAAATACTAAGAAACGAGTTTTGCCTCTTCTGGCCCTCCGTAATTCCCGGAGTCTCTGAGCTATGCTTCTAATGAGAGTTGCAATGTCCTCGTGTGTTATTCTCATCCATTCTTCCCGTAGCATCACTCGAAGTTCTGCCAATGACTCAGGAACACGTCTTGTTACATTTCTCTCCATAATATCCCACACGTGCTTGATGGGGTGCATGTCTCGACTCCGGGTAGGCCCCACCAAAGTCTGGATCCCCACTTATTCCAGGTACTACTGCACACAACGAGTAACATGGGGGCGTGCATTATCTTGGATGAGGCGAAATCCACCCCCAATAAAAAGAGCAAATGGCAGTACATGCTCCCGCAAAATTTCTTCAATGTACCTGCGGGACGTGAGAACACCATTCTCTATGAAAACAAGCTCCGTCCTAGCCTCTAATCAGACCTCCCCAAACCATGACTGATCCTCCATGAAATGGTGTTCTGGAAGAGAAGGTAACAGGGGAATACCTCTCTCCAGTTTTCCTCCATACTCGCTCTCTCTTCCATCAGGTGATCTCAGGCTGAACCATGACTCGAGAAGTTAAAAAAGTTAAAAAGTGTTGCATTTACTTTGCACCTGAGTGTATTTTGCAATAGACCACAGGTTTTGGTATTACTATACATCCCAATAGCTGTGCACGTTACATCGCCATATGACCGAAATCTTTAGAGATCGAAGGTTCGAGTCCAGGATCTGGCAGCGGCCATTCTGAGCGTGTTCTTTTTCTCCAATGCTGATGACCAAGATGCCCGATGCCCCTAAAATAAATTTACAACAACAAAATAATTGGGTTCCATTACCACCTCAGCCATCCTATAAGTGGTTGTCCATGGTTTCCCACTTCACTGCAGGCAAACGCCAGGTTGGTACCTTAATTAAGACCAAGACCAACTCCTACTCAAATCCATGTCAGACATCTTCTTGTTCTTTTCATGATATCTCCTGCCTTCGACACAAGGCCCTAAAGGAGGCAGGGTGTGTGTAGCCTCTTATGGTGCACCCTAGATAGTGCTACACCCTCAAGGGCTCATGACTGGTGAGTTCGGGAGATGGTAACCTCGAGGGATTCCTGAGCTGAGTCTGTTTTCCCCTTTTACATTTGTCTTTGGGGTGGAACCTCTCCTCTTTTCCTTTTCTATCTGCCTTTCATAGCTCTATTTCCTTCCAAGTCCCTCGATCCTTATTCTTCAAGGGTTGAGGGCATTTCCTTTCTTCTTGTCTTCTATTTTCCTTATTCCTATTTTACCTATTTCTTCTTTTAGTGTAGATTATATGTTAGATGTAAGTCTGAAAGAATCACAGCTCCCTTAATAGGCACACTATCAAAACCGTTTGAAATGGTCAATAATCCCCTTAAAATTACCTGAAAGTTTTCTTTCTTTCTCTCTTTAGTCTTTTTCATTATATCACCATATCATTAGGGGAGATAGCCCAGATGTTAGGCCCTTTAAAACAAATAATTTTTAGTCTATTATTAATATTATCATCATCATCATAATGTGTGTCTCACTTTCAAATTTATACATAAGATACAACCATTAAAAATCTCGGTCGATTTCGTTAATGGGTAAAATCTGACCAAGAGGGTAGAAATGGGGGTGGGAACTTTTTCAGAAAAGTGAAATGTTGCTATACCTTTCTTAGTATGTGAAAAATCAAATCCATTCAAAGTTCATACTATTTTTCGGATAAGGGCCAACAATTTATCTCCGTAAAGGTTTTTGATAGCACCCACCATTGACCAAAGGGGTGAAAAAAAAACTAACCCTCTTAATAGGCACAATATCAAAAGCGTTTTAAAATGGTCAATAATCCTCTAAAAATTACCTAAAACATTTGTCTGAAATAATTTTTGACATGACCCACCCTTACGTCACGGGATGAGCAAAATGAGTTCGGAATTATAAGATGGGGCTTCTTGTTTCCTAAACATGTGGAACTTTTGCAGATTTACAATTGGCAAATTTAGTGAATTTGAAATATTTTTCTTGCCCGGTGAAATCTACCTCCGCCTTACGGCGTGCCGAGAGGGATTCTTATTTTATAAGTAGCGAGCTGCAAGAACCGTGATCCTAAGGAGAACATAAAATATCTCTCATGAATGGAAAAATACTTGGCGTGTACTTTCATAGCTTTTACCGTCAGGTTATGAATAAGTTATTGCGAATCCCCCCGGCATGCACTCTCTTCCAGCAGAGTTGGTTAGAATATACAGAGTGTATCCGTGATGATGTTACAAACTTTCAGGGATGATGGAGGAAGGCAAATGGATCAGTGTGACATAAGGAACCATAGTACGGAAACGATCGAGTCCCAGCGGCTTCTGTGGCGTAGTTGGTAACATGCTGAACTGCTGTGCCCAAGATAGCGGGTTCTAACCCGGCCGAAGTCGTCGCATTTTTAAGAGCGTTAAAAGTCCTTCTGTATGCCTTCCTTCGGAGGGGAAGTAAAACCGGCGGTCCCATGTCAAAGATTTATGGCATGTAAAAGATCCTTCCACCGATTAAACTTGTGTGAAGCTAAATTGATAGGTCAGATTTCGTCGGAACGCTCTATTCAAGTTCCAACGTTCACCACTAGGTATCATTAATATCTGGTAGCGAAAGTTGGAACTACTTGAAATTGAACGGAACTTGCAGCTCACCCTAAGGGTGTCCGCTTGAAGCAGCTACAGACTCAGGCGAGCCGAACATGTCCTCGGAAACTCCTGGCACTAAAAGCCATACGATAAAAAAAACAAGTTATAAGCTAAATGGTGCTCATTTAATTCCGTTTACCTGCACACGTTTCACAAGCTGCTACATTTACAACAACTGTTCAAAATGGCGTCCCCCTGCGTCAATGCAAGCATAGCAACGTACCCCTTCAACTCGTCAACACAGACTGAAGCCTACAGTACAGACATCGTACTCTGATCCAGTAAATACGCAGTGGAGTAGTTGCGTTATCCTCCTAGCCTCTCCTGCTCGTCGGAAGTGTCTACCCTTCAATCGTAGCACATTACAGAACAGTATTCCACTGTCGTGAAAATCCACAGCCTGCTTCCAGTCTCCGACCGGGTCAGGAATGGAATGAATGAAGCCCCCAATCTAGCGGCGAGGATATGAACTGTACCGGCTGCCGAAGCCTGACGCACTCCTCTGGGGCAATGATTAAATGAATGACAGATGAAATGAAATGATAGTGGAGAGTGTTGCTGGAATGAAATTGTGACAGGGAAAACCGGAGTACCCGGAGAAAAACCTGTCTGCCTCCGTTCTGTCCAGCACAGATCTCACATGGAGTGACCGGGATTTGAACTACGGGCCCAGCGGTGAGAGGCCGGCGTGCTGCCGCCTGAGCCACGGAGGCTCATCTGTCATTCATTTAATCATTGCCCCAGAGGAGTGCGTCAGGCTTCGGCAGCCGGCACAGTTCATATCCTCGCCGCTAGATTGGGGGCTTCATTCATTCCATTCCTGACCCGGTCGGAGACTGGAAGCAGGCTGTGGATTTTCATTTTCATTCCACTGTCGGAGGTATCATACTGATTTCTGCTTTAACTTTTGACTGCCGGTTGCAGTGGTGTAGTGGATACGGCGTTGGTCTACTGATCCCAAGTTAGCGGGATCAAACCCAACTGCGGTCGGTGGAGTTTCCACGTACCTACCCCATGTTGTTGGCTTCCGGCACGTTAAAGAACGCCTGCGGAACGAAATTCCGCCACCCGGCGTCTGTTAAGAACTAGAATTGAGGACGGACGTTAAACAACTGTGATTATTAATAGTTGTTGACTTGATCGTTTTCGGACTATGGGTCCTTATCTCAAATGCATCCATTTGCTTTCCTCCAACATCCCTGAAAGTATGTAACACCATCACGGATACACTCTGTATATTGTGTTAAATACAGTATGTTATGCTCAGAGGAGTTGAATATATTGACATCGGAAATCTTCACTGAGGAGAATCGTAGATAGGGATGCCTATCTAATTAGGCGTTGATGCATTACACCAACGGACGATTACAGAGGAGAGTTTTATAGTGTAGAACTGTGATACCGACACGATTAGCTAAGTGTTAATGCCTCAAGCTATAATTCCAGACTCAGGACACTATTGAGTTTGAACCCCACCCATTCTAATTCGCATCACCGGGCAAATGCAGGGACGGTACCTTCTAATAGACTACGACCTGTGGCGATTTTTCGGGGTAGTGACTCGGTTACATGTCACTCCGCAGTGGCATGAAAATAAAATTAGATTTATTGTTAAAATATGTATGACAATTTTTAAAAAGTGACTGAGTGGCGTAAATTTAATTATCAATCTCACTAATGCTATGGCTCGCTCTCGCGTGACAGTCACAGAGCTGTGGGGGTAAGCTGCAGTATTGGTATCACTGTTGAGTGCGCGCGCATCTATGATTTTATATTGGAGAGAGGACCCGATAATTAAAGCCCTGCGCGGATGCGGATATCCGCGGATAAACCCGCGGATATCCTCAAAAGTTTTCGCCATGTGTATATAGTTTGCATGGCTGTGCGGATAGTGGATAAGCTGCGGATAATGGTTGGAGAAAATTTGCGGATAATTTTTAGAATACAATCCGAACTTGTTTAATATCATTACTAGGACCCGAATACTCATGACATATATTCTTCCGTTATGTTTTTTTTTCATGAAAAATGTAAGATGATGCTTTATGTTAATCTCATTCAAATTATGTCATTAGGCACGATTAACACTCCGAAAAGAAAAGGGTTCCAATTCTGGCTGTGTAACATTCATTATGGACATAGCACTTTTCATACAAAGCCTAAGGAACGACTTTTCCCTCAAATGTCTAAATATGTTGCTTTAGTAATTATAAATATTATTGTAATGCCAGTAGATTCGGATAACAATCGTGCGAATGCGGATAAAAGTAGTACGGATGCGGGGCGGAAGCGGATAACAGTCGTGTGGATGTGGATAACGTTTTGTTTATTGGCTCTACCGACAACACAGTGATTGTATGTATTGTATTGTATTGTATATCACTTAGTGCTGCAGCAGTTAATCATCCGTAAAAACCATCCGCTACCTCGAACATTCATCGCACTTCATCATCCGTAAAATGTATCCGCCACTTCGAACATTCATCATTCGTAAAAACCAACCACCAACTCAAAAATTCATCGCACTTTATGATTAAAAACCATCCGCCATCTGAACAATTCATCGCACTCTATCCTAAAAAGCCACCGACCTCCTTGGAAATTCATCGCACTTTTTCATCCGTAAAACATCCGCCACTTCGAATATTCATCATCCGTAAAAACCATCCACCACCTCAAAAATTCATCGCATTTCATCATCCTTAAAAACCACCCGCCACCTAGAAAATTCATCGCATTTCATCATCCTTAAGGGACACTGGGACTGAAATTTTCAAATTCTTTATAAACTGAGGTACAGCCTTGATATTTTATATGGTTATGAATAGTCATATTATAAACGACTGTGGGAAACGTGAACATTGTAAGTGGATTAGTTCTCCAGATATTAATTATTTTGTACAATTATTGTGCTAATTATTCAAGTTTTATAAAGGTCAGCCGCGTTAAAAAAAACAAGATAGTGTAACTTTTAGGTAATATTCTATTGCACCATAACAATTGGAAGAAACCTACGGATCCGATTTTGAATTGCATTAATGAGTGTCAAGAAATTAATTTTTTTTCATATCCAAGTTTTTTTCTACAAAAAAATCGTATTTTTTCCAGTTTGAATTTTTTTTGCGGCCAAACCAAAAGTGCAATCTAAAAAACGATCCGCAGGTTTATAGTCATTGCAATGAAGATAATAAATCTCCATTTTCAAAGCAATATCATAAGATTTATGACGCGAGTAACATTTTGAATGCCTGAAAAAGTGAATCCGAGAAAACAGCAATTTTCTAAAATGATGCACAATTTACAAGGTTTCAGCTTACCAATGACATTAGGACTGTCCTACAGCATAGGTGACACCCTCCTTCTTCTGTTTTGCAGCCTCCTCCTTCGTTTCTGTCAGTTTCACCTTCCGTCGACATGCCTTTCGCTTCTCCAATTACGACCGCGGACTTACATACTTCCTGCGACTGTCACATCTTTCAAGTGTTTGTGCTGTGACATGAGATACTGAAGTTAGTCTTATTCCTGATTTAAACTCTGTTGTTGCACTACACCCCATGTTGAATTCTGCTACAGAATTCCAAACAGCAATTTCAAGTATCTTCCGTGAAATAAAAATCTCTTTTGGGCACTTCCTCCAGATAACAGAACGCAGAGACTCATTCTGATTTTCAGTAGCACCACGGATGCATCTGGATAGTAGCTCATCTGATGCCAGCCTTTGATAAATAGGCATAATATTGACAACTAAGGGTTCTTAAAGTTCTACAGCCATTTTGTCATGACTCTGTGGTGTTTTACCAGCTGCTATACTTCGATTGTAGAAACACCAAGACTCAGAACCTTCAGGACACTTACTGTGCTGGGGCGTTTAAAGGACACACCGTGCATTTTAAAGCTACGCCAGGGCTTTAAAAATGGCGGAATTCGGATAAAACACCGCTATATGATCCGCAGGGGATAGGGGTGTAATAATATGAAAAAAAACGAAAATCGACATTTTCCACAAATTTCACTAAAATTTCAGTCCCAGTGTCCCTTAAAAACCATCCACCACCTGGAAAATTCATCGCATTTCATCATTCTTAAAAACCATCCGCCGCCACCTCGAAAATTCATCGCAATTCATCATCCTTAAAAACCATCCGCCACCTAGAAAATTAATCGCATTTCATCATCCTTAAAAACCATCCACCAACTCGAAAATTCATTGCATTTCATCATCCTTAAAAACCATCCGCCACCTAGAAAATTCATCGCATTTCATCATCCGTAAAAACCATCCGCCACCTATTCATTGCACTTCATCTCATCATCCTTAAAAACCATTCACCACCTCAATCATTCATCGCACTTCATCATCCTTAAAAACCATCCACCACCTTGAACATTCATTGCACTTCATCATCCTTAAAAACCATCCGCTACATCGAAAATTCATCGCACTTCATCATCCTTAGAAACCATCCACCACCTTGAAAATTCATCACAATTCATCATCCTTAAAATCATCCATCACCTTAGAAATTCATCGCACTTCATCATCCTTAGAAACCAACCGTCACCTTGAAAATTCATCACAATTCATCATCCTTAAAAATCATCCATCACCTTAGAAATTCATCGCACTTCATCATCCTTAGAAACCAACCGTTACCTTGAAAATTCATCACAATTCATCATCCTTAAAAATCATCCATCACCTTAGAAATTCATCGCACTTCATCATCCTTAGAAACCAACCGTCACCTTGAAAATTCATCACAATTCATCATCCTTAAAAATCATCCATCACCATAGAAATTCATCGCACTTCATCATCCTTAGAAACCAACCGTCACCTTGAAAATTCATCACAATTCATCATCCTTAAAAATCATCCATCACCTTAGAAATTCATCGCACTTCATCATCCTTAGAAACCAACCGTCACCTTGAAAATTCATCACAATTCATCATCCTTAAGAATCATCCATCACCTTAGAAATTCATCGCACTTCATCATCCTTAGAAACCAACCGTCACCTTGAAAATTCATCACAATTCATCATCCTTAAAAATCATCCATCACCTTAGAAATTCATTGCACTTCATCATCCGTGAAAAGAGGGATAAAAGTGGATAGAATTTCCATATTGGCTGAATGCTCTACAACTGTTAAGATAAAACGTGATATTTGTTGGAGAAGTGGTTTCTGCTGTCTCAAGCCACAATATTAGTGAGTGCTTTGTTGAGTAATGAGTCGCGCAGCTGCAGCACTTAAAACATAAACAACTGCTGGTCCATATTTGCACCTGTGCTCTGGTCTGGTGTCGCAAAGTGCTCGTGTAGTTCTTCCAAGGGAAGCGAAAGCTCTTCCTAGCAATACGTGTCTACTCATCCACCCACTCCACTCTTACTTGAGGCTTTCATCAAACAGTTGAGTGACACTGACCGCCACTTCTCATTATTAGTCGGGGATGAGATGAAAGTCTAAGTTTTTAGGGTCGGAAGCCCCTTCCTGACGCTAATCTCATGAGTGGGAGGATTTAATGGCAGATGAAATGAATGGCACTGGATAAGGTTGTTGTTGATTTTTTTAGGGGCTTTGCAACATCGTGCTCATGTAGCCCCGTTTACTTGGTTTGTGTGTAGAATTTGTCTGATAACCTGTGATGCCTATGCTAGTGTGTATATTTGTAATTGAGGTAGAATTTAGGAAGCGGCCGTGGTCTTATGTAGGTACCATCCCGGCAATTGCTTGCAAAACAACCGACTTAATTTGCCGTGGCCGGGGATAGAACACTGATCACTGATATCCTAGTTTTAATAAAATATGTACATTATCACGCTGAAAGCCATTTTTCAGTGTTCCTTAGTTATCGAAATGTAATGTTTTCAGTCGGTCGACACGATTGTACCCAATTGTAATGGGTGTTTCCCTAATCCTGAAAAAGTTTCACATGTGATTAATAAATACTTATTCGAACCAAACCCCGTGGCACTACAGCCCATGAAGGGCCTAGGCCTACCAAGCGACCACTGCCCAGCCATTTTGCCTGTAGATTATGAGATGATGCGTGGTCAGCGCGTTGGATCCCCTCTGCCGTTAATCTTGGTCTCCGTGACCGGAGCGCTGCCTTACTGTCAGACAGCTATTTAATTGTTCTCACGAGACTGAGTGAACCTGGTTCCAGTTCTCACGTCAGGGGCGTATATAAGGGGGGTGCTGAGGGGGCTCCACCCCCCCCCCCCCCCCGAAAAAAGCCAATAAAATTAAGAAAGTGCTGCTTTGGTAAGAGCATAAAATAATTGTAAATTTGGTTGTACACTAATTTTAACTTATCGGCTAAGTTATAAACAATATTAAAATTGAAATTATACTAACTCGTGGTGTAGTGGGTAGCATTCTTCGCTGCCGCCCCGGAGATCCGAATTCGATTCCCGGCTCTGCCAAGAAATTTTCATTCCAGTCTGAGGGCTGGAACGGGGTGCACTCAGCCTTGTGAGGTAAAGCTGTGAATTCCACAGTATGTTTTTGAGAAATACATGTAAAAAAACTGTACTCCATAGATCATAATAGAAAGTTCATTAAGTATAAAGTTGTATTTGTGTGTTGTGTTGTATTTTACAACTTTGTATTGCCAGTAATAATTGTAGGCTATATGAACTTTGAATCTTATCTAAAATAATTACACGAAGTTATATGCTCTAAGGTGTTGGTTGATATTTCTGGGTATTTTGCGGTGACAATCCCCTGAGAATACTCACAATTTTCCAGGATAGTCAGCCCCCCCGATTTTTCTTCTATATACGCCCCTGTCTCACGTCAGTTTCTAAATTCCCTGACGGATAGGGAATCGAACCCGGGACCTCCGGACAGATAAATACTTACAATAAATATTAATCTAATGTAAATTTTGGTCAGGATTAGGGAACCACCCGTTACAATTGGATACAATCGTGTTGACCAACTGAAAAACATTAAATATTGATAAAATATGTACATTAGCGTGCACGGCTACAGTGATAGGTTACTGAATTATGGTCGTGTTATGTTAAAACTCGTAAGTCACGAAGCACAAAGGAGGACGTTGCATCTGAAACCCTTGGATGTAATTTTCCCTTCGTAGCATTTCTGTGAAGGCAGCCACTATAGGAATATTCCACGTGAACCTGATACCATGGCTGAATGAGAGCATACACAGCCTCTGGGTCCAGATTTATTACTTACGTAATTTATGCTCCTGTATGAATCACCTTATTTCATAGGAAGTGAATCAACGTTGAGCAAATTGTTAAATAAAAGCAACAAAAATACGTCATACATATTCATTGTTTCCTTTCGCCTGAAAGCAGACAACCAGTTCTGCGGATAAAAAGCTATGAGCACGACTGGGTTTTCCGTCAACACAGACCCACGTGCTGAATGCTCACTCTATTCTTGTTAGAACTGTGTTGTGGCCAATGAGAATCATGCATGGGAAGTGGTCAGCCAATTAGGAGAGGGCAGTAGTTGCGAGACGCTGCCTGTAGAGATCGCCGGGTTCAGCATTGTGGGTGGAGGGAGTTTTGAAGGGACTTGCAGTGGAAGGCAGGCAAGCAGGCATTGTGCGTAGTGGTAGCCATTCAGTCGTGCTGTGATCAGTGACTCGTCAACATCTTCTCTTCTCATCGCAGCATTGCTGATACTTTATCTTCATCTACATCATCACACAAGGTAAGCCTATCACTAACTTATCATTGTAAGACAATGCATAAATATACATTTATTCGAGTGCAATCGAATTTTAAAACTATGAAACTTCATAGTTCAAACATATTTTAAAATTTGGTAGGTGAACTTGCAAATATATACACTGTAAGGCTGATTTTATTATTTTATTGCGATCATAACTTGTGGTATGCCTCCTTTATTAGCTTCGTACAATTTATTACAGAACTGCAGTGTAGACATTTCGGTAGTTACGATAGTATATTTGAAAATAAGGAACATGTGCGCATAAATTAACATTTATTTTTAAGTTAATGAATTCCGATTGGTTTCATAACATATTTGATAATGGAGGAAATTTTGTACTTTCCAAGTGGAAGAATATTATTTGAATTCAATTAGCACAAATTTAAACCTCTTTCCAATTCTAGAGTTGTTTGCTTGATTCTCTTATTTGCTACGGCACTTATAAAACATACTGACAGTACAAAACACATATTCGCTTGTCAGAGGGCGTGGTGTTGGTCTCTCACCACGGTGGACTGGGTTTGATTCCCGGTCAATGCATGTGAGATTTTCGAAGTGAAATGCCATGTCCTGTGGTTCGCATTCCACGTAAAAAACGGGTCCCGTGGCTCATGATCGCATGATTAACGGTCACGTAAAACTAAAAGATTCCTTTTCCTTATATTCGCTTGATAGTTCAATATTCACTCTAAATACACTATTAATTGTTTCATTCACGATTATTTTGCTCGCTTAATAACAAACCAACATTTTTATTAAACGCATTCTCAAAACGTAGAAATTGGAAAGTTGCAACTCAAAACATTTACGCCACGGAAGCTGAGGCCACACCTTTATTATTAATACACATGTTCAGTTGAGACTGTTTTGCCTTTCAGCATCCAGTCTAGTCTGCAAGCCTCTGTTTGCGAACAAGTCACCTCCATGACCTGTCGTACCCTCTGCTTTGAAATCGGTCAGCACTAATTTAACCATCGCCTCCTAGGTCTACCTCTGCTTCTCTTACCCTCTATAGCTGAGTCCACTAACCTCTTAGGTAATGTCTCCTCCCCTATTCTCTCCACATGACCCCACCATCTGAGTCAGCTCTTACGAACAGCTTCATCTAGCGTGTTCATTTCTAATTTACCTTTTATCTCCTCATTACAAGTACCTTCCTGCCATTGCTCCTATCTATTTGTCCTGGAAATTATTATTATTATTATTATTATTATTATTATTATTATTATTATTATTATTATTATTATTATTGTTATTAACGTGCCAGTGAGTCTAATGATACGGTTCTCTCGTCTTGTTAAGATTCAATTCGGCAATCTAAGCCTTGTCTAACTACACCATATAGCGTAGAGTCTGAGTGGGCTGGTGAACGTATCCGAAGGTCCGTGGATCCAATACCGCCACTGACAGACGTATTATGTGTGTGATTCCCTCTCACATTATTTGTGGAATTTCTGGGAATGTTCCTTACCCAAACTTACCTAGAAATTTCTTAAAATTATGCATATACACACTAATACTGTATTGCATTCGTACAGTTGATGCTTGGGGCTGATAACTACGTTATCCGTACCTCGAAAATATGCAAGAGAATTTTTGAGTTCAATTTATGAATTATGAACGAGAACTTAGGTAAGGGTTTTTGTACTGATGTGCCGGCAGACGTAGCTAAGGGTGAGCTATTCGAGTTTTATTTAAAACAGAGTCTCATGTCCATAATTTGATTTGCTGGTTAAGTACAACAGGCCAACTGCCAAAATATTAAGTTCATTTGTGACAAAATTTGGCTTTGTGCAGAATGACAGGTACAATAGAGTGACTGGAACTACTCGGTGTCTGCTGGACTGTAAGAGCCGGTCATTGAACTTGTTCGCGCTGGGTCACCGTTCTTATGCCAACCCGCAGCGCAGTGCACCATGGCTGTATGGAAGTCAGGAGATTGAAGGTTCGAATCCCGGCACTGACAGCGTAGTCTTCCTCCAGTGTTTTCCATGTAAATGTCGTTGGGGGTACCTTATATCAAGTTTGAGGCATATACCGCAATCGTAGATCTTGAAAGTTAAAACACACACACTACTCCAGTCACCCAGTCACTACAGCTACACAGGTTATCAGACAAAACTTAACATACACCCAGGTACACGGGGATGATGATTAATATGCCCCAAGACTGAAATGAATAAACGGAATTATTTTATCTACCTCATGACTATTTTTTCGCCACCTTTCTTTTTTTCCACTCTGGATATGTATTGCTTATGGTTTAACTTTTCATACACGAGGATAACATGAAAATAAATAACATGTAATATCAGTTTCTGGGACTTCATTCATCTGGTGATACAAGCTTGTAGTTTTACGCAGCCATCAATCTCTCGATTATAGGCTACGAGACCTTCTTTTCTTTACGTGTAATCTGAACCATCTAACATGATATTTAACCTTGAAAATCACACAAGCATTAACCGGAAATTGAACCCTATCCACCTTGATGGGATGCAAGCAGTGCCATCACGCCCTAAGCATTAAGGCATTTCAGTTTTGAAATTATATCTGTTTATATATTTATTAATGTCCCTCATACTAAATATTGTTCACGTTCTATATTTCTGCTGTGTACCTTAGAATCTTGAGCAACAGCTTGCGTGTATTGTCGTGGTTTACTATTAATTACCAAGATGTATGTCTGGAACTTGGAATCGAAGTACTGTAACAAGATTTTTATGAATGAGTGAAGAAAAACTACGGTTAAAACTGAACTCCAAATAACTGCCTAAAATAGTTGTGACCCTGGATTTAATCATTCAACTGGGGCGTCAGTGCTCCCTTCTGAGGCGTTGCATTACCGCCTTCGGTAATATAAGTACGTTGTAAGAGGTTTTACTTAGCCCTTTAATATCGTAAGCCGGCCCCGTGGTGTTGGGGTAGCGCGCCTGCCTCTCACCCGGAGGCTCCGGGTTCGATCCCCGGCTCCGTCAGGGATTTTAAAACTGACGTAAGGGTTGGAACGGGGTGCATTCAGTAGCTGTCTGACAGTGAGACAGCGCCCCGATCAGGAATACCAAGATTAACGGCCGAGGGGACCCGACGCGCTGTTCACGCGTCACCCCAATATCTGCAGGCCAAATGGCTGGGCAGCGGTCGCTTGGTCGGCCTTAGCCCGTCATGGGCTGTATAGTGCCACGGGGTTGTCTTTAATACCGTAAGCAACAGGCGAGCATATGGCAGCTACTCCACCGAGGTAATGTTGTTCCATGCTTTCGGCCAAAGCTGTTAATAACTGCGGCTAGAGAGACAGATAATCAACATCACGGGCTCATCACTTAATTGACTCTTGCGTCAGCCCACATAAACACCGCACCTTTTCACTCAAATTAATGTAATTAACAGAATGGCGGTATGTTACCGTCTAGAAACAGCAGTGTTTCTAAAAGTAAGTTCCCCAATTTAGTACCTGTAAACAACAGATCACCATTAATTTTATAAACCTAGGAACTAGGTCTATAATGGTATCTGTTGTTGATTTTTTCGCTTCTATTACCGGCTTATTAATAAAACAGGTGATGTTCAGAAACGTCCAATAACGGGGCTACACGGAGCTACTGACATCGATATAATCGCATCGCCCAGTGATTCGCCTGGCGGATAGGCAACCTAATCAACTTGTCTGCTAGTAAAGCTGCTGACCCCAGTGTTAGAGTAACGAAGTAGCTTTATTTTCTTAGTGTTTGAAGTTCTGTAACGATGTTACTTGATGTTTCCGACCACAAGTGTCACGTAACAGATTGCTAGCCTCAACCCTACCTGTGAATGTTATTCATTGAATGCCATTGTAATTGACTCAGTGTAATTATAACAGTTACTTTTTGTTTGAGGGGATTGAACTTCGTGGTCATTTTGCCTCGTGTAGAATTTGATCTGATAACCTGTGCTATAGTGATGTCCGTAGTAGTGTGTGTATTTGTAATTCCGGTGAGGATTTGGAAAGAGGTGACCGTGGCCTTAACTTAGGACCCATTCCGGCATTGCCTGGAAACCGGAATTCCACTTCTAAGTTGGCTGAAGTGGAAATAGAACCCATTTCTCTCTAGTTTGGCCTCACGCGACTGAGTGAATCCCGTTCCAACCCTCAGACTAGAGCTTAATTATTTGGCTGAGCCGGGAATCGAACCCGAACCTCCGGGGTGAAAGCCAAGCAACGGCGCCATGAGGTGGTCCTTCATACTATAGCAAATCATAATGTAAGTCACAACTAGTGGCTACGCTGGCTAAAGTACAGCGTTAGGTCAAGGGGCCAAGCTCTCTGCTGACTCGGTAGACGCGTGGGTTCGAGCCCCACCGTCATCCGTCCTTGAAATTGATATCCGTGGTTTCCCCATTTTCAACACCAGGCAAATGCTGGGACGGTACCTTCTGACAGGCCACGGCCACTTCCTTCCACATCCTTGCCCATTTTCATTCACCATCATTCATTTCATCTCTCATTAACTCCTCTCATGAGGTTGTCGTCAGAAAGGGCATCCGGCCGTAAAAACCATCCGCCACAAAGACTTCCATCGCAACTCATCCCCGACCCCGTTGGAAATCGGGAATAATAAGGGATTGGCATACAGTAGGGTCTGAGCTCGAGTATGGATGGTATGTGGTGAGACTTCAAAGTCACGGTACAATATGAGTGGTGGGAAGCCGGAGCGCTAGAGGAGACACCCCTCACGTAACTACGCTGAGCTCAAGACGATTGCATGCACAGATTTTAAGAATTAAAACGCGATGTCGACAGCACGGTGGATGACGAATGACTGCTATCGCTAAAACATGGCTGGAAATCTGTGTATCCAGAGCAGTCAGCTTAACCTTGAAGCCTCACCTCACCACATACAGTCCGAACTCTAGTGTCCGTCTGTGTTCAAGTAGTAAACTAGGAGAGATGAGAGAGAGGGGCGTTTGTTTGGTGTTGAAATGAGAATGAGGATGGTCATTGGCAGAAGTCAAGTACACCCGTCTCCCTGCAAATAGTGACCACAGTGGTCAGTTCTCAAGCACTGAAAATTAAGGTCGGTAGATGTTTTATTCATTATGTTCCAAAGGAGGATATTTACACAAGTCGTTTTGTTTCTTCCAGTTAGGCTATAGGCCAGGCTGTTCCAAATCCATGAGTTTGTGTATGCGTACACGCGAGCACGGTTGTAGAGGAATTGAGGGTAAGAGCCAATACGTCACTGGGTGAAGGTCATAGCACAAGTCTATGCGCTTCCTGACAGTTCTGATGTATCCACCGGGAAGGGACGGCAGGCCCCCACAGCAGAGCTGTATTGCATGTTGCAGGTTTACTCACGCAAGGCGGCGAGTACTCCGCTGCTCAGCTGGAACAGCCTGCTATAGGCTATACAATATCTATAGAGGCTGGTCTTGATTTCTATAATCTTGAAATCATGTGTGTTTGAGTCTTCAGTCATTTCACTGGTTTGATGCAGCGCTCCATACCTCCCTGTCCTGAGCTAATTGTTTCATCTCTACATAGCTAGCACACCTTACATCCAAGACAATCTGTTTAACATATCCTAACCTTAATCTACCCCTACAGTTCTTGTCCTCAACCCTTCCTTCCATAAATAAGTTCTCTATTCCTGGGTGTTTTAGTAGGCCTATGTGTCCTACAAGCCTATACCTTTTCTTCATTAGGGCGGCTTCGGTGGCGTAGTGGGTGCATGCTGAGCTTCTATGCCGTTGGTCGCGGGTTCAAACCCAGCCGAGGTAGTCGGATTTTTTAAGAGCGTTAAAAATCCCTCGGTATGCCTTCCTTCGGAGGGGAAGTAAAACCGGCGGTCCCATGTCATAAATTCACGGCATGAAAAAGAACCTTCCACTAACTACACTTGTGTGAAGCTAAAATTTGTAGGTTAGGTTTGATTAATGCTCTTAAGTTCCAACATTCGTCACCGGGCGCTGGTTGCGATGGCATCTAGTAGTAGCGAAGTTTACTGCTATTTTTTATAGGTTATGTGGACGGTAGCATTTGGTAGCGAAGGTAGGAACTAGTCTACTTGAAATTATCGTCTGCAGTCGTTACAGATAACACACACTAATACAGTCATCACAATTAACACCGGTATTCAGTCATATTCTACACACACCCAAGGTACACGGGGCTAATGTACCGCAGTCCCTAAACTGAGGATCCAACCATCTCTTCATTAGCAGTCGCCAGAAACATCTCTCCTCTCCCACTCGTCTTAATACTTATTCATTTGTTACTCTATCTACCCATCTGATCTTCATCATTCTCCTGTAACACCACATTTCAAACATTTCTATTCTCCTCTTTTCTGCTGCTCCAACAGTCCAAGTTTCACTTCCAGAGAGTGTCACGCTCTAGAAATGAATTCATTGTTTGGCCGAATTCATACTTTATTTTAAAAGAAATGCTTTGGGCAGGTGACGAAAAACCCAAGGGCAACTCCTGACTTGGAACGGCTACCAAATATGCTGCAGTTGTAGATTCTTTCCAGCCCAGCTCGCTAGCCAGATGATAATCGGCTATGAGCACAATGAAATACGCCTTGTCCAATATCCAGGCCATCCGCCTAAGGACTCGAGTCTCAATATGGAAAGTGGGACAGCAATTTCCATTGAGTAATCCTCCAAGTGTTTTATGGCACATCAGAGAAGTTTCACGCTGCATTCGCTAATTCCACTATTAGATTTGAAAGTTGCCAGGTATAAAGTACGCTCCGGGGTAAGGAGAATAAGGGCAGAGTACAGTCCCACAAAGAGAAGCTATATTACACGTTGTAACTCATAAATCACAACAGAAGAATGTACGTTGAACAAGGGGACACATTTCCCAATTCTCTTCCATATAGGCTCTAGATCAGGCCTTCTCAATATGCGACCCACGTTCGTATTTCTGGTGGCCCACCACAAAATATACAACACACAGGCAAATGATAAATAAGGAGAATCAACAAAAAGTAAAATCAATCAACCATGGAAGATTGTCTCAAGATAGCGCACTCCATGCCAATTATAACCTAAATTTGGAAGCTTTGGAAAGCGAACACAACCCCTCTTCATACTGAAGGGTTAAAGGTTTGTGACGTCTTCACCGTGACGCGCAGGTCACTCACGAGCGTCAATTAAAAGACCTGCGCCAAGTCTCCACGTAGGTCACACACTATTATTATTATTATTATTCAGTAAAGACATATCTTCTGGTCTTCAGCAAAACTTCGGTGGATTTACACAAGAAGCTTTGATGGTATTCAATCACTATTCAGGATTCTGCTGTTCAGTATTGCTGCCTTCCTTATTATTTGATAGATGTTGAATGGTAGGTTCAGTTGGTGTAGAGCTTCTTTCATCTGTTTTTGTATCACTCCTTTGGCTGAGATTACAATTGGCATGACACTGACTGTTTGTTCCTTCCAAAGATGTTTTATTTCTGTTGCCATAATCCATACACTGTATTTGCTGCATTTTTTGCGGGGGTCTTAGTTCCCATGTTGTGGGCGTTTGGCACTGCGTGGTCTATGAGCCATGTGTTCTTGTGCACTTTGTCACAATGAGGTCTGGTTTATTGGCAGCTACAGTCTTGTTTGTGATGACAGGAATTCCAATGTATTTTAAATGTGTCATTTTGTACTACGGGTTGAGGTTGAAGTCTGAAGTCTGCATCTATTGGTAGTTGAACGCTGCTTGCATACTTCTTGGTAGATGATCTTAGCAACTCTATCATGTCAAGGCCCTTTGCGTAAGTACTGGGCATGCGCTAGTATGTGATCGATGGTTTCAGTTTTGTTTCGGCATGAATCTGTTGATGTTTTGTCTTCTGAAGTTATGAGTTTCTATGACACTGTCCTGAATGGTCATCACAAATCCTTCTGTTTCACGACGTAGGACACTTTTAGTTAACCAGGTGTTGCTTGTTTGTCACTTTCTGAGAAATTGAGTATATGATAGTCTAGTGTTTGCTGTGAATTATTATTATTATTTCACATTCCGACAGTGGTAGCTACGCTCGCTAATGCGCAGCGTTAGGCCATGGGGCCAAGCTCTCTGGTGACTTGGTAGATGTGGGTTCGAGCCCCACTGTCGGCCGTTCTTGAAATGGTATTCCGTGGTTTTCCAGGCAAATGCTGGGACGGTAGTCTACCTTCTAACAGGCCACGGCCATTTTATTCCACATCCTTACCCAGTTTCATTCATCTTCATTCATTTCATCTCTCATTAATTCCTCTCATGAGGTTGGCGTTAGGAAGGGCGTCCGACCGTAAAAACCATCCGCCACATAGACTTTCATCTCATCTCATCCCCGACCTCGTTGGAAATGGGGATAATAAGGGGTAGACATACATACATTGTTATTTCACTTCAGAAACACAGTAACACAGTCTGGGAAAATAAGCAGTGACGCGTGTAGGCTTATTTTTAATCTGCTTCACCTCAGTGCCACCAACATCACAATTTTAAGTTCCATGTTGGTGTAGTGAAGAGCTAAGATGGCAGGTGAAAAGATATTGTGAGTTCATTGCACCCTCCACCACACTCCTTCATAAGATCCGAGCCGCGATAAAATAAAAGAAGAAGGAATGAGTAAAGTCGTAAAATGGAAGGAAAGGCTTCCCATTGCCTTGTTGTAAACATGCCGACTACAGTTTCACATATATTCTATCCGGAGTGACAGAGGTTCAAACCGCAGATGTGCCCTGTTGTGAGACGTAGCCTAACTCACATACTACATGCGAGTACTTCTACCCACTCTCTGTTGTGTTCACATATACACGGTGATCATTAGCTCCGTTTACTTGGGTGTGTGTAGAATTTGGCTACCCCGCGATGTAGCCGTGCGCGTTAAATGGCTCACTACAACCGCGATGGGGAGCTACATCAAGTCGGGAGATTATCAGATTAATAATTTTATTGGTTTTACGTCCCTTTTAACTACTCTGGCTTTTAGAGACCCCGGGATGCCGGAGTTTTGCCCAGAAGGGGATCTTTAACGTGCCAGTAAATCTACTCACACGACTCCCTCGAATTTGCGCCAGGATTCGATCCTGCAACCTTGGGATCAGAAAGCGAGATCGTTACCGCTGAGCCACGCAGTCAGTCAACCTCAAGCTTGCAGATTCGCTCCTGGCCGTGGTGAGTGATTTTTGAAAAGCAGCAAAAATTACGACACCATACGATGTTGGCATGTCAAAGAACCCGTTTGAATTCAGTAGGCCGTGTTCATAATGGCTAAATTAATCTTGGGAGTTACCGCCAACACAAAGTTCCTCATTTCTCTATTAGAATGCGCTATAGTGTTCAAGGTACATAGATATCTAACCTCCTTGACTTTCATAGTGCTTCAAGGAACAACGAAATTCGACATGCAACCAACCTTTGGGTGTCAAATAACAAAGCTTGCACAGTCATCACAGAAACACAGGTTATCAGACTAATTCATGACATACCATACCCAAATACACGAGGTTGATGACCAAAGGTGGCCTAAGCTCCTAATCCGAATAAACTATGATAATTTGGCTGATAACCTGTGTACTTGTGGTGTTTGTGGTGGTGTGTGCACAGTTGAGGCTAGGACTGTAACCCGTCCCAAACTTCAGACTGATTTAAATATCGTGGTAAAATCTATAAGACCAGAATCTCAATAACGACTAGAAGGGAGAAACACAATAAGATTGGCCATTGTTATTGCTGAGTCCGAACCTTGAATCTTCGAATTCATCAGCTTTTGAGTCCGGCTCCCGAGTCAAGTGGAACGCGGTTATGGACGGATGTTAGATGGAGATCGAGTATAAGACTATAAGCGGTCCTCTACCTATGTTTACACCTTGTTCAACTTCCTAGACTTCCACCTGTTGCGATGGAATTCCAGTGTTATCGTCATATTTTATCGGTATCCCATATCTTTCAACACACAGATTGTAATACTCCACTGTTACACATGGAATGTTTCAGTCCTTTCATCACCAGCATACCTTGTCCTGAGAATACGTTGAGGATGTAACATTGGCATGCAAACTGGAGAGAATTTAGAAGAGATGAATAGAAACCATCATTACGAATCTTCTTTCAAACTTACCATGTCGTATAATCACTTCTTCATTGTACAGACATTACAGAAATAGCTGGTGACGTCATAATGGCATATTCTTCACCTGAATGTGTGCTTTTATTACCATAAAGGAGAAATCTCTTCCTCGTGGAACTATTATTAGATGTATGCTTCTTTGTTATACAGTGCACGAAGGTTCAACTGAAGTTAATATGTTTTTCAAACTTAATTGCCGGTTGTTACCATGAGCTAAGCACTAATTGTATCTTCAGGCTCTCAGGGACCAACTGGACAAGTTCTATCTCACCAAAACTCTTCCTGAGGAAAGTCACACTGAGGTTTTCTGAATAATTGAAAAGCAACTTTCAGTCGGTCAAACCGAATATATGCACAATTTAATAGATTCCATATGAAGAAAAAAAAATACATCTACATGTGAATAATAATTATTAGTCTACTAGTGTGCCCATGCGAGCTTTCCCAACGTGAATGTAGGTTTATGGGGTAGTAGGGAATAATGTGGGAGAACGAAGTTTTAAACATTGAAGAAATGTATTTATTCTTGTCACTGCACCTCTTTGTAGACAATATTCGATGTTACAACCAATTCATCGCTTATTGTTTGCTCGGGAGTTTCTTCCACAGTAATTTTTACATTTGCAAAGGATTGAACCCTAGAGAAAGTCTTGACGAGACCACACCGGAGCCATCTGCTGAGAGATTCCTCAGCTAGCAGTACGCTGCGCTCCCGCAGCAGGCTCGCCAGGTTACGGTGCTCCCATTGTAAATGTACATTTTTAAAGTATTTATTTAATTGTGAGGCATTTAAAGAGGAAATGAGTGTTTTCGGGCACACATGGGGTTATGCGGAACCTGTAGGTACCCCATATGTGTAGGTTGGTGTTAACAGGACCTTATTTTCGGTACAAAACCGGAATGGGACCTTAGCAGAATAATATAGGGAGGATTATTATTCCCACGGATTACAACAAGTGGTTATCGTGTTGGAAGACAGTGTTCAGTATCGCATGGTTCTATTATATTATAGAAAGCTTTTAGCTCGGTCATCACAAATTAATTTTTAACATAATCTGTGTTGCCGATTGAAAAGAAATGTAAATGATTTTCAGTTGGTCAACAAGCTTGTACCCAAATTGTAATGGCTGTTTCTCTAAACCTAAAAAATAAAAAATACAGGGCGCCAGGAAATGTTCTCCGCACCGGCTACGCGATGCTGCGAGAGATAGCGCCACCAGTTACGTTGGTAGCACGGCTGTCGCTTGTATCGAAACAAATAAACAGTAAACGTTATACTCACCACAGCCATTCATAACATACTGTTGCACTCTTCCAATAATCTAACTATACACACTGATGATTTCGACAGCCCACAGTCCAAACATGTGGCCTTCACCCTATCAAGGACACCGTGCTGCCAACTAAACTGATGACGCTACCTCTCGCAGCAACGCGTAGCCGGTGCGGAGAACATTTCCTGGCGCCCTGTATTATGGCGTCGGAAGCCATTATTACCCTATTTTCATTTATGAAAAAATGGGCTTGTGAGATCACCTTTCGTTTGTGTGTGTGTCCATATTCTAAACTGCTGAAGCTATTTTAATGAAACTCTGTAAGTACTGTACTACTAACTCATCCAACCTCGACTGTGCCTTGCAAATTTTAATACGTTTCACCAATCCAACAAGGCGGCCACGGGAAATATTTCACTGCTATTCTATATCCACCCAATGGTAACCCTAAAATGTTGTACTATGATAAAGGGTACCACTAAACGTTCACCTACAGGGTGGGCACAAAGTCCCGTTACCCCTATACATTTCAGGAAATACATTGATTTTTTTTACATTTTCTGTTTCAGATATAACCAATGGCTGATACTAGTGACTATAGCATTGAAGAACGCATTGTCACAAGCACTTGGGTTCACGAGAGACCAAGAACAGGGAAAACGTTGGAACAGGTGCGTACTGACTTTGAGCAGCGATTCGGATGACAGCCTCCTCAAAAGACAACTCTTTAGTCGATATGGGTGCAACTTTAAGTCATGTTTCATGTGTTTGCGCAGAGTTGACCGGGCTATACACAGTTCCGCGGATCGTTTACGAGTTGACTTCGTTGGTGATCTTTCCACTGACTCCGCGACTTCTCGGCATTGTTCATCTCTTGTTGATGGTCGACCACTTCTTGGTTTGTCCTTCACGCTGCCTGTAGCGAACAGTTTCTTTTCCCAACGTAAAAGTGTTGTCTTTTGAGGAGGCTGTCGTCCGAATCGCTGCTCAAAGTCAGTACGCACCTGTTCCAACGTTTTCCCTGTTCTTGGTCTCTCGTGAACCCAAGTGCTTGTGACAATGCGTTCTTCAATTCTATAGTCACTAGTATCAGCCATTGATTATATCTGAAACAGGAAATGTTAAAAAAATCAATGTATTTCCTGAAATGTATGGGGGTAACGGGACTTTGTGCCCAGGGTGTAGGTGACTTTCTAAAACCATTTAAGTATAAAACCAACATTGAAGTGATAGAAGCCATTCTTTTCAGTGTACCCTAATTAAGAATGCTTTCCAGTTGGTCAACACTAATATTACATTCTGTGTCATTGTAGGGCTAAACTACTATGTGTTTGGGCAGATGACCTCGTAGTTCCGCCCCTTAAAACAACAATAACTAACTATAAACTACTATGTGTATTTATATAATTGAGTTTAGGGTTTGGAAGTAGTTGGTCGTGGCCTTAAGTTAGGGATCAACCCAGCATTTTCCTGGAGTATAAATGGGGAAACCACAGAAAAATACTTCGAAGATGGCTGAGGTGGGAATCGAACTCAGTTTTCCTCGCAAGGCTCATTGCACCCCGTTCCACCCTTCAGACCAGAATTAAATTTCTTGTCAGAGCCGGGGCTTGAACACTTGTCTCCGTGGTGATATTCTCACTTGTTGGTTGCTCAGTGTTGTTGCTTTGTTTTACCGAGCGCTAATTGTGGTGGTGCAGTCAGCTTATGCAGGGCCGTGCCGTCATGCCCTGCGGTTAGATAGACTATCAGTACACAGCTAATCACACATTTCCTCTACTTCATGCATTGTTCAAGGACGAGGAGGATTGCTTTTAGGAACGAACCAGCTTTTGTTTCTGTGCCAGAAGACCAGGCGTGCAATTATTGGGGGGGAATTGTTGAAGCAACCAAGCATAATATACCTCTCTTAAAGTTTCGTTGCGTTTCTTTGGTGTTCCACAAGCATAATCACTAGGGACCCTGATTTATGATAATATAAAAGACTCCAAAGCGGTGAAATAAAATATTGATAGCAGTGAAATATAAAAAGCGAGGGTTGTGTGGGCTTAATATCAATAACGATGTGTACGATGCACGGATTTGGTTAAATAATAAACAGTATAGAAACATTTTAAGGCATAACAAACAAGTTTCTATGTTTAACACCAAACTTAACATTTACATCAACAATAATGATATATAAATTGAAGCCAATAAGCCTCCGTGGCTTAGGCGGCAGCACGCCGGCCTCTCACCGATGGGTCCGTGGTTCAAATCCCGGTCATTCCATGTGAGATCTGTGCTGGACAAAACGGAGGCAGACAGGTTTTTCTCCGGGTACTCCGGTTTTCCCTGTCAAAAATTTAATTCCAGCAACACTCTCCACTATCATTTCATTTCATCTATCATTCATTTAATCATTGCCCCCGAGGAGTGCGTCAGGCCTCGGCAGCCGGCACAGTCCATATCCTCGCCGCTAGATGGGGGGATTCATTCATTCCATTCCTGACTCGGCCAGAGACTGGAAGCAGGCTGTGGATTTTTTCAAATTGCAGCCAATGGCCATAGCTGGGTATTTTTGATTGAAAGCCCGAGGGCTCACAACAAGTTCAATGTCAAGTAGTTCCATCTTTGGCTACCAGATGTTACTGTCACTAACACCTAGCGGCGAACGTTGCAACTTGATAAAGCGTTCCTAACTAACCAAATATAAGCTAAATATTTTGCTACACACTACCTATTGCAGTGGTAGGTTCTTTTATGTCCCATAAATCTATGACTTCCTCTCCGAAAGAAGGCATACTGAAGGATCTTAACGCTCTTAGAATCCGACGACTTCAGCCGGGTTTGAACCCACGATCAGAGGCATAGCAGTTCAGCATATTAGCGACTACGCCACCGAAACCGCTCACTTCAACAATTACTCTCCATGACTACCACAGTCCTTTTCTCGTAAAATCACATAGCCTATGATGTCCCCAAAGTATAAGCAGAGCATTGTTTCAGGACACAGATTTCTACACCTATCTGAGGAGGCAGAAAAGCCTCTTTCGTTGCCATTTTATCTCATAAAACATTTATATTTAAGATTTCTTATTTTCTTTCGAACGACAGATAGTGGAGCTATCTCAATTAATTTTAAAATTAATATTTAAAAGAAGAAAAATCGTTGGTATTTGCATCTTAGCGTGAAAGTAACACATTTCGAAAAATAATTATATTTCGTAACTTCAATATCTCAACATAGTATAACACAAAGTCCCCGATTCTTTGGATGTAACGAGTAATCTCGAGAACCACTGGATGGATTTTGATGCGGTTTTCACCATTCTGTAAAGGATTTCTAGAGGAAGGTTTCTGTAGAAAAACATTCAGATTCGATTCCCAGCTAAACCAAGAAATGTAATTATTCTGGTCTCAGAGCTCGTGAAATAAAACTGAAAAGACGGTTCAATTCCTAGTAGTGGTTTCCCACTTCTACATCTGGCGAATTCGGGGATGGTAAAATAGCCTAAAACTCAGCATTTCTTCTAGGTTTGTGCCGTGTCTTGTGTGGGGTTTCGCCTAGGACACCAAGCTGGCTCATCGGCGGGCTCTTGGTGTCCCCGCCCGGACCCCCACAGGAGTGACGAACTGCGCGCCACCTCCCTTTATATTAGGTGCAACTGCACCACTCGACTGCGAGAACTAAAAGCTCAAGCAGCCTTAACCTCCCTATGAAGGTTTCCAAAAAGATGGTATATTGGCTTTCACGGCCGGTGAATTAAAACTCAGCAATTGTTCTAGGTTTGTGCCGTGTCTTGTGTGGGGTTTCGCCTAGGACACCAAGCTGGCTCATCGGCGGGCTCTTGGTGTCCCCGCCCGGACCCCCACAGGAGTGACGAACTGCGCGCCACCTCCCTTTATATTAGGTGCAACTGCACCACTTGACTGCGAGAACTAAAAGCTCAAGCAGCCTTAACCTCCCTATGAAGGTTTCCAAAAAGATGGTATATTGGCTTTCACGGCCGGTGAATTAAAACTCAGCAATTCTTTTAGGTTTGTGCCTACTTTAAATAAGACCGTGGCCACCTTCTACGCAATACACACACTTTAAGTACAGGAGGTTGGTTATATGAGCACGATGACGCAAAGTAAGAACAACAGCTCTTCATTGCAGGTAAAATAACTAACCAACATGGAAAGTACGATGTTCTTCTAGCCAAGATCGCCGTACGTGCTCAGCACGCAGATGAGTGTTGCGGTATGTTGTTCTCATGAGTTCTAGAACAGGTTCATAGTGCAATGAGTGCGCTGTAAACAATAGCCCGGTACACCAAGGGCAGCACCTGCTGATTGTGTGTGTGCAATTGAAAGGTAAAGTGGTGACGGCTAACGCGTACCCAGACGGCACTCATTAAACCCCATATCGCTGCCGCTCAGTCCTACGCTCTTAAAAATCCGACAACTTCGGCCAGGTTTGAACCCGCGACCTTGGGCATAGAAGCTCAGCATGCTACCAACTACGCCACCGAAGCCGCCCATAGCATAGAATAGACCAACCTTATTTTTAAAATAACGCGATTCACTGCGAAGCGAATCTTAAATACTAACATTAACAAGACAAGCTATACAAAATATAACAAGAGTGTGTTTTTAAACTTAAATAAACCCTAGTGATCAGGATCTGATGATGACCGCGTGACGGTCAGTAGTATAATTCGCTAGACTTTGAATATTGCATCATCATGACCAGAAATTGCGTAATCCTGATGACGTCATGGGATGACGTCATGGGTCCTTAGAGCGAGCACGTGGTCCAGGAGCGAGCATGTGCAGTGCACGTGTTAGCGTGGGAAGAGGTTGACCCTTTGGCTTGTTTGTGCGATGGTGATAAAAAGTTAATGGGTGTTGACGTCATGGAGGATGTTTATTAGGATGCTAACTGTCATCTGACACCCATGCGAGTGTGAGCACCAAAACAAAAGGTTATTCGCGGGTAGTGGGGTAGTGTATGTTCTCTTGCAAGTCGCGTGTGTGCTTGAATACGTATGGCTATGTTGGGAAATGTTTGGTGGCGGGCGAGGACTAGGGTTGAGTGAGGGTTCGTTTAAATGCTATTTTTCCCGCTCTATTTGATGGTGAGGTAATTTTTTAAAATGGGTGGAATTTGGAAACGCAATTTGAGGTAAACGTGCTTTTTTGACATTTTGGCGAATTTAATGAGCTTGTAAGGCTAGAACGATGCATATAGGGTGTCGTAGGACTTGTGGTGAACCACCCCTTGCTATGGATGGGAGTATATCCACCCCAAAATAAATCTACCCTTACCCGGAGGTTAAGTAGTGGTTATTTTTGTATGCATGCGCACTTGAGGGCTTTTGTAAGAGAGCGGAATTTTTAAAAGATTCTTTATAGATGAGGCTTTTTAAAAAATTTATTAAAAAAACAAAAAACTAATAGGTCATTCGATTTTTAGTATCTCGCTAACCAATAATGCGATGTAAACATATGGGGTGTCATAGGACTCGTAGTGAATTCTCCTTTTGTATGAATGAGGTATGTCAACCCCCAAAATAAAAACTACCCTTACCTGGGGTGAAAGAGCAATTTTTGTATGTATGCACACCGGTGGCTTTTGTCAAAAGGGTCTAACTACACATTTGTTAATATTTTCTGAACCCAGGATGGGATTTTCCCATAGGCAGTATCCTAGCACTTGGGGTGACACCTCGTTTTTGAAAGTATCATTCATTTATTTTCTTGTCAAAAGGGCCTAACTACACTTTTGTTAATATCTCGTGAACCAATCATGCTAGGGACTTGTATGAGGGGTCCTAGCACTTGGGGCGACGTCCCCCTTTATGGGGTGAAACTACCCCCCAAAATTGAAAACTCAATATCTTGGAAACTATGAACCCTAAAATTAGGCGTTATAGCTTTAAAAATAGGTGATGACATAGGCTTTTACCTGGATTGGTCATTTCACCCCTAAAACAGTAAATAGTCATGTTATGGGAAAAAAACGTGTTAAACACCTAAAAATGATAAATGAAACTAAGATCTTTTGTTTTTGATGAAAAATAGCAGGAGGGGTGAAAACTACCCCCAAATTGAAAAATCGATACCTTGGAAACTAAGAACCGTAAAATTATGTGTAATAGCTTAAAAAATTCGTTGTGACATAGGCTTTTACCCGGATAGATGATGTCACCCCTAAAACAGTAAATAGTGATTTTACAGTGGGGAAAAAGGTTTTAAACGGGTAAAAATGATAATTGAACCTAAGATCTTTTCTTTTTGATGAAAAATAGCAGGGGGGTGAAAACTACCCCAAAATTGAAAAATCGATACCTTGGAAACTAAGAACCGTAAAATTATGTGTAATAGCTTAAAAAAATTCGTTGTGACATAGGCTTTTACCCGGATAGATGATGTCACCCCTAAAACAGTAAATAGTGATTTTACAGTGGGGAAAAAGGTCTTAAACGGGTAAAAATGATAATTGAACCTAAGATCTTTTGTTTTTGATGAAAAATAGCAGGGGGGTGAAAACTACCCCCAAATTGAAAAATCGATACCTTGGAAACTAAGAACCGTAAAATTATGTGTAATAGCTTAAAAAATTCGTTGTGACATAGGCTTTTACCCGGATAGATGATGTCACCCCTAAAACAGTAAATAGTGATTTTACAGTGGGGAAAAAGGTTTTAAACGGGTAAAAATGATAATTGAACCTAAGATCTTTTGTTTTTGATGAAAAATAGCAGGGGGGTGAAAACTACCCCCAAATTGAAAAATCGATACCTTGGAAACTAAGAACCGTAAAATTATGTGTAATAGCTTAAAAAATTCGTTGTGACATAGGCTTTTACCCGGATAGATGATGTCACCCCTAAAACAGTAAATAGTGATTTTACAGTGGGGAAAAAGGTTTTAAACGGGTAAAAATGATAATTGAACCTAAGATCTTTTGTTTTTGATGAAAAATAGCAGGGGGGTGAAAACTACCCCAAAATTGAAAAATCGATACCTTGGAAACTAAGAACCGTAAAATTATGTGTAATAGCTTAAAAAATTCGTTGTGACATAGGCTTTTACCCGGATAGATGATGTCACCCCTAAAACAGTAAATAGTGATTTTACAGTGGGGAAAAAGGTTTTAAACGGGTAAAAATGATAATTGAACCTAAGATCTTTTCTTTTTGATGAAAAATAGCAGGGGGGTGAAAACTACCCCAAAATTGAAAAATCGATACCTTGGAAACTAAGAACCGTAAAATTATGTGTAATAGCTTAAAAAATTCGTTGTGACATAGGCTTTTACCCGGATAGATGATGTCACCCCTAAAACAGTAAATAGTGATTTTACAGTGGGGAAAAAGGTCTTAAACGGGTAAAAATGATAATTGAACCTAAGATCTTTTCTTTTTGATGAAAAATAGCAGGGGGGTGAAAACTACCCCCAAATTGAAAAATCGATACCTTGGAAACTAAGAACCGTAAAATTATGTGTAATAGCTTAAAAAATTCGTTGTGACATAGGCTTTTACCCGGATAGATGATGTCACCCCTAAAACAGTAAATAGTGATTTTACAGTGGGGAAAAAGGTCTTAAACGGGTAAAAATGATAATTGAACCTAAGATCTTTTGTTTTTGATGAAAAATAGCAGGGGGGGTGAAAACTACCCCCAAATTGAAAAATCGATACCTTGGAAACTAAGAACCGTAAAATTATGTGTAATAGCTTAAAAAATTCGTTGTGACATAGGCTTTTACCCGGATAGATGATGTCACCCCTAAAACAGTAAATAGTGATTTTACAGTGGGGAAAAAGGTCTTAAACGGGTAAAAATGATAATTGAACCTAAGATCTTTTGTTTTTGATGAAAAATAGCAGGGGGGTGAAAACTACCCCCAAATTGAAAAATCGATACCTTGGAAACTAAGAACCGTAAAATTATGTGTAATAGCTTAAAAAATTCGTTGTGACATAGGCTTTTACCCGGATAGATGATGTCACCCCTAAAACAGTAAATAGTGATTTTACAGTGGGGAAAAAGGTCTTAAACGGGTAAAAATGATAATTGAACCTAAGATCTTTTGTTTTTGATGATTCCAAATAGTGACATTCATAACTCTACTTTAACACATAAACATATTCCTTACAGCATTTCTTTATACCTTCATTGTAATTTCGATAGTGAATTGTGCAGTTTCAAGCTCTTTAGGGGAAATAATTGCATTGAATTGTTTGTAAAGGAACTTTATAGTATTGTGGATAAACTTCAAACATATTACTTATCGGTTAAGCCAATGTTAAAGATGACCGAAAATGAAGAAAGATTATTTTTGTCAAGTAAAATGTGTCACATTTGCGAGAAACCGATTGCAGTTAATGAACTCAAAGTACGCGATCATTGTCACTTAACTGGAAAATATAGAGGAAGCGCACACAATAGTTGTAATTTAAATTACAAAGTAACAAAGGTTTTGCCTATAGCATTTCATAATCTAACCGCCTATGATGGACATTTTATAATTAAAGAAATTTGCGAGAAACGTGATGGAGAGGTGTTACATAATCCTGGTCATATAAAATTGTTAGCGATGAATATGGAACGTTACAAAGGGTTTACAAAGTATGTACGGGCTAAGAATGGATTCATTCAGTTAAGATTTTTCGATACATATAATTTCTTGTCCTGTTCACTAGATCAATGTTCATCTTCGTTAAGCGAAGATTCAAAGCAAATAACACGACGTTATTTTAATGATGATGCACAGTTTCGACTTACTGCGAGAAAAGGTGTGTTTCCCTATGAATACGTCACGAGTATGGATGTTCTTAACGAAACTAAATTACCTGAAATATCCAAGTTTTATAGCAGCCTTAATGATCAAACAATATCGAATGAAGAGTATGAGTTTGCTCAATCGGTGTGGGAAACGTTTTCCTGTCAAACATTAGGAGAATACGCAGATTTGTATTTAAAAGTTGACACACTTCTTTTGGCGGATGTCTTTGAAAATTTTAGATCGAATGGCATGGAAACTTATGGCATTGATGCAGCTCATTTTTTACACTGCTCCATCTATGTCTTGGTGTGCTATGAAAAAGATAACCAACGTTCAACTTGAATTGCTTCAAGATATTGATATGTTACACTTTTTGAACGATCTATTCGAGGAGGAAATGTTCAGTGTATAACACGACATGCGATTGCTAATAATAAGTATATGAAAACTTATGATGAGAAAAAGCAAGAGTCCTACATAATGTACTTTGACGTTAATAATTTGTATGGATATGCGATGATGGAATATCTTCCAACGGGTGGCTTTAAATGGATTGCAAATGTTGAAGGCTTTGATGTTTTAACTATTGATGATACTTCAGAAATTGGATATATTTTGGAAGTAGATTTGACTTATCCTCAAGAGTTACATGACAAACATTCAGATTACCCTCTATGTCCAGAAAAGTTGACAAAGCTAATGGCTACCCTAGATAATAAAGAACGTTATGTTTTGCATTATAGATTGTTAAAGCAATGTATTCAACTAGGAATGAAATTAGATCGTATTCACAGAATAATTGAATTCAATCAGAGCCAATGGCTAAAACCATATATTGATGTGAACACAGAGAAACGAAAACAAGCCAAAAATGATTTTGAAAAGAATTTTTATAAATTGATGAATAATGCAATTTTTGGTCGTTCACTGATGAATGTGAGGAAGTTAAGGGACATCAAATGGGTCACCAAATGGCATGGAGCTCGTGGTGGTAGGTCTTTAATAGCTAAGGCTAATTTTAAACATAGAATTATATTCGATGAACAATGTATGGTCATCGAGATGAGTAGACTAAAGATTTTTCACAATCAACCAGTATATGTTGGTGCATCTATATTAGATTTGTCTAAATGTAAAATGAATGACTTTCATTACAATGTTATTTTAGCAAATCCTGAATCAAATGTGAGGTTGTTATACACAGACACCGATAGTTTTATGTATATATTCTATTATGATATTTATGAGTTCATGAAACAACATTCAAATTTGTTTGATACTGGAAACTATGAAACAAACAATCCTTTTGGCATTGTGAGACAAAATAAAGGTGAAATTGGTTTAATGAAAGATGAAAATGCTGGAAGGATTGTTGAAGAATTTGTGGGGTTACGACCCAAAATGTATGCAATAAAATTGTGTGATGAAATGAATAGCTTGTGTAAGGCTAAAGGCATTAAGAAGAGTGTGAGTAAAAGTATGAATATTGATGAGTATCGAAAGTGTCTTTATAACAGAGAAAAAGTCAACAAAGTTCAAGTTTGTATAATTTCAAAATCTCATTCTGTATTTACTGTTCGGCAAAATAAGTTGGCAATTTCATCAAACGAAGATAAAAGACACATAACTGAAAACGGAATTGATACTTTACCGTTTGGTCATTTTTCTCTGAAAAATGATTAGAAACAAATTGAGATTAAAGCAGTTCATCTCACTTACTTTATTTCTTTCACACACACACACACACTTTTATGCTGGTAATAATACTAATTTTTGTGTGTTCCTTTGCTTATGAAATCCTAGACTAGGAGTTCCACATTCGACATGATAGCGGAGTTTCATCTCCCATAAACTCGTCTCTGAGGTGGGTGCCAGAAAAGGCATCCAGCTGTAAAAACCACACCCTCACATAGACTTTCATAACTTCTTACGTTGAGGTTCATAACACTACGTTGATTGATTTATCGGTTTCCTTTTCACAATTCCTGTCTATACATTCCTCTTGAAGGTTGCAAGATGCTTGCAAGGTTCCTAAAATGCAATTAAATTTAATAAATACCTTAAGATGGTTTGATTTGTTTAATGATATGGTGTTAATAGTATTTTTAGGTTTTGACTGGCTTTGCATTAAGAATTGACTAACCAAACATGAGTTACCTATCAGGGAAACATTTTGGCCACTATGTTGGCTATTGACCAGTGAGTTTAGCTGTTTATCATTTTTTTAAATCATAAACAACAGAGGGTTAAACGTATAGATAAACCGTGTGACCATGTTTGTTAAACAAGACATTATACCAGAGACAATTAGAATACTTATGTAGAGTTTACCAAAAATAATGTTGTGTAACAGTAAATGCTAGTCAACAGTTATACACTTCTAAAAAAAAATCATCATACAATACCTGAGAGCTCTTCTAAAATTATTGATGTGTAACATGATTCCACTAACTTGCTATGTATTTTTTGGCTTGGGGGTGATTTTCAAGAAATGCAAATGGAACTGAAATGCAATACAAACAATGAGCGTGCCTGGTGGCTGAGATTGATACCACGACGTACTGTCGGTTATGTAGCTATGTGGAATGTATATCAAATATGGTTTACTTCAAGGTCTGGAGATCCCTACAATTCCTACAATAAATGATCTTGAAATGGTCATCCTATGGTGTGAAAATATTTATTAGGTATATATATTTACTGAAAACAATTATGATTTATTAAATGTTTATATGTTTACAGTATTGTTATTTAATGTAAGCACTTGAGGCACTACCGACCAATGGGAAGCAAAAAGTGGGAGCATATATGGGATGAAATGTGGGAGCAAAGCAAATATAAAAAGTGGGAGCAAATATGCTAACAAATATGTCAACAAATATGCCGGCAAAAGTATATACACAATTCAAGATAGTTGAAAGTAAAGTATATACACAATTCAAGTTAGCATATTTGCTCCCACTTTTTATATTTGCTTTGCTCCCACATTTCATCCCATATATGCTCCCACTTTTTGCTTCCCATTGGTCGGTAGTGCCTCAAGTGCTTACATTAAATAACAATACTGTAAACATATAAACATTTAATAAATCATAATTGTTTTCAGTAAATATATATACCTAATAAATATTTTCACACCATAGGATGACCATTTCAAGATCATTTATTGTAGGAATTGTAGGGATCTCCAGACCTTGAAGTAAACCATATTTGATATACATTCCACATAGCTACATAACCGACAGTACGTCGTGGTATCAATCTCAGCCACCAGGCACGCTCATTGTTTGTATTGCATTTCAATTCCATTTGCATTTCTTGAAAATCACCCCCAAGCCAAAAAATACATAGCAAGTTAGTGGAATCATGTTACACATCAATAATTTTAGAAGAGCTCTCAGGTATTGTATGATGATTTTTTTTTAGAAGTGTATAACTGTTGACTAGCATTTACTGTTACACAACATTATTTTTGGTAAACTCTACATAAGTATTCTAATTGTCTCTGGTATAATGTCTTGTTTAACAAACATGGTCACACGGTTTATCTATACGTTTAACCCTCTGTTGTTTATGATTTAAAAAAATGATAAACAGCTAAACTCACTGGTCAATAGCCAACATAGTGGCCAAAATGTTTCCCTGATAGGTAACTCATGTTTGGTTAGTCAATTCTTAATGCAAAGCCAGTCAAAACCTAAAAATACTATTAACACCATATCATTAAACAAATCAAACCATCTTAAGGTATTTATTAAATTTAATTGCATTTTAGGAACCTTGCAAGCATCTTGCAACCTTCAAGAGGAATGTATAGACAGGAATTGTGAAAAGGAAACCGATAAATCAATCAACGTAGTGTTATGAACCTCAACGTAAGAAGTTATGAAAGTCTATGTGAGGGTGTGGTTTTTACAGCTGGATGCCTTTTCTGGCACCCACCTCAGAGACGAGTTTATGGGAGATGAAACTCCGCTATCATGTCGAATGTGGAACTCCTAGTCTAGGATTTCATAAGCAAAGGAACACACAAAAATTAGTATTATTACCAGCATAAAAGTGTGTGTGTGTGTGTGAAAGAAATAAAGTAAGTGAGATGAACTGCTTTAATCTCAATTTGTTTCTAATCATTTTTCAGAGAAAAATGACCAAACGGTAAAGTATCAATTCCGTTTTCAGTTATGTGTCTTTTATCTTCGTTTGATGAAATTGCCAACTTATTTTGCCGAACAGTAAATACAGAATGAGATTTTGAAATTATACAAACTTGAACTTTGTTGACTTTTTCTCTGTTATAAAGACACTTTCGATACTCATCAATATTCATACTTTTACTCACACTCTTCTTAATGCCTTTAGCCTTACACAAGCTATTCATTTCATCACACAATTTTATTGCATACATTTTGGGTCGTAACCCCACAAATTCTTCAACAATCCTTCCAGCATTTTCATCTTTCATTAAACCAATTTCACCTTTATTTTGTCTCACAATGCCAAAAGGATTGTTTGTTTCATAGTTTCCAGTATCAAACAAATTTGAATGTTGTTTCATGAACTCATAAATATCATAATAGAATATATACATAAAACTATCGGTGTCTGTGTATAACAACCTCACATTTGATTCAGGATTTGCTAAAATAACATTGTAATGAAAGTCATTCATTTTACATTTAGACAAATCTAATATAGATGCACCAACATATACTGGTTGATTGTGAAAAATCTTTAGTCTACTCATCTCGATGACCATACATTGTTCATCGAATATAATTCTATGTTTAAAATTAGCCTTAGCTATTAAAGACCTACCACCACGAGCTCCATGCCATTTGGTGACCCATTTGATGTCCCTTAACTTCCTCACATTCATCAGTGAACGACCAAAAATTGCATTATTCATCAATTTATAAAAATTCTTTTCAAAATCATTTTTGGCTTGTTTTCGTTTCTCTGTGTTCACATCAATATATGGTTTTAGCCATTGGCTCTGATTGAATTCAATTATTCTGTGAATACGATCTAATTTCATTCCTAGTTGAATACATTGCTTTAACAATCTATAATGCAAAACATAACGTTCTTTATTATCTAGGGTAGCCATTAGCTTTGTCAACTTTTCTGGACATAGAGGGTAATCTGAATGTTTGTCATGTAACTCTTGAGGATAAGTCAAATCTACTTCCAAAATATATCCAATTTCTGAAGTATCATCAATAGTTAAAACATCAAAGCCTTCAACATTTGCAATCCATTTAAAGCCACCCGTTGGAAGATATTCCATCATCGCATATCCATACAAATTATTAACGTCAAAGTACATTATGTAGGACTCTTGCTTTTTCTCATCATAAGTTTTCATATACTTATTATTAGCAATCGCATGTCGTGTTATACACTGAACATTTCCTCCTCGAATAGATCGTTCAAAAAGTGTAACATATCAATATCTTGAAGCAATTCAAGTTGAACGTTGGTTATCTTTTTCATAGCACACCAAGACATAGATGGAGCAGTGTAAAAAATGAGCTGCATCAATGCCATAAGTTTCCATGCCATTCGATCTAAAATTTTCAAAGACATCCGCCAAAAGAAGTGTGTCAACTTTTAAATACAAATCTGCGTATTCTCCTAATGTTTGACAGGAAAACGTTTCCCACACCGATTGAGCAAACTCATACTCTTCATTCGATATTGTTTGATCATTAAGGCTGCTATAAAACTTGGATATTTCAGGTAATTTAGTTTCGTTAAGAACATCCATACTCGTGACGTATTCATAGGGAAACACACCTTTTCTCGCAGTAAGTCGAAACTGTGCATCATCATTAAAATAACGTCGTGTTATTTGCTTTGAATCTTCGCTTAACGAAGATGAACATTGATCTAGTGAACAGGACAAGAAATTATATGTATCGAAAAATCTTAACTGAATGAATCCATTCTTAGCCCGTACATACTTTGTAAACCCTTTGTAACGTTCCATATTCATCGCTAACAATTTTATATGACCAGGATTATGTAACACCTCTCCATCACGTTTCTCGCAAATTTCTTTAATTATAAAATGTCCATCATAGGCGGTTAGATTATGAAATGCTATAGGCAAAACCTTTGTTACTTTGTAATTTAAATTACAACTATTGTGTGCGCTTCCTCTATATTTTCCAGTTAAGTGACAATGATCGCGTACTTTGAGTTCATTAACTGCAATCGGTTTCTCGCAAATGTGACACATTTTACTTGACAAAAATAATCTTTCTTCATTTTCGGTCATCTTTAACATTGGCTTAACCGATAAGTAATATGTTTGAAGTTTATCCACAATACTATAAAGTTCCTTTACAAACAATTCAATGCAATTATTTCCCCTAAAGAGCTTGAAACTGCACAATTCACTATCGAAATTACAATGAAGGTATAAAGAAATGCTGTAAGGAATATGTTTATGTGTTAAAGTAGAGTTATGAATGTCACTATTTGGAATCATCAAAAACAAAAGATCTTAGGTTCAATTATCATTTTTACCCGTTTAAGACCTTTTTCCCCACTGTAAAATCACTATTTACTGTTTTAGGGGTGACATCATCTATCCGGGTAAAAGCCTATGTCACAACGAATTTTTTAAGCTATTACACATAATTTTACGGTTCTTAGTTTCCAAGGTATCGATTTTTCAATTTGGGGGTAGTTTTCACCCCCCTGCTATTTTTCATCAAAAACAAAAGATCTTAGGTTCAATTATCATTTTTACCCGTTTAAGACCTTTTTCCCCACTGTAAAATCACTATTTACTGTTTTAGGGGTGACATCATCTATCCGGGTAAAAGCCTATGTCACAACGAATTTTTTAAGCTATTACACATAATTTTACGGTTCTTAGTTTCCAAGGTATCGATTTTTCAATTTGGGGGTAGTTTTCACCCCCCCTGCTATTTTTCATCAAAAACAAAAGATCTTAGGTTCAATTATCATTTTTACCCGTTTAAGACCTTTTTCCCCACTGTAAAATCACTATTTACTGTTTTAGGGGTGACATCATCTATCCGGGTAAAAGCCTATGTCACAACGAATTTTTTAAGCTATTACACATAATTTTACGGTTCTTAGTTTCCAAGGTATCGATTTTTCAATTTGGGGGTAGTTTTCACCCCCCTGCTATTTTTCATCAAAAAGAAAAGATCTTAGGTTCAATTATCATTTTTACCCGTTTAAGACCTTTTTCCCCACTGTAAAATCACTATTTACTGTTTTAGGGGTGACATCATCTATCCGGGTAAAAGCCTATGTCACAACGAATTTTTTAAGCTATTACACATAATTTTACGGTTCTTAGTTTCCAAGGTATCGATTTTTCAATTTTGGGGTAGTTTTCACCCCCCTGCTATTTTTCATCAAAAAGAAAAGATCTTAGGTTCAATTATCATTTTTACCCGTTTAAAACCTTTTTCCCCACTGTAAAATCACTATTTACTGTTTTAGGGGTGACATCATCTATCCGGGTAAAAGCCTATGTCACAACGAATTTTTTAAGCTATTACACATAATTTTACGGTTCTTAGTTTCCAAGGTATCGATTTTTCAATTTTGGGGTAGTTTTCACCCCCCTGCTATTTTTCATCAAAAACAAAAGATCTTAGGTTCAATTATCATTTTTACCCGTTTAAAACCTTTTTCCCCACTGTAAAATCACTATTTACTGTTTTAGGGGTGACATCATCTATCCGGGTAAAAGCCTATGTCACAACGAATTTTTTAAGCTATTACACATAATTTTACGGTTCTTAGTTTCCAAGGTATCGATTTTTCAATTTGGGGGTAGTTTTCACCCCCCTGCTATTTTTCATCAAAAACAAAAGATCTTAGGTTCAATTATCATTTTTACCCGTTTAAAACCTTTTTCCCCACTGTAAAATCACTATTTACTGTTTTAGGGGTGACATCATCTATCCGGGTAAAAGCCTATGTCACAACGAATTTTTTAAGCTATTACACATAATTTTACGGTTCTTAGTTTCCAAGGTATCGATTTTTCAATTTGGGGGTAGTTTTCACCCCCCTGCTATTTTTCATCAAAAACAAAAGATCTTAGGTTCAATTATCATTTTTACCCGTTTAAGACCTTTTTCCCCACTGTAAAATCACTATTTACTGTTTTAGGGGTGACATCATCTATCCGGGTAAAAGCCTATGTCACAACGAATTTTTTAAGCTATTACACATAATTTTACGGTTCTTAGTTTCCAAGGTATCGATTTTTCAATTTTGGGGTAGTTTTCACCCCCCTGCTATTTTTCATCAAAAAGAAAAGATCTTAGGTTCAATTATCATTTTTACCCGTTTAAAACCTTTTTCCCCACTGTAAAATCACTATTTACTGTTTTAGGGGTGACATCATCTATCCGGGTAAAAGCCTATGTCACAACGAATTTTTTAAGCTATTACACATAATTTTACGGTTCTTAGTTTCCAAGGTATCGATTTTTCAATTTGGGGGTAGTTTTCACCCCTCCTGCTATTTTTCATCAAAAACAAAAGATCTTAGTTTCATTTATCATTTTTAGGTGTTTAACACGTTTTTTCCCCATAACATGACTATTTACTGTTTTAGGGGTGAAATGACCAATCCAGGTAAAAGCCTATGTCATCACCTATTTTTAAAGCTATAACGCCTAATTTTAGGGTTCATAGTTTCCAAGATATTGAGTTTTCAATTTTGGGGGGGTAGTTTCACCCCATAAAGGGGGACGTCGCCCCAAGTGCTAGGACCCCTCATACAAGTCCCTAGCATGATTGGTTCACGAGATATTAACAAAAGTGTAGTTAGGCCCTTTTGACAAGAAAATAAATGAATGATACTTTCAAAAACGAGGTGTCACCCCAAGTGCTAGGATACTGCCTATGGGAAAATCCCATCCTGGGTTCAGAAAATATTAACAAATGTGTAGTTAGACCCTTTTGACAAAAGCCACCGGTGTGCATACATACAAAAATTGCTCTTTCACCCCAGGTAAGGGTAGTTTTTATTTTGGGGGTTGACATACCTCATTCATACAAAAGGAGAATTCACTACGAGTCCTATGACACCCCATATGTTTACATCGCATTATTGGTTAGCGAGATACTAAAAATCGAATGACCTATTAGTTTTTTGTTTTTTTTAATAAATTTTTTAAAAAGCCTCATCTATAAAGAATCTTTTAAAAATTCCGCTCTCTTACAAAAGCCCTCAAGTGCGCATGCATACAAAAATAACCACTACTTAACCTCCGGGTAAGGGTAGATTTATTTTGGGGTGGATATACTCCCATCCATAGCAAGGGGTGGTTCACCACAAGTCCTACGACACCCTATATGCATCGTTCTAGCCTTACAAGCTCATTAAATTCGCCAAAATGTCAAAAAAGCACGTTTACCTCAAATTGCGTTTCCAAATTCCACCCATTTTAAAAAATTACCTCACCATCAAATAGAGCGGGAAAAATAGCATTTAAACGAACCCTCACTCAACCCTAGTCCTCGCCCGCCACCAAACATTTCCCAACATAGCCATACGTATTCAAGCACACACGCGACTTGCAAGAGAACATACACTACCCCACTACCCGCGAATAACCTTTTGTTTTGGTGCTCACACTCGCATGGGTGTCAGATGACAGTTAGCATCCTAATAAACATCCTCCATGACGTCAACACCCATTAACTTTTTATCACCATCGCACAAACAAGCCAAAGGGTCAACCTCTTCCCACGCTAACACGTGCACTGCACATGCTCGCTCCTGGACCACGTGCTCGCTCTAAGGACCCATGACGTCATCCCATGACGTCATCAGGATTACGCAATTTCTGGTCATGATGATGCAATATTCAAAGTCTAGCGAATTATACTACTACGGTCGAAACGCGTAATACAAATTTCCCTTTATTTAACAGTTTTTTTTGAGCGTATGGCTTTTAGTGCCGGGTGTGTCCGAGGACATGTTCGGCTCGCCAGAGTTTGTAGCTGCTTCTATGCGGACACCCATGGGGTGAGCTACAAGTACCGTCGCGTGTGGAGTGTTGGCTGGGAGGAAAGTGTGAATGTAACGACGAGGAATTGGAAGGTAGCGGCTGTGGCCTATAGGTAGGGACCAACCCCAGCATTTTCCTGGAAGGAAGATGGGAAACCACAGAAAACCATCTTCAAGGTTGCCGTCGGGGAGATTCGGACCTCCTCGCCTCCCGGATGTTAGCGACTGCCTTCAACCACGCCGTAACGAACACGGCTAACTCACCCGGTTATTTAACAGTGAATAATATTAATAGGCTAGGCTACATGTCATTATTTTCAGGACTTGTGTTATATATACATATGTTATGCCCACCCAATCATAGACTATTGGTCAAATAGCGTGTTGACCAACTGAAAAGTATAAATTAACAGTTTTACATGCAACACTGAAAAAAAATGGCTTCAAAACGTCACACAACATAGGTTGACATATTTTCACCCAAGTTGACGGGTTTGATGACCACGATGTCGAGGCCCCTAAATTAATGAAAACAACAACAACCTATAACTGGAACAGGGAGAATTATGGACCCCTTGTGCCATGAAATGTAAAGAAACGCTTCCGCTCAGTACTCTAGTAAGAGGTGTACTGCCGAGCCACATGATCATCCACACGAGAGTTTATAGTATTCCGATACGCTGCGACAGTGTCGAGTGTCACGCAACACTTACTGTATATTGGGCAGGTGTAGAAGCCTGGCATAATACAGTATGTGTTTTATGGTTTGTCGGAATATTTCACAAGTACAGGGTCTTTCATATAAAATAAGAGCGCCAAGCGGCGGCTTTGTTAACCGCGCCTGCGGTCTCCTTGGCCGAGCTTTCAGCATTGTACACACCCTAGCAAGGCCGCTGCATCATATAGGATTGTACACACGCTTAAAGCAGGGGGTCTTGGCGCGCCAAAAGCTCGGCCAAGGTGACCGCAGCTACGGTTAACAAAGCCGCCGTTTGGCGCTCTTATTTTATATGAAAGACCCTGTAAAAGTGTGCAGTTTAAAACCAACGAAAACCTTAATTTGTTTACGAGGAATAACTCAGCGAAACTATTGAAGACCAATAAAGGTTTACTTGTGTTGTATGAAGCCGGCCACATGGTGTTGGGGTAGTGCACCTTCCTCTCACCCGGTTCCATCAGGGATTTGGTTTAGCTGGGAATCGAATCTGGACCTCCGCAGCAACAGCCAGTAATGCTAGTCAGAAGCCTACGCCATGAAGTGGACAACATACGTGAAATAATGTGAATGTCGTAGTGAACAAAGGGGCCAGTTATAGGTTGTTGTTTTCATTTAGGGGCCTTGACATCGTGGTCATCAAACCCATCTACTTGGGTGAACCTATGTCAACCTGTGTTGTGTGACATTTTGAAGCCATCTTTTTCAGCGTTGCCTGTACAAACTGTTAATGTATACTTTACAATAACATTGGTCAACACGCTATTCGACCAATAGTCTATGAGGGCTGGAACGGGGTGCACTCAGCCTCGTGAGGACAATGGAATAGCTATCTGACAGTGAGGCAGCGTCTCAGTCACTGAGACTAAGATTAACGACCGAGGGGACCCGATGCGGTGACAACGCGTCACTCCGCCATCTGTAGGTTGAATAGCAGGGCAGCGGTCGCTTGGTAGGCCAAGGCTTATCATGGGCTGTGGTGCCACGGGGATTTGTTTTTTGTTTCTGTTTGATTTTATGCGTTGTATGAAGAGTTGTTGTTGTTGTTGTTGTTGTTGTTGTTTTAAAGGGCGGATCAACGAGGTCATCTTCCCCTAAAGTATGAAGAGTACAAGCCATTTAGATGGAAGGTGACAATTAAAATATCTCCTGTCCAGGCCACCGTATTAGGTTACAGGATGTTACTCAATTAATTATACCGACAAAAGGATCAGGGATGCTCCTTGTGTTATCTATGGACCAATGCCGCTATCAGATCGGTGGAGAAAATTCTTCTTCTCGGGAAAATGAGGGTACTTTGTTACTACCAGTTGTGCGATTAAAATTGACGGACTCGCCGTATTTGCTGGGCCAGAGCGCAAGCTGCAGGCCGCTGCAGTGTATCAGGGAAGCTACGTATGGAGTATGGTAGAGATAATACTCGGCGCGATTGTACAAGTTTCCTCGATTTCGTAGCTCCCTTGAAACACTGCGCTCTGGCCCAGCAAATACGGCGAGTCCGTCAATTGGAATCACACGCTTGGAAGTAACAAAGTTACGTCATGTTCCCGAGAAGAAAAAGAAATCTCCGTAAATTTGATGCGGCATCGGTCAATACATAACACAAAGAGGATCCCAGATTTTTTGACGGTATAATTGAGAAACACTCTGTATATTACCCCCACCCAACAAAAAGTATGTTAACCGATTGAAAAGTATAAATTAACAATCAGTGTTGTCGTGGTGTCTGTGATAGTGGTGTGTATGTGTGAGTCTATGTTTGAGAAGAAGATGGTCGCGGCCATTAGTTAGGAATCGTTCCAAGCATTTGACTGGATGTAGATGTGGAAAGCGACGGAAAACCCCTTCTAGGGTGACTAGAGCGGCTTCGGTGGCGTAGTTGGTAGCATGCTGAGCTTCTATGCCCAAGATCGCGGGTTCACACTCGGCCGAAGTCGTCCGATTTTTTAAGAACGTTAAAAAGCCGCAGTATGCCTTCCTTTGGAGGGGAAGTAAAGTAAGATTTATGTTAAAGAACCTTCCACTAATTACACCTGTGTGAAGCTAAATATATATAGGTTAAACATTTGACTAACGTTCTTAGGTTCCTACGTTCGTCGTCAGGAGCCGACTGCGGTGGCATCTGGTAACTAAGTTCTGAACTAGATGGTTGTTGACGGTGGCGTTTGGCGGCGAAATTGCTTGAAAAAATTCAATGTGTGCAGTCCTTACTTGAACTAAAACAGATACACACAATAATATAGCCATCATAATTAACACCGGTTATCAGACAGATTCTATACACACCCAAAGTACACGGGGCTACATGAACGCGTTGTCGCATCCCCTAAACTCAGGAACCAACCAACCAACCAGAGTGACTAGCCGAGAATCGAACCCATCTCTTTTCAGTTTTGCTTCAAGAGGCTGACCAGAACTAATTTTCTTGGCATAGCTGGGTGGGAACTTTGGAGCAAGAGTAAGAGCGAGATCACGTAAAGCAGCAGCGAGACTGATAGTTTCTTGCTTGGGGAGAGCGGAACTAAAGCTGGAGAGCAAGGCAGTAGCCTTCACCTTGGAGGCATCAATGTGGAGGTAATAGAAAGTCAAAGAGAAGGCAAGAAAATTGCCTGCAATGAAACTGCACATCATTTATAGCCTAAAGACTACTGTAAATAATTTCACTCTAAGTGGTTGCAAAACACCAGTGTGATTCTTCTCTCGAAATATAGAGAGCTTCAGTATTGCCTATGGACATCAAATTGGCAGGTGAAAAACTAAAGGAAGTAGGAGACTTCAGTTGCTTAGGATGCAAAATAACCAGAGTAGTGGTTTTGTGGGGGTTCAAAACCCTCCACCTCCACACCCTCCACACAAGATGGCGTCAACCCGATAACTCCCGAACCCGTGGTCGGATTTTGACGAATGAGGTGTCATTGAACTCGGGCTGATACCCCCTTTCCATTGGATAACATATTTCAACCCCAAAAATAAAACCTACCCCTACTAGAGGGTGAAATTGATTTTTTTAGAGAATCTCTGTTACCAATTGCAACATGTGAGAGTTTGAATGCCGATATGGATTTAAACGTTGTTCCACATAAAGTGCATATGTTCGGTGGAAAGCCACTATGAATTAGCATGCCCACTCATGGCTTTTGTAAGAGGGTGGGGGAGCGGATCCCTGTGGATGGGTTATTGTTGACGGGTCATTGTTGGCGGGGTCATTGTGGACGAGTCCTTGTGGACAAGTCCTTGTGGACAGGTCCTTGTGGACAAGTCCTTTTGACAGGTCCTTGTGGACAGGTCCTTGTTGACAGGTCCTTGTGGTCGAGTCCTTGTGGACGAGTCCTTGTCCCTTTGGACTGATCCCTTTGGACGGGTCCCTACGGACTAGCCCATGAATTTATTTAAATTATGTCAAAGGGCCTAACTACATTTGTGTGTGTTGAATTGACGTTGTTCACCACTACTATAATGGGATAACGATATGAAAGGAAAGTAGCGAAATACATGTGAACACGTGTGAGATGACCTTATTACCATCCTCCTTGTGAAACAAGTCACATCCTGTTTTGGTTCATACGTGAGAAAATGCAAGTTCATGTGTAATATGACCTAACACACAAGTGTACACATGTGCACGTGCACGATAAGAGCTAACAAGTCACAACCTGTTTTGACAGTGGTGGGAATAAGGCTAGAGTCATGTACGAGTAGTCAAATTACACCGGCAGACAACCCCTTTCCTATGGATAACTTATTCCCACTCTAAAATAAAATCTACCCCTACTAGAGAGTGAAATAATACTTTTTGGTAAAAGTCGCTTTCCATGTGCAACATGTGGGAGTTTGTACGCCAATATGAAATTAAACTCGTTCCACATAAAGTGCATGCATACAACTGAATGCCGCTATGATTTATCATTTTCGTTTTTTGTTTTACAAATGCGCAATTTTTTTTTTGTAAGAGGGCGGGCTTTTTGAATAATGATTTATACATACGTTTTTTTTTACAAATTAACCAAAGATCCAAAAAACTAATAGGTCATCGGCTTTTTAATATCTTATGAACTAAGAAAGCTAGGGACTTGTATGAGGGGTTGTTGGACTTGGGGTGACGCCCTGTTTTTGAATGTATTATTCATTTTTTGTCAAAAGGGCCTAACTGCACTTTCGTTAATATCTCGCTAACTAATAATCACAGAGGGTCAAGTGAGGTGTCATAGAACTTAAAATGGCCAACCCCTCCCCATGACCAATGAATTTACCCCAAAATAAAACAGCAAGGTCATTAACCTAAGATTTTATCAACTAATTATCAGAGAGGGACAAGTAAGGTGTCACAAGACTCAGGATGGCCAACCCTTTTCCATGACCAACGAATTTACCCAAAATACCCAAAACAGCAAGGTCATTGACCTAAGATTTTATAAACTTATCAGTAGAGAGGGTCAAGTGAGCTGTCATAGGACTACGAATGGTTAACCCTTTCCCATGACCAATGAATTTACCCCAAAAATCCAAAACAGCAAGGTCATTGACCTGAGATTTTATAAACTAATAATCGGATATCAACATGAGAGGTGTCATAGGACTTAGAATGGTCAACCCTTTCCCATGGCTAATGAATTTACCCAAAAATACCCTATACATCAAGGTCATCGACCTGAGATTTTATAAACTAATAATCGGATATGGACATGTGAAATGTTTACAGTGAGTGATGAAACATAGCTAGGTAGTGAAAGAATTATTATAGGCTACAAGTATGGTGACTGACAAATCTTTCACCATTGGAACTTGTTTTCAGATCAAACTGCAGTACAGAGAGAGCATAGGTTGTAGGTATGGGATAATAAATGACAAATGGTGTATACAAAATCTGATTTATCGATTCAAGAAATAAGAGTAGACAATCTTTAATCGATTGGTTAAAGAGGATAGCTAAAATCCAAAATGGTGACTATATCGAACTAAACTGATCTAAGCTGAATCAAACTCAACTAAACCGAAGCAAACTTAATCAAAAACAAGTCAATGGTTTAAGTGTAAAACTTGTGGGTGAATGTGGTCATTGGTAATGTCAGAAAGGAAAGGGATAACGCTCTACCTATAGAGGGTAGGTAAAGCTAGTGCATAATGCTAATGCACACACACAAGTACATGAAACACACACAACTAACCTATACTGTTTTTATGGGTTGACTGTTAAAACTTGCTCAGTGGTTACTGGGACAAGATGGTCACTACACACAACAAGCGTTAAATACTTGAGGCTAATAATCTACACACACACACACACACACACACTTGTTCTAAACTAAACTGTCTTGCTGACAGTGCTCACACTGTAGGCAGATGACAGAAATGCTTGGCTAACAGAAATACCATCATTTCCGGTTGTCTAATGTTACCAGCTAACCATTTTGTGCTGCAGTGGCGAGCACATGTACCACATGTACCACTTACACTAGAGATTTTAACTCGATTTCAAGCTCTAAGTCCTAGAACGAATCAATCTAAGAAAAAAGGGCATGGTGGCGCAGTGGTTAAGCTGTTAGCCTTTCACTAAAGTGGACTAGGGTTTGATTTCAGGTCAATACACATGTCATAAACATATAAAAAGCAGAGATAATGTTTTAAACCGATTACACTCATCTCTTTTCAAATTATTACTTGGATTGCAAATACAAAGGTGGACTGGGTGTGATGTACAGTTAATGCTGCCTATCGCACACTAGCTGTAAGGAAGCCATATGTAGAGCTATATGTAGAGAACTACCTAGCGATTTCATGAACTGGTATAGCTATGTCGCATAAACGGTGCAGGATACAATCCAGCAACTATAATTCGTCTCTTGTGGAACAGAGAAAATGCACTTTTGCCTTGATGGATAACAAATGTGTGCAGACGAATGACCTACTGTACGCATTAGCCTAGCAAGGGGTTATAACCACGAGGAGGAGGTGTGATTTCTATATTTTATTGTTTAGAGACATGGCTTTTGTAACCAGTAGATTTAATTGATTCAGTATTTTGTAAATATTTATTTTTGTAATTGTAAATAGTTAATTTTTTTTGTAAATAGTGGAAACCATTTATTTTTGTAATGGTAAATGTTAAATGTATAATTAAAGTTCTTTGGGATGAGTGTGCATGTCAATGAAGTTTTTAGGGATAAATAGAGTGGTTGTGTGTTTGTTCTCAAAGACAGGCAAGGTTGTGTGGATGTATGACTACACTGAAAGAGAGAGAGAGAGAGTGTAGAAACAGCCTTACCTGCAGTAGTAATAGTAGACCTCTATGTTTTGCATACACATAGACAGACTGTACGATCGCAATGGCCAAGCACTCACTTTAACACCATTTACAAAATCTTAAAATGAAAAAATCAAGTTTCGCAAATATGAACTTTTGATATAAACAAAATAAAAATAAAATGTGTAAACAACAAATTGGAAAATCCATGTTTCCATATCATGAAATTCAAAAAAAACTTTAAACTGACATTTAAAAGAAATGCAAATGGAAAATCGACAAATTGTAATGTGTGAAATGTGAAAATGAACAAATGGCTATCATTATTTAAAAAAAATAAAAAAATGGTGTTGTATGGTTGAGGTGTGAATCAAACCCTACATATTTTGGACCACCCGAGACTGAGTATACTTGTTTTAGTCCTCATACCAATTTTAAAAATTTGTGTTAAAGCTAGGAATTGAACCCGAGAGCTTGTAGGGGGAGACAAAGGTTAGAATATGTTAAACAGATAGCCTTGAATGTAGAATGTGGTAGCTATATAGAGATGAAACGATTAGCTCGGGACAGATAGGTACTGAGATCTGCATCAAACCAGTCAAAGGACTAAAGACTCAAACAACAACATGTACGTTCACCAAAATAATGTTGTGTAACGGTAAATGTTAGTCAACGAACAGTAATGCATTACTAAAACCCATGACACGATACCTAAGAGCTTTTCTAAAATGATTTTAAAATGCCTTTAACCCTATATTGAACACCCAGTTCACAAGACTCATAACTGCAATGTTATGGTAAAACAAAACAAAATCTATATTTCAAAACAAACAAGTGGTTTAGTCAATGTATACTGGAAAAAGTTTTGTAAACACTCAAGTCCTCAAGACCAATTAAATTAGTAACTGTCAGGTTGGCCGAGTGGTTAAGGTGTTTGACATAAGATCAAATTTCTGTATAAGGAAGCAAGGGTTCGAATCCCTTACCTGACATAACTATTGCCTTAACATGGCTTGGCCACACTGTATTATTATGATACTCAGTACACAAACCATAGATATAGTGTATTGTTTAAGGCCACTCTCTTTCTGAACATAGTCAGAGACTGTTGATGGTTAACAATATTGTATTAATAGTGGGACATGGGGATAGCAATTAAGAAAAAAACAGCCAATACCCATACAATATTTTTATACATTTTAGTTTTTTTTTTTTTTTTTTTACAATAGTTACACACTGAATACAACTTTTTATCTCTTTACCATTGTTTGATATAGATTTTAAACACAACGCTTGTTGTAGATCCTTTTACAACTTTCTCTAGGTACTCTTGTTCTTAAAAACTGGGGAAGCCGCAATGGTTTTATAGACATTAAACCCTCATTCTCTTCTTTTTCATCATCATCATCATCATTATAAATATTATCTTTATAATTATTATAGTCATTGTCACCATCATTATCATCATCATCATCATCATCATCATCCTCAACATTACTAGAACTATCCAATTCCATTTTTTCCTTTTCAAAAGGGATCTCTTGAAGAGTCTGTGTTGCTTTTGATAGTGTTACGGGTTTATTGAACGTTGACAACTGTCCTAACATGACTTTTTGAGGAGATAAATGTTTTTTCATAAGGAAGTCACTATGTTGAGTAACACTATGTTTTTGTCGGACTTGCTTTTTCTTGTTCTTTTGATCATGTTTTGTTAACACTAACGGTGTTTCATTTGGTATACCACATTGATGAGCACCAACACTTAAGACCTCACCATGTTTACTTTTTAGATGACCTAGACATTTTGTTGTTCTTTGTTTTGAGCACTGCCAAAATATGATGCCATTCGCATTTTCTCGCTTATAGTTATAAGAGTACCCATGATACAGGGCACGTGGTTTACCTTTATTGGTTATAGTATATTCCATAGTAGCCACTGACTTGTATAGTCGATCCGCCTACTACAAAGGTCTGAACACTTGTGGTGAAAGAATGATGTTGTGTTGACGTTTTATGCAGGATAATGTTGGTGGCATATGTGGGTGGCTTATGTTGATGACATGTGTTGTTGGCTGATTTTGGTGGCTTATGTTGATGGTTTATGGTGGTGGCTTATGTTGATGGCTTATGTTGGTGGCTTATGTTGATGACATATGTTGGTGACTTATGTTGATAGCTTATGTTGGTGGCTAATGTTGATGACATATGTTGTTGGCTTATGGTGGTGGCTTATGTTGATGGTATATGTTGCTGGCCTATGTTGATGGTTTATGTTAACGGCTTAGGTTAATGTCTTAGGTTGATGGCATAAGTTGATGGCTTATGTTGGTGGCTTATGGTGGTGGCTTATGCTGGTGGCTTATGCTGGTGGCTTAAGGTGGTGGTTTATGGTGGTGGCTTATGTTGATGACATATGTTGGCGACTTATGTTGGTGGCTTATGTTGGTGGCTTATGGTGGTGGCTTATGTTGATGACATATGTTGGTGACTTATGTTGGTGGCTTATGGTGGTGGCTTATGGTGGTGACTTATAGTGGTGGGTTATGGTGGTGGTTTATGGTGGCTTATAGTGGTGGCTTATGATGGTGGCTTATGGTGGCTTATGGTGGTGACTTATAGTGGTGGCCTATGTTGGTGGCTTATTTTTGGTGGTTTACGTTAATACCTTATTTGTAATGGCTTATTTGACAAGTTATTGTTGTCAATGTATTTAGAGGATTTTTCTCTTGGTTTTGGAAAGTATCTCAACCCTTTTTTATGGTAGCATAATGCTTACCGCCATGTTTGTAAGCAACAACAACACACTAAAATTCCAAGAATCCAAAGTACTCTAAGGTTAATGATTGTCTCTCAACTCCATTCAACGTCTAGTCAAAAACATTATATATTTTTCACATTTTACAAAAAAGGTAAATTGGGAAAGTAAGCTATATGTTTAAACTAAAAATCATATCAAATCATATGCTAACTCCAACACCTACGTCTATCCCACTCTCAGTCAAAAAAATATTTGCTGACGTAATCATATGTTCCCCGCAAGCACACTTTGGACGGGTCCTTTTTGAAGGGAGTCATTTTTTTTACGGGTCCCGGGGGACGGGTCCATGTTGACGGGTCCCTGTGGCGGGTCCCCTTTGACATAATTTGGATAAAATGCAAGGCCAGTCCATAGGGGTCAGTCCAAAGGACCCGCCACAGGGACCCGTCAACATGGACCCGTCCCCCGGGACCCGTAAAAAAATGACTCCCTTCAAAAAGGACCCGTCCAAAGTGTGCTTGCGGGGAACATATGATTACGTCAGCAAATATTTTTTTGACTGAGAGTGGGATAGACGTAGGTGTTGGAGTTAGCATATGATTTGATATGATTTTTAGTTTAAACATATAGCTTACTTTCCCAATTTACCTTTTTTGTAAAATGTGAAAAATATATAATGTTTTTGACTAGACGTTGAATGGAGTTGAGAGACAATCATTAACCTTAGAGTACTTTGGATTCTTGGAATTTTAGTGTGTTGTTGCTTACAAACATGGCGGTAAGCATTATGCTACCATAAAAAAGGGTTGAGATACTTTCCAAAACCAAGAGAAAAATCCTCTAAATACATTGACAACAATAACTTGTCAAATAAGCCATTACAAATAAGGTATTAACGTAAACCACCAAAAATAAGCCACCAACATAGGCCACCACTATAAGTCACCACCATAAGCCACCATAAGCCACCATCATAAGCCACCACAAGCCACCACTATAAGCCACCATAAACCACCACCATAACCCACCACTATAAGTCACCACCATAAGCCACCACCATAAGCCACCAACATAAGCCACCAACATAAGTCACCAACATATGTCATCAACATAAGCCACCACCATAAGCCACCAACATAAGCCACCAACATAAGTCGCCAACATATGTCATCAACATAAGCCACCACCATAAACCACCACCTTAAGCCACCAGCATAAGCCACCAGCATAAGCCACCACCATAAGCCACCAACATAAGCCATCAACTTATGCCATCAACCTAAGACATTAACCTAAGCCGTTAACATAAACCATCAACATAGGCCAGCAACATATACCATCAACATAAGCCACCACCATAAGCCAACAACATATGTCATCAACATTAGCCACCAACATAAGCTATCAACATAAGTCACCAACATATGTCATCAACATAAGCCACCAACATAAGCCATCAACATAAGCCACCACCATAAACCATCAACATAAGCCACCAAAATCAGCCAACAACACATGTCATCAACATAAGCCACCCACATATGCCACCAACATTATCCTGCATAAAACGTCAACACAACATCATTCTTTCACCACAAGTGTTCAGACCTTTGTAGTAGGCGGATCGACTATACAAGTCAGTGGCTACTATGGAATATACTATAACCAATAAAGGTAAACCACGTGCCCTGTATCATGGGTACTCTTATAACTATAAGCGAGAAAATGCGAATGGCATCATATTTTGGCAGTGCTCAAAACAAAGAACAACAAAATGTCTAGGTCATCTAAAAAGTAAACATTGTGAGGTCTTAAGTGTTGGTGCTCATCAATGTGGTATACCAAATGAAACACCGTTAGTGTTAACAAAACATGATCAAAAGAACAAGAAAAAGCAAGTCCGACAAAAACATAGTGTTACTCAACATAGTGACTTCCTTATGAAAAAACATTTATCTCCTCAAAAAGTCATGTTAGGACAGTTGTCAACGTTCAATAAACCCGTAACACTATCAAAAGCAACACAGACTCTTCAAGAGATCCCTTTTGAAAAGGAAAAAATGGAATTGGATAGTTCTAGTAATGTTGAGGATGATGATGATGATGATGATGATAATGATGGTGACAATGACTATAATAAATATAAAGATAATATTTATAATGATGATGATGATGATGAAAAAGAAGAGAATGAGGGTTTAATGTCTATAAAACCATTGCGGCTTCCCCAGTTTTTAAGAACAAGAGTACCTAGAGAAAGTTGTAAAAGGATCTACAACAAGCGTTGTGTTTAAAATCTATATCAAACAATGGTAAAGAGATAAAAAGTTGTATTCAGTGTGTAACTATTGTAAAAAAAACAAAAAACTAAAATGAATAAAAATATTGTGTGGGTATTGGCTGTTTTTTTCTTAATTGCTATCCCCATGTCCCACTATTAATACAATTGTTAACCATCAACAGTCTCTGACTATGTTCAGAAAGAGAGTGGCCTTAAACAATACACTATATCTATGGTTTGTGTACTGAGTATCATAATAATACAGTGTGGCCAAGCCATGTTAAGGCAATAGTTATGTCAGGTAAGGGATTCGAACCCTTGCTTCCTTATACAGTATTTGATCTTAAGTCAAACACCTTAACCACTCGACCAACCTGACAGTTACTAATTTAATTGGTCTTGAGGACTTGAGTGTTTACAAAACTTTTTCCAGTATACATTGACTAAACCACTTGTTTGTTTTGAAATATAGATTTTGTTTTGTTTTACCATAACATTGCAGTTATGAGTCTTGTGAACTGGGTGTTCAATATAGGGTTAAAGGCATTTTAAAATCATTTTAGAAAAGCTCTTAGGTATCGTGTCATGGGTTTTAGTAATGCATTACTGTTCGTTGACTAACATTTACCGTTACACAACATTATTTTGGTGAACGTACATGTTGTTGTTTGAGTCTTTAGTCCTTTGACTGGTTTGATGCAGATCTCAGTACCTATCTGTCCCGAGCTAATCGTTTCATCTCTATATAGCTACCACATTCTACATTCAAGGCTATCTGTTTAACATATTCTAACCTTTGTCTCCCCCTACAAGCTCTCAGGTTCAATTCCTAGCTTTAACACAAATTTTTAAAATTGGTATGAGGACTAAAACAAGTATACTCAGTCTCGGGTGGTCCAAAATATGTAGGGTTTGATTCACACCTCAACCATACAACACCATTTTTTTTATTTTTTTTAAATAATGATAGCCATTTATTCATTTTCACATTTCACACATTACTATTTGTCGATTTTCCATTTGCATTTCTTTTAAATGTCAGTTTAAAGTTTTTTTGAATTTCATGATATGGAAACATGGATTTTCCAATTTGTTGTTTACACATTTTATTTTTATTTTGTTTATATCAAAAGTTCATATTTGCGAAATTTGATTTTTTCATTTTAAGATTTTGTAAATGGTGTTAAAGTGAGTGCTTGGCCATTGCGATCGTACAGTCTGTCTATGTGTATGCAAAACATAGAGGTCTACTATTACTACTGCAGGTAAGGCTGTTTCTAAACTCTCTCTCTCTCTCTCTCTCTTTCTGTGTAGTCATACATCCACACAACCTTGCCTGTCTTTGAGAACAAACACACAACCACTCTATTTATCCCTAAAAACTTCATTGACATGCACACTCATCCCAAAGAACTTTAATTATACATTTAACATTTACCATTACAAAAATAAATGGTTTCCACTATTTACAAAAAAAATTAACTATTTACAATTACAAAAATAAATATTTACAAAATACTGAATCAATTAAATCTACTGGTTACAAAAGCCATGTCTCTAAACAATAAAATATAGAAATCACACCTCCTCCTCGTGGTTATAACCCCTTGCTAGGCTAATGCGTACAGTAGGTCATTCGTCTGCACACATTTGTTATCCATCAAGGCAAAAGTGCATTTTCTCTGTTCCACAAGATACGAATTATAGTTGCTGGATTGTATCCTGCACCGTTTATGCGACATAGCTATACCAGTTCATGAAATCGCTAGGTAGTTCTCTACATATAGCCCTACATATGGCTTCCTTACAGCTAGTGTGCGATAGGCAGCATTAACTGTACATCACACCCAGTCCACCTTTGTATTTGCAATCCAAGTAATAATTTGAAAAGAGATGAGTGTAATCGGTTTAAAACATTATCTCTGCTTTTTATATGTTTATGACATGCGTATTGACCTGAAATCAAACCCTAGTCCACTTTAGTGAAAGGCTAACAGCTTAACCACTGCGCCACCATGCCCTTTTTTCTTAGATTGATTCGTTCTAGGACTTAGAGCTTGAAATCGAGTTAAAATCTCTAGTGTAAGTGGTACATGTGGTACATGTGCTCGCCACTGCAGCACAAAATGGTTAGCTGGTAACATTAGACAACCGGAAATGATTGTATTTCTGTTAGCCAAGCATTTCTGTCATCTGCCTACAGTGTGAGCACTGTCAGCAAGACAGTTTAGTTTAGAACAAGTGTGTGTGTGTGTGTGTGTGTGTAGATTATTAGCCTCAAGTATTTAACGCTTGTTGTGTGTAGCGACCATCTTGTCCCAGTAACCACTGAGCAAGTTTTAACAGTCAACCCATAAAAACAGTATAGGTTAGTTGTGTGTGTTTCATGTACGTGTGTGTGTGCATTAGCATTATGCACTAGCTTTACCTACCCTCTATAGGTAGAGCGTTATCCCTTTCCTTTCTGACATTACCAATGACCACATTCACCCACAAGTTTTACACTTAAACCATTGACTTGTTTTTGATTAAGTTTGCTTCGGTTTAGTTGAGTTTGATTCAGCTTAGATCAGTTTAGTTCGATATAGTCACCATTTTGGATTTTAGCTATCCTCTTTAACCAATCGATTAAAGATTGTCTACTCTTATTTCTTGAATCGATAAATCAGATTTTGTATACACCATTTGTCATTTATTATCCCATACCTACAACCTATGCTCTCTCTGTACTGCAGTTTGATCTGAAAACAAGTTCCAATGGTGAAAGATTTGTCAGTCACCATACTTGTAGCCTATAATAATTCTTTCACTACCTAGCTATGTTTCATCACTCACTGTAAACATTTCACATGTCCATATCCGATTATTAGTTTATAAAATCTCAGGTCGATGACCTTGATGTATAGGGTATTTTTGGGTAAATTCATTAGCCATGGGAAAGGGTTGACCATTCTAAGTCCTATGACACCTCACATGTTGATATCCGATTATTAGTTTATAAAATCTCAGGTCAATGACCTTGCTGTTTTGGATTTTTGGGGTAAATTCATTGGTCATGGGAAAGGGTTAACCATTCGTAGTCCTATGACAGCTCACTTGACCCTCTCTACTGATAAGTTTATAAAATCGTAGGTCAATGACCTTGCTGTTTTGGGTATTTTGGGTAAATTCGTTGGTCATGGAAAAGGGTTGGCCATCCTGAGTCTTGTGACACCTTACTTGTCCCTCTCTGATTATTAGTTGATAAAATCTTAGGTTAATGACCTTGCTGTTTTATTTTGGGGTAAATTCATTGGTCATGGGGAGGGGTTGGCCATTTTAAGTTCTATGACACCTCACTTGACCCTCTGTGATTATTAGTTAGCGAGATATTAACGAAAGTGCAGTTAGGCCCTTTTGACAAAAAATGAATAATACATTCAAAAACAGGGCGTCACCCCAAGTCCAACGACCCCTCATACAAGTCCCTAGCTTTCTTAGTTCATAAGATATTAAAAAGCCGATGACCTATTAGTTTTTTGGATCTTTGGTTAATTTGTAAAAAAAAAACGTATCTATAAATCATTATTCAAAAAGCCCGCCCTCTTACAAAAAAAAACAATTGCGCATTTGTAAAACAAAAAACGAAAATGATAAATCATAGCGGCATTCAGTTGTATGCATGCACTTTATGTGGAACGAGTTTAATTTCATATTGGCGTACAAACTCCCACATGTTGCACATGGAAAGCGACTTTTACCAAAAAATTATTATTTCACTCTCTAGTAGGGGTAGATTTTATTTTAGAGTGGGAATAAGTTATCCATAGGAAAGGGGTTGTCTGCCGGTGTAATTTGACTACTCGTACATGACTCTAGCCTTATTCCCACCACTGTCAAAACAGGTTGTGACTTGTTAGCTCTTATCGTGCACGTGCACATGTGTACACTTGTGTGTTAGGTCATATTACACATGAACTTGCATTTTCTCACGTATGAACCAAAACAGGATGTGACTTGTTTCACAAGGAGGATGGTAATAAGGTCATCTCACACGTGTTCACATGTATTTCGCTACTTTCCTTTCATATCGTTATCCCATTATAGTAGTGGTGAACAACGTCAATTCAACACACACAAATGTAGTTAGGCCCTTTGACATAATTTAAATAAATTCATGGGCTAGTCCGTAGGGACCCGTCCAAAGGGATCAGTCCAAAGGGACAAGGACTCGTCCACAAGGACTCGACCACAAGGACCTGTCAACAAGGACCTGTCCACAAGGACCTGTCAAAAGGACTTGTCCACAAGGACCTGTCCACAAGGACTTGTCCACAAGGACTCGTCCACAATGACCCCGCCAACAATGACCCGTCAACAATAACCCATCCACAGGGATCCGCTCCCCCACCCTCTTACAAAAGCCATGAGTGGGCATGCTAATTCATAGTGGCTTTCCACCGAACATATGCACTTTATGTGGAACAACGTTTAAATCCATATCGGCATTCAAACTCTCACATGTTGCAATTGGTAACAGAGATTCTCTAAAAAAATCAATTTCACCCTCTAGTAGGGGTAGGTTTTATTTTTGGGGTTGAAATATGTTATCCAATGGAAAGGGGGTATCAGCCCGAGTTCAATGACACCTCATTCGTCAAAATCCGACCACGGGTTCGGGAGTTATCGGGTTGACGCCATCTTGTGTGGAGGGTGTGGAGGTGGAGGGTTTTGAACCCCCACAAAACCACTACTAACCAGTGATAGACGAAGCAAAGATGATATAAAAAGTAGGTTAGCTCAGGCATGGAAAGCATTTCTACAGAAAAGGAATCTGTTGACATCGAATATAGATTTAGGTATTAGGAAGTCATTTTTGAAGGCCTTTGTCTGGAGCGTGGTGGCACTCTATGTAAGTGAAACTTGGACTATTGGTGCAGCAGAAAAGAGGAGAATTGAAGCGATTTAAATGTGGTGTTACAGGAGAATGATGAAGATCAGATGGGTAGAAGGGTTACAAACGAAGAGGTATTAAGACTGGTGGAAGAGAAGAGATGTTTCTGGCAACTTATTGAAGAGAAGAGTTAGGTTCGTAGGACACATACTAAGATACCCAGGAATAGCAAGCTTAGTTATGGAAGGAAGGGTTGTGGACAAGAACTGTAGGGGTAGACCAAGGTTTGAATATGTTAAACAGATTGCCTCGGATGTGGGGTGTGGTAGCTATGTAGAGCTCGGGACAGGGGGTCCATGGAGCGCTGCATCAAACCAGTCAAAAGACTGAAGACTCCAAAAACAACAACAGTATTGCCTTATTGACAATATTGATGTTGCAACCTTTCAGTCGTCAACAAAATATTATCCCAATTACTGGGACATGCGAAGCAAGTAGTTCCGTGACGAACTAAAGAGCCTACTTTTCTTAGAATTTATGAATTAATCTAAAATGTTATGATCTATTATTGTGTCAATTTTGGATGAAATCCATTTGTTAGTATAGAAGATACATGCATTAAAAATTGGACTTATCAGAAGCATTAGATAATGTTGGCAGCACTGACGTACATTAGTTACCCCAAATTAATTTAGAATGTTAGGTACTATACGTATGCAAAGTTTAGAGCTCTTGGTTTGCATACTTTCTGATATATTGGTATCAGACAAAAATAATGGGGGGAGCATTTATTAACAGTTGGCAGCCCTGGTTGCTCTTAAGAATACGCATAGTCATATGTGTCATTGTACACATAGTATATACGAAATTTGGTTTAAATCCAACTGATAGTGTAGAAGTTATATGCATCTAAAAATTAGACTTATCAGCTGGCTTAGAATCACGTTGGTAACACTGTCATGTATGGCCTCCTGGAAATTAAACTGTAATATTATTATCTATATGTGTGCCAACTTAGGAATAGCTCCCATGTATACCTTCCAGGATATCCAACATCGAATTCAAATTTCAATTGCAATTTTTCAGCAGTTGGTAGCACTGACATAATTTTCAAATGTGGCCTTGAGATATTCCGGCATAGATCTTTACTCATACCAAATTTGGTTTCCATAGCTGCAGCTATTTAGGAGTTGATAGTGGTGGGGGCACACAGACAGACAGACAGACACACATTTTACCGGATCGATCTCTTAAGGGTACTTTTTGCTCATTTTTGCAAAATGAGAAAAGTAGGCTAAAAATCGTGAAAAGAATTACATGTGAGGCATTTCATATAGGTCTACCTAGGTCCATATACAAAGCTAAGTTGTATGTTTCACAAAACCCAACTTAAACCAGAGGGAGTTGTAGAAGGTGTGGTTTGTGCCAAAATCTTCCAAATCGTCTCAATAGTGAAGGGAAATATTACACTTCTTTAAAAATCAATTGATATTGTAGCTATCAGTCAGTCAACTCAAAAATCATTTATTTATTTATTTATCGTATGGCTTTTAGTGCCAGGAGTGTCCGAGGACATGTTCAGCTCGCCAGAGGCTGTAGCTACTTCAAGCGGACACCCCTAGGGTGAGCTACAAGTGCCGTTTAATTTCAAGTAGTTCCAACTTTCACTACCAGATGTCAATGATACCTAGTGGTGCACGTTGGATCTTTGATAGAGCGTTCAAACGAAATATAACCTGCAATTTAGCTTAACACAAGTTTAGTCAGTGGAAGGATCTTTTACATGACATAAATGTATGACATGGGACCACCGGCTTTACTTCCCCTCCGAAGGGAGGCATACTGAAGGATTTTAACGCTCTTAAAAATCTGATGACTTCGGCCGGGTTTGAACCCGCTATCTTGGGCACAGCAGTTCAGCATCTACCAACTACGCCACCGAAGACGCTAAAAATCATTAGAACTACTGGAATAATTATGTGAAAAATAACCGATATATATATTCAATGTGATTAAGATTTATATAGGCCTACAGAACAAGTCCTGGAAACTCCTGGCATAGTCTTCTTTAGGAATAGCCTTCAGTTTGGGTCGTCAAAACTCGAAATTGAACGCAAGAGAGAAGCGTGAATTTATGCAACCTGCCTTGCACACCTGTTCGACGGGTGGCAGTGAGAAGGGTGCATGTTCCGTGGAATGGAATGGTCCTGAAAACCATCGTCACGGGTGACGAGACCTGGTGCCTGAGGTACGACCTCGAAGGCAAGCGTCAAAGTATTGAGTATCGGGGTCCAGGGTCGCCGAAAAGCCCTGAAGGGCCCGAGGATTTCGGACATTTTGGACAACCAACGTAATGTGACGACCCAACTGAAGGATATCCCTCAGGATGACTATGCCAGGACTTGTACAGTCATTCTAAGAAGTGCATAACCATCCACGGGGATTACTTCGAAGGATAGTAAGGGCTGTTTCAAGTAAGCCAACAATCCGTTCGTAATATAGACCCATTCACCGAACTTTTCAGACAGAGGGTGTAATATATTGTTATGGACTGTTGAAGGAGAAGAAGACTATGTTTTAATAAGTGCGTTTAAACAAGTAAACAAGACGATGGCCCCTGCCAGGACAGTGTCGTGTGTGGAGACCGCATAATAGTAATGTAGGTCGGATGGTCTATACACATGGGGCATCACAAGTAATCATGCGTAACAAGACCGTTCAAGAGAAAGAGAATTTAAGCATTGGACAAATTGTACTCTGATCTTATAAATATCGACTGTTTGTTTAAAAAGTGCATTTGAACAGGGCGATAGACCCTTTCAAAACTGTGTCGCGTCGATCCCGCATACTAATTAAGCCGGCGGGTGGTTTATACGGATGCGAGATTTCTCGCATGGGTCCACTAGTATAAGTATATTGTACCCATATGAGATAGATTCATGTGGCTGGCCTACGGCTATATATCCTCGGGCGTGTTACATTCATTTCCCAAAGTTTGCAACCATTTGTGATAGGTGGATAGATCATGGGATATCTATCTACAAAGACCACAGAGACACATGATTTGATAGAAATAAACTTAACTGAATCAAAAGCTGAAATTTATAATTGATCTGAAGGATCCACAAATACAATAAAATCACTCTATTGTACTCTATTCTACTCCAACTCCTCTCCTCCGGAGATCGTAGGTTTGAATCCCTGCGCTAATGGCAGCTATCCTGAGTGTATTTCCCCCCGGTTCTTTCCCCACTCCCTCCAGGACAATGTCGGGGTAGCAACTTACTTCAAGTCCCGGGGCACCTACCTCATTTCCGTTCCTAATACAGTTACACACACTACCACAGTCATCACATAAATACAGGATACCAGACAACTTCAACTCACACCCAACTACATGGGGCACACACAACCCATTATGCAAGAGTTATCGCACGGGTCCGCAAGTAATAATAATAATACAATGCGTACAATCGATTCGTCATACTCAACAAAATTATCGTCTTCACAATAATCGATGCCATTTGTTTGTTAGTTGGTTCGTCAGTTTAGGGGCTGCGACAACGCGGTCATGTAGCCCCGTGTACTTTGGATGTGTGTAGAATTTGTCTGATAACCGGTGTTGATTGTGGTGACTGTATTAGTGTGTATTTCTGTTTCTTAATTCAAGTAAGGACTTTGAATTTTTCAAGTAGTTCCTCATTTTGCCGCCAAACGCCACCGTCAACAACTACTAGTTCAGAACTTGGCTACAGGTACTAGAAGCCACCGCAGTCGGCTCCTGGCGACGAACGTAGGAACCCGAACGTTATTTACATTTTTTAACCTCATTTAGCTTCGCACAGGTGCAATTAGTGGAAGGTTATTTAACATGCCATACATCTATTACATGGGACCGCCAGCTTTACTTCCCCTCCGAAGGAAGGCGTACTGAGGGATTTTTAACGTTCTTAAAAAATCCGACGACTTCAGTCGGGTTTGAACCCGCGATCTCGGGCATAGAAGCTCAGCATGCTACCAACTACGCCACCGAAGCCACCCAAATATGCCATTTGTGATGGTTGAACAGTTTGTTGTTGTTTTTGCTTATTTATGGGGATTTGTGACATCGTAGTCATGTAGTCCCATGTACTTGGATGTGTGTGGAATTTGTGTGATAACCTGTGTTATTGTGATGGCTGTACTAGTGTGCGTATTTGTAAATTGGGGATAGGATTGGGAAGGAGGCGGCCGTAGCCGTATGTTAGGAACCGTACCGGCATTTGTCTGGCTAGAAGTGGGAAACCACGGATGGCTTTGGCGAGAAATTAACCCACCTCTTCTCAGTTTTGCTTCACGAGGATGAGCAAGGAAGGAAGATTGTAGTTTTATGTGACCGTGAATCTTGTGATTATACGGGACCTCCATTTTACGTGGAATCCGAACCACAGGACATGGCATTTCACTTTGAAAATCTAACATGGATTGACCGGGAATCGATTCCTGTCCACCTTGGTGAGAGCTTGACCACTACGCCACCACGTCCCCACGAGGATGAGTGTATCCTTAATTGAGTTTAGAGCATCTGGTGAAAAGTGGGTTTCGAGTGGGGAAACACCGTCTCTCTCGATTTCGCCCTTCTCAGGGGGATGACAGATCATAGTGAGAGCGTAGGTCGCGGTAAAGCTCTGTACCAGATATTCTGCCAACCAATGAAGAATTAATTTTAGTACTAAGGTTCCGTAGTTGGCACACCGTAGTTGGTCTGTTTTGATTCATTTTCCTCGTGTTGTTGGTTATTTTGTTCGCCGGTATTTTGATTATTTATGTGATTTGAATTGAGAATCAATCATGCCACAGCAAGGGAGGATGAGATGCCAAGCACAGAGATGTAAGAATTATAATGAAATGGAAAGATGAACGAGTATCGTGTTGCAATCGAGAAGAACAGGTGCCTTAATACAATATACAATCCATATGTACTCCAATAAGTCTTCCATTTGTCTTAAGAATGGCACTGAAATTATATTTAAAAATTGTGTGTGTCCATTTTTCATAGTATAAATCACGGCGAACTCAACTACATTCATCTACAACAATGTCCACTTTTACCAATCGAGAAGAACGCAAAATAGAAAATAACCGCACATGTTGAGTTCGACTTTCTGGTCGAGAACGCTTCATTTGATCTTGGCACATTTAAGGAAGGAAGGAAGCTTGTAGTTTAACGTAACCGTTAATCTTGAGATCATGAGCCACGGGACCTCCTTTTTACGTGGAATCCGAACCACTGGACATGGCATTTCACTTCGAAAATCTCACATTCATTGACCGGGAATCGAACCCGGACCGCCTTGGTGAGAGGCATACAGCTAGACCGCTGAGCCACCACGCCCCCTCTTTGCACATTTACATTTACTAACTCTATAAATAGAGCCCTGCGCGGATAAACAAACCATTATCCGCATCCACCCCGTATCCGCATGCCTGTTATCCACAACCGTCCCGCATCCGTACGACTGGTATCCGCATCCGCCCCACATCCACCCCGTATCCGCACGTTTGTTATCTGAATCTACTGGAATTACTATAATATTTTTAATTAGATAAAGCGTTCAAGTAACACATTTAGACATTTGAGGAGAAAATCGTTCCCCCTAGGTTATGTATGACAAGTGCTATGTTTAAAATGAATGCTATACAGCCAAAATTGCAACCCTTTTCAGTTCGGAGTGTTGATTATGCTTAATGACATAATTTGAATGAGATTAGCTTAAATAATCATATTATATTTGTCATGAAAAAAAAACAACATAACGGAACAAGATGTTCAGTAAAGAACATATAGCCTACTTTCTCCTAAATGCATGGGTATTGTTATAACTTTTTGTCCTTCTCAAGGAGTATAATTGAATGTTGGCTGTAGTAGCTTGTTGAAATACAACGTGTTATTCGGATATTAAACATGAATATGAGGTGCCCTTTGCTAGTACTACCTCTGTACAAAATTGCATTCAATTCGGTTTCACCGTGTTTGAATTGATATGGTGAATCGATTTGCACACATACATGGCCGCTATCTGCAAACTATTGGGTTAATGACCTTGTAGTTCAGTCAAAAGATACTTCCCACAAAAAGGTATGTTGTTGCAAAATTTGGTAGAGATCAAATAATTAGGTTGGTCGTAATTTGATTTAAGCGTTTAATATTTGGGTGGACGCCATTCCGTTTCCGTCAAGATGGCGACGATATGAAACATGACCCTGAGGCGCCCTTTGCTAATATTATCTCTGTACCAAATTTCGTTTAATTCGGTTTTAACGTGTTTGAATTGATAGGGGCAATCGATTTTCACACATACATGGCCGCCATATGCAAACTATTGGACTGATGACCTTGTAGCTTGGTCAAAGAACGCTTCTCACATAAAGGTATGTTGTTGCAAAATTTGGCAGAGATCAGATGATTAGATTGGTCGTAATTTGAGTTAAGCTTTTAACATTTGGGTGGCCGCCATCACGTTTCCGTCAAGATGGCGACGATATAAAACATGACACTGAGTTGCCTTTAGCAAGTGTACCAAATTTCGTTCAATTCGGTTTCACAGTGTTTGAATTGATAGGGGGAATCAATTTGCACACATACATGGCCGCTATCTGCAAACTATTGGGTTGATGACCTTGTTGTTTGGTCGAAAGATGCTTCCCACATAATGGTATGTTGTTGCAAATTTACTAGAGATCAGAAGATTAGGTTGGTCGTAATGTGATTTAAGCTTTTAACATTAGGGTGGCCGCCATTACTTTTCCATCAAGATGGCAGCGATATAAAACATGACACTGAGGTGTCCTTTGCTAGTGCTACCTCTGCACCAAATTTCGTTCAATTCGGTTTCACCGTGTTTGAATAGATAGGGGGAATCGATTTGCACACATACATGGCCGCCATCCGCAAATTATTGGGCTGATGACCTTGTAGTTCGGTCAATAGATTTTTCGTTCATAAAGGTATAATGTTGCAAAATTTGGTAGAGATCAGATGATTAGGTTGGTCGTAATTTGATTTAAGCTTTTAACATTAGGGTGGCCGCCATTACGCTTTTGTCAAGATGGCGGCGATATAAAACATGACATTGACGTGCCCTTTGCTAGTGCTACCTCTGAACCAAATTTCGTTCAATTGGGTTTCACCGTGTTTGAATAGTTAGAGGGGGGGGGGGACCAGACACTCAGAGTACACACACTCACACACAGACACACACACACACACACACAGCAGACAGACGCACAATTTTTCGCCCTGTGTTGATCTCATAAGTCTACTTTCATTTTTGGCGAAAAGGCTAAAAGTATGATATGCCATAAACATCCGGGTTGATGACCTTGTTGTTTGGTCGAAAGATGCTTCCCACATAATGGTATGTTGTTGCTAAATTTACTAGAGATCAGAAGATTAGGTTGGTCGTAATGTGATTTAAGCTTTTAACATTAGGGTGGCCGCCATTACGTTTCCATGAAGATGGCAGCGATATAAAACATGACACTGAGGTGTCCTTTGCTAGTGCTACCTCTGCACCAAATTTCGTTCAATTCGGTTTCACCGTGTTTGAATAGATAGGGGGAATCAATTTGCACACATACATGGCCACCATCCGCAAATTATTGGGCTGATGATCTTGTAGTTCGGTCAATAAAATTTTCGTTCATAAAGGTATAATGTTGCAAAATTTGGTAGAGATCAGATGATTAGGTTGGTCGTAATTTGATTTAAGCTTTTAACATTAGGATGGCCGCCATTACGCTTTTGTCAAGATGGCGGCGATATAAAACATGACATTGACGTGCCCTTTGCTAGTGCTACCTCTGAACCAAATTTCGTTCAATTGGGTTTCACCGTGTTTGAATTGATAGAGGGGGGGACCAGACACTCAGAGTACACACACTCACACACAGACTCACACACACACAGCAGACAGACGCACAATTTTTCGCCCTGTGCTGATCTCATAAGTCTACTTTCATTTTTTGCGAAAAGGCTAAAAGTATGATATGCCATAAACATCCGGGTCCTAGTAATGATTTTCAACAAGTTTGGATTGTATTCTAAATAAAAACTATCCGCAAATTTACTCCAAACATTATCCGCAGCTTTTCCGCTATCCGCGCAGCCATGCAAACTATATCCGCATGGCGACAAATTTTGTGAATATCCGCTGGTTTATCCGCGGATATCCGCATCCGCGAAGGGCTTTATCGATAAACACCACGCAACTCAAGAAATGCCTAACGTCTAGGAGTACAGAACTGCTGTTCCTGTTGCTTTATTTGAGGGGCTTGGGTATCGCGGACATTTATCCCCATGTGCTTGGGTGTGTGCTGAATTTGTCTGATAACCTGTAAGTCTGTGGTGACTGCAGTAGTATGTTCAGGTGCCCTAGGTCTTGAAATAAAGTGCTATACGGGCATTTACCTGAAGGGAGTGTGGGAAAACTCAGGATAGCAGGGTTGGAACCTCCGATCTCTGAACTTGATGCAGATCCCTATCGTGGTCGAGGTGAGCTATTTAACGCGCACAACTACGCCACGGAGAAATGAGAATCTTATCCCAGAGTTAAATGGAAGCTTTATAATCTGAGAAGGCAGCGAGTGCCTCAGCGACTGTGATACGATCTATATCGCTATAACGATCAGATCGTGCCCAATCACCTCTGTCAGCGCCTTAATCACAGTTAGGATATCGTCCTTGGCAATCAGTAAGGCAGTTAAGATCGTATTACAGAGCAATTGGACCACAGGCTGTTATTTATAGATCTTTGTAGCAGCTCCATTTAGGGGCTATGAACAGCTGTTCATCGACCTCGTGTACTTGAGTGTTATGTCTGCAAACCTGTGTTATTGTTTTGTACGTCTTAGTGTGTACCTTAATTTGTGATTTGTATGGATAAAGAAATAGACACGGATATCTGGTGGTTACCATGGCAACAAGAGTTTTTTTTATCCAGGCCTATGCATTCTAGTTCAGTAGTTGTTATAAGAACATCTTACTTAGTATTATTGAAAGTTGGTACGCCGATCGGTCGCGAGAGAGTACGAACTCTTAGTGTTGGACTAAAAGCCCCTAAAGTTATTAAGATTCATTCAAAATTGCAATTTTTTTTCTTCTCCGAATGTCATTTAAAATTTTATGTTCGACGATGTCGAAATGTAAATATTATATGTCAGAAAACTGTATCATAATGAGGGTCATTATAACACTATTTTTAGCCTATTTTCAATTTTGAAAAAAAAATAGGCTTATGAGATCACCTTTTGTCCGTGTGTGTGTGCGTGTGTGTGTGTGTGTGTGTGTGTGTGTCCCTAATAAAATCTAAACGGCTGGAGCGATTTCAATGAAACTCGGTAAGTTCATAGCACTATTCCCGGCGACCTCGACCGTGTCCTTCAAATTTGGTTACGTCTCACCAATCCAACATGGCGGCGGTGCGAACTATTTCACTAGCATTCAATATCTCCGAAACTATTACCGATATCGTCCTACAATTTTGTACAGTGATAAAGGGCACTACTAGAAGTTCACCTATGAGACTTTCAAAAACCTGGTGACTACAAAACCAACATGGCGGCCAAGCGAAGTTGAGACTTTTAAATAGACTTTCCTCGCGATTTAACTATCCAAATGTAATGAAACTTGGTACAGCAAATGTTTATACACATTGTAATGCACTGGAGTCTAATTTAGTTCAATTGTTTACATAACCTCAAAATGGCGGCTGTGCGAAATATTTCACTGACATTCTATATCTCCGAAACTATTACAGATATCACCCTGCAATTTTGTACGGTGATAAAGGGTACTGATACAAGTTTACCTATGTATATTTCATAAACATGTAAAGTACAAAACGAACATGGCGACCAAGCGAATTTAAAATATTTTAATAGACTTTCCTCGTGATTTAACTCTCTGAGCGCAGTGAAGTGTGGTACAGTAAATTATTCTGCAGCTTGTAATGCACTGCCATCTAATTTAATTCAATTGTTTACATAACCTCAAGATGGCGGCTGTGAGAAATTTTAAAATTAAGTTTTAATTTCTTGTGTCGTAATCATGCGATCGAAGTGAAAGTTTGAATAATGAACCTAGGCAATAATTGTCCTTGAATGCTACATAACTCTATGGCCTATACATATAACAATCCTAAATGGCGAGCTTTCGAAATATTTAGACGGTTCTCAATATCTATGAATCTTTTACAGCAACCAAACTGAATTTTTTAATGTTCATAGAGACTATGGACATATGTTCACCTATAGGACTTTCAGTAACCTGGTGAGCACAAATCCAACATGGCGGCGACGTGAAGTATAAATATTTAAATGGACGTTTCTCGCGAATTAACAATCCGAGTGCCGTGAAACGTTGCACGTTAAATGCTTATACAAATGTTGATCCACTGACATCTAATTTATTTCAATTGTTTGCTTAATCACAAGATGGCTGCTGTGCGTAATTTTAAAATCTCGTTTTTACTTCTTGTGTTCTAATCATGCGATTGAAGTTTGAATACCACACGTACACAATAATCTTAATGTAATAGTACAAAAATAAAAATCCAACCTGGCGCCCATCTGAAATATTTAGACGGTTCTCAATATCTACGAATCTATTACAGCAATTAAACTGAAATTTTGTATGTTGATAGAGGCAATTAACATGAACAGGATATATGAAAATAGGCTGTATAGTTCTTCACGGAACTACTTGTTCATTTATGAATATTTATATTTGAACATAAAATAGTTATAATTATTGTCGAACATAAACATAAAGACCGAAACGATTATAAAAATGCCTAATAGTAACAATAACAATAATAATCGCATAATAATAATAATAATAATAATAATAATAATTAGAATGGTGGAGCAAGCATGCGCCTCTTTCTGTCTCTCTCTCCCTCAGATGTGCTGAAATTGATGGACTTACACCAGGTGTGCTGCAACTGCTTACATGACTCAAGCAGTTAAGATACATTTACGCGTCGACAGTCAAGTGGAATTAGTGGTTTACACACAAAAGGAAGGAAGCTGTCATCTTTCGATCGTGAGCCACGGGACCTTCAATTAATGTGAAACCCGAACCACTGGACGTGACATTGCACCTCCGAAAATATCACATGCATTAACCTGGAATCGAAACCTGTCCATCTTGGTGAGAGGCGAGTTGCACCATCACGCCCCTACAAACTCACACTGCTATAGAAACGGCACCACGATGGCACAGGTTATCAGACCAATTAATAACACTCCCTCGTGCACGGGTTTCCAAGCCGCTAAAAGAAAACAACAACCAGAAAATTAGTAGCCTAATCCTGTTTGCCAATAGTCACATTTTAGATTACAATTGATTTCGTAATTTAAACATTTTCCATAAAAAAAATATTCGTGTGTAATAATTGAATGTTTCCTACTGATATAGAAGAGAGATGTAGGAAAAGAGACATTGTTGACCAAACATCGAATACACCACTGCAAGCGAGCGTAACATTGATTAAAAACATTTCTTTTGTAATACGTATAATGATGATACTAATAATAACATCATCCATTATTCGATGATTCTCAGTGTAGTGGATTTTGATCATCAGTAAAATTCTAGAAAATGGTTTGGAAAAATCTGCTGTAGAAGAAAGAATACGAAAGATGGAAAGAGCGTATGGCATAACTAGTAATACCTACAACAAAAAGTGTTTGTCCACAGATCTTAAAATACAGCACAACAACACCGTAGTCAAACCGGAATGCCTGCATGCGAGTGAATGTCTCGTACTGAACTACAAATTGGATAAATTAGAAGTAGTAGAAAGAAGAATTATACGCAAAATACTCGGTCCTTTAAAAACTGCAGAATTCTGGAAATGAAGAAGTAATGATGAATAATATCGAAAAATAGAAAACATATCTATAACAATACGGAAGAGGAGATTGCTGTTTTTTGGACATTTGTACAGGATGGATGACAGTTGGTTAACCAAGCAGATCTTCACATTCCTGTGGAACCAGAAGTCAACAACAACCTGGGTACAAGAAGTCGAAAAGGCTTTAGAATGAAACAATATCAGAGAAGAAGATACACCAAGTGCTAAAAATGGAAGGATTCCAAGGGAGGAAGGGAAAGAAAACCGTCTCGAAATGGTCCGAAGAAAGAAAGAGGAAACATAGTGAGATGATGAAGGAATACTGGAGGAAGAAGAAGGAGGAACAGCAAAGGACAAAGCGTTGTAATTGGCTCGTGGTCCCTAGATGACCGAAACGAAAATAATAATAATAAAATACTAGCTTTGAATTATCCAAAATGTAAGCTGCAATTGGGTGGAGTGTGTGCTGCCGACTTACTTGCTTGTAGAGGGGACCTTGTATGTCCCATTTAATTCAATGTTAAAAGTGGACATATTTCGGTACACCCTGTAGACAAAATAACAATTACATTATCTTTAAAAAATGCATGGATGTAGGGTATCTCATGTTAAACAAAGCCATGCACATTTAGTACATTTGGAATAATGGGGTCTGAGAAATATAAAAAAAAAATACGCGATGCATTTATTTTCAAAAAAAAATCAAAATTTCCAATGCTCTTCCCACAAGTACAGTATTTACACTTCTACACAACATATTGACCTAAATTTGCATCACTTTCATTATTTGGGTATAAAAAGTAAGTTTAGTAAGTTTCATAGTTATAGCTGTCTTACTTTTCCAGAAATATGTACGGTACCCAAAACTGAAAAAATCACTTTTCTGGTAATTTCAATTTAAAAGTTTTGCACATGAAAATAGTGTTCATCATAGTTAGAACAATACTGCCCCATAATCTGGATCATCGCATCATTGGCTTCTTCCATCTTCCTTTTAGTGTTCCTCTGATGCTTTCTGGCATCTTGCCAAGTAACGTTGGTTCGTTTTTCAGCCTCGATCACTCGCTAATGGTCTATATCATTGAGGGCTGATTGTGTGTTGACACCCGGTTTAATACCTAACAGCTTGTACCAAATTTCGTTCAATTCGGTTTCACCGTGTTTGAATTGATAGGGGGAATCGATTTGCACACATACATGGCCACCATCTGCAAATCATTGGGCTGATGACCTTATAGTTTGGTCAAAATATGCTTCCTACATAAAGGTATGTTGTTGCAAATTTCGGTAGAGATCAGATGAATAGGTTAGTCGTAATTTGATGTAAGTTTTGAACATTTCGGTTGCCGCCATTACGTTTCCGTCAAGATAGCGGTGACATTCAGGTGCCCTTTGCTAGTGCTACCTCTGTACAAAATTTAGTTCAATTCGGTTTTGCACCCACTGTTTCTTATTTCAGTAATAGTTCCTTTAGACTCACTACACTGAATTATGTTAGAGAAGTACTGATTACCTCTTAATTTAGCTTTGGGGGAAAACTTCTTTATCCTAGGTATTTTTAACACAATTTAACACATGCACACAAATGACAAACCAGCTGAGAACTGACACGTATTCCCGCCCAAACTCTTTATCCAGAGAATAAACAAGCGAACTGCACATACAGTACTGCCAATACACGTATTAAAATATTACCTTTATGAGAAATATGCTTCTGTGACACTGTTTTACAGAGATCTATGTATTTTAGTTTCGGCATGTATAAAAGGAGCGTGGCATCCATTGTGCACTACGGCACAAAATAATTTATATTTGAAAAACTAACAGTCCGATCTTCATGAAACAATCTAAGATTTGTTCAGAAAAGTGTTCTTAATTAAACTAAACAATAAAATATAAATCCCAAATTTGACCCCTTTAGGCGACAAGACTCACTAAGAGTGTTAATGTTAAGGGAAGTGGAACTTTAGAACACAGCCTGTCTTAGTAAGTACCGTACAAGCGCGTACAAGCCCATTTCCGCCATCGTGTTAGGTACGTGTTTTGTTCCAGCTCTTAGAGAGATCGGTATTTCCTCAAGCACTGCTATCGTAGTCATTAAGTGGTACTGATATTGCCCACTGTACGGACAAGGCGTAGACTAAATAAATCAGTCCACACTGGCCACTTTAAAATAACGGTGAAGTCAGGAAAGCACAATATTGTTGGTAGCGGTAAGTTAATAGGAATACTGTACTTCGTTCATTTGATGTACTTGAGAGGGCCACTGTTGTGCTACAGTGGTGAATTCTCCACTCAAATGGCCCTGGTTTGATTCTAAGTTCTGGCGTGATGGTGGGTTTAAATGCAGCGTTCATTCAGCCTCATGAGGATTACTGAGGAGAGAATAGACATGGGCTGATGAATAAGCTCTTGGTGTAGTGGTTAGCGTCCTTGGCTGTCATCCCGGAGGTCCTGGTTCGATTCCCGGCTCTGCCAAGAAATTTTAATTCTGGTGTGAGGACTGCAACGGGGTACACTCAGCCTCGTGAGTTAAAACTGAGAAGAGGAGAGTTCGATTACCACCTCAGTCATCCTGGAAGGGGTTTTCTGTGATTTCCCACTTCTACTCCAGGCATATACCGGGATGGTTCCTAACTTAGGGCCACGACTGCCTCCATCCCAATCTTATCCCCAATTTACTAATTACAGACATTAGTACAGACATCACAATAACACAGGTTATCACACAAATTCCACACACTTCCAAATACGCGGGGCTATATGACTACGATGTTGCTACCCAACTATCTTCGGATTGCCGTGAAATGAATAACATGTAAAACGTTCTTTTCTTCAGCTCTGTTAATGCAACAAAGACAGCTTCGATTTATACGATTGTTTGAATTTAGTTTATGTAAATTAGATAGGCTAGAGAGTCAATGTTAAACTGTTCCAGTAGGTCCTTATGGACCGCAGCATCAGTTCCCCCTTCTGCTGCAACGAAACGATAATTTGAGCACGTTATACCGTCACACACAATTGGCTACCCTCTGGACTGCGTGCAAGGTCACATAACAGCATTTTACATATCTGCCGCTGTAGATTAATGGTAATCTACCCGCAGATAAGGGGCAAGGCTCCGGTATCTGGTATCAGTTGCAAATATATATGGCACAGACGGGTAATCTATACTAATATAATAAAGCGGAAGAGTTTGTTTGTTTATGTGTTTAAACGCGCTAATCTCTGGAACTACTAGTCGGATTCGAAAAATTCTGTTTGTATTTGGTAGCCTGATTCAAGAGGAATAGTTTAGGCTATGTAGCATTAGGCTACAACTCTCAGGAACCTTCAAGATTAATTTTTGTTCAGTAAGTCGGAAGAGCAAGCGCTCCCGAATTGCTTCAATAATACCTAAGTATATTGTTGACCGGCAATGTGGGCTGCATCACGTCACCCCTACCAGTGTTCTGGTGCATGATTGCGAGCTGCTTATAAATTGCAGTCACGGGGAGTAATTAGTGCAAAAAGATTTCTTAGGCCCCTTAAAACAGTTATCATCATGACAATGCCTCTGTATGGTGTTGGTGCAGTATACTGAGGTTATTAGCTGCAATAAGCGTTGGTGCTTTCTGATCCTTATCCTTGAGCGCTCCAGTTCTGTCGTAGTATTCATTATCATCCATAAAACAAATAAATCCACCGAGCGAAGCCGAGCACTACTGCTAGTATACAGGATAATATTTGAAGTGTAATGGGTATGACCGACCAGGTTAGCACGGCACTGATTATGAAGACCTAGATTTGGAGGATTGCCAGCATTGCAAGACTTGAAGAAAAGCCAGATTAAGGATATCGCGGATCCAAGGTTCGATTCCCGGTTCTGAGGGCTGGAACGGGTAACACTCAGCCTCGTGAGGCAAAACTGACAAGAGGCGAGTTTGATTCCCACCTTAGCAATCCTGGAAGTAGTTTCCCACTTCTACTCTAGGGAAATGCCGGTATGGTTTCTAACTTAAGGCTAGGACCAGCTCCTTCCTAATCCTCACCTAAGTTACAAATATAATCAGAATTATAGACACCACAATAACACAGTCTACCATACAATATAAGTGCCCGGTGATTGTAAATATTATATTGCCCTAACATGTTAATGTTAACACCAGGTAAGGCCACATTTCGAACAGTTACTGCTTACCCTGGGATTTGAACTTCCAATCAGCTTCCCAATTTTCTTATGGAGTTGGTTCGGCAAAATCTGGCAAATGCTTGCCTAACTACTGCCTAACTACCTGGCAACAAGACGTAATGTTAAGAAAAAGAAAACCCTGTGGCGCTACAGCTCATGAAGGGCCTAGGCCTACCAAGCAACCTCTGCCCAGCCATTTGGTCTGCAGATTTTGGGGTGACGCGTTGTCTGCACGTCGGGTTCCCTCGGTAGTTAATCTTGGTCTCCGTGACCGGGTCTCACTGTCAGACACCTACTCAATTGTCCTCATGAGGCTGAGTGCAACCCGTTCCAGCCCTCACGTCAGTTTCTAAAATTGCTGACGGAGCCGGGAATCGAACCCGGGGCCTGCTGGGCACTACCCCAACACCACGGGGCTGGCCACGTTATATTAATGCTCAGGTAAATCACTAGGATTTACAGCCCGCGTACAGTAAATTTAGTAATTACACCCCACTGAAATCTCCGAACATGTCAAGGTTACACTGCAGAAGCTTTTATTGCCCACAGTACTCTTTATTGGCTACTACAGTAAGCAACTGAGAGTTATGCCAAGTTCCGTTGGCGAGGATTGTCATGTTTTGTGTCGTGAATAGCATAGAACTGTTCCTCCAAGTGAAACGTTTAGATACAGTCATTTACTTTATATGAAGAAACCGCATTTCACTGAGATTAATACAAATAACTAGGGCTCTGATAATTATACACTGTTGTTGTTGCTTTTGTTGTTTGAGTTTTAAGTTTCTCGACTGGTTTGATGCAGCTCGCCTTACCTCCCTTTCCTGAGTTTTTCGTTTCATCTCTACATAGCTACCACATCTTACATCCGAGGCAATCTGTTTAACAGATTTTAACCTTGGTCTACTGTTATTACCCTTTCACGAATTGATTGCTGGCGGTCGACATGGCAACTATTCTCTGTTTACTTGTGTCACACGTCAGCCTGCTTCGTTGACAGGTAGAGTTGCGCGAGTAGGATATGACTCAGCTCCAGTAGCCTCAGTCATCTTTCAACTGTCCGTGGTGACATTGAGTTCCTGTGACGTGCAATGCTGCTTGACTTATGTGAAGAATGTACTCTGTCATGGCTGTGTTCCCCGCTTCACCCCGCGGGGCAGCTGCCACAATAAACAACAAACACTGGCCCAGCCACGCTCAGCGGCAATCAAATCCTAAATGGATAATACAGTTCTTGTCCTCGACCCTTCCTGCTATCACTAAGTTTGCTATTCCTGGGTGTCTCTTCTCTTCATTAGCAGTCGCCAGAAACATCTCTCCTCTCCCACTCGTGTTAATACCTCTTCATGTGTTACTCCACACCACTTTCCAGGCTTGGACTAACTTCTTAAATGACAAAATTGCTACACAAAGGGGAAAAGTATTGAGAAATGTGTGAATTTTCTGACATGAGGATGTACAATATTTAACTGAACATTGGTAAGTATAGAATAGTAGTTATTTTCGAAGGAAATTTCTTGTTAATATTTATAAGACGCCATTATTGGCCAAGCAGCCATAGATACGCACACCACGGAATAATAAAACATGCAGATACTTCCTTACCCATTCAGTAGTCCATGCATAATATATTACGTGGATACGCTACGGAATGTATCGTCTGACTTATTGCTTTCACGGACGCTACTTGAGTTGTATTTGCAACCGAGAAGGTATTTCTCGGGTTGGTATCTTCAATAGTTGTAAAGTTCCATTAAAATATCTCTAACATTTTCGTGGCGATACAGTTCATGTACATTAAAATCTTTGGTACACCACGTCATAATTGCTATGGTACTTAATTTATCAAAGTTCCCTCTACTAGTTTCGCTTCTTTAGGTGGACGCGATGCGTTGGCTTGTTTTCACAGCGGACATGACGTCACGGTCTCTCTTCTCAGTGCTGTCTGGTGGCCGTGGTTCGATGCCAGTGTCATTCTCTGTTGTTATGTTAGGGCTGTGTGTTGTACCGCATCGCGTCCGCCCGAAGAAGCTGTCACGTGGTAGCGAAACTAGTCGTGGAAACTTAAGTAAGTAACAAATATGACGTGGTGTACGAAAATTTTAGTTACTTGAAAAGTTGTACTTACTAAACAACAACAACAAAAACACTTTTTCAGTAAGTTGTTCGCATTTTATTTCGGAGAGAGATAACTCGCAAGAAGTAAATAATCAGTATTTACAGTATTATAATGATTAGGGCTAGGATTTTTAGGTGCTAAAATTCGAGAAAATAATTATTTTTTATGTATTAAAAATACCTGAAATATGTGACAAAAAAGTAAAATTATATAATTATAAATTAGTTTATTAATGTGAATATAAACAACATGCAGTACTCACGAATGCAATTTATTCTATGTCTCACTGACTGCTGAAGCATTACAATACACAACGAAATTCTTCTTCAGGTTGTCCATCACAAATGACCGACGATTATCGCGAAACACTTATTCTGAAGGCGCGGAACAGCGGCAATATGTTTCTTTCCCTTGAGGTGTTGTGTAATGTGAGATCGCTGTTCAGCCTTGATTGCTTTCCCACATAGTTGGCAGAACAGAACGCCCCCATCAGAAGTAAAATTTTCTTTAAATTCTGCAACTGACGATAACTTGTAGTTGTTTTTACTTTAGGCATCGTAGAACTGCCTTACACTTCACAGTGCCAGAAATGAACTGCATGTGAGTGACATTGGTTCCAGGTAGCTGGGGGAGGGTGTCTAGCACGTGGTGCAATATGGCTATGGACAAGGAAATAGCCGGCTTCCACAGTGAGTGGCACGGGGTGACAAGTTAAGAATAACACAGTTCCAAGCTGACATATGGTCGGCATGAAGATTAGATAGCTCACAGTTTCTTCCCCGTTTTAGTAACACAGAACAAAATGCAATAAACTGAAAGATCTAGCATATTGATTTTAAAAAATGTAAATATGATGTCTTTTAATGTGCTAATAAGTGAAAAGCAGGAATTTATGTATTTACATTAAAAAATATTTATTTACCTAAAAATCCGAGCCCTAATAATGATAATATATGGTACAATGAAGGAAATCTGAACTGCAGTCTACGGGATTTATTGTCGAGTCTGGCACAAACTACAGTATATAAATTTTGGATTGTTGGCTTCCACGGCCAAGTAATTAAAATGCAGTAATTATTCTACGTTTATGTAGTTTCTTCGGTGGGGTTCGCCTAAGTGTACCAAGTCGGGATCTTCAGCAGGCTCTTGGTACATTCTGTCCGGACCACCGCTGGGGTTGTGCGCCATGCATTACGTCCCATATTGACTATGTGAAGCGCAACGCATTTCTTCGCGGTGGAAACTGAGAGCTCCCTCAACATTAACTTCTCCCTATAGACTTGTTGTTTCGTTAGGGTCTTTGCGTCATAGTCGTCATGTAACCCAGTATAGCCTACCTGGATGAGTGTAGAGTGTTGTCTGTTAACCTGTGTCACTGTAATGTCTGTAGACAACTATTGTGTGTAATCGAGGTAGTATTTGGGTAGGAAGGGGACGTGGCCTTAAATTAGGTACCATCCCGGCATTTGCCTAGAGTACAAATGGGAAACCACAGAAAACCAATTCCAGGATGTCTGAGGTAGGAGTCAAATGCGACTCCTCTCAGTTTCGTCCCACGAGGCTGAGTGTACCCCGTACGAGCCCTCTGACCAGATTTACATTTCTTGGCAGAGCCGTGTATCAAACCCGGACTTCCGAGGCGACAGCCAAGAACGCGAGGTGGTCAGCAATGAGAAAGGAAGGCTTCAAACTATTAGGTCATATAATGCAAAATAGTTCAATAGTTCCAAGTTGCCCTGATGTGTAATATATTGTTATTGATTGAAGCAATGTGTCTTCGTTAGTAATTTTCGTGTCGTATATGCAAATGAAAATTCTGATGACTCACTCACAATAATTACACGAGACTGATGACCATACTGTCACTAGCCACTCGTTTAAACGTGAATGAATATAGCGTGTGTCATAGGAATTGCACTTGCTGGTTCTGTCAAGGACAGTGAAATATGGGTATAATGGGTAGGTTATGTTGGACGGCGATCATTGCGATTTCCGGTGTGTTAAAGAAAGTAAAGTAAAGCAAAGAGAGCTAGAGATGACTTATTAAATGTTTGTACAGTATAATTAGCTTCACCACCAAGTCACGACTGTGGGAATTACTTCCGGAGAGAGTGGCCACTGCAGCTCCAGAAGTCTTTTATGTATGCTGTTCACAGTTTGAGCCGGCACAAGCTTGTCTCTTATCATATTGTTGCTTTAAGGGGCGGAACAGTGAGGTCATCTGCCCCTCTTATTAAAGATGAAATAATACAAATTTAGATGAATTTAAAATTCTGACCTGTATACTTAAATGAGTTTTTTTAATGCATAAAATGAATAAAACAAAACCTAATAATTATAATAAATAAAAATTACAGAAAGCAAAACTTCAGAATTTCAAAAAGAACAAGTTCTTCAGTTCAGGCAGTAGTGTTAGCAGCTGCGCGGGAACGCTCAATAAGTTAAGTTCACAATCCACTCTAACCTCACCATTTAATTACAATCACATATATCACAATAATCAAGCAAACTTGAAGGTCAATCACCACTAAGAATACCCTAAGAAAATCTCTTATAACCTACAAATCATGGCAATTAAATAAGAGTATATATTATAAATACCATCACCCATTACTTGTAGACATAGATTTAATAGCCTAAGTGTAAAGGATCTGATGATGATCCAAGTGTAGGCTACCTATTTATTAATCTCATGTAATGTTGCTTGCTACGGTGGGTGAGTGGTTATCGTGTCGGACTACCAACCCCAAGCTTGCAAGTTCGCTCCTGGCCATTGTAAGTGATTTTTAAAAGTCGACAAAAATCATGACATGCATGTCATATGTTGTTGGCATGTAAAGGAACCCATTTGAATTCAGTAGGCCGTGTTCATAATGGCAAAATTAATCTCGGGATTTTCCGCCAACACAAAAGTTCCTCCTTTCTGTACTAGAAAGCTCTATACTGTCAAGAGCTTAGATATCTAATCTCCTTGACTTTCATAGCGTTCCTAGGAGCGATTAAATTCGACATGCAAGCTGCCTTCTAGGCATCAATTAACAAAGCTTGCACCCGGCACACGAGGCCATACGATATTATTATTAATGTAATGTTGTTGATTAATTCATGGGCTTTGCGACATCGTGGTCATGTAGCCCCGTGTACTCGGGTGTGTGGTGGAATTTGTCAGATAACCTGTGTTATAGTGAAGGCTGTATTAGTGTGTGTAGTTGCAATTCAGATGATAATTGGGAATTTGATTGAAATTTCTTAGTAGAGCCGCGAATCGAACCCGGGCCTTCGTGGTGACAGCCAAGTTTGCTAGCCACTACGGACTTGAGGATTAGGGAAACATTCATTACAATTGGGTACAATCGTGTTGTCGAACTGAAAAAATAAATTTTCAGGAAAAAATGATGATGATGATGGCCAAGCTCTCAAATGAAACCACAAACAAACAAACAAACAAACAGAAATGTGCTCGAATGTTACCATGACCAACCTACCTCCGCAGCTCATGATTCAACCTGGTCACCTATTGAATTTCTGTTTGATAAGGTGCAGGAAATAATGATTACACAGCCAAGACTTAGTATGAGTAAGGCAAGGTCACATATTCTATCAGTTACACCATTTGGACAGCGGCCAGTGAATTACACACATCAAAAAAAGTTTTGCATCACCTCGGTTCCAAGAGTTCCGGAACCTTTAAATACAAAGGGAATAGAGATCAACACAAACAACATTTCAGCTCGTTTTATTGCTCATGAGACCCACACATTGCATGTTGTACCATCAAACAGCTAGACTTTCAGCATTTGTGGTTCAGATTGCAGTACACACCACTACCTCTAATACCCAGTAGCACGTCCTCTTGCATTGATGCATGCCTGTATTCGCCGTGGCATACTATCCACAAGTTCATCAAGACACTGTTGGTCCAAATTGTCCCACTCCTCAACGACAATTCGGCGTAAATCTCTCAGAGTGGTTGGTGGGTCAAGACGTCCATAAACAGCCCTTTTCAACATATCCCAGGCATGTTCGATAGGGTTCATGTCTGGCGAACATGCTGGCCACTGTAGTCGAGCGATGTCGTTATCTTGAAGGAACGCATTCACAAGATGTGCACGATGAGGTCGAGAATTGTCGTCCATGAAGACAAATGCCTCTCCAATATTCTGCCGATATGGTTGCACTATGGGTCGGAGGATGTCATTCAGGTATCGTAAAGCCGTTTCGGAGCCTTCCATGACCACCAGTGGCGTACGTCGGCCCCACATAATGCCACCCCAAAACATCAGGGAACCACCACCTTGCTGCACTCGCTGGACAGTGTGTCTAAGACGTTCAGCCTGACCAGGGTGCCTCCAAACACGTCTCCGACGATTGTCTGGTTGAAGGCATATGCGACACTCATCGGTGAAGAGAACGTGATGCCAATTCCGTGGGGTCCATTCAGCATGTTGTTGGGCCCATCTGTACCGCGCTGCATGGTGTCGGGGTTGCAAAGCTGGACCTCGCCATGGACGTCGGGAGTGAAGTTGCGCATCATGCAGCCTATTGCGCACAGTTTGAGTTGAAACACGACGTCCTGTGGCTGAACGAAACGCATTATTCAACATGGTAGCATTGCTGTCAGGGTTCCTCCGAGCGGCAATCCGTAAGTAGCGGTCATCCACTACAGTAGTAGCCCTTGGGCGGCCTGAGCGAGGCCTGTCATCGACAGTTCCTGTATCTCTGTACCTCCTCCATGTCCGAACAACATCGCTTTGGTTCACTCTGAGACGCATGGAAACTTCCCTTGTTGAGAGCCCTTCTTGACACAAAGTAACAATGCGGACGCGATCGAACTGCGGTATTGACCTTCTAGGCATGGTAGAACTACAGACAACATGAGCAGCGTACCTTCGTCCTGGTGGAATGACTGGAACTGATCGGCTGTCGTACCCCCTCCGTCTAATAGGCCCTGCTCATGCATGGTTGTTTACATCTTTGAGCAGTTTTAGTGACATCTATGAACAGTCAAAGGGACTGTATCTTTGATACAATATACACAGTCAACGTCTATATGCCGGAGATCTGGGAACCGAGGTGATGCAAAACTTTTTTTGATGTGTGTAGATCACTGCCCAGGATGATTTTTAGCCTATTTTCAATTTTGTAAAAATAGGTTTATGAGATCACCTTTTGTCCGTGTATGTGTGCGTGTGTGTGTGTGTGTGTGTGTGTGTGTGAGGTGTGTGTGTCCCCTAATAAAATCTAAACGGCTGGAGCGATTTCAATGAAACTCGGTAAGTTTATAGCACTATTCCCGGCGACCTCGACCGTGCCCTTCAAATTTTGTTACGTTTCACCAATCCAACATGGTGGCTGTGCGAAATATTTCACTAGCATTCAATATCTCCGAAATATTTTAATAGACTTTTCTCGTGAATGAACTCTCTGAGCGCAGTGAAATGTGGTACAGTAAATGATTTTGCACATTGTAATGCACTGCCACCTAATTTAATTCAATTGTTTACATAACCTCAAGATGGCGGCTGTGCGAAATTTTAAAATTAAGTTTTTATTTCTTGTGTCGTAATCATGCGATCAAAGTGAAAGTTTGAATAATGAACCTAGGCAATAATTGTCCTTGAATGGTACATAACTCTATAGCCTATACATATAACAATCCTAAATGGCGAGCTTCCGAAATATTTAAACGGTTCTCATTATCTATGAATCTTTTACAGCAACCAAACTGATTTTTTTAATGTTCATAGAGACTATGAACATATGTTCACCTATAGGACTTTCAGTAACCTGGTGAGCACAAATCCAACATGGCGGCGACGCGAAGTATAAATATTTAAATGGACGTATCTCGCGAATTAACTATCCGAGTGCCGTGAAACGTTGCACGTTAAATGCTTTTACACATGTTGATCCACTGGCATCTAATTTATTTCAATTGTTTGCATAATCACAAGATGGCTGCTGTGCGTAATTTTAAAATCTCGTTTTTACTTCTTGTGTTCTAATCAAGCGATTGAAGTATGAATACCACACGTACACAATAATCTTAATGTAATAGTACAAAAATAAAAATCCAACCTGGCTACCATCTGAAATATTTAGACGGTCCTCAATATCTACGAATCTGTTACAGCAATTAAACTGAAATTTAGTATGTTGATAGAGGCAATTAACATGAGCAGGATATATGAAAATAGGCTGTATAGTTCTTCACGGAACTACTTGTTAAAACATGTAATTGGAACAAGCTGGAGTGTTGTGTGTGTGGGCATCAAAGGAAGTCAGGGTAATGAGACTCCTACATTTAAATTATAAATTACCTCAAAGGAACATGAAAGTTGAAAGATTTATTTTGAAAGTAGTTGGTTGCAATGATGTTGAAACACAGTTGGCCTGGGAAGTTGTCTATTGGAAATACAAGAAATAACTTCCCGCCTCATGCTAGAGTAGTCTCGCTGCTACAGTAGACTATTCATTGAAGCCTGGGTTCATATTCCGATCTAACATGGAAAGTCAAGAGTGAAGCTAGTCTTTACCACAGTGAATATAATAATAATAATAATAATAATAATAATAATAATAATACACAATAAATAAATAATAGCTGGTACTAAGCTATAGATTAGATAAACTTGAAGTACTAGAAAGGAGAATCATGAGGAAAATTTTAGGCCCAGTGAAAACAGCAGAAGAATGGAAATGAAGATCTAATGATGAAATATACAGGAACATAGAAAATATAACAGAAACGATAAGAAAAAGGAGATTGCAATTTTTTGGTCATATTTACAGAATGGATGACTCCAGATTAACAAAAAGGATATTCAAGTACCTTTGGGAGAAAAGGGCAACAACTAGCTGGATTCAAGAAGTAAAGAAAGATTTAGAAAGAAATAATATAAGTGAAGAAGAAACGGTGAATAGAGAGATCTTTAGAAAAAGGGTATTAAGTATGAAAGGATTCCAAGGAAGATTGCCAAAGAAACCTGGTGCGAAGTGGTCCGAGGACAGAAAGAAGCAGCATAGTGAACGGATGAAGGAGTACTGGAGGGAACGGAACAGAAAACAACAAGGTGTGAAGAATTGAAATTGGCACGTGGTCCCTAGCAGGCCTCATCGGAAAGAAGAATAATAATAAACAATACAGCATATTACATCTGCATGTAGATATTTCCTGGCGACGGAGCACATACAAAGGCATGATGCAGTTGCTAAAATTTTGCATCAGGAGTTGGCTGATAAGTTTCAGCTTCTAAAAGGAAAGGAAGTTCCGTACCACCAATATCAGCTAGAGTGTGTTCTTGATTACAATGAATACAAGCTGTATTGGGACCGAACTATTTTGACTATTACCCATCATACAACAGGCCGGATCTGGTAGTTGTCAACAAGAAAATAAAGCAAACTACGGTACCTTGATTGATGTTGCGATTCATAACAACAAGAATCTCCAGTCAAAACACATAGAAAAGATCAGCAAATACAGCGAGTTGGTCGACCCTATCAAAAGACAATGGCATGTAGAGCGGGTAAAGACCATACCTATCATTGTCTCAAGTACGGACGTGATCCCAAGTACCTTGCTCAAAGGCCTTAAAGAACTGGATCTGAATACTCAACTGTGCAAACTAATGTAGAAGGCAGTAGTTCTATCAACAACCCGAATCGTCCGGAAGTTCATGGGTAGCAACATTTCAGCTTAGAAGTTACTGTTTCAGTAACTATACTTTGGTTCCCTGAAGCCCGTATAGTTATGTTGTAATGTACCAGCAAGTTGTTATGTTCTGTATAAACCGATGATAATAATAACAAATAAAAAGATACGAGCCTTACAGTAGTCGCATATGATGTGTAACATCTGACACGTTATCCTACCTTGAAGTTGTTACAGTTTTTATTATCCTTGACATTCATCAACACAAACAAAATCTTTTTATTTTTTACACTCTCATAATACAAAACAATTCCAAGACTCTCTTTTTTTGTCTTCACTGCCTACTTGATATTTCTACTCTCGCACTGCCTTCTTGATATTCTGCTGTTACAAAGTAATCCGTATGTGATAAACATTCCACATGGTACCACTGTCAGTTGGATCGCATCCCTCCTGGCTGCTTTAGCAGTGCGTCTTACACACTTCCGTCCGATCCACTTCCGTCCCATTTTTCAAAATCACTCCCACAAAAATATCCAGCAACCAAGTGGAAAGAAGTTACACATAAATAATAATAATAATAATAATAATAATAATAATAATAATAATAATAATAATAATAATAATAATAATAATATAGTACATTATGCAACGAGCCTATAATGGCAATAATTAAGACACGAGTATGTTTATAAAACGAGCGTATGCGATTATAGGCGAGTTGCATACGACTGTTTATGTTCGACGATAATTATTATAACTTTTATGTTCGAACATAAATATTCATATATATCTGTCGAGATTTCGCCAGTTTTATGTACTGAACAGAGCGCATGAGACGCAGAGAATGCCTTGTAATTGACCATGGCCTCCTCGATTACCCTACTATGACACTAGGCCACGCATTGAAATTTAATTAGAAGGCCGTGGAACTCAGCGCAGGTGCGATGCTATTCTTATCTAATTGGTCAAACAACTATTTCTTGAGCTCTGATTGGTGGGAGAAACTGTTTCATAATGAAAAATAGTGTTATAATGAGCCTCATTATCGTACAGTTTTCTGGCATAATAGTCAGGGTCGAACATAAAAATAATACTACTACTAATAATAATGTGGATGTTATGGCGCAGTGGCTTCACTGCTCGTCTTTCACTCGGATGGCCGTGGTTCGAATTCTGGTGATAGCAGGATGCAATTTTCACCTGAAAATTCACGAGGTGCCTTGAATGGCGTCTGGCCTTAAATCCCCGACCAACACCTAAATGAGCCTGGTTGGGCCCGGTGACTCCAAATACATTGGGATAGACCTAAATCGCTGACAGTTACCTAATAGTAACATCAATGTGCAGTGAACCCGGGAATGTTCTCCGCAGCGCCTACATGCGTCTGCGAGAGCTAGCTACAGCAGTTACGTTGGTAGCACGGCTGCCGTTTGCATCATAACAAATAAACAGTAAACTTTGTACTCACCACAGCCATTCATAACAGATAACCATTCACAGTATATCACTCTTTTTCCGTAATCAGTTTGTTTTAATTCATGAACCACGGTAACTTTATAAGGGAACAACTGATGCTTGTCTCTTACAGCTTTAAGTGCTGTCGACTTCGAGATTCCAGTTTGTTGAGCTGATTTTCGTGTTAATTTACTTGGACTACGCAGCATTATATCGGATATTTCATCAAGTTTTCGTCTGTTAAAAGCGAAGGTCTGCCTGTTCCCGGTACATCGTGAACTGTGCCAGTCACACGAAATTGACTTACAAATCCCGAACGGGAACCCTTAAATCCCAAAGTAACCCAATTGCACGATCACACACAGCAACGCCAGGTGTTAGAATGGCTTACTGATTCATCGCGAGGTGACTGTCAGCACCCTGCCGTGTTATCTGGTATTGGTGTCTATTCCAATACAGTTCATGCCAAGGTTTTTGGCTGGGGGTTCTCCCTTCCCATCCCTTCATCAGACCACGGTGGGTGAGTGAATATCGTGTCGGTCTACTAACCCCAAGATTGCAGGTTCGCTCCTGGCCGTGGTAAGTGATTTTTTTTGAAAGGCGGCAAAAATACGATACGCATGTCTTACGATGTTGGCATGTCAAAGAACCCATTTGAATTCAGTAGGCAGAGTTCATAATGGCAAAATTAATCTCGGGAGTTTCCGCCAACACAAAGTTCCTCATTTGTCTACTAGAAAGCACTATAGTGTTCAAGAAGCTTAGATATCTAACATCTAACCTCCTTGACTTTCATAGTCAAGGAACAAAGAAAATCGACATGCAAGCTACCCTATGGGTGTCAAATAACAAAGCTTGCACCCGGCACCCGAAGCCATACGATAGGCTATTATTATTATCAGTAGGGCTCGGATTTTTAGGTGCTAAAATCGGCAAAATATTTATTTTTTTATGTATTAAAAATTCCTGAAATATGCGACAAAAAAGTAAAAATATTTAATTATAATTTATTTTATTAATATGTAGTACTCACGAATGCAAATTATTCTATGCCTCACTGACTACTGAAGCATTACAATACACAACGAGATACATCTTCAGGTTGTCCATCACAAATGACCGACGATTGTCGCGAAACACTTCTTCTGAAGGTGCGAAACTGAGGCAATATGTTTCTTACCCTTGAGGTGTTATGTAACTTGAGATCGCTGTTCAGCCTTGATTGCTTTCCTACGAGGAGCCTATTTCCAAAAGTCGACATCTGACATTTTTTACAAAAAGTAGATTTGTTTAATTTCATATTCCTCTTGGAGAAACGCATCAAATGGATGGTGGAAGATGTTCCAAAACACGATATCTGTGGTTAAAAATCAATATTAATGTTTGACTTTATTTCCTAATCTCGACATCTGCTTTGTTGAGTTATTTCCATAATCCGACATCTGCACTTCGTTCCTAAATCCGACATTTTGCATAAGAAGGTTGATGCAACTTCCAAAGTGTGTTCCAATACTCGACATTCCTGTTGCATTACTTCGAGGCAGTGGTTCCCGCGAACTTTTGATTGTAGTACTTAGCAATGTCCGGCGCCAATTAACTTCTTTCTAAGTGTTCCCGCCAAGTTTGTTCTAATGTGACAATGCACTGTTTCAACGCAGTATTTGTTGGCTCTATACTTCAGTCACCAGTTGACATCTGATTAGTTTGGTGCTGTTCTACAAAGCAATGGATAATTCCTTAAAAGTATCTCCTTCTGTACCTGGACGTGGGAGGAAACATTCCCGTGACCCCGAAAACTGGGCTAAGAATAAGAAGAAAAGAGAAAGGTGAGAATTTCGTTACTAATTCGTTTAGCAATAATTATCATATAATCGTTACAAATAATGCGTTCTTGAAGCAGAATCTAGATAAATATTATATTTTCAGATACTCTGCTTCACAACCCCCAAAAGTACCAATATGCAATCACAAGAAGGGAGCATTTCAGTGCCAGACGCTGACAACTAGGGACATCAAACATTTTCATAACATATTCTACAGCACGCTAAAGAAGCTTATCCAGGACGCACTTATAATCAAGCATACAGCGGCAGCACTTCCGAGGAGAACCGTGAGTAATGGCAGTAACAAGAATAAGAACATATCGATAAAGTATTTTGTGAAAAAGGCTACAAAGCGTCCCGGTAAAGAACCTGTTGTACCCGTCTGCAGGGCAACTTTTCTAGGTATCTTGCAGATATCAAAAGACAGGGTGGGTCTGGCTAGTAAGCGTCACTTTGAGACTGGTCTTCTGCCTATAGATAAACGAGGAGGAGATACTCGTAGCAAGTACAGTGAAAATAAAAGGCTAGCTATGAGCATTTTCATAGAGAAATTAAATGTTGTTAGTGAATTACACTATTGTAGAGGACAAGTGAAAGGTCGCCAGTATTTATCAAATGAGCTTAACATTAGTAAATTGTGGAGAAGTTACAACCAGTCAGTATCAACTGAGCTAAGAGTTAAGGCAGCTTACTTTAGGCATTATTTCTGTCGGACATATAATTGGCACTCCAGCGACTGATGCTTGCTCAAAATGTTTGTTGCTGAAAGCAAAACTGAAGCACTGCAAGATTCCTCAAGAAAAGAATAATATAATAACTGAGTTAAGAGTACATAAATTAAGAGCACAGGCGTTTTATGATGTTCTACGTAATCAGGAAGATAATGAACTGATATTAAGTTTCGATTGCCAGAAAAATGTACCCCTTCCAAAATTACCTGATCAAGCCACGTATTACTCCAGACAATTGTATACGTACAATTTTACAATCTGTGTAGGAACATCGCGTGATCGTCAAACTACACGGAACACTTTTATATACCAGTGGCTGGAATCTTCTCGTCCAAAAGGATCTAACGAAATAGCTTCCTGTGTTTATGACAGACCTAATCATCTTGATCTTACAGGTATCACAATAGTTAATTTGGTTTCTGACGGCTGTGGGGGTCAAAATAAAAATAGTATTATGATTGGAATGGTTTCCTATTGGCTGTATAATGATTACTCCGCACATGTTAAAGAAGTGGAGATGGTATTTCCCGTTGTAGGCCACTCCTTCATACCCCCAGACCGAGTCTTCGGGAGAATTGAAAAGGAGTTTAAAGTGTGAGACTCTATTGTAAAACCAGAAACCTACACTCAAATTTTCAAGCAGTTTGGCACAGTGAACACGTTAGGTGTTGATTGTCCGGTGTATGACTGGAAAGGTAGCGTCCAATCTTCTTTTAAAGCACCAGGGTCATGGCATTTCAGAATTCAATCCTGCAAGAGATTCGTGTTTAGGAAAGTAAAATCCTCTACTCTTCTTCGTGGAGAGCAAAATTATAGGAGTGACTTAACTGATTTCAAAGGGATAACTAAAAAGGGAAAAACGGTAACTTTTGAGCAAGTTCAGTTGTCTCTTGGAGTAGCCGTCAAAGAAGAGAAGATGAATGATGTCAACAAACTACTAACACTTCACTACGGGGAAGAGTGGAAAAGTAATGAAGAACTTCAATATTATAAGAACGTCTTGGATCCAGAAAACGTGACAATCGATGTGGAAGACGATCTAGTTTGTGAACGCCAGGAGGACGATGACGACTTGAGAATCTAATCTGTGTGACTTATTGCTCCTTGTGTATTATTATGTTAGTGCATACTATTTTTTTTAATATAATGTACTAGAAACTTGTGTTCACTGTAAATTTTGTGTGCTTATTAAATAAGGAGTGCATAACAATATTATGTGGCTTAAAATCCTTGTTAAGCAAAATCCATGTTTTGTTCCAAAACTCGTCATATGCTAGAAGTTCGTTCCAAAATACGATTTTCCATTAACGAACTTCCAAAATCCGACATCTGCGAATTTTAATGCTAAATATCTCCTAAACGCATTGCTGAATCTACCTCTGGAGCTATTTTTTAGGTTTATGGTATGTTTATGTTAGAGTTAGTACCAAGAATAACATAAAATTTCCTGAATTTTACCGTTTAAGCGTTTTTTTCGTTTTTCTCAATAACTTCAAAAAGTCAGATGTCGACTTTTGGAAATAGGCTCCTCAATGGTTGGCAGAACAAAACGCTCCCATCAGATGTAAAATTATCTTTAAATTCTGCAACAAACGATAACTTGTAGTTGCTTTTACTTTAGGCATCGTAAAACTGCCTTACACTTCACAGTGCCAGAAATGAACTGCATGTAAGTGACACTGGTTGCAGGTAACTGGGGGAAGGTCTAGCAAGTGGTGCAATATGGCAATGGACAAGGAAATCCCCGGCTTCCACAGTGAGTGGCACGGGGCGACAAGTTAAGAATAACACAGTTGATAGTTGACATACGCTCTGCATGAAGATTAGATAGCTCACAGGTTCTTCCCCGTTGAATTAACTCAGAACAAAAATGCAATAAACTGAAATACCTAGCATACTGATCTTAAAAAAATGTAAATATTATGTATTTTTATGTGCTAATAAGTGAAAAGCAGGAATTTATGTATTTATAGAAAAATGCTTAAGATATGTATTTACATAAAAAAATATGTATTTACCTAAAAATCCGAGCCCTAATTATCAGACCCCTGTTCGCTTTGCAGGTGAGACCGCCTGGGCGTAGTGCTGGTCACACACCCTAGCTATAGCTAGTCGAGTATAAAAAACTGATACTAAATACAATAACATGCTTTGATTAAAACATTTACAATTTGAGATGGAAAAGCATATAATGTATGTTTAAAAAGTGAAAGGATTTTTAATTGGAATTTTTTAAACCAAATATGATGGCATCATTTGTAGCTTAGTATTTTAATTGCCAACCTGCCACTCAAATCGTGCTTCCGTCCCCTGCACGTGCAGCATAGCTACTGTACGTGGATGAACTTATTAACCACGGCTGGAGCTGCGAGATGGGTTTTTATAGCTAAGAGACCTTCGCATGTCGAACAAAGCTGGGTAATTGCACGTTATGTAAGAAGCAGAATTAACTCACATTGTTAGACACCTGGGATCAGGACAAACAGTTAGGCCAGAGTACGTCTCTTTCTTTAACTCTCATTAACTGCGTGGTACAGCAGTAAGGTTTTCTACTTCTGTGTCCAAGGTTGCGGGATCGAGTACTGAGGCAGTCCCTTGGAATTTGAGAAACCAAACCTCGTAGCACTGCAGCCCATTAAGAGCCTAGGCCTACCAAGTGACCGCTGCCCTGGCATTTGGCCTGCAGATTATGGGGTGACGCGTGGTAATCACGTCGAGTCCCCTCGGTCGTTAATCTTGGTATCTGTGACTGGGGCGCTGCCACACTGTCAGGCAGCTACTCCATTGTCCTCACGAGGTTGAGTGCACTCCGTTCCAGCCCTCTTGTCAGTTTCTAAAATCCCTGACGGAGCACGGAATCGAAGCCGGGGCCTCCGGGTGCAAGGCAGGCACGCTACCCAACACCATTTGGCATTTGAGGGTGCTTAAATGTGAGAGGCATGTGTCAATAGATTTGTTGTTTTGTTGTTGTTGTTGTTCCATTGATGGACTTTGCTACATCGTGGTCGTGTAGCCTCATGTACTTGGGTGTGTGCGGAATTTGTCTGAAAACCTTTGTTATTGTGATGGCTGTATTAGTGTGTGTAGGTTTAATTCAGACGAGGATTGGGAAGAAGGCGGTCATGGCCTTAATTTAGGAACCATCCCGGCATTCACCTGGAGTAGAAGTGGGAAACCACGGTAAACCAGGATGGTTGAGGTGGGAATTGAACCCGTCTCTTGTCATTATTGCCTCACGAGGCTGAGTCTACCCCGTTCGAGCCCTCAGACCAGAAATAAATATCTTGGCAGAGCCGGGAATCGAACCCGGGCCTCTGAGAAGACAGTCCCTAGATTTACTAGATTTCATCTTCCAGATGAAATTCTGACACTACAGCGTCACTGAAAGTCGCAGGGGTTCAAACGGACGATAAACCCAAGCGTCTGCTGATGAGCCAAACTTTGCGGAAACCCACAACAGATTCGGCGAAGCTAGAAGGATTGCTAGAATTATTATTATTATTAACTTTTATTCTTTACTGCGTTTAAATCCAGCATTACAAGCACAATTTAAGAAATCCAGAGTTATGAACATTGAACAATATCCTAAGCACCCAGTGAGCCCCTTCACAGTTATATCTATTATTGAAATCTTGGTTGGGGCATTTGGAATTTGTGCTGGCCAAGGTGGATTCCGTATACAATTTCTGCTTTCTCTTGTCATTGTCAAGGCTTTATAGTCATAAACATTGAACATTTTACTAGCTAAACTGGCATTGCATGCGATAAATAAATAAATAAATAAATGTAACAATTAATAAATAAATAAATAAATAAATAAATAATAATAAATAAGTTAACAAATAAATATTAATAAATAATTAATAAATGCGCTGCAAGGGGTATTATACCGCACTTCTAGCCGCTTGCTCTTGCTGTATTCTCTGGGTACGTATTGAGACGCCAATCCCGAAGGTCCCGGGTTTGATTCCCGATTCCGCGAAGTTATTTAATTGTGGTGGAAACGATTTCAACCTTAGTCAACTTAGGAGAGATTTTCCAGGGTTTCCCAATTTTACTCCTGGCAAATGGCAGTATGGTTCCCGACTTGAGCTCAGAACGCCTCTTTTCCAACCCTAGTCTCAATTACAAATCACTAATACAGACACTATAATAACACAGCTTGTCAGACATATTCTATACAAACCCAGGTGCACGGGGTTGATGATCACGATGCCCAAGCCCCTAAATGAAACCACACCAACACTACTCCTCTGTCACTCAGTGGTATACGTTGCTACTGCTGCAGAGACTACGAACAACGTACAGGCATATGTGTGTGCGCGCGCCAGTCAACACGGCAAGCTAAAAGCCGGCTGTGACTACCGCAGATCGCGGCCGTGCGCACCCGGACCAGCCGGCGCACTATCACACTTTTACCAAACATGTTCAATAATGTGCACTTCCATTGCTCATAGCCGATGCTGAAAATGTCCTCCGTCTCTTGTAACACACACCTGACATCTTTTGATGAAAGAATGTCTGTCAACTCTTTTATTATTTACAGAGCCTGTTTCCTTGAATCGTTTAGCGAGCCTCTTAATTGTACTGGCATTAGGCACATGTCTTCCTGGAAACTTGATTCAAAATTTTCGTCTCATTTCAGAACAAGATTTTCTGCTTTTCATATAAGAATGGATATACACACGTTCGCGCAATGTGAATTGGTGTCTCTAGGCATGACCAACAATCACAGTAATCACAATACTCACTAAACGTGCAAGACCAACGTCTAAGCTTTGCAGATACACGTCCATAAAATGACAAAACACGTGTGAACTAACGATATGAGTCAGTGGAGCGCGCCACCGCTGGCTGAACCATGGGCGCGCGACCGCGATTTGCGCTAGTCACAGCCGGCTTAGCTTGCCGTGTTTACTGGCGCGCACTCACATAATGACCCTGTAGTTTTATTTATTGGCGTAGTTGGTAGTATGATGAGCTTCTATGCCAAAGATCGCGGGTTCAAACCCGGCCGAAGACGTCGGATTTTTTAAGAGCGTTAAAATCCCTCAGTATGCCTTCCTTCGGAGGGGAAGTAAAGCCGGCGGTCCCATGTCATAGATTTATGGCATGTTAAAGAACCTTCCACTAATTGCACCTGTGTAAGCTAAATTATAGGTTAAGAATGTAAACAATGCTCTTAAGTTCCAACGTTCGTCGCCAGGAGCCGACTGCGGTGGCGTTTGGTAACCAAGTTCTGAACTATTAGTCGTTAACGGTGGCGTTTGGTGGTAAAGTAGGAACAATTTGAAAAATTCAAAGTCTGCAGTCCTTACTTGAATTAGAAAACAGATAACACACACTACAATTAACACCGGCTATCAGACAGATTATACACACACCCAAAGTACACAGGGCTACATGACCGCGTTGTCGCAGCCCCTAAACTGAGGAACCAACCAACCAGTTTTATTTATTTAGCCAGTACCGCTAGTAACATGTTTAATGTATAAGAGTACTTTTATGTGGAAGAATCTGTGTAATCTGTCAGTGTTTTTGATCCTGGCCGAGGTATTTCTTTGTTCTTTCTTGTTCGTTAGTTGTAAATGCTACGTCTGAAGTGTCGTTTTCTCTGTTCCAGGTGAGTGCTGTCAGGTGGCGTACTTAACAAACTTTCAGTGAGAATTATTGCAGGTCCAGGTAGGAGTACATAATATTTACAACACATACACTAGATGTCAATCAATTTAATATTATTAAATGTCAACATAGTCTATACAGTATGTTTTGCCCCAAACGCAACAGTTAGCGCATTAAAGCACCCGGGTATTGGGGCCAGGTTAATAGGTCGGAAGCCCACTCCGTCGACGACCCTTAAAGGGTCTCCTATGGTTTTCTCATTTCCATCTTCAGGCAAATGTAGAGCCCGCGACTTTAAATAATTCTCGGCTGCCTTCTTCCAACTCATTGTTTTGTTTCAATCTTGCGTCGGTGACTACAATTCCAATAATTACTGGTATTATACCCAAAACCCTCCACAGTAGTCTATCAGTATTGGATTTACATCTGCAGGTATTGTTTGGGTGCTTTTTGTGTTGGGACATGCGATGTCTATCAGTAATGCCCAATAATAATAATAATAATAATAATAATAATAATAATAATAATAATAATAATAATAACAATTAGGAAAAGACGTTTACGTTTCTATGGACATATGGTTAGAATGGATCCAACAAGAATAAATAAACAAATCTTTAATAAAATATATAATCTGAAGAGCCAAGGGGGTTACACCAACCAGATGAAGGAAGAACTCCGGAGGCTAGAAATTACAGATGACGACTGTCGAGACAGAACACAGTTCAGGAAGAAAAGAAGGATCGTAGGGGAGGAAGGTGGGCAGTCGAGATAAAGGCGCAACACTCTGAAAGAATGAAGGAAGTGTGGAGGAAGAGAAAGGAAGAAAGAACTATGAGAAGGAAATGAAATGATATTTGCGTGGTCCTTAGTTTTGGCCGGTTCGCATAATGTAATGTAATGTAATTATCATTATTATTATTACTATCACTTTCTAGCTAGGACTGCGATATGTATCCAAGTATTTGAAATTAGCAAACTGAAGATTAGCCACCAATGGTAACTAAAGTTCAGGATCCTTGTCCCACTCACAGTACAGCAGAAAGAAACAAATTCCTTGGAATGCCAGTCAGCCCAACAATAAGATTGATGTCACGATATTTAGAAGTTGTGAACATTGTAGCGGTTGATATGTGCTTGTACGATGTTTAGAATGTCTCTCCACACACAATTTGTGGTAATTCATTGGGAGTGGGTTACAATGAAAACAGCGTTCTTTGGCGCTGAGCCATTCAATTGGAACGAGAAGCGTCACCTCCAAGCACGAAGCGAACAAAAACATCCTCATTAAAGTAACTAGTGTACTACTGGCTCAGCAATTACATGAAAAAACATACCTTAGTACGTTCCAAACCTCACTTAATAACTTCTTAAAACTAATCAAATCCGTAACACAGCAGCCCTCCTAGAGACAAGTCCTACTGGCAGTGGTTACCTTCATTGCGGTAATAGTAATGAAAATCCACAGCCTGCTTCCAGTCTCCGACCGGGTCAGGAATGGAATGAATGAAGCCCCCATCTAGCGGCTTGGATATGAACTGTGCCGGCTGCTGAGGCCTGACGCACTCCTCTGGGGCAATGATTAAATGAATGACAGATGAAATGTAATGATAGTGGAGAGTGTTTCTGGAATGAAATTTTTGACAGGGAAAACCGGAGTACCCGGAGAAAAACCTGTCTGCCTCCGTTTTGTCCAGCACAGATCTCACATGGAGTGGCCGGGATTTGAACCACGGACCCAGCGGTGGGAGGCCGGCGTGCTGCCGCCTAAGCCACGGAGGCGTGTGCGGTAATAGTAATTCTCGTTATACGCACGGCAATCTTTCATTCGAAAATCCTATAACGCCAGCTTACTGTGCTGGTAATCGTTCTCCCAATTGTGCTGCGCAGCCTGTCGTACTTTTTTAAATCGAATTTACCCTCCGTGTTGGTGGCTCCCACGGACACAGCGAGGGAACTCACCTCTACCGCCCCTACGGGCAGTGTCCTAGAGCTGGGAACATCTGAACGGAGTGGATACAACTGGGGAGTAGTGACCAGCACCGCGCCCAGGCGGCCTCACCTGCAAAGCCAACAGAGGCCTGGTAAGGGAAGCGAGGGTAAGATTAGGAGTGATAGGCAAGGAAGAGGGAAGGTGGCGGCCGTGGCCTTACAGGAGGTACCATCCCGACATTTGCCCGAAGACGAAGTGGGAAACCAAGGAATCGAACCCCCTCTACTCATTTGGACCACCCGAGGCTGAGTAGACCCCGTTCCAGTCCTCATACCACTTTTCAAATTTCGTGGCAGAGCCGGGAATCGAACCCAGGACCTCCGGGGCGGCAGCTAACCACGCTGAACCCAACCGGTACGCTACGGAGGTGACTCAGTCGTACTTTAACTAGCGGACCCATGCGATAACTCACGCATAATGGGTTGTGTGCGCCCCATGTGTACAGACTAACCTCCCGGCCCTAGTGCTATGCGCGGGCTTTACGCATCAAAGTTCTGCCAGGGGCATTCGTCTTACGTATTTGTTTAAAAGCACTTTATAAAAAAAAACATATATTTCCGTTGACTTTTCAAGAAATGCAAGATTTTTCCTGTACTATTGAGATGATTTGGAAGATTTTTGTACAAACCACACCTTCTAACTCCCTCTGATTTAGGTGCTTGAGTTATGTTAAACGTACACCTTAGCGTATTATATAATAACATAATAATAATAATAATATTTTTTAAAATCACTTATCCTTTCAGCTCGGCTTTACCCATGGACTCTACGAGGGATCATTCCTCTGCCGTCGCAAGGACGGTGTCTGGGAGCTGAACACACTTTGTCAGCAGATACAACTTGGGATGTTGACAGGCCGATCGCCCAGGTGACCGCTAACTTGGGTCTAATTAAGGAAGGGTCAGGGAAAGGATTTTGGAGGAAGTCGGCCGTGGACCTGTTGACAGGAACCATACCAGCATTTGCCTGGTGGTGAAAATAGGAAACCACGTTAAACCATTTCAAGGACGGCTGACGCAGGGGCTCGAACCCACGTCTACCGAGTCCACAGAGAGCTTGGCCCCATAACCTAGCGCTGCGCGTTAGCGAGCGTAATAATAATAATAATAATAATAATGAAATCAAAATCTTTATAGTTCTGCTAGTATCTTAGGAAATGTAAAACGAATCAAAATGAACCAAAAATATGCTTTGATAAAACCAATACAGCAGTGTTCATAATAGCATATTATGCAACGAGCCTATAATGGCAATAATTAAGACATTAGTATGTATATAAAACGAGCGAAGCGAGTTTTATAATTTCCATACGAGTTGTATACGACTGTTTATGTTCGACGATAATTATAACTATTTTATGTTCGAACGTACATATTCATAAATATCTGTCGAGATTTCGCCAGTTTTATGTACTGAACAGAGCGCATGGGACGCAGAGAATACCTTGAATTTGACCATGGCCTCCTCAAATACCCCACCATGACACTAGCCACGCAGTGAAATTTAAAATAGGAGGCCGTGGAAGTCAGCGCAGGTGCGATGCTATCCTTACCTAATTGGTCGCAGAACTGTTTCTTGAGATCTGATAGGTGGGAGAAACTGTTTCATAATGAAAAAGAGTGTTATAATGACCCTCATTATGATACAGTTTTCTGACATATAATATTTACATTTCGACATCGTCGAACATAAAAGCTATAAATGTGTTTGGAATACGCCAGAATGAAAGTATGAGATTCTGTAACAATTCGGGTCCTGTATCGCCAAAATAAGAATCATTCTCCTCAAGAATATAGTACCTTATTATTGAGATTTCTCACAGATAACGATGACCAATATCAGATGGTCAGATTTGAATGTTCAGTTGCCTGTAGCTTACAGCTTATAGTGCTGTGCCAGTAACCTTGCAGGCCCAGAACTTGTACCGGTATTTGAAATAATGCGATGCCGCAGGTAGGTGCAACAGGTTATCCGCGAGCAACCATGACGTCACTGCCAGCTTATCTCTCTCGTTATAAATAATGAGTTGGCCACATGTCGGCTTGTGCTCTACAGGTGCTTGTCCTGGGTGACCTCAGTGACCCCAATACCATACACACGTCACGACCTATGCAGGGTGAAATATCGAAAGGAAGCGAGCTTGTAGGTTTACGTGACTGCTTATCATGAGCCACGGGACCTAGTTTTTAGCCTGTTTCCATTTTATGAAAAAAATAGGCCTATGAGATCACCTTTTGTCCGTGTGTGTGCGCGTATGTATGTCCGTGTGATGTGTGTGTCCCCCACCCCCTAATAACTTCTAAACGGCTGGAGCGATTTTAATGAAACTCGGTGAAGTCATAGATCTATTTTGGCCGACCCCGACTGTGCCCTTCAAATTGCATTACGTTTCACCAATTCAACATGGCGGCTGTGCGAAATATTTCACCGGCATTCCATATCTCCGAAACTATTACTGATATCACCCTGAAGTTTTGTACGGTGATAAAGGGCACTACTAGAAGTTCGCCTATGAAAATTTGAAAATATGTTAACTACGAAACGAACATGGCAGCCAAGCGAAGTCGAATATTATAAATAGACTTTTCTCGCAATTTAACCATCCAAACGCAATGAAACGTGGTACAGCAAATGTTTAAATACATTGTAATGCACTGGCATCTAATTTAGTTCAATTGTCTACATAACGACAAGATGGCGGCTGTACGAACTTTTTTTACCGGCATTCTATATCTCCGAAACTATTACTGATATCACCCTGAAATTTTGTTCGGTGATAAAGGGTACTACTAGGAGTTAAGCTATGAGACTTAATACCTGTAAAATACAAAACGAACATGGCTCCCAAGCGAAGTTGAAACATTTTCATAGACCTTTCTCGCGATTTAAGCATCTCAGCACAGTGAAGTATGGTACAGTGTATGTTTATACACATTTTAATGCACTGGCATCTAATGCTGTTCAATTGTTTACATATCCTCAAGATGGCGGCTGTGCGAAATTCGAAAATTATTTTTTTATTTCTTGTGTCGTAATCATGCGATCGAAGTGAAAGTTTGAATGATGAAGCTACGCAATAATCTTTCTTTAATGGTACATAACTCTATGGCCAATACATATAATAATCCAAAATGGCGACCATCCGAAATATTTAGACGGTTCTCAGTATCTATGAATATTTTACAGCAATCAAACTGATATTTTGATGTTCATAGAGACAATAAACATAAGTTCACCTATAGGACTTTCAATAACCTGGTGAGCACAAATCCAACATGGCGGCGACGCGAATTATAAATATTTAAATGCGCGTTTCTCGCGATTTAAGTATCCGAGTGCAGTGAAACTTTTTACGGTAAATGCTTATACAAATGTTAATCCACTGGCATCTAATTTGTTTAAATTGTTGTCGTAACCACAAGATGGCAGCTGTGCGAAATTTTAAAATCTCGTTATTGCTTCTTGTGTCCTAACCATGCGGTTGAAGTTTGAATACCACACGTACACAATAATCTTCATGTAATAGTACATATATAAACTCCAACATGGCTACCATCTGAAATATTTAAACAGCTCTGAATATCTACGAATCTATAAAAACAATCAAACTGAAATTTTGTATGTTGATAGAGGCAATTAACATGAGTAGGATATATGAAAATAGGCAGTATAGTTCTTCACGGAACTACTTCTTTTTTTTTAGACGTAGAATCCTGATCATAGGATGTGACATTTCACTTTGAAAATTTCAAATACATTTATCGGGAGTTGAACCCGGCAAATCAAGCCCTTCTCTTGAAAACATCGATTGTATGATTACCCCCATAAAATTACGTCAAACAAATTACAAATTACTCCGTTACCATGATGGTAGCTTGCCACGGTGGGTGAGTGGTCAACGTGTCGGTCTACTAAACCCAAGCTTGCAGGCCGTAAATACAATATACCACATAGACTTTCATCGTCTCTCATCCCCGTTGAAAATGGGAATAATAAGGGGTAGACATACACACAATTATAATAATAACATATGCCTCATTGAGTGAACTCGCACGAACACTTTAGAATCTATCATTGCTCAAAAACAATTTATGCACATAATTGTTAAGTGGTGTGTTGCCATATTTTCTGTCACTCAAAACGACAATTCTATGTACTTTTACTCCCAAGAATCAAATATATATATATACATTTAAAGAAACATCACAAATCACTAAATATGGAAGAATATTTATTTTACATATAAATTTGCACCTACCTTGGAAACAAAATAACCAGCGATGGACGAAACAAAGAGGATATAAAAGGTAGGTTGGCTCAGGCAAGGTTAGCATTTCTACAAAAAAAAATCTGTTGACATCGAATATAGATTTAGGTATTAGGAAGTCATTTATGAAAGCCTTTGCCTGGAGCATGGGACTCGATGGAAGTGAAACTTCGATTATTGGTGCAGCAGAAAAGAGGGGAATTGAAGCATTTGAAATGTGGTGTTACAGGAGAATGATGAAGATCAGATGGGTAGATAGGGTTACAAACGAAGAGGTATTAAGCCGAGTGGGAGAGGAGAGATGTTTCTGGCGACTGCTAATGAAGAGAAGAGATAGGTTGGGAGGACACATACTAAGACACCCAGGAATAGCAAGCTTACTAAGTAGTGGTCCATGGTCTCGTGCCCCAGTAACATCCTTAAGGGTATGACATGTGCAGTTACATGATGAGTAGTGAAAGCACCTCTCTTCTTAATTACAGCTTTCTAGAAAGCAATTAGCATTGAGTTGCCCGACTTATGGTGTGAAGTGATTCATTGGCTGTGCCTAGCTAAGTGACTACTGCGCCTTTGCTCATACTGTAATTAGCTAATTGCCATTACGAAACATGAAAACAATTAAAATACATTTTCCCAAAGATAGGCTCACGTATATTTGATGATCACAAACATGGCTTATGTAATGGAGTACATCACACTGTTTCTTGCTGCCTAAATGGCTTTCTTGGTATGATCCATCAGTGGGGGGATTTTAGAGTATAAACACCCCTCCATTTATTTATTTATTTAGTGTATGACAACACATTGTAAAACACAACGCTATTCAGAATACATACCAGCAAAAATACTGTACTAGGACATTATTACAATAAAAGCAAAACAGAGAATATTAGTGTAACCTACAGTCACAATTGGCACTTATAATGTAAAATTTAAATTGTCTATTCACTTAACAGCATCTGGAGTCAACACGAGAAAAATGAAAATCCTTTAAATCCCCTGAGTATGACGTAATCCTACACTGCTGCACAATGTGTTGTATGGTCTGGGGTGTCGCTCCACAAACCCATGCAGGATCGGGAATTTTGTTCCACTTGTAGAGTAAGTCTTTACACACTCCATGGTTTGTGCGAATCCCGTTGGCAGTCTTCCACGTACGTCGAGGCAAATCGAATCCCTCTGGTTTGTAGTGAGTATGTAAACCATGTAGGCCCAGATCAAAGAAAATAACATTTTAAGTATTAACAGATGTCAAAGTGAATTTAATTTATTCCACACACACGTATGAACGAAATATCAACATATAGCCGATATATTTGTCCGAAAATGCTATAAAAATATATTGTTTTATACGTTGTGTCATACTAAGCGATTTTTGTTAAATACAGTGTTTATATAGGATTTAGATGGGACCGTTAAATTTAGTCGTTATACCAATACGTCGTTAAAGGCGATGTCGCTATAAACGGTTTCGCCTGTATAGTGTTGTGTTGTGAACAATGACGACATGTGACAGTTATAAAGCACACACATCCTTCATGATAATACAAGGATACATCCGGCAGCAGCTACCTGGGATTAGTCTCTGGCTGATATCACAGTGTGTACACAAAAACATACAACATACTTGCTTTCTGCCATAATCGCTACTAACACAGTCAAGGTCTTCGACAACAACTGACAGATTCCCAAGAGATCAATTCCCACGTTTACTGATGTACGATGTGCATTTCTCTTTTCTTGAAGCAACTAGCATTCTTGGTTCGATTCCCGACTCTGCCAAGGAACGGAGCACACTCAGCCTCGTGAGGCAAACCGAGAAGAGGTGGGTTCGATTCCCACCTCAGCCACCCTCCGTGGTTTCCCCACTTCTACTCCAGGTGAATGCTGCGATGATTCATAACTTAAGGCCACAATAGCATCCTTCCCACTTCTCACACACTAATACAACCAACACAACAACACAGGTTATCATAAAAACACACCCAAGTGCATGGGGCTAAATGACCACGATGTCCAATCCCTACAAATTAAGCAACAACTCTTCTTGAATTACCGTGAATAGTAGCAAATTAGTGTTATAAGTAGAACCCTGCGCGGATAAACAAAACGTTACCCGCATCCGCACGACTGTTATCCGCATCCGCACGACTGTTATCCGCATCCACACGACTGTTATCCGCATCCGCTCCACATCTGCACAACTGTTATCCGCATCCGCACGATTGTTATACGCATCCACCCCGCAACCGCACGACTGTTATACGCGTCCACCCCGCATCCGCACAACTGTTATCCGCATCCCCCACATCCGCACAACTGTTATCCGCATCCGCTCCACATCCGCACAACTGTTATCCGCATCCGTCCCACATCCACACAACTGTTATCCGCATCCGCACAACTGTTATCTGCATCCGCACAACTGTTATCCGCATTCGCTCCACATCTGCACAACTGTTATCCGCATCCACCCCCCATCCGCACAACTGTTATCCGCATTCGCTCCACATCTGCACAACTGTTATCCGCATCCGCACGATTGTTATACGCATCCACCCCGCAACCGCACGACTGTTATACGCGTCCACCCCGCATCCGCACAACTGTTATCCGCATCCCCCACATCCGCACAACTGTTATCCGCATCCGCTCCACATCCGCACAACTGTTATCCGCATCCGTCCCACATCCACACAACTGTTATCCGCATCCGCACAACTGTTATCTGCATCCGCACAACTGTTATCCGCATTCGCTCCACATCTGCACAACTGTTATCCGCATCCACCCCCCATCCGCACAACTGTTATCCGCATTCGCTCCACATCTGCACAACTGTTATCCGCATCCGCACGATTGTTATACGCATCCACCCCGCAACCGCACGACTGTTATACGCGTCCACCCCGCATCCGCACAACTGTTAGATCCAATGTTTAACTGCATGTAACGTCCATGCTATCCATTGTGCTTCAACCAAATTTTGTATTCTGTACCTTAAGAGATGGAACTAAGAATATATTCAGTAACCAGGGCTGCTAACTGTAGTGCTCTATTGGGCTACATTATGATAGTTATATTTCGAACTAATAAGAAATTTCGTTATTACCAACTCAATTTCGTCATTATTCTAATTTGGTCCATATAGATTAATCATTGGAATGAATCTTACATTTCGAGAAAAGTAGGCTCTTTAGTTCGTCACGGAACTTCTTGTTATACAGTATATTAGTATGATGATGAATGATAGCAGGTTTAACCAAACAGATATTTTAAATATCTTTGGAAAAAGAAATCGTCAACAGGCTGGTTTCAAGAAATAAAGAAAGATTTATAAGGCGTAGAAGATGCACTAGAGAGAGAACTTTTCAAAAAGAAGGTATTGGGAATGAAAGGACTCCAAGGAAGGCAATATAAGAAAACAGGCTCAAAATGGTCGGAAGAGAGAACGAAGAAACTCAGCCAAAGGATGAAGGAGCACTGGAGGAAGAAGAAAGAACAGAGGACTGAACATTGAAATTGGTTCGTTGTCCTCAGAAGACCCTAACGGAGAAAGAAAAAAGATGAATTGTCAGTGGCGGATCCAGGCCTTGCGGGGCCCTGGGCGATATGATAAGGTGGGGCCCACAACAATAGGAAATAAAAAATATCAAATCAAATGGAAAATAGTTTGGTAATAATAATAAAATAAAGAATAGTTACAATATTCTGAATACACTACAGTACAATTTTTTATAATATGAAAGAAACCTTTTAGTCCCCTTGAAGAAGATTATGTAAACTATGAAATATTAAAATATTACTTTGCGACATTTTTCCCGGCTGAAGTCTTCAAATATTTCACTGAAATCAAAACGTGCTAATCGGTCGTAGCTGCACTGAAAAAATGAATATGAATTATAAATTAGTTTGAAAATTATAATTAATTAATTATATTACAAAAACATGACGCGGGGCCCTACGGACCGCGGGGCCCTGGGCGGTCACCCTCCTCGCCCTCCCCTAGATCCGCCCCTGTGTACACGACAAGAATTCAATGCCTCGAAGATTAGAGGTGGCAGGTTATGAAAGATAGGCATCATAAATTGGCGAGGTAATGAAAATCACCCAAGGCAACCGATATTCTAATTCCATCAGTGTAGGAAGAGCTAACCCGGTGTTAAGTTCATCAGCAGCAGGACAAGGGAAGTGAAGTAAGGTGGAGAGGCAAAAGCGAGTGAGAAGCGAGCACTGATCTCACGTCCATTATGACTGCTTGAACGAGACTATCCCTGCAAACAGTGGCAATTAATCTCTGTTATAGCACAATGAAATACGAGTTACGTCACACAGCCAAACTTACTATGTGGTCCATTTTAAAATAGAACTTTCGAGTGTGTGATAGTAGAGCCAAGAATAACCTGTCACACCCATAGAGCCTTCCACTAATATTTCTTAATCTTTTGCAACTTTCAACAGATAATTACAGTGTTGCCAACCTGACAGCGAGAGCTTATTGTACAGCATCTTCAACGTTATCACCTTTCGTTGTAGATTATAGACTAAAGAGTCAAATTATAGTAATAGTAATATTATCAAAATTGTGCACGAGTGGATTGTTATTTAAAGAGACGGAGCACGACGACGATCTATCCATAATTCATTCACGCTTGCCACGGTGGGTGAGTGGTTAACGTATCAGTCTACTAACCCTAAGCTTGCAGGTTCGCTCCTGGCCATGGTAAGTGATTTTCAAAGTCGGCAAAAATTACGACCGGGATGTCATACGATGTTGGCATGTCAAAGACCCTATGTTCATAATGGCGAAATTAAACTCGGTAGTTTCCACCAACACAAAGTTCCTCATTTCTCTACTAGAAATCGCTATAGTGTTCAAGGAGCTTGGATATCTAACCTCCTTCACTTTCATAGTGCTTCAAGGAACAACGAAATTCGACATGCAAGCTACCCTCTGGTGTCAAATAACAAAGCTTGCACCCGGCACCAAGGCCATACGATATTATTATTATCCGAACATTGGAGAAGTGATGAAAAGGGAAGTGCTAGACATCCAATAATAAGAGCGACCATATCCACCATAATGTTCGGAGCTATTCTTCCTCACGTATCTTCCCCATGTTCGTGCAATTAGAAGCTACTGTGACTTTCATACATTCGCATGTCTTAATACATGTTGGTACAATATGTATTTGAGTCTTCAGAATTTAGACTGGTGTGATGGAGCTTTACATGTCACCCTGTCCTGAGTTAATCGTATCATCCCTGCATTGCTGCCATACATCCGAAGCAATCTGTTAAACAAAATCTAACATTGACCTATTTCTGCAGATGTTGTCTTCAACCCTTCCTTTCATACCTAAGCTTGCTATTGCTGGGTGTCTTAGTATCTGCCCTACCAACCTATCTCTTCTGTTCATAAGCCCTCGCATCTCTATCTTCCCCACTTGCCATAATACCTCTCCCATCTAAACTTCATCATCATCCTTTACCACCACATTTCAAATGCTTTTATTCTCCTCTTTCCTGTTGCACAGTCCAAGTTTCACTTCCATAGAGCACCACGCTCCTGACAAAGTCTTTCAAAAATGACTTTCTAATACCTAATTACCAACAGATTTCCTTTCTGTATAAAAGCTTTTTTTGCCTTTGCTAATCTTTTTTAGTCAAGTTTACCCTCCAGGTTGGTGGTTCCCACGGACTCAGCGAGGGAACTCACCACAATCGCCTTTCCAGGCAGTGTCCTAGAGCTGGGAACACTTGGTCGGAGTGGATACAACTGGGGAGGTGTGATCAGCACTTCAACCAGGCGGCCTTACCTGCAAAGCGAACAGGAGCCTCATGAGGGATGGGAAGGGAAGGGAAGATTGGGATGGATAGGCAAGGAAGAGGGAAGGAGGCGGCCGTGGCCTCACAGTAGGTATCATCCCGGCATTTGCCCGAAGACGAAGTGGGAAACCACGGAAAACCACGTCGAGGATAGCTGAGGTGGGAATCAAACTCCATCTACTCATTTGGACCACCCCAGGCAGAGTAGACCCCGTTTCAGTCCTCATACCTCTTTTCAAATTTCGTGGCAGAGCCGGGAATCGAACCCAGGACCTCCGGGGCGGCAGCTAACCATGCTGACCGCTACGCTACGGAGGCGACCCTTTGCTAATCTACTTTTTATATCCTCTTTGCTTCGTCCATCACTGCTTATTTTGCTTCCCAAGTAGCAGGATTCTCCTACTTCATTTAACGTATCATGTGCCAATTAGACGTTAGTAGATGTTTGTTTTATATTTATTGATTTTTCTCATAAATTCCATCCTCAAGACTGTGTCCATACCGTTTATAAACTCATTCAAATATTCTGGTGAATCGGCCAAGATAACTGCAATGTCATCAGCAAATCTCTAAGTTGAAAGAATCTCACCTCGAACTTGTACTCCTACTTTAAAGTTGGTGCAGGGCAGCTTCTGTGGCGTAGTTGGTAGCATGCTGAGCTTCTATGCCCTAGATCGCGGGTTCAAACTCGGCTGAAGGTGTCGGATATTTAAGAGCGTTAAAAATCCCTCAGTATGTCTTCCTTCGGAGGGAAAGTAAAGCCGGCGGTCCCATGTCATAGATTAATGGCATGTAAAAGAACCTTCCACTAACTACAATCGTGTGAAGCTAAATTTGAAGGATATAATTGATTAATTCTCTATTAAGTTCCATTGTTCACCGTGGTGTCATCTAGTAGCCAAGTTCGCGGCTAGGTGTCGTTGACGGTAGCATTTGGTAGGAAAAGTAGGAACTACTTGAAATTGATCGTCTGCAGTCCTTACCTGAATTACTGATAACAGAGATTAATACAACCATCACAATTAACACCGGTTATCAGACAGATTCTACACGCACCCAAAGTACACGGGGCTACATGCCCACGTTGTCGCAGCTCCTAAACTGAGGAATCAACCAACCACCAAAGTTGGTACTTTTGCAATACCAAAATACGGTAACAGAAGCTGGGAGAAAGTTTCCATGTATTCGACAAGGAGGAAGCTTGTAGCGAGCATAAGTCAAGGGAAGAAGAATCTGACCACCAGACGTGACATTTTACCTTAAAAATTGCCCATGCACCGTGAATCGATATCGGTCCGCCTTCGTGGGAGGTGACCACTGCGCCCCCATCACGCTCTTCCCCCAACCACGGGGAAATGGAGATTAGAATGTACATTTGCATTTGTCAGTTGGCACAGGCTAGAGTAAAAGGTGGCTTTTCACCGATGTCTCAGTCTCACTCATGGCTGTGATTATATGGAAGCTACTGAGGTATGGGTGGGGCTTAGTAATGGCATTCGGGGCACAGTCAGTGCCTGTGAATGCTGTGAAAGGTTCTACTCATAGGGTTAGGACTACTGTTCTGACTCAGTGAGGAAAGCAATGGCAAACTACCTCACTCCTCTTCTTGCCTAGAACGCCTCAAAATAGCGCTGCCTTGGATTTTTGTGGGTATCTACTCACATAACGTAACGGCGGTGCTTTTTGAGGATCCAACCAGCCTTCGGGCTGACTACCTAACAGACAGACAGACTGCAAATGATTAGCGACATATTTCGAAAATGGATAACGAAGAATTTCAACAAATCAATAAATAATACCCTAAAATTTTGAGAAAAGGGAAATATAGACTCAGCGAAAATTAACAAAAGAGAAATATGGAAGATAATTTAAAGTAAAAAATTAATGATTCCCATACAATGTATGATGGACTGTGAATAGATAAGGATGACATTGAACTACACTCGCCCCATTAGGCCTACAGTATAATACATTTTCCATTTCACTCCTTTTTCTCTGAAATTACTATAGAGCTCAGCAGTCCCCACGTGTGCACAGGTGGACTGGGTAGCTGCTCTGTAGCGACACTAACATTAGCTCAGGTGTGTTGGCGCCTGCTAGGGGCGTCTATTGGGCGCCGAGACGGTGCGGGTTCTTGACCACATCATGGTCAACACAACTCGCTCTGACCTCAACAACTTTCATTAGTCCCATGCCTCCGATGTTCAAGTGGATAGCAATGTTCTGTACTGCTCACCTCCGCCCCGATACTCCATCTACAATAATAAACATCATCATCTGCCAGTCAAGTGGCCTGCTACGGTCTCATTCCATCTTTTAGCTGGACCTCCAATAGATCGAACCCCCATAGGTTGGTATCGTACAATCTGCTTTGGGACTCGCCAGTTCTTCCTATAGGTTCTTATGTAGTTTAATACAGGTTCTGTCTTTAGTTCTTTCATCACGTCCTCATTCCTTTTGTGGTCCCAACGTGTGTCCTGCTGTGCGTCTCATAAACTTCATCTCAGCAGCAGTGATCCTAGTTTCATCTCGTTTTCGGATTGTCCATGCTTCACTTCCATATGTGAGGACAAGTCTAGCTAGTGTTTTGTAGACTCGTAGTCTTGCGTTCCTCTGGACTAATAATAATAATAATAATAGTAATTGGATGCTTAACCAGGCTGTGGTCGCTAGAACGAAAGTTAAGCAAGTGGTCGCATGTTGAGCAAACTGCTCACGCTATGATACGCCTTGTTTATACTCTCATAGTACAAAGCAACTGATTTCATGCATAAAATGTATTTGCAGATTTAATGAACACCTGACCAAAACCAAATTATATCAACTTTACAACCACTCTACGTAAGCTCACTTCTTGATTTCCACTTGTTGTTGCTTCATTTAGGGGCTCGGCCTACTGTATGTTATTATGGTATCTATTGCAGTGTGTATATTTGTGGCTAGGATTAAGAAGAAAGTGGCCGTGGTTCTACGTTAGAAGCCTCTCGGAATTTGCCTTGAGTAGAAGTGAGAAACCATGTGATGCCACTTTTGGAGTGGCTTAGGTGGGAATTGAGCCGATCTCTTGTCTGGGTTGTTTCACCAGGCTGAATTTTAATCATCAGAATTTAATTAAATCGAACCCAGGACCTTTGGGACCGGAGTATCGATATGTACACCGATACCACAGAAGGCGGTCTTATGTGTGTAAGATCAAGGTCGATCTATTTGAAGATCAATGAAATGTAGGTCATAAAGTTAAAGTAAGGCAATGACGTCATTATGTCTTTACCACTTCCACAGCAATTCCCGAGTTAATGATCTAGAAATTACAGGATAATAAACTTTACACAAGTTCGTAGATCAACGCAATATTGCTCTTTATACTGCAACGGTTATATTTCCCTTGCAATGCATTCTTACGATAATGGACTACTTGCCTCCGTCGTAACATATCCTTGAATTATATCAGTACCGTACTGAAATATGGAGTGACATCACCTGTTCGAGTGATAAGAGCTACTGTATTTTCCTTGAGAAGGCCGCGGAAACAGAGTATTCATTCTCTAAAATTTATAATGCACTGAAGAAACAAGAAGTTCCATGAAGAACTAATTATCCTATTTTCACATAACCTACTGGTGTCTTCCATTACAAATTCTCCCATCTATTAAAATGATTTTCCATGTCATATAGTAAATAGCTCTTGTCGTACGACCTACTATATGCCTCCACCAACACCATTACATTGAGAAATTGTGTGCTAGAATATACAACCTCTGACCGCAAAGTTCGGTGAATGGGTCTATATTACGAACGGATTGTTGGCTTACCTGAAACAGCCGTTACTATCCTTCGAAGTAATCCCCGTGGATGGTTATGCACTTCTGGGAATGTCTGTACAAGTCCTGGAAACTCTTTAGGGATAGCCTTCAGTTGGGTCGTCACTTTACGTTGGGTGTCCGAAATGTTCGAAAACCTCTGGCCCTTGAGGGCTTTTCGGTGACCCTGGACCTGGACCCCGCCACTTCATACTTTGACGCTTGACTTCGGGGGTCGTACCTCAGACACCAGGTCTCGTCGCCCGTGACGATGGTTTTCAAAGCCATTCCATTCCACAGGAAATTCGCCCTTCTCGTTGCCACCCACCGAACAGGTGTGCATGGTAGGTTGCATCAATTCATCCTTCTCACTGCCACCCGCCGAACAGGTGTGCATGGTAGGTTGCATATATTCAACCTTCTAAACATGCACTGTGTCAAACAGGTCTTACACGTTGAGTTGTGTGTCGCCAATGTTGCCAGGTCGACCGTTCTTACTTTATTCACCGAACGCAACGTGACAAGGCTTTTGAACACCATCCCAAAGATCGCCTTCTTGCAAAGTTTCCAGACATATATCGCCGATCTCAGCATTGCATAGTTACGGGAGGGGACTATTTAGAAGGACAGTAGGGTCACTGTCGTGTATTGTTCATCTATGTTGATAGTACAGGACTATTCACCGAACTTTATTGTCACAGGTTGTATAACTTTCAGTATCGGTGATTAAGACTCCTCCCGTGAGATGGATCTTGCAATAACGAGTCACGGGAGTTTATTTGAAATGTCAAATGCACGGCCTCTATGATTTACGAGAAGTAAGCTACAGAATGTATTGCCATTAGATAATGATTATTAATAGGGCTCGGATGTATAAGACCTAAAAATAGCCTGAATATGCAAGCAAATATGACCTTAAAAATGACGAAATATGACTTAAAAAATTACAAAATATGACCTAAAAATGACTGATTTAAATATGGCCGTTTTGTTTTATTATAAATCCAAGCAACAATCCCTTCAAGATTAAATTGTTAACTAAATTCTTTATTCCTATTTTCATGTTAATTTTCTGAATATACATGTTTAAGTGGTTATTTACAGTCTATTTCTGTAAACACTAGTTCCCGTTCTGTAAGTTGAGGATGATTACACACCTACAGCTGCCGTCAAACTACCGAAATGTGACGTTCTTACCAAAAATTCCTCAAAATATGACCTAATAATAAAAAAAATGTTCAAAATATGCATTTATATGACAAATAAAAACCACTGTATTGTGATGATAATCACTTGATTTGCATCAGAAACCAATCGGACATGAAAGTAGAGACAAAGAAAAGAATATGATTTTCCTAAACATCCGAGCACTAATTACAGTAGTCTATTATAATAACCCATCATACGAAAAAGTATTAATAGCTACATTAATTAGCTTATTTTCATTAGGAGGTCGCCTCCGTAGCGTAGCGGTCAGCATGCTTAGCTGCCACCCTGGAGGTCCTGGGTTCGATTCCCGGCTCTGCCACGAAACTTGAAAATTGGTATGAGGACTGGAACGGGGTCTACTCAGCCTCGGGTGGTCCAAATGAGTAGAGGGGGTCCGATTCCCACCTCAGCCATCCTCGAAGTGGTTTTCCGTGGTTTCCCACTTCGACTTCGGGCAAATTCCGGGATGGTACCTACTACAAGGCCACGGCAGCCTCCTTCCCTCTTCCTTGCTTATCCATTCCAATCTTCCCTTCCCATCCCTTATGAGGGCCCTGTTTGCTTTTCAGGTGAGGCCACCTGGGCGAAGTGCTAATCACACCTCCCCAGTTGTATCCAATCCGTCCAAGTGTCCCCAGCTCTAGGACACTGCCTGGAAAGGCGGAAATGGTGAGTTCCCTCTCTGAGTCCGTGGGAACCACCAACCTGGAGGGTAAAATTGACTTGACTTAATAATAGGCTTATGAGATCACCGTTTGTCCGTGAGATTGTGTGTGTGTGTTTGTGTCCCCTATTAATATCTAAACGACTGGAGAAATTTCAATGAAGCTCGGTTTCGTTGCTCTAGCCTGTGCCAACATATAAATGCGAATGTACTGCATTCATCAAGAGATGGATGACTTAACAACACCAAAATCTAGTTTAATTTTTGTCTCTCACAGGTCTATCAGTGGGTTTCACAATCATCTTATGTCAACACTTGGTACAAAAGAAGTTGAACATTTGAATTCAACAAGTTAATTCTCGCTCGCCCTTATGTGGCCCGTACAAGTGGGCATTGTGTCATACCATTCTTCACTAATCGACACACAAAGGGAAATGGATCGGCCGTTTGGCAATTGGCTGTCTGTCTCACGGACGGTGCCTGCTTTTCGTCACATTGGGATCAATAGACATGGTTAAGAATAGATTTTAATCACAGGGAAATAAATAGCCATGACATTGGTGCTATTTAGCGAAATTACTCAAAATAACAAGTTGGCGACAAGAATGCTAACATACTAATGAGTTGGAAATGACACAACACACAACACTGGTGGGAGCCAAGTCAGCGAGAAACATTGGCACACCGGCGTTGCTAAGTCAGTCTTCTAATAACATGAGTTCGGTTCACCAGTCGTCATGGACTCTCGAGTTAAGAACCAGGAATAATGTAAATCCTGGCTCTCTCTTAGTGAGATTCAAATATTGGCTCACGACTTGCCTCTCACAGGCACGATGGCGCCCTGATCAAGCTTCCTGCCTCCAACTAGGTCGGATCGGACTCGATTTCCGATTAATGCATATGCGATTTTCAAGGTGGAATGGTACTCAGGGAGATGAAACTACGTTCAGAAATATGAATAACTAGCGGACCCGTACGAGAACTCTCGCATGTGTATAAACCACCCGCCTGGCTTTACTGTTATGCGGACTTCTATAAATAGACTATGCTTATTTGTTTAAACGCACTTTTTAAACAAATTGTGGGTTGTGTGCGCCCCATTTGTACAGACTACCTACCCGACCCTAGTTCTATGCGGACTGTACGCGACACAGTTCTGCCGGGGGCTATCATCTTGTTTATTTGTTTAAAGGCACTTTATAAACAAATACATATTTCCGTTGACTTTTAAAGGAATGCAAGATTTTTCCTGTACTATTGAGACGATTTGGAAGAATTTGATACAAACTCCCTCTGGTTTAGGAGCTTGAGTTTTGTGAATCATACACCTTAGCGTATATAGATATGCCTATCCATCCTAAGGAGTATATGATGCTCATTTGACTTCCAATCAAGAAGAGTTAAATTCTTCAAAATAAATAATTCAACTTAAATTTTCGAAAAGTTGAGTGATGATTATTCGTAAAATAAATGGTTGAGGTGTATATTCTCTCTTCCTTCCCGAAAAATTTCCCCCAGTGAATTATTATTTGTTCCTGGGACAATAATCTTTACCCAGGACACGATCCGTATACTCCAAATGCAGCCAATATTTGGAAGTGCCCGCATAAACGTTAGATATCAGTTTACAGGTTGGAGGAATGCAAAGTCCAGGAAAGTCTTGACAGGGTTGGTCTAGCACCTCTACTTTAATTTAGCAAAGCGTTAAGGTGCTGTATTTCCACTTTCAAAAGGTCTTTGTACAAGCGAGAGGTGTGTCGCTTTTTTTTTCGCTATCATTTTACCCTCCAGGATCGGCTTTTCCCCGGGACTAAGCGAGGGATCCCACCTATACCGCCACTGAGGGCGGTGTTCTGGAGCTTGAGACTATGGGTCGGGATACAACTGGGTATGTAACCAGCACGACGTCCAGGGCGGCCTCACCTGCCAAGCGAACAGAAGCCTGATGAAGGGATGTGAAGAGTGGGAGGGTGTGGCAAGGAAGTGGGAAGGAGGCGGCCGTGGCCTTAAGGTAGATACCATACCGGCATTAGCCCGAAGACGAAGTGGGAAACCACGGAAAACTACTTCGACGATGGCTGAGGTGGGAATCGAACTCCCTCTACTCATTTGGGCCACCCGAGGCTGAATAGACCCCGTTCCAGTCCTCTTACGACTTTTCAAATTTCGTGGCAGAGCCGGGAGTCTAAACCAGGACCTCCGGGGCGGCAGCTAACCATGCTGACCGCTACGCTACGAAGGCGACCCGGATGAAGGTTTCCTATCTTTAGGTGGCAGCACGCCGGCCTCTCACCGCTGGGTCCGTGGTTCAAATCCCGGTCACTCCATGTGAGATCTGTGCTGGACAAAACGGAGGCAGACAGGTTTTTCTCCGGGTACTCCAGTTTTCCCTGTCACAATTTCATTCCAGCAACACTCTCCACTATCATTTCATTTCATCTGTCATTCATTTAATCATTGTCCCAGAGGAGTGCAACAGGCTTCGGCAGCCGGCACAATTCATATCCTTACCGCTAGATGGGGGCTTCATTCATTCCATTCCTGACCCGGTCGGAGACTGGAAGCAGGCTGTGGATTCTTTTTTAAATTTGACCCTTGCACTCATCGCCACCGTTCCTGAAAGTATGTATCAATTTCATGGACATATCCGCAGTACCTCGGCTCACTCATTGCTCCCGGGCAGTTGAGCTGAACACAGTCCTAATATAGATTGTTGGGTGCTTACAGTTCACTCCCCTGAAGGCAGATAGAGGCTTGTTGCTGCCAAAAGAGCATTGAATGCTATTATGGAGACACACTTGACGCTCATCAAGCGTTGTTTAACCTCCCCGAACATCTTAGTTCGGTGGCATAGTTGGTAGCATGCTGAGCTTCGATGCCCAAGATCGCGGGTTCAAACCCGGCCGAAGTCGTCGGATTTTTAAGAGCGTTAAAATCCCTCAGTATGTCTTCCTTCGGAGGGGAAGTAAAGCCGGCGGTCCCATGTCATAGATTTATGGAATGTTAAAGAACCTTCCACTAATTACACCTGTGTGAAGCTAAATTAGGTTAAAATGTAAACAGCGCTCAGGTTCCTACGTTCGTCGTCATAAGCCGACTGCGGTGGCGTCTAGTAGCCAAGTTCTGAACTAGTAGTCGTTGACGGTGGCGTTTGGCGGCAAAAGTAGGAACTACTTGAAAAGTTCAAAGTCGGCAGTCCTTACTTGAATTAAGAAACAGAATCACACACTAATACAGTCCTCACAATTAACACCGGTTATCAGAAAGATTCTACACACACCGTAAGTACACGGGGCTACATGGCCGCGTTGTCGCAGCCGCTAAACTGAGGAACCAACCAACATCTCAGTTCGTTAGTAGACCAAGTTGTGGTCAGACGATATTTTATATAGAGTCACTGTGGCCTAAACCACTGCCATCGTTATGTCCAGGCCGCAAGGTTCCTGTAGTGACGTCACGCGTAGGGCCGGTATAGCTGCCGCAGCAAGTCACGCGGCTCCTTTCAGGCTTTCACACGCAGTCACTCCAAAGCGAATATAAATTCATATTTATAGGAAAATGTTAATACTATTTGGAGTTCACTTACAGTTAGAAAAGTTACCACTAAATAGGCCTAATTTTCGTTCCGCTAGTTCGAATCCTGCCGTTGTAGCAGGCATTTTACGAGATAACAAAATGGTACAACGTCTGTGCACTTACTAGGATGTTGACGCACCCAGACAGGGCAAAATTGCAGTATTTTGACGTTCCTGTAAACGTTATATCAATACGAAGAGGCATTGATACAGTTATTCAAATCAAGATGTACCACAACGTCGATAAATCGCATATGGCTAAACTGGGGATTGACGGAAGGAAACATTCGAATATTTCAATACCAAAAAAGATTTGCAGGAACAGTTTATTAATGAAATAAATCTATGTACACACAGAAAGAATACATAGACAGGAACACTCACGTTTTAAAATCCCTGACGGAGCCGGGGATCGAACCCGGGGCCTCCGGGTGAGAGGCAGGCGCGCTACCCCAACACCACGGGGCCGGCCTTCTTAAACATTATGCCCCCAAAATTTATTATTTTATTAACAGAAATATTCTTTTCTAGACCTTGCTTACCTGAAATAAATCAACATAGAATGTAACTTCCTTTCTGGATCTCACTCACAAAAGCTGCCAGTATCCTTCTAGCCCTTACTCACCAGTAAAACAGAATAACATAAAAAAATGAAAAAAAAAGCAACTAACTACTCACTTCTGGACTTGTGTGAGAAAAAAAGGGCTATGTTTATTCGAAGAAGATCCTGATTTGTGATAGTCATTAAGTTTTAAGAGATGAAGTCAAGTTGGACCAGTGATTTTTACATTAGTTTATTTGAAGGATCCTCAGTAAAGTGACATTGGTACCGGTATTTGAAATTAAACAATTTTTCAGTCGCTAGGCGACAATGAGACTAACACTGTATCATGATGAGATAAAAGGAGTTAAAAATCATTACAGAAATTTTTGTCATAGACTAAACTACAGAACAAAAAAAACAAGCTACCATCTTCCTAAACATTACAGAACATTTTTACATACATACAACATAACTGAAACTTCCTGTCTTCCTAGCTCTTCTTCGAATGAATATCTGTTGTAGAAAATAACAGATATCCTATGCTGACCCTTCTTCAAATAAACATAATTATGTATATAAACACTACGTCCCCCTTGGCCTCTTGTCAGAAAAATAAGGTTCAAGAACCACTTCATCAAACAAACTTGTGGGTATGAAATCACTGTGGTTCCACTTGACCAGCAGAAAAATGTTTAATCAAAAATATTAAACAATGGACCTTAGTTACCAGAAAATGAAAGACTTGCTGTTGTCTTTCTGGACCTCATCTGAGAAATTAAGTTACAGAGTTATCCTGGACTGCTGGATTTCTTAGATAAAAAGTATAGTTAAAGAAACCTGTTCTGACTTACTGGACCCAGTCGTTCTATCAATGGGAGTGACTGGAGGGGAATGGGTTATATATTACCCATTCTGAGTCAAATAACTCTTCCCCCAGATGAATTAGGATATTGTAGGGCCTACACTGTACTTCGCAACAACAATACCATGTAATGACCCAGTGGTGCCAATTTAATAATTTTGTTGCCAGTGACTGATTTTACGATATTAAAATATCTATTGTGACAAAATCTCATACATTTTCCACCATGTAAGTGGACATCCAGAGACATTTTTAACAATTCTTTTTGACAAACCTAATCTTGATCTATCAACTAGAAAACCTGCAAATTTTGCAATGCAATGAATTTTCCAAAGTAAAACTAAAAAAGTATCGAAAATTTACTGAATCTCTCTAGGTTCTCAAAGAACTCCATCCACACAACAAACTGATACATTTTTATGTTTTTATGTTTATCTAGCACTGCAATTTTCAAAATACACTACTGTTTGTAGAAAGTGAAACACCCAGAAGAAATGGTCGGAGACACTCCCAGAACAGGGGTCGTGTAGGCCTGCAGTACCATACTAAGGGATTGAAATCGCAGAGAGATGGCGTGCACATTGGCCCACCAGTGTCGTGGGACCGGACAGGTCAGTGTTCCGTACAGCTCTGTGGGCGTGGGGCCGTCATACCAAGTGGAAACGTTTGAGCAAGTGCAACGATGCCTCGCCTACATCACAGAGTGGACTATCAGCATGTGAGTGAGCATGAGAGCTTGGGCTCGGGAGGCGGGTCTGTCGTTCCGGGACATTGCGGCTCGTTCAGGGAACGCTGCGTCAACAGTAAGGCGTATGTGGATCCAGTGGAGAGAGGAGGGCCGTACACAGCGACGACAGGATGCAAGAAGAAGCAATGTGACCACAGCGCGAGACGACCGCCATCTTCTCCGCATGGTCGCATCGGACAGAACAGCGCCATCCTCTGTGTCGGCTCGACGCTGGAGCACTGCAACGGGAGTGGACATGTCTGCGTCAACAGTGCGGCGCCATCTTTTGAGGCTGGACTGGTAGCACGCATGCCATTGAGTCGGCTTCCAGTGACTGGGAACCACCGTCGCCTCCGACTACAATGTGCACGGGCACGCTGACACTAGCAGGCTGAGTGGTGAAATGTAGTGTTTTCGGATGAGTCCCGCTTAAACCTGTCCTACAGTGAAGGCCGCATACGCGTTCGACGACGCCGTGGAGAACGCAATCAGGCAGACTGTATTGTTGAGCGGCATAGCGGACAAACACCATGTGTAATGGTTTGGGGCGCAACTGCCTATAACAGGCGATCGCGCCTCATACGTCTTGTGAGCAAACTTGAACAGTGACCGCTACATTAGGGAAGTTTAACAGCCCACTGCACTGCCCCTCTTGCAGGTC